>CM034407.1:11217042-12538709 GCA_019925095.2 Dendrolimus kikuchii
AAATGTTTAACTTCACTATTTACTGCCTAACAATTTTTTTTACACGAAATTCGAGATTAACTTAGAGTGGGCCCTATTTTGTTTTGAGTAGTTTATTATTACTTGCCAAATTAACTCACTTTATTTTTTCATAATCACATTAAAATAATAAGCTGTTTTAAAAAGGTTTTTAAATATAAGCTTTTGAGATCCTGGATATCATGTAGCAGCAGAGTGCTAGCCAAGACAAGTAAAACGAGCCCAAACACGACGGGTCTATCTTGTTTAGAACAGGAGTTCCTATGGCCACCTTCCGACTCCATCATCAGATCAGCTCCATGGTACCATATTATTGCATAGTCACGCGATTTACATATGCGTGCAAAATTTCAGCTCAATCGGAGACAGGGAAATTGTTCAAATTTAACTTGCAAGATTCCACCCGAACTTACATACATACATCCATTGCAAGTTAAATAAAAGGTTGTAATAAAAAAACTACCATACAGTCTACGCCGGGTAGAATAGGCACGTAATTGTTATTATACCTTAGCTTACCCTTCACAATCCATAAAATTGCAATTCCACTCACAGTACTAACGTAAATAAGAACCCTCATTGGCCACACAGGGGGCCAATGTGCCCAACGGTAATCCGAACATGCATATTACTTTAGGGATTTTTACAATTATATCTTCAATATTTAACATATGCAGCAAACTGCGACATATATTCCTATTATTATTATAAATGCGAATTTAACTCTGTCTGTCTGTCTGTTCCGTTTTCACGGAAAAAGTACTGAAACGATTTGGCTGAAACTCAGTATGTATATATTTTTTCGATGTCGAGGATAAACATAGGATACTTTTTATCCCGAAAAATGGGATAGTTTCCGGAATAAAAATATATATGTCTCTGATTATTATCCTTTTATGGAAAGACTATTGGGCCGGTTTGGCTGAAACTCGATACGTACGTAATTTTAATACCGAGGCTGGCCAAGGGATACTTTTTATCCCGGATAGGCATTATGAGATCCGGATTCGTAAGAACCGGAATAGCTGGTGCAATCACCCAATTGCACCAAATAGGGGATAGATAGATAACTCTTTATTGTACACCAATACAAACATGAACTTAAATACTAAAATTATATCTAGTCATGTATGGGATTACTTTTATAAAAATTTCTACGTACATTGGCGTCAGTTTCTGGATCAGCCAATTATTCTACTGTATTTCTTAAATTGTTAATGGTTACTTTAACAGAGGTGGGAATAGTTATAGGTCTGTTCTGGTATTGCACAACTTGATGTCAAGCTGCATCAGGCTAGCTCTATAGCACGCGTAGAATTCAAAAGGTTCGGTTGGGCGCATGCTTGTTCGTACAGTAGATTCGGTTTTTGAGACAGCAATCCCAATGGCACGAGTTGTCACTGGAAGCATAACTGCCTGAACCGAAGTCTCAAAAACGATGAACGAAAGTTCAGTGCATTTCCAACCAGAACCACTCTCGGGTGCATTCAACATTAACATTTTAAACTATAAGAAATAAACAAACATTAGAACTAAATACACATTTTTAACTTAAAAGATAACCCACACTGCAATATCGGTACCGCTACAATTTGGTCCTTCGAAAAGGGACTTACGCGCCGCGTTTGTGAAGTTCTTCGGATAAGGACTCGCGATTCGGCAGTGGGGTCAAATAATCAGTGGAAAAACATTTTGGTGTAGTGCGAGGAATGCAGTAATATATATTGGAAGACACCAGGCGAAAAACAACAACATCAGCTTTCAAGTATATTTTACTTTTTTATTTTCTACTATTCTATTAAACATTGAAAATGGAAGATCTTATCGACAACCAACATTTCATTTACGAAAACATCATCAAGTTGGGCACTAACTTTAAAAAGGATAGTGCGGATAGAAAAACATTAGACTGTTTTAAAAGAAGATTAAGTATTCTAGATGAGTACTGGAAGGAATACCAGTCAAATCATAATCAAATAGCATCTGAGGCTACCAAAAAACATCCTTATTTTACGAAACAACATTATTCTAAAGCAACGGATGCGTACGAGTCGGTAAAGGAGTTAATGTTACAACAATACCAGCAATTGCTGCGCCAAGAGGAAAATTCGTCTTTAAGAGAACGAGAACAGGCCACGTCGAAAATTGGCAAGAAACTGGCTCAACCTCCAGGAGAAGAACGTTACGAGGAAGCCAATATGGAAGGTGAGTTGGAGCAGTTCATGTCCCCTCGTCAAAAATGTCATCAAGGGACAAACAGCAAATTGGATAAACAGTTACGGAGGCAATATGCGAATTTTAAGGCATTTGAAAGAACCAGTTCCAACATTAATTTAAATTCCATTACGGAAAAATGGGAGTTAGAAGACGTGTTAAAAAGATTAGATAAAAGATGGTGGGCAATAGACACCCTTCACTGGGAAATTGACATGGAACTAAACGGGGAAAATATTTCATACGAAAACACGTATAACAAGTGTACGGTTTGTATACTTCCAAAGATACTGGGCTTAATCGTCGTTAACGATAGACCCCGTTTGAAGGGTGTTTGCAAGCCAAACCACGTTGAGTTGTTGTATGTTGTTTATTAAGGTCGTTTGATGACCTGAGACGCACAACTTGCAGTGCACAAGTGCCGCACGTGATGGTGATGTTAATACGTCTGTTTTACTATATTATTTTTTGCGTATTTATATGTAAAATTTGCTGTACGAGCAATATTGGCTCGTACAACAAGTATGAAAACCTTAATAAGGCAATAAATACACAAATTTGGTCTGTAGCGCATAGAGATAAGTCAACACCTCAACTTGAAATCCCTATATTTAGTGGTAATTACCACCACTGGGTTACATTTAAAGTCTATTTACAGAAGCTATACATCAGAACAAAATCAAACGGCCAAAAAAAAGCAATTTTTAAAGGGCATGGTACGCTGTGTGGCCGGAAAACTGATACAACATTTACCTATAAGTTCCGATAATTATGTAATAATAGGCTGGAAATTTTTGAATAATCGTTTTAACAATAAAAAACTTATTTTTTCATCCCATATGAACATTTTACTGAATCTGCCAACAATGCAACATGCTTCGATTCTTTTGTTCAAGAAAATTCATGATACAACACTAGAGCGCTTAAACGTCATAAAAAATCTGGAAGTGGATATAACATCCTGGGATCCTATGGTAGTTCATATATTGGGCCAAAAATTGGATCAAGAAACATATACGGATTATGTCGAGTCCTTAAAAAACTCGAAAGAATTACCAGTCCTCAAAGAATTTTTATCATTTTTAGATAAGAAGTTTACAGCAATGGAAAATTCCCGAAGAAAACAAGAAACAACTTCGCCGAAGCCTACACAGCAACTTCAACATTACAACAAAAACAACTCAAATTTCAAAAAACAACATTCAAATCAATTCAATTATAATAAATTTAATTATGCCGACAAACAAAAAAATATAAAATATGGTAACGGGAAACTTGCA
Organism: Dendrolimus kikuchii; assembly: GCA_019925095.2. Taxonomy (NCBI): domain Eukaryota; kingdom Metazoa; phylum Arthropoda; class Insecta; order Lepidoptera; family Lasiocampidae; genus Dendrolimus; species Dendrolimus kikuchii. Next base: position 11,220,555 of record CM034407.1, read on the forward strand.
AAGACAATGCACATATCACATTTTAAGTGCCCACTTTGCAATAATAAACATGGGATTTATAATTGTAAAACTTATTTACAAATGCCCGACGAACAGAGATTAAAAACTGCTTACGAGTTAAATTTATGTACTGTTTATTTACCCATCATGGCAATGAATGCTCTTCACACAAATTATGTCACAAATGTCCGGAACGGCATAACACTATTTTACACGATGCTTTTATGAAAACGAAGCCATCAACATCGGGAGGACGGAGTAAAGGGGTGAAACCAATACATACACGTAACGATATCGTAGCCGGCACGTCACACGCGTCTCAAGAGGATAATTCAGATATATTACTGGCAACCGCTGTGTTAAAAGTAAAGTGTGCTGAGGGTAACTACATGATGCTGCGGGCCTTGATAGATCAGGGTTCCCAAATTTCGTTAATTACTGAAAAGGCATCACATATGTTAGGTTTAAAGAGAAATAGATGCCAAGGCGTAATTTTTGGCGTGAGACAAACACCAAATAATTGAGGCCTATAAAATCAAAGGCAGCTAAACGCCTTAATGTCGTAAAATGAATTAACTATGGCGCCATCTAGTTTATTTAGTTGCACACACTTTAGTGTTTTCATGTTACTAACAAATGCAGCTAAATCTCTAGCAAATTCAGTTCAAAAATCGATACTAGCATCAAAGACAGCTACATGCCAACCAGTAAGAATCAAATACAGCTAAGAGTTACCCCAGCCAATCAGAGAGCAAGATTTCGTAAAAACAGCATGGCCGCCCCATACAATTCATGCGAACGTGTCGTCCAGTTTTTGGCGTTATTCTTCTGTTTCTATTGATAAACGTGACAATTGTTTTGCTATAATTAGAATTTTGATAACCATGGAGGTCCTTGTAACAAGAGCAAGTGCGGGCAAGGCTCGTAAAAGAACAAGAAACCCCGAGAATTGGAAAGCTAATATTGCTAAGAAGAAAAGGTTAGTGAAGTGCCTACACGTTTTTAGTTCCAAGTACCGACTATTAGAATGTTACGAGTATGTTAATACTGCAATAAAAAAAATACCATGTATCACGCCTGACCATTTTAATAATCTATTTTGACAATAATATTGCGCGATTGAGTCAAGTGGTTTTTAGCCGTGGGGACTTCCCGCGTATTCATTTATTAAGTCTTATAAATAGACTGGGCGCAGAGAGCGTTATTCACTATAGAATATCGATGGTCCATAACAGGTCTTTTAGAAGACTTGGTACATCTATGTTGGTTCGAATATTGTTATAACAAGATTTGTACGAGTCACGGAGGAGCAATTCCTTGGTGCGATTAATTACATTGACTCCGTTTGGAATATTTTTGCGTTGGACAACCAGCTCATAGCCAGGGGGTACCCGCTTGAGGGCTTGCGAGAGATTTCTCTTTTGTGCGCGTAAAAACTTATAACAGTCGTCCCTCTTGAAAACGTGGAGATGGTGCTTTGTTTCGTCGCGTTCAGTCATCACCGCCAATTTAGACCGGTCGTCGATGATTTTTTAAATTAATTTAGCCATTTGTTTATCTTTCTCTATCATTAGAGAAATCAACTCGGAAATTTGGTTTTAACTGATTTGCGAAGAAACGTACGCGTCCGTTTTCCTGATGGTGGGCAGCACTTCCTCTTAAACAAAGCTCATAAACTTTTTTGCTTGCGATTTGTTTGAGTGCGCTAGTAAAGCGTAGATACCGGGTTCTGATACAAAAAGCGTCTCTGGATGCCAGTTTGGTGGCGTTTCAAGATGGGCTGTGAACGGGCCCAACTTGTTCCATGAACATTTCCATTCATCTGGAACAACTCTATAAGCTTTTTTAACGTTCTCATAGCCCAAGAGCAAAGCAAACTCTTTTAGTTTACAATAAATATTATTGTCCTTGGTGATGTACGCCCAACATTTGAAATCAGTGCCATCGTCGCCGAGTTTGGCTAACGGAAAATTGAAACGTTGTAAAGACATAATACTCTCTTAAACTATAGCGTTTTTTCAATTTTACAGGTACATGCCAAAGAAAGCACCAGAACGCATATTCTGTCCACATAAAAATAAACAGCTAAAATGTTCAAGTTTAACAATGACTTATGTTATAAAGTTTCACAGTTCGTTTTATTCCTCAAATAAACGGAGTGAACAAGATACTTTGATATTGAAGTGCTGTAAAACGCAGAAGGTAAAAAGAAGGCGTCCTACCAAAAGCATAAGATTGGGTAGAGATTTTAATATAAAGTATAGCGTTTTCAGAGCTCGCAATGATTGCATTCCTGTTTGCCAAAAAGCGTTCCTGAATATACTTGGCATAACAAAATATCGTGTAGAGTATGCTTTGAAACATTTATTTTATACAGGGGAGGTTCTCAGGGAACGACGAGGGGCTAATCGTAAGATTAATAAATTTAAAGATCAGAAGGAGTCCATTCTACATTATATTATGAAACTAAAATGTATCGAATCGCATTATTGTCGATCATCCTCTCAAGAACGCAAATACCTATCTAGTGACTTGAGTGTAAACAAGCTGTACAAAATGTTTAAAGACGAAAATCCTCAGTCTTCTGTTAAACAATCATACTTCCGCCATATTTTTAATAGAGAATTTAATTTAGGTTTCGGTACCCCTAGCACTGACGTCTGCTCAACTTGTATTGAATTGAATGAAAGAATCAAAAAAGAAAACGATCGAATCAAGAAAAATGAGTTAATGACTGCACTGAGAGTGCATAAGTTACGAGCAAAGGCGTTCTTCAAAATGCTGCAGGAGCAAAAAGATCATATGATAACCTTCTCCTTTGATTGCCAGAAAAACAGTCCACTACCTCGAATTCCAGACCAAAGTGCTTACTACAGTCGCCAATTTTACTTATATAATTTTACTATTGTGCAAGGATCCTCTAAAGACAAGCTTAATAAGAACACAACCTTTGCATACACCTGGACAGAAAACGAATTTGGTAAAACAGCTAATCAAATAGCATCAGCCGTCTATGATCGATTAAATAAAACGAATCTATCAGGGATCACTGTCATACGCTTATTTGCCGATGGATGTGGTGGGCAAAACAAAAATAGCATAATGCTAAGTATGTTATCTAAATGGTTATTGGAAAATGCCTCTGTCAAATATATTGAAATAATATTTCCCGTAACAGGGCATAGTTTTATGCCTTCGGACAGAGTCTTCGGCAATATAGAAAAGGTTCTAAAGAAACGAGAAGTAATCATCCAACCAGAAGAATATTGCGACATCATTTCAAGTAATGCGACGATAACGAATCTAAGAGATATTATTATGTTAGACTTCAAAAGAGCCGCTCAAGAGGTTTTTAAACCGACAGCGAAATGGCCATTCAAAATAACCGAATGCAAAAGATTCATTATAAAAAGATCGAAGACCTCAGGAAACACAATTATCCGCGGTGAACAGTTTTATAATTCAGATACAAATAAAGCTTTTAATGTCTGCAAAACTGGTAAAAATACAAGCATGCTTCAACCTACCACCATTTCAATGGGAGTGCCTGTGACGCAGGTAAAAATAAATGATGTTGAGAAATTGTTGGCAAAACATTTTGGTTTAGTATGGCAAGAAAGAGAAGACTTACAATTTTACTTAGATATTATTAGAGGGCCATTTGTTGAAGTTAATCAAAATTTAGAAGAGAGTTTTTGTGAAGAGATAGCAGAAGAATCAGGCTTAAGAATATAATAAGGATAAAAGAATAAAAGCAATAATTTCACTTATCTAATTAAAAATGTATTAAAATTTGTAACAAAACAAGATAGTTGTTTTTACTTTATCGAATGTATAAGATCATCACTAATCCGACTCGGTCATTTTGAGTCCAAAATGGCGGTTGTCATCAAATACAGTTATATCCAGTTACTCAGTATCAAATACAGCAATGTCCTATAGTTTGGAGTCAAAGACAACTAAATGCAATTTTATTTTTATTCTGTACTCAAATATAAAGGGAGTTTTATCATTTAAAATCCATATTATTAGTAATATTCTCCTTCTTTATAAATCTGTTTTAAAATATAGAATATCGTAGCTACCCGAACAAAGTTATCGATTTTTGTAGTTTTCTGAATATTTGACAGAGTTGGATTTAGCTGCCTTTGATTTTATAGGCCTCAATTGTAAAGGCGTATTCACAATAGAGTGTACTTCGATGTACAGTGATTTTAAATTCGAATCGGAAGTTTTTATTATGAACAATTTAGTAAAACATCTGCCAAACAAAACATTTCCCAAACCGTCATGGTCTTTTATACAAAACATTAACTTAGCGGATCCCGAGTTTTACAAAAGTCAGTCAGTGGATTTACTATTTGGAGCGGACGTGTATGCCAACATCATGTTAGGAGGAATAATAAAGGGAGATTCTAATCAACCGATAGCACAGCAAACCCAATCGGGCTGGTTGCTGTGTGGTATCGTAAAAACTTTTCATTGTAACGTTATCATAAACAATTTAGAAGAGATACACAAATTTTGGGAAGTAGAAGAGATTAGTGAAGAATCAAATCTTCTTTCTAAAGAAGAACAAGAATGCATTAATTTTTTCAATGAAACAACAGACAGGAAGCAGGATGGGCGATATGAAGTAAGATTACCCCTAAAAAACGATTTGAAAATATGCAAAATATATCAAGTAGTATTTTTGATACTTTCTCAGCAGTTTTGCTTTGTAAAGGACGAAGCTGTATAAATTTCGTTAGGTGGTCCTGATACACTAAAATAAACATGAAATTTCCATCAAGGTTTGTCTGCATGTCGATTAAATCAACCTGGCAGCGGCTATTCATTTTATTAGATAAAATAGGTTTTTATCTAATGAAACCTTTTCTCATCGATTTTTGCTTTATTTGATACGACTTACATAACCTAAGATATAAAAGAATGGCCTCTTGAGTAATATTCGCATATTTGTTTTTTTGCTTCTATAATGATTCTGTTTCTTCCATCGTGACCAAAATAGACACATGTATTTCATGAAGAACATCGAACAAATCTTCGTTCTTGACGTAATATTTAAGATTTTCGGCACCAGGTACGGGTAGAATTTTTCGATGTCAAGAATATTACACTCATCGAAACATTTCAAACGACGATACTACAATGTTGAACGTTTTGTAGCTTTTTTTTGCAGCTTCGACATCTTCTATAAACTTCAAATATTGTTCACTGTTTATGTAAATTTGGTTATCACCACGTTTTGAAGTCAGAACATGGTTAAACTCTTCGTAAAAACATGTTTGCATAGTTTGCAACGCTCCGTCCGCCGCCATTTTGGCGGCGTGTGCGCGCGGCCCCCTAGCACGGTGTTACGATCCACATTAAATCGATCGCTCGGCTCGGTTAATAGCGGGTAGGAAGGGGCGAGGTAACCCCGCCCAGCCCCTTGGCGACGCTCGTGTTACTTTACATCTAGTTTTAACCATGTGGGATTGGCTACATCTAGTTGTAGCCAGTATAAAGAAGGCTATACATAGTTTTAACCAAATGAAATCGGCTACACGTAATATTAGCCGTGACAAATCTGTTACACCTACGTTTAAACATCGAAGTGCGGCTACGCCCAGTTTTAGCCGGCTAGAACTAGGTGTAGCCGCACTTCAAGTATTAGCCGTAACATTTCCACAAAATACGCCCGTCGCGAGTAGACAACATAGCGCGCGTCGTAACGCGCAGAATGGAATCAGCGTAATGGTCGTGTCGCGATTGCACTCCTCACCTGGCGCGGGTGAGAGATGCGTTCTCACGCCATTTCTTATAGTATGCGCATATATCGTGAATCTGGAATCTCAATATTACAAGATCGCAAATACTGAAGTAGGCTATCTTATCAATATTACCACTTCAGCAAGACGTTGATTTTACTGGAGTATAGTTGTGTTTTTGAAATCATGGATAATAGAAATAAGGCAGTTTTAGGTATAGTACACGCATTTGCGTAGAAAAGAAAACGTCGCAGAAAGCGTTGGGTGAAAACCTGTTTAAAACGAAACCAATACACTCATTTAAACACCACTCAAGAAATGCTCTTGGGCGACGATATGAACGATTACGCCAATTATTTTTGAATGAGTAAAGACTTGTTTGAGAAGCGTTTTAACTTGGTTTCAACTTACTAAACAAGATATACATATGTGACAAGATATGTCGCCGAGAGAAAAACTTGCCATAACATTGCGGTACATTGCAACTGGCAGTAGCTTCATACGCTTAAAAACCTCATGTATTCTCTCTGCAACTGTTGTAAGTGAAGCCGTTATTTCCACGTGCAGAGCAATGATAAACGTTCTCAAATACTACATAAAGGTAAGAAAAAAAACCATATAATAGATATTGCTTTATTACTTAAACAAATAATCACATATCGACGCTTGAAAGGCAACTCTTACTTACTAAGCGACGTTGAGTAAACTTTACAGGAGAGTGATATAAAGTTCAAAAATAAAAATCATAAAGTTTCGCCTAATTGTTCGATTAAAAAGATGTTAACACTGGTAGAAATAATTTCTTTATAGCTATAGAAATTATCAAAATAACTTTCCTGACACTTTAATAAACATCGGTTTGTGTCGGTTAGATAAAATTTACCTGATTTGAGCAACAGGGAAAATTGACTAAATAATTACTATAGTGTTGCAGTAACATGTAAAAATAGGTAAATATACTTAGTTTAGAATTTCGATACAGAAAGATTGATCTAAAAATATCTGATTGTTTAAAATAAACCAAGTAAATTTGCCTTAGTATTATTTAATGATTTTTGTGATTGTGGAAATTATATCTTAGTTATTAAAATTACCCCAGACCTCCCTTCGTAACTGACATTTATGCACATACTGACCAATAAATGTATAGGTAATTATTATTATGTGCGAAAATAAATGAAATCAATTATTATTGAATAAAAGTTATTATTGAAAATTAAACAAATAAGCTACGTAGTGCCGACCATATAAAATGAATAAAAAAAACTAATTATGACATAACATTCAGTCTGAGATCAATATTTTATTTATTGCTGTCGTAATTATAAATTATTCTATCATCTTCAACACTCACTTTCTAAAAAAATATAACTCTCAATTGTCAGTAATTAAATAATTAATAAACTATTAAACATAGTAAACAAACCAAATAACGTTCTTACAAAATAACTGCAAGAAATCTACTGTGCAAAGTGTGAAATTTTTTTACACAATTATTAATATCGCTAACAACAACATAACAACACCTCAATAACACCTTTATTATTATCACAACATAATCAGTCTAATCAAGATATTTTTCATATAAAAAATATAGCAATATAAAAACAATCCTTAATCTAATTGTATCCTTATAAAATAAATCTTTAGTACGAATTACAACGTGAGATTTTGTTAGTTACTCAATCTAAATGTTAATTATCACAATCTTCAATGTGTGATTCGGGCAGACAATCTTTGACATTTGTTGCCCGTGAAATATTCACAAATTCATGTTTGAAGCAATTAAGAATAACTTTGTCCACGCAAAGTTTGACTAAATCATCATATTTAGCATTTGATATGGGAAGCTGCGATCGATAACAAGGTAAAAGAGATACCTTAGTTTTAGACTGAACTTCAACATCAAAGGACGCCGATGTAGGATTCATAGTTATTTTATATTTAACGCTTTGCTTTTCTTTTCTGAAAGTCATAATACGGATCTTGCTTATCTTTCCAGTTAAATTGCCTTTAAAATATTTGTCACTAACGCTATCCCACCTATAAAAATCTTCATAATTCAGTCTTTCTACTGCGAAAGGCGCTGGTTCTTGTCTAGCAGTTGCAAAAACGGTAAACTATTGTGATGGTGCATAAACTGTTGTATTTTTCAATCTGTCTTCAATAATAACATGCACTGTATTTACGGGCATGTAAGTGTGTCCAGTTAAGAGGAAGTTTATTTGAATAGTGTCGATGTTTTTACACTCCTGTAATGATGAATGCAACATTGCCAAAACAGTCCGGTTGCGGTTTTGGCCCGGACAACAGTCACAATACAGAAGTAATCGAGTGACGTGTAGATTCCTCTTGGATGTGGTGGTGTGGGTTTCTTGTATAAATTAGTGGACTGTATTAATTATATGATCTTTATTAGTTGTATGATATGTGTAAGCGTCGCCGGACGGTGTGTGGCGGACTGCGCCGCTCGCGACGCTCCCCTCTTTCCCCGACGGAACTGGTTGGCGTTAACAAACGTTTCCTCTGGCTTCTACCGATTGAATATATTTGTGCAATATAGATGCAATCTCTTTAGCGCCACGCTTGCCATTGCTCTCATCCCAGTAGTAACTGAAAACTTTACGAGATCTATTTTCATAAATACACAAATTATACACAGCTAGTTTTTTACTGTAGCACAAAAGCATAGATTGCGCATAGGGTGTGTTAAGTACTTTTTCGAGGTCAAAACTAGTACAAAGAGTTGAAGGATCATCCTTATAAATATTTTTGTGAACTTTAAAACGGGCATAACTTTCTGCTTTTTCTATTTCATGTTCTTTTTTTTCTTTTTGCTTTTCGGGATTATTATTAAATATTATTTTCGTATTGAAGATATTTAAGGCATTTATATTTTTTAGGTACATGGAATCCAATGTTAAAATTATCTTGAAATATTTTACGAAACATTCTATCACTTACTACATCCACACCCTGATCCACATAATGCTGCTTGTAAAGTTTATACAAGTTGGTGACATTTTTATATTCTTGAGGAAGGTATACTTTGCTTGAGTCTTGACGACAGTAGTGAGAAGTCATAGCTGGTAAATTTTTTATGAAACTGTTAAGGGCATCTATAGTGGATTCTTTAGTCTTATTTGGTGGCTCACATTTGCCTCTCATATCTTCTCGTGCACATCCCACAGAAGCATTTTTCACAATACTTTAAATTGTTTTATCAGAAATATTTAGTGTGGCTGCTAAAAATTGTTGGCAAACAAATCTTCTACCTTCTCCTTCGTTGATAAAATATTTGATAGTGTAATTGCGCTTATTAGAGTCAGTGCGTTTGCATATAATTTTTTTTTTTGAGACAGGGATACTAACCAATCACGGCGACGTGTTTTGTCAAGATTCCAAAAAAAATTAAATAAACTTTCTCTTCTTTCTTCAGACAGAGACCCGCAGTCATTGCCACATTTATTTCCAGAACAAGGATTAGTCAATACAGTTTTTGCTGGTACAACGACACCTTTATTTTTTATGTATTGTTGACCAGAATTTTTATTTTTTGCCCATTCTTTTCTTGAATTGATTTTTTTTATTCTTGTAGCAGATTCTCCAACTACATAATCTTCGGTATTGGCATCGCTGTTTTTGACTTTTGACCCTTTTTTAGACCCTTTTATTTATTTGCCTTTTTGTTCCGCTGATAGCAAATCATCTTCTGATGTTATTCCTTCTTGTCCTTTTGACCAATTATCTGAATCAGTTATGTCACCATAAAAAGTAGAAAAGTCTTCTTGATCTGACATATAACAATATATTTAATATCTTTCTTGTATTTTCTTTTACCAACTTTACTTTTAATTGAATTTGATACGATAGATTCTTTACTTGCTCCTGCCGATGTAGATGGTACATCATGATCTAATATAAGTGATGTGTATTGTGTGTTTTTTTCAACTTGGTGATCATTCAAAGTCGGTTCTTTAATGTCTAGTTCAGCAGTCAGTGTGATTTGTTGTAGTGCATAAGCTGTCGGTAATAACCGGAAAAGCTAAATTTTTCGAAGTGTCAATGCTGATAGAAGCTGGCTCTAATGTTTTGTTAAACTGATTTGTGCTGCTATTAGTTGAACAAGCCACAGACTGAAAAAAAAAATCATTTCGTTGATGTCAGATTTACGCTGTGTATTTTTACTAAGTGAACATTCAAGATAAATAAATAGGTACTCAAACAAATTATAAAAAGTGGGTACTTACTGTGTTTAGATCATAACTCAATCGTCTTCGACAATGCGGAACATTTCTTGCTATGCCGGCATTCACCAACTCCATCTCGACTATGGACGAACTACGTCGTTTCCGCTCGAGACTCATTTTTAGCTGCAAATAAAAATAAATTGTATTTAAAATTAGTACTTTATTCTATCTAAAATATAATAAAGTTTTAAAATAATTCGAAACGATATGCTGTTTTAAAATAGGTACTAGAGTGAATTCTACAGTTATTGGCCATTTAACGTGAAATTTAGTTTTGGAGTTCAATAAAAAACAAGTTAATAAAGTCACACTAACTTATCATATACCGAATAATTGCGAATCAGATAAGGTCTTATGTAATAAAACAAATATAAATAAATCACATGTTTATTGATGAAAAATCTCAATCATAATCAGTCACTTAAAAAATTTAGCAATTGGCCATGAAATCACAGTAATTACCATAACAAGCCACAGTAATTAGCCAAACAATTTAAATGTTAAATCTTATCAAATTATTGATCCTTTTATAATCTAAATTAAAATTTTACGCAGCTCAAACCGAATTCTTTTTGTCCAGTTCTTATTAAATGTAAAAAATCGCCACTTTCACTTTCCCCGTTCTCAGAAATACTTTCATAATTTTCGATACAAAAGCAGTTATGGCATAAGAAACTGTCTGCTTCCTCCTGAGGAATCAATAAGCGCAGAAGAAAGGTTAATAGTAATTTTACGGTATTTGGCAACTGGACAAAGTTTTGAAGATTTTGAAATTTCCTACAAGAATTTCACCACAGTCCCTTGGAGTAATCATACCTGAAACTTCAAAATATTTTTTTTTGCTGAAAGATGTATATATGAAGGTAAGAAAACATTTATTTAATTTTTATTTTATTTTATTTTAGTTAGAATAAAAAACATAAAAACTAGTAACTAGTAGGTAAGTACTATTCCACATTTTTAAAAATAATAAACTGTGACAATTCTCCAGATTCGTTGTAATCATCAGAATTAATCATGGCTGTCTGTGAAGGCTGTTGGCAATCGATAATGGGAATAGTTCGAAGTTCTTCAGAAGACTTTTGTAATATAGATTGAGACAAAGACGAGATTGTTGCTTGTTCTCTGTTTGAAATAGTAGGTCTTGGGATTGTAGATATTCGAGCTGCCTTTGGTGACTGTGATGAGGGAACTGGATGTGCAATTTGGAGCTGTGTGGACACAAGACCAGTAAAATTAGTTTCTTCTTGCAACTTTTGTTTAATACCGTACAATAATACTTTATTAATTAATGATTCTGCGTATAACCTTTGGTCTTCGTTCATACGTCGCAACTTACATGCCACATTTAATCCTATGTCATCATATTCATCATCTTCTTTTAAGGCTTGGTAAGTTTCATTAATTAATGTGCATTTCCTTTTATTTACTGAAGATTTTGTGGACGACACTGATGGCGTTGTTTCACGTATTTAGGTCGAAGAGTGTGAGGGTAAGGGCGAGTGTGATGATAGCGGTGAATGTGATGACAGCGGCCAGTGTAATGGCTGCGACAAATGTGCCGACAGCGGCGAGTTATCATCTTCGAAAAACTGTAACAATAATACATTGTTTTTTATTTTTGTTCCAGTTACCATCATCTATAAAAGAATGAAAAGAGATTGCAAAGAGTTCTGAAAATCGATGGCATTTTCCTTATTGTGGTGGTGCTATCGATGGAAAGCACATTAGAATTCGGAAACCAGCAAACAGCGGATCTTATACTATTACAATTATAAACATTATTTTAGTATACTAATGGCAGTTGTGAATGCAGACTATGAATTTATATTTGTTGATTTCGGATACAATGGCAGAGTATCAGATGGAGGTATTATCGAGTCTACTACGTTTTATAACAAGTTGATAACTAAGCAATTAAATTTACCGCCAAATAGTATGAATAAAAACAATATGAACTTTGTATTTGTGGCCGATGACGCTTTTGCTTTACATGAAAATGTAATAAAACCATATCCACAAAGAAATTTGACTCGAAAACAGCGTGTGATTAACTATCGCTTGTGCAGAGTTTTTCGCACAGTAGAAAACGCTTTTGGCATATTATCCAATCGATTTAGAGTTTTTCACACTGAAATTAATATGAAACCAGAAAAAATTGACTACATAGTTTTAGCTACACGTTGTCTTCACAACTTTTTGAAGAAAACAGAGAAAGCTAATTATTTACCGACTCAAGCATTGATCACACAAGATTTAGTTTATGGTAGGGTTATAAATAGAGATTTAAATGAAGATAGTCCCCTAAACGGTTTACAACAGGGGTATATCAGAAACGTTTGTGAAAATGCAAAATTAAACCGCGAAAAATATAAAGACTATTTTGTGCAAGATGGAGCTGTATCGTTTCAAAATAATTTCGTTAGTTTAAAAGTTGTAAATATGAAATCCTTAATGTACCATCATAAATCAAAAAGAGTTTTAATTATTTTCCAAATATGAAAAAAGGCTATCCTGAGTATCTTAATTGTAAGAACCACAATGGACGCAACCTATCGTGCGCCGTGGAGAAGCACACCCCAACAGATCATGACCGGTTAGTTTCAACTAATCACACTCAGCCAGACAATGAAAACAACGGCATCCCAATATTAGACGCAATTGACCGATAACTGAAACAATTTTACATTAGATCCACACCAGGTTCCACATATAGAGTAGAAGATCGCTCTACTAGCTCTAGAATAGTGATAAAAGATGTTTTTATCCCTGTAAACAATACAGAGGCGGAAATCATCAAATTCTTGAAAGAACACACCATAGCAAACAGATTTTTCCACTGTTACTTCTTCGACGAAAAACTGTACTATGCTTTTTCGAGAGTATATACTAAAGTATTCAACGAAAGAGGACCTAAGCTCATAAGATGTACCACTCGTGTCACCTTAGTGGAAAACCAATCAGAACAACTCGAACTTATCAAGAAATATCACGAGGGCAAGTCATCCCATAGAGGTATTCAGGAAACATATAACATGTTACTCACTATTCAGAAATATATTAATCAGTGTGACAAGACATCCATTGAAACCCCCTCTTGCCTTAACAGAGACGCCTACAAAACCACTTCAGCACCTGTTCATGGACCTATATTCCACGGGCGGTGCCACCTTTCTTACTATTATAGACAATTTTTCTAAATTCACTCAGGCCTTTACGCGCTTGTAGTAGCATCCATATAGCTGAAGCTTTAATCCAAATTTTCTCCGTACTAGGACTCCGACACTAAGTTTGACGATATGATAAAGGAAATATGCGCTACACATGATATACACATTCACCTCACAACACCATACAACCGCAACTCAAACTCCCTAATAGAGAGATTTCACTTTACCATCGGTGAGATAATAAGAATAAACAGAATGACCAACAAAGACGACCCAATAAAAAAACTAATGAAATACGCAATCATTGCCTACAACAATTCCATACACTAAACAACAGAATACACTCCACACGAACTATTATTTGGTCACACAGCATCAAGGAACCCCCTTGAACTACACTACCCCAACGAGTTTTATCACGACTTCGTACTAAACGACCGCCGAAACGCAGAGGCAGTGCAAGAGCGTAGCAGCACACACGGTAAAGAATAAGGTGTATCATAGTTGCAACACTATGATAGTTTTGTCTATGCCGCGCTCTCGGCTAGCTCTCTCTCTATGGACGCGCCGACAAATGGACGATTGTTAAATGTAACGCTCGATAATAAATCAATAAAGCATTGTGACTAGAAGAGGATTTTAATTATAAAACCCATGCCAAGCATGGTGTCAGAAGCGGTGGACGGCTCAGGACATAAAAAAGTAAGTGAAACAAAGAAATGACGGACAAAATATTCATTGCTAACATGAGACGTCTTACGATACAAAATGGCGAGAACCATGCTGAAAAATGGAAGGCGTGGAAACAAAGGTTCGAAATTTTCGCAGATGCAAACGAAATTACGAAATTTACGACACAAAAGCAAGTCGCTATTTTACTAAATCTATTAGGCGACGAAGGTCTCGATATCTTTAATAGTTTCAATCTAGACCGGAGGCAGGCATCCATTGAAGATATACTAAAAAGATTTGATGAAAAGTTCAGTCCGCATACAAATGTAACAGTCGAAAGATATAATTTCTTTACGAGATATCAAAATGAAAATGAATCATTGGAAGACTATCTTACGGTGATAAACAATTTGGCAACATCATGTGAATTGTCTACACTTAAAAATTCTCTAATAAAAGATATACTGGTCATCGGCATCAGAAACTCATATGTTAAAGAAAGATTACTTCAGGAAGATAATTTAACCACTGAATTAGCCATCAAAATAGCGAAAAGTTTAGAATTATCGCAAGAAAGATCATCCAAACTGAACCATGGTGAAACCAAGTCAACTGTTCAAGCCATAAAAGCAAATGAAAGCAATAGAAGCAGAAGTCAACAACATAGCCGAGCAAGATCACGAAATAGGTCCATAGGAAGGTCAACAAGTCAGTCGAGGTCACCTGGAAACAGTACAACATGTCGCAGATGTGGTCAACTTCATCGTTACAAGTGCCCAGCTGAAGGAAAAACATGCAACATCTGCAAAAAGAAAAACCATTTTGCCAAATGCTGTTTCTTTAAAAAGGGTAACAATTATAAAAATGTAAGTAGCGTATCTGAATCTAGCCATGCAGACAAGTCAAACCATTCATATCAATATGTCGTTAGTTCAATCAACAACCACCAAATAAAAGACTGGCAAATAAATGTCTATTGTAATAACTACAAACTTAAATGTCTAATTGACACAGGTGCTGATACAAATGTAATTTCAAAACAGACTATTAACAAAATCAAAGCCAATACACATTGTCAAATTGACATTCGTAGGACAAACAACAAAATATTCTCATTTTCAGGTCAACTAGTGCCTAATCTAGGAACCTTTATACTTGATTGTCAATTTGAAAATGGACTATCAGCAAACTTACACTTTATTGTAGTCGAATGTGTCTGTTCACCAATAATTCGTTCATCAATGTGTTCATCAATAATTCTATCCGTGCAGGAACGGAGAAAGAATACAATTTCCTGCGGCCGGGCGGCCTGTCGTAAGAGGCGACTTAACAATCCACAGCCAGGTGGTAGGGCATTTGCCCGACTGGATGGCTACCACCCCTAGTCTAAAGTATATCGCCATAACAACCTTGAGTTGTGTTCCGGCATTAGTGACCAGGTTCCAGTTTCCCTTAAGAGAGCAGCAGCGCATTTGTAGCAACTTTGGTGTTGCAAATGTCCATAGGCGATGGTAACCGCTTTCCATCAAGTGGGCCGTCTGCCTGTCTGCTGATCTCCTGCAATAAAAAAAATAAAAAAATAATTGGTTGGAAATCATGTCAAACCTAGGAATTGTCAAAAGAATATTTCATATCAAAGCTCACTATATATTGTATATATAGTTTATTTTTAGTTTAATTTATTGTATAGTTTAATTTATAAGTTAATTTATTTTTAGTATTTAATTATATGTTTTAAGTTAGTTTTAGTTTGATATTAATTGTTATTTTAATTTAAATAATTAAAATGCCGTTGCTTCAAAAAAAAAAAAAAAGATCAAGGTAATGAAAGGTCAGTGCAAAATATTGTATCTAAATATTCAAAAACATTTGAAGGTTTAGGATGTCTACCTTATAAATCTCATTTAGACATTGATCATAATGTACCACCAAAAATTTGTCCAGTGCGTAGAATACCTTATTCATTAGAAAACCGTCTGAAAAAAGAACTGAATGATATGGAACGTCTAAAAGTCATAGAAAAGGTTGAAAAGCTAACAAAATGGGTCAATTCTATAGTCTTAGTCAAAAAGCCAGATGGACGATTGAGAATTTGTCTAGATCCAAGAAACCTAAATAAAGCCATAAAAAGACCTCATTTTCCTTTTCCCACTTTTGACGATCTTAGATCCAATGTGGTAGGAGCATCAATTTTTTCAAAATTAGATGCTAGCTCAGGATATTGGACTATTTGCTTAGACTCTGAAAGTAGTGATTTATGCACTTTAAACACTCCGTTTGGTAGATATAAATTTTTAAGATTGCCTTATGGAATTAACTCTAGCGGTGAAATTTTTCATAGAACAATGAATGAACTCTTCGGAGATCTACCAGGCATCATTATTTTTGTAGATGATATTCTGGTATACGGCTCTACAGTCCAGGAACATAATGAAAGACTCACAACGCTTTTTAGACGTGCTTGTGAAGTCAACCTTAAATTCAATAAGTCAAAATGTCAATTCGGTATTTCTGAAATTCGTTATGTAGGTCACATTTTTGTCAAAAATGGTGTATCTCCAGATAAATCTAAAATTGAGTCAATTTTAAAAATTGAGTCAATTTTAAAAATTGAGTCAATTTTAAAAATGTCTAGTCCGACTTGTGTAAAAGAACTTCAAAGATTTCTAGGAATGATTAATTATCTAGGTTCTTACATTCCAAATCTGTCTGAACAAACCGAAATACTCCGAGATTTGTTAAAACGCGATATATTATGGCAGTGGCAAGAGCAACATGAACAACAATTCTCTAAATTAAAGTCATTACTTTGTCAATCACCAGTCCTTGTTCATTTTGATATGAAAAAAATCTATTAAATTGTCTGTCGATGCATCACAAAGTGCAGTAGGTGCTGTCATTTTGCATGGGAAAAACCCTATAGCATACGCATCAAAGTCCTTAACTAAAAGTCAAATTAATTACGCTCAAATAGAGAAAGAATTATACGGAATTGTCTTTGGTTGTAAAAAGTTTCATCAATACTTATATGGCAGACCAGTCTATGTCAAAACAGATCACCAACCATTAATCACTCTTTTTAAAAAACCATTGTCAGAAGTCGCTACAAGACTTCAAAGAATGATGATAACATTACAAGCATATGATTTGATTGTCTCATATACAAAAGGGTCAGAAATGTATATCTCAGATACTTTGTCACGTGCTCCTATTAAGGACACTGATTTTAATCAAGAATTAGTCAGTTTACAAGACTTAGACACAGATGTAGAGATTCATGTTAATTTGTTAAAGTCTAACTTAGCAATTTCACCAGAAAAACTTGCAAAAATATTAAGTTATACTAAGCAGGATACAACATTGCAAAAATTAAAAGAATATTATATTAAGGGTTGGCCTAATAGTAAAAATAAATGTGATAAAGTAGCATTACCATACTGGAATGTGAAAGAAGAAATTCATGTTATTGACAACATTCTTTTTAAAAATAGTTCAGTCATTATTCCTAACTCTATGAGATCAGAAATCTTAGCTATTCTACATGAAGGTCACTTAGGTATAGAAAAAACAAAACACTTAGCTAGAAATGTAGTTTATTGGCCTAACATTAATCATGACATAGAAAACAAAGTTAGAAATTGTGAGACATGTGCCATGTACAAACCAAACAAAACAAAAGAACCAATGATGTCTCATGAACAACCAATATTGCCATGGCAAAAGTTAGCTACAGATTTATTTGAATACAAATGTCAAAAATATTTACTTGTCGTGGACTATTATTCAAATTATATAGAAATCACTAATTTAAAAACCGACAGCCGTAGTACTAATGTAATAATTAATCTAAAATCGATTTTTGCTCATCATGGAATTCCAATGAAATTAGTCAGTGATGGAGGACCTCCATACAATTCAACGGAATTCAAAAAATTTCTTGTTGATTGGGATATTGAACATATAATTTCAAGTTCACATTATCCAAAGTCCAATGGATTAGCTGAAGTGTCTGTAAAAATAATAAAGAACATTTTAAGAAAATGTGACGAATCAGGGACAGATTTCTACTTAGGTCTATTACAATATAGAAACACACCTAGGGGTGGGTAATCTAAATTCACCTGCACAATTGTTAATGTCAAGAAAATTACGTACTAAATTACCTAGTAAAATAAGTCATTTAAAGCTTAGTCATAAAATTTTCAGAACACAAACAAAATAAGGAAAATAACTTAAAAGGATCACAAGTGTATTACAATAAAAATTGTAAACAATAACCCTACATTTCACATAAATGACAAAGTCTATTTTAAGAAAAATCCTAAAGGCACAATATGGACAAAGGGAACAATTGTAGCCAAAACAAAATTCCCAAGATCTTTTATTGTCAAAGATAATTATTCTGAAACTACATATAGAAGAAACACTCAACATATTCAGTTTGATCACAAGGCTAAACACAAATACTTATCTAAATCTGAAAAGAAAGTTAAATTCAGTGACAATAAACAAAATGAACATTTGAGAAGTCATGAAGTCAAACCAAATATGTTGAAGTCGCAAACATTTACACATAAGTCAATGTCTCCAAATCCTTCGAACGGGGAGGAAAATAATTATGTAAGCATTTTCACTCATGAGTCTAGTCCTCAGTCAAGTCCAGAAAGAAATTTGTCTATACAAAAGCCTACAGAAAATGTCAATGTAAATTATCCAACTTCTAGTCAAAAATCAAATAAAAATGACTTAGATTCAGATTCCTTTGAGTCAGTTGAGTCGAATCAGTCAATGAAATCACCTATATTTGTAAATGTTCACGAGAATGAATCGTCTGATGACAGTATATGTGAATATGATAGTCAAGATTTGTCAGAATTGAATCAATTCGAACAGAAAATAATAAGTCAAACTAGTCCTACGGAGATGCATAAAATTGACGACAACTTACCTGATAATATTGGAAAAAATGACGTAATTAAAATCAATGACGAAGCTTATAATGCTGAAAGAGACATAATATCCGAAGGAAAATATAGTTCTAGAGGTAGATTTTTAAGAAAAACTAAGAAATTAAACTTGTAAAAAATAAGTTTATTGTCGTAACTTTTTTTTTTTTTTTTGACGAGGGGAAATCCGTTTGCGGAGATCACGCCGCGGGGGACAGCGACTTGGTACTGTGGGACTCGCCGGCCAGATGGGCTGCCGAAATACCCACTAAAACCCCCCGGTGTTCCTCCTTTCGCCGTTTTGCCGGGGCCGCGGTACATAGCGTGAGCCTTACTCCGCGACCCCGACTGGCGCTGGCGCCCCCTATTACGGGGGGCGGCCTCTCCTTGGCCGGGGATGTTGTCCCCGGCATCTCCCTATCCTTTTTGGGGAGTGAGGGGGTCACGCGGAACACCAACGCGCCCTCTCGCGGCTTGCGTGCGGGTGGAGGCCGGCAAGGACCCCCGGTGGCCTCGACACCCGCATGCCGCATGCTTACGGCGGCCGGAGGTCCGACTGGACCGCCCGGCGCCGTCGTCTTCGCCGGTTGTTTCGGCGGGAGAGAGATGCGGACTCGCGTTCCCTCTCCCGCCCCGCCGTCTCCTTCGCGGACATTACTGCCTCGCAGAAGGAGGCGACGGCGTCCCATTTGGTACTGCTCCCAGCCATGGACAGAACCACGGCCGGGAGCGAAAGGTCACATCCGATAACTGCGCCGAGGGCACGACGCTGTTCGTCCCACGCGGAACACTCTTGAAGAGTGTGCAGCGCCGTGTCCTCGGCACCGGCACTACAATGGTGGCACCCTGCCGTCTGCTCTCGCTTTATTTGACACAGGTACCTCCCGAAGCATCCATGCCCCGAGAGGACCTGCGTCAGGCGCTACGACAGGGCGCCGTGCCGTCTGTCCAGCCAGGTGGTTAAGGCGGGCCGAATTGCCGCAATAATGCGGTGGCCAGCGCTGGGGTGCGCTAGTCGGGTCGCCCATTATGCCGTGAGATCACGCCGGAACTCCGCCCTTTTGCCCTCGATTTCTCGGGATGCAGGTCGGAAATCCCGGCAGAGTGCGTCCTTGCGCCACTCGTAGAGCTGCGCAAGGACTTTCGCCTCTAGGTCCCACGGCAGGGATCCAGCAAGGAGGGAGGCCGCCTCGAAGGAGATCGTGCGATATCCCCTAATAGCCCTGACGGCCATCACGCGCTGCGGCCTGCGCAGCAGCGCGGTGTTCTTGGCCGTCAGGTGCTTCGCCCATATTGGAGCCCCATACAGGGCCATCGATCGCACGACCCCCTCATGGAGTTTCCGGCACGGCGCGCTCGGCCCCCCGATGTTAGGTAGGAGCCGGGACAAAGCGCCGGCTGCCCCCAATAATCTGGGGGCAAGCGCCTCAAAGTGCGCCGAAAACTCCCATCGGCTGTCGAGGACGAGTCCGAGGTATTTCATCCTCGCCCCGACAGCGATGCGCGTGCCTCCCACGTCGATGCTCAGGTCCGAAGGCGGCTTGTTCCGAGGCCCGTGGAAGACCACGGCCTCGGTTTTGTGCAAGGCCACCTTCAGACCCAGCAGCTGGATCCTGGCGACCATGTGCACCACCCCTGCTGTGGCCAATCGGCCCGCCTCTTCGTGGGTCCTTCCCCGCGCCGCCACGAGCGTATCGTCAGCGTAACACGTTACGCTGACGCGGTAAAGGACTGCACCACGGATTGTCCAGTCATAGGCGATGTTCCACAGGAGCGGGCCCAGAACCGACCCCTGTGGAACATTGCACGTCATTGCTCGCCGGCTCAGGCTCCAGCCGGTGTGACCCGGGAAGACGACGGCCCTCTCTGAGAGGTAGTCTCCGACGACGCGGTGGAGGTAGGTCGGCACTCCGTGATAACGGAGCGCCTCCCTAATGCAGCTCCAGGGGAGGGTGTTTAAGGCATTGGATATATCCAATGATACCGCCAGCAACACCTCTCCCCGAGCCGCTGCCTTCTCCGCCTGGCTCTTCACTCGCGCGATGGCGTCAATGGTGGAGCGCCCCTGGCGGAAACCAAACTGGTTATCCGCCAGGTCCGGCCCAATCTCCTCGAGGTGCCGGACGAGGCGGTTTGCAAGCACACGCTCGAAAAGCTTGCCCACCTCGTCCAGCAGCACTATGGGCCGGTAGGCGGACGGTGAGTCCGCCGAGCGCCCCTCCTTCCTGATCAGGACCAGCTTCCCGGTTTTCCACCGGGTTGGGAACTGGCCCTGAACCAGGCACGCTGTGAAGAGCCTCGTCAGTCGGGACTCCAGGGCGTCGTGAGACAGAACCCACGCACGCCCCGGTATGCCGTCGAAACCGGGGGCGGTGTTTTTGGATTTCATCCTCAACACCGCCGCACCCAGTTCTTTCCGAGTCACTGCGGGCACAGGCTCGTCGTCATCACCCGCGCTGGGATCCGGCGATGGCGGGGCCATCGCGGGAGGCGGATGCTCTGTCCTCGAGGGGAACAGAGCGCCGACCACGTCGGTCACCACGTGTGGGGGGAGACTCTGGGTCAGCGGAGGCGCCCATGGCCGGAGCTTGTTCCGGACAAGATGGTATGGGCGCCCCCATGGATCACGATCCAGCGTCCCCAAGAGCTCCTCCCACGCCGCCGACTTGGCAGCTCTAATGGCGACCTTCATGGCCGTCCTGGCGCTCTTGTACCCCTCGTACAGGCGCGTCTCCTCGGCCGCTGCTTCCTCGCCTCGGCGACGCCTTCTCCTGTATCTGGCGTACTGGTTTTGCGCTCGGACGCAGGCTGTACGCAGCCGTGCGATCTCCGCGCTCCACCAGTACGCGTGGCGAGCGGGTCTGAACGGACCCGCTCTAGGCATCGCCGCGTCGCATACCGACGTTAGCAGCGACCGTAGAGATTCCGCCTCCTCGTTTGCGTCCGGCAATTCCGTACTGTCGGGCCCTGGGGGCCATGTGTAGACGACCAGGGCCTCACGGAATGCCTCGCGATCTAGACGCTTTAGAACCCAGCGTGGGTAGTTCTCCCTCGGGGGGACCTCTTCAGCTCGAGGGCCCGGATTTCGGGGGGAGACGCTGAACCGGATATACCGGTGATCGGACAGCGTCTCAACCCCCTCCAGGACCCTCCAGTCTGCTACACGGCGCGCTACGGCGGTATGGTCGACAATCGACCCGCCCCGCATCCGCACGCACGTGAGCACTGACCCCCGGTTCAAGACGACGAGCTGGCTCTGGATCGCCCACTCCTCCAGTGCCTCCCCCCGCTGGTCAGTGGCCGGGGAACCCCAAGCCGTGGATTTGGCATTGAAGTCCCCGAGCATGACCACGGGAAGAGGGTGGCTCTGAGCGGCGATCCTGCCCGCATCAGCCAACCAGCTTTCAAAGTCGGCGAAACTTCTGTTCGGGGAGCAGTAGCCACCGATGACTACCGTCTCCCCGATGGATGCCGCGACGAGGCCCCTACCCCTCCTGATGTTGGCGAGGGGGGGGCTACCCGCAGCCATCCGCACTATCATGACCACCGAGTCGTCCAGGTCTCCGGTCCAGTCATCCCTGGACGGTACCCAGTACGGTTCGGCGGCCACAGCCACCTGAATGTTCCACTGCGCCATGCTCTGGACCAAGAGATCCTGAGCAGTGGCGCAGTGGTTTAGGTTTGTTTGGAGGAAGCTAAGGGTGTGATCCATTATCTGGTGTTACCCTCGCTTCCCCCTGTGGCTCCTGTGGCTGCGGCTGCGTCTGGGCTGGCTTACCCGTCGCGGCTTTGTCCTGTCCTTTTTTCGGTCTCCTGGTGGGCTGCGGCCTGCAGTGAGGCCCACCACCCAGCTGGTGATTAGCCGGCCTGCCTGCCGCCTCGCATATTGAGCAATGCGGTTTGGCTGTGCAGGGGCCGGTAATCTTGTGGCCAGCTTGACCGCAGCGGTAACAGTCACCGCTGCGGTCTGTCTCCGAGGTGCATTTTGCTGCCACATGTCTGAGCTCGTGGCAACGGAAGCACCTCGGAGGTCTCGGGGGGAGGGCCTTAACTGTTGCTGAGGCCCAGCCCACCAGGAGTCTGGTCTTTTCTAATTTTTTCGTGGCTGCCACAGGGCAGGCCACGACTGTCGCGCCCATGCCATCGGGGCCGGGGCGGATCTTGTTGGGTCGAATAGCTTTGGCCGGACAGTCTGTGGTCCGCGCTATGGCGGCTGCGACGTCCTCTTCGGTTGTAGAGTCGTCCAGACCCGAGATACGAAGACTGATAGTCTTCTCGGGTCTGGAGACCTTAACGACCTCAGCATGAAGGACGCGGCGCAAGCTGGCGGCAAGCGCGTCCGCTTTGGGAGCGCTGTCGGCGCCCGGGAGGATTAGCATTCTCGCTCCCGTGCGCGCTGTCTTGATCCTTACGCCGCCCTCGATGCCAAGGTCTGCCAATTTTATGTTGGCTTTAGCCTGGGACAAGAGGCTCTCAAAGGTCGCACCCTTTTCCCCCGCTGCCTGCGTGAGAGTTAGCACAACAGCAGAGGATCTGGGCGGCCTCAGTTTGGGAGCCTTCTTGTCCCCTGCGTTAGCCACAGCCTTCTTTTTAGTTGCCGGTGGGGGAGGGGGAGGGGGCTGGATGGGCCCCTGTCCTCCCTGAGACTTGCCCGTCTGATTCTTTTTCCCTCCTTTTTCCCCTTCTTGCGCTGAGGTTGCGTGTCGGAAGCGGATTGCGCAGCCGGGCCGGAGCTGGTCGACGGGGCCGGTTGCTTCTTTTTCCTCTTTCGCCTTGCTACCGTCGACCAGCCTTCCTCAGTCGCAGCTTCAGTTGGTGGTGGCGGCAGCGTGCGCGGTGACGGTATTGGTGTAGGGGCCGTTGCTGCCACGTTCCTGTTAGGCGAGGGCAACGGGGGGTACTCTCCTACCAGTGGCCCAGACATAGTTGATGGGCTTGGAGGGGTTGTGAGCCTGGCAAATGGAGCAGGTCTCGGGGACCCGACCGGCGTAGGTGGAGGTGCCGGTCGGGTCGGCCTTAGCTGCTCCACTAAGGCTGCGAACTTCTTCTCCATTTGGAGGGCGAAGTGACTGAAGTTCGCAGCCATCGCCGATTCTACCGCTTGCGGGGTGAGGTCTGGTGGTGGAACGGACCCGACGCGGGGCACAGTGAGCTCCGTGCGGATGCTCACCAGCTCGTTACGTAGGTCCGTTATCTCTGCCTCCATGCGGCGGTTAGCCGCACGGAGGAGATTGACCTCTTCGGAGGTGTTGCGGCTAAGGAGCTCATCAGTCGCTTCCTTGACAGCCACAACAGCCTCCTTCAGTGCTTTCTGCAGGGTGCCCTTCAGTCCTTTCGAGACTTTGGCCACCCCGGCCACCACCGCAAGCGATTCTTCGATTTGTTTGTGGAGGCCTTCGGCGTGCTCCGCCCGAGCTTCGGGAGAGGCCTGGACCATTTGGGCTGCGTGGGCAGCGCCAGATTTGGACCGCGTTGCCCTCACTGTGGCCATGGACTGGGACGTCTCCACGATCTCCTTTTCTGTGTTAAACTCGAACGCTTTCCGCTCGGCCTCCACAAATGCTAATTTGGCCTTTGCCAGGCCCACATATTCACCCGTTGTGGGAGGGCGGCCCCTGCCCCGCTTGACTTCAGTAGCCACTAGGTATGTGCGGGGGGCCACCTTCCCAAATTCTTCATGGGATGACGCTTCGGATGACTCGTTATCCGAGCGGTCAGTGCCCTTCCGATGCGACCGTTTCTGACTGGCGCCTTTCTTTTTTACCTTCCCGGCACCTTGCGACGCCTCTGTTCGCGTCGACGCGACAGAGAGGTAGTCCGGGTCGGAAGATGATTCACCGCCCTGCCCGGGCCCATTTCCTTTCTTATTGCCCTTCGCGGGCCTCCTTTCTTATTGCCCTTCGCGGGCCTCTTTTCTTCGTCCTCGCCGCCCTTCACGGGCTCCTCATCAAAAATGTTGTTGTTACCTATTTGCGCCATTTTTCATGAAATTTAATAATTTCGCCCCCCCGAATCCCCACCCATCTTGGGAGTCCGCATCGTTGGGGATGCCCAGCCTTCTGTGCTGGACACCAGGGCTATCGGAAGGGTATAAATAACATGGTATTAACTTAAATAATTTAAATTGTATCACTTATTGCCTAAAAAATAATGTGTCATCCATATATTAATTATTGTAATATTATTTATAGAATGTTATTGTAATTAAATGATAAATAAAATAACCAAACTTTGTCTTGCCAAAGTTTTAGGTTAGATCAATGTTATTATGTTTATGTCAATTTGTCAAATGTCAATGTCAAGTTTATTTTTTTTATTAAGAGGGGCATGTATCATATAGTTGCAACACTATGATAGTTTTGTCTATGCCGCGCTCTCGGCTAGCTCTCTCTCTATGGACGCGCCGACAAATGTTCGATTGTTAAATGTAACGCTCGATAATGAATCAATAAAGCATTGTGACTAGAAGAGGATTTTAATTATAAAACCCATGCCAAGCACAAGTAATTTCTAAGCGAAACCAAACCGCTGAGGAAATTATGTTTAAGGTAGGTGAGACGGTCTATAAGCAGGTGTCTAAGACTGCTAGAAACGACAAAACCAAGCCGGTTTTCAAAGGACCGTATAAAATTATTCATCTGCACCCAAATAACGTGGCCGAAATTATAGATAACCACCCCAACTCCAAATCTATTAGGGTACATTTCAAACTATTAAGAAGACCCAAAAACAATTTGAATTTTTAGCACATAATGCTATAAATGAGTTTAGTATACAGGTAAAATTTTTGAACGAAAACCAGAAAAAATTAGCAGATCTATTAAATAATACCAGCCTCAATAACAATCAGCTACATTAAACAAGGCACTTCTTAAATTTATATACAGAAATAGAATTTAGGTTAGAGTTATTATTAGATAAGCTACTTATTTTAGAAGACGCGATGATGTTCTGTTAGTCCGGAGTACTTATATGTTAAAAAAAAACAATTTTGGCTATTAGGACCCTTTTTATTTCACTATTATGAATAATAAGTGACTTGGAGTTTCAATATACTGGAACTCAAAGGTCTACCGGACCGATATGGTATTAGTTTAAGTAATCCAGCCGGCAGGCATAAACCAGGTCCGTAGCTGTAGAGCTGTGGCTAATAACCAAGAGAACTCTCCGAATTTGGAAAAAGATTTGGTATTTATAGGCAATTATTGCTGATCGACATTTTGGAAACCGATGTTAATGAACTGTTCGACTCAGCAATAAGTGCTACCGAATAGGGTTGTAACAGTTCGCACAATTAGGCACGGTGCATCCGAATATAATATGCCCACAAAATCTCATTAACGAATTACTGAAAATGTAAAATATTCATATCTTAAAACCGGAAGATGATGAAATCAATGAATCAATGAAAAACCTTCATACAATAGAAAAAGCCATAAGCGTCAAAGCCTAATATAGTACGGACAAAACGTATACAAACCCGTACGACCTGATCCACTTATACTCCATCCCAGATAAACAAAACTTTACAATAATCCCAAAATCCAAGTACCTTGCATTGGGAACCGAGGAGTACACATACCCGGAAGGAGACTGCAAAAAGATCATGCAAGACCTACGTCTCTCCACATCAATGAACACCCAAACCATTGAGGATACCGAAGACTACATCATCAGCCTGAACAGGTATCAAACACCCAACTGCACTAGAGCCAGGATGCACCTAAGGCACAAAAAAATAGAAAAAACAAGTGGCTGATCATCTTACACCAAGAAGTCATCATCAAAAAGCAATGCGGATCCAAGTCTGAATACACTCGGTTAACTGGCATAAATATACTCACACTGGCCAGTGACTGTCAACTGCATATATTAAACCGAACATTGAAAACGAACCTGGATACTATATCCGTAGATGAAATCATCCCGTTACCAGACAAGCAAATCCATTTTCAAGATAACATTCGCTTCAAACTGGAACTCGAAGATATTCCCCTAGATAGCATCCACGAGCTGATGGACCGTGCTGAAGAAATCCAAGCAGACGACAACTGGAAAACGCTGATGGCCACCCCGAGTTGGTCAACATTAGTACTGTACGTTCTCTTGACGGCAGTCGTCCTTTGGAAGGTGTACCAATGGAGGAACTACAATCAACACCTACATGTCAACAGCACCCAAACTGGCAACGAGGACGTCGCCGGAAGCTGCAAGATGCGCTTCCAACTTAAGGAGGGAAGAGTTAGCCAATCGCTAACCCTAACATTACCCTGAGAACCGCTGATCACACGATGTGTAACCAGCTTGGTCAGCATAAAAGCTTCCCGTATTGTATTAGTTATTATTAATATTATTTCAGTCTTGTAAGAGCAGTAGACATAAGAGCACCTAATTGTAATTAAAGTTTATAATTTAAAAAAATAATAATATATATATGGCTTGGCAACTAGGCCTTTAAGCCAGGTCTTAATTATTACAGTCAATTAAATTTCACTTTTTTGTTTGTTTCATATTATAGTTTACCAATAGTGTTTTTGATATATTTAAATAATGGTTTATAACAGTCTTGTACTTTTAAAATGTCATTTAAGCGGCGGGACTCGATCATTTTTTAGCACTTCCGTTATTTCACTGGCAAGAACAAGTCTATCCAACGAAAAATTTGCACACTTAAAAATAATGTGCTCCAAATCACCAACGTCTGTTTCACAGGCTTTGCACTGATTATCGGCAATTATTCCCAGTCTAGCCAAATGGGCAGGTGCACAGGAGTGTCCAAATCTTAGCCTATTAATAGTTGTTATAAAATCTCTGTCACTGTTGGCTTCAGTCAGTTTCTGGTACTAAGGCTTACGAGGTAGGTTTTCTTGTATACTTGCATACCATTTACCTTTATTTTTTACATTTTGATCAGCTTTCCAAAAGCTTTCCCATAATATTAAAACTACACTGTTTATGTATGCGTATATGTCAGTAAAAGGTATACCAACAGAGAAGGTTACATCAAGTAAATTAATACCCAACCTAGCAGCTTTATCAGCTACTTCGTTGCCCGTTAATCCTTCATGTGAAGGAATCCACATAAAAGATACTATAACTTTCTGAGTGATATTTATACAAAAGTTGTCTTATTTGATATATAATAGTTAGTTTTATAGTGTTGTATAGTATTTTCAAGAGATTTAATCAAACTTACAGAATCTGTTAAAATAAGGAAAGATTTGTAACTACTTAAAATTGAAACTTTTTTCAATGCTTCTAGGACTGCATAGGCCTCAGCTGTGAAAATGCTACACATAGGATTTAGATCAAAGCTTTGAGTGAATTGGATCTGTGGATCATACACAGCACTACGGACATATCCGAGTCCTGTACTACCATCAGTGTAAAAACGATAAAAATCACTATTTTTATGTAAATATGATAATAAATCTGTATTGTTATTTATTTCATGTCGAATTACATGAATGGGCAGCATTAAGCTTTTAAATGATATCAAATAACAAGACCAAATGTCTTGTTTAAACACTGCTTGATATTTACTATTAACATTTTGAAGAATATCAGGTAATTTAGATTCAAAACATAATGAGCCACTGTAAGCTGTTTGAAATGGTAATATTTTTTTCATGACTGAATGATTATTCACAGACAGTAATTTTATACAAAATCGTTCAGCAAAAAATATTCTTCTTAATTTTAAAGGCATAATTACTGCTTCCACTTCCATTGCTCTAATTGGTGTCGAGCACATGGCTCCTGTAATTTTCCTCAAAGTTTTGTTCTGTATAATATCTAGTCTATTTACATAAGAACTATCCAAGTAAGCTAAACAACTATAGTCAAAGTGACTTCTAACAATACTTTTATATAAAATGGATAATGTTGAAGGATCAGCACCCCAGGATATGCCTGCTAAGCGTCTTATGATATTTAACCCTTTTAATGCATTAGTTATTATATATTTTATGTGAGATTCAAATGATAATTTCTTATCTATGATTACACCTAGAAATTTAAGTTCATCGACTTCTGAAATTGTATTGTTATTGAACATTACTTTTATGCTAGGAATGTCTTTGCTAAATATCATAACACTGCTTTTATTGGGGTTAATGTTTAATTTTAGCCATGATAATAATAACAATGTAGATCATCTAAAGCTACATTAACATTATTTACAGCGGTATCTACATTGAAGTTTACTGAGTATATGACAATGTTATCTGCAAATTGAAGAATATTTACATTATTACTTTTAACATATTTACAAATTTCGCTGGTATACAAGTTGTACAACAAAGGAGATAATGTTGCACCTTGCATTGTACCTTTGGATCTTTTAAACATGCAGTTGTTTTATTATTAGTAGAATAATTTACAAAGAGGAAATATTAATTTGGTATTTTAGACAGAAGATAGAATTTAGTCTTCTAAACAGGAAGTTGCTAAGCAACGATAAATATCTTAAAGACATAAGGCTTGTGTGGAGGTTGTATGTCTTCACATCCACGCTACTTTTTAGAACTTGGACAAATCTCGAAGTCCAATTCTGTTGCTTAGCATGTTCAGTCTTGGTCCAAACAATGGCTTAGTAAACATGTCTGCTAACTGCATTTCTGTGGAGACTTGTTTAATAGCAATGTCTCCATTTTGTACGCATTCTCTAATGAAGAAATGTTTTTGCCTGATATGTTTTGTTCTTCTATGGAATTCATAAGGCGGGTTCTGAGACAACTTAATAGCAGACTCATTATCGACATAAATTGTCGTTTTGTCATTCAAAGTCGTTATCTCCGTCAATTCCTCCAGAAGCTCTTTTAGCCATAACGCTTCTCTTGCGGTTTCTGTCAAGGCTATAAGTTCTGCTTCCGTTGATGAAATAGCTACAGTTGGCTGTTTCTGACTTTTCCACATGATAGGGCCAGAGAATAGGAAAACCATCCCAGACGTTGAGTGACCCGTCATTGTGTCGCCACCGTAATCAGCGTCACTGAAACCTATCAGTCTCTTGTCCCGGCTTTTTGCGAAGACAAGTCCTTTGTCTAAAGTACCCTGAAGGTACCTGAAAATTCGCTTAACTCTCATTACGTCATGCTTGGTAGGACTTTCTAGATTTCTTGATACAACGCTCACAGCGTAACTTATATCTGGCCTTGTAGCCACCATTAAATATGCTAGGGCTCCCACAGCTTGACGATACGGGAAAAACGAATCTACATTTTCGTTTTCTATATCTTCATCTTTGCCAACTTTTATAGCCGGCGTTGGAGCGGATTTGCAGTTAGCCATTCCAAATTTTTCAAGTATCCTTTTTGTATAGGATCTTTGGTTTAAGGTGATACTACCATCTTTGGTTTTATTTATTTCTAGTCCAAGAAAATAGGAAGCGGGTTTTGTAGTTATTTTAAATCTCTTTTCTATTTCTTCAATGAACTTCCTTCCAGCATTTTCATTAGTTGAGGCCACCAAACCGTCATCTACGTAAAGCGCAATCAAAACTTGCTCACGAATATAGAGACAAGGATCTTTTGTGCTTTGTTTGAATCCTGAGTTTAAGAGGTACTCTGTTATACATGCGTTCCAGCAGAGAGGAGCTTGCTTTAGTCCATACAGACTTCGTTTAAGCTTACAAACTCTATTTGTACCATCATTGAATCCCTCTGGCTGCTTCATAAAGATTTCCTCTTTTACAACACCATTTAGAAACGCAGTCGATACATCGAACTGTTGAAGTACCAGGTCCTCCTGAGCCGCTACCCCTAAAACAGCTCTAATAGTACTAAGGCGGACTACTGGACTAAAAGTCTTATGATAATCGACGCCTGGTTTTTGTGAAAAGCCTTTTACAACTAACCTGGCTTTATAGCGCTCTATGGTACCATCTGGATTCCTTTTAATTTTGTAGACCCACTTGCATGGTAGTGGTTTACGATTTTTAGGTAAGTCGATAACTTCCCAAGTTTGCATTTCATGCAATGAGTTTATTTCACTCTGCATTGCCTCCAACCATTTGGACTTATCTTTACTATTCATGGCATCTTTAAACGTTTGAGGTTCTGTCTCATTATCCACATCCATGACTGCCATGACATAATCTTCAAAATTTTTGGGCAGATCAATCTGTGATCTATCACGAAGATTGTATGTCCTTCGTTCTTCTGGATCATTTGAAGTTGCCTCGATATTCATATCCTCTTCACGTGTATCGTTTGGATCATTAAGACTTTCATCATTATCCTCAATTTCCGTGTCATGAAATAGCTCGTTATTTTCAGCCTCAGTAGAGTTTACAATTGCATTGTCTTGTTGTGCTTGCTGTCTACTGATGTTTTTGTCTAAATTATCGAAATAAATTTCTATTTCTTGCTCTTTATTTTCAGCCTCATTTGACTGTTTATTGTATTCTTCAAAAGGAATGGAAGTCACATTTTCATTGTCTTTGTAAAACATTTTCTTCAGAATACGAACATCTTTAGATACAAAGATTTGTTTCTTTGATGGATCGGAACGTATATCCTAAAAGCTTTTGAGACTTCAGAGTAACCGGTGAACATACCAGGAATTGCCTTTGAAGCAAATTTGTGCTCATTTTTCCTTTTCTTTAGAATAAATGTCTTAGCACCAAAAACATATAAGTGATTTACGCAGGGTTTCCTGCCTACCCATCTCTGAAAGGGTGTTTCATTTTCAATACTCTGGTTGACACTTCGATTTGACAAATAGTTTGCAGTATAGACTGCCTCTGCCCATAAACACATTGGTGCTTTTGATTCCAACATCATGCATCTTGCTTTTTCTATTAAGGTTCTATTTTTCCTTTCAGCTATTCCATTCTGATGTGGAGTGTATGGAGCAGTTAGTCTTCTTGCTATGCCATTTTCTTTTAGAAATGCGTCGAACTTCAAATTTCGGTATTCAGTACCATTATCGCTTTGGATACATTTGATTTTATTTCCTGTGAAGTTCTCTACTTCTGCTTTGTAGTCAATGAATTTTTGTAATACTTCATTTTTGTTTTTAATAAAGTATACTCGGCAGTATCTACTATAGTCATCAATAAAAGTTACCATATACTTATTGCCATTGAGAGATGGTTTTCTAAATGGTCCACAGACGTCACTGTGCACAATCTCAAGACGTTGAGTCGTACGTGCCACATTCTGAGAACTTGACTTGCTAGGAACTCTACTTAGCTTTGCTTCTATGCAAATTTCGCATTCTCCTAATGAACTATTTTTATCAAAGTTCAGTCCAATAAGGCTTTCATTCTTTAGAGCAAGCTTCAAGTCTCTCTCGTTCATATGTCCCATTTTAGAATGCCATTCATTGATATCAGCCGATTTATTCTTTTCTGGTTCATCATTAATTCTTTCCACAGCATTGGCTCTTTGTCTGTCAACATTGTTATTATTGGTATGAAGATAATATAGACCATCGTCTTCTCGTACCGCTTGCATTAGTACCTTTCGCTTGTGATTTTTAATTATTGCTTTCTTCTTAGTGAATAGGACAGTATGTCCTTTATCTGTTATTTTTCCAACAGATAGAAGATTAGCACATAAGCTTGGCACATAAAGTGCATCAGTTATCCCAAATTTTCTATCTCCAATCTCTATTTCAGCATGCCCTGACCCTATAATTTCAGCAGTTTTATCTTTAGAGGCAAGATTAAGGGTTTTTGAAATACTTTTCATATTAGTAAAGGGCTTATCCGAAAAAGTCATATGTGAGGTACATCCACTGTCTAATATCCAATATTTTTGCGCTTTATCATTTACAAGATAGGAACTGTGTAAGTTCGTTTCAATTTTATTAGCTTTATTGGTGCTGTTGTTTGGCTTATTATTTGTCTTACTTCGTTTTTTATTCCTTGACCAGCACTTTGAGGCATCATGACCCTTCTTTTTACAGATTTTACAAAAATTGTGTAAACATTCTTCAGTTCCATTTAATGTACTCGTACTAGGAATATCACGACGACGTGCATCACTCTCTTCAATAATTTTTATTTTAAGTTTTTCAGGATCTGGCAGTGAGTCTTGAGATTCGATTGCAGTTCGAAAATTTTCATATTCCGAAGACAGGCTGTATAGTATCATAATTGACAGTAGATCACTATTGATAGTAATATCCATATCTTTTAGTTTATCTACTATATCCATAATCTTCTTCATATGCTCACGAACATCACTTCCTTCTTCCAGTTTTGCTAATATTAATTGTTTCAGTAGGGTAGCCTTTCTGGCGGGACCCTTACTTGCATATATTGATTCGAGAGTCATCCATACATCTCTGGCGTACTTACAGTTTTTGACCTGTTTCAGCTCCGAAGGTGCAATTAGCAACAGCAGCTCCGATTTCGCCATTTCATCATTTTCAATCTCATCTTGTGTCGCGCTTGCTTTTGGGATTTCTTTTACATATTTCCATAGTTTATTTTTAATTAGATATGCTTTTGCATGGATACACCACGTATCATAGTTTTCTTTTCCCAAACATTCCACTTTTACAACTGACATTTTCTATTAGATTTCGTATTTTTGTTTTTGTTTTAGATTTATAATTTAAAACATTTTCCGTTTTTTCGCTCTGCTACCATGTGAAATTAATACAATAAACGAATCTTTTAAACATGCAGTTGTTTTATTATTAGTAGAATAATTTACAAAGAGGAAATATTAATTTGGTATTTTAGACAGAAGATAGAATTTAGTCTTCTAAACAGGAAGTTGCTAAGCAACGATAAATATCTTAAAGACATAAGGCTTGTGTGGAGGTTGAAGAAACACTGAGGAAAGTAATGTGATTTATGAAAGCTAGAGAGGTATGGCTTGAGTTACATAGATTGTTTGATGGAACAGATGAGGACAAAGCATACAATTTATGTATGAGCTTTTTCAGTTATAAGAAAGATCAGGGAGATGACATAACCACACACATGTCCAAATTGAAAAATATTTGGACCCAGCTGAATATTGAGTTAAAGAAGGACAACAATAGAGAGTTACCTGAGTTACTATTAATATGTAAAATTCTGGATACTCTTGAGGAATCTTTCTTTCCTTTTAAAAGCAGTTGGCTATTACAACCGAAAGCTGATCGAACCATCGAAAATCTGACAAGCCATCTTTGCGCTTTTGAGAGGGCACTCAAGATTAAAAGCGACACTAGTCAAGAGGCGCTAGTTGTAAATAAGACTGTGCAGAAGAAAAAGCCAAAAGCGAAGAAGTGTCACTATTGTTCTCAGAAAGGACATTGGGTAAGAGACTGCCCTAAGTGGATAGGTGACGGGAGACCTCCGAAGCCTTCACAAAGTGGAACAAACACTTCGCCACAAGTTCAGAACATAACATTGATGGTTGTTAACGCATGTTCATCTGAAAAGCTTTCAGATAGGGACAATTGGTTTGTTGACAATGGAGCAACGGTACACATCACAAACAGGAGTGACTTTTTTCAAGATTTTGCTGATTTTGATTTGAACCACACAGTGACCACAGCAGACGGCACTACCATTCCAGCAAAAGGGAAAGGATCGGTGGTAGTCGAATCAAATATCAATGGCAGAAAGGAAATAATGACACTTAGTAATGTATGGTACGTGCCATCACTGAAGAGAAGCTTATTTTCGGCTTTAGCTGCACAGGACAAAATTCCAAATAGCATGTTTACTTCAACAGAGTGCAAGTTGATAGTAAATGGAAAAACATGCCTTATTGGACATAGAAAATGTAATGGAGGATTATATAAGCTTGATCTGAAAGCAATAATCCCAACCAACCATATTCAAGTGAATGTAGTAATGTCACAGAAAGACCTATTGCAAATTTATCACGAGAGGTTTGGACATCAGAACCCAAGACATGTCAGAAGCCTCGTGAAGCGAGAGTTAGGTATAGACATACCATGCGATGGTCTCAAATGTGAAGGCTGCATATATGGCAAGGCACATCGTCTCAAGATCGGTAAGAGAGAAAGAGCAACAAGAATAGGTGAACTAATTCATACAGATGTGTGCGGTCCTTTTGAAGAGAGCTTCTCTAAATTCAGATACTTTGTATTATTCAAAGATGACTACTCGAGTTATCGACACGTGTACTTTATTCGACAGAAATCAGATGTCAAAGACATGCTAGTACGTTTCATAGCTGAAACAAAAACAGCTGGCCATAGAATTCGAACCATTCTCTCAGATAATGGAGGGGAATTTGACAATAAGGATTTCCGCGATATCTTACACAAGCATGGGATCATACAAAGATTGACGATGCCGTACACGCCAGAACAGAATGGTGTAAACGAGCGTGAAAATAGAACTCTAGTAGAAGCAGCAAGATCAATGATGCATTCGCATGTGGAGTTGCTACAAATGCTTTGGGCAGAACTGATCAATACCGCAACATACATACTCAATCGAACAGGTCCTTCAAGAGTAGAGGATAAGGTCCCCTTTTAGTTATGGTATGGAAAGAAACCGAAGATAAGTCACTTAAGAATCATAGGAAGTGAATGCTACTTTCATGTACCGAAACAGAAAAGAAAGAAGTTACGCAAAAAAGCTGTAAAAGGCATACTCATTGGCTACGAAAACGATGATGGCTATCGTATATGGGATGGTCATCAGACACAAAGATCAAGGGATGTCACATTCCAGGGAGAAGTTGAATTAAGAATTTCAACAGGCATCAACGAAGATCAACCAAGTGAGGAGTCAAGGCAGTTACAGCAGCTTAATCAAGATCGAAACCATGATCTAGAGGGAGTACAAAATGAAGATCATGATTTTGTAGTTCAAGGTCCTTCTTCAGAGGGAGATGAGGATGATTTCCCTGACATGACTGAAGATTCAGTGGGTAGTCATCTAGAGCGAGACAGACAGAGACCTGATCAAAGCGACAGACAAGACGACTTTTATGATGCTGAAGATAATGGTCATGAGCGACTGATCGACATCCAAGAGCCGAAATATTTCTTAAGGGACAGAGATACTCTGAGATGCCCTGAGAGGTATAATGACTTTGTCTGTTCTGTAGAGTCTTTCCGTGAAACGTATAATGAAGCACTGAAAGCTGGTTGAAGACAATGGAAAGTGAAATACATTCCTTAAAAGTAAATGATGTATGGTCGTTAACTGAACTACCACCTAACAGAAAGGCGCTACCTAGCAAATGGGTTTTCAGAATTAAGAGAAATCCTGATGGCTCTATAGACAAATACAAAGCACGCCTAGTGGTGAAGGGGTTCAAGCAGCGAAAAGGCATTGATTACGACCAAACTTTCAGTCCAGTAGCAAGACTAGGTACAATACGAGCGTTACTAAGTGTAGCAGCTAAAGAAAAATTGGTACTAACACAATTTGACGTATGTACAGCATTCTTAAATGGCAAATTAACAGAAGAAATCTACATGAAACAATCAGATGGCTTTGACGACGGATCCCAGAGAGTATGGAAACTCAATAGAAGCCTATATGGTTTGAAACAAGCTCCCAGGTGTTGGAATTCCTGTTTTGCCGAAACGCTACTAGACATGAACTTTAAACAAAGTGATGCAGACTCTTGTTTGTTTCTTAGGAAGAAGCAAAATGAGAAAATTTTGATAACCTTGTATGTTGACGACGGCCTAGTGGCTGGAACAAATGCAAAAGTGGTTAATGAATTTCTACACGACTTGAGGAAGAAATTAAAAATCACTTCTAAGCCTGCAACATACTATCTTGGATTGGAGATCCATCGAGATGAGGATGGTTCTATAACCATCAAACAAGAAGCTTGCTTATACAAAAAGGATTTTAGAGCGCTTCCACATGGCGGAATGTAATCCAATTTCCACACCAATTCAAAAGGAATCGGTGACTGTTCATTCAGGGGAAGTGGATTAAAAAAAGTGTTTCCGTACAGAGAAGCTGTAGGTGCTTTAGCCTATTTGATGGTAGGCACACGTCCAGACATAGCATATGCTGTTGGTGTAGCATCTAGGAAGCTGGAAAATCCTAATAATTCGGATTGGCAGATGGTAAAGAAGATTTTCAGATACCTAAAAGGAACAGCATCTTTGGGTATCAAGTACAAATCGAGCCATGCCACATGTACATCCATAGATGGATATAGCGATGCTGATCATGGTGGAGATCAACACACAGGGCGCTCAACAAGTGGCGTAGTATGCATGTATGCTGGAGGAGCAATTACATGGTTGAGTCAAAGACAAGCGTCAGTCGCTATTTCCACCACAGAGGCAGAAATTGTTGCTGCGAGTGAAGCCACAAGAGAACTCATTTGGCTGCAAAGGATTTACAGTCATTTAACGGAGCTGAACGATGTTCCATCACTCAAAGTTGACAATGAAGCTGCTATTCGTCTTGCTCACAACCCGGAGTTTCATAAGAGGACGAAGCACATTAGAATTAGACATTTCTTTGTGCGTGAGAAGGTTCTTAATGGAGAAGTGAGTGTGACGAGAATAGGCACCGCCAATCAAGTGGCAGACATATTTACAAAACCAGTGCCTAGACCCAGACTTGTCCAACTATGCACAGCGCTAGGACTAGTTAGGAGTCTTTAAGACATTTCAATGAGGGGAAGTGTTGGAGTTGTAGCTGGCCCTATAGAAAAACTTTAGAGTTCTCAATTCAAATAAATTGGTTACCTAGCTACAACTACAAAATAACAGAGACTTTTTGGCAGTGTCATTGAAAAGTTAATTTCATATACATATAGTGGTAAAAGTGCAATAAAAACAATTTAAAACTTATTCAAATTGTAGTGACCAGTGATCTTAAGTTACTAACGTAACTATCCATCAAGAATCCATATTCTGCTAGGATAGGTGAGCTTACCTATAATATGGAGACGGTCCTAGGCCCATGTAAGAAATTATTAAATTTAACATATAAAAGCCTGTTTGTCAAAAACTCAAACAGCCATTTACATAAAATTCCAAGAATTCCTAAATTGGATAAAACTTTTATCATAATAGCAGGTTGAACATTATCAAATGCACCTTGTACATCTAAAAAAGCACAAACAACATTAGAATAATCACATTTTGCATTTTTCAGATCATAAATCAAAGACGTGAAACTATCAGCACAGCTCTTTTCTCTCCTGAAACCATATTGAATGTTTGGAATGATACTATTTGTCTCCACATAATGATCAAGACGAACCTTAATCATATTCTCAAAAATTTTACCTAAACAGGAAGAAAGTGAGATGGGCCGATAAGAATCAGGATTGCCTGGAGACTTATTTGGTTTAAGTATAGGAATAACACATTATGTTTACCATGATATTGGGATAATTTGTTGAGACCAAAGAGCATTAAGAATATTTAAGAAAACTTCTTGAGCTGTAACATCTAAGTTTTTAATAAGAATATAAGGAAAGTCATCTAAGCCAGGCGTTGTATTTTTTCGTGACCGTAAACTAGTTGAAAATTCGGTCCAAGAAAAAGGTTCTAATAATTAATTTGATTTATCATTATCATTATTTGGCTAAAATAAGTCTCAAGATTATCAGGATCATTGTTCACATTCTGGGACAATTTATTTAGAAAAGGGTTGATAAAATCATCACAATAAGATTTATTTGGAGTTCTAATACCTTTAAACATTTTAATATTATTCCATATTTTAGAAATAGGGGTGGTTCGGTTAAAACTTTCGCATAGGTTTCTCCAGCTACTATGTTTGTGCTCTGCCATAGTTCTTTTTTTATTATTATTATTATTCCTCCATGGAGCTGGTGGCTTTCTAATATAATTAGAAGTTTTGACTAGTTTCGGAATGCACATTAGCTTTAGTTTATCAAGTTGATCACAAAATTGATTATAGTATATTATTGGGTTTTGATCATATACATTGTGAAAATGATTCTTAGAGAGCTCTATATACTTTTCCCAGTCAGTTTTATTATATAAAAATTTATCTACAGGAGGGCTTGCTTGATATCTGTTTGTAGATAAAAAAATACTAGTAACAACCGGAAAATGATAAGATCCCATGTTGTTATCATGCACACTCCATTCACAAAAAGGAGCTATACTTCCACTGACTAAGGTGACATCTATAGCTGATGGATTGCGATTTGGATAATTAATAGTTGTGAAATTTCCATTATTTAGTATGCACAAGTCCAAATCATCAATTATTGTGATATATGTAGCTGTAACATGCCTAGTGGCAACACCAACTGTCAGATGATTAATTAAAGATGTCAGACAAGCTCATGTGCAAGTTTTATTTAATTATCATATAAAACATGGTGTCAGGTGTAAAAACCTAAAGAATGTAATAAAACCAGTAAAACTAAACAGTTGAAAATGGAAGGAATAAAGCCACCGAATGGTGTCATATTAACGGGCCCAGATAACAACTGGAGTACGTTCAAGCAAAAATTTTTGTTGTACTTAAGTGCGGCAAACCTGTCTGGTGCTTCAGAGGCAAGAACAGTAGCCATATTTTTAAATTGTGCTGGGGATGAAGCGCTGGAAGTGTACAATGCTTCAATTGATAAAAGATCGGAAAAAACTGAAATTCTTAATGACTTACTCCAGATGTTTGACACTTATGCGTCACCCAGAAAGAATTTAACGCTGAATACATACGAGTTTTTACAAATGCGACAAGAAGAGCATGAAAATATCAATCATTATGTAACAAGGTTAAGAAACAAAGCCAGGACATGTGAGTTAGGAGAACTTAATAACAGGTTAATTATAATGATGATAGTAGTAGGATGTGTTAACAAGAGTATAAAGGAAAGACTATTAAGAGAAGAAGACTTAGATTTAGAACAAACATTGAAGATATGCAGAGCAGTGGAATCTGGAAAAGCTCAAATTGAACTTCTTGAAAACAAAATTGATCTATCCATAGCAGGTCAAAGTTGTGAAGTGGATGTAGTAAGAAAAACTGGAGTCAGACTTAGAGGGAAAGACTGTAACTATTGTGGAAGTACTCACATGCCGAGGATGTGTCCAGCGTTTGGTCGTAGGTGCCTTAAATGCAATAAATATAATCATTTTGCTGCGATGTGCAAAGCGCCTCAAAGAAATACCAACGCTTACAAGTATGATAAGAAAAAAGTAGATAATCTTGAAGAATATAGTGAAAGTAGTGATGAGCTCAGAGTCGGAAGTATTATGAGTATGGAAAGTTTAAAAGTTCAACCTTGGTTAGAAACGTTGAAAATCAATGGAGTTCCAGTAGTATTCAAGCTGGACACAGGAGCAGACTGTAACACATTACCATTGCAGATTTATAATAAAGTCAAAGGGAATAGTATATTAAAAGAAACCCAAACAGTGTTGGTTGTGTACAACCAACAAAAGATAAAAGCTGTAGGTTCGGTACAACTTGACTGTGTAATTAAAAATAATGTAGTGAAAAAGTTATGTTTTACAGTGATTGATTTATCAGCTCAACCAGTGCTGGGTTTATCAGATTGCATGAGGCTTGATTTTGTAAAGCGAGTTGAAGGAATAACACTATGTAATACAGCTAAAATTGAGTTTATAAATAAAAATAAATATGTTTTCCAAGAACTGGGACGAATTGGGTGTTATAAGATACAATTGAAAGAAGCTGATCCTGTCATAAAACCAATTAGGAGAGTTCCATATGCTATCAAGGAAAGACTTAAAGAAACCTTACAGAGATATGAATCTAAAAACGTTATAGAAAAAGTAGAAGAGCCAATAAAATGGTGAAATAATCTAGTTATTGTAGAAAAACCTGATAAGTTCCTAAGGTTGTGTCTTGATCCAAAAGATCTAAATAAGGCCATAATGCGGGAAAATTTTCAGATACCATCACCTGAAGAAATTTACAATGACTTACTTGGTAAGGAAGTGTTTACTGTCCTAGATTTAAAAGATGGTTTTTTTCAGGTTGAATTGATTGACAAAGATAAGGTGTGTACATTTGGTACACCATTTGGCCGATATAGGTTTTTAAGAATGCCATTTGGAATAACATCTGCTCCAGAGGTAATGCAACGTATAAATAATAGTATATTTAGTGACATTGTGGGAGTACATCTGTATTTTGATGATCTTATAGTAGCAGGTAAAGATCAGAAAGAGCATGATATGATTTTAGAAACTGTATTAGAAAGAGCTAGAAAGTATAATGTAAAGTTCAATAGTAAGAAAATTCAATTTAGTCAGGACAGTGTAAAATATGTAGGATTAGTTATATCTAAAGAAGGCATTAAAGTAGATTCTGAACATATAAAACCCATCTTAGAGTTGGAAGAACCTAAAAATGTAAAACAACTGCAAAAATTTTTGGGAATGACTAATTATCTTAGTAAATTTATACCACATTATACAAAATCCACTGAACCGTTAAGAAGTTTGCTAAAAAAAGAGAATGACTGGCATTGGGATAGTAATCACCGAAAAGCGTTTTTAGAACTAAAAGAAAAATTAACTTGTACACCCACCCTAGCCATTTAAAAAAAAGATGGTATTTTAACATTACAGACAGGCAGTTCTAATGCAGGTTTAGGAGCATGTTTATTACAGGAGGGAAGACCCATTTCATTTTATTCAAGATCTTACACTGAATGCCAGACCAGGTGGGCTCCCATTGAAAAAGAGTTGTTTGCAATTTGTGCCGCAATGCAGAAGTATCATCAATTTGTTTACGGTAGGAAAATTATAATCGAAACTGATCACAAACCTTTGGTTGCAATCTTAAGTAAAAATATAAATAAAATATCTGCCAGGTTACAACGTATGGTACTCAAACTTTTAAAATATGATTTCACAATAAAATACATTCCAGGTGAAAAAATGTTTATAGCTGATTACTTATCTAGAAATTTTATTAAAACAAATGCTCAGGAGGAACCTTTACTTAGAGAATTAGTTCATTGTGTAGATTCTGAAATAGTACATGGTTTAGAACAGGATTTACCCGTTTCTGACAAAAGAATGTTACAAATTCAGACTGAAACAAAAAATGATTGTAATTTGAACCAAATATTAATATGGTTTAACTCAAGTTGGGCAAAAAATGACAAGCATATTGTAGGTAAAGAATTAAGAGTATTATATAAGTTAAAGAATGACCTAACTGTTAAAAATGGCATTATTTACTATTATGATAGAATACTTATACCTAAGAGTTTAAGAAGAGAAATGCTGTATATTATTCATGAAGGTCACTCAGGGGTTGTGAAGTCTAAAAATAAAGCTAGGAAAGTCTTGTATTGGCCAGGAATGTCAGGTGATATAGAAGAATTTGTTTTGAAATGTTTTTCTTGTGAAAAATTTAGATATTCTTGTGTTAAAGAACCTCTCATGTCACATGATATTCCAGACCTACCGTTCATGAAAGTGGGTATGGACATTTGTCATTTTTCATCTAAAGATTATCTCATTGTTGTTGATTTTTATTCAAAGTGGATAGAAGTAAAGCAGTTAGAGAATAAAACAGCTCAGGAAGTTGTTAAAGAGTGTAAATATATTTTTGCCACACATGGAATCCCAAAGTGGATAGTAAGTGATAATATGCCATTTAATAGCTTCACTTTTAAGTTGTTCGCCAATGAATATGATATCAAGTTAATTAATTCTAGTCCTAGATACCCTCAGTCCAACGGTCTAGCAGAAAAGGCAGTAGGCATTGTCAAAAATATGATGAAAAAATGTATGGACAGTAAAACTGATTTTAGTGTGGCCATGTTGCATTACAGAATTACTCCAGTCGCTGGGCTAGATTTCAGCCCATCACAACTTCTTATGTGTAGAATGCTACGAACAAACCTTCCTTGTTCTAAAGCATATCTTGAGCCAGTTATACCTATGGGAATAAAACAACAAATTGATGTGAACAGAGAAAAATCCAGGACTTACTATAATAAAAATTCTAGAGTAAGAAAGTCATTTACAGAG
Organism: Dendrolimus kikuchii; assembly: GCA_019925095.2. Classification (NCBI taxonomy): domain Eukaryota; kingdom Metazoa; phylum Arthropoda; class Insecta; order Lepidoptera; family Lasiocampidae; genus Dendrolimus; species Dendrolimus kikuchii. Next base: position 11,263,253 of record CM034407.1, read on the forward strand.
GGATAAAATACACTTATACAAAATGTCCCAAATAAAAGGTGGTATCCAAGTAAAATTGTTAAGAAAGTGGGTCCTAGGTCTTTTGCTGTAAAAAATGAAACAGGCAATGTATTGGTCAGGAATACTAGACATATTAGAAAATGTAAAAATGAGTTTAAGGAAAGGAATAATGAGAGGGTTATTTAAATGAGAATAATATTAGCAACCCTGTTTCTTGTGCAGCCCCTGAACTCCCTGGTACAATTCCACAGAGTGCTGAGGAATGTAATGAAGGAGAAACTAGAAACACAAGATCAGGTCGAATCATAAGAACTCCACGACACCTGGGTGATTATTATCTGTATCAATAAAAGTGTAATTAATGGGGTAATAATTAACATATAGAAATTTAAATAATATTTAGGGGGGGATGTGATATATGTAGCTGTAACATGCCTAGTGGCAACACCAACTGTCAGATGATTAATTAAAGATGTCAGACAAGCTCATGTGCAAGTTTTATTTAATTATCATATAAAACAATTATATCATATAATTGATGTCCACGACTTTTAGTAGATAAACATCCAAAAGCCATATGATGAGCATTAAAATCACCGGCCACGAATATAGGTTTAGGAAGATCTCTAATTATACATTTTAATTTATGAACTCTAAAATGCCCACTACTTGGGGGACAATTAACACATAATATTGTGAGATTACCATGTACTGTAGATAGAGAGACAGCAATTGTTTGTAGATCTTCATAGAAAGCAGTTGTCAGAGATTTATATTTTAGACAAGGTTTTATAAGTATGGCAACACCTCCATGTTTATTTTTTGCATTTTTAAATAGAAAATTGTATCCAGGTATATGAAAATATTTATCATCTGTGAGCCAAGTCTCATTTAAGAGACATATATCTATTTTTTGTTCTTGTAAACTTTTTATTAATAAGGGCTTTTTATTATAAATACTTTGAATATTAAATTGAGCAATGCGTACTTGAGAAATGGAATTAGGACTATTATCCATATTATGCCAAATTTTTGAAAAGAATATCTTTGATAGATGCAGTAGTAATTTATACTCCTTCTTCCAAAGATATGGCATATCTCTCTATATAAGTCGATAATATTGAGTAACACTTCTTTTTCTTTAGCGCACGACATTTTTTAACGGCACGCACCGACACGCACAAAAAACAACACAACGTGTTAACTCTGCGCTCACGCCGCAGCGACTGAACTCCCTGCCTCCCTGTTTCTTATTACACTACCCAATCGGTAGGATCGCATGGAGCTGGGAAGATCGAAACCACTGGATCGCCCTGTTTATGGACCCTGACTCCCTGTTTCTTATTACATTGCCCTGTCTCTGCGGGCAGAGCCTGAGACATCGTGTAATGTAATAGCCGCTTAACAGTTACCCCTCTCAGTGTCAACTGAAATAATTCATAATCTGATTCTGGTGTGTGCTTGCGTGTTCGAATGTATAGAAACACGAGCGTTATGAAATTATAATCTTAAATATTCCGATCCGGAATTCAGAACGCTCGTCAGTATCATTCTTATAGATCGATCTGAGAAAGTCATAATCTGAAAAAATCAGAATGTGTGTAGAGCATAGTTGAATTGTATGCAATTCTGGGCTTTCTGAATAAATTACATGAATTTAGATTATGGATTCAGACAGGAATTCTGGATGTATGAGTCCTGCCTAACAGCTCACTCGCAGGCCTCGGGAAAATCAGGAACTTCCGCATATGAAAGATACTTATAATATTCATGAAACATGGATGGAATCCACCGCAATGATTTTTGTACTACGTTGTTGTTGTATTTCAGGCCTGAAATGGATGTTCGAGTATATGGAATAGGTATCGGCGTGAGCATAGATAATCCTCTTCGTTTGTTTTGAATAAAACTAATTTCTTTGAATGTTTCCTGGTCAAAAAAGTTTTGTAGAATATCGAACCCATTTCATTTTTTTGGAACTGCATCCACACTGTAGCCGAATAAGACACAGGTTCTCTGGCATTCGATTTTTTCTGTAAACAAAAAGAGCTGATGATCCTTCACAAAAAGCAGATAAATCGTTAAACTGATTGGTTTCCATATTGATCACTTTAATTTGAACATTTCTTGAACAGCTCTTAATAAACTGCTGCTCTTTTCAAACCCCGACGCAAAAAGAGGGGTCTTATAAGTTTGACCACTATGTCTGTAGCTTTTGAATAGCAAACCGATTTGAATGCGGTGTTTTATTTGAAAGCAGGTTATGTACCGATGGTTCTTAGATATGTTTATCAAAATCGGTTCAGCCATTTCAAGGTCATGCATGAGCCCTTTATTTCTAAGCAACTCTACGGGCTCAAGTTCCGTACCCTTTTTTACAATTTAATTTAGAAAAAAGTTTAGAAATCACTTAAGCTTAATTGTTATTTTTGTTATTGTGTGTGACATTTATTGAATGTATGTTTGTCTTGTGGTGTACCTTAAGAATAACTTATTATATTAAGGGTCTGTTTCACAATGTAGAAATAAAGTATCCAATACACATAAAAGTTCTGGTTAGTTCTGATTGCGTTTCACCGTCATCTTAGCTATAAATTTATTTGGCACATAGCTATTTGCCACCTACTAGCTAGTAAGCTTGGCAACATCGTATTTTATAGTTTCGTTTTACGAAATACATGTATTAAGATGCATTCTGTGTTGTACATACACGTGAAAATATGTTTTAATCATTTTAGTGTATATTTTTATTTATTATATATATAAATACAGCTTGAAATAAATGTCATGGCTCATTTTATTTTTTAGCAAAACAGCATATAACATTATGTTTTGTATTACTGTGACCGGAACTTCCAAGTGTCATAGGTCTGTGGTTTGAAACGTAAATAATATAATCGTGTGTTGTTGCTGTATCGGTGTACCGTGTGATTATTTGTGAATTTGTATTATTAGCTAACATCTAATTATTCAAGATATAATAATGTCTCAAAAACGCGAGAGAAGTGTCAATTTTTCTCGAGAAGAAGTTGATATTTTAATAAAGTTGGTGGAAATAAGAAACATGACGCCGTAACGTGGGGCGAAGGAGAACGCTGCTGGAAGACCATTGAAACGAATTTCAATAGTGCCAGTGGCGTTACTTATCGTAGTGCAAAGATATTACGACTGAAATACGAGAAAATCAAAAGAGATATACACGGAAAAAATCTGCACTCATACGGGCCGAGACATACCAAACTGGAAGAGGCCGGAGCTCAGGGCCGGTCTTGACTTCGACTGAAGTGACGGATAAAAATATGATTCTGAGAGAGCATGTTAAAATATGCAATCATAAGCATAATTTATTTTTAAATTTGTACAAAAAGGTTATTGAAGACAAGGGAGTAATTGCAAGCCCAGTCACTCTAACCAATTTTATTTCAAATCAAGTTCTTTTATTAATTGCTATTGTCATGGTTTCTTGTATCCATCCAAACAATTTCATTCGAGGTTCGTTTCCTACTAGATTGTGGTAGCTGAGCATCCTTTATTAGTGGAGAATTGAAAGAAAAGTTATGCTTTCCAACTGAAGCTATACATTCAGTATGTGTTACAGGAATCAACAGTATTTCATTTGAAGCATTGCACCGCTGTAATATTAAGGTACAGACATGCACAATTGCATATAGCACATAAGTCAATGCTTTTATTATCAATAATATAACTCATATAATTTCAAGTCAAGAAGTTGACATATCGTCAGTTAAAGGTGAACGTTCATTTATCCGAGCCGAACGAGTCTAACGAATCGAATAATTCCAGGTGATTGGAAGAAAGAAGTCAATCACGTGAAGAAATTTGAAGAAGAATACTGGCGTAAAGACCGAATAACTGACGAATTATTTATAATTAACACGGCTGACGAAAGTGAATCTGACACAACGATCTCTGAAACTGATTCTGATGATGATATGAATGGAATTTAAGAATTAGTCTAGAATTATTAAATGAATAAACATTGATAATTGTATTAATAAACATTTTTTTTAATACTTGGTTTTATTTATTATTTGTCCATTAAAATTGGTTGAGAGGTTTATAAATGAAAATATATATCAAACAGACAAGACTTCTTTCACATTTATAATATTAGTACGTATTATATAGGCAACTTTATAAGAAATATTAATGAAATTATTAAATACCTATAAATATATATAATATAAATACCTATAAACTTTCTTTCATATCTTCATACTTAGATACTTATATATAATTATATATCCCTATGTTATTTACCTACTAGGTAGGTCAAGTTCATTCAATAGTAACAAATAAATATTTTTGTTAATTGTACTTTTTTAGGTGGATGACGTCACGCAGCTGTTATTGTGACAAGGTTCCATCGCAATATCAACGTGCGAGGCTTGTATACCTTATTTTTACAGCAGATATCCCAACAACTGACTACACCACGACTGCGACATACGCTGATGATACGGCGCTACTGTCGGCTCATAGCAAACCAGAAACGGCACCATCACAGTTGCAAAACCACTTGACAGAAGTTGAGATGTAACTGAAGCGTGGGAGAATAAAAGCCAATGAGAGTAAATCGGTATATGTAACATTGTAACGTAATATTAGATAAATATTCAAAAATAAATATTAAAATTTAAAATATAAATATAAAATTAAAATAATAAACGCGAGCATCGCCGCGTTACCGCAATAGCTTTTAGTGGTCTAAGCAACCGGTCGCGGCGGCTCGCGGGCCGGCGTTTTGACAGCACATCGGTGCTCGGTGGCTCATGCATTCGTGATAGATTTTTAGAACCACATTACGTCGATAATAGAAAGTTTTGCTCGTACTTAACATTTATTAAGATTATTTTGTTTAAATCTTCTACATATATTTAGTGCATATAACCCACGTTTTGGGTAAGTGTTGAAGCCTATAATATAAGCTTGTTAATTGTAGTTTTTTTTTCACCCACGAATGCTTCATAGGTAACTTTATCTTTATTAAATTGTGCATGTGGGTATGCTCACTCTTATTTCTTTTTCTCACATTTTAATTTATCTTGTTTTTATTCATTTTCATGTTGTTCGAGCTTTAATCTCATTTAATTAATTACAAAACCATTTTATTTATTTTAAATACTTTTGTAACTCCGTCTGCCTTCCGCTTGGCCACCTCACCAGCTATGGTCTTTCGCCCTGTTTTGTTGTCTTGCCGAGGTGGCCGACTTTTGGAAGCGCTTCCATTTTATATTAACACGCTGGACGTGCATTCCAGGTTCCTTTTCCTCTTCTCAAAATTGGGCTTGGAGTTTTGTGAAAAAGAAGTGGAGGACTCATTACGCAGTACACCGGGAAGGTCACCCCTGGACTGAAGATAATAACGCAAAATACTTGGGCTTGCACCTAGACAGGAAACTTACATGGCAAAAACATATTTGGACAAAGCGCAAACAACTAGATGGAAAATTGCAGTCACTGAACTGGTTATTGGGACGCCAATCACAACTAAATCCTAACAGCAAGATATTAGTGTACAAAACTACCATAAAACCAATCTGGACTTATGGAATACAACTATGGGGAACGGCCAGCAACAGTAATATAGATATCCTAAGCGATTCCAGACCAAAGCTCTAAGAACAATGTTGGGTATCCATCATTGTATGAGTAATAGATACATATACCTCGACCTCGGCTTAAAAACAGTTCGGCAGGAAATATCTCAAAACAGCCTGAAATATCAGAAGAAACTGACAGTCCATGTAAACAAACTGGCACACGCTCTGAGTGGAGAAGGCGCTTCTTCAGCATACCCGGCTAAAAATAATTTGCTAAGCCTCATAGACTATGTAGACGCGACCGTTAGGCGCAGGAAAGAGACGGGTCGGACTGAGATAGATATAGTTTATTTTTAACCGTTATTAATTTGAAATTAAATAAATAAATTATAAGAATAAGAATTGAATATAAAATGTAATAAGCCTTAACTCACTAGGAAATAAATGTTGTAGCGTTGTGCCTTTTATTGAAAGTAGGACCCTATTAGATCCCGGTAAATGAGACCGGGCTACGGGCGTGCAGAACGCCGCCTGGAGCCCGGGACTCAGCATGTAAAGGGAACCGGGTTACAGGCGTGCAGAACGCCGCCTGGAACCCGGGACCCAAAAGGGTAGCGGAAACCGGGCTACGGGACTGCAGAACGCAACCGGAGCCCGGGATCCGTGAGGTATGCCTGCACTACTGCCTACTCCGAACGCGAGTAGGCCATAATGATAGTGCAGGCAGAGGTCCGCGCTCGACAGCGCACGTTTTTGTAATGAGGTAATGGTAAGGGCGCTCAGCGCTTTATATTTATACTAATGAAGCGGGGGGCGAGGTAAACGCCCATTACGACGTCCCGCTAACAACAACTATGGGTCACAACTGTGTAAGGACCCTCGAAATGTACTAAGATCTAGGGTGTACTAAAATGTATGATAGTAATAAGTTGAGATAAGGCTTAATGTATGTAAAATTAAGGAAATAAAGTAAAGGGGGTGTTACGACGAAGCGAGGGGTCGGCGGAGGCAGCCTCTATAAATATAGGACGCCTTTGGGGCGCATTTTTGTAGTTCGTGAGTAGTTCGTTAGTTCGTTCGCAGTTCATAAGAAGAAGCTCCCTCCCGCCGACGCCAACGAAGTCGAAGCCTCCCGTAGCATCGTTTTCGGTTGTTTTCATTTCGGAAAATCGGTTACCCGAACCAGCGACCAACCCTCTACAGTCCTACAGTCCACTGCAACACCAACATCGTCTGGTCAGCTTCGAGCCGTATTGGAAGAACTGAAGTATGCCGAATACGAGAAGCAGAATCGAAAAGGACGCTGCGCAGGCGAACAAGAAGAGTGCGACAGAGGTAGCAACAACCTCAACGACAACTGGCAGTGTCACGGCGGAATCCGGAACAGAGACTAGCTCAGTAAAAGCAACGACCGTAAAAGCAACGACAGTAAAAGCAACTGCCGTAAAAGCAACGCCAACGGCGTCGGCAACGACAGTAAAAGCAACAATGCCGGTCTCTGTTACGGATTTGCAGCCACAACCACCGCCAGTTTTACGCGAAATACTTCGCAGAAAAGAATGCACTCTAGAAGAAACTTCAAGACCGCAGTCACTACGCTCCACGACTTCCCGCAGACGACTTGCCGAGCTGGAAGCCAAAGAGAGACTAGCCGCATTGAAGTTGAAACAGTTGGAGGCAGCCGTTGAACTCGAACAAGCGAGAATAAATAGGCTACAAGCCGAATCATCGGACGATGATGACGTCATCGAAGAAAGCGAACTACCATCAAGAAGAGTGGACATGTGGTTCGAGAGACTGCCGCAAACGCAGGAACCACATGCCACAGAACCCCCCCCCCCCCCCCCCCCCGCCCCAGCGACGTTAGCCAGCGATATAGGGAGAATGAATGAACGGGGACAGGGCGTCCACGTCGGAAATATGGCACGCGGACAACGGGTCTCAGAACGAGGCCCGCCTGCACGTTCAAACGTCATGGATGTGACGTCACTGGCAGAAGCGATCACTGAAGCGGCGCGAACGAGCACAAGACAGGCGCAGCGATACATGCAAGAACTCCCGACCTTTAATGGAAATAGTGGCGAATGGCTGTCCTTCCAGGCAGCCTTTCGGGAAACGGGAGGGAGCTTCTCAGCAGGGGAGAACGTCGCGCGCCTACGTAGAAGCCTAAGGGGAGCCGCACTGGAGGCCGTCAGTGCCCTGCTGATTACCCAGACGGGGCCTGAAGATATTTTGAAGGCATTGGAAAGAAGGTTCGGCCGTCCAGATGCCCTTGTGCTGGGAGAAATGGAGAAAATGAAGACATGGACACGAGTCACCGACAGCCCTCGGGACTTGTGCTTATTTGCCAACAAGATGGCAAACCTAGTAGCAACAATTGAAGTATTGAACAAGCCGCAGTATTTACATAGCCCAGAGATGCTACGCGCGGCAGTGGAGAAGCTGACTCCAATCGTAAGGAACAAGTGGTACGACTATGCAGCTGTGAAGACCGAAGGGGTTCCGGAACTTAAGAAACTTGCGAGCTTCCTGAATGAAGAGGCAGACAAGTGCGCCGCGTATGCACCGATCGAACGCGAGAGCGAGATGGCACGATCGAAAAGGAGGACGGAGCACATACACATAGTGAACAACGACAGTGAACGCGTGAATATGAGAAAAAGTGAACCGTGCCCAGTCTGCAAACGCGATCACAAACTTAGCGATTGCCGCAAGTTCGTCGGTGCGGATGTGAGCGCGCGGTGGGACTTAGCCAAAAAGTGTAAAGTGTGCTTCCGCTGCCTGCGAAGTAGGCATCGACGTTCTTCGTGCCGCGCCCCGCCGTGTGGGGTGGAAAGGTGTACGCTACACCACCACCGCTTGCTGCATCACCAAAGGAGACCTGAAGTTAACGAGGTAAGTCCAAGTGCAGTGAGTGTGACGTCAGAACCGGCGGGAGAAGTGTTAGCGTCCGCGATCAACAGCGTTATCAATGATGGAAGAAACAAACGACGTGCCTATCTGAAGGTGGCCCCGGTCGCTATAACCGGACCGAGGGGCAGTCGTCACACCTACGCACTATTGGACGAAGGCAGCACCGTGACCATTATTGATGCGCAACTGGCCGAGCAACTGGGACTTAGCGGACCACGGGACCCCATGAAGATGCAGGGAGTCAACGGTGAAGAATCATCGCACGACTACAGCATGCGAGTGTCCGCCAGGATAAGAGGCTCATATGAAACAGAAGAACACACACTAAGGGACGCTCGCACAATAAAGAACATGAGCTTCTTCAGCCAGACCGTTCATCGGAGCGATGTGCAGGGCTGTGCACATCTGCAGGAGATAGAAAATGTACTCATCTATGAAAGAGCTACACCGAAGATACTAATCGGCCAAGATAATTGGGAGCTGATTATTTCAAATGAAGTACGTAAAGGCCCGCGTCACCAACCGGTCGCCTCTCGTACGCAGCTGGGTTGGGTGCTGCACGGCTGCCGCACCTCAACCACATCGCCGGTCGTGTTCTGCTCACACTTGAACATGATGGAAGAAGACCACGACCCGCTTGAAGAAATTATGAAAAAATATTTCGCGTTGGAATCACTGGGAATCGAACCCAGAACGCAGGTTAGCGATCCACAACAACGCGCCTTGGAAATTTTGGAAAAGAAAACTCGTCGTTTGGAAAATGGACAATTTGAAACGGGACTTTTATGGAAAGATGAAAGTTCACCTATGCCAAATAATTATGAAAATGCATTGAAGAGACTTCAGAACTTAGAAAAAAAATTGGATCGCGATGAAGAGCTTAAAGCGAAGTATGAAGAGAGAATTGGAAATTTAATGTTGTCAGGCTACGCCGAGCGCGCCTCCACTCCCCCCACCAGCGGGAGGACGTGGTATCTTCCCCACTTCGCCGTCGTGAATCCAGACAAGGAGAAAATAAGGGTGGTCCACGACGCAGCCGCCAAGTATCATGGCAGAAGTCTGAACGATATGTTGCTGCCTGGACCCGACCTTCTTCGATCACTACCGGGAGTCATCATGAAGTACCGGCAGTATCCAGTGGCAGTGTCTGCCGACATAAAGGAAATGTTCATGCAAGTGAAGATCATAGAAGCCGACAGGGATGCATTACGCTTTCTGTGGCGTGGCAACCGCCGCGATAGCGAGCCTCCAGAGGAATATAGAATGACGTCGCTCATCTTTGGTGCAACGTCTTCGCCTTGCGTAGCCTTGTACGTGAAAAACAGGAACGCAAGGGAATTTGAAAATGAAGACAGAGAAGCGGCGAGGGCAATAGTGGTCAATCATTACATGGACGACTATCTGCAAAGCCTTCAAACAGTTGAAGAAGCCAGGAAAATGACAGCTGCCGTTGACAACATACAGCGGCGAGCGGGTTTCCAACTCCGAGGGTGGACCTCCAATTATAAGGAGGCGATTTCAAGCTTCGCGCCATCCGGTCAAACCACCGTTGAAATCGGCGGGAGCGAAATAGAAAAAACATTGGGTCTGATGTGGCACGTGAGAGAAGACACGCTTGGCTTTCGTGTCAATCAAAGAAGAGTTCCGGCAGAAGTATTGGAGGGGAGTCGAATGCCGACGAAGAGAGAAGCACTGGGACTCATCATGTCGATATTCGACCCCCTGGGGTTCATTTCCCCCCTCACCACACCGGCGAAACGCATCATGCAAGATACATGGAAATATAAAACAACATGGGACGAAGTCATCCCGGAGGAACTGCAAGACAAATGGAAAAATTGGCTGAGAGACTTGATATCTCTACCTAACTTACGCATTCCACGCTGCTACGAATATTCACCGGCAGCGATCAGGGAGTTGCACACATTCGTCGATGCTAGTGAAGAGGCATACGCTGCGGTTGTGTACATACGCACGACACGGGCGGACGGCCGGGTCAACGTCATGATAGCGGCAGCTAAAAGTCGCGTGACACCAATGAAACCAGTCTCCATTCCGCGACTCGAACTCCAAGCAGCCGTCCTGGGAGCCCGCCTGAGCAAGTCCGTGCAAGAGGGACACGACTGGGAATTACACCGTCACACATACTGGAGCGACTCGCGCACTACGCTAGCATGGATTCGAGCGGAACCGCGAACTTACAAAACGTTCGTGGCCCATCGCCTCGCCGAAATAGAAGACCTCACTAAGAAGAATGAATGGCGATGGTTACCCTCGGCGCAGAACGTTGCAGACGACGCAACGCGTAAAACACCAAGCGACTTCAACCCACAACACAGGTGGTTTACGGGCCCCAAGTTCCTGTATCTTGACATAGAAAAATGGCCGCAAGAAACGAAGACCGAGGTGCCAACCACCGGAGAAGAAAAGTGCGCAACATTAACTGAAGACAATGACGTCATCGTCATCGACTTCAAACGTTTCTCACGTTGGACTACCATAGTGAGAACGATGGGACGCGTACTTCAATTTATCAGACTGTGCAAACGACCCACGAACACGGTGGCAGCCGCGCGCCGTAAAAGAACAAAGAAGAATCCTACTCCAGACGAAGAGTGGAAGAAAAACATAAAGAAGAAGAACAAAGAAAAATCGAAGTGTCCAAAAGAAAATAACGTTGAAAGAAAATTCAAGAAAATCAACGGGAAAATGTTAATGTTGTCTGAGCGTAAACTCATTGCGCTCGCACAACGCGAATCGTTCGGCGATAAACCGCTCGATACGATACGTCGACGTCATAACAAGGGAGAGCTCGCCGGTTTAACTATAGAAACCGACGAACATAACATATTGCGACTGCGAGGAAGAATCGACGAGGCGCAAGAAATAAGCTACGAGATGGCCAATCCTGCCATCTTAGACGGGAAACATAAATACACAAAGTTGTACATACAACATGTACACGAGAAACTACACCATGGTGGCGTCGAGATGGTGGTCAACGAGCTACGACAGCGGCTGTGGGTTATGAAGATACGGCCCTCAGTCAAAGCAGTGTTGAGGAACTGCCTCCAATGCCGACTGAGGAGGGCCCAGCCAGCGAGTCCATCGACGGGGAGCCTGCCTGCAGCTCGCCTGGCGCATCACTCGCGCCCCTTCACCTTCACGGGCGTAGACTATTTTGGCCCACTGGAGGTGACCGTGGGCCGTCACCGGGAGAAGAGATATGTGGCGTTATTCACATGTATGACGTCACGGGCACTACACCTCGAGGTCGTCGCGTCGCTGAGTGCTGACTCAGCCATCAACGCGCTGCGCCGCTTCATAGCGCGGCGCGGCGTCCCCACCGAACTCTGGAGCGACAACGCTACGTGTTTCCGCTCGGCCGACCGCGAACTCGCGGAGGCTGGGCGCGCCGTCGAAGAGGAAGCGTCGCGCCGGCAGATCGCCTGGCGGTTCTTACCGCCGGCGGCACCCTTCATGGCCGGCGCCTGGGAGCGCATGGTGCGCACCGTCAAAGAGGCGTTGCGCGTCACCCTGCGCGAGCAGCGCCCGAGCGATGAGACGCTCGCCACACTGCTCGCCGAAGTCGAAGCCACCGTGAACTCGCGGCCGCTCACTCATGTGGCCGTGGGTCCCGACGAGCCCCCAGCCATCACGCCGAACCTGCTACTCCTGGGGCCGAACTGCCACATGCCGGCCCCCGGGAACTTCGAGGCCAGCGACGTGACTGCGCGCGCGCACTGGAGACGCGCGCAGTACCTCGCCGATGTCTTCTGGCGACGGTGGGTGCGGGAGTACCTGCCGCTACTACAATACCGGCGGGAGCCCTACGCAAGTGGTGACAACCCTAAGGTAGGCGATTTGGTTATTATTTGCGACCCAAATCTGCCCCGCAACACATGGCCCCGAGGACGAGTGACTGCAGTGCATCCCGGCAGAGACGGCGAGGTTCGAGTCCTGGACGTGACGACGGCCAGCGGACGAGTGCTGAGGCGGCCTACCAAGAGAGTCGTCGTGCTGCCCATAGGAGAATCGCGAGACGCGACGGCGGGAGAATGTTGACGACGACAAACACAATGTATGAAACTCACCGACCCGTCTCAATAGGCGATAAGAACATAGGTATAATTTGCTAAGCCTCATAGACTATGTAGACGCGACCGTTAGGCGCAGGAAAGAGACGGGTCGGACTGAGATAGATATAGTTTATTTTTAACCGTTATTAATTTGAAATTAAATAAATAAATTATAAGAATAAGAATTGAATATAAAATGTAATAAGCCTTAACTCACTAGGAAATAAATGTTGTAGCGTTGTGCCTTTTATTGAAAGTAGGACCCTATTAGATCCCGGTAAATGAGACCGGGCTACGGGCGTGCAGAACGCCGCCTGGAGCCCGGGACTCAGCATGTAAAGGGAACCGGGTTACAGGCGTGCAGAACGCCGCCTGGAACCCGGGACCCAAAAGGGTAGCGGAAACCGGGCTACGGGACTGCAGAACGCAACCGGAGCCCGGGATCCGTGAGGTATGCCTGCACTACTGCCTACTCCGAACGCGAGTAGGCCATAATGATAGTGCAGGCAGAGGTCCGCGCTCGACAGCGCACGTTTTTGTAATGAGGTAATGGTAAGTTTTTTTTTTTTTTTATTGGACGCGTGACTTTATGTTGTTGGTCCGAAGACCTTACAACTTTACCGGGGTTTTTGGGCCGAGTGCCTTCGCGAAGCGAGGGCGCTCGAGCCCGGGGGGGCAACTTGCTCGAGGGAGCTCCCTAAGGAGTTTTACCTCGGCTGAACTGTTGCCATGAGAGGGGGATGAATTTAATGATGGCCACCATAGGGCGACACAAAGCACTAATTGAGAACGGGCGACGGGTAATATAAAGCCCGAGGGGAAGGATTCCGGCGGGCCGGGATCGGTGGTTTGCGGCGGCCTACGCTATCTTACTGCCGTTTCGCAACGTGTTATGGCTGGGAGAGAAGAAACGGCGAAAGAAACTTCCCAGCAACACGCCTAGTCTATCCTGTGGGGGGGCTATGTCTCCTAGCGTCCCTCGCAGGGACGTGGAGAGATCTTGATTGGCGGCGCCTGAGACGCCGCCGTCTGTGTCTGTCTGTCCGTGCCTGCCAGCCTGCCGTCCTAACCGCGGGCGGGCTGATCCGGGCCAGCCGTTTTGTGATAACGTCGACCCTGTCCGTGAGGACGTTACGCGGTCGTCGCACGAGAGCCTTTCGCCGAGGCTTATAATCGGACGCGGACACGACGAGTGGATTACGATGGTGCGGCGCGAGATCGAAATACTTACGCGAGAGCGACGTAATGTAGTTTTTGATGGAGGGAAGCTCCAGATCGCGGTGGAGGTCGACGTTACGCATATAGAGGGGAGCACCGACGGCTCTGCGCATGAATTTGTTTTGCACGATTTGCAATTTATCTAAAAGGGCAGGCTTGGCATGGCCGAATACCACACTCGCGTATGTCATGATCGGGCGGATGCATGTTTTATACAAAGTAAGCTTGTGTCTGAGGGACATTTTGCTTCGTTTGTCTATCATGGGTGCTAAACGACCCATCACAAATCGCGCTCTATTTCGGATTATAGTGATATGCTCGTTGAAGCGCAAGTTCCGATCTAGGGTGACACCCAGGTATTTGGTGTACTTTTCCCAGGGAATTTGTTGTTCGTAGAGCGAAATGGTTTTTAGGCGAAGGCAAGCGCGTTTGGGGGAGCGAAGCGTGCCCGGGGAAAAGAACATTGCTGCGCTTTTCTCCGGGTTTACCTCTATCCTCCATTTGCGAAACCATTCGCCTAGCTCTGTGACAGCTGCCTGCAGCCGGACGCAAGCCATTTGTCGGTTTTGATCTGATGTATAGAGTGCGGTGTCATCCGCAAAGAGGGCCAACTCCACATCTGGAGTTTTTGGGATGTCGCTGGTGTACAGCGTGAAGAGTAGTGGCGACAGAGCCGAGCCCTGTGGTACACCGGCTGTGAGTGGGTGAGGGGACGAGCGCGTTCCCTCCACTCGAAAACGGAAGCTTCGGTCTAAGAGGAAGTCTCGCAAGATGAGCACGAGTCTGTCTGGCACACCGAACTGGTACAACTTGTAAATCAAGCCGTTGTGCCAGACCTTGTCGAAGGCTTTTGCTACGTCTAGGAACAGTGCGGCTGTTCCTATAGGGCGGGGGCGATGGGCAAAGTGAGATAGTATGTGCTCCGTGATGCGGTGCACCTGTTGCACGCATGAGTGTCTAGCACGGAAGCCAAATTGCTCATCAGGTAATAGATGTTTGCTGAAGGCAAAATCTCTAAGTCGTGAGAGGATGACTCTCTCGTAAAGCTTGCTGAGTGCGCTTAGTAGGCTGATTGGACGGTAGCTGGACGGTTTATTAGCCGGTTTTCCCGGCTTGTGAATACCAATGACATCTGCCTCCTTCCAGATCGCGGGGAAGGAGCAGTTTGTTATGGCGGCATTAAAGATGCTCACCAGGATTATAATTAGATGGGCGGGTAGGAGTTTTAAAACGCGATTGTTGATGCCATCGGTCCCTGGGGCCTTTCGCGGTTTGAGAGACTTGATCAGATCTTGCACTTCTTCGACCGTGACCGGGTCGAGTGTGGTTTCCGCTGGTAAGGAGGATCTACGTTCGACCTCGGAGTCCACCTCCGTCAGGTGTGACTGGTCGACGTTTTGCGTAGTGGGGGAGCATTGAAGCTCTAGACTCTGAGCAAGGCACTCGGCTTTCTCCTCGTCATCGAACGCCTCGGTGTTGTCGGCTCTTTCTAGCGCGGGTATGACAGTAAGGGTGTCTGATTTGAGAGCTCTAGCCAGCTTCCAGTACGCCTGGTGAGTTGGTTCGATATCCCTCAACGTTCTGTCCCAACGTTGTTCCCTGACTTCCCGGATACGTAGTTTGACCTCGCGCTCTAGTTCGCGGAGTCGGATTCTGTTATCCTCGGTGGGATATCTGTCATGAGCTCTGGAGGCGGCTCTCTTTTCCCTCAGCAGTATCCTCACCTCGTCCGGCAGGCATAAGTGGCGGTCATCCTCCACTGGCACCTGCCTGGACGAGTTCCGCACTGCGGATTGAAGGTGGCTGGTGAGGGCTTCGATCGCCCTCTCCGTGTCTTGGCGGGACCCGATGTGATCTGGGATGCGGTCCAGGTCTTGTGAGCTGGTTGCCTTGAGGAGGTCCCCAAGTCTCAACCAGTCCACAGAGGTCCTAGTTTCAGATGTCTGGTCTGTCTGTGGTCCTAATCTAAGGATAACCGGACGATGGTCCGAGTCTATATCGTCCATCGTTTCGATCGAATGGAACTGAAGAGTTACGCCCCTCAGTAATGCTAGGTCGAGAGTGTTTGGGGTCCCCCAGTCGCGGTTGGGGGGATATCTTGTGGGGGTCATGGGCGTTAGTATATCAAACAAAAGATTGTCTGATATATTTATTAGGGCTCTGCCATTGGTGTTAGTGGTATTGCAATTCCACTGCTCGTGTTTGCAATTCAGATCTCCGGCTATTATAACAGCCGGGCCTAGGTTGAATAGGGCTTCTAGGTCTTTTTTAATAAGGGTTTTTTGGCATGCGAGGTATGCTGAGACTATGACTAGAGGTTGGTGGCCAGTCATTGCTAGTCTGCAGGCGGATACCTCCATACCTTCTAGTGGAGGGGTGACTACAGGCATGCAGTGTAGGGATCTCCTGAAATAGATCAGGGTGCCGCCACCACGGCCTACCCTGTCATGTCTAGTGACCCGATAGTTAGAGATCTTTGGATCTCTATTACTCGGTTTCAGGAAGGTCTCCTGTACTAGTAGTATATCTATTTGATTGGTAACCAGGAAGTCATGGACCAAGTCGCGCTGGTTTCGAAGGCCGTTGGCGTTATAAGTCGCCAGAGTCAATGAGCGTGGTTTATTTCTACCTACATGCGCCATTTGTTACCGGTAACAAGAATTTGTACTAGGTTGTTTAGTTACAACGATCTAAGTATTTGGAGGAGGTACGCGTGATCCATTTCGATCACGAGTTGATCCCGGAGGGAGGGTTGAGTTGACTCTGAAACTTGTCTCAGTTTCCGAGCCAAGAGTTGGACCTCTTCCAGGTCGAAGGGCAAGTTCTTGGCGAATTTAGTCGCCAAAGCTAAGTCCTCCGCTATAGAGTGGTGGGCCGATGGCCCAGAAGGTGCCTTAGAAATGGGGGCGGGGGAGAGGGTGGCCGAGGGTAGGCCGGCCATAACTGGGGCACGCGTCCTCAGCGGAGGAAACGCTTCCGTCGTGGGAAGACCCGTCCAGTGGTTTACCACTGGAGGGGGGGCCGCCACGAATGCGGGTTTGTTCGGCACTTTTCTAGTGCCTTTTTGGGCATTGCCCTTTCCGACCTTACGTTTGGGTCGGGGGGCGGCAGGGCAGCCTCTGTAGTTAGCAGGGTGACCCGCTTGGCCGCAGAGGATGCAGCTGGGTGGCTCCGGGGAGTCCCGGGTGCGAGTGCACTCCGAGGTCCCGTGGTCGCCCAGGCACTTGACGCACCTGGGACGGGATTGACAATGAAGGGCAGAGTGCCCATAAAGTTGGCAGCGATGACACTGCCGTAGTGTATGTTTTTCGTGTGGACGTTCCACACGAAGGCCAGAGAGGCCACAGACCTTCTCAAGTTCGAAGATCTTTTTCCCCTCTGGGGAGAGGTCGAGGACAACCAATACTAGGTTTAGAGGCGACTTTGTGGCGTCGCCTCTGTGCATACGGTGCACTTCGTGCACTGGTAGGGCTTGGGACTTAAGGTCCTCTAGAATGTAGGAACTTTCAATTTCCTGAGGAAGTCCGCGAATTACAGCCCGAAGGCGTTTTTCTTCTGGCAGGGCGTAAGTGTAGTAACCGATTTTACGGTCACATAATAGAGTAGTTAGGGCGCGGTGGTCACTTGAAGATGTGACCATAACTTTGATGCCGTGTTGGGTATCACGGGCCTCTTTTATGGAGATTGCCTTACCTGGCAGTTCCTTAGCGAGTTGAAGCCAATGAGCTTTCTCGCGGATGATCAGGGGTGGCGGCGGGCGCTGTGAAGGTGGCCCAGGGCGGCTGGAAGGTGCCATTGTCGGTTTTGTGCCCGCAGTGGGGGCGGGGTTGGGGGGGACCTCCCTCTGGGTCTTTCGTTTTTTACTACGATTGACGGTTATGAAACCGTCATCGTCTTCGCGGTCTAAGGGGATATTCGCGGGAGGCGCGACATCCATGGGGGTAATTTCATCGGCTGGTGTAAGAGGGGCAACCCCGAGGTATTGCGAACCTTCAGTGGTTAAGTCGATTTCTCGACGAGAATCGATTACGCGATGGATGGGCGAACGCGAACGCGATGTCGTCGAACTCGCGGAGCTCGAACGCGGTTTTCCCGGTGTGGGACCGCGAGAAAACGAGGCGCGCGACTTTGGTGCCACACGGTGGGCGTCGTTGAGCGGGGGTGCGGGCGGCGGGCGCACCGGTAACACGGCGGGTACGGACGCGGGGGGCGCGGGCGCTGCGGTAGAGCGCAGGTGGTCTGCGGCATGTGCGGCTGCGGGGGTCGCGGGGGGTGCGATGGTCGCGGCAGATGCGGGCGCGGGGAGGGAGGCCTGCGCGGGGGCCCTTTGCACGTGTGACTCGCGGGACACAGGTTTCTCGGAATTAAGTTCCGAGATAACAACGGACGCCATTGATTGGGACTCCGGAGTCCTCAAAAATTGGTCGAGTGCTTGAGGGAATTGCTGTCGTAAAAACGACAGCAAACCCTCTAACAGCGACGGAGAGGCCTCCACGCCGTCCATTGTCCCTGAGGGGGACGAACGATTTGGTGGAAAAACCACCTGATGATGCACTTTTCACTGCAAGCTAGTAAATTTCGTTGTTCATCTGTTGACAGTTGCTCACCAAACTTCAGCTATTTTGGACACGCAGTTGTTATGTAACAGTCGTTTGAGTGAGTTGATGTGTGTTTTTATAAAAATGGACAAAATCGAGTATCGAGCTGTCATTAAATATTTGTTTTTGAAAAGCAATACGCCTACGCATATCAAAGATGAGTTGAGGGACTCTGCACCATCATTTACCACAGTGAAATTTTCGGCAGCTGAATTTAAACGTGGCCGTAAGAGCTTTGGAGCGAAATATAATAAACCAGAGCGCAAGTACGTCCTCTTTGGATAATAGATCTCATGGAAAGAAACATAGAAAATTTACTTGTTCAGAATTTGAAATCAAAATGCAAAAAACTGAAGAAGAGAAAATTAAAGCATTTAAGGAAAACAGGGATAAACTTGATGATGAAGAAATGCTATTTTTAAAGTCACTTGCTCCGTACTTCCGGCATTTAAGCCCAGTACAAAAATTGAGATTAAAAAGTAAATTACAAAATGTAATTGCCGATGAAATTGCTTTAACGACTTCCCCCTCCCCCTTGAACACTTCACATTCTGCTTCAGCTTCTCCTTCTCAAATACACTCGTCCACCATCATGATGCCACCGTCTCAAACTCGGGAATTCTACGCATCTTTTAATGATGATGTTTAAATACCTACAGTAGCAAACATAAAATTGTTTTTCTTTTTCCTTTTTATCCAACTTAAGTACATTATTACAAATCACCTATTTCAGTCTTTTATTTCTATCTGCATATTATATATTATAATAATTAATTTACATACACACATAATATATAACTACACACAATCTTACATACATAAACTAACGGCCGTTTTCCCTAAGAGGGTGGCCAAAGCCAGACTTAATCTTTTTCGCAGATAAGTAAATTAATTTTAGGTAAAATAAGTAGGTTAGGTACCTAATTAAAATATATAAATATTAAGTCGGTGCATTAATTAACTAGGTACCTAGGCATAAACACAATAATTATTATCTATATGAGTACTTACTGATCTGTAACAAACACTAAACTATTAAAAAAAATTACATTAATGTTAACACCAATCTTTCTTCCACACTTATACGAGTATAACGAGTACAATCACTGCGTAATCCATTACAGATGTAATCAAATGTTTCTGTTGACATAGACAAATATTCGTAAAAATCTTCTTTTTTTCCGTACGTCGAAATACTGATTGTAAAATTCACCGCGCTGATTTCTGTTTTTATAAAGTATATTATGTCGTCCACGTTTTCTTTTTTAATGTTATTTACGATTAAAGAAATATTGCTCTATAGCAAAAACTGTGCATCTCTGTTAAGAGCCATTTCTAGTGTGACCGCATCGCTCCAAAACACGATTCTAAACCGGTTTCATCGTACGATGAAATCGCATCGTAACAATCGCGCGAGCGATGACAATAGGACGGCGCCTTTAGAAGAGATTCTAGGAAGATCGCAAACAGACTTGTTCGAAATAGAATCTGCGAAAAAGCAAATAAAGCAATATCATGAAACTATTCAAGTAATTGATGAAAGAATAATAGATATAATTACATCGAACCCGGATTTTTCGAAAGACGATTTGGAAAAAGAGATGGAAGAAATTGAAAATACATTACAAGATGGCTGCGTATTTTAACAAAATGTGAAATGTTAGAAAAACAGAAGAATGAGGAGAGGAATATTTCACAAAAAATTGAGTCATTTTTTCATAATCAACCCCTCAAAATACGCTTACCAAAGATCGAGGTCCTGGTATTCTTTTTTATGATTCTAGCCATAGGCCATATTAAATATGGAGTATTCTCAGCACGAACAATGACAAGGTCACCCTCTTTGAGATTAGGATGAACTTTAGGTCATTTTGGTCTGGATTGCATTGAGTTAAATAATCAGGTGACCAGGCTTTCCAAAAGTCTTGCGTAATTTTAGAAATCTGTCAATGTTGGTATTTGTGACATTTATTTCAGGATAACTACTCATAGGCGCACACATGAGGAAATGACCAGGCGTTAAATAATCAAAGATATCAGGACTAATAGGAAGCAAAAATCGCGAATTTAGTACGGCTTTTATCTTTACAACCACTGTGTAAAGCGCTTCGAATGTTAAAATCATGTCTCCTAATATTCTTTTTGTTGGAGTAGCCCTGGCTTCAGCAACCTTTACCCGTTAAGGAAAATGCCACTGTCATAAGACGACACCGCCTTATGACGTTTTACGTCCCCCTCCTCTCTTCTGCTCAGCCTGAAAAGTGCTGTGTAATAAATTGTATAATGTTACTTATATATATATATATATATATATATATATATATATATATATATATATATATATATATATATATAAGTAACATTATACAATTTATTACACAGCACTTATATATATATATATATATATATATTCTGGTTATATTGCAAAACCCACATGTTACACAATTTTTCTCTAATCCCTCCTAAGGTTGTCTGGAAGAAATTGCTTTTAGTTATAAGACCGCCTACTTAAACTTCTTGAATTGTATCTTAATGTTATGCAATACAGTATATTCTATTTTATTATGTTGCGTAAATAAAATAAAAGTTATCTCAAATAATCGCGATAATTTATTGTTCAAAGATATCCTCTCGATCTACAACAAATGGTAGCAACCGGGTTAAATAAAAATAAATTAATATTTCGGAAAAATATGAAACCGTACACGTTTCAAAATGTCGGCACAATTTTATATTGAATCTTTGAACTAAACTAATTATGATACCTGGTGCATTCATGCCGTGTTAATCAAAAACAACTTGTGGAAATATGTATCTGGCGAAAATATATCGAATGATGGCAATCCTAAAGACACGCAAAAACGACAAGAAATGGAAGTGTTAGCGCGTTCTAAATTGTTTTTCCTCATCTTACCACCCGAAATGCGTACAGTAAAAAAATTATCATTCTGCATCAGAGATCTGGAATAAGTTAAAAAATGCTTATGAAAGTCAAGTACTCACGAGGAAGGCAACATTACTAAAGACGCTAATATTAAAAAGAATGTCAGAACGACAAGATGTCCGAGAACATTTAACCACAATCTTCGATATTGTGGACAAACTAGAAAAAATGGATGTAAATTATTGAACTACTAAGCATAATACTACGTTCTAGTCCACCCACCAGTTTAGGTAGGGACAAGCTCCCGACACCCGAGGAATTGAAAACAAAAATAATTGAGGAAAGCGAAGCAAGACGAAATGAACATACAGTTGATTATATAGAAAATGAAGCATTTTTCAGCAAAAATAAAGAAAACTATATATTCTAATATATGCCAGAAAAAAGGGCACATCGCTTCAAAATGTTGGTCAAATAAGAAAAAAGTTTCTACCATAAAACTTAGAGGTTTTGACAGAGATGTCTGTCTCAGTACAATTAATCAAAATGAGTCTAATTTCTGGTGTCCTGATAGTAAGTGCACACCACATATAAGTAACAAAGGAAAAAAATCATAATATTAAAAGTCAAAATGGTTTACTAAACTTAGCTTTGAATCAACACAAAGCAGAAATAAAAGGAACAGGACAAACAAAAAAAAATCAGAAAGTTTAATACTAAGGCTGGTTTTAGTGTCACGCGGACCATCAGTACGGATCGCTCCGTACAGACCGATCTGTATTAAGCTTAGGGAGCGTTTCAGAGTAATGCGGACGGGTCCGTACGGACCACCATCCGCGCGGACAGTTTCGCAGCCGTCCACATGGCGCGTCCGTGCCGCGGAGGTATCCGCGCGGACCGCTGCTTGCGCGCCTCTGCCTCTAGTCTGCAGTGAGCGTTTTAGTATCGCGCGGAGCGCACGCGTCACCGCAGTACAATCAGGGTGAGTCGTGAATATCCCAATGTTGACACGAGTCGAGTGATTGGTGAAGTTCGTTTGAGAAAATGTTTGTGGGATGCCTCTGATCCACTATACAAAAACAAAGACGCGAGAAATAAAGCTTGAAAGGTCGTCGCTGACGTCCTCTTTGAAAATATTACAGAAGAAAACGAAAGAAATCAAAATGGTAAGTAATGGAAAATGGGTTCTTTTATGGAAAATTTCAGCCGTATGGGACCAGGTTTTTTCATCTGGTTCTGGCATGTATGAAGGTTGTAGACATGACCATAGTTTTTCACATGTGTCTTCTATAATTTCGCCAATAGTAGAGATACCAATAAGGTATTCGTAATACAGCGAATAATAGCTCATTCCTGAAGCCAAATACCTGCAATAATCATAAAAAAATATGTAATACCAGTAATATAAATTACAAGCAGACAAGTCAATACCTACATAAGTTTATATAACAATTAAATTACTTTAAAACAATCATTTATTTTCTTTCACAGGAGATGATGTGCAAAAAAAATGGAAAAACCTTAAAGATACATACTTCAGAGAGGTAGCAGCGGATACCAAGGTAGTTTCTGGTCAAGCCGCAAAGAAAAAAAAGAGACCATACATACACATGAGAGCACTTTCATTTTTAAACACTCAAAAATCATCTCTTAACATACAACACACAATATTAGAGATACAGAAAGCACCAACAACAATGCCGAAGACCTTACTGATTAAACCAACGACGAACACACTGACACAGAAGCTATACGAAATAGAAAACTTAAAATGAGCATGCGTAAAAAGGGTAGAATTCAAAATAATAGCGATGATGAAATATTGAAATTATTGAAGGACAAAAAATATGATGAGGATGTTTCATTTTGTGAAATGATCATACCAATGCTCAAAAAACTTTCAACGGAGCAAAAACATTACGCTAAAATTGAAATTCTCAATGCACTTAACAGAGCAAATAAATATTCACCAGAAAAATTCATGTCACCTAGAGCCACATCCACTCTGTCGCAGTATCGACCTTCATCTTACCACCCAAATACGCCACCCTGCCCAAATACTATCCGTCAAACTCCTTCTCTCCAAATTCTATCTCGTAATATTACTGTGATTTCTCAATTTCAGCCCGATTTATCTCCTCAAACAGAATACACGCCATCTCGTAATCAAACTATCATTCCTCAATCTCAGCTTGATCCATCTCAAACCCAGTATACGCTCTCTCACAATTTAAATTTTCCAAATACCTCATTTAGCCATTCTTCATACGTAGTGGAGTGGAGTGCTATTGATATGAAAGATTATGTTTTATTAAAATAAAAGTTAAGTTTCTGTTGAATAAATGATGATGTATGATTAATCCTTGTTTTTATTTACCTTTGTCAGTTATTAAATGTTCACTGGAATGTTACCTAGAACATTTTGCTCCTGACGGTACTGTACTGTAACGCTATATAATTTTACACGTGCGTCTCAGCCGAGAACTGAATTAAAATGACAAAAATAGTACGAAATTTTATTCGGAGTGCGTACTAGGTGTAATTCCGATCGTGGAATTTAATACGCGAGAATAAAAACCTCGCGGTGAAATATCGCTGTGCGGACAGGCCCTAACGGTCCACGTGACACTTAAACCAGCCTAAATAATGTTTTATACGTTCCAGAGCTATCTACAAAATTAATGTCAGTTTCACGCATAACTATAAATAATCATACAACTCTGTTTACAAAAAAATAAAGCTTATGTTAAAGATGAAAATAGAAAAACAGTGTTTCAAGCAGGAAAAATTGATGGTTTATATTACATAAAATTGAACACTAAAAATAAAAAGGTCAATCTCACTCAGCAATCTGAAATTATGCAATGGCACAAAAAATTGACATATTTAAACGAACATGAACGAACATTTTGTAGGACAAAATTATGTTTTAGAGATAACGTAAATACCTTATTAAAAATGTATTTTTCAACCAGTTCAGATGAACATATACAAAAATTGAGGCTCATCTTTGACAGACTGAGAGAAACCAATTTGAAAGTACAATTAGACAAATCAGAATTTTTAAGAAAATAAATGTTATATCTAGGCCATATAATAAATAACCAGTGACTTACTAAATCAAACGACAACAAAATTAAAACTGTATTAGAATTCCCCTTGTCAACCACTACAACAGAAAATAAGAGTTTCCTACGACTTTTTTGTTGCATACTACATAAAATTTTTAAAAGATTTTCCCCTTATTATCAAACCTTTAACTATTTGTCTTAAAAAGCGTAATAAAATAATTGCTGACCACAATTATACTTCAATAGATGTAAAGAACTCTTAACTAATGCCCCATTGTTACAATATCCTGACTTTGATAGGCTATACGTTCTCGACACCGATGCGTCGAAAGTTTCTAACGATATTTGTTAAACTATGTACGTGTACTGCTGTACTCAGTGGGTCACTCTGCTCCCCGGGATGGCTCAGTCACAGAGCGTAGAAGCGTCATGGTGCAGTAACTATGTACTAGATGCCGTGGTGCCCCGTAAAAACGCGATAAATCGGGCGCACGTTTAGATTTAGTGGGTAGTTCGGCGGCCGTTTCTCGCGACAGTTACGTTTTAGAAGCGAGCGGGAAGAACCGGTCACTGAGAGTCCCACACACCCTTGATGCAGGCCTTATGCCTTATTTCGGCCCTTCCCCCGAAGGTCCCGATGATGGCGTCCAAATGCATTCCCCTGCGTTATCAAAAAGGTGTCCACGTTTACCGGGGACAGTACATGTTTTCGTTGTTCTGCCTGTGGACTATAAAATGTCCTTGGTTGTCAATTTTGGCGCACATACTAAAGAGATGGTAGCGTGCGCGTAAAACGTGTCGGTCGGTTCGCTCGCCCTCGCCCACCCACCGCCGCGCCGCCTGAGTCAGTTCAGTTACTTCAGTTTCAATGCCGTGCACGCGTGTGAGCTACGTTGTGTAACCGGTGCGATGCACTGTGGAAGAAGATAGACGGCGTCTTTGCAAGCAAGGCCAGGCAGGACGAGAGCGTGTTTGATGCTCTACATTCTCTATATCTAAATCGAGAAGTTGAATACATTTATATTTCAAATAAAATTGTTTTAGTTTAGTAAGTGTACGGTAGGTAGATCGGTAACTGTTTGCGTCTTATATAATCAGTAAACCGCTTAAGTGTAAGTCAAACGCAACGGGCCGCTTACCCTATTCTATATTTTGTTATAGATTTTCATCATTAGCGACAGCGAAGTCGCAGAAAGCAGCAGCGAAGCTGGAGGTCCTCCTCCTCTTATGTCTTCTTTCAAAATTATGCTTTTATTGTTTCAAAAGAAGACTCTTAGTATTTGTGACTTACATGACAAATTCACAAAATTCCTGTCATCGCTTAAAACAGAATTAAACGACAATTTCTATAACATGTATTTATTATCTATAGTTGACTTGCGAAAGGATAATTGTCTCCTAAATTAAAACAAATTATCACAGCGGAGATAACAAAGTTTATAAACGAGTGATCGCATACTTAAAGCTGTGGTTCCCATATAATGATCCATCCTATAAGGCCGTAAAATGCCTTAATTTAAAAAAAACTCACACTTGATCAAATCAGAACTATGGTGCCTCTTGCATTAAAAAGAAGATACACTATCTAACCGTTTATTTGATGAGATCCTAGTATTGAACGCTTATTGTGGTAACGATTCTGTCATTGATGATGATACAATAGATTCCATCAATATTTGGCAGTTTTTTTGAAAAATAGCAATGCGCCCGGTCTATTGAGAATTATCCAATATATCCCTGTCTATCCTTGTATCTAATACAGGGATAGAAAGGAATTTTAGTGTCATGAGTGTTATTGTGTGGATGGATGAAAGAAATAGGATGGATGTGGATTCTGTTAGAAGTGAATTGTGTGTGTTTTGATATTCTGTTCTTCTGTACCGAATTAAAAAAAAACATTATTAATAAAAAGAAATTGTTAAAAGCAGTTTGCAGGTGATTTAAAATATAAAAATAATGTTAAATACTGTCTATAATTTATTTCTCCCCTATGTTTTACTAGCTTCCTGTTGGTAATATTAATCAAAGGATTTCCCCCATTCGATTTTTCAAAAAATGTAACCCGAAAAACAAAGGGGGATCCTTTGATGTAAAATGTCCACCATTTATTTGGGTCACCTGGCAACTCTTCTTATACAAAAGAATCAAAAAGACTTTTTGGCTGGAAGTCGATCTTGGCGCGCGCTTTAAAATTTATTTTAACGTTTTTATTAATGTTAACCTTTATTAATTACACAGAAATTTTCTTTTAACATCTAACATTATAATTTACGGTCCCCCGTCATAATGGGGGCCCAGAGTGATGGGGCTGATGAACTTTCAGACAGAAAGCGAAAGAACAAGAAGATCTCTGGCGTCTATGATGAAGATAAGTATAAAATTTACTTCAGGAGTTTACACTAGACTATTTTTGGAAACTCATCTACCGACTACACGGTTTACATGGAATCAAAGAAAAGGAAAAAATAGGTAATAAAAACCCTATAAAATTTACGCAACTCTTAACTGAGAATGTTAAGGGCATTTCAAGTGTGTCCAGAGTTAACGCATAAAAATTTGGAGTACATTGTAATAAAGCTGCAGAGACGAACAGCTTCATAAAATTGAAGAACTTTTTGAACTAAAACAAGTTGAGAGCGTTCATCCCTGCTCATTTTCATCTGTCGTTTCCATACAAAACGTCTACGGATCGGTTAGAAAATCCCGGTCATCGGTAATTGGTAGTTTCATATGTAACCAGCTACGAACAGTCCATTATAGAAACATCAGTAGTTACCAGGCGTTAATATTCTAATCGTCGGTAAGAAAAACGACTCGTTTTTGCAATATAGAAACCAGGTGGTTGCGCCGAGGAATACCTCCTTGTAAATTCTTCCTCCCAACCTCGCCATCAAGAAAAGAGTAAACTTTTGAAAGAAGAATGCGCAATAAGAAACGTTAAAAGGGTTTTCACTGCTGTCACCGCAATAAAATAAAATATATAAATAATGATTGTTGGAACATATAATAAAGATATAAACTGTTACAACGACATTTAATTATCAAAGCATTAAACCAACATCCTAGTGAGTGTGTGAACCCCGGGGGACGAGTGCAGTGTGGCGGCGGACTGGTGGCGAGGTAAGTCTTTCCTTGCTTCTTCCTCCACATCCCTTTGGCTTCTCCCAGCCTTCGTATCGCGCCCGCATTTGTTGGTTACCTTCGAGCCGGATATTGTATCCCTTTCACGCTATACCGCTTTAACTTTGTCCTCACATCGTCCTAGGATTTGGACAGTTTCGTATCGCATCACACGTAGTTCATACATTTTCTCGTTTTCCCCGCATCGCATACGTGTTCTTTATTCGTTGTTCCAACAAGCCGCATCTTACACGTATTTTCTTACCTTCTCGCTTGCCCCGCATCGCATACGTGTTTTACTAGTTCCTCGAACAAATCGCGTATTTTTATCGCATTTTGTATATTTTTCATAAATTCGCTTAATTTCGTAAATAATGCCACGTCACGCAGCCCTGGCTTCACCGGAGCTCTCAAATAAGTTAAAGTTCCTCGAAGCGCTTCATAGAACATACGTTGAACACTTAGATAGGGTCTACAATGAAGGTCTGAAAACAACTACGGATCCTTCGTGTATAGAAAGCTTCTTAAGTCAAGCTCACACTATAGACAACTTACGTGTCAGCTTTCAAGACACTTTACAACAGGTAAATTTGCTCCGCATGCAATTGGACCCTGATTATACACCAGACCTTCAGTCTTGGACGGCTTTTGAGGACACTTATTGCCTTGTGAAACGTAAATTCACACATTTATTCCGCGAGCAGTCTGATTCACCGCACGTTGTTATATCAGAGTCAGACCGCCCTAAGAGGCATTTACCAAATTTGCCGCGTATGCCTCTCCCTGAATTCGATGGGGATATTAAAAAATGGCCTCTATTTTACACCGCGTTCTCAAATACAGTCCACAATAACAATAATTTAACTAATTCAGAAAAATTATATTATTTGATAGGCAGATTGACAAATAAAGCCAAATCTGTTTTCGCAGGGTTGTCACCTACAGGTGAAAATTACGATATAATTTTTCATTCGCTTATATCCAAACATGAGGATAAACGTACCCTAGCCTCTTCATATTTGGACCAGATCTTTGACGTTAAGTCATCGAGCTCCTGCTCAGTCGAGAATCTGGAGCACTTTCTAGATAGTTTTGTTTCATCAGTGCATGCTATACAGAATCTTAATTTTGATAAACTTGCAGATTTTATGTTCTTGCATACCGCACGAAATGGACCAGAGAGGGAATGATATTCCGTCCTTCTCTGACCTCGTTGGTTTTATCCGCAATCGTATAAAGATAATTCAACATTCTACTATTCTCGCTAAACCCGCAAAGAAAGTTATCGAACATAGTCCTAATGAACCTTCTAAGCCAACGCTTACAGTCGCTTATGTCACTACGCACTCGCGCACGTAACGGAACGTACACGTTAAAAACTATCTCGTATTGAATTACACTTAAATTAGGAAAAAACAAAGTATATCTGTTTAAAAAGCAAATAACATGGTGAAGTGTCAAGTGTGTAATAAGCCGATAGTGAAAAAGTCACCTGGTTTGGAATGTGGAAAGTGTAAAATGACCATTCATACTACAAACGAATGCTCAGGTATGACAGCTAAACAAATAACGGCCCTTAAAGCATCTAACAACATGAACTGGCATTGTAACACTTGTACAAAAAGTCTATCTAAAAGATCGTCCATTATAATACCCGACGAGGACGGTGAATCCCAAGATGAAGATGAAACAACGACCGACATGAACATAACCTCATTAGATATAAAAAAATTACTAAAGGATATTACTGAAGAAGTTAGAACTATTGTTGCATCTGAGATAGCTGGGCTAAATGAATCCCTAGATTTTATGAATGAAAAGTTCGATACCTTCCAGGAAACCCTTCGAAACCAACAAAAGCAAATAAAGATTCTAGAAAATAAAAACCTAGCCTTAGAAAATAAAAACAAACACTTGGAACTAAAAATCGGAGCACTCGAACAAAAACAGCTAGAAATAGAACAAAACCTACTATCAAACTATATAGAAGTAGCCGGAATACCAAAAAACAATCTACCTGATGATGAAGTTATAAAAATGATAGAAAAAATATTAAAAGTCAATGGCCCTTCAATTGAGTCTGTAAAGAGAAGCCCTGATCGAGGAACCCGACCTGGTTCACTGTTCGTGGAGATCAGCAACAAAAAACTACATAATCAATGGCTAAGTACTGCTAAAAAGACTGAGTTATTGCTAGGGGATGTCCTGGAAAATGTACCCACTGAACTAGCCTCATATAAGATACATATTCGAAAAGCTCTCACGCCCA
The DNA here is from genome assembly GCA_019925095.2 of Dendrolimus kikuchii. Lineage (NCBI taxonomy): Eukaryota > Metazoa > Arthropoda > Insecta > Lepidoptera > Lasiocampidae > Dendrolimus > Dendrolimus kikuchii. The sequence continues at coordinate 11,292,969 of CM034407.1, forward strand.
CTTTAAAATCCTTATTATGGCAAACCAAACAAAAATTGTCTTCTACATACAAATACATATGGTGCGATAAAGGTAAAATTCTTCTACGCAAGGATGATTCAAGTAAAGTAGCCATTATAAGATCAGAAGAAGACATAAACAACCTTATACGTTGAATATAATTGTGTAATCAAAGTTTATTCATTATTTAAATCAATTGTTGTTAAAGATGGCTACCTTAACAAATGAAATATTTGACTGTACTACATTCAATCATTTCATAAAATCTGTTCCATATAGTCACAATAAATTTACTCCAATTCATGTCAATATACGCTCAATGATAAAAAATGTCAGCCTACTAGAACAATTAGTAATGACTCATTATAAAGATATGGATATTATTGTTATCACCGAAGCAAACATCTCAAATTGTGTATGTAACCTATATAACCTCACTGGATACACAATGCACACAGCGTTACGAAATAATAAAAAAGGAGGTGGAATAATAATTTACACAAAGCAAAACTTAAAATTCTCAACAACAACAATAAAAACTCAAACTTGTGAAATATTATCCGGCACTATCTTACTAAATAAACACTCTATTACACTGTGTGCATTGTATAGACCACCAAATACCAACAAAACTAAATTTATAAGTGAACTAAATAAAATAATAACAAATAACTTTGGAAACACCGACCTAATAATAACTGGTGACATAAATATCGATCTGAAATCAATTGGTAGCATAAGAAACTCATATCTCGACATGATGTCCGGGTGCGGCTTATTGAGTGGAATATCTGATTATACTAGAATACAATATAAAGGAAACCATTTAACAAAATCATGCATTGACCACTTGTTTACGCGGTTCCACTCACTTGAGCCGTACTCGGGCACTGTCGACACAGTACTAGCGGATCATAAATTGATAGCTCTTACCTGCCTCGGCGCTTCACGCACACAGGCGAGTCTTTTCAAACGCACACATAAGATGAACAATAAGCGATTAATAAATGCACTTAATCAAGTAAACTGGACACATACAAACACTATGGACGATCCAAATGAAATATATAGGTACATAAAAACTAATTACGACGACGCAACAAAAAACTCGTTGTACTATTCCAAACTCTTAAAAAATACTCGTTCGGATGCACCCTGGATTACCGAAAATATAGTACAATTATGCAACAAACGTGATGGTATGCACAAAGAATGGCGTAAAGATCCTAGTGATAAAATTAAACATTTAAAATATATTGAAATACGTAATAAAACAAATAAAATTATCAACTATCATAAAAATAGATACTATACAACTGAAGTTACTAAAAGTTGGGGCGACACAAAAAAGTTATGGGAAATAATAAATAAACTTTCTGGTAAACTAATAAATAATATAGACAATCTTATAAAAAAGGCATTTTTTAAAGAAAAAAATTCAGACAAAGAAATAGCAGACTTATTCGCTAAAAAATTTGATGAAAATGTAAAAAATATACTACCGAATTGCAAAATAAAATTAACAAATCAACAAAACATAACAAAGCTGGACTCTAGTTTATACCTTAAAAAAACCACACAAAAAACAGTTTACAAATATATTAAAAAGATGAATATAAATAAGGGTCCCGGGACAGATGGAATAAAGATCATCAACTTAAAATCCATTGGTGAAAAAATATCTATAGCTATTTGTAATCTAATAAATACCAGTATTAAAACTAGTACATACCCCGCAATTCTAAAAGAGAGTTGTGTGAGACCAATTTACAAAAATCAGGGTAGCAAAACTGATTGTAACTACTATAGACCTATACATATGCTTCAGGCCATTGACAAAATTGTTGAAAAAGTCATTTGTGACCAAATGTATGCATTTTATAAAAAACATAACTACATTTCAGAAAAACAATTTGGATTTCAACCACAAAAAAGTACTACACAACTCCTTTCACTATTTACAGATGAGATAAACAAAAATCTTAACGACAAAAAGCACGTACTCGCTTTATTTATTGATTATTCTAAGGCCTTTGACGTTTTAAACCACAACATACTAATACAAAAATTAGAAAATAGTGGTATTCGAGGTCCATTACTGGCATGGTGTCGAAGCTACCTGGAGGATCGTTACTTCAAAGTAAAAATAAATAACACCTACAGTGACAAAATACTTATGTCCCAAGGCACAGCCCAGGGATCTGTAAGTGGACCTTTGCATTTTTTAATTTATGTTAATGAACTGTCTAACCTAATGAAGAATTGTTCCACTTACCAATTTGCTGATGACACTTGTCTACTAATAGCTGAAAATTCCGTTGAAGAAGCAGAAAAGAAGCTACAGGAAGACTTTGACACAATCCAAAAATGGTCACACGACGTAGGGCTCGTCCTAAATACACAAAAAACAAAACTACTTCACATACACTCAGCACACAATAAGACAAGCTACGAAACCAAACTCAAAGGACACGACCACACTTGCCTGCACAACACACAACGCCACACATGCAACTGTAAAGTCATAGAAATAGTAAAATTTTATAAATATCTAGGATTAACTTTCGACAATAAACTCACCTGGGGTACACATATAGATAAGGTCTGCACCAAACTAAGAGCTATCTTAGCTAAAATGCGTATACTCAAAAATAAAATTCCATTTAAAATGAGGCTTCTACTATATAACGCCATGGTAGACTCCATAGTGTCATATGGGCTAAGCAGTTACGGAAGGACATTCAAAACATACATAAATAATATTTACACTCTTCAACTCCGTATACTAAAAGTCATCGTGCCATATAACATTAAGGTTCGATACCGGAACCAAGACAGTTTATTATTCCGACACTGTGGAGTCCTACCAATACAAACGAAAACAGAATATATGATACTTAAAGAAAACTACTTTAAAAACCAAGAATCACAAATAAAAAAACAACACAAAACACACACAAGATCGATCTCAAAACAAACATTAACCATCCCACCCCACAATAACCACTATGGCAAGAATACTACAAACTACTTAATACCCAAATTAATTAATCAATTGCCCACTTCACTAAGAAAATCCTTAAATGACAAAAATATAAAACAGAAGTTAAAACACTATTACTTAGAAAAATTGCAGTGACAGCCTATTATCTGCACAAACGAAGTGACTAGCTACATGGGAAAATGGATGTACAAGTTTTTGTTTTTATTTTATTTTATTTATTCATTATTTCCTAAAATTTTAAATTGCGAGGGTGTGTTGCATCACACGCAAACCTCATAGGTTTAAGTGGTGCCTTATCTGTATTTACGATGTAAATTTTTAATATAGATCTCTACCGCGTACTTTAGAGTGCAAATGCAGCACACGCACCGCGCCACCGATTGAACCCGTAAATGCACCAACGACCGCCTCTACATCCACTGCGCCTAATGTTACTTTGTGCACATTTTCTTGTAATGATGATTTGCGACAACCCTATGATCAGTCATCAACCGCGCATCCAACGTCAGTTCTTTTACCAACTGCGCAAGTTGTCGTCTATGACAACAACGGCCATGCGCATTATGTTCGATGTCTTCTTGACAGTGCAGTGCAGAGCAACTTCATTACGAAGTCATGTTTAGAACGGCTAGGTTTAAACTCAAATAAATGTCGAACTTCCGTCAACGGAATTGGGGGTTCGTCGAAAATAATTAATGGTTCCGCACATATTAAATTTTATTCTAGATTCAGTAATAATGTTTTATATAACATGAATGCTTTGGTTGTAGACAAAATTACTGAACACTTGCCGACGCATTTTGTAAATAATACTTTGATTTCCGAATTTAGTAATTTGCCACTCGCCGATATTAATTTCGGTAAACCTGGTGAGATCGATATACTCATAGGTTCTTCGCTTTTCCCGCGTTTATTACTTTCTGATAGAGTTTATTCGCGCTCTAGAGGTTTTCCATGTGCCATGGAGACTACTTTAGGTTACGTAATTGTAGGTAACGTACCCGCATTTGTAAATAATAGTTCATCGGCAACATCAAGTTGTTATTTCGCATCTCCTTCTAGTTACAATTGTAATTTTGATCGTTTTAGTCCGCTCAAAAGGGCTTGCTCGCCGCGTGCTTTCGGCACTTATAACCGCAAGTATGGGGTTTCTTACCGTACTACCCGCAACCCTTATGGTAGAAAAGTATTTCTATATAAGTAATGGCTTACCGTTTCAGGGCCCATATTTCTTCATGATAACTCACTCATCTTATTGAAATTGTAAATATTAATTGTTATTTGCTGGCTTAACTTTCGCGACGTGCTTTTGTTTGTTGAATTTTAAGCATCTTCTTAAATATTTGTATTCTTTTTATTATTAATATTGTTAATGTCCGCTTACAGTAGAAGTATTTATCGCCGCATCGCAAGATTATTAATTGTTTTTAAAACCTTACTTCATCGCAATATCGGTCTATTTCCTGATTCAATTTTGCTGATAGCGAAATAGTGGTAGTATCACGGGCACTTTATTATTAAAATATATTAACTAAAGGCTGGTAATTCTTGCAGCCTTGCTTTGCAACTTATCAAACCATTCATTGGTTATGACAATTTAACGCATAAATTCGTGCGCATTTTATTTATATATTTTATAATGCCTTCGTCTGCATCCGCGTTACTATTTTCTTGAAAGATCAAACTTTCGCGATTGCAGAGTTAATGGACCTTTCAAATCTATTTACATTGATGTCAAATTTTCTGATTCTTTATAAGTATTCGAGTCATAAGATTATTTTGCTCGTTTTGCTTTAACAGCCCGGTTCGTATCGAACTTGTAGGTGAATTTACTACTGATGGCTTCTTTTCCGCATTACATTTATCTCGCAGAAGCTCAGTAGCTCAAGTTCACTTTAATAGTCGGTTATATTTTATTGGAGCTAAACGATTAAGTTTCGCACATTCTGTCGCATCGTTTTACTTCATTTTAACAGCCAATCGCATTTATCGAATTACTATCGCTATACTTGTTGTCGATTAATCAGGCTCAAGGAGATAGTAAAACATACACGCGTTTTTAGTGGAGAATTACCTCTCTCCTATATTCTTTTGGAGTCTTAAATTCGTGCATTTTCTAAATTTAGCGTTGCGTATTTTCCGCGTCAAACATGCTTTTCTTTGGCGACATTGGAAGAGCGAGATCTGCACACATTGCTGATGCTCTTGAATGGCTTACGACGTAACATGAAATACGCATCCTTTTGGTTGTAATTTTAAACGTAAATAACATCCCCCTTCTACAATGACCATTCGGCATTGTAGATGAAATTTTATCGTGGCAAGATATTGTTGCTAGGACAACTTAAGTTCGCACTGCTATCGGATCGTATTGACACCCGGTTGTGCGACTCTGTCCATTGCTTAAATCATTTTCATCACCGCTTTAGAATTTGTCTTTTGTTTTAATTAGAATTAACTTGTTAAACTCGCATCCGCATTCATTTTCGTATCGCATTTTCGCCTCGTATACTCTTATCGTATTCCCGCATCACATTTTCGCATCGCACTCTTGTAGCGCATTCTCGCATCGTATATTCGCATCGCTTTTACACCGCTTTCTTGCATGGCCACATACATATTCGGTTTTGAAGGGAATCCTTCAAGCGGGGGAGGATGGTTGCGCCGAGGAATACCTCCTTGTAAATTCTTCCTCCCCATCCTCGCCATCAAGAAAAGAGTAAACTTTTGAAAGAAGAATGCGCAATAAGAAACGTTAAAAGGGTTTTCACTGCTGTCACCGCAATAAAATAAAATATATAAATAATGATTGTTGGAACATATAATAAAGATATAAACTGTTACAACCACATTTAATTATCAAAGCATTAAACCAACATCCTAGTGAGTGTGTGAACCCCCGGGGGACGAGTGCAGTGTGGCGGCGGACTGGTGGCGAGGTAAGTCCTTCCTTGCTTCTTCCTCCACGTCCCTTTGGCTTCTCCCGGCCTTCGCATCGCGCCCGAACCAGGCATTACACATTTTATTTGACAATATAAAAAAAAACTGTCTTTACTATTTAATAATATTTTATATTATTATGTATACAAGTCGCGAAAACTTAAGAAAATATTATGTCTTTACTATTGTCATTCATTCGAGTTGAGTTTACAGTATTTTTCTGAACTTTGACAAATTTTCTAACATCCTTTTAAAATATGATTTCTCTTCCCACAGTGATTACAATATAATTTTGTTATTCCTCCAGTGTTATTTTTTTTCTATTGTAGTATGTAGAACTTTTATGTCAATTTGTATTTCTGCCTTTAGTTTTACTTCATGGTTCAAGAGTCGTATGTTTACAAATGCTAAATTAAGTTCTCTTCGACAAGAGTTTCCAAAGCAGTAATTACGCCATCGTAAGAAATAGGTAAAGTCAACAATAACTGGCAAATTTTATCCATTTCTTCTAATATAGCTTCAGCAGCGATCAATTCAGAGATTAAATCGTCGGTTAATCGGTTGCAATTTCAAATTTAAAAGTTGTTTGCGGAGGGATAGTTGAGTTGGTAGATTTCGTCTCTCATAAATTCAATCAAGTTATTCTATGATTGATTTAGCACTAGACGAACTTTTGGCGTAGTTTAGTAAAGATCTCCCAAATATGACGCATTTAGCTATATTTTTTTTTTGTTTTACAGTCTTCATCTAGCGTTGCAGGAATATCATTTAATTCTAAACTTCCCAATGCTATAACGTTCTTTATTAAACTGAGTAATGTTTCTTTGCGAGAGTTTTGAGTCTCCATTTTGACTAATTGTACAAAAGTTGAAATCAGAATATTTAGTTAGTATAAATTGGTTACGTGTTTTGGGGCCCATAACCTGTTGGAAATAGTCAGAATATATATTTGAAATAATACTTCCCTTTTAAATAAACTATTACTTATTACTTTATAAGCTAACAAAGCTTTACATTACAATAGAGCAGGGAACAGAGAGAAAGCTTGTGTTGCCAGATGTCATTTTGTTTTACCTTCAATTCGGTAGTTGACACTTTTTGAGAAACAGGTTTATATTGTGCCTTATGGTCTATTTTAGCCAAAATATTAATATTTCAGTAAAAAAACAACATGAACATATTTTATTTAGGAATTTTATAAATATTTTGACATTTCGTAACGAAAACGCGTCAAGCTGTCATGGCGTCTCGCATGACGTCACGGTGTGCAAAACAAACATTCGTTTGGTTGAAGTGTTATCAAAAGTTTAAAAAATACATAATAAAAAATTAATACTAATTATTACAACTACTGTATAGTACCACAATGTATCAGTACAACGATAAAAACACCACAGAAACTGTTTTTTTACGTGTCTAAGGGGTAAACAAATAAGGAGAAAGTGGCTACATTTTTGTGAAGATCATTTTGATGTAAGTGTTTATCAGCCCTATTTATAATTCTACGTTACCAAATGATATGGAAAATTACGTATAATATCAAATAATGGGATCTGTATCACACTTACGTTTAAAACCAAGCTGTTTAGTAAATTTGATTATAAGCCAGATAGAAGAAAGCGAACTTGTAGGAGTCTAAGTCGACCATATATAACAATAAAGAACAAAAGATGATGCTATTAAGAAAGTGTGTAAATAAATCAGTTGAAAGTACTAGGGGAGCTGGGGGCTTGTTTTAACGGGGGTAGGTATTAACAATCCTCTAGTTACTAAACTATACACGACAAAGTGCCAACTTCAAGGTTTTAACTTCGGGCGATGCTAACGAACAAGTCGCAGCACGTCAGTTGCCTGCCGGCCGCCGAGTAGTGTAGATCTGGTACATGGGTGTAAAAATACAGGTAAACGAACATTTTTATGTCGTGTTTTTTTTTATTAGAGCTTTAATTCTTTACTTTTGTGATTGAGGATTCATGTATATCAAATGTTTATTAAGTGAAGTATTACATCTGTGTGTTGTTTTCTTAAATTAATGCATAGTTATTTTTTAATATTTTTTTATGTTTGAAAAGTACCTCTGGGGCTAGTATTAACCAAAGGCGTGGGGTAAGTATTAACCTGTTAATATTTGCCCCTGAAAAAGGTGTGAGGTTTAAAATTGTGAGTGGTGTTTATTGTTTCAGAATGAGGACTTACAAACGCAAAACAACTAGGGGCACCACTTCTAAAGAGGTGTATGAGTTAGCGGTACAGGAGGCACTAAATTCTAATCGAAAATATAGGGATATTGCAACGGAGTTCAATATTTGCCACGTAACACTTTTTAATTACGTTAAAAAGACAAAAGCCGGCTTGAAGTACAATGTAGGGTTTAATAAACCTAGACTGATTTTCAATGAACAACAAGAACGTTCTATTGCAGAATATTTAAAGAAGAGTGCATCCATTTACTTCGGATTGCTTCCAGAACAAGTTAGGTCTCTAGCTTACGAAGCAGCTATTGATCTAAATATTCCCATTCCGGAGTCTTGGCAAACAAACAAAAAAGCTGGTATTGATTGGTTCAAATCGTTTATGAAACGCAATGCGGATTTATCAATTAGAAGTCCTGAAGCTACCAGTTTAAGCCGATGCACCTCTTTCAATCGTACCAACGTTCATTCATTTTTTGAAAAGTATACGGAAGTCCTTCAGCGACACAACTTAACGCCAAGTAGAATTTGGAACATGGATGAAACAGGCGTCACCACTGTCCAGAAGCCGAAAAAGATCGTAGCACAGAAAGGACTTAAGCAAGTTGGGTCTGCGACATCTGGTGAAAGAGGCACTTTAATCACTCTAGCGGCTGCGGTAAATGCAATTGGCAACACTATTCCACCCATGTTCATCTTTCCGAGGATAAGGTACAGTTCACTGTTTCTTTCTAACGGTCCGCCAGAATCCATAGGTGCAGGCAACAGCTCTGGATGGATGTCAGAAAAAGAGTTTTTAATTTTTATGAATCATTTCATAAAACACACAAAACCAACACCGGATGAACTTGTTCTGTTGCTTTTGGACAACCACCATTCCCACGTTAATATCCATGTGGTGAACAAGGCTAAAGAAAATAACATAATCTTGTTATCATTCCCGCCTCATTGCTCACATAAATTGCAGCCTTTGGATATCGGTGATTATGGCCCGCTAAAAAATTATATTAGTAGACAACAAACAAATTGGATGTGCAGTAATCCGGGCAAAACCATGACAATTTATGATATTCCAGGGATTGTCAAAGACGCTTTTCCATCTGCATTTACTATGAGTAACATTTGCAACTCTTTCAAGAAAGCAGGCCTATGGCCTTGCAACGAAGATATCTTCCAAGATTCGGATTTTGCATCATCATATGTCACAGACCGACCGGACCCAACCATTCAAAATGTGTTTGAAAATGAAGCCTTTGACAATGCTGTTCCTAACAATATAGAGAACCAAGCAGCACAAAATGATCCACCTATTAATCCTGACATCTCTTCAGCGAGTGAAATAAATACAAGTTTACCGACATTAAGCCTGGATTCATCTGTAATACCACTGATTGAAAATGAATTATCCGATATTGATTTAAACTTATCTGAAATCATCGATAAAATGTCTCAAGAACCGATTGTTGGATTATCAACATCTAATGATAATAAATTTTTGAATATGGAAAAAATCAGACCTCTTCCGAAAGCACTTCCTCGAGCTGCTGTTTCGAATCGCAAACGTACAAGGAAATCAGCTATCCTCACTGATACACCTGAAAAGTTGGCATTAGAAAATGAAGAAACTCTAAAAAAATCCAAGAAAAAAACGACAGTTAATAAAAATAGTACAAGTGCAGTTGATAAAGGCAAAGGAAAAGGAAAAAAAACCCAAAAAAATACTAGAAATCAAGTCAAAAAGATTAAAAAGAAGATCTTACAGGATGACAGCTAAAGCGATGATGAATGATTTTGTTTGATATGTGGTTTGTCCTATACAAGTGACACATCTGGTGTTGACTGGATTCAGTGTATGTCTTGTAAGGATTGGGCTCATGCTACATGCATTAAAGGAGACATTATAAATTTTATTTGTTTAAACTGTGATTCAGATTCCGACTAATGTATAAGGTACAAAAAATATAAGTTTTCTTTTTTTAGTAATTATGTATAAAATATATTTTGATACGCGATATACTTACTTCAATAACTAAAGATATTTGATTGTTATGCTGTTATCAGCTGATTATATAATTGCTCATTTGTATGTAAGTCTTGTGTAAGAATAAGCCTAAATGGCACTCTGTTGTTCGTGCCTACCCCGCAAGGGAACTGGCGTGAAGTTATGTATGTATGTATGTATGTATGTATGTATGTATGTATGTATGTATGTATGTATGTATGTATGTATGTAAGTCTAAGTGAGATGTGATCTCAATTTATGTTTTGTTAATTTTAATAGGTACCTGCGGGTAAAAAGAGCCGCTGTCTATTAAGGTCCACTAGTACAAAAACACATTTCTAATACATTTATTTAGATTCTATTCACGTACACATATAAAGGACCAATCAGGACGCTAATATGCAAGCGCGCAACCTCACGCGGTTCACTATCTTGGCAGTAGTCACGACGCTGTCCGACGAGTAGGTCTACGCCACTCTTTAAGTAAGTTTATTGGTGAGAATTTAAGAAATTTAAGTGTAAAATATACTAAATTCAATATAATCTCTCATTAAGTAGTTCAAGAAAAACATTATTATGGCCAAATCAAGTTAGACCACCGGTATTTTTCTTTTTTTAATTATATTTTTCATTTAATTTTGTAAAACTAGTCTAGAAGTCTAACAAGAGCCACATTTCGGGCGGGTCAAAAGGCCGGCCCTTATTAAACATACGAGTCCTATAATATTTTTAAACAAAATAATGATATTTCATTGTTTCTATGTTAAGTATTCTTAATTTTCATTTCTAACAATAACAATATTAATGGCACTCTGTTGTTCGTGCCTACCCCGCAAGGGAACTGGCGTGAAGTTATGTATGTATGTATGTATGTAACAATATTAATTTTAAAAAGTTATGAACTAAATAACAATTAGGTTTTCGTTTATATATTTTTTTTATCATTCGATCTTATAAGAGGATGGGCAACTTGGATTACCTATTCAACAGTAATCTGATCGTGATACGTCGTTGAATAGCTCATAATCTAAGAGCCCGTGACTCCAGGCTTTCGTTATTTTATAAAAGCAGAGCGTTTGTTAGCGCAGGCCCTCAATATTACGTATATTAATTGGAATGATGATTTTTAGGATATCAGACATGAAACCTCATGCTCGTGGAAACTGGACTTTGGAACAATTAAAAAACGCAATGGAAGCTGTAAAAGGAGGACTTATGTCTCAACGGAAAGCATCCATAACATATGATATTCCGAGAAGAACTTTAGTCAACCACTTAAAATCAGGAAAAGTTGAAAAACAAATCGGTCGTCGTACGATTTTGACCGCGGAACTAGAAAATGACCTAGCGGAAAGAATCAAGAGACTTGCATCTATAGGCTTTCCTATGACGCCAAAAATCATACGTCATCAAGCATTTCTTTTTTGTGAGAAACACAACCTAGGAAATAAGTTTAATCAATCTACAAAACGTGCAGGGAAGGATTGGTTAAAACTCTTTCTTAAAAGACACCCTGACATAAAAAAACGGAAAGTCCAAATTTTAAATCCAGGTAGAGCCCAAAAATTAAATAAGCCTATTGTAAGACAACATTTTGAAGAGTACAAAAAAATATATGAAGAACTAAAAATTGGAGATTACCCACAGCGCTTGTTCAACATGGACGAAAAAGGTTGCAGACTAACTATACACAAGCAACCACTAGTTTTAGCAAAAAAAGGATCCAAAAGAGTTCATATGGTTGCACCTGAACATGCAGAAAACGTGACAGTGGCTGCTTGTGTGAATGCATTGGGTAATCCGATACCCCCAATGATAATATTTAAGGGCAAAAGGATGAAACCCGAATTTAGTGACAATTTACCTGCAGGGTCGCTTATAAAAATGTCTCCAAAAGGAAGTATGACTTCGTCATTATTCGTGGACTTCATAAATCACTTAGGAAAATATAAACCCGAAGGTAAATGTCTCTTAGTTTTTGATGGTGCTTCATGTCACCTGGATTATAATATTGTTGATGCAGCAGATGATGAGAACATTGTTTTATACTGCTTACCATCTAATACAACGCATGAACTTCAGCCATTGGACAAAAGTGTAAACAAATCATTTGAACACCATTGGGACCAAGAGACATTATCATTTTTGTATCAAAACCCTGAAAAAAAAGTAACAAAAGCTCGATTTAATTCAATTTTTAGTAAGGTATGGTCAAAATGTTATGACTCATGAAAATATAGTCAATGGATTCAAAGCTACTGGGCTTTACCCATACAATCCAGAAGCAATACCAGATGAAGCATATGCTCCCTCTGTATTGACTGAGAGACCACCAGAACAAGAATATGTTTCCACAGGACATATATCTCCTACTCCTGGGCCTTCCAATATACATATACGACATGCAATTTATAGTCCTACAACTGATAGTTCTGATTCCAATCAGACATATATTAACCGATGTCCTAGTTCACCATCTTTGCTCCAACAAACTGAGGCTATGCCATTAGTCCTAGAAGCTTACAGTCACAGTAATAAAAAATTAGTCGACTACAGTTCATCTGACAGAGATTCTGAAATACTATCACTTCAAGTAAAAAAACCAATCACCGTCTCCAGACCAATAATTTACAGTTCTGACTCCGATACTTTTTATGATTCATGATGATGACCCAGATTCAAAGCAACATACTCCTATCAAATAGATGAATATTTCGTGTGCTTCTGTTGACGTAATAAGCGGTAATCAAAACTGTTTGTCAAGCAACGACGATTCGGAAAATAATATTCCATTAGCCAGGTCGAAAGTCAGTTCCTCTACAAAATCTCCATTTCAATTACTAATACCTACGCCAAACTATGCTGTAGTTAAACGGAATCCAAGACGAAAAGCAATCAATTATAAAGCCTGTATAGTAACAAAGGATTTATTTACAGATATAGAAAAGAAAAAAGATACTCGTAAAAAGAAAATGAAAGAAAACGATTCTCAAAGAATTGATAATAAAAGTAAAAAACCAAAGTCAGAAACTAAGAAGAAAACATCTTGTAAAAATAATAAAAGAAGAAGTAAAACTGTTTTCAGAAAGGAAGATACAATGCAGAAGACTACAAAAGAAAGAAGCAATACAAGTGATGAAGGAAATGATATTGATAAATGGTATTGCTACGCATGTCATACAGAACGTTGTGAAGACATGCGACAGTGCCCATTGTGCCAAAAATGGTTTCATGAACAATGTCTGGGTTTAACCAAAGAAGATTTAGACTTTGATTGCCCAATTTGCAACTAGATTAAATTTAAAAAAAATATAGTGATCGCTCTAATTTTTATAGGAATTCAGAAATTTACATTTTTTGTTTTTTTTCGTAATTATTTTTTATGTATAAGTATGTTTTAAGCAATGTAAGTTCTATTTGCTATACTTTTGTTTTTGATTTACTTTTATTCTTATTTAGATTAATAACTAATTGTTCTCAAATTTTTATTAAGAAGAAAGCATTTAATTTCGTAAGGCAGTTGCTTACCTCTTTGTTTCATTTTAATGTTTTGTTAAGACTATTAAGAGAGAATTTTATAATATTTGTTTTGTTGAATTTTTGAGATTAATTTTTTTAACTTAACACTTATTTAAACATAATTATCGTAATTTAAGATTTGATACGTTTAATAAAGGCCATCAACATTTTTCTGTAGTTATATTTTATTCCATTTTTATTTCCTGTTTGAAATTCTGAAAGAGTAAAGAATTTTTTATTCGCAAACAACTTTTTTTAATTGATATTTCACTTTAAAACTTTTTTATTTTATTTTTTTGTTACATAAGTTTATTAAGGTCCACTATTATATTTTCCTTTTAATTATTTGTAACTAAATTGTGATTCAATCGCAAAATGGTAATATAAAGTAGAAGAAACTAGAAGACTAAGTTTTTATGATCGTTTCTTTTTTAAATACTTAAATAATATGTGGTCTTTAATAAACTACCTAGGTTTATTAAGGGCCATATTAAACGTTTTAAAAAACCCAAGTTTTGATGGGAATTATTATAAAACAACAAACAAAAATACTATGTTAGATGAATAAAGGTTTAATGTTTTTCTTGTGATTTATTCCTGTGATTTATTTTTAATTTAATGCTTTTTAATCAATTTTAAATTAAGGCGGCCCTTGTTTACCGCAAGTACCGCTTATAGCATACTTATATCGTATTTTAGAACTGGAATAATTAATAATAATACCAAGAAGTACCTAAGTTAAATGTTTAAGAAAAAATTCATTGTCTAGTTTTAAGAACATATTGTGATACAAAGAAACATATTGTATGTTAAAACGATTGGAAACTTTTCTAAGACTGATTGATTACCTGTTGGTAGAATTTCTAATTATTAACTACTATGTAAAGAAGAGAAGATCTCATTTCATTTTTTTCTGAACTGTGAATATATTTATAATAAATAAATTTATGATTATAAAGATAAATATATTTTTATTTTTTACTTAAATCATTATTTTACATAGCAAACCAAATGTTAATTCTTACCCCTTCATTGTTAATATTTGCCCCCAACACGGGGTAAGTATTAACCGCTGACTTTTTTAAAAAAAGTGTTTCATTCTGGTAATCCGAGCAATTAAAACGGCAATTTGGATTTAAACATAATAGATGAATAAATTGCCATCATGTAGGTACGTAAATAATAGCATTAAGTTTAGAATTTTAGAAGATATGTATCGAAGTTTGAATTTCGTTAATACAAGCCCCCCGCTCCCCTACTGTATTAGCAAGTACCAGTGGTGCTAGTTTCATTCTTGAAAATACTTCTAACACAACCACAGGTTCTTACATTAATAGTGAGTAGCTCCAATATTAATTTTCTTGAAACAATCTAATAATAATATTGTCAAATTATTTTCAGTTTTACAAGGTTTACAAGGTCTTAGAACAGCAAATAAATCTGTTTAAGTACTGATGACACATAAATAAAGAAGTAAAGCTACTCAATCCAGTATTAAGCTAAGCCAGACTGTGGACCAGGCATGATTACTAGTAGTCTTCACAAAAATCAGTTTCGTCATTTCCATTTTAAGTGAAATATTCTGTGGAATCAGTAAGGCCATTGGATCGAGTATAAGCAAAGTTTCAAAGAAATTAATAATGGTAGAAGTCACTGTGACTCTTTGTCTTTATATACTTCATCCGTTACTCACACAGAGTCCTTACTGTCACCATTCCAGATCAAATCTTTCATACAAATAAAAAATATGTAAATAAATATCCTTTCCATGAACAATTTTACTTTATAGTTGATAAGTCCACTAATAGCTGGTTCCTATATCTTATAGAGTTCATTTACCTTACCATCGCTTAAAATTTGACATAAGCTTCATAGAAATAATGTCAAAATTCAACTGGTGGTTGGGTGAGTGAATAGTAAGATATAGGAACCGGCCTTAAGTAGTCATGAACTAACCTAGTTACTAGCCCTAGAGCATGGTAGTTTAGTTAATTTATAAGATTGCCTCATTAAATGAAACTCCAAAATCATTTTGTGTTTTATTTTATTATAAAATGATGAGATCAGAACCTACCTAGTGGTTACTTTATATGCTTTGATAAAGTAATGGATACACATGGCATTTCCAAAATGGTGACAAACTGACAGTAATAAGATCATTAACATAATCATAACTGATTTCTACACAGAAAGTTTAAATTTTTTACTATTAGAAAAATCTGGGTCCGCTATACAAAATATACATGTTTCCACAGCAGTCAAATATATTTGTATTTGTAATTGAGCATATTTGTTTGTAGGCTTCCCATCTTTAATATAATTTGAATATGGTTTGTACTGTAGAGACACTTAATTTCTACTATGCAATTTTCACATGTGCCATCCGGTGAACCAGCAGTCATTGGATATTGTTGACTTATTATGACACCACATTTCTTAATTTTTTTTTATGAAGTTTCAGCTCCACGTTTTCTAACTGTGGGTCTTGCATCTACTTACTTCAAAAGCCTGTGATGCTGTTTTCCATTCATATCTGAATTCATGCCAGATTGCTTTTAAATTACTCCCTTGTTTCCACTTAAATTGTTTAATGACAGCATCTGATATTACTGCATTTCTTAAAAATGACTCACATTTTTCATTATATTTTAAAACAAGTTGATACATTAAAGCGATGGCTGTATCACAGAACAGAATTATGTTGATATTTAAATAATGCACAATCCTCAAGTTCCATTTTTTGTCCTTCTTCTAAAAACTTATAAGTACATTTGAATTTGACGATAAACTAGGGTTACTACTACATATTTTAAACTGGTTCACAGTTGTCATAGCTTCGATTTTTTCCAATAACAATCCGCAGAAGTGCATACTGGTTCTTCACTCCTGCGATGACGATAATTTCGATAGCACTTTATGATCTGGGTATATTTTACACTTTACAATACAGGAGTTTGCAATCACGTTTCAAATGCACATAACTTATGGCATCACCTCCATAACATACTCGCGATGATCTACAAAAGAAATTTCACCATTAGCATCAACATTTACGAACATTAAAATTATCATAACCTCAAAGATAATTATAAAAAAATAATATTTTGCCATATTTTAATCACAATTTTAACACTAGGTGCTATTGTTTAATGTTTTAATACGTAGTATCCATAGTAGTTTGTGATGTTATATACTTACACAGAAGTTTTAATATTATGGAATTCTGCAGAGCACAAATTGGTGTTAGTTGCGAAAAAGGCACCCAGCATAACGTCGATTTTTGGCAAATTACTGGTATTTGCTTTTATAAAACTTGCGTTTATTATAACTGGTTGTTGTAGTCGTATGAACACAGTGTATAACAATGGAAATACTATTATTTTACAGCAAAATTACTGGAAAACGATGAATTTTCACTGAGAATTCATTAACAACTTGTTGTGTTTTGCACACTACGAAGCCACGCGCTCTGATTGGCGTTCATTGTCACGTGACTAATGGCTGCAATGTAACGATTTTATTTCTCAAAAATATAAACTAATATTTATTATTTTAATTAAAACAATTTATTTTTGACATGTTTAGATCGTAATCTACGATATATATAAAAATCTGCCTATATTTTTTATACTATCAACTACCGGATTGTTGCTACGTATATAATCAATATTGTGTACTTATAGAAATATATTATGTTGTCAACACAATATTATACAATCAAGAGTAGTTGATTTTTTTTAAACCGAAAATGCATAATTATCTCCTATGAAGAATCATATATTAGGTAGTCTAACTATTTTATTTATGGGTTTCTTAAGGTTATTGTTTGGGTGTATTTTTGGTAATAATTTTTTTCTCTTCAAAATTTTATTGCCCTCATGTTTGTGTCGACATAGGATCGGTGTCATTATATCGCTTAAGTAATGAGTCAATAATTTCATTTTTATTCTATTGGGTTCTGTATTGTTTGTCATATAATAATAATTATAAAGCCCTCGTTTGTGGTAAAAGTCTCGCTTGTAGCATGGGTTTCTTTTTTTTCTTCCTTAAGCCGTCAAGGTCCTATCCAACAAAGAGAATTGATTACAAAATGGACGCCGCAATGAAAGTAGAAAGATTCGACGGGAATAATTTTCGTCAGTGGAAATTCCAAATAAAATGTGTATTGCGGGCAAGAGGCATAGATATTAATGCAAAGAAACCGCAATCTGACTGCGAAAATTGGCTTAAAGAAGACGGCATTGCCATGTGCATTATTACGTCATCCATGGATTATAAGAATATTGCACTCATTGAAAACTGTGAAAGTGCACTTCAGATCATGCAAAAGTTAGAATCAATCTATGAACAAAAATCAGAATTCAATAAAATGTTAATTCATGAGAAATTCTACTCATATACTATGAGTCCATCGTGTAACATTGCTGAACATATTAGTAAAGTTGAAAGCTTAGCTCAACAGTTGAAAGACAGTGGAGAGAAAGTCAGTGACACAGCTATAATTACAAAAGTTATAAGTACTCTGCCTACAAAGTACAGATCTGTTCGGCAGGCATGGTTATAGCTTGATCATACACTACGCATTACAGACTATCCAAAACTTGTCTGCTCGACTGTTGGATGAGGAAGCTAACTTAACCAATGAAGCAACAGCTGAAACAGCCTTGTTAGCCACGCATAGAAAGAAGACACAAAAGAATGACAATACAAAACATAGATTTGTGTGTTATAACTGCGGAAAACGTGGACATTTTGCTAAAGACTGTCGATATAAGAAGAACAAACAGTCTGATATGCAGGCATTTCATGCAGAGAGCCTGAATTCCATCATGGAATCATATAATGACATATGTATATTGGACAGCGGAGCATCTGCCCACATGACATTCCAGAAAGATTTTTTCATACACTTGAATTATTCAATGAAAGTAATACTAGAATAGTAAAACTGGGAAACCAACAAGAGTTAAAAGTCCATGGAATTGGAAGTGTTTTGATTGAAAAATGCCATAATGGGCAATGGATTAAAAACATACTTAATAATGTTATTTATGTTCCTGAACTTCGCCGCAATTTGTTTTCTGAAGGTGCAATTATGCATTTACAATATAGAATTGTAAAAGAAAGGAATCATGCATTGATATATAAAGAAATTCAGGTGGTTGTAAGTGCTACACAAAAATTAAACAATTTATATGTCATGAACTTTAAGACTATTGTGAGAGAGCTGTAATGCAGTAGAAATACCTCAGTGTACATTGCGAATGTGGCATGAAAAGCTGGGACATCTAAATGTAAATGAAATCAAGAAGATGGCTAAAGATGGACTTACAAAGTGCAGTGTAAGTGATAGCTAAAAGTTTGTTTGTGAACCGTGTATGTATGGCTAGCAAAGTCGGCTGCCTTTCCATAGTTCCCTCCGTGCTGAGGTGAGCCCTGGTGATCTGGTCTACAGTGATGTGTGTGGTCCAATGAGCGACACTTCAATTCAAGGTATGAAATACTTTGTTGTATTCAAAGATGCAGCTTCTAGTTTCTTATATGTATGCTTTATGAAGCATAAAAGTGAAGTATTAGATCATTTTAAGAGCTATAATGCTATCATAAAGAATAAGTTCAATTATAATGTAAGAATCTTACATACTGATAATGGTACAGAGTATGTGAATAGTGAGTTTAAAAAAATAAAAAACCAAAGACATTATAACTAAAATACATTATGTAGCAGATCATTGCCAACGGGGAGACGCGAGTCCCCGTTCGAAGCAAGCGCAACCGCCGTAATTGATTTTCCAACGCCGTGTACACACCCCCGAAGCCTGGCAGCCATATTTTTCGGTGTTTTATTTAAATACTACCAGCATCCCCTACATTGTGCCTTGATCCTTCGACCTGGAATGTACAAAACACCACCGTCAGGTATTTTAACACGGCTGCAGAAGATGGAAGGCAGACTGACCGCAACATCTGAACAAATGATGCCGATCGAACGCATTGCACCAAGAGCAACGCGCAGCCATATTGTCGACACGCAAATTAAAAAATCTTCGCCTAAAGACCCTTCGATTTTATCGAAGAAATCCACGGCATCATCCATCGCAAAACGAAAGCAACTGGAATTTGAAGCTGCTCAAGCAAAAGCAAAGATAGCGATGGAGCTAATTGATAAAAAACTGGAAGCTGATTTAGCTCAAGTCGACGCTGACGATGCAGAAGATAATAGTAGGTGCAGTGATGCCCCTTTGGACGACAATGTTAAGTCTCACGTCGAGGAGTGGTTAGACCAAGGTCAGGCCGCAGGGGCCTGTGCAGCAAATGATAAACCCCCGACGTGCCCTATTGGACAGCCAGCTGAGGACAGCGTTTCGCAGCTGGCACACACGTTAAAATAATTAATTATGAAATCAGCAGGACAACAAGAGGAACGTCTCCTAGGGCGTCTCGCTACGCCCCGGGAGGTACCAGTTTGTAGTGGAGAGAATATTCACACTGAATGGTTATTCTTCAAAAACGCATATTATGAATCCACGCAAGTGTGTCAATTCAGTGACAGTGAAAATCTGTGGCGACTGCGCAAGGCCCTCCGTAGTGAAGCCAAGGAAGCGGTGATAGACCTGCTCATCGGCAATACTCCACCTGCCGAGGTGATGGAAGCGCTGGAGTTCAAGTTTGGCCGTCCAGATATGATTATACACCATTTAATAAATCAAATTAAAAATTTACCAACATTAAGTACGAATTACCTATATGACCTGGACAAATTCACAATAAAAATAAGTAATTGCGTAGCAGCTCTTAAAGCCACTAAACAAAATGATTATATGACTAGCCCTGAGTTGTTATCAATAATCATATCAAAGTTACCTACGAATTTATTAAGTCGCTGGATGGATTTTGCCATTAAAAACAAAGATGAATCTCATACAAAGCTACAATTATTATCTTCATTTCTTAAAAACGAAACTCAAACAATGGCAGAGGTTGGAATATTATTGCCTCGCGAAAAGAAGGCACAGGTGACGGTACAAATGAATAAGACTGTGCACAAACCTCGCTACAACAATAATCAAGTGCTCACTACATATGTCGGTAGCATATCGGGCAGCAACAAATGTAAATTTTGTAAAAAGTCACCTCATTTTCTACCCGACTGTCGTCCATTTAAACGAGCATTGATAAGAGATCGCTGGAAACATATTAAAACAAAAAACTTATGTTTTTGTTGCCTAAAAAGTAGACATGACAATGATATTTGTCCAGAGCCACCGTGCGAAGTCGATAATTGTGGCCTAAGCCATCATAAATTATTACACTATAAAAAACCCACTGATCCGCATACATCGTCAGCTGATAGCGAGGAGCAAGCCACAGCCGTGGTCGATGAGTCATCTACCGTAGTTCATATAAGCTGCGCGACAGCGGCTACCCAGAGCTACGACGCGTCGTGCAACCTTCAACGCCCGCGCCGCGGCAGCGGCGTTACGCCGTCCGTCGCTGCAGCGCCCCGCCATTAGCCTGCCGAAAACTACGTTGCGTTAAAAGTGGTTAAAGTGCGATTAACAGGACCTAAAGGTAATGTGACAAACTATGCTTTATTAGATGATGGTGCGTCAATATCAATGATTGAGAAAAAATTAGTGGAACAATTAGGACTTAAGAGTTTAAAATCGAACTGTATTAAACTAATAAACGCATTTGGTTTAGAGGTATTTCAACATGACGCCCCTAAAGTGTCAGCAAAAATAAGTGGTTACGATAATATTAACTACGATATTTGTTTACGTCAAGTCGATCACTTAAAGTTACCTAGGCACGATTTGTTATTTATTAAAAATATTAACTGTAAACACTTATCGCATATCAAAAATTATGTTTGTAATGAATGTGTTGTGCCTCGCCTACTAATCGGGGAAGATAATTATTTCCTTTTAGCTCCTTTAGAAATATTGCATAGCGACAATAATCACGAGCCCTATGCAACAAGTCTCACTCACACTTCAGCCGACGAGCATATCTTCCATGTCGCACACTCGGAATAGGTGAGTCACATTGATTTAAATGATTTACTTAAAAAATCTTTTGAATTAGATAGCATTGGAATTTCAACCTTACGTCGTGAGAACACGGCACACTTGAGAGCCGTGAATATTTTAGATAGCACGTCACGTTTATTAGGACAAAACTGGGAGGTAGGTTTGCCTTTTATTAAAGACGACTTTACGATGCCCGATAGCTATACTTATGCACATTCACGGTTGAAAGGGTTATTGAAGAAATTTCAAAAAGACAACGAATATGCAGATAGATACAAGGTGGAAATAAATAAATTATTTCAACAAGGTTATGCCCGAGAACTTAAGGTCAATGAACTTTCGGCTAGCCGCGTATGGTATTTGTCGCATTTCGGAGTACAAAATGCAAACAAACCTGGTAAACTAAGGCTAGTGTTTGATGGAGCCGGAAAAGTTAATAATTTAAGTTTGAATGATTATTTACTCACGGGACCCGACTTATTTAATTAATTATTAGGGATAATGTTACGATTTCGTGAACATAAGTTTGTTTTGATTGGAGACATAAAATATATGTTTCTTCAAATTAAAATTCGCCCTGAGGATCAAAATGTTTTACGATTTTTATGGCAGGAAAGTGTAGACGCCCCTTTAAAAGTATGTGTAATGCAGAGTCTCATATTTGGTGCGACCTGTTCTCCTTTTATTGCACAATATATACGCAATAAAAATGCATTAAAATATCAAGATTACTATCCCGAGGCTGTGGATGTAATTGTAAATAATCATTATATGGATGACTGTTTTTACATTCATGCCTCACAGAACAGAAGGCAATTGAATTAATCCGTGACATTACAACTATTCATAAAAAAGGCGGGTTCGAGATCACACGTTGGTCGAGCAATAGTAAAAATGTACTAAATAGTATAGCGCATGCCGCACTTGCTCCCAGCGCACTGGAGTTCAAACACGGAGCTACGAATACTAGTGAGCTCACGCTCGGATTGATGTGGCATCCGAATAGTGATACATTTAGTTTTAAGATATCACTCGATCGTATACCACAGAATATTTTAAATGGTTCTGAACCGCCTACAAAGGCCAAAATGCTTGGTATTATAATGTCTATATTTGATTTGTACGGATATTTATCACCTTTTTTGATAAAGGCGAAAATAATATTTCAGGACGTTCATCGCAGTGGGGTCGAGTGGAACTGCCGCATCCAGTGTGACGAACATACTCGGTGGCTGAAGTGGTTGCAGGATTTGCGACAGCTGAGCGGCCTGTCCATTCCACGGTGTTACGCCGATGCGATTGGGTGGACGCAGTGCTATCCGACCCCGCAAAGTATGTCAACTTATTATGATATTATTGATAAACAAATGCACATTTTTTGCGACGCTTCTATAAAAGCGTATGCAGCGGTCGTTTATTGGCGATTTACACGGTCAGATGGTTACGTTTTAGTATGCTTTGTTCTTAGTAAAAGCAGAGTAACTCCTTTGCGCCCCATATCTATCCCTTGGTTAGAATCACAGGGTGCGCTTATAGCTGAGCGCTTCGCCAATACTATACAAAATGAACATAAAAACATACAACCGGCTAAGCGCTTCTTCTGGTTTGATTCGAGTACGGCACTACAGTGGATGCGAAGTGATCCGCGAAGTTACAAGCCCTTCGTAGCGCATCGCATGGGCGAAATAGACGAACTCACGAAGGTCTACGAGTGGCGTGATGTTTCTTCTGGACAAAATATTGCGGACGTTGCTACTAGAGAGGACGCGCTTCCGCTCACATATGCTGACGCCTGGTTTCAGGGACCACCCTTCCTACGTCGACCAGAGAGTTCCTCGACAGCCAGCTGTTCATTTGGTAAATATGATGACTCAGATTTGTATCTTCACAAGCGTTGGCGTGTGGCCCAGAGGTTAGCAGATACATTTTGGAGCCGCTGGGTAAAGGAGTATCTACCTACGCTGTTGCCACGACAAAAGTGGGCAACAGATGGGAATCTACTACAGGTAGGCGATTATGTTATTATATCAGATCCGAATCTGGAACGTAGCTGCTGGCGGCATGGAGTTGTGAGTGCGACCATACCAGGCTCTGACGGACGTGTTCGTATAGTAGATGTGCGCACACGCACTAGAGTATTGCGTAGGCCTGTAACGCGCGTCGCCCTTTTATCACCACGGGATGATAGCGCTAAGTAATTAGCACTAAAGGGGGAAAATGTAGGCGACGCACACATACAATACATTATATATTTTACTTATATGTATTTTATTCACATTAATAAAACTATGATGTTACTTTTTAAGCGCGGCTTATTATGTGTCACTAGTAGTGCTATTTACGGCGACATATTTGTTATTTTATGATTAAAATAAGGGCAACACGACGGGGTGCGCCACACGGTGCTATTGGCCAATTTGAAAAATCAGTGTCACGCGAGTCCCCGTTCGAAGCAAGCGCAACCGCCGTAATTGATTTTCCAACGCCGTGTACACACCCCCGAAGCCTGGCAGCCATATTTTTCGGTGTTTTATTTAAATACTACCAGCATCCCCGACATGCTCGTTCTAGCCTTTATGGTAGAAATTTGCCATTGAACCTTTGGGCTGAGGCAGTAAATTGTGCAGTTTATATTTTAAATAGAACAACATCTAGCCAAACTCCAAATAAATCACCGTTGCAGATATGGTCTGGTGAGATTCCAAACCTTTCACATCTCAAGGTGTTTGGTTCAGTTGGTTATGTTCAAGTGCCAGATTCATGTAGAACTAAATTACAGAAAAAGAATAATAAAATGATTTTAGTTGGTCATGAAAATAATAATTATAGAATGTTAGATATACATACAAATAAAATTAAAATATCAAGGGATGTAATTTTTGATGAAAGCCCCTGTGATTTTAAAAATTGTGAAAAGAATCCTGTGTTCATTGACATTGAGGTGTCAGGTTCGAATCCTGGAAATGGTATACAAAGTACATCCACTCCAAGTACTCCAATAGAACTGGCTAGTGATGATAGCTTGAAAACTTGCAGTGATGATGATGATATTTCTTATGACCCTCCTATGGAAATTCTTCCTGATACACAGTTGGTAAAGAAAAATTTGAGACCAAAAACAACTTTAAATTACCAAGTGAATGTTACTGAATACTATGAGCCAAGTCCTTATGAAGAAGCAATTAGTTGTCCGGAGGCCACCCAATGGAAACTGGAAATCAAGGAGGAGTTACAGGCTCATGAAGAAAATAATACAAGGTCTATAGTAAATAGAACAGAAAAGAAACCCATAACCTCCAAATGGGTATTTAAAATTAAGTGGAATAAATTGGGTGAAATAGAAAAGTATAAGGCTCGGCTATGTGCCAGAAGCTTCACTCAAATTTAAGGTGTTAATTATTTTGAAACATTTGCTCCAACAACGAGGTATGATTCAATTAGAATTCTTTTAAGTATGGCAGCTCGTTACTCTTATGAAATATTACAATTTGATATAAAGACTGCTTTTCTCTATGGAAAACTTAATGAAGAAATTTTCATGGAAATTCCTAAAGGGATTTATGCTGAAAATACAAAAGTATGTAAACTGAATAAAACATTATGTGGCCTTAAACAGGCAGCTCGTTGTTGGAATGCAAAGTTTACTAGTTTTCTTAAGTCATTTGGTTTTGTACAGTTGGAATCTGATCATTGTGTTTTTAGTAGTAATTTAAATAATGAAAAAGTGTTTTTATTGTTGTATGTAGATGATGGATTTATTTTTGCTTCAAACAAGAGTACTTTAAATTCAGTGATCAGTATTTTAAAAAGTAATTTTAATTTAAAAGTGTCTGATATAAATTATTTTGTGGGTATGCAAATTACAAGAACATCTGAGTCTGTGTGTATAAATCAAAGTAACTATATTGTAGAACAAATAATAAAGAAATATAATATGACAGATGCCAAGTTATGTTCAGTTCCAATTGACTGTAATGTTAACTA
Source organism: Dendrolimus kikuchii (assembly GCA_019925095.2). NCBI lineage: Eukaryota > Metazoa > Arthropoda > Insecta > Lepidoptera > Lasiocampidae > Dendrolimus > Dendrolimus kikuchii. Next base: position 11,318,643 of record CM034407.1, read on the forward strand.
TACATCTTGTTCTGATAAAAATGAAATTATAAAAATTCCATATAGAGAGCTTCTGTATCTCGTCCAGATATTTGTTTTGCTTTAAATTTAGTCAATCGTTATGTTAATAATCCTAGTTCAGAACATGTAAAAGCTGTAAAGCACATTATTAGATACCTTATTGGAACTAAAGATATATATATAGAATATAAAGGGATTTCAGCGGTAGTTGGCTGTTCTGATGCAGACTATGCAGGTGATGTTGATTCAAGAAAATCAACTACGGGGTACATTTTTATGATGAACCATGGGCCAATAACATGGGCAAGCCATAAGCAACGTACTATAGCTTTGTCAACAATGGAATCTGAATTTATGGCTGCTTGTGATGCTACAAAAGAAGTATTGTGTTTAAAGCAGTTTTTGTCAGAGTTGGGTGAAACTCAATATAATTTTGATTTATTTGTGGACAATCAAGCTGCCATAAAATATATGAATAATTCTATGTACTATCAAAGAACTAAACATATTGGATGTAAAGTTTAAGTTTATTCGAGAGAAAGTTGACCAGGGTATGGTAAATATTAAATATATTAATACTGTTAATCAATTGGCAGATTTTCTCACAAAGGCTTTGCCTGTTAAGAAGTTTTGTTTAAATAAATGTCAAATTTTAGTTTAAAATTGAAATAGTATAAGTAAATACAAGTTTTATTTTTAGTAGGCTTGAAATTAGGAGGAGTGTTGGTATTATGAATTTCACACCCTAGCCTGGTTAAATATATATGTAACACATTTTGCCCGTGGCGCTGCGTTCGCCCCCTTTCCTTCTCCGCTGTGTGTCGTTGTGCTATGGACGATCTCTTTATACAAAATAAAGTATTAATAGAATTGCCTTCCCATAATACTATTTAAGTGCAATAAAGCCTATAGATGTTTTTCATGTTATGCTATATTAATAAACAACTTAGTAGTTTTTGTTTATTTTATGACAAAATTTTAATATTGGACATAAAAATTCAAGTGGATATACTTTATCGATAATGTCTCTTGAGAGCACATCCCTACGATGCATATTAAATGTTGCCATAATTCGAAGTCAACTTTTTAAGATTTTTTTCATTTGCTACACTTGCAAAAGCAATGCAAAATGGCGACCTACAGTGTATCGACCCCCCTCCGCTTCCTCTGTTGTAGCGTTATACCCCTTGCCTGATAAGATTCCTGGCCTGTCTGTACCTTGGCACAATACTAGTGTAGCGACTGGAATTGCTGATTCAGGAAAAAGTAGAAATCTATACGGGATTTACTCGACACGAGCCAGTCGTTTACTCACACCCGCCTTGTCACCTCGTACGCTTACTCACATCCGCCTTGTCACCTATACTGTAATTTGAAGTTGTAATAATATAATAAATGAGATTTAAGAACTCCTGTGCTTAATTGAAGAGGCCTGATCCCAAGACACATAGAACTAGAAGAACACCGACACTAATCTGTGCTTGCCACTACGCATTTAGCTCAGATGGTGGACTCACGCGTGCGTGCTCGGGAATAGATCGCGTTTCTATCAATAATAGTTTTGTCAAGTAATAATATTCGTTTTATTCCTGAATCTCACTTCTGTTTTGTTACAACATATTTTCATATTACACTACCTTAAGCTATCGAGCGATATGGAAATTCTATGTTAAGATGCCGAGCGATGCAACGATCTCATCTTAAGATGCGAAATATGTCTTAATATACTATCTTAAACTACTTATTGTTATTTATTACTCGATGTACTTTTTGTTAACGTTATGTTGATAAAATGACTTGTTCAGCTTTTTACGTACAAACATACATATCGTCTCGCCTGTTTCTCATAGTGGTTGAGTTTTCTAGCTGTATTTTTATTCTTATAAACGAAGGGTCCACTGCAGTAATGATGAATGTCCAATTTTTTTGAATCTTAACGAGTAATACCATTCGATCACATGCAATTATATTTAGAAATCTTGTTTACAAACTTAGCAATATCGCTTGCAGTCCCGTGATAAATATGTTTCTAATATTTTGACTACACGGCTAGAACGCTCAACGTCAGAGGTGTTCACGGCAATAATGATAAATGTCCAGTTGTTTCGATAGCATTGGATTTCTCAAAAAATCTTCCTGTACCGCACATAATTACAAACCATGTATATTATAAAAGACAGCTGAGTTATTTTATGATTAATGTTCAAGTGCTTGCTGATTCCTCATCTTATTTTTTCGCTTACGATGAGAGTATTGGAAAAAAAGGATCAGACGATGTGGCCTCTCATCTATTCCATTTCATATTTAATGAAATGGAGGTACAGGTCAAGACTCTTATAATTTTCTGTGACTCGTGTGATGGTCAAAATAAAACTTATACCATCTTCAGAATGTTACACTACATGTTCACTGCTGCAATTGCTTAGAATCTGTTACAGTTATATTCCCGATCAGAGGGCACTCATACATGGAATGCGATCGTAACATGGCCTACTTAAATCAAAAGGCTAGGATTGAACTTCCTGAAGAATGGGCCGAACATGTGCGTGGAGCTCGACTCGATAACCAATATGTGACAGTGAGTGCACTGCAGTATGTAGTGTGTGTAGCACTACTGTAGATATTCCTGTCCGAAGTCCTGCTGAAATACGAGATGAACAAATGAAAGATGAGATTATCAAGAAGATTATTATGACCCTGGAAGATACTGGGCGAAATGAGAATGCTGTGTATTGGAGCGGGAAAGGCTATACCATGAACAATGGTATAGCTTTACAGATACAATCCAAACGAAGAAACCGAAGAGGCACAATTGGTAGCACCTCAACATGAGTGGGCTAATATATTGTCAGTCTACCACGATGATCCCCTCGCTGGCCATTATGGAGCCGACAAAACCTACCAGAGGATTTTACAAAGGTATTATTGGAGAGGAATGCGAAAATACATCGACGCATATGTAAGAAACTGCCTCCCATGCAAACGTTACAAGCCAACAAACCTGAAGTCGGCTGGCCTACTTCAGACAACCGCTGTCAATCAACGATTTGAAACAGTGGCTTTCGACGTATTTGGCCCACTGCCTTCTTCGCCTAGTGTTAAAACTTGGATTTTAATCATTGAAGACGTCGCCACAGGTTGGATTGAGTTATTTGCACTACAGAACGCAACAGCGAGTAATTGTGCTGAAATCCTGATCACTGAGATATTCCTGCGATGTGGACTCCCACGCCGACTCATCAGTGACAGTGGTCCACAGTTTGTCAGCGCAGTTATGCAACAGATTACCTATTGTTTAAATATAAAGCACGTGTTTACTCCAGTTTATCATCCCGCAGCAAACCCCGTGGAAAGAAAAAACAGGGATCTCAAGACCCAACGGGCCATTCTGGTAGAAGATGACCATCGCCTCTGGGAGGATAAACTTGCTTGTATCAGATTTGCAATGAATAATGCAAACAGCTTGGTAACAGGATATACTCTGGCGTATCTCACCTTCGCACGAGAACTGATAACACTAGATGACATTACAAGGGACTTACGCCAAATCATCAGCTCCGAGAACTTTGTTCCTGAGATCACTCCTAAGTTACTTCTTTTAGCCACTACCTTGAAAAGGGCTAGGGAGGTTAAGGAATTGAAAGGAGAACAAACCAAATACCATGCAGATAAGAACCGGCGTGAAGATCCTGAATACAAACCCGGTGACCTTGTCTTGCCACCGTACATGCTGTAAGTAAGACAGCCCGAGGGGTTAGCGCAAAGTTCACACCCCGACGAGATGGACCATATTTAATTCTTCGACGGCAAGGAACCGCTAATTATGTGCTTTCAGATCCCAAGAAGCCAGAGGAGCCTGTGGGACTATATCACACTTCTGCTCTACTTCCGTATCACGGAGACCTTGCCGCTCCGCCATCCCCGGTGCGCCCGCTGCGCAAGCGGGGAAGACCCAAGAAACAAGCAGCACTAGTTCCGCAGGTCTCGGTACGCAAGCGTGGAAGACCAAAGAAAACCCAGTCCACCTCCTACTGATTGTATCCTCGCCGGGACGTCTTTCGCATCCAGAGCTGTAACACTCAATACGCGCCCACCTAATTACCTACGGAGGCTCCCCACGTGCTCACACGCAGCGCTCGTGGTTCATCGAGCACTCCCGACCCGCCGACCGGCGCGTATAAATACCGCGCCGACCCGAGGCTTCGCCAGTCGATTGCGCACGGTGGTTGATTCCGCCTCGAAACAACCTTTGGCCAATAGACGCTCCCCGACACCCCGCGATCTATGCGCTTAGGCAGTGCTCTGTATCGGATACTGACTCGGAACATAATACGCTGAGTGCATACTTAAACTTAATGTCTGTTTTTATATATTGTACAAACCGAATATAAGTGTTATTCTACAACCAGTGGTCTTATTTCTTACAAGACAAATATTATGCTAAGAAACTTGATAACAGACATTGCTATAATTCACAAAAAAGCGTAATGGAACGCGACTAAACAAAAACAATTATTTTCTTAATCTATGACTTTAGGTTGACAATTGACGTAAGACTGACTAACATAATGATATTTGTGACCGATGTTTACAAATACAAATTTAATTAACATTATTAGAAAATATAATTATAATTAAGAAAAGACATTTATTATATTCATTATACAAATTATCAATCGTTAAATCGACCTGGCGTACCTTTTTTATATTGAAGTTTATTAGTTGTATTGGTTTGTGTCTTTTTATTGCGCTGATAACATTGTTCTTTTTTTTATTATTGTATTAAAGTTGACGACATAGACACGGGTGGTGCTTATTGATTAATTTCTTAATCTCTAAGTATTTTATGTTATATGACATTTTTTTTTTTTTTATTATTGTTTGCTATTTGTATATTGGTTTATAGATGTATTGGACTTATTATATTACTTATTCTAACTTGTGTAGTGTTGCTGTTATAAAGTGGGTGTGGTGTTTGGCGTGTGTGGAGTCTTAGGTGCTAATATTATTATGCTATTCTTAGGATATGTATATTTTTTTTTTCTTTTTTTTTTTTTTTTTTTGTGTTTTTTTGTGTTTTTATTTTTTTGTTTTCCTTAAAATGTACATTACAAGTAGTCTTAAAAATAGCTTATTCTAATACATTTTGTTGTTTTTTATTTATTTTTGTGTCAGGGTGGAATTTTTGTTTGTTCGTTGTGTGTTGGTGATTTTGGTGTGCTGTTTGTTTATTGTGTGTCATAGTGTCTTTTGTGACTTGTGTTGTTCTGTGTTATTTGTGTTTTGTTGCTATTGAAATGTACAATTCTCATTCATCAAACATATTATTTAAGACAAAAATACCAGTGCAATCAAGCCAAATCGTTAAACTGCCTATTACTATTACCGAAGGTGGTAAAATATTTGCGATTGCAACATTATAATTGTTTTACCACGGCTGAAAATAATTTACCTTATATTGAAATTCAAAATCCTACCGACTGCACTAGATATGTGAGATGGCCATCAGAGAATGTTTTAAAAAACGAAATATAATTGTTAAACTATAATTGAATCAATTACTACAATAATAACTTATAATTCCTGATCACGATTACCAGTTATGACCGTTTGCTACCGCGATAAGAGCAAGTCTGTCTCGTCCATTGGTTGGTAATGTAGCTCTGAGGCTTCCCAGAAAACTCTTCACTCAGCACTTTCTCACGCGCATGCATGAGTCACCCACAGGTGGCTTGAATGAGGTGTTTTCTTTGAAATTTGTCAAGTTATTTTGCGAGAAACAACAGCGTTGCCTCGTATGTGTGGAAAACCGCAGGGTTACTACATATAACAAGTACCAAACAATCAATAAACTATATAAAACAAAATTGGTTTTCCTTGTATATTATGTGCATCGTTATACTTCTGTTTCTTTTCTGAAATACAAGACAGTTTATAAAGTTTCAACTTTCGTAATGTTATAAACTAGACATAGAAATACCCAACTATGATTCCAATATAAATGACAAAATTTAAGCGAAACTGCCATTTGTATTATATCTATAATAAATAACCATTTTACAGTTATTGTCCATCAGTATTTTAAGTTTTTCTTGAATAGTCTCCAAAACCTTAATGGATGTCAATTAATTCTTGAGATTAAAACGGCAAGTTTTTCTCAACTTTTCCTAAAGGTTCCATTTTGACATCTTGCAGAGTTTAGGAAATAATATGAGTATGAAGTGCAAGTTCTGCGCAAATTAACAATAGGCACAGTTGTTCCTTAATATGTAAATTAAAGTTTGTTTAGATGATTTATATTTATTTCTTCATAGTCTTATGCCTTATATACAAACTGTGTTATGAAATTTGTTTGTTTGGTTCACAGGTATTTTTGAGACTACATACAAATATATGTATATTTTATGCACTTTTGTAGTAAACAAGTAAATTTTAGGGCCAGGATCTGAGTCTTCGATACGTGATTCAGTAGAGGCCACCTCACTTATATTGTCTTCTTGCAAGGCAATTGTTTTATTTTCTTATTTTTTCAGTCATTATACCCTCACCACTAAATGATACTTGAAGTCCTGAGCCAGTTGAACCCAAAAGCACAGACACCTTATCCAATATTTCATTGACAGGGATGCATATCGATTTTCCACCATCTGTCTAAGGGGTCATGGGGTCATGTCAGAAGCGTGCTCGTCGCGATCCCCGCTGGCCCAGAGGGCCACAATTCTGACCAGAGTTCACACAGGTGCAGTGCACAATAGGGCGTCCCCCGCAGGTGACGCTCACCGATGCGCCGCTGTCGGTGTGAACTCTCGCGCATGCGGCGAAGGGGGCCGCCACCCTTCACGCAGCGCCAAACCTGGCGGGTCGAGAGGAGCAGAGTGCCGTATAGGCACGTGGAATGTGAGAGGTGGAATGAAAGATAAGATAGACGAAGTGATTGACATAATGAATGAGTGAAGCCTGGATGCCTTATGTCTAACAGAGACAAAGCGGAAGGGGTGCGACATCGATGACCTCCCCGGTGGCATGCTTGCTGTGGTCCGGCGTGGCCCTGGACGAGCGTGCAAGTGGGGGGTAGGCGTCGTACTCTCAACCCGCTTTGTGTCTGGAGTAAAAGACTATTGTCTGGTGAACCCGAGACCTCTCTGGGTCCGTCTAAAACTGGGGATTACGCGAGTTTTTCTGGTCGCAGCTTATGCTCCCGTAAGCTCAGCGGATCCCCAAGAACTCGAGAAGTTTTGGGAGTCTGTCAGAGAAATTCTGGATCTGGCTGAAGGGAACGAAATAATAATATGTGTGGTGATTTTAATGGCTGGGTGGGGACCAAACGAGACGGCCTTGGACCCTATGGTGACAAGATAGTGAACGATGCTGGTAGGCCAATCATAGACGTATGCATGGAAAGAAACTTGCTTGTGTCGAACACCTTATTCCATCATAAGGATATTCACACGTATACATGGGGAATGAATGATCAGAAAAGTATGATTGATCTGATTTTAATAGATAGTCGCCTCCGAAACACAATAATGGACACAAGAGCCTACAGAGGCCCCACTCTTGAAACGGACCACTACCTGGTGATAAGCCGGTTTGTGGGCCTTTTCAGGAACTGGAGACACTGGCGAGTGCGTACCAATTTCGGGAAGCTTGAAAGAATAAAGTGTGGAAAATTGGAAGATGTTAGTGTAAGGAGTATGTATGCGCACCTAGTCGAAGAAAGGCTTGCAAAAGCGGACTTCTCCGACTTAGAAGTGGATAATGACTGGGATAGTATGAAAGAAAGTATAGTGGAAAGCGCAAAAGAAGCATGTGGATGCGCAAAGAGGCACATAACAACGAAAGGTGATGAATGGTGGGACGCGGATGTTAAATCCAGCGTAGAGAGAAAGAGAAAAGCCTGGCTGGATTATGTTGCTTCTTTGCAACAGAATGACAGTATGAAAGGGATGAAGAAAGAAATTTATCGCCTCTGCAAGAACGAAACCAAAGCTTTAGTGAAAGAGAAGCGCGAAAGAATAAAATTGAAAGAAGAAGAGAAGCTGACGGAGAACTTCAAGGCGAATACCAAACTCTTTTGGAGAGAGGTTAAGAAGTCTCGGGGTTGTTCGTCAGCTTCCAGAATGGAAAGAATAAAATCTAAAGCAGGGGACGTTCTTGCTAACCCACAAGAGGTGTTAGCGCGATGGAGTGAATATTTTAAAGAAATGTATGATAATATCCCGGATGCTGGCACCACGACTGAGTCTGTGACTGACTCCGAGGAGTCAGCATCCGAGATCACTTTGGAAGAGATCGAATGGTCGATAAGAAGTCTGAAAAATGGAAAGGCAGGAGGAATCGATAGTGTGTCTGCTGAGATGATCAAATATGGTGGAACCTGCGTCCTGTGGATGGCAGCCTGTCGCCCTGGTTTGACGTCAATATTGGCGTCAGGCAGGGCTGCGTGCTGTCGGCTTTGCTGTTCATCCTATACCTGGACGATTGTCTCCAGAGAATAAGATTGATGGATGTTGGGGTGCGAATGAGTGATCTAGTTGTAAGCACCTTGCTTTATGCGGATGATGCCGTGCTTTTAGCCGAATCGCCATCAGAACTGCAAACACTAGTCACAATGATGAAAGATGACTGTCAGGCGAGAGGCTTACATTTGAATGCGAAGAAAACAAAGGTTATGGTGTTTGAAAGAGAAGAAACCAGAACGAATGCAAGGATAATGGTCGATGATGTTATGCTGGAGCAAGTGAATGAGTTTGTATATCTTGGATGTGCTTTTAGCAGGGATGGAAGGTACACCGCTGATATAGAAAGAAGAGTGAATTTGGGGAATAGTTTGAATGGAGCGTTAGGTAAACTTCTAGGCGCTAAGAACCTCAGCCAGAAGGCCCAGCTCGCCGTACACAACGCGGTGCTGGTACCTACGCTCACGTATGGAAGCGAGAGTTGGGTATGGAAGAAAGAGCATGAAAGTAGAGTAAACGCGGTCGAGATGCGAGCACTGCGCAAAATCTGCGGAGTGACGCTCGCGGACCGCGTTCGTAATACCGAAGTAAGAAAGAGAGTTGGTCTGAAAGAGAGTGTCGGGTTGAAGGTAAGGAAAGGAATGCTCCGGTGGTTCGGGCATGTGGAAAGAATGCATGATGAAAGAATGACTAAACAGATATACAATGCAAAAGTGGATGGATGCAGAAGTCGTGGAAGGCCACGACACACCTTCCATGATCAAATTGATCGTGTACTAGCAGAAGGTGGTGTCAGAAGCCTTAAGAATAGACGAGCTTGCATGACAAGAGTTATGAATGTCAAAGAGGCAAGTGAGGTGTGTAAGAATGGGCCTAAATGGCGCTCTGTTGTTCGTGCCTACCCCGCAAGGGAACTGGCGTGAAGTTATGTATGTATGTCTAAGAAAATCCAAAATAAAATTATATAATGATCATTTTATTGATATGGAATGTCTATTACTGTAGAATTATATTTTTATAGATTTTTATTCACACTTTACACTCGGATAAAAGATAATTTCATGAAATAAGATTAAGAAATCTAATGGTACTTATTGAGAAAAATGCAAATATTTCGTGGGAGTCAAAATATGTTCTGGTATTAACAGATAAAATACAGTATTACTTCACAGAGTATATATGTCGAACAATTTCAGTTGTTTAACTACAATAATTTTTATTTTATCTGTTATCTTGTATCTTTATAAAGAGTCAATGCCAGATGTAAATGTCGCTCAGTAAAATTTTTGTATTAAGAGGTTTGGGTGGCTATTTTACGATGTGTGTATAATTACGGTGCATTAAAATTAAATAAACTGTTTGAAATTTCTATCAAGTTATTGGTTTCTTCCCAGAACTTATGGGGGGCTGGTCCGGGACACGCCAAAATTTGAAAAGATTTGAGGAAAAAACCGTAAGATGAATTGCAAGTTATTCGATATATGATACTAAGTTGTACAGGGGCGCTAGTGCAGATGGATATCGCGCTGTTCTTCTAGACAGAATCCCTAAAAATAATCAATTTCACCCCATTCACTACATGAGTAAGAAAAGAACTTCAGTCGAGCAAAAATATCATAGTTATTACTTGGAAATTTTAGCTATTACCGCTGCTATAAAGAAGTTTCGAGTTTACCTATTGGAAATACATTTCCTTACAGTAATAAGAATGACCTTAAAGAAAAAGGATTTACCCCCAGCGTCACACGTTGGGCCTTGCTGTTAGAAGAATACGACACAATTGAACACAGATCTGGGGTACGAATGAAACACGCAGTGCGTTAAGCAAATATCCCGTCTGTTTAATGCTAACCCATTATGGCTTGATTACACCTAATGAGTACAGTGGCGAGTCAGTGTCCTCGGTCGAACGCTGGACGAACGAACTGGCGAGCCAGTAGCTCGGCTTCCGTTCTACTTACTAGGCCGAGTATCCACCTTCCCGCTTCCCCGCACTGTCTCGCTCGCTCACTCGGCAGGTTTGAACGTGCACTGTCTCGCCACTTGACCACATGATTATTATCACGTCGGCGTGCGCGCCTTTTTTGACATATTTTTTCTTTATTTTAAAGTTTAAAACAACTCCAAATAAAATAACAATACACCATGTCTGCTAATATCAAATGGGACGTCGAAACAACGATAAAATTTATACAGTTATATAAACTACATCCGTGTCTGTGGAACTGTTAATCTCCGGAATAAAAGATGAAGCAAAAAAGCAGCTTATAATTCCATAGTTCAAGAAATGAATATCACTGTATTTGGTACGCAAGAAGTAAAAAATAAAATAAAAAATTTACGGTCGACCTGCCAACAAGAAAATAAAAAAATTCAAGACTCGAAGAAATTCGGAGCGGGGCTCAGTAATGTGTACACTTCTAATATTAAATGGCTAAAAGAGATAGAAGAGGTGTTTTCAAAAGATTTAAACAAAAATGTTTCTGAAAACGTAAGTACTTTTTATTATGTTTCCCCTTTTTTTAAGCTTTACTTCATTCACTTTCTTTTTTATTCCATCTTTTTTCTATATCTTGTTTTCGCTTCATTCCCTTTTTAACTTTTAATCCTTAAAACTGACAAACTGGCACTCATCAAAACAATGTTGTGTATTTGTTATGATGCTATTGTATATACTTGTCGATTTAAAAAGAGTGGCCTTGAGTTTGTTTGCCCTTTCTTCTCAAAAGGCTCAACCCCTTAAAAACGGGCGGTTGTGGATCGGCACAGACATATAATAGAATTCTATAATAGATTCATTGCTAAATATTTGACAAGATAGCGATTGTTGCTGTTGTGTGTGTTGATCTACAACTTTAGAGCCAGTCCAAGAGAAGATTTCAAACAATAAAAAAAAATGAAACAAAGATATTTTGAGTTATGTTACTTTTTATGTTATAATGTAGGTATTTCTTAAATCAAATTATGAAATCATTCTGTTTTGCCACGAAACGGCACCTGCCCCACTGAAGAACTCTGCGTATATCTCGAAGTTCCCTTGCTGTACGTGGTACATTGTTGGTGTTATGATCAGTGATAGTTGGGAATGTAGCTAAAAGTTCTCGATTCCAAGTCCCGTCAATAATGGATCCCGAATCTATATCTTCTTCATCAACACAACCCATTGGAAAGTAATGGCCGGGACTTGTGAGACGTAACCAATTATGCAGAGCACATAAGGTGCGAATAATTTTATCGGTTGTTTCGTCATTAGTCGGTATGGGCTTTTGAAAAATTCTACACCTGCTTCCCAGAATACCAAATGCATTTTTGACCATTCTCCGTGCTCTAGAGACTCTGTAGTTGAATGTTTTGTTGAAAGATTCGTGCCACTGTATTTCTAAAATTTTCTGCTATGCTTGAAAGTTTTGTTCCTGTTGACATGTACCTGTAATAAAATAAACATTTAATAAAAAAGGATTATTCGTTAGCGTCAGAATGGCTGGTTGTCTATGGGTTTCCTAGTAATTGGTCAGAATATACCCCTCCCCTCACATCTTCACATACAGATCCACAGATCCGCACATACACACCACCACATCCTCCACATTTTTCTATATTATGTGTAGAATATTATATTTAATAAACGCAGCGCGCTTACTGACGCGGTGGTTGGTGGCGGGGAGTGCGGGGAGGGAGTCGCTAGCGACTCACTCCAGCGCAGTCGCTGTGCAACCGCCGAGCGGATGAGTGCGTTATAAGCCATGTAGTTGGTGTTTTATTCGTGTACATACAAACCGAACCTTACAAGTGGCGACCCTGCCAGGATCACAAAAGTGCAAGGTATGTACCAATATGGCAATAGTACAATAAATTAAAAGGTAAATCAGTAACTTATGAGTTGTTGCTTATTGAAATAGTGACAATATAATTTCTTCCTTGCTGTTTAATTAAGCTACGTACATAATTATAAAATTGGATTTGAAATAATGTAAATAAAATTCTGCTAACCCCAAAGTAGTCAAAATCAATAATTTAGGTACTTATTTTACTTTATTATAACCAGTTGCCTACTGGTAACTGGGCACCGTTAATCAAATAGTTAACTTCGTTAATCGCTAATCCGTTACTGAAAATTAACTTCGTTAAAAGTTAAAGCGTTACATTTCGGAAAATTAAACGCAAGCTAACGTTAATCGTGAATCCGTTAACGCGTGATAAAAATTGAATTTTATAAAAACTGTTAGTTCTGGAAGTTAAAAAAAAAAAAAGACGGATATAATTATCAAAGTTTTTAATATAGGCATGTTGACAAACAATGTTTTTCATTCATTTGGATTAAGATTTTGAATTTATTTAATTACTAGCTAATGCTCGCGTCTTCATTCGCGTCACGACCGCGATGTAGAATACTACCAGCGCCATCTAGTTTATTTAATATGATGACGAAATACGCTATGCTAGACACTGTTTATGTAAGGTTTTACTTTTTCGCGGAGTCTCGTCTTTTTAATGTATAAATTGTTTTATTGTATGATGATACCAGCAATATCAATACTTAATTAGGTGCATAAGTTGTATAATAAATAATAAGCTGTTTAAGTCTGGCCCGTGGAGTAAAGATGTTCAACTGCAGCGCTTGAGGGTATAGCAGTATTATATTTAATAAACAGATTTGCGAATATGTTTTCCCCGAGGAATACCGCATCATTTAGAGTCTTTCGACTTTATGTCTAGTCACATTTTGACGAGACTTTGAGCTTTGCTCTTTAAAGATTTGTTGCTGGATAACGATTAACGGACTTTGGGAAATTTAACGAAAGTTAACGAATCCGTTAACATATTTTTAAGTTAACTTAAAAGTTAATCCGTTACTCGAAATGTTAACTTTGTTAATTAACGATTAACTGATTAACAAGTTAATGCCCAGCTATACCAGTAGGTATTCTGATTACGCGCGTCGTGTCATAAAAGGAGTGTTCCAAAATGAACCCGATTTTGTTACTTGATTGGTACCTAAATACCCGTTGTTGACAAAACCTGTACATCAATAATACCACGAATTAAGTTGTTGACAGAAAAAAATTGAGTATCAAAATTCTGTATCTGTATTCTGTAAATCAGTGTTATGAAAATTACTGTACTATACAAATAATGAAAAATAAGTGCATTTTTAAATACTTATCTTACCTACTTGTCTATTGTAATATTCTGAATTTTTATATTAAAAGTATTCATATTTCGAAGTATCTATGGTTACGCAATTAACTAATTACATAAATAACATACAATAATTAATCACATAAATAACATACAAACTTCCCATTTTGCATACATATTTCCATTCCCGTATAAATATATTCTTACTTTAAGTGTACATTATTAGCGCAGGTTACTTACCTGTCTGTGTACATTTAGATGTGTTTTGTTCCTTATGTTCTTCTACATTAGCAACATAAAAATAAAATTACATTGACTTGATAATTCATCGTTATTAAGCAACTCACAGTGACTTAGTAGCTGTATGTATAGTTATTTTACTTCTATTCTGTCAACAATAACGAGGTCATTAGAGTAGTTTGGGTTACCAAACGGTTCCTAAGAGGTAGTTTGGATAACCAAACGGTACCTAAAAGATCTATCATTGGTAAACCAACATGTGTATGTCGACAAATGTCGATTAATTTAGATCTAGAGGTAGTTCAATGGAAATCAGAACGGTACCTATAAAAGGATACTACGAGGTCATTAGAGTAGTTTGGGTTACCAAACGGTTCTTAAGAGGTAGTTTGGATAACCAAACGGCACCTAAAAGATCTATCATTGGTAAACCTACATGGGTATGTCGACAAATGTCGTTTAATTTAGATCTAGAGGTAGTTCGATGGAAATCAGAACGGTACCTATAAAAGGATACTAATCCTTTGTTACAGGTAGTAAATATATAAAGATTAAATGAATGGGCTACAAATGATCGCTCGTGGTCTAATTTTCTAAAGGAATTTAAGTCCTTGTGTCCGCAAAAGATTAACTTCGCTCAAATTCTACATGAGGTCATAAACACCACGTCCGAGAAGTTTCCATCATACGCAGAGTACGCGCGTCGTTCTTTATCAAGATTACGAGTAATAAGAGGTTTAAGCGAAGACCTCATGGTTCAAATAATAATTTACGGCATCAACGATGTACAGATGCGCGCAGCGGCTACCAATTCTGATCTAACAACCGAAAACCTAGTTTTCTTTTTAGCTACTTATCTAAAGCCTACTCGTAAGTTTGATAATCGTAACTTCGATAAATTTGTACCATCCGGTAATATGGCTAAAAGACGAAGTTTTAACGGTCCTACTAAGTCCGAAATCAAATTTTTCTGTTGTGGCCGAGTAGGGCATAGCAGAGCACAGTGCCCAAGAATCGTAATGATAAGGGCGATGCGCATAATAGTGTTAAAATACTCGTCTGCTCTTTCTGTAAGAAAGTAAGATATAAAGAGAGTAACTGTTTTGCTAAGGCCCGATCTGGGTCCCAAGGTAATAAAAGCAACCAACGCAAAGTTAACTTGTGTAGCGAACCTTCAAACGTGAAGGATAAAAACGATATGAGTACAGCCGTGATACAGGGTATACCAGTTGACGTTCTTATAGATAGTGGAGCACTCAATGTATCCTTAATATTGTCAGCAGTAGTAACTTACTTCTCCGGTTCGCATAAACAAATTAAATGTTCTTTGAAAGGAATAAGCGATAAAGAGATTGTTGCTCGCGAGTATATCACTTTAACGGTCGAATTTAGGAATATAGCACTTGAAGTAGATTTTGTCATAGTACCCGCCTCGTGCATGAATACGCCCATTATCATAGAGACTGACGTACTTAATCGCGATGGCGTTACGTTTATTCGCACGAAACACGGACAGTACTTAACTACGCCAAACAGCGTATTAAAAATAAACTCTGTAGGTGTTATCAACCCCAACAAGATAAATACACCTCTCGAAGGGGCGGAACTTGTAAAGTTGATGGCAGTGGTAGATGAATTCTCTCCGTTTTTGATATCCGGTACAGCCACCACTAACGTGAATACTGGTAAAATGCACATCAACTTGACAAGTGACGTCCCTGTGTCATACCATCCGTATCGTTTGTCGTACCAAGAATAGCTAAAGGTGCGTGAGATATGTCAGGATCTGTTAGACAAAAAAAAAAAAAAAAAAAAAAAATATATATATATATTAGGGAGTCAGACCCCGATTACGCAAGCACGGTCATTTTAGTTAAGGAAAAAGATGGTTCGGACAGAATGTGTGTAGACTTTCGAGCTTTAAATTGCATTACCGTCAGGAATAGGTAACCCCTACCCCTGACTGATGATCACATTGACCGGCTTGGGGACTCGAAATTCTTTATATCTTTATATATGGCGTCGGGTTTTCATCAAATCCTTATTGATGAGGACTCGATCCATAAGACAGGCTTTGTAACTGCGGAAGCTCATTATGAATGTTTAAAATGCTGTATGGGTTATGCTATTCCCCCCCACTGTGTATCAACGTATCATCAACAATACCTTGTGTAAATTTATAGAAACAGGGAGTGTTCTAGTATAGATTGATGATGTACTGACCCTAAGTTCAACGGTCGATGTCCTGAGGACATTGACAGAAGCCGGGTGCTCCGTTAACGTACGCAAATATTTTTTCTTACTACCGAAATAGAGCACCTCGGTCGCGTTATTAGTCATGGTCAGGTTAGGCCGAGCCCGCACAAAATCAAGGCGAGTGGTGTCTTGAGAGTTGTGCTGCATTTTATGTTCCACGTATGTCGTGCGTGCCTGTGAGTGCAAGACAAGTGATTGTCTTGCGGTTAGAACGGATAGTTGGAGCAGTCCGCATGCAGCGCGTTCCGGTGGGGCCCGCGTGCAGTGCGTCCCGGTGCAGCCCGCGTGCAGCGCGTTCCGGTGCGGTTCGCGTGCAGCGCGATCCGGTGCGGCCCGCGCCTGGTTCCAGAAGTCGTGTACTATGTATACGCGGTGGCGTTGTCCCAGAAGTCGAATGTGTATGCGCGGTGGGCGTTGTCCCGGAAGTCGTGTACTGTGTATGCGCATCGGGCGGTTGTCCCGTAAGGCGTGGTCTCTGAACACGCATCAGGAGTTGTCCTGGCAGGCGCAGGCTTTTTTTCTTTTTTTTTTTGATAACGCAGGGGGAATGTTTTTGGACACCATCCTCGGACCCTTCGGGGGAAAGGTTAGAATGCAGGCATAAGGCCTGCGTCGAGGGTGTGTAGGGCTCTCAGCGACTGGTCCTCCACGCTTGCTTCTAAAGCGAAGCTGTCGCGAGAATCGGCCACGAAACTACCCACTAAACCAAACCTGCGCCTCATTTATAGCGCTTTTACGGGGCGTCACGGGATCGTGTACAGAGTAACTGCACCGTGACACCCCTATACTCGTGACACCCTTACACTCTGGACACACTCTACAACTAGGACACCCCAGGGAGCAGAGTGACCCACTTCGTACAGCAGGGGGGAAGCAGCCCCCTGTGACGTGTAACTGGAAAGAAGATGCGCGTAGCGGCGCCTACGACCTCCGGTCCGTCTCCTGCGGACGGGGTACGTATCCTCCTCCCTCGCTCTTTCAGCGGCCTCCTTCTGTGACATGACGGATTCGCAGAAGGAGGAAACCGCAAGCCAGGAATGTTGACGCTGAAGCATCGCTTCGCCCATGATACAAAGCGAGTTCACAGGGCCAACGACGTTCTCTAGGAGAGCTCTCTGAGGCCCCCAGGCTGCGCACTCCACGAGTGTATGAAACGCTGTATCTTGGAGTGCGCCGCACTCGTGGCAAGACGGGGAAGATTCCCGCCCCACGATTTGATACAGATACTTACCAAAGTAACCGTGCCAGATAAGTATCTGCGGCATTCTGGATGTCAGGGTCCCGCATTTCCGCGAGACCCAACGAGCCAGGTGGGGGCGGACCGCCTCCACCGTCTCGATTCCGGCTTCTGGGGACCCTAGGTCCCTCTGCCAAGAGCGGATCAGGGCCTCGGTCGCCTGGACCCTGATCATTCTAGTTTCTGCCGGGCACGGCACTTCTCCTCTCGCCCGCGCATCCTGACGGGAGCGGTACACTGCCGCGAGCACCTCCGCCTGGAGATTCCAGGGCGGATCACCCGCCAGCAGTATCGCCGCCGTCCACGACACAGTACGGTACCCCCGGATGGTCCTCACCGACAGGACCCTCTGAGCTCGCCTCAGCAGGGTCCAGTTTTGCCGGTGAAGTGCATGGATCCATACGGGGGCCCCGTACAGTGCCATGCTTCGTATGATGCCGGCGTACAACTTCCTTGTCGCCGCGCCCGGCCCTCCCACGTTCGGTAGAAGTCTGGCCAGGGCGGCTGCGGATTTAATTAACCTCGGGGTCAGCTGGGTGAAGTGAGCCCCGATGTTCCATTTACCGTCTAATAAAAGCCCCAGATATTTCATCTGGGGCTTGACCGCTACCGCAACGCCTTGGACGACGACGCGCGCGTCCCGCCGGGGTGCACGTCTATGTGGCCTATGGAACATGAGGGCCTCCGTTTTTTCGGGGGAGACCCTTAGCCCAAGACGCCGGATTCGTTCGACCACCAACGCCGTTCCGGCATCGGCGAGTTCCATAGACTCTTCATAGGTCCCGCCCCGGGCCGTGACGAGAGTGTCATCTGCAAAGCAGAGCACCCCCATCCCGGGCAGGACTGGCTCGCGGAGGAGCCAGGCGTAGCCGATGTTCCACAGGATCGGACCCAGCACCGACCCTTGTGGAACGCCGCACGCGACGCGTCGCCTTCCTGTAACCTGGCCAGTTTGGCTGGCAGGCGCAGGCCTGGTAACACGTTTTAACGTGTGAACTCATGATAATTGAAAAGAATAACAACATTTATCTGATTCAGTACTCTGTTAATGTTAAGTATTATAGTATTGTGATTCTGGTGACTGATGAGTATGTTACAACAATAATTTCTATTTTTTTATTTCAAATTTTGTAAAAGTTAGATATGTAGAATATTATATTTAATAAACGCAGCGCGCTTACTGACGCGGTGGTTGGTGGCGGGGAGTGCGGGGAGGGAGTCGCTAGCGACTCACTCCAGCGCAGTCGCTGTGCAACCGCCGAACGGATGAGTGCGTTATAAGCCATGTAGTTGGTGTTTTATTCGTGTACATACAAACCGAACCTTACATTATGTATTAAATTAAGGCATTGTTTTCAGTTAAAACTGCTAAATCTAAATGGAAAAGGCTACAGTAGTCACCGAGATGGGAGAGAGAGGGCAGGCTACAAAGCAAACCCGAAAGTGAAAATATGAAAAGATAATGGAGTTCTTGTTACCCTACATCACTAATAAAGAGCGGTTTACAAATTTTAATTCATCAAGTTATCAGTCTTCCCCAACTATGCAACAATCCAACGAAGATGATAATAGCTATAGCAGTTCACAGTAACATAACGATAGTGATAACAGTACACCACAAGTGAATTCCCCACAATGTTCGGAAATGTCAAGTTTATCATCTGTATCCCAAACAAATAAAAGAAAATCAAATGAAATCACAGATCTACTTCAGCTAAATCAAGAAAATCGCGAGAGATTGCAAAGAGAACGAGAAGAACTAAAAACAATGATACTACCGAAAAACAATGAAGAAAGCCTAGATGACATGGATCATTTTTTTCTGTCAATGGCACGAAATTTAAAAAAGCGGTCACCTTTTCTTCTACTTCAAGCGAAGCGTAAAATTATTAATATAGTTTTGGAAGCTGAAGATTTTGAAATACAGAACACGTCGTACCAGAATTACGGTTATTCTTCAGCACCAATTACTAGTAATCAAGATAATAATGGTAACAGTGCTGCACCGGAATTCGGTTTTTAAGAGCGGTAAATAATAATAAAGACATAATTTGATAAAAAATAGTTTTATTTACTTCAAGCAAACTGCTAGCTTCTCTTCCGTTCCGATGGCTCTTCTGTAATTAGTGTCTTGCTTTTGGATATACGGTTTAATCAAATCATGTAACTCGTATTATTCCTTGTTACCCTGTAGGATTTTTGAAAATCGCCATGACTGTGACATTTTATATGGTTTCTTATCCAGAATCTATGTTGCCGTCGATAATTTAAATATTGAAGAATTAATTGTGTTTCTTCAACCTCTAATTCCTCTTCCTTAAGCAAATTCAGATATAACTTTTATAACGACATGACGTCTTCCTTTCGCAGACAGGACTTGACTAGTTTCGATCTCTCACAGCTCACATCTCTGCTACACAAAGCTCACATCTCCTCCACTTCTCCTCTCCGCTTCGATGGAAATAACCGGCCAGATTCGCAGCACATCTCCTCTCGTCTCCTCTCCTCTCTGATTTGGTGGAAACCGGGCCTAAGTATCGCCATACTGGTAGAAAATCAGCCCGATGTGTCATTCGAGTTGTGAAAACTACTTTGTTATATTAGAATATCAGTCCAATGAGTCTAGGAATAGTCTATTATAGGCTGCACTGTTATGCTGTCTTGTCGTTGAGGTGTAATTATACTGGTACTAACGAGTGTGTCCAATTGTAATATTAATATGTGGTTATTAATAAATAAGTCTCAAAAAGTGTTATGAAGTCTTTAATTAGTGAAGCATGCTTTTAAATGTAAAAATTCAACATCCACGGACCTCTAATGTAACAGAAAAATTGGTGAGCATACAAATTTCCATATTGGAAGTTCTGACTTTTAACAATATTAAAAGAAATACGATAAAAGTAGAAGATATCCGTGCAGGAACGGAGAAAGAATACAATTTCCTGCGGCCGGCCGGCCTGTCGTAAGAGGTGACTAAACAACCCACAGCCAGGTGGTAGGGCATTTGCCCGACTGGATGGCTACCACCCCTGGTCTAAAGTATGTCACCATAACAACCTTGAGTTGTGTTCCGGCATTAGTGACCAGGTTCCAGTCTCCCTTAAGAGAGCAGCAGCGCATTTGTAGCAACTTTGGTGTTGCAAATGTCCATAGGCGATGGTAACCGCTTCCCATCAAGTGGGTCGTCTGCCTGTCTACTGATCTCCTGCAATAAAAAATAAATAAAAAAAAAGACAAAATCAATACAAAATATAAAAATGCTGATGCAAAGTCGAAATGTATAATTAGTACAATGTTTACGTGACAAATATTTGGAAATTGTGTAAAATGTGAAACGACATAATACGCCACGTTAAAAAAGCTTAAACGCGTATTTAACAGATTACACATGAAAAAGCAACTTTAAGAGATAAAATGTGCCAAAACTGAAAAATTGCAAGATCATTTCATGAAGTTTGATAAGAAGTTTAGAGACAATGGGGGCAAAAATGGATGAAAACGATCAAGTGTGTCACTTTTTACTGGCCATGAATGAAGATTAGATTAGAACGTAACTCAAACAAGCAGAAAACACAATACTTAAAGCGAGGTTTGCATTTTCTTAATGACATGATAGGAAAAGAAAAGGTCTATATTTTTGAGGCATCAACCGATACATGGAATGGAGATCCACTGGACATTTCTTTGTACAAATTATGGAAAAAAACAAAAATGGAGCTTCACATACTTTGTTCAGAAACTGAAGCTTGTGTTAATGGGGAAAATATTTCTAATGTGCAGCTTAGAAATGATGCTTTAGAGTTTCTTGCTGACGGAAAAAATATAAACGAAGGTTCTGTAACCGACATGGATGTCAGTAGTCAATTTGACCCAATTTAGTCAGACACAGTTCAGTCTGTACGGAAAGATCTCCCACATGCAACAGAGGCCTTCACCTGTCTTGCTGATAATTTATCAACATGTTTCAATTCTTCAGAGTTTCTTGGTTACGGAATAAATATAAACGAAGTTTCTGTAACGGACTTAGATGTCATTAGTGACATCCAAGTGCACACAAACGTTTCAGATTCTGTTCATTCTACTACACAACAAGATCTGCCACAAAAATAGAGGCATCCACCAGTCTCATGTCAGAGTCATGTACATATCACCATGACAATTCGAAAAATAAAGGAAATGTTGCAGGCCCTTCACAAGGGGAAATACCAAGTTCATTCAAGAGGCACTTCTTTTATCCTGCGTTTGAAGGAAACAAGAAAAAAAGGATCACGAGGGAAAGAATGCCAACGATTGTTTCCGGAGAATTGTGCCAAAAGTATTTTGAAACCAAAAATAAGAAGAAAGAGGAACTTGAGCAATTGAAGATAGAAAGGGCTACTGAAAGACAACGAAAGAAAGAAGAGAATGAAATACTAAAGAAAAATAGATTTAGACAGGTGATAAATAAACACATTAAAAGTGTATCAAAGATTCTTTCAGATCGCTCTGACTCTAGCGTCGACGTTTCCTCTGGAGATAGTGTCGTTTTAGAGTCCTCGGAAGATGAGTACTTCAACAACCTTAACCCTTCTAGGAAACCGTTGTTAAAACAAGTTAATGTATATGTCATAATCACATATGATAAAAGTATTATCCTGGCAAAATAATTAGGGTTACTGAACATTCTGCAACAATTTCCTCGGTGGTACAGTGTGGTCGCTTATGGAAATGGCCCGAGAGATCTGATGTCCTTGAGTACCAGTGGAAAAATGTGGTATCCCACATAAACGAACCTAAAAAGACCAGTAAAACACGGAATGTTTACTCTGTTTCTGAGTTAGATTTTATGTGGAATTAAGGTTTTAAAAGACGTGTATGTGCCTTCTACTTCTTGAGATCATCGCTGAATATTGTATTTTTTCTATATGCAAGTTATAGTTTCGAGTTTTGACATCTGTGATCTTATTTGCCTTATAAATATCTTTTATTCATATGGTCAACTACTGAAGCAAAAACTTAAGAAAGTTCATTTGTTTTTGTTTTTTAATTTTTTTTATGATTAGTTAAATTGAAATATTTTTTATCAAAACTGAATCTGAAGGTTGTAATGATTTCCTTTAAGTACCCACCGATATTATAAAATTTAAATGTATGTGGTCAACAAAAATTTATATATAGCATTGCTCTTAAGTGGTCAATTACTGGTGCCCTAAACCTTAAGTATATTTGGAATATATATTTAATTTTGAAATATTTTTCTTCTATATTTTTTTCTTTTATAAATTCATATAGCATGTGCCCAGTGTATTTTATCCTATTATTTTTAAGGGATTTTTTTTGTTTTATTTGTAGAAGCTGTGCGTCAAAACAAAATTGCAGAAAAAGTAACAGAAGCTGAAATTCACGAAGTGATATCTAATTGTTTCAAATTCGCCAGGGATCGCAATGAAAGACGGCACGTCCGCAGAGCTAGGCATTAGCCCTAGTTTATCAAAACAGTCCAAGAAATGCATTCTAGCAAGAAGGACAGCTCGCATAAGGGATGAGTAAGGTTTTGCATAAATAAAAAATTAATCTCAGCATTCAGATAAAATAGCTAGTTTAGATTATACATTTCCTGAATAAGTGAGAGCACACTACATGCACAGCTAATATTATATTGCATAATAGAATTACTCTTAATGTATCCTCAACTTCTCATTGTGTAGTTTCTGACCCATTAAATAGTCCCATCAAAAATACTAGTTCTGTTAGAGGAGGACAGACGAGGAGAGGAGAAGGAGGAGGAGGAGACTTGATGGATATTAATTAATGCCTCTCTTATAATGTGGTCCAAAAACATAACATAAGCTTTTATTGAAAACATTAAAATGTTTCCATCCTACTTTGCCAAAGTTGCACGGAGATTATTGGAAACGCCACAGTATGTGAACACAAAAATAGTGGGGGGGGGGGGGGGGTTTGTATAGAGAGACACTTGAGACACATTTAACAATTTAACAAATACACAACACATTTAACACATTTGAGACACATTTAATTCAAATAGCCTCCGAGGAATAACTACAAATTTTTTATGTATTTTAGATCAATCTATCCATCGGCAACCGTTTATTGTAGCACTATATTATGGAGAATCCAAACCGAACAATGCTGATATTTTTTAGCGTCTTGTTGTTGATGAATGTTTACATTTAGGGCAAAATGGTTTATGCATTAATGATGTGAAGTTTGACTTTCAAGCAAGATGCATCATTGCAAATGCACCAGCAAGATCATTATAAAAAGTATCAGGTCCCACAATTCATTCATGCATGTGAAAAATGCCAGCAAGAAGATATATTGATGGGTAGCACTATATGGCTATATACAGCTCAGTAATTCCTAGAACTGACTTTGGATTTGTTAAACAAGAATATGACGACCATCAATTAACCAAGTTTACTTACAGAACTTGAAGTAGGCATTGGCACTTAAGTCCCGCTTGATTTTATGCATTTAGTATGTTTAGGTGTTGTCAAAAAATCGGTGCTGGCTTGAAAGTGGTCAAAAAAAACGTAAACTAGTTTCTCGTAAAATTAATAAAATTTCTAGGCGCTTACAAGTATGTCGTTATCATTACACAGTCGAGTTCTTCAGGCGTCCCAGATCACTAGTTATTCAAATATTTGAAAGACAGAATTTAGGGCCTTTCTTCTTTATTTAGGACCCATTGTTTTACAGAATATTTGGCCAGGCAGTAGCTTATATAAACATTTTTAATGTTGCATTGTTCAGTTTACATACTATGTAATGATATAATTCATGACGATGTCTGGCAATCATATGCCAATAACTTGTTGCATTGTTTTTGCAACATGATCCAATTTTCTATAGTAAAGAATTTCTTGTGTATAATGTACACAATCTTCTGCGTCTGGCTGGAGATGTATATAATTTTGGATCTTTAGATTCATTTCAGCATTTCCTTTTAAAAAATTAAAAATAAAGAACCAATCGAAAGTAGTAAGTTTAGTATATAGAAAGTCAGTGGTAGAAAGAAAATAAATGTTAAATCATCTGATGTATATAAAAAAATGTTTACTTTGGAGCAGTACTTATTATAATATTTAAAATTAAATATCACAATACTGTCACATTAAGTTTTAATATCCTCTTCCTTAAGCATCTCTTTCGCACCCCGTCCATAAAACATTTCAATAAAAAAAAACAAATCCACCATATTGCACATCCTAATACAATCACTGTCATTTCAAATTAATTTTTGTAATCATCAGTGGAAAAAACATAACTGTCACACAAAACTTCTTTGAAAAGCCCACACTCGGATGGAGGTGGATTCAATATACTCTTTTATAGAAAGGAAGTCACAAAACCAATGAAGTTGTCATCGACAATTACAATTATATTTTCTATTTCCCGCATTTCTTTTTCTCCCCGCGCTTATAATTCGCGTCTGCTCTCTGTTCCCGCATCTTTTCGTTTTCCCATCACAATAATTAATATTTAAAAGTGGCTTATTCTCGTTCTATATTACCGCCGTAAAATATCCCAAATCCAGTGTGTGTATGTGTTAGGGGAGAGTAGGGTAATAGGAGTCAGCGTGTAATGGGAGTCACCCTCACATCCACGAAACCGTACGTGCGAGTTGTTGGCAACACAAACATAAGGTTATTATTTTTGAACTTGCAACACTGTCGTTGCTTGTTCTTTCTTCTTCCATTTTGGTTGCAGCCGAGTGCACACACATATGTTATGTAAAAGTGATTTATTATTAGTTTTCAATACTAACAGTCTTTGATTTCTACACCTACAACGACCTGGGTATCGCTCACACCATCAGCGTATAACGAGATATATATTATATGTACGACAAGCTGCACACGTTGGTCCTTCATATGAGCTAGTTGCCTCTGGATATTGGTAAGATACGCTGCCATAGTGATCTGGTACCTGGGTCGTGATTTTAAGTTAACGCTGCGAATAGTAGGTGAAGCCAGAAAATCACAAAAACTTCGTATTTTGGTTTTAATTTGACGCGATTTCTAATAAAGTTTAATTAAGAGCAATGTTTCAAATTGAAGAATTAGTTAGTAAAACAGGCTATACAAAAGCTTGATTATCGAAACTGTATAATAAAATTAAGAATGAGGATCTTAGTACATACAGTGTAGAAATGTTAGAAGTTTATAAAAGAAGGTGCCAGAGGTTTTTATGAGCATACTTCAGAACATGAAATGGTAGCAAACTTATTTTATTTAGGTTATTTTGACAGAGAATAAATTTCAAGTTGATCTGCCACTTATTATTATTGTAAGACGTTAATTTCACTTTAGGTGAATCATATCAATTAGCCTTACACAGGTTTCTGAATCTTGAAAAAAGGTTGCATAAAAATAAAACATATGGGCAGAGTATAATAATGTGATTCATCCATTTATAGATTTAGCACATGCTCACTATCTAGTTTTTCAAAGAAAAGATTTTAAAGCGGAGCCTATATATTTTTTACCTCATCATCATGTGATAAATGAGACGAGCAAAACCACTCCCGTAAGGGTGGTATGCTTCGCTGTGCAGGCTGTTTAGTTGTGAAACTCATTGCCCGAAAAGGTAAGACAGGCAAAAACTCACTCCGCAATTTTAAAAAACCGGTACGAGAATATTCTCTCGCACTATAATTTAATGTAATAATAAAAAAGCTATAGATAAAGTATTAAGTTAGAAAATGGGCTACAGCAAAGCTGCTAATGCATGTGCAGTGCCAAAGACGACTTTAGAGCGATACCTTAAGAAAATGAAAGGTGGTGAAGTTACTATAAGGTCCTAAAAAACCTATATTTACAAAAAAACAAGAAGAAGACCAAATGCCCACATATCTGAGATATATGGAGGAATGTCTTTCTGACCTAACAATTCTTGACTTAAGAGGGAGGGGATATCGACCACGACGTCAAGGCCCGTATGACAGCAGCTTGGGCCAAGTGGCGTCAGGTGACAGGTGTCATTTGTGACCCCAAAATTCCGGTTAAATTAAAAGGACAAGTAAAGACCTGTCTATAAATCCATTATTAGACCTGTCCTTTTGCATGGCAGTGAAGCGTGGCCTGTACTTGAGCGACACAAGCAAGAACTGCGTGTCACGGAGATGAATATGCTGCGATGGATGTGTGGAGTGACGCGGAAAGACCGGGTCAGGAACTCCCGCATCCGCGGCAGTCTTCATGTCCGTGACATAGCAAACAAACTGCAAGTGTCGCTTACGCTGGAACGGCCACGTTTTACGGAGACCGGCTAATTATCTGGGGAACAAATTTCTAGCCATGCCGCCTCCGCCAGGGCCCGGTCGAAGGGGAAGGCCCAAGAAATGTTGGCTTGACGTTGATGATGAAGATGACATGCGTACCAATGGTCACAAAACGGGGAATGCTGAAGACCGCACGAAGTGGAGTAGAAAAAGTAGGAAAGCGGACCCTGGGCGTCGGAATGAACGCTCTAAACGCAACCGGGATTAACGCTGGGATGATGATGATGAATTCTTGATTTAAGAGGCTGGCAGTAAAAAATGGTAAGAGGCGCAATTTTAATGCTGATAAGGAGTTGGCAGGACTAAATTGGCTCAAAGGTTTCTTTAAGCTTCATCCAGATTTGTCCATTCGTAAACCCGAAGCCACTTTCATCTCATAGTCCAAGATCATTCTATTTCATAGGCAAGATCATTGTTTGGGCTGCATGGTTTAGTAGAGGCATTATTGGTCCTTTTTTCCATGAACATCGACGTACGACGTGAGCAGTGCAGTAAATACAGACCGTGTAGCGTGAAACATTGAGTCCGCAACTTCCATTCCCCCTGCCAGCAAAGGAATGCTGCTTTCCCCTCTGCGACCGGCGGCGGTAGATGCGGGTGAGGCGCCCGTCACCCCGTTTAGTAGATTATATGAGCACATGAGAGTTACGCGTGTCCGTGGAGAACCGTGGTCGCAAAGGGAATGCGCCGCGTGTTTTTACTATACTTAATTTTGTACAAATATTTCATTTGTAATGTTAACAGTGTATTAAAAAATGTTTATGTAAAGACAATTGTTTAATTACGTACCTACCCGATACACACTATAAAATGGCAACCTAAGGTGGAGCACGACTGATAGCCGGTGTAATACGTAATGACTGCGTTTATCAGTGCAGGAACGGAGAAAGAATACAATTTCTTGCGGCCGGGCGGCTTGTCGTAAGAGGCGACTTAACAACCCACAGCCAGGTGGTAGGGCATTTGCCCGACTGGATGGCTACCACCCCTGGTCTAGAGTATGCCGCCATAACAGCCTTGAGTTGTGTTCCGGCATTAGTGACCAGGTTCCAGTCTCCTTTAAGAGAGCAGCAGCGCATTTGTAGCACCTTTGGTGTTGCAAATGTCCATAGGCGATGGTAACCGCTTTCCATCAAGTGGGCCGTCTGCCTGCCTGCTGAACTCCTGCAATAAAAAAATAAAAAAAAACTATTCCCTAATTATTAAACGCTAATTAAACTGTGAAAAACACTATTTTATATATATAATGTGACACGTTTTTCTGTGTGTAAACATTTTTGTAAATATATATTTAATAGAATTGTGTAAAGTTTTTTGAACAATTATGAACCTTATATTTGTTTATTTACTTTTTATGAGACTAATGTAGCTATATAATACCGAACTGGTTTTTATTTCACACTAGCTTTTATGATTACACATTAGTGTCGGGTATTGCACTAGTTTTCGGCGGTACTGGAGTTTAAAGACACATAAAAAATGCCACGTAGAAAACAACTAGACTGTTCTTTTTCTGACGGAGATGCAGGCGATGGGGAGTCAAGTAGACCCGCCCTTCCTTCACAAGTTGTGTTGTCAACTAAACTAGACAGTCATCCTTACGCTCGATGTTAACTACTCCGGCAGCCGTTAGTTTTACGACGTGCACATCGCAGTTCGACGGTACCGGTGATGTTGTTGCGTTCATCGATGCAGTAGAAATATTTACGAATTGTGCAGGCATAGATAATCAGATGGCACTGAAGGGTATGCCGATACTTTTAACCGGCATTGCTGCGACATGGTGGCAGGGAGTCAAGGCTTCAACTAGCTCGTGGCCTGAAGCAATTAGCCTTTTAAAACAGATGTACGGATCACGTCTTCACCCACATAAAGTATACCGTAAACTGTTCAGTAAGAAACAGGGTGAAGAATTCACAGATTTCTTTACCTGCCAAGCCAGGGCGCTGATTGCCCAGCTTCTGAAAATCATTCTGTCTAAGGAGGTACAATTAGATATGGTTTACGGACTCTTTCACCGTCGGATACGAGAGAAAGTGTCAAGGCTTTCGTTTAACACGTTCGGAGAATTACTACAACAACCTCGACGGGTAGAGGATATGTTACAAGAAGGCCCTAATTTGAAACGTTCAAATGTTACAGCCTATTTCGCTGGCAACGACAATAGAGGCGACGACGCTTAAAACTGTGAACACATACTCCGTTTGTAGCTATGAAGAACTTCCGTTCTCGTTGCGGTTATTGCAAAACATACGGGTATAAAAAAAGATAATTGTCCTAAATTACAGAAAAAGCCGACTGGTGCACAAGGTGTGCTTCCAACTCCAGTTCTACCCACGTGCTTCGAATGCGGCACACCTGGTTATATACTATCTGTCCTCAATTCCGTAAAGAGAAACAGTCGACTGAAGCCGTTACGTTCTCTTTAGCTAGTGTCTCACCTGTTAGCCTAATACGACCTCGGGGTCGCCCAGTTTTATATATAGATATTTTGGTGAAACTGGCCGTGTCATAGTTGATACTGGGGCTAAACAGTCAATTGCTAGTGAGAGTTTATACAAAGTTTTGTGTATAAATGGTCAAGTGTTTACTAGTGTTAATTTAGATTTAAAATTTGCTGATGGTATTACCCACGAACAAAATGTACAAGTTACAAACGTTGTTGTTAAGGTGATGGAAGTTGCGGTACCCGGTGTTTACTGTCATTCCTGGGGCAAAAGATTCACTTTTAGGAGTGAACTTGTTATGGATGCTGGCCTGGTACTAAATTTTAGTAAAGATACATGGTCGCTAGCCGATCTGTCCAATATGGTCCTTGACAACAATGTTATCAGCGCAATAAAAAGACACAAACCAATACAACTAATAAACTTCAAATTAAAAAAGGTACGGAACTTTAGAGTCCGTAGAATTGTTTCATTTAAAAAAAAAAAAAAAGAAAAAAAATGGTCCTTGAATACGAAATTAATGTTTCGCCACCGGTAATTTCTGCGTTCAGTTTAGCTGACGACGAAAGAACTTCTCTTTCCCAATCGGAAAGGGATCAGTTAGGTAGCTTGTTAGATGGCAATAAGGATATATTCACTCCAGGGGGAGATCCTACTCCGTATGCGGTTCACCGTATCGACACTGGCGATAACCGTCCAATCGCATTACCACCTTATATGGTGTTACCCGAAAACGGGTAATTGATGACGACAAATTCACTACTACTGAAGAAGATAAACCTAGCTCAAGTAAAAGCGACGAAACAGCAGAAAACAACGTTGATATATTCACGAAGATTCTAAACGATGTATATTCAACGGATTCAATAAAATATATTGTGGGGCACATTTTCGGTTGAAATTCGAGAAAATTGGTTGGTGTTATAAAATGTGATATACAAGCTGTCCGCCAAGAAGGTATACTACTTTGTTTTGCCGCCATTTTGGTAAACATTAATCTTGACAGTTCATATTTGGCAGTCGTGAAGTAGGCACGTGGCAAATTTATTATGGAAAAATATTCGGTAAACCAACGTGTTTTAATCGTTAAAACATTTTATCAAAATCAATCATCGATTACTGTGATGATGAGAAAGTCACGTGAAATTTTTGGGAGAAACAACGTGCCAGCAAAACGCACTATTTATCGTGTATCGTGATATGATTGAAAACTTTTTAACGCCATAACATGATTTGGGCTTGATTAACATGTGGTATCAACAAGACGGTGCCACATCGCATACAGCCGGATTATTATATCACATTTTATAAAACCAACTTAAATAGGATTTGTATACATACTAGTGTAGCCTGAAAAGTTTCCGACCTCAACTTGAAGATAGCAGCAAAAATTAAGAACGCGGTCAACGATTTTCATCACTAGAGGAATCTGTCCAAGATTGGCCTCCACGGTCGCCTGATTTAACTGCTCCGGACTTCTTGTTGTGGGGATATCTGAAAAGCAAGGTTTATGCAAACAAACCAGAAACGCTTGAGCAACTCAAACAAAATATTCGTGATGAAATTAATGAAATATCGCGTGAAATGTGTGAGAATGTAATGAAAAATTGCTGTGATATATGGGGTGTTTTTTATAGAGGTATAGAACTTTAAGTTGGCATTACTGTTCAAGATGGCGACCGATTTAACAGCTGTCAAGTGATTTATTCTCAGTTTGGTTTGGCAATTCATCATGAATAGACTCACGCCTGAACAACGCTTGCAAATAGTGCAATTTTATTTCGAAAATAATGGTTCTGTGCGGAATACGTATCGCGCACTACGTCCATTTTATCGTCGACAAAATCGTCCATCAGAGCAGTTAATTCGATTAACCATAGAACGTTTTCGCACCACGTTTACTCTTATTGATAACTCGCATCCCCAGAGACGCCGTACGGTGCGTACAGAAGAAGCTATTGCTGCTGTAGAGCGTAGCATTGAGGAAGACCCGAATGAGTCCATCCGCCATCGAGCACAGGAATTGGATCTGTGTCCATCCACTTTATGGAAGATTTTGCGGAAGGATCTTGGTTTGCGTGCTTACAAAATCCAACTCGTGCAAGAATTGAAGCCAAACGATCATCAAGTAAGGCGTAAATTCGTGGAATGGGCCCAAAACGAGATTGTCGCTGTTCCCGATTTTCATAAGCGAATTTTGTTTAGCGATGAAGCGCACTTCTGGTTGCATGGCCACGTCAACAAACAAAACTGCCGCATTTGGAGTGAAGCTAATCCTCAAGTGTATGTCGAAACACCGTTACATCCAGAAAAACTGACTGTTTGGTGCGCTTTATGGGCTGGTGGAATCATTGGTCCGTACTTCTTCAAAAACGATGATGGCCAGAACGTTACAGTCAATGGTGATCGGTATAGAGCCATGATTATTACCTTTTTCATTCCTGAATTAAATAACCATGATGTCCAGGAGATGTGGTTTCAACAAGACGGCGCAACATGTCACACAGCTCGTGCCACAATCGATTTATTGAAAGACACGTTTGGTGACCGCCTAATTTCACGTTTTGGACCTGTGAATTGGCCTCCAAGATCTTGTGATTTAACACCGCTAGACTACTTTCTGTGGGGCTATGTAAAGTCATTGGTCTATGCGGATAAGCCACAAACGCTTGACCATTTGGAAGACAACATTCGCCGTGTTATTGCCGATATACGGCCACAAATGTTGGAAAAAGTCATCGAAAATTGGACGTTCAGATTGAACTACATCCGCGCCAGCCGTGGCAGTCATATGCCAGAAATCATATTTAAAATGTAATGCCACAAGATTATCTTTCGGATAAATAAAATTCATGTCAATCGAATAATCCATCGTTGTTTTATTGCAACTTAAAGTTCTATACCTCTATAAAATCTTTCATCAACCCGCACGCAGAAAGGTGCCCACTACACCGTTTCTGCTGGTCCACTATCGAAGAAACCGCAAGACGAGAAGGAAAGACCACGAGGAGGATGTGCCTGCCGCTGCGAAGACTGCATCGCTCGTAGCGTGTCTGATGCGGCGACCTTAGGCTGTAAGTTCTTTCCATCTCCTTTATCTTCGCTCCCGCCCGCGCCAATAATATCAAAATGAAGATTCATTAAAATGGAACGTTCAGAAACAATATTTAAAAATGTTTTCAACAACAGCACATTGTATTTATCACCATCACCAGCCAGTGTTCCTAGTGAACACTCGTTCAGTAGTGCGTGTTTAACTTATGAACCTCTGCGAAACAGACTTGAGCCCGAAAAGGAAGCGATGTTACATTTTATTAAATATAATCCATCAATTTTAAACTTAATATATTGATTCATTAAATAAGAATATTGAAATATTTTTATCTTATTTCTGCACTTTCCATATTCCATACAATTTTTTATCAAAATTTCCGAAATCAGTTGTGTTATTAATTAATCAATGCATCACCGACAGCCACATTATTAAACTCGTAACTTATTAATGAAATCCTTTTCACTAACCTTAATAATCACTACAAAATCAGGTGACGATTTTGTGATTATGCATGATAATGTTAATCTTTCGTTTGTAAGATTGATTCAATACAATATTATAAGTAAATAACCATAGTATGAATTAGGGCACAATTTAAGTTCTATCAAAACATCAGTGAAAGCGTCGGCAACTACAGACGACCTAAGGAAGCCTCGCAATAAAGTTTGTCAAGAAAACACAGTACGTGGACGGTTTGACAACAAAACAGACAACACGTTCTACATTAGATAACAGACTCAGGGCTATTCAAAATAATACATAGACGTCCATTGAGCCATTTATGGGTCGTTTTCACAATAACTTTTCATCTAAGCACGAAGAAATAATAAGCAGCACATACTAAAGACTTGGCTAACTGGCTGATGCCTATAAACAGAGAAGAATTTCTACGTCTCGCTTTTCAACTGACCGAGAAGTTAAGATACCTCATGATCAATAAGGTAAAAAACTGCAGGAGACCCTCACTATTATTCTTTTACACAAAGACCGAGAATGCCTTATTATTACGGACTATTGAATCAACGATATTAATGAGCAGTAGAATTCAACAGACTTCAGCCCAAGAGATTCTTCCAAGGTTTTGAGAACTCGATGCAGAGATATAATTTCATTCCCTATAAAATATGGAAGTGCAATGAGTCTAGCGTCAGCATTCCGATTTTCAGGTTCGGATATCCGCCTGACTAGATCACAATGTCCTACAAAGGGAACAATCATACCGGCAATAGCCAGTGTGGCAGTCGTGGCAGACCTTATATAGATAATAGAGATTATAAAGAATATAGAAGAGAAGATGATTACCGCAGCTATAATGAACAACCACAGCGTAACAGAAACCGAGGAGGTGGCCGTGAGAGCAAGTCCCATCAGAGTCGAGATAACCATAGGATGGAGGACTTTAGAGCCAAGAAAGGCAAAGTTGTGGAGGCAAACCGTGAGAAGATTAAAGACAAATTGTTTGCAGGCGTTGAAGATGAGTTCAACCGTTTAGCAGAAATGTAAACATTATAGGCGAATAAGTTGTCTGTGACATTAAGAGGAATAGGAACTGGAACTGTTCATTTAACATATGTCGCAAAGCAGTACGCTGATAACAGTCGTATTCCAAACATTTCTTCACAGTTTAGAGCGTACCTTGCACTTTTCGAAGCTCAAGTAGTAAATTTGAAGTAGCAATATCCATTAATACCAAGATTCACTGAATCTATCAATCAACATCCAGCTATCAATGCTGAATTCTTAAATATCATAAAAACGTTTACTTTCATACCAACACCAATAAAAAGACTCATTGATGCAATTGGCATTATAAAATATGAGGATAAAGTATATTTTCCAGTCGTTGCCGCTACGCCAGAAGTTGATGGCGGAATTACACCTCGTCTTGAGTCTACAGTACTGTCTAATCTCCGTGAAACAGGTGTTGCTCTGGCAGATGCACGTACACCTAGAAACGTTCGCGCCAGATATCGAGAGAATTGCGCCATACCAGGCGCGATTTGAAATGATAACATTTTACAGAACGCTGACGAAATAATTCCAGCGAATTATAAATTTGATGATGGCTTACGTACGGATATTATGGTCATCATGCCATATTTAAATCGACTGCAAAAGCACGCTCCAAAAATCCACTCCCACACACGAACTCCAAGAGAGGTCCATTGGACCATAAAACAGTAGGAAAGAACTCAATACTGTTAAGCAACGAGATGGAAACCCTCCGTTGCCCAGATCGAAATCAGAACGAAGATTTAGACATTTATTATGATAGATGTATACTAGAAGGGAACATTAAACAGTATACTTCAAGTTGTAAACTAACTGCCTCAGAAAGAATTGAAGGGCAGGTTAATCTATTGGGCGAGCAACCAACACTTTTAAACCTAATGCGCCCCACATATTCATTAAATTTGAGAGATAGCGTCAATCATAGTTACACTATGAATTCTGATTTCAAAAGTGTTTGCCTAAAAACATGCTAGTTTTCTTTTTATTACTTTAAGTGCTTGTTTACATTGTACATTATTGTAGTTCTAAATAAATCTTTTTTCTTTCTTCTACTAAAAACCAAAGACAAGTCGGTAAACTTACTTTCATAGAACGCGGAAAGCATAACTGCTTATTGCAACGAGTGCCTCCAGGAGTCAGTCAGTTTGTAACACTTTCATATTTTCATGGTCTGGAATGAACGAGACTTTGGCAACAGGGTTGCATCCGAAGCCTGTGGTGATTCCTGATAACACATATTACTCACATCCCATATCAGACACACATTACACTGACTCCTCTAGGCTAAGAGTTCGGTGGTTATATGGCCAGATACTATCCAGAACCAGCTAAGTATTCTTTTGAATTTTTTATTGTTGTATCCACCGCAGTTTGTAGGTGGGGCTAAATGGGCTAAATGTTGACCTGGTTTGGAGTACTATTGGGCCAAGAGTCTTCACAGAAGACACTATAGTGAAGGTGACTTGAGAATAGTCAAAGCAGGATTGGAAGGTACATTAAGGGCTCCCACACAAAACCGCGAATTCGCATCGCATCGCAAACATCTGCGTACTCGCACGAATGCACCGCAAGAACCTCCGATCCGATTCGCACCGCGCATTCCTGCGATATTACGTCATCCTTGGTGAGTCCATTTTAGTCCGCTCTGAGACGACTTAAGAGAAAGACACCGGGGCCCGCGCCGCCTTCTTTGTTTATAGAATGGCGGAATATGACGTAGATTTTTTAATATCTTTAATTGAGGAGCGCCCCATCCTTTGGGACACAAGTGATGAACATTATAAAAATAAATTTATTAAGCAAGATGCGTGGAAGAGCGTCTGTGAAAGTTTGTTTCTGAATTTCCAAGACAAAGAAAACAGTGAAAAAATAAAACTTGGTAACTTTTATTTCTACAACAATACAATCAATATAATTCAGTGCAATAAAGTGTATTTAATGTCATAGGAACATCCCTATTTATGTATTTTTATGGATTAATTTTGTATAATTTACAGGTAATGAAGTATTAAAAAGATGGAGAGGGATAAACGATACTTTTAAAAAGTACGTAAAGAAACTTAAAGACGAAAAGCGATCTGGAACAGGAGCAAAACTTACCAAAGCATACCATCTGTACAGGCAGTTACTATTTCTTTAAAAAATTTACAAAATGAGACAACAGATAGCATTAGTGAAACGAAAATGCAAGCACCATCTGGAAAAGAGAATCAAGCAATATCTGAAAATCTCCAAGACGTTACCAACAGCAGCCGCGAAAAAGAAAGGCAAACGAGTTTCAAGATGACATTCTTAACATTTTAAAGGAACCGGAAAACAGGCACTTTTCTTTTTTCAAGGGAATTCTACCGTCTCTGGAAAAATTGGATGACAACATAACACTTATCTTTCAAAGTCGTGTTCTCCAAACTTTAATAGACTTACTTCAACCTGCACATCAAGGTACCCACCTAGTTACTTCTATCAGCCAAGCAACTACCAGAGTGGCTATCAAACATAACATTTTGCAAACCGAACACCACAGATACATCCACATTTATCACACGAACAATCATCAAACGCACGGGAAGATCAAATTAATTCACCTAGTGATAATTATTCTACCTATAATGGGAATTTTCTCCAATGCTCTAGTAAGTTTTTTCCTTTTTTAAATAATGCAGAAGTCGTGTCACAGCCAAAAATAGAATGTGTTTTTTAGTACGAGGATATTGGTCAAAACTTTTAGAAGAGTATATTTGTGTCTTAACATTGCCTCTGCCAACTTTTTTAAAGAAAATTTCCTGTTGATGTGATTGAGTACGTCCAATTAAAATAACGAGCAAATCAATATCTCCTTCTATGATGACAGCAGTCTTTTGATGTTCTGATAACGCAATAGCTGTCTCGATGATGAGAGCATCAGCATCATCTCTGGCTTGTTTTGTTGTGATATTAACAGTTTTTAATTTTTCAACAAGCATGTCGATAAACTTTTTTTTATTAGACCGATTTGATAAAAAAAAATCTTGGCTGATTGGCACAATCATTGTTTCGTCAAAACAAACTTCATATGATTTTGAAAGTGCAGCAGTTCTTCTTTGTTGTTCCATTGCTTTAATATTTTTACTATAGTCCGAATATCCTTCAAATACAACAACAATTGTTGAGCCATAATGTGTTTGTAAATATTTAATGTATTTATCTAAAATAATAGAGAAAGTATCGTCTTTGCTCCATACGACGCGATGCAGAAGAAATCCACCATCGATAATGTATGTTATATTATTTTCATCAAGCTCGATATCGACAGGTATCATATTGTCATATAATGTCGCTTTCGTGGTTTTTCTCATGCCATTACTATCCAAAAAGATGTTGGATACGAGTTTAGTTCATATTGAAAATATTCTTGTAGATCACTTTCAAATTTTTTGCTTACAGTTATTCTTTGGAAAAGTAACAATGGATCTACAGAGACTTTACAATCATTAACATTGACAGATTTGTTAACGACTGAAAGCGGCAAAACCTTATCGACGCGTTTTAACTTTATCTCATTAAAGTTTAAACCAGTTATCTTTTCCATAGATTGCAATCCGAGTTCATGGGCTCTGTGACAATTAATTTGGTCATTTCCAACGATTCCTGAAGCTAAGGATACCAACTGATTCGTATTTGGAAAAGGATTATGAAGCGTAAACCAATCAACCAGTTTATTAGCATCAGTATTGTCCCTTTTTATTCGTGAATCTCTAGCATCAACATGTTGGTCTACAGAATCGAAAGAAATGTTACACAACCGTTCAATTTCTTCACAAATTGTATTCGTGGCATACATATACCCACTTACATAGAACACTTTCTTGTGTACTTCGGCCTCGAGATACTCCTCCTTCTGTCTTCATAGATTTCATAAGACTGCTCGATTACCATGTCTGTCCATGTACCAGAATTAAATTTTTCTGTTCGTTTTACAGTAAAGAATCCGTTTTTAATGTTCTGAAAAGTCTGTTCAGCCATTGTCTCCTCCAGTTTTATCATATCTTGAAGATACAAATGAGCTGATTTCGCATATTAGAAATGACCACCCCGCATGAAAATACGGCAGCATTTTTCGCACTGCATCCAAATATTCTTTAAAAAGTCCCAGTCTTTCAGCACGAATGAAATCTAGGGCTATTGATACCATTTCAAAATATTGCGCCCATAACTATGCTGTGGGATCTCGAGCTTTTAATTCATTTAGTTTATCCTGAAATTGATCAATTAACGAGTTGGAGCTATTTGTACATCCTTTAACATCTTCGTAAGAAACATCGCGACTAGTTATCTGTTCAATTAACTCATCTAACACACAACCTTCAATCTTCATCTCTTCAAAAATATTCATTGATAATGCAAGTCGTAATAATGTATGGCTTCTGATACTTCTTGCATAAGCGTGACCATTCAACATTTTGTCGACAGAATTTGTAGCATATATTTTACTCAAAGCTTCCTTGAGACCACTACCGTCCATTATATATCCTATGCATCCAAGAAAAGATATGAGCATATGAAATCTTCCTAGTTTGACAACTGTTTTAGACAAGTCTGAGTTTGCATCTGACGCAGCAATAATTTCACGTACTTTGGAGTACAGAGGTTGATCAAATGTAATTATGCACGTTTTTTGATGATGTGCCTTGGCAATATTTATAGCACAATGTAAAGTGCGGTGTGTACCTTAATATGGACCAACGCAAAGCATGTTATGAGGTTGATCGCAAGGCCAAAATCAAATATTATCTACGCCTCTTTTTTGACATATTAGATATCGCTATGAATAACTCGTATATTTATAATGTACATAAAGTTGCACGAAAAACACCGAGTAGAAGGTCCGCTTTTGAGCAGCCTCGAGTATCGCCAACATGTAGCACGAGGTCTAATAAATAATTTTACATGTAGACAGCGATCAAGACCCACTTTAAGCTCCGCATTGGAAATAAACGTAATTTGCCAGCGCACAACATGGAAAGAGCAGAAAAACTGAAGCGATGTGTAAATTGTGCAAAACGACGTACAGATAATAGGACACATAATAAATGTGTTATGTGCAATGTCCACTTGTGCTTCACAAGTAAACGAAATTGTTTCGTAGAATACCATAACTAAGTATTTATTTTACTTTTCTGATAATGTTTATTATGTTTTTTGTATTGCAAAGCAATAAATAAAATACCGATATAATAAACCTAACTCTTCGTTTATTTACTTTTATGGTCCATAGGGAAAAATATTTCCCATGAAATTATAGGAAACCTATACACCCTGCTATGTTTTTCTCGTTGATCGTGTACTAGCAGAAGGTGATGTCAGGAGCCTTAAGAACAGACGAGCTTGCATGACAAGAGTTATGAATGTCAAAGAGGCAAGTAAGGTGTGTAAGGATAAGCCTAAATGGCACTCTGTTGTTCGTGCCTACCCCGCAAAGGAACTGGCGTGAAGTTATGTATGTATGTATGTATGTTTTTCTAGTGATATTCTCTTACTTTACACCCACAATAGCTAAAATATTGTGTTGTATTGGCATATTAAGTCTTGGACGTCTTGTGGTTCTGTAAGAGTTAAAGTTTGCAATAGATTTGTTTTCTTTTAAGTGTTTAGTTGAATATTCAAACAACATTATATTTACATGTGCAACGGAACCGACCAGAAAAAATATACGAATTGGATCAGTTAGCTTTGGAATCAGGACACGAAGTAATTCGCTTACCACCTTACCATTGCCAATATAACCGAAGTGAGTTGGTATGGGCTCAAGTAAAAAATGAAGTTACCAGCAAAAACAGAACTTTTAAAATTGCAGACGTCGAAATGTTACTGCATGAAGCAATTTCAAACGTTTCGCAAAAGAACTGGGAAGATGGTGTGAAGCATGCAGAAAAACTCCAAGAGGAAGACTTGAAGAAATCTCATCTGGCAGAAGAATTCGTAATTCACATGGATGACGATGACTCTGATGTAGAATTTTAATGTTAATAGTTTTAGATTTAATTTTAGATATAAGTTGTTATCATTATTATCTTTCTTTTCTGTTCATTTTAAACTTAGGTATAAGTATTAATATTTATTTTTAACATAACTTGTTACATTCTTAACTATTGTACTTATAACTTTTTTAATACATACTATTATAATAATTTATTTTTATATCATTATTACCTTTTTTGCTGTTAATTTTAAACTTAGATATAAGTATTTATATATCTTTTTAATATAACTTGTTACATTCTAAACTTTTGTACTTATAGTTTTTGAATACATAGATACCTAATTAATAATTTATTTTAAATCATTATTATTCTTATTTTAATAAATACATTGTTTTAACTATTTTTTTCTTTCATTTTATCACTAACCCACAAAATGACAAAACTAAATACACTATTGATAATGCTTATCGACAACAATAATGTGCATCACTATGCCCACCCATAATTCCCGTGAGTGCAAGAGAGAGTGAAATACTCGCTTCACCACTCCGATTATTATATGACCCAAACTGCATGGACAAAATAATTCAACTATAATTGAATAAGTAGACATCTTGAAAATTATTGCATTTAGTTTCTTGAAAAGGTGCATTTTATCCACATCCAAGACATGTTGTTTAGTATTGCAACAATAAATATTAGAGGCTCCCTCTTCTGGTTAGAACCGAGATCTACAATGGATATAATCTACCAATTTATATATATGTTTTAAATATTTTCTGTCAGTAAAACAATATGTGAACATAACAACCGAAAACATTAATAAAGTAAGCGATTTTCAAAAATGATTCTGATTTTATACCATTTTTTTTAAATTTATTGAGCAACAGTTAAACAGTGCTATGAAAGATTTAATTGCACCATATTCATTATACATTGTGTGCATCTACTGTAGATGTTTTAAAAATAAACAATTAAAACAAAAATGGAGCTTATTATTGCAAAAAAGCAATATGAAGTCAAAACTAACAAGATTTCATAATATTAGAGTGACATGCAACTTTGAGAACGCAAAAAAAAATGAGACACCGAATCGATCGAACTTATTACAAGATTTTTAGGAAATAGAAATACAAATTGAATTACAAGAGACAGACCCCCAAAAGGAGTTTTACAACAACAAACAAAAAAGTTTTGAGGCCAAATATTATGTAGTGAAAATTATGATAGAAACTATAGGCAATGGATGCCCTGTCAACAGACAGAACATAACAATATACACTTTTTAATGGCTGGTTCCTATATCTTACTATTCATCCACTTGCCCTTACTGTTGGTTGAATTTTGACATTAACTTATATGATGCTTATGTCAAATTTTAACCCATAGTAAGGCAAACGAACAGTCGATAAAATATAGAAACTGGCTATAAGATGTTTGTATAATTTTGCAGTCAGCTTTTGAACAAGTCATTTTCATTTAGGAAACTGTAAGGTGTTGCATAAGATATATTCTTCTGTGTTTAGACAATACGAAATACGACACGGAAAAACCAATTTCTAAAACTCATTCCAATTGCATAAACTAGCCAGCACTAATTGCAAGATATAAACGAGCATCACAAAATCAATACCAACACGCAGGAGTCCGTATGATACGTTGATTTTGCACATTTAAATACCAACTATACGTATTGATACGTATCAACAAGGTGGAATGAAATCAAAGATTTGGACTTCAAACAATCAAACACAAGAAGTTATTCAAATTTTTCTAACGCAATGCAAAATGAAAGAATGAAACATATTGAACAAGAATAAGATAAAGAAACGCCACCAGAAACCGGGATTGAATTTGCGAAAATCCCAAGCACAAGAAAGTCCCCAAAATGATACTAGTTCAAAACTCCCACAATATTAATGGTGTAAAAACTTAATAAGATGTGTCTATCAGACAACGTCATTATTTTTAACCGATTTTTATAATTTGACTACAAAATTCGGAATAAATGACATAATGTAACACATACAAAAACAGATCATGATTTCATAAGGCTACCGTTTTGCTAAAATCACTACAGAACGCTGAAAAAACCTGCTCAAGTGGTGCAATTTTTTTATTTTTTCCAAATTATATACATCTTTATTCACAAAACAATTATAAAATTACACATAATTGAATACAATAAAAGAAAACTTAACTTATTTATATTCTATTCTACACATAGTCCCTCAAGAGCATAAATAGAATACTTAGCGTGATCATATTGTAACTCAGGAAATAAATAAGAGAGCTATTATTAACCATGTACTTCTTCAGGAAGAAAAATGCAATTACAACGGTATGACTTCCTTTTTTTTATTTCTTAGATACATTACTGTAATAGATATTATTATATTCAATACATTTAAATCAATACTAAACGTACTCTTTCCTTTTACCTTTTATTTTATATATTTTATATTACGTAGTACATTTAACGAATTGTGTGACAATATGAAATATATTCACTATATTACTAAAGCTAACTCACGTTATTATCATATAACAACGTAAGATAAATAAACCCAATGTCTATAGACATGTTACTTTTGGTGTAATAAAATATAAGTTTAACGCACCAAAAGTGACATTTAATCAATAGCATTACAATTATTATTGTATACAGACTTATTTGGATTTAACTTTTATTAGCCAATTTCATGCTAGGTTGAATATTTTATGTCAATTTTAGTAAGGTGGGGATAAATACTTCCCCAATTCCACAAAGCTGTAACTTTACCTAAAAATAATTCCAAAAATTCTTGTCCTCCAAAATACCCAACCACAAAAGAAGTCCCTAAATTGGGACAAAACCCAGACCCTGCACCATACAAACTTTTTTTATTATGGCTACAACGCCTTTGGTATTAGTTTTGCCAGTTCATCGATATCATCATTCATAATATACAAATAAACGATATCACGAGGCGAATGACCACGAATGTAGGCAGGCGATGGCGAAGAAGGCCAAGAATGTTGATTTAATAATTTTTCATTTTTAACTATGAATCAAATTAAAACTGCTAAAAATGTAAATATACATTTCAATCCAATGGTTAAAATTTTCAACTGTAAAATATCCATTTTGTATATGTATCTGTTTCGGTTTAAAAATTTCGTTACTGCAATACGTGTGTACCCGACCTACCCGATATGTTTCCGAGCGGTATTTGCATCGCTAGATTTGTATACGTTTTTTTTTTATTGAATGGCTTCAATTTATTGGCCATTGTTGGCATCCAATTGCCTATTGGATTTTGCAATGACTAAATACTTAAAAAAGGAAGGTGGGAAAAAAGGAAAGAAAACTGAACTAACAATTTCGCGTGTAATTTATACAAATTTCTGCAAATCTTAAATAGCAAATATTTGAAAATTAGGCAACCACTTGACACACAGAATACAACTTGGCAGTTGGTATCTTTGGAGAACGAATGAGAATCAATGAATAATGAATGATCAATCAAAGGTGAACTATTTTAGTACATTGATCGATTAAAGGGGCCCATTCACGATACTGCATTGCAGTTCGCCGCGCAATACAGAACCGTGAATGTTGTTGCAGCCTATATTGCGTCTGGCAACATCGAACAGAATCAAGAAGCTTACTCTTGAACAGAATGCCTCTCGATTCCTGCAAGAACCAACCACTACAAGATTACAATGCAGGATCGTGTATGGGCTTCTGAAAGAAATCTATGTTTGATATTCATTATCTGGTGAATCTTATGGAATAGCTTTCATTAAAAACAGTGAAAGACGTACGTGCTTTTTCGATGCAATAACATAAATAAATCAACACAAAGATAGGAAACTGTAACACGTTACATACATATATTTATGAGCGGTAGCACATCAGTA
Source organism: Dendrolimus kikuchii (assembly GCA_019925095.2). Taxonomy (NCBI): domain Eukaryota; kingdom Metazoa; phylum Arthropoda; class Insecta; order Lepidoptera; family Lasiocampidae; genus Dendrolimus; species Dendrolimus kikuchii. The sequence goes on from CM034407.1 coordinate 11,362,137, forward strand.
GCAACTTTGGTCTTACAAATGTATTACTTTATGTATGGTAATGGTAACCGCTTTCCCTCAGATGGACCGTCTGCCGGTCTGCTGAACTCAAGCAATAAAAACAAAATTGACACATACCACATTCTTTAAGTAGCGTAAAGAACAATAGGTAATTTTTTTTTTGAGGCGTGGGAAAATGCTTAACCGATTTACGCACAAACTGGGTCGTTGCTAGGGGAACGACACGCGTCGGTCGGGGGCGATAACTCTGCAGCAATAGTATGCTCTTGGCAGTGCTCCGTCCGCGATCGACGTCACAGAATAGTGTGGAAGACTCCAAGCGTTGCTGCACGAGCGAGCAACCCCAATACCCACTAAAAACCCCCTCCTCCCGGTCGACCCTGCGCTTTTGTTTGTGTTGGAAAGGCTGAGATTTAGAACATAGTTACGCCCAGCCGATCCAGCGCAATAAAGTGCCTGGAGTGTGCCCTGGGAGAACACATCCCACTTCATTGTGCGGGGGTAAACGGAACCTAACTCAGGGAGGCAAGTAATGCGCGTACCTGCCTCTTCGGGTGCCAGCTGAAAGCCGGCGACCTCGAGAAGACGCATTAGCACGCGCTGCAGGACTTCTCTCCCTATCGCGTTCTGCCGCCTCCTTGAGTGACATTACTGTCTCGCAAAAAGTAACCGCAGCCCCTCAATTGTCGCCGCTCTGCAGCATGGCCTTGACCAGGTCGCAGAGCGAATCGACCGGACCTACGTGCGTTTCAAGTTCGAAACGCTGCGGTGCCCATGCGGCGCACTCGACTAGCGTGTGTAGCGCCGTGTCGGGCGCGCCGCACTGGCGGCAGTCCGGGGAAGGCAAGCAGCCCACAGTGCGATACAGATACTTATCGAAACATCCGTGTCCGGTAAGTATCTGCGTCGTTCTGAAGGTCAGGGTGCCGCTGGTGCGGTTGACCCATTCCGTCAGCTGTGGCCTGATTGCATCCACAGTGTAGCCGCCATAGGCCGCAGGGTTGTCGAGCTCTTGAGACCAGACGGCGATCATGGAGGCGGTTTCCCGCTTCCTGATCACCTCGATTTCGACCTGACAAAGGGTCAGGCCGTGCACCGTACAGCGCCATACTCCTCAGGATGCCAGAGTAAAATTTCCGCGTCGCACCCCCCGGGCCCCCCACGTTGGGAAGCAGCCTCGAGAGTGCGCCCGCGGATTTGACGAGTTTGGGAACTAGCTGCTCAAAGTGCGCTTTGAACAGCCATTTCCCATCGAGAACTAGCCCCAGATATTTCATCTGGGGCCCTACTCTAATCGCCACCTCTTAGACCGAAACGGTCAAGTCCGCGGGGGGATTGCGAAATTTCCTATGGAACATGACGGCCTCCGTTTTCGCGGGGGAGACCCTCAAGCCCAGCCTCGCTACTCGATCTACGACAATCGCCAACCCGGCGTTGGCGACGTCCACGGATTCAAGCAGATCAGCCCTACCCCGGGCAGGACCGGAACCCGAAGGATCCAGTCATAACCTACGTTCCAAAGAATCGGCCCGAGGACCGACCCCTGTGGAACGCCGCACGCGACGCGTCGCCGACCTAACACGGGACTGCAGGGCTCACCGCCCTCCCAAAGGATATGTCGATCCTGCAGGTACGCGCCCAACAGCCTCGTGAGGTACGAGGGGACTCCATGCGCGCGGAGCCCCTCCCTGATCGTCTCATGAGGGAGGCTGTTAAAGGCGTTCGCTATGTCTAGCGACACCGCAAGAACGACATCCTTCGCTTGGACGGCTTCGTCCGTCAACGTTCGCAGTGTCTTACATTACAGTAACACAGATTTGGTTTACCATATCCTTCGATTATTCGGAAACACTGATGCAATATTTCAATCATCGCTCGAATTAATTATCGATATATTTTCTGCATGCATCCATACTTTATTCAGTGGTCACTTTTCAAGGAACTTATAGCCCTTTGCTATTTAATTTAGCCTTATAGTTTGCACGATTTATTTATCTATCCAATATGTAAAGTATTTATAAAACATTTTAAAATTATTTTTAAGCAACTACTAAGTGAAAATGGGTAACTTATTTTGTTAGTATTTATTTTTTCATCGCTTTGGCAATTATTATATTGACATATTATTCAATTCCAGAATCTTACATTCGCGAAACAGAGCGGTATAGTGTATCATGTATGCAGAGCGGGTTCCTCTGCCACCCACAACTGACGTTTCGTGATTAGAAATAAAATAACAATTTTGTTTACACTTATATATATTATTCAAAACAATTTCAATAAAACAATTCATTTAACTAAGACCAGAGTTTGGACGGATATAATAAAATATTATATTTATTAAATACACATAAGATTTTAAATTAATTCTTTTTAAAATTAACATATAAAATGATATTCAAGGAATAGATTCTAAGTTAAGGCACTTTGAAAGTGTGAAAGGCAAGGTACAGTAAATACTTTTACATGCTGATATTAACTTCATAAATGCTGGTTTAACCACAATATTTTTAAACATGCGTTTATTATAAAAAATAATAAACCGGCCTTTAAGGCTCGTTACACACTGTGATGCCATTCACGAGTAAATATAGGTTTGAAGATATAAATTAACACGTTGATGGGCAGTAACGCCCCCAGGCGTCAAGCTCATCAAAATGATACCGGCAGTACGCCTGTCGACGTTCCAGTTTTATCTTTATTTTAGAAGCTTTCTATATTTCTTGCTATCTTCTACATTTTATACGCCTGTCAGACGTTCAAGTTTTTATCTTCATTCTAGAAGCTTTTTTATTTTTTGCTGTCTTCTACATTTTATACACTTGACGATGTCCAAGTTTTTATCGTTATTTTTGAAGCTTCTTTATTTTTTGCTGCCTTCTACATTTTATACGCCTGTTGGACGTTCAAGTTTTTATCTTTATTCTAGAAGCTTTTTTATTTTTTGCTGTCTTCTACATTTTATACAACTGGCGATGTCCAAGTTTTTATCTTTATTTTAAAAGCTTTTTTTAGTTTCGGCTATCTTCTACATTTTATTGAAGGTAGCAGAAAAAAACAAATCGTTATCAATTTAATTGAATTTAAGTTTTGTTTAATTTCGTTTAAAAATGGTTATAAATGATACTATATAGTTGGTTGAAAGTTTAGTAGTGATTTATCAAAACCCAAAAAATAAGACTTTTACTGCCTTCTAAATGTAGGACCTGAGGGCTTCTTCAGAGATATATTTTTTACTAGGAAATTGTCATTTCCAATGTGATCTCATCATCTACATATTGGTTGAACCAGCAAAGGAAAAATAGACCAAATGTGATGCTTAAACTTGCCTGGTGGGTTCGTCTTAAACTACTTAAGTGTATATACACAACACTTAATTGAAAATTATTATCAATTTACATATATTGCAATAATATCGTATCCTTAGACCATAGACTTGTCTAAACGTAGTAATAATATAAAGAAACGCAAAAACGGCCTTATGGTAAGAGTAAAACATGCATACTACTTGGCGTTGCAAAGATATTCGACGTACAATACCATTATAAAGTTATTATTAATACAGTACCATTGCGATAGTGTCAAAAATTCATATTCTACTAAGTCCATAATAATCTCCTCGATATAGTCGCAGCGCAATAATAGTAGAAAAAAATTGGTATTACCAATAACAGAAATGGCGTTAGCCGAAATAAATACTGAAAAGCTATCAAAACTTTTAAACATTTATTTCGAGACGTTTCGCTTATAAATAATCAGAAAGGTAGAGTGTCATTCCCGTGGCACGCCATTAGAATTAACAGAATACCGAAATCAGCCAAATCTACGATTGGCACGATAGTGTCCCACGATTTTGACGATATACTAATAATATAATAACTAATAGCAGAATTGGACCCTAGTTCACTTGAGATAATTTTCATCACCTTACAAAACGTCATGGCCTCTTATATTTTGAACCCACTATAAGGAGTCAAACAGTGAATTAATTTGAATAGTAATTCATTATTATATTATTTCATTATTTCTAAAATGATATTTTAAAAGCAAGACGATAAGATGGCATTTTAAAGACTGTTTTTTTAAATTATTTATTGACACATGCATCAATATATAACAAAACAATGAACCACTCGAAGACAAACCTGACGACGATGATGACACTATCTATCCAATTCCATAGCATTCTCGTAAGTCAGAAGTGAGTTAACTCATTTTCTTTTTGGCCGTTTCTGCGTTAAATAGGGAATATGCATGTAGTTCTAATATAGGCGAAGTGTTCAGGGTGTCAACAAAAGCGCAATAAATGCGCTTAGAGTGTTTTTATATCTTACAATAAATCAATATAGGCGTATGACGTCTGTTTGCAGTTTTGAAATATTCATATATATTTAATTTATTAATAATACACGCATATTCCCTATTGGGTATCTAGACAACTTTATTATCCAAGATCTTATTTACATTTTACAGATTGACAGACCAGAATACCTCTTTTTTTTTAATATTAAAGCTGATATTAGATGGATCAATCAAATTATACATATCTGGTTGAAAGGACACTACAGTATTTATTATTAAATAATTAAAGTTCATGTTTATACAGATCACTTTGACTGATCCTTACAAATTGAAAGATAATTAAATGAACTGTCCAAAATTCACTTCGTATTGTGGGAAAAGAGTACTGAAAAATGCCCATCAAAATTTAATTAAAAAAAAAACCCCTAACCTCTTAGACCCAATGTTCCTGTCTCATAATGAAGACCTGATATCAGCTCGAGGTGCAAACCTCAAATGACCCATTTCAAAAATCCTCTATAAAGAGAGTGAGACAACAAAAATAAATCGTTTCGTTTGAAATTCAACCACGAATGTGTGCCAATTAATATTGAATGTCTATTATCGACAAGCGGGCAACACATAGTATCAGAATCACATCAATACATTTCAGATTATAAAAATATTTGCAAGAACTAAATAATATACAAATCCGTCAATCAGTAAAACAATAACAATAATCTCTAAAGTGTAAAATATAGTAACAACTAATACACTAGCTCAAAAATATACAACAAGCAGCTTTAACTAAACAATTACGACACGTAAGGAAAAACATATTTTTAATTATTTATACAACACTTTGTGCTGACGCTATATACACGTGTGATTTTAACAATATTAGTATTAATATGAAAACTGTACGTTTATTGAATATATTTAGTCTTCTTTAGCCAAATAAAGAACACATCAATCTACCCAAATTAATTTATGCCGGGTTCATATATCTTGCTATCTATTCCTTTACCCCACTACTGGTTAAAATTTAGCATAAAATCCATACAAGTAATATCAATTTTATTTTAAACCGACAAACAGATAAGAAATCATTAAAAAATTGCATTTCGTTCTCCATCACTTACATAGTCTATTCCAGTTGTATTTTTTGAAGCGATAACTTCTTATGGGAGGGTAAAGCGCTTCGTTACGTAACGCGTTACGGCGCCAGTCTGTCTGGCTTCCCTTTCTCTCACGCATACAGCAGCTGTAGGCAGGCTCCTCCGCTGTCACTCTAACCCACAGCGCTAGCCGTATATCGGTAATTACATGAAATAATGACACTAATAATTTACATACACAAAATTCTAATGTACATATTCAAGAATTGTAACTAAGAAGAATAAAATATATTTTATAATCAATAAAAGATTTAACTAATAAATAACCTTTCCTTTCATTATAATATTAATATACATAAAATTTAAGTAATAACCTAAGCTTTTCTCAAGTTAAACAATTTCAATATTAAATAATTCAACTTGGATTAGTTTAAGTTATCACTTCTGCCGGCCATCCCGAGACGCACACGTGTTTTTTAAATAGCTTCAATGTACAGACAAGGCATGTTTAGAATTTTATAATATTATAGATAACGCTTCCAGCGTTTTGGAAACGGTCCCGCCAACTGAGCGTGATTTGGAATGCATATATTATAATTTTATTTTTAATGTGAAATTAACTTTTAACTATATAAGACATATATATATAAAATTTAGATAAGCGCCATTAAGACGTTTAAGACCTGTAGTGGTATATATAGTCTTTACAATAATCTTTTTACTTTATCAGCCTATGTCTGGATTTTATGCCTGGAAAAGCAATCCTTACGTATCTACTCTAGTGTGAGTATCTGTGATCTGGCCAGGTGTACAAAAAATACTGCTCAAATACTATGTTTTGAAGAATTTTTTACTAAATCTATTCAGTAATTTATTTATTTTAAATTTGTCCAAATCAATTAATAAACCCGCTAAAAACTCAAATAAACGCACAGTTAAAATATCAATCGAGAACTTTGTTCAAGCAAAAATATACACAAAAACAATGTGACGTTGTAAATATATCTATCATAAAATTCTACAAAATAAAAATACAATAAAATATAATATTTTCTTAAATTTTCGAGACTTGTAAATACCAAAATCAAATAAAATTAACGCGCTTAAAACCGTTAAAACGTAGTTTTTTTTACAATAAAATATACCAAGTATCAAATATTTGTGTGAGATATGCGTGTCTTTCTATATAGTGCTTTAACATATTATTTTACTTAAAAACTGTTACATATCGCAGTTCTTTTCGAATGTAAGTGTGTGAATATACAAAAAATATAAGCACACATTAAATCATTTATACATATTTTTCATACCTGCTAATTGCGCCAAACTTTATGGCTTTATTAGAAAAAGCGCAACACAGGGTTAACTATACTATTATTGACACCCAATAATTTTGTTTAAAACATCAAGAAATCTTAATTTTCTTCTATTTTTTTGCCATATAATGATGATGATAATATTATTGTATGGGTGTATATATATATATACTAGCTGTGCCCGCGACGTAGTCCACGTGGAATTTGTTCTCAAAACCCCCCGATTTTGAAACATTCTTCATTGGTGCTCCGCTCCTATTGGTCTTGGCGTGATGATATATAGCCAATAGCCTTTCTCGACAAATGGACTATCTAACAATAAAAGAATTTTTCAAATCAGACCAATAGTTATTGAGATTAGCGCGTTCAATCAAACAAATTAATTCTTCAGCTTTATATATTAAGTATAAGATATATAAATATAGAAATATATATAGATATAGAAATATTAAGACTTAATATTTTGAATAAAACACCTGAATGCTATTTACTCAGTGGATGCCAATAATGGTATAGTTACCCTACTTGTTTTCACATAAAAAACTTCTCTTACTAAAAGCAGCCATAAAGTCTGGCACTGAATATGCAATTACTCATTCTCATGCTTAACATTTGTAGTGAGCCTAAAGTTTAAAGGGCTAGTTTTATTTGCTACATGAAAAAATATCTTGAAAATAATGTAGTAATTATAAACTACATTAAATCAACTTAAAGTTCAGAGGTTCCAAAACCCTAGTACCCAGACTTGTAAAATAACGAAAAATTAAAATGCATTTACATGTGTTTCTAATATTAGCGCCCAAATTATAAGCGTTGTCATATAAATTAAGTAATCAAATATATACAAACACAGAATTATAAATAGCCTTTAAACAAACCCCAGAAACCTTAAACCTTTCATTGTTCATTTTGACCATTCATCATGATTCACCTTATATTTTATTATCAAAAATAAATAATTAACCTTAACCTTTTTTTATGGTCGTATCTAAATATAAACATAAAGAAGTTTCAATTGACCAGATCAAAGGGCTTGTCTTTGTTTTAAATTTTAAAAAAGTTTTCTTACAATGAAAAAGTATTTCGAATCTGGAATGCAATGAAATATTTATATGCATCTTCAAGAAAAAATCATTTTTAAACAGTTTAGCCGAAGTCAAAAAATACTGTATTTGAAATTAGAATATACTTAAAACCTTTTAGACTTACATCTTTATATAGGTACGACCTCGCAGACCGCTGTCAAAATAAAATTTAATGGTCCTAACTATTCAGTACACGTGCACTTAACATATCATACTTCAGTACTGTGGGTTTGTATGCGCACTTTCTTCTGACTCCCATTTCTATTTAAGGGCGGTGAGTGTCCTGAATAACCTGGGTTCTGTATACCAAGGGCTCCGGGTTCTCCTTCTCTAGGTCTCGGTTTCTTCAGTGAGGATCTAAGGGGTGATCTAGTAATTGTGCTGGCGTCCGACAAACCAGTTAAAGTGGTTGCTGTCGTATTCATTGAGGCAACACTGCCGTGGCCATTTGTGCTGTAAGGCTTTCCAGAAGCGTCTGTCATTGAAATGCCTGAAATAATAAAATATATAATATACAACGTGCGCGTTTTAATCTGGGATAAAGAAACAAAACACAAATTGTAGATAAATATTTATGTACATTTTTGGTTACATCAAATTTTTTGGCCGTTCTTTCTGTCAGATAGTGCTCGGCTTTTTTTTGTTGCTAAAGTCTAGGAGACAGGCTGACGGCTCTACTTATGGAAAGTGGTGACCATCATCTATGGACTTTTGCAACACTAGAGGCTAGAGGCTTTACCAATGTAATAATAACAGCCCATAAATATCCCATTGCTGGGTTCGGGTCTCCCATTACAGGGGAATGGACAGTATACCCGCCACGCTTGTTTAAGGCGTCTTGGCAGGTTTGACACATCGGTTATGTCGATGTGCAGGCTGCACAACACGATGTTTTCTTTTATCGTTGTTAGCACGTGGTAATTGTAACAATATTGCACATTAGGTCAGAAAACTACTAAACACTTAAGTGCATGTGTCCCAATCGGGATCGAACCCGCGCCCTTTGAGTTTGGGACGCGTGCGCTAGCCATTACACTACCACGGCTTACTAACTTTACTAAGTAAATCCATTATATTATACAACTATCAGTATGCCAGATGGGCCAGTAACAAAAGTTCGGTAGGTCGCAAGTAACGGAATTTTAGAAAGACAAAATAATTGTAGAAAGATTCCGATTTAATAGTATTGATAAATAGAATTTATTATATCACAACATTCTAAATATGCCTTCCGAGTGATTTTGCCGAGAGTGGTCTAAATTAGCTTGCATAAATATTAGCTGATTTCGATACGATTTCAACTAGAATAATAGCTTAAGTCCTTTTTCAAGTGATGCGATACTTTTTATTTTAGGAATCTCGCGGGAATTTTCCCGGATTTTAAAGTGGGTAGTATACATTAGCCGATTCAGATTGATACTAAAACAATACAATCCGGGAATAATAATGAAATCAAATGTTAAATCTGTATCTAAAACTAATGATGATAAACTCATTTAATACCAGCCAGTATTTTTTTGCTGATGATAGTAAATATTTAGCTCAAATTGATATACTTATATTAAATTTAATAATTTAGTGAAAAGTAATTTATAAGTATAAAATGATGATACAAAATTGCTGGTATTTTTTTATTAAAATTGGCTGTGAAAAAAGTAGGGACATGAGCCGCACGTTTTATCTATGGTTTGTAAAGTTTTTAATTTTTTGACCGCAGAGAAAATCGTTAACCAGGGACGAAAAGTAATGTTTCCATCGCAAGGATCAGGCATCAGGTAAATCCAAGCTTACTTTCAGAATATGAGAAAAGAAAAATAACATTTTACCTAACTTTCAAAATATAACAATAGAAATCATTTTAATTATTTTTGCAATTATTTTAAATTTTGTGCATCCATTGTCTACTGATTATAATTATACATTATTTTTCAAACAATAATGAATGCGCTATTTGACTCTTTCTACGCTAATTATGACGTCATAAGTAGGTATGCTCGAAGAAAATCGACGGCCTCTGTGGTTGAGCGGGCTAAGTCTTTACCGACCTACATCACTGCAATGCAGAGGCTTCAGGTTCGATTTTTGGAATGGTAAATTCGGAAACGAATTTTCTCTATTATTTACTATGGTCTGGGATCGGCCCCCGAGTAGTCTATTGTACATTATCCATAACACAAGCGTAACTTGCTTAATTTGGGGATATACAACGTGTGTGTTTCTCTGCCGATTTAAAAAATCTATGAAGCTGATAAAAAGGGTCTCGTTTCATTCGATCGTCAATCCTTCTTTTTTGTTTGCGCTGGGGGGAATGCATTTGGGCATTACCTTGGGCCCTGGGGGAGGTCGCCGAAGGGTATGTGGGGCTTCCGAGAGCCGGTGTTACAGAACTTGCAGGCACCGATCGCCAGACTACCCACGAACGAATCCACGGGGCCGTAATCATAATCTTCTTTAGATATGACTCCCTTCCAAAGTGCTTGACCTCGATGAACTCAAAAACTATTTTGATTTTGATTTTTTTTTTCATTTTGATCAATTTGTTACAATTTAGTACATAGGATGTTTCATTTTAATTTATAATAAAAAAATGCTTTTTTTATATATCGAGAGGTCGGTAAGTATGAGTTCTGCTGTCAACTAAGTTGCATAAGCATCAAACAGATGGCGCCGTACTTGAAGTCCCACACTTTCTTCCACAATTGGAACCGGTAGGTGTCACTAAAATCAGGTTCTAGATTTATTTTTTCAGGGCAAGATAACGTCTGCCGGGACCTCTAGTAATAATATATAATGTCACGCTATATTTAGATAACATTTGTCAAGGGGCTTCTACGCGTCGGCCTTCCCATGTCCCCACGCAAACCCTGAAAAACTCCGGGCCATTTTTATGGCTCGTGATCTGCGGAGACATACATTATAATAATAATAATAATAAACATTTGACAAATAATAACATTTTGGCCAATACTCAAAACGGATGTAAGAACGGGTCCCGTGGTACTAAGGAGCTCCTCCTCATCGATATGACCATTAGTCATCAGGTACGGCGAAACAGAAAAAATCTGTTTGTTGCCTGGATTGACTACAAAAAAGCCTATGATTCGGTGCCCCATACATGGCTGGAGAAAGTCCTGGAGCTGTATAAAGTAAATGCAACTCTCCGTGCTTTCCTCAGTTCATGTATGGAGCAGTGGACCACGGTGCTTAGGCATCCAGGGGACAGAGGGAATCTTTCTGTTTTGCACGACCCAATAAGGATCAAGCGGGGCATTTTCCAGGGTGACAGTTTGAGTCCACTTTGGTTCTGTCTAGCTTTGAATCCACTAAGTACTCTACTTAGGGAGTCAAAGTTAGGCTTTCAACTTCGGAGAGGGGGTGAGATTATATCACACCTTATGTACATGGATGACGTGAAACTATTTGCATCGAAAAAGCCGGATCTTTTGCAGTTGCTAAAGATTACTGAAAGCTTTAGCAACTCCATTAGTATGGAATTCGGTGTAGATAAGTGTGCCGTCATGCATGTACAACGAGGGAGAGTTGTAAATTCAGAAAATTTACAACTGTCTGAAAATATATCCCTCAAGACCCTTTCTGAAGGTGAAACCTACAAGTATCTTGGTATGTCAGAGTCGTTGGGTATTCCTGATGCTCATGTAAAGCAGGCGATGAAGGAACGCTTGGGTCATGCCAGCATTAGCATACTCCTTTGGCATACTAAGATGGACTCAAACTGAATTAGACGCCCTGGATAGACGGGTTCGTTGTCTACTGACAACACATCGGATGCACCACCCACGTTCGTCTGTGATGAGACTGTACATCCCACGGAAGTGTGGAGGTAGGGGGTTTTTAAATACCAAAGACCTCCACAACCGTGAGGTGTACAATCTCAGAGAATATTTTCTCAAAGTCGGCGAGACTGCGGGTATGCATCACGATGTAGTGTCAGTAGACAAAGGGTTCACCCCGCTATCCCTAGCAAAACAGAACTGGCAGAGACCGTTGGTAATGAGTGCCTCTGATCGTATGGACGTATGGAAGAGCAAGGAGCTGCATGGCAGGTTCTATCAGGCTCTAACAGGGCCTGATGTGGACCTACCAGCGTCGGTGAACTGGCTACGTTTCGGTGACCTATTTGGGGAAACCGAAGGGTTTGTCTGTGCAATTATGGACGAGGTTATCAAAACGAACAACTACCGGAAGTACATTCTGAAGGACGGCACGCTTGACATATGTCGGGCGTGTCACCGCCCTGGTGAGTCTCTCAGACATGTTACTTCCGGTTGTTCTCGTCTTGCTAACAGCGAGTACTTGCACAGGCACAACCTTGTAGCCAGGATCATCCACCAGCAACTTGCTCTTAAATACGGACTTGTCTTGTCGGAGGTACCTTATTACCAATACAAGCCCGAGCCAGTTCTTGACAATGGTCAATATCTGCTCTACTGGGACCGATCAATTATCACTGACAGGACTATTGTTGCTAACAAGCCTGATATTGTGATAGTTGATCGGTCTGCGAGACGTGCTATAATTGTAGATGTCGCGATTCCCCATGATGGTAACCTCGTGAATGCCGAGAAAGATAAACAAATAAAGTATATTGATCTTGCTCACGAGGTTACCGCTATGTGGAACCTGGACTCTACAATCATAGTACCGATAGTGGTGTCAGTGAATGGACTAATAGCGAAGAGCCTTGATCGCCACCTTGAAAGGCTCTCGCTTGGTATCTGGTTGAAGGGTCGGATGCAGAAGGCAGCTCTGTTGGACACGGCCCGTATTGTGAGGAGATTCCTGTGTCTGGAGCCTTAACCACCGGTAGCCTGGACCCTAGGCCCCACTGCCGGCGAAGATCAGTTTTTTATATTTTTTTTATAAATAAATTTGTATTTTTTATAAGAAAAATGTAAAAAATTTGGAAATAAAATATATATGTAAATAATAATATATCAAATTTATCAAGGGGCCTCTACGTGTTGGCCTTCCCATGACCCCACGCAAGCCCTCCAAAAGTCCGGGCCATTTTTATGGTCCGTGATCTTGAAAGACACACAGTATAATAGGAATAATCATAGGAAACCATAACACCCCACAAACACTGGGTGTGGCTCGCCGGAAGGGTCCCCAGACCCACTACGTTACCGGCAGGAGACGAGCGAAGCGCCGCCCGCGAAACTGAATGACTAGAATGTTGTTTTTCGATGGCGAAACTTACCCCTGCCTTCTTTGAAGCCGGGATTGGCGATGGTGGTGTTGGGCTGCTCGCCCAGGGGGTTAGTCGGGTCCCCGCCCGTACGCCGCGAGAAAAGCGCGTCATACACAGACATTATGAACAACACCGAGTTTATCACTATGCACACGATCTGAAATCATACAATAAATAATGTTATAATAATAATGTCCGAACGGTATTGCACGTGGCGATGGTAGGCTTCCTGACGGAATGACTCTAGTTCCCTAGCAGCGTGGCAAGCCTTCGGTGTGGGATGCGACTTGCGTAGACACGTTGGCCTAATCCCATTTACCAAACACGTCTAGATCAGCTGGTTCGGCGGCGGAAACAGCTGAATCACGCAAGCGGCGCAAATATGCAACCCTCAGTGAGAGTTACATGTTTATGCCGTTGGCTGTCGAGACGCTTGGACCGTGGGGTCCTGAGGCCATAAGCCTCTACCAAAATTTATCGAAACGACTCATTGACTCTTCGGGTGATCAGAGGGCTGGTGCTTACCTCGGCCAACGGATCAGTACGGCGATCCAGCGAGGAAACGTAGCCAGCCTTCTGGGCACCTTACCCATAGAAGACGGTGATCTAGGCCCAGTATTCTACTTATAGTCTTGAGGGACTATGAGTAGAATACAATACAAATAAGTTAAGTTTTCTTGCATTGTATTCGATTATATGTAATTTTAATATATTATAATAATGTTATTTAGTTATAAATGCTTGGGTGAGTGTTGTTTGACGACACACAACATAATAATACATTTAGACAAATATTATGTACGTTTATATAATATTTCTTTAAGTTTTCGCGACTTGCATACATAATAAAACTACGTTTTAACGGTTTTAAGCGCAGTAATTTATTTGATTTTTGTTATTCCGACGTTTCGGCTACTTTTCAGTGGCCGTGATCGCGGAAGACAAAGATGTCAAGTGTCAATGAGTAGTGTTAAAGTTTTATTTTATTTAAATAATTAAAATGAACAAGTTGGCGGTAGACTAAATACACACACAAGAACTGAAAGGATAATAACAATAATGACGATACCGTCATCATTCAATGTCACTGAATACGTACGTATTCAGTGACATTGAATGATTTAAGTTTATGTTTATGTGAATCACTTTCGTTGATTCAATTTGCTTGAAGTAATGGGTTAAGCCTTCCTAGGCCCCGTCATCGTGCTCAATATCACACTTATAAACCGTACATCAATGGAATTATTAACAAATTTTACCTGAACATAAAAAGCTTCTCCTCTTTCTAGATAATACATTCTTTCATCGGACCCCTGTGACGCGAATAATCCCGCTGCAACTATCGACAGCAACGCTGAAATTGAATAAGCAAAACGTATATAATCAATTAATTCTCTATCTTACCGACTCGACTATCAGGCGCCTGCTTTACCAGAGCGTCTATCTCAATCTTTATGTCAATGTGAAAAGTAACCTCAATGTTCAGAAAAATAAAAGCTTGCTCTTCCGTTTGCAGGTTCGACGGCGTAGTTTAATTTATTAATTCACTTCACCATTTCGCTTTATAAAGTAACAAAAGAAGCAATCAAAGAGCAGAAATATCCATACTCATGTTAAGTATTCCGTATCTTCCCACTGCTAGTGTCAATTTTTTATAGCCAATACTGGGCAACCAGACAGACGGCCCATCTGACGGAAAGTGGTTAGCGTCTTAAATGGACTTTTGCTACACTAAAAGCGATTGCTACGCGTTGCCAACCTCTAGGACAGGACAAGGACTGACATAGGAGGGATTAGATAAGTGAAGGGGCAACTAGGCCAATTCGCACTCGTCATACAAAAGACTGGCTCAAAGCTATCGTCCATTACAAATCGATATTCAGTGAGTATCACGTCGGTCCCCCCTGCCCTAAAAGCTGAAATCAAGATAATGCTTCCTTTATGGCTCTAACACGTCAATAATTTGATTTCTTTTATATGCACCTCACATTTTACCACCTACTGTGACATTGGCCCAATCAATGGAAATTGCGTTGGAAATATAATATCTTAAAAAAAAAAGAATTTAATTTCAAATAATAAACTATACTTGGACACTGAGGACAAGATTTTTCAATAAATTTCAAGTTGCTCAGCGACTTTTGAAATGAGCAATGCTCTGGGGTGTTCTTTGTGAATAAAATCTGCTTATTAAAACTTACTAGCTAAAAGCGCCAGCGCCATCTTCATCATGACGAGATGTGTATACTTCAAGCCGACCCGCTCCTTCGATGAGATCATTGCCAGCTGCAGCACTGACAGTATGCAGAATACACCTAGTACTGATACGCCGATCGCACCAAACACTCCGGCAAAGTAGACCACCGCTGAAATAGAGAAATCAATGGTTAAATTATCATTAAACAATCTATTTAATCATACAAGACGTACAACACGAGATAGGTCAGGCCTAAACCGACCGCTTTCGCAGGTTCGTATTACGAATATGACAAGCATCAAAATAAAGTGGTGCTTTCTTCTATGTCATAACTATCGGTATATCTAGATACGTGTCAAATTCACTAAGCGATGCTTCAAAACGCTGTCCCCAGTTCACCAGAACGCTGCCATACTGTAGAACATGATAATTTTGCTATACCACACCATACCATACCATATACATAAATTACCTGCACGAAGTGTTAGTTCCGAAACATAAAACGGAATTATTCTCAAACTAACAAGGTAGCAGAGAATTAACCTAACTATATTCGGAACTAATTAGGATTAAACGTCGTAGGTGATTAATAAACCAAATAACATAAATTAAGTAGAACGTATATCTGCTGGCAGTGCATTCAAGAGACGGCCTGAACAAAATATGATTTTGTGATAAACTTCGTAATATTCAGGGGCGTCCTGAGTCGCAACTTCTTTAAAAACGTCATGCATCTTGAAACGTTGGGATAAAACGGAACCAATTCTTTAAAATAATATGAGATCCTAGGTTCGAATAGGATAATTTGTTTGACGACTTCATGCGTCTTGAATCATTGGGATAAAACTAGACATATTCTTAAAATAACATGAGATCCTAGATTCGAACAGAGACATTTCTTTGACGATGCTTTTTCAATCACTGGGATAAAACTGCTCACATTCTTTAAAAATAACATGAGATCCTAGGATCAAACAGACAGAAGAGGAGCATTGTGACGAGGTCCAATTAACAACCATTTTAGCTTTGTATAAAATTAATTTGTATTGGATTTAGTTTTTCGTAAAAAATCTATGTTAGTTTTATACAGACTTTTTAAATACGAGATTTTAAAAGAAACCACACTTATCCTATTACGAGGTCTGAATAAAAAACTCATGCGTGTCATAGTATTTTTAATTTCTATGGTACGTAGTAGTACATTGGAGAATTAAAATATGTCTTGCATTAAATCATATCTTTTCAAGTTGTTAAACAGTTTTGAAACTGGCTAATGCGTGACGCGACGGCCGCCGGCAGTGTTAACAGAGCTGTTTTCAAAAGATCTTTGATGTTAACAGATCCGGAGCAAAGCGTTACAGATTGTTGGAAATATATTAGGACATAAATTTGTAGTAAATGTATTAGAGGTGATTTGGTGTATAAATACAGGATCACATCCGGCAGGTTTCGATAAATAGAGACACGCCCAAAAATGTTGGCATCAAGACAGAACGAAAGTTATTCGTGTTAATAATCTTATAATGTGGGATAATACACCTTGCGAAAAACCTCAGAAAAGTCGAAGATTCATTTATTTTAATTAAGATTATAATTTTATTTTCAAAGAAAGATTGAGAGATTGAAATTAATGAACACATAATATACTTTTTTTTGTGTCCGCTGGCACTTTACTTATGGTCGGGTCCTGTATCTTACCATTCATCGACTTGTCCTACCATTGGTTGAATTTTGATATTACTTGTATGGAGCTTACATCAAAATTATAATAGTAATGCAAATGAACGGTCGGTAATATATAGGTACCAGCCATTAGTCACTCTCTGTTAGGGCGCATTCACATTTATTAATATATCTAATACATATTCACTATAGTCTAATTCCCATAAATAATATTGAAATGTCTGTCTGTGATTTCAATTTAAATATCAGCATTTAAGTGAAAAGTGCTATTTATATAGAACTGTTTTTAGATATTTTATGTGGAAGTTTATCTCGAAGAGGTCCCGAAATGGCTCAATTGATTTCAACAAAATCTGAAGGATTAGCAACAATTTTTTCCTTAATTTTCGACTGTTTCCATTTTGATATGTTACAAGGTTAAGAAGATATGAATATAAAGTACAAGTCTTGCATTAACAAAATGGCGGGCAAAGCTATAATAATAGTTGTGTTGCTAATCTCAGGCCTCCCATTTTTATAGGGAAACGGACAATATACGCGTCACGTTTCTCGCAGGGGGATTAGCGGGTATTGATTAAATCAAAACTGATAAGCACCGTTACATTTCGAAGGGAACATTTTCTATTGTGACAAAAGTCAAATTTCAATTGTTTGTTGGTGTTGCCAACATGCTGGGGCGCAGCGGTGAAATTAAGCACCATACCGAATAATATTTTAATTTTCGTTACCTCTTGGGTAATAATATATTGTTATGCCTTGAAGCCAGCATACTGGTATCACGCTGATTATATTATAAAATATAGATATAAATTACAATACCTTATACCTTATATAATTTGATATTTTAACGTATGAACATTTAACGGTATAAAAACAAAATAGAAAATTAATTACTTCAATTATAACCTTTCAACAAAAACATAAACATCATTGGAACAATAACTATAATAAAACATTATTCTTAGCTAACGCCTTTTAAGCTACTCGTAAATTGTTAATCAGATTCTACTTACTTCATTTTAAAATACACTAACCATCTATAAATTTTTACATGATTGTACCAGTTCATTAACCAGTACTTTTTTATTATACCCGAGAATAATGAGTTACATGTAGGCTGTAGTAAACGAATATGTTCAATATGAATAGTAAGTTTCGTTAAACTAAATAGCTTAAGTAAAGGAATAGGACGCCATTGTGAAAAAAGCACATTTTTTGATGTATCAACCTTGCCACCCACCTTAAAAATATTTTTGCTATCAAGGTAGGGTTTTAAACATCCTATTTGATGCGAGGTTAAATTATTAGAAAACCAGAATATAAAAGCCCCCACGTGCGTCATTTTCTTACAGTACTTATTGAGAAAATAAAATTTAGTATTTCTGTGTAACTCCTGCTCTAATTTTAAAAACCTATAGAAAACCAAATGGAAAGTATCCCCAATAAAATTATTTATCTCGCTTACGGGAAACTTTAACGGCAAGTCAACCTGCAATCTGTTATCACGATACAGAGTTGCAGTGTTGGATATAGTGTTGCATAGCTCTGCTTTTGAAATCTGTTCATTGCAGGTTTCACTTATATGTTCTGTTTTCAAAGAATTTTCTAAAGTTTCGTTTATATTGGATTTACCTTCCAAACATAGTAAAGAAACCTTAGTTGAATTACAATCGGACCGCTGTGGCAAGGCTCCAGCGACTACATGCCCGAATTTTGTATTAATAAAGCGAGGTTGCAGGTGTTGATCATGAGCATCGAACTCATCTTGTGAAGCAAAGTGATCAAGCAAATTATGTTGCTCTGGAATCATCACCTGGAAAAATATATCAGCGCCTATTAACATGCCAATATCGGATGGTATACCAAAATCGTTATCTGCCAATTGCATTCCAGAAGGAATGTGAAGGGATGAAACATCTACCTTGGATTGAGGAATCTTGGATGTTATTTTGTCCAAGACAAGGCAGTCAATTGTCACCTTGTATGGTGAATTAAGTGAGAACACTTCAAGAGGCACAGAATAATGAACTGCATTATTTTTATTGCTGACCCCTATTATGTTGGCGTTACACTTTGTAGGAGTAATACCTAAGACATCTATTAACTTGCTCGTTGCGATCGATATTTGGGAAGCCGAGTCCAATATTGCCTTTAAGCGCACCTCCTGGCCACTTTTTGAATAAAGTTTTACTTTAACCGTCGGTAGTAAAACTTTATTAGAAGATGCATTAGATATCAGTGACACAGTTGGTTGCGAAGGTAAGACCTCTTCGTGAAGCAAAGTATTGTGTGCCTGCCTGCATAATTTGCACCGAAAGTGATATTTGCACTTACCTTGGTGAGCATTCAGACACACTTTGCATAATCTATTATCTTTAGCAAAGTGTAATTTATCAGATGTTGCCAAAAGTTTAAAATCAGAACAAGTGTATAATTTGTGTTCTGAAGACTTACAGTACAAACATGATCTGGATCCAAAAGTAATAGTCATGTTTATAGCTACCTTAGGATTGTGGATTTTGTCTGAGGATGATGAAGACTGAACGTATTCCAAAGCTAAGGCCCTCTTATCTAGGTATGCCAAAAACTCAGCTACAGTTGAATCCACAGTGGCATTCCTATCTAATTGATAGGCCATTAATGTATATGAATCTAATTTTCGATATAAAACCGCTAATAAAATAGGATCCCAAGTGTCTGTTCGAATGTTTAAGTTTTTTAAAGCACCTAAACATTGTTTTATGTGTGACACAAACTCGCGAATATTACTTGGTGTTGATTTATACAAGGAAGGCATGTCGAGTAACGAATTAATGTGTTCATTAACAATTTTGAAAGTGTGGTTATAACGGTCATTTAGCAGTTGAAGGGGTTCGTCATAACTATTTGGAGCCAAAGGGAGGTTTTTAATTAAATCAAGTGGCTCTTTTTGTAAAAATGACCTAAGGTAATATAATTTTTGGATCTTATCTATTGATTTGTCATTGTGAACTATTGCTTTGAAAAGATTGATGAAAGGTGTATAGTCACTATATTTTCCCGTGAAGCTAGGTATATGAATTGTTGGCAGCTTCGCCTTAAAAGTTGAACAATTACCTGTATCGGCTTCAGAATTAGTGTTTATGCGCTCATTGAGAATCTCAAGGGCGTTAAAGTATTTTTCTTCAATCTCTTCGCTATTTCCATTATCACCTTCGTCATAAAACAAAATTTCTTTATTGTAATTTTCTAATTCATTAAATAATTGTTCCAACCGTTTTTGTTTCGCTTTTAAAATTGAGTTTGAACTATTTTGTATTTCAATTGTATTCTCCAAAAAACTAAATATCCTACTAAGAGCCGACTTAACATAGCCTCGAGCCGCTCTTAATTTTTTAAGGTCTTCCATTATAATTATGTAAAACTAAACTAAAATATATAATTAACACTAATAAAATAAATATTGTCTGACGTTGAAGTCTATCAAAGAAATTATAAATAAACTGTCACTAAAAAAGAAAACCGTGTCAAAGTCCTGTTTAAATCTTCTTTGGAAAAAGAAATGTCCGTAAAACAGCATGCACTGTTATCCTGAAATAGCTGTAGACGTCGCTATCTTCTATGAAGTGAAATTTTTCTTGACTTCCTTGTAATTTAATTTCAAAATGTCGGCCAAACCTTTGATGAAAATTTTGACTTTTCCTCTTGATGGTAATGATATTGCTCTCGATGCTTTTTTTATTGCAGCAAACGTGAAAATATGTTGCGCTCGCTGTTTACCCTTTTTGTAGGTGGATGCTGAAGAGTAATATTGCTCCAACTTTTATTGCACCTATTTCGCCTTATGTGTATTAGATTTTACTTGCCAATGTGCTGGTATTTATTTTATTGCCGAAATCGAAGGACCATATGATTAAATCAAAACTGATAAGGAAAGGGTAAAAATAGCACTGCGAGAGATATTTAATAAATTTACTAAGATTGCACCGTTACATTTCGAAGGGAAAATTTTCTATTGTGACAAAAGTCAAATTTCAATTGTTTGTTGGTGTTGCCAACAGGTATGACATATACATTATCTTGATGCGCAGGTGTTATCACGATGTTTCCATTCACTGTTAGCACGTGGCAATTATAACAATATGCACATTAGGTACATCCTTTCCGGCGAGGATTGGAACTCGCGCTTTTTTGGGTTTGGGACGCGTGCACTGACCACTACGTTATCGCGGTTTTTTTCAGGCACACCAGTATACTGCATATTATTATGTCGACATTGCTTTTTCAATTACAACAATAGTCCATATATACGTACCAACGTTACATCTATATATTTTGTAGAAGACAACAATGTTACTGGGTGAACAATTCACAACTACTTCACATTACAAACACTTACAACAATACGATCTTTACTTGTGCAAACCACTGCAATGCTTCCACCTGACCACAAAAAAGTTGTATTGGCTAATGTGACCAATGACGAGCTGTTTTCACAAAGGGCTTTTACTAACAAACGCGATAATGTTTAGAAAATGCTCGCACACCGCAAACTGGACAAGTGACTGACAACAAAGGTCGTTACCGACCTGTCTCACGCAACTTTCCTAATATTAATTATATTTCGCAAATTGTATCACATGGAATATTACGAACTTCTACCAAGTACTTGTGTATATCGCTTAGTATAATCAAACGAAAAGCACGAACTTATCGTGTCTGTATGTTGAAATGTTTTACACATAATCGCTAATAATGTATATCATTGACGGACGTGATTGTGATAATCAAAGTATACATTATGGTTTTATTGATTTTTTAAATATTTATTAAAACACAAATACTGGAGGATGACTCGCTGTATTCCCAAGCTGGATGGCAATGATTATTCGTTGGTCGAAATATCACAGAGTTTGTTGCAATTATTTTTATATACAAGTTTTTATATATGTACGATGGGTGGTTGGTTAGTTGTTTATAGATGGATTTTCAGACGAGTATTTTAATGTTTCTTTACTTTCTTTATTCTTCTTTATTGTACACAATACAGTTACAAATAAAACTACAAAATACTGGTGACGAACAAAGGCGAGCTTAAGCCTAAAAAGAGTTTTCTACCAGCAAACCTAGGTCTAGAGTGGGAAAACAAGAGGCAGGGTTGTGAACATTAAAGTTTATATAGATAAGTAAATAGGTTCTTATACCTAAATGTACATTAAATTTACTTATTGAAAATAATTGTTTTGTTACTTTATTGTGTTTTAATTAATATACGAGATTGAGGATTGAGAAATTTTACAATCCTACATATATACAAAAGATTATAGGGTTAAGTAGGTAACTTAGCAAAAACATTTATATTTACGTCATGTCCGTCTGTCTTTACAATTCACATGTCATTCTTCTCAAAAACAACTGGGTATATAATAATTGATCGGGAGATATAGTCTAAAATCATGAAACAGTTAAGAATTAGCGGTGGAGAATTAAATATGTGACTGAAGGTTGAATTTCTTTTTTCAATTATTTTAATTGAAAATAATATTCTATATTATACACAAAATAATTACATATCAAACTACAAAATAATGGTGATGTACAGTCGCGGTATGAAAAGCTTCGTCACCTTAAAGTCGACATTTGCTTGCACAAGTAGAAAAAACAGTGCCGCCAACATTTTAATAAATGTTACGTTTTGTTACGTTTATCTATATATATAAAAATCAATTGCTGTTCGTTAGTCTCGCTAAAACTCGAGAACGGCTGGACTGATTTGGGTAATTTTGGTTTTGAATTATTTGTGGAAGTCCAGGGAAGGTTTAAAAGGTGAGTAAATATGAAAAAAATGCTTGGACTATAGTAAAAACAACAATTTCGGTGTCCCTTACAAACTATTCCTACCTGTCAAACATTTGATATTTTACCCGTCGTTTACAGTTTAGATATCAATCAAGTTTAAAAATCAAAGAAGTGTTTTTCTTTTTTTTTAATGTCAAACGTTTGGTGTTCGTTCCGGTTAAGTTTTGACCACATTTTTTACTAAAGTTGAAACATTCTGCAATTGTCATTCAGCGTTTTTATTTATTGATTCTGAGGCGGTACGAAGTTTGCCGGGTCAGCTAGTAAAATATAAAAACGTGGAAAAAGAAAATTGCAATGTTGACAATGACATATTGCTAATCCCACTGGGATTAGCAATAGGTTTAATCATCAGAAAAAAGAGGAATATAATCATTAAGCTTATCATAAATATTAAAACCAATAAAAAGGTTTTACATCACTAAACAATTTTTTTAGACAAGATAGAAAAACAAACAACTTTGATCTAAGTAACTTTAAACTTTATTGTCCAACAGTTAAACATATTTTTTTGTGGAATAGTCTGTTCCGATTTAGTTTGAAAAGGTAACATGTGCACGCGGAACGATATATGAATCAATTTGAAAACTGGCAAACCTTTTCATACCGCGATTGATTTTCTTTATTGCACGAGTTCAGCAGACAGGTCCACCTGATGAAAAGCGGTTACCATCGCCTATGGACATTTGCAACACCAAAGGTGGTACAAATGCGTTGTTGCTCTCTTAAAGGAGTCTGGAACCTGGCTACTAATGCCGGAACACAACTCAAGGTTGTTATGGCGGCAAACTCTAGACCAGGGATGGTAACCATCCAGACAGATAAATACCCTACCACCTGGCTATGGGTTGTTTAGTCGCCTCTTACGACAGGCCGGCCGGCCACAGGAAATTATATTTGTTCACCGTTCCTGCATGGATAAATGTATAAAGGTGAGCTTAGCCCAAAAAAGTTTTCTTCTAGGAAACCTATGCATCTAGCGAGAGGGAAAAACAAAAGGCAGAGGGTTGTTACACTAGAGTTTGTTATTATTTATATAGATTACTTGCAACGGTCTCAAGAATCTCAACTCTAGATACTCGTAGATTGTAGAAGCCATATTCCAGATTTCAATTACAATATTCGTGGCAAAACTGGTCTTGAGATCTGCCAAAATTAAGAACAATCAGTAAACGCACGAAGCGTTATAGGGTAGAAATTAACTACTTTTAAGTTTGTACGGATTATCATGTCGGTCTTTGTAGCGTTGGTTTCAGCATGAAAATTAAACACATGTGTAAATATGAAAAAATAAAAATGCCGCTGGTTAATATTTAGCTTTAAAGTAATTAGTTGGCTTACATATTTGGGTCGTGTTTCAAGGATATTTGTAACGTGTTACATATTTCATACCTTTATTTAAACTAATGACTGGGCTAGTTAACACATGCTTTGTTTATTTTAAGTTTCATAACTTCGACACGTTTTCGTTATATCGTTTTTAGTAGTGATGACTTCTTATCTTTTAAATATATCGGCCCCTAAACGCCACTGCTGGGGTTGAGCTTTTCCATTATCAGAGAAAACGACAGCTACGACCAGCGTTGGCACGATTGGTTGACGACAATGCCTTTCCTGAAAAAAAACTCTCGAAATGCAAAATAATGTAAATATGATAAATAATAATGTCAACGACAATAAAAGATGATAAATATTAAAATAAAAAAATAATTTCTAATGAGTCTTATGAATAGGTTTGTAGACGCAGGAACAGAGGATATCTAAAAATGATAGGCTTTTTCGTATAAATTCGTACTTATAATTCGTTTTTCACAATAATCGTTACGCTGATATATTTGAACGTATGTAATGAAGTGACATAAAGTTCGTAAAGTGACATTATATCTGTCACTGTTAATGTGACGTTTACGAATATTGAATGTCGTTGTTGTTGTCGATGGCAACTATCCACAAAGCCAAAGGTGTTGGAGCCAGAACCGAAATTGGCGTATTGTGTCTGAATAATTTTCTCTAGGTGAGTGTGCTCCAGATTCAACCGTTAACATTAGATGCAATTGCAATGTCATAACAGTTTTGCAACTAAAGCGACAATGTAAGCACCTTAACCTTAGCCTATTCTGTTAGTAATACACTTCAATGCACTTTCTTTGACTTTCCCTGAGGGACACATGAGAATATCTTATGTGTTCACTTCACAAATCTGGTTCAATATCCAAAGAGCCCTGGTTAGAGGCGGTTGTAGAAGCACTTTAGTCCTACTGGCCGGTACTGCAAACAACTTGTGTTTTTCTGTTTCTGTGTGTTGTGTTTCGCGTGTATAGCTGTCAGATATATAGAAGTTTATACGCCTCAAAATGCTGGGATTAGATATCAAACCCCGTAACAATTTTAATATATACATGTCGACGCAAACTTATCAATTGATTATTAGACGACTTTAAAAAAAGGATAGTCTAAGTTCTCTAATCTAAAATTAAATATTCAGTGCTAGTTATTATGAAACAATTGTAATAACATTTTATTTTGTAAAGGGGCTATGTGTTAGTTTCCTATTGCATTCTCTAAGTTCTTTAATTTTGTTTTAATTATCAAACTTTAATTTTCAGTAAAAACGAACTATTGTTTCTGGTAATATTTGTGCAAAAAACGTATAATATATATATATATATATATATAATCATAATCGACGATTGTTCTCAACAGCAAACCACAATCCGCTATTAAAAGTTCTGCTTCTAAATTCATCTCATAAATTATAACAATAATATTTGATAAAAGTTAAAAAATGTAAATGTGTGATTTTTGAAGTAAGAAAGACCGCCGCGGGTTAGAATATAGGATTTAATTATTTCAAAGAATACTGATTTCTTAAAAAGTAAAAAATATGAGAGATATGTTTTAAAAGTAAAAGCAAGCTTTTTCACAGCCTATGATTATTATTCCAAGAAAATAATTCTAGACACGTGTTAATTTTGTGACAACATTTTGATCAATAAGAATGGCGACCGAAAAAAGGTTATGGAATCTCTTGCGTGTCAAAAAAGTAACAAAAAGTCATTTTGTGAGCATAGATTTAATTATCTGCTGTGCCTAGACATAATTATCTAAGTCTTATTTTATAATTTGTAATATCAATACTGTGAATGAAATAGACAGTGATGGTGAATTGTTTGTCATTTTATTATTTGAAATGAGCGAACCTATTCACGAGGCTGGTGATGTCGGGTCTGCCGGCAACAGAGCCCACGACACTATTATTAAAAACCCGCTTGTGCATGAAATTTCGTTATTGTAAGTCCCTCCTCACTTCCTGCCTATAATATTCGACCATTCCTAAAATAAAGAGAGTAGGATACATGAGCGGAAAGAAAGGATAGACTCCAAGCTGTTTATAATATAAGAAACAACGAACAAATTTGTTTTTTTTTATTGCAAGAGTTCAGCAGACAGGCAGACGGTCCACTTAATGGAAAGCGGTTACCATCGTCTATAGAAATTTGCAACACCAAAGGTGCTACAAATGCGCTGCTGCTCTCTTAAGGGAGACTGGAACCTAGTCATTAATGCCGGAACACAACTCAAGGCTGTTATGGCGTCATACTCTAGACCAGGGGTGGTAGCCATCCAGTCGGGCAAATGCCCTACCACCTGGCTGTGGGTTCTTTTGTCGCCTCTTACGACAGGCCGCCCGGCCGCAGGAAATTGTATTCTTTCTCCGTTCCTGCACGGATAAAACGGTTTTGAGTTTTATCCAGCATTACACTTAGTTATAACAACAAAAAATTATCTAAAATCTCCAGAATGTTATCTGGAATAAATAGCTCTCAACGATAAGGCCGCCCATTATACTATTTATAAGTTATAAGCTACTTTTTTGTGTGTAATAAAGAATATTCTGTTGTATACTGTCTCAAAGTTTAATTTTCAGATCATCATAAACTTTATTATGCCAATAAACTTTCGACTTGCGTAACTTTATTGAATAAAAGTTTTAGTCTATACTTTCACTACGCTGTAAACTCTGTATATTACAATATGCGCTTCACAGCATTACATTTTTCTTGCCGTATTTATAATTGTTTTGTTTAATGCAAGAACATGGTCATATACGCATCCAACGTATTCCTCGATTGCGTCCTTTGTCCAATTTCCATTTTTTTTTCTTCTCAATATTTTTCTCTCAATTCTCAATATCGTACCATCTCTGGTATAATAATATTTCGAATGTACGAAGAAATAAAATTTATTTTATTATTTACAAGTAAACAATAAAGGTACTCTTGTGTAAGATGTGCTCAATACTATGAACAATCTACATGACCTAACAAAAATTAATTTTCAATACAATAGCATGACATTGAGAATGCAACGATTGTCTGTCGCTACTTTACAACGATGCAATTAGTAGAATCTTAAAGGAACGCGATATAACTTGCTGAGACATAGTATTAAAAGAACTGATTTACCTACAAGCGATATAATTTTTAAAGTAATGATTGAACAGGTCCGTTAGGTGTCGGTCGAAGGGGAAGGCCCAAGAAATGCTAGCTTAACGTTGTGAAAACGAACCCTGGGCGTCGGAGTGAACGCTCTGAATGCGACCGGGATTTAAAGCTCGAATGATGACGCTAATGAATTGAACAAAGCGCTTGATTTTTAGCACACACGCAATTTGGAACAGTTTTGTGTACTAACTCAAATTGGCAAAAATGTGGGTTGGTTCCGCTTTTCAAAGTTACGTCCAATAATTTGCATAACATAACATTTGCATAACATAGTGGGAAATAAATAAATTAACCATACTCAATGTTAATTGACGAATATTGATGTGACCTTATATTACATACCACGAATGTTGAGGATACTCATTGTAAAAACACTAAAGGTTCACAAATTATATATGCCACACAATGAACAATAGGGAAAACTTTGCTGTCAATATATTTTATACATCATACATTAGTATCGTCTGAATATTGAATGAAATAATTTTTGCAAGACGGAAATTAACTGGTTCATTCCATCTGTTGCTCGGGCACAAACAGTGACGTAGCTTGGAACTAGCGTTTACCGGATATCTATTAAAACCACTTTGATGTTCCTCCAGGCACTTCAACCAAGGACGCATGACGCTCCGTGCACCTAGTAAGTATGCGCCCATCAGCATCAATTTACAACGTATAGAGCTATCCATTAAACTGCATCTATCCGTGCAAAGACTGAGAAAGAATATCAAGTCCTGCCAGGCGACCAGGCAACAAAGCAACCTACAGCCAGATAGGGCATTTGCTCGTCTGTATAGCTAGAGAGTATGTCGCCATAACAACCTTTAGAAGCCATGTTCCAATTGCACATTCGAGGCCGGCAGCACATTCGTAGTACTATATTGGTGTTGCAAATATCCATAGGCGACGGTAACCACTCGCCATCAGGTGGGCTGTCAGACTGTCTGTTGTGAGCCAGCAATCAAAAAATAGCTGAAACTTAAAGCCCGTGGAGTGCAATTATCCTAAGTACAAAGGGCGCGAACAGATCATCAGCGTGTCCCGTCTCATCGAACTTGGTGCGGGTGATAGTTGACATTGTACTCGAGAGCCTTTGCCAGTCAGTACATTAGTTTATGTTTTACCTCCAGTGTCAGCATATGGTAGTGAAAGTAAAAATACGAAATTTTATTCGGAACATCTATTTGCCTTAGCTGTGCCTGGTTCCCATTTTGAATCCATGTTCGTCGAATGAGACAGGGTAAGGTTAGCCACTATTACTATGACGATTAAAAGCATATATGGTAAGGAATGGGTAAATTACAAAGTCCGTGAACAAGGAACAAACAGTAAAGAAAAAACCAACAAAATCAATTTTACATGTACTAACATGAATTTTTATTTTACGCATCGATTGATTACCTTACCACTCACAATTTCTAATAATATGAAATGAGTAATTTACGTCAATCAATTTTTAGACAAAGCTTCTCACTTTATATAACATTTCAAATATAGTAAACTATACTCTCTAACATTCTTTGGTATTTTAATTTAAAAAAAATGTTGTTTAAAGATAATTGTATACAATTGTCGTTTAAGTTTATATCTTTATTGTTCAATAAATCTATACAGATAAATAAAATTTAACTGTTTGTAATGTCAAAATAACAGCTTTTTACTAAATGCATATGTTAAACACTTCTTTAAATATTAATTTGTTGTGGACTGTAATTATTTTAATTATAAAAGTGAACTGCACGTGCGGAATATAATGACAAGTTTAATAACAATGGGGAAAAAAACAGATAAAAAAAACAAAAGAACGTCTATGTTCTAAATTTAAAAATTTAGTATTATTGGTGGCTAGTACCATGCCACACCAAATTAATAAAACTTTTTGTTGGAGATTCCAACAGCATATGAAAGTATATACAGCACTTGTAGCAAAAATTCAATTTTTAAAATTTATGTCCGTCTGGATGTTCCGGCTAATATCTAAAACGGCCGGACCGATTTGGAAGGGACTTTTTTTCACTGGCAGATAGCTGTTGTTATAAGGAGTAACTTAGGCTAATTTTTAGGGTTCCGCGAAAATAAAATCCACGCGGTAGAAGTCACAGGCAACAGTTAGTAAACATTAAAAACACAACGTGGTTTATGCGTGAAAGGCTGCATTTCGGCCATAACACAACAAACCGGCCAAATTCATACTAAATGACGTAACTTACACAAACACGCACAGTGGATGGTAAGCCTAACCGGTTTAATATACCTAATATTAAATTTTATTCTGTGATAAACCAAGCGGGGTAAAAGTTCAAGAACTTACTTAATAAGACAGTGAAATCCGTTCATCAAGCACCAAACAAGTTTCACTATATTTTCATCCCAGTCACTTGTGGATGACCAGAATGATCTATATTAGTTGCTGCATACAGAAAGCTTAAAAATATTTCACGCATGGTCGGTTCCTATATGTAACAACTTTTAACCCATAGGCAAATGAATTTTTACTAAGATGTAGGAAAGGGCCATTAAACAGCCATTAAAGGGAGTTTTCCGTAACCTTTTTGGCAAAAACGGAATCCTATATTCTCTTCATATCCGTGTTGTTCCTGTTTTTGGATATCACGTGGCATAATTTTAGTATTCCTGACTGTGTCATACAGATATAGCCAGGGGTTTATTACGTTATATGTGATGCGGCATTGTTCATGACGTTAAACATTGACAGATAACTCATGTATATACGGATGTAGCAGATCCTTAATGCATAATTTTTAACGCTATAAGTAAGTCGCTTTTGATCACTGTCACCAACACTAAGACAGGTGGAGTAAAAACATCATAAAGTACTAGTTTTTTATTCATTTTTAAACAGGATAGTGTAGTATATATGGCGCTACACACTGATATAGTAAAACTGCGAAACAACTAATAATAATTAGGGGTAGCTTGCATACATTTATCTAAGTGAGGGACGAAAACATATTTTAATGAATTCATTAACAAGTTACGTTTCAGCTTTGAATGCATGCGTCATAACACAACCGTCACCATCCATTTTTATATAAAAATATTTTATACAATATCAAAAACAATCAAGACATTTTGAATGATGTGAAGTTCAACCGAGGAGAACGACAATTGGCGTGGGAGTTTAGAAGATTTTATATTGAAAAAAAAAACGTATAATGATATTAAAATACCTCCCAAAACATTAGTTTCAAGTTAAAGTTCACATCTATTGTCGGTAGGAAAGTGAAATTTGCTGCGAATCGGAGCAATTTACTTTTTAATTTCGTTTCGCCGAGGAATTTCATTGACGGCAAAAGAAACAAAAAGGTAACAAGACGTGGCTCAGTTTGACAAAGAAAACTTATAATGCAGATAGACCTTTCGTTTCTACAGAACCTTGCAAACTTCGCCCATGTACATAAAAATCTTCTCTAGAACGTCTCTCTAGCGCACCGTAGGGATTTGGAATGAGCTCCCAGTTGAGATATTCCTACAACGCGACGAGTTTTCCCACAGCGTTACGATACGGGGTTCTTCAAAAAAAAGTATATCATAAACTTTCTTAGAGGCCAGCGGGCGTGATGGTATATAATAAAACAAGAACAGCAAAATATTAATATTTTCAATCGACAACATTGTAAAAGTTTGGTAAAGGACTGTTTAATAGCAGTTAGTTGTATATTTTTAGAAAAACACATAAATTAATTATTGGCGACAGAGAAACTCTTTGAAAAACTATATTTCGTGTTTTTTAATTGTAGCGTTGTCTTATATTTTAAATTATTACAATACACTGCTAATGATAATTTGTTAATGGAATTTTTAGACAAAAATACATTTTCGCATAAATTGCTCGCCTGTTTAAAGAGGTTCTTGTTCTTAAAATAAATGTGATACTTTTGATGCTACCCGTGACAAGTAAGACGGCTTAGTTTTCTCAAAAATAGCCTTCAAAGTAGAAATGTAACGCAGTCGTTTATGCACGATTTCTACTGGCAGTGAACTCGTATACTACGAATAATTTAATCCTTAAAGGTCACGTAGTGTCTTAATTTCTGATGGTTTCATGATATTAATATTGAAATCAGGCACAGACGGAAAAAAAATCGGTTTGATTTAGAACCAAAGTCGTAGATTTTATAATTTTCTGAACATGTTAATTCTTAAGTTCATTACCAAGGTTGTGAAGAAGGAACAAAAAACATCCAAACAGTGGAAGAAGGAAGGAATAAAATAAAATAATCGCCTAGTAAAAAACGTAATAAAGTCTGCAATCAGACTTGGTGCCAACAGTACTTGTTTTTATAGGAAAGCGTATCAAATCATTCAATTAACATCTTATTATTTAAAACATATTATTAGAGCTAGGCATGTTGTTGAAGAGTTTCTGACGCCACTTCTTCTCTTCAATATAACGTGTTGCGAAGCGATGGTCAATGATATTAGGCTCCCATAGACTAAATACTAACCATAAACAAAAATCAAATAATTAAAAAGAACAAATCGCTAAATAATAACTTTAACAATAATCTTAGAATTATTTTTTGTTGTCATTTGATATCCTCGTCTTTCGTGATCACGGGTACGGAAAAGTGGCCGAAACATCGAAATAAAAAAACCCGCTTAAAACCGTTAAAAAGTAGTGGCATTATATTTTTTAAACTTGAATCGGTTATAAATTGAAAGTCCTCATTAGCTGCATTTCAATTTCAAGAAATTTACAAAATTGAACAGGAGCATATTTCAAACTATAGAAAGGAGGTTGAAACAGTTATAACCTGAAATTAAATGATTTTATGTTATACTCCTTCAAACTACTATAGTTTCAAAGACAAACAACATGTCTTGAGCTGTTAACACATGCGAAATTAATTAGTATCAACCGGTTTTATAAATTTTAATTTTCTCGTCACTAGAATATTTAAATTTTATTTTGTACAATCGCAAAGCCGACAACGGACAAACGACATTTTTTCACGTCTCCACAGCTCTTCAGTGACTCATAGTCATAACTTTTAATACGACATTAAAAAGTGCATTAGAATTCGTTTGGTATTATAACAAAACAAGAATAAAAAAATGTTTTTTTTTTTTAATCTATTACATTGTAAAAGTTTGGTAAAGGACTGTTTAATATAAGTTAGTGGTGCATTTTTAGAAAATCGGATATAATATGGTGAAGGTGGGGAAGTACGTCAGTGGGGTAAGTTCGTATACCTCTTGTTTTGTACCTTTTTTTAAACGGAATTTAACGTCAACTACAATTTGCAAATACAATTAAGTAGTGTATTATCTTTACTAACCGATTTATTGTCGTCGTTGCTATTCAAACACGGAAATGACGAGAAGTGTATGGAGTTCCCCCACTGACAGGTTTCTCCACGTTGACTATAAATTAATTGTTGGCGACAGAGAAACTCTTTGAAAAACCATACTTTTCTTTGTGTATTTTTAATTGTAGCGTTGTCTTGAGTGTTGAAAATTATTACAATACACTGCTATCGGAAACTATTTTTAATTATTTTAGTTAATGAAATTTTTAGACAAAATACAATCTCGCATAAAATGCTCTTCTGTTTAAAGAGGTTCTGTTCTTAACATAAATGTGAAACTTGTTGATGCTATCCGTGACGAAAAGGACGGTTTACTTTTCAGAAGTAGCCTTCAAAGTAGAAATGCAAGCCTGTCGTTCATGCAAGATTTCTGTTGGCAGTGAACTCGTGCACTATTTATGCTACACGAATAATTTAATCCTTAAAGGTCATAGTGTTTTAATTTCTAATAATTTAATTACTATTAATATTGGTAATTCGATTAAGGTACATATATAGATACATCATACATATATTACAGTCAGACTTCGCAAAAGAAACATCAGAACTAATATTTTACCAATAACTTCTACTGGCATTTTGTTAACGAAAATCGTGTTAATACAGAAAACGTAAATTAAGCTAATTTGTTTACACTTAAATTATGATTTCAACGACGACGATGAAGATGGTGATAATGATGAGTATTTGCTAAATACCGTTTTTTTATATTTTAAACCGACTTCTTAAAGCAAATGGTTCCCAATTCGACTGTGTGTTTCTTTATTTAGGGTTGTTACGCGATTACTCTGTTAATTGTGGAACGATTTTCAATTATTTTTTATTCGAAACAGCATACTTCTGAGGTAGTCCCATTGTTACCAAGACGAAGACAAGACGAAATCTGATGAGTAGATCCCAGGGAAATCGAGAGCAACTCTTGTTGAAGAGCGCCGAGCGCCTACATTCTTGGAATGCAAACCTGTATACGCGCGCTTAGTAGTACAATTTAAACAGGCGTGTAAATTATTATTTCTAAAGCTATTCAATCGACTAAAAAGCAAAATATATTTTTCAACACACTTGCTCATAAAGTGGCTCTATGGTCACCGCAATTAGGCACAGAATGACACCCATTATCCAACTGTGAGTAAAAGACATTATAACTCACTAGTGAGTTATAGATTTTTTTTTAATTTTATTGGTTGAGTTGCTTTGTTCTTAAAAAAGTTTTTATTAAAAAAAAAAGATCGTGTTCTATAGAACAAATAAATTAATGTTCCTATTGCTTGCTCATTTCATGCAACTTCTTATTTAAATAGATAATTTTAACTCGTACGTGTTTAATAAATAAAACTTTCACTCATATAAAACTTTTTTTTTATCTACTAAATAAAATGAGTTTTTGTTGTTATTTTATTCACAAGTGTGTTGAAAAACGTCGTATGATACACGTGTGTATTGATGATTACCGTCCTCGGCTCTCTTAAGACCCTCGCCTACGGCTCGAGTCTCAATGGCGCCTCGGCGGTAATCACCAATGTTACACACTAGTACCATAATGTACTATTTTTCTATAACATCTTGAAGTCGATGCCAAGTAAAACATCGTTATTGTAGGATTACTTACATTTTAATAATAAATATATAACTGTACTATATATACACAAGATATAGTATTAAAATGCAACTTTTTAAACATAATAAACATACAGCTATATACAATATAATATAATAAAAAAACAACAACAAATTGCGAAATGCACAGACTTAAAAATGTTTAAAACCGGGTTTGTTTTTGTTAAAAAATATAGCGAAAACTATACGCTCATAAAATTGAGGAAGTCACATTAAATTATAATATAATATCGTAATAATACTGCGTGTCGAATACATCGGTAAAATATTGTACTTTGCAAGGATTATTAAATTGACATCTACTTATTTCGTATGTTGTCGAATAAGAAAAAGTTTATTTAAAAATAGCAATTTTATTCTGTTCTAATAAAAAATACATTTAAACGATTTTGAACATACTTTAAATTATTAACAGTCGAAAAACATAAGAAAATCCCAACAAGTTGACATTTCTTTCTGCTTGTAATATACAATTATTCTCAATGATGCAACGAAATAAGTTTTCTTTATGAAATATCTTTCATGACCATGTAATTCACAGATTAAAAACACCCCGTGACGTTAATAGCTAACCTTGGTTATATCAGCTTGGTTTCTAGAATAAATAACTATAGGTATTAGAAGCTATTATTGTCATGAATATCTTCGTGCTCGGCGAATCAAATAGTCACGAACAAATCAAGATTTGATTGTGAAGTTGTATTTTATTTCTAACACGGATTACTTTATAGTTATTTGAGTGAAAGCGCAATCAGATACAGACAAAATCCTTTACAAATTTTGTATATAGATGGAAGAAATCGATTCATTTTAGGCAATACCACAGAAGAAGGATACTAAGAATGAAAATAGAATGACTGAATCCATTTGGTTGAAAAGCAAAGAACCGAATGGACACGACGGTGTCCGATGGCACTGAATAATTCGAGTTTATGTTTATATAGATCAATTTAGTTGTTTTTTTTTTCAAATTGAAAGGCAAAAATGAACTATCTAATATCGGTTTTATAGTATAATTATACCACAATTTCATAGAACTTACTTTATTATACTTAAAAGCCTAACTGTCATATCAATATACATACTAGACTCCACCACCGACGGGTAGTTGTCCGTCGAGTAGAAGCCGGGGCAAAGAGGTTTTCCTCGAGGCCCCAACCTCCTCGCCGCCTCAAATGGCCAAGAGGAAAAAGAACACCAACAACATACTACAGTTTTGCATATTCGTACGAAGACGTCGTAGATTTTGTATAAAAAATTAAGTACATGCGAAACTACGTAATTAGACCTAACTAAAAAACTAATGGTGCTAAATTCTAAACTTAATCTGTATAGTTCTGGTTAAAATTCAATATTCACTCAAATATATAAAATTGCCTGTTAAATTAAAAGATACGAAAGATGACACCAAATTCAGAAAGGACCTAAAATATACTGACAACTAGGAGATGTCCGCGAATTCGACTACGCTTGACTTGAAATTCCCGTGGGATTCCCGGGACACAAAGTACCGCAGCATTTAAAAAATGAATGCATTATTCAAATACATTTTATTTTATCAAGCAAAAAAACTGAATTCGATCAGGAACCAAACAACGCTTCCATAGTCTACTCTAAAATTATACCGCCTCTCACCACGTCTAGTCTAAATTTATGCCGCCAGTCCACGCGGCCGTAACGCTTTTTCGTGACAGAAAAATTCTAAGACCCCGTCTATATACAAGTTTCACTTCAAAAATATATAATCTATCGTTTTAGTTAAAACTGTGTCGGACTAAGATAATTTTTAAGTATACGAACAACTATAAACCGGTACGGGGAATATTCCCGCGATAAAAAATTACACATTTTATTACATTTGTTATCGATCAGTAAAAATATCACATTGGACTTCGTTTTTTTTTTAATCTAGCCATTTTAAAAATTCCCAGAAAAATTTCCGCGGTATACCCAAAATAAAAAGTAGCGCAGATTTCAAGTCTAAGAATTTGCTGTCGATCATTGAAAACCGCATCGAAATCAGCCCGGTAGTTTTTACGTAAATCTCGAGCAAACAGACGAGAAATGAAAAAAAAATTGCTTTGTTTTCTCTGTCGTTTATATATTTTATTCCAGTTGTTTTTTTTAATAGCTTCAGCTACAGTAGTACAAACACGGCATTTTTATAATTTTATAATATTATAGATTAAATGCATTGGACGAATTTTTACAGATAGTTTAAAGTTCGTGGATTAAATCAATGCTCCTCACAATACCCTGGTAGAGTCATTACGAACTTGTATATCACCATTGTAATATTGTTTTAGAAAAACACTTAATTCTGAAAACATTTCACAGGGCTTTACTGGCGGTACTATGGAATCCATATTCGGCAAAAACTTCAATTATAGGAGATAAAATTTAGTTGTTGAGCTCGGACTCTCCCTTTGAGAGGAATAGATAGTATATCCGACATCATTATCCAAAACTGATTGGCGTATTCGACAAACCGGTAACCTCAACGTACAACTCTAGAATGTTATACTTCACTGTGCACGTGATAATTGAAACAAAATGCAATTTAGGTCCGACGAATTGTTTTAAGGGGTGCATGTTCCCCGGCCATTATTCGAGTTTCATGTCGTTATAATGAGAAGTTAGTAACTTATCTACCACGGCCATTGTAATTGTGTTCTCTAACGCTTTTAATTTAATTAAATAATTACTAATAAAATGCCGAAAATTTTGTTTAAACGTCATTAATTATGGTGAGATGTTTTTGGCGATTTTGCTTCCCCCTTTCCCTAGTAAGATTCAGCTCAACTCTCTCCACCGTACCCCAATCTTGTGTAAGATTTTTTAAATGTGTGTTTCTAGTGTAAATGTATCCATTGGATTTATTCTAAAAAACATAATTTGCTTAATGCCTATTTTTATTTAAGACTAGCATTAAAGATTGCGTAGAACGCTTGCACACAGAAGCTCGGTAGCTCGTCTTGTGACAATCTGTAAGGATCGCAGTTTGCGCAATGTGTGCGCTTGTGCATTGTGCAAAAAATTACGTGATATTCGCCCAGACCACCCTCTCCCAAAAGTAAGGTTAGATGAGATTCGGCTTGACCCCCCCTAAACGCCTCACGGACGCCTCCTTGTGATTGGAAATATTATTGAACATTAAAGCG
The DNA here is from genome assembly GCA_019925095.2 of Dendrolimus kikuchii. Lineage (NCBI taxonomy): Eukaryota > Metazoa > Arthropoda > Insecta > Lepidoptera > Lasiocampidae > Dendrolimus > Dendrolimus kikuchii. The sequence goes on from CM034407.1 coordinate 11,399,483, forward strand.
TGAATACAGGTTCACATATTATTGAATCTCCGACTTAGCTCCATGTACATTGTACCCTTTATTATTTATCTTAGATAATAAATAACTACGCCCATCCTCTGAACGAATGTAGGCGTAAATGTTTGAATCACTAAGCTAATGAACCGCTTGTTTTATTTTTATTGTCTTTGACATTGAGAATAATCGCTAACGTGATAATTTTAAGACGTATTTAAGAACAATGATTCATATCGTATTTAAGATAAAGAATTAGGAAGAAATTTGGAGTTATAATCACTTTTAATTCTAGTAAAAATGTGTAAATGTAGCCGTTCCAATTATTCACTTTGAAAGGCTTTAAATGGGTACTTGAAGAGTGATATTTTTGTGTCCAAACATTGTACGATTTGGTTACATTATATTATTATTTAAATTTAAATCTCAACGGCTTAGTTAAAAGTGACTTTGTGATGCTGCAACAAAGATTCTTTTCTTTTTCAGATTTTCACGAGGTAACATCAGGTCATAGAGGAGGTAATACAGTCAATATTACAATCAGGGCCCCAGTTCTGCGTTTACAATATCAGTCAAAATGGTCGACTATTCTGACGATATTGTAATAGCAGAATTAGGGTCTTGTGTCCATGCAGTTAGTGTGATGCGTATGGTAGGATGTGTATTTGGACAGAACCTTTGTAACATGAAAGTGTTTTTAAGAGGTAACAAATGCAGTGCACGTTGCAATGTTGGGTCGTATTTGCACAATCCGTGCATTGCATCTATTAGTGGCATGAATCAGCGATGACGTTGGTACTAATACAACAATAGCCCCACTTCTTCCTTGAGCTGACGGAAATTATACTAATCAGAGATTTTCTGCTAGCAGCATCTATTTTTATAAACAGATACTTAATTATAGACTTGCTAAGGTTACGTTAACCCCTTCAACGTTGGTGAATTTTGCATGTGCAACTTAAAGTTCTTTAAATAGTCTAATGAAATCCATTACTGCTGAAAGTTGACCAATGAAGATCGTTAAATCTAACTTCACACCGGTAAATCTAAACTGCACCCATGTGTACGGAAAACGCTTGAAGTCTAGCCACGATGCCTATTTTTCGTTAAACGCTTACTTTCTTTCATATCTTAAATTTTAAGGATGAAATATTAGTATCATGAGGACGGTAATGAAATAAAGCTGTGACAAAAAAGAAAACTGAAAAAGTTGATGTTTCTCAAGCAAGATCATATACACATTTGCAAAGTTGTCTTCTTAATGCAGAAAAATAAAGCTTTACATATAAGAACTTTGCTAGCAATATTTAGGAGAAAAGTAAGCTTTAAATTTACTAAATAGAGAAAACATTAAAAAAATTATAATATAACCAATTGAAAACAAATATCACATAGAATATATAGCAATATTTTTAGAGTTTAATCAATTCGTTTTTGGCATTTTTGTTTACAAATTATCTTTAATAAAAACAAAATTAAATTAAGAATCAAGGTTGACCTGTGTTAATTTATAATGTTTATAATTAAAGTCATTTTCAGTGCTAATTACACTTAATCACTTTAAAACAAATGTTTTTAATTACAAATGATATTACTTACTTATTATTATATTATAATATTAATTAAGGGTATTTGTTATTGCATTTGTAAACGACATATATTAAAAAAGTTTTATATGTATCAGTTTAAACTCATTGGTTATATGAATTACTTTCATATATATTTAGTATATTATTAGAATTATTTATTATATAATAAATGTGTTAATTTTTTTTTAATAATATGAAAAAATATGAAATGTTGACTTTCGATGATAGCGGGGTCTGGGATCTAAGCTACCGGTCCCTCCTGCGCCTCACAATTCGTGCCGCGTCCCAGGATTGCTGCCTTCCGTATCTAGAGCCCTTCGTCTAGCATCCAAGCGAGAGCCTCTCTAGATGATGGTCGAGGCTTTTCGCTATAAGACCATTTACGGTTATATAGCGTTAGTCATATAGATAAAACGGTAATATACGACTATTAAAATTATGTTTATTGTTAGATTTTATAATATTAGACATATTTATCTACTAACAAATAAAACAAGTTATGCTTTATAGGTGATAAACAATTGACAACTCAGAGACTGATCCAGACAAAACAAGTAAAATTAGTTTACAAAACTTACTATTTCTGGCATCGAACCTGAGACCTACGCGTTCCAATGAACTAGGCGGGCTAAAGTTTAGACCACTAGATCACGGAGGCAGACGAATTATTGCATGTTTAAAATGATACACACAGAAACTGTTTTGCAACTCTTTGAGGCAATAAAAAATTCTTCTCTCATATATTGTCCAAAAACCAATGTGACTATTACCATTTCGAATGAATGCAATTCGACCTGAATACAGCAATGCGTGCTACGCTTTTCGAATATTAAAATTCCTCAAAAGGCATGTTTAGTTTAGCACAGGTGTTCAATTGTAACAGAGATTGCGATTCACAACAAGCTCCTCTAGCCATATTTAGAAATGTTAACTAACGTATTATAACAGGATAATACTCATGCTGGATTTTTTTATTTAATGAATTCATCAAACAAGTAGACGACACACCTGATGGAAACCGGTTACCATCGCCTATGGACGTTTTCAATAACAAAGGTGATACAAATGCGCTGCTGGTGTCTTAAGGGAGACTGGAAACTGGCCACTAATGCCGGAACGCAACTCAAGGCTGTTATGGCGGCATACTCTACACCAGGGTAAATATCCTACCACCTGGCTGTGGGTTGTTTTGTCGCCTCTTACGACAGGCCTGCCGGCCGCAGGAAATTGTATTCTTTCTCCGTTCCTGCACGGATAAAATACTATGTTTGCTCTCATTCTCCAATCACACCTTGAAAATGCATTTCAGTGTGTATTTTTCCATGGTCTACAACCAACCGGGCATGAAGGATGCTATAACAATGTAAACATTAACACAAGTGCACACATCAAAATGATGCACAATGACATTGTTTTATCATTACGTGGACAACGGACACTTGTTAACCGCAGATATTATGTATACTGTAAGATTAAATATTTACAAGTTCAAAATAAAAGTAAAATTATGGGAGATGATATACACAAATAACTAACCTCTCTAGAAATAAATAAATAAATTGTAAGGTTTTGCAAGTTCAAATTCAAATTCAAAAGTTTTATTCAAAATAAGTTCCACTGGAGAAAACTTTTTGAAGGTCATACATATAAATTAAAATTTAATTTTACTTCCTATTCTATGTAAACCGCTTCGCAGCGTGTTATTGCTGTTAAGGAGCAGAAACGGCAACAAAATCCCCCGCAACACGTCTAGCTAAATATTGTTTTTCTTTATATTTCTTATTCTATTTATATCTCAAGATTCTTTCTTTTTTATAAGTTTTATACAGAAGTATGTTACAGGATTATTATACTTTTTGAGGAATTAATAGAGTTATAGCAAACAGTGCATACTCGAAGAGACCAAGACACAATAAAATGAAAGAAAAATATTATTATAGTTAAAAAAATGACATGACGTACTAAAATGTTATGCTGCAATATATCTCCATAAATTCCTTACAAGCTTGGCAAGATAATAATGTTATACAAAATATTGTATAAGAGGTTGGAGCGAGCTGCTATGTAAATGAAAGGTTTTGGATCTAATGCCAAGAGTTCATGTATTCTTACTCAAGTTTTAGATGATTCAAATAGAAACGAAGCGAAAATCGTATCCTAATAACCCATCCACCTTAGCATTGGTCAAATTATTAATAAGTTTTTGACTGACACTAAGCAATGGAATTCTTATGGCATCTCGATAAACCATATTTAACGTAACAGTAGAGGTTTTGTACACAAACACAAATCTTGCTTACTACAATCCTTACAACTATTGTTCATTTTTAACCAAACTTATACCGGTTTTCTGAAAAAAAATCCATAGTAAAGTATAATCCTACAAGTTCCAGGTTAAAACTCTATAACACACTACCAAGATGGTTTTCTTTTACGAAAGACCGAGCGTGAATAATTTCGTTAATTTAAATTAATAAATCTTTTGAGAATCATGGAAGTACTACGTCTGAAACCTTCATACAATATCGTCTCCACATATTTTCTATTATTGCTGGTACAGAGCAGAGGCTGACCGCCGACCTATTGGAAAGTGGTTAAATACAGTAGTTTTGCTACTGCCAGACTTGAAGGAATTTTATAAAACCTTTCCACGAATGTCGCCAGTTCATCGCATTCCACCTTAATGGACATATCTATGAGTAAGAAGTAAGTGACAGACTAATTGCTTAACACGTTAAACTATTGTTATCAACAATAGAGACGACGTGTGCCAAGAATAAACCCATAGCGTCTAGCTAGCTGTTATGCTGTTAAGCCATTAAGGTAATGTCAATCACCTATTGATAAAATATTTGTTTCTTTTCACTAATATTCGGTTAACAATATATATTTATGGATAAGTTAATTTAATGTAAAATAGCCAAATGTAAGAAAAATAAATATTCTTTAAATTAGGTGACCTGGAAGAGATTGTGCTTTGACCAATAAAGCCGCCTATTGTTTTTACAAAGACAATATTGTAATTGTACATTTTTTGTAATTGTTTATTTGATGCGCAATAACGTTTTAACCATCTAACTATCAAAGATTTTTGTAAATATGAAATAATGGCAAATAAAAGTTATGGTCGCCGCTTAATTACTGTTAAAGACGAAGAAGCGGAGACGCAACAAACTCCCCAGCAACATGATTTGTACTTCATAATTACTATGTATGTAATATTCGTGGTCTTTTTTTAAAATGTAAAATAGGAGTGATCACGGTAACATAGCAGTACCCTAATACTACTAGTTCAGTGATTTGAAAAAATACTTTTGCGTGATAGATATGTCTACAATATGAAGGGATGCGGAGGAGGAATCGTAACGCTACGATCCCAATATCGATTCTCCGCAGGATACATTTTTATTTTTTTAAATATTGATCTGAGTATCTCCTAATGGACCCAAAATTGACTGTCATGTATTACCCATAACACGATTGTAACGTTTTCAGTTCGGGAATATACGATGTGTTTACTTGTATTTATTTGCCGATTTTTTTTTATTGCAGGGGATCAGCAGACAGGCAGACGGCCCACTTGATGGAAAGCGGTTACCATCGCGTATGGACATTTGCAACACCAAAGTTGCTACAAACGCGCTGCTCTCTTAGGGGAGACTGGAACCTGGTCACTAATGCCGGAACACAACTCAAGGTTGTTATGGCGACATCCTTTAGACCAGAGGTGGTAGCCATCCAGTCGGGCAAATGTCCTACCACCTGGCGAAATTTAAAATTAAATTAGATTAAAAATATACACAATAACAATGCCCAAAAAAGGCACTTTATAAATAGAAAATATTCATATTAACTGGTAACCATTAGACCTACGGCTAAAGCAGGCTTAAAATACTTGGCGAGAAAGGTATGAAAAAAGAAACAGCGGATCAACAAAATGTACAGGCAAAAAGCATTGTCACAAATGTAGGTATACAAAGTATAATACTACAGGTTTATCTGGGACTCGCTATTTGTCGAACCAGTTTTCGCGAATAATAATCTCAGTCGCATGCCTACAGAGTTCATTGTCAGAGTGTTTTTGAACTTTACGGCGTGTATTCTAGAACAATATTCATCGTCAAACTGGCGCTTGAGATGACAAACCGTACAAAATAAAAAGTATATTTGAACGCAAAAGGAAGGAAGCGACCGGGGGACATTTCAATTTACCGATTATCATTTCAAGTGTCTGGTGTGAAGCGTTATTCCAGAATACGTCTCTTTATATATTACCATATTACTTCGTCGGAAACATGAACATCCACAATCTAGGTGAATATTATAAAACACGTAACACATATTTCTTATCTTTTTTGTCATGCCCCAAAATGTGACAAGATAAACAACAGCCTGCTTTTGAGCTTCCGTGCAAACAATACGAGCGGCAGTTTGAACAGCTTGTAAAAAGTTACGTATTTTGTGATTAAATTCTAGTTTCAACAAAAAAACTACAACATTCCACGCAGCTTCATTCTTATATATTTTGAAACCGTATACCATGAAAACTATCCTATTTTTCAGAGATAAAAGTACCCATGTGCACATACGGTACTTTTATATCTGAAATCTCTATCTTCTCTCTAAAAACATATCTCTTTTTTCCCTTTTATCTAAAACTAGCGGCCCGGCGCGGTTTCACCCGCGCTCTGTCCCGCTCCCGTGGTATATAGTATCATGTTATATAGCCTATGACACTCCCTGTTAACGTAGCTTTCCAACAGTAAAAGAATTTTTAAAATCGGTTTAGTAGATCCAGAGTTTACCCCCCACAACATCACAAACTTTACCTCTTTATAATATTAGGATAGATAATATAGGTATATAATATTTGTTGTATAGCGAGCGCCAGATTTATAATTTTAAGATATCAGTATATAATAGAATGCTGCGCAGTGACATGTTACCGAGCACTGTATCATACAGCCTGTATGTATATACATAGAGTAAAAAGTAAATTTAATATTTCATATATATACAATCCTTTAACAAAATGTACTAATATCCGTGCAGTAGGTATATTTTATCCGTGCAGGAACGGAGAAAGAATACAATTGCCTGTGGCCGGGCGGCGTGTCGTAAGAGGCAACAAAACAACCTACAGCCAGGTTGTAGGGCATTTGCTCGTCTTTATGGCTACCACTTCTGGTCTATCTGGTCTAGAGTATGCGGCCATTACAACCTTGAGTTGTGTTTCGGCATTAGTGGCCAGTCTCCCTTTAGAGAGCAGCAGCGCATTTGTACCACTTTTGGTGCTGTGAATGTCCATAGGCGATGGTAACCGCTTTCCACCAGTCTGCCTTTCTGCTCAACTCGTACAATAAAAAAAAATGAGAACTTTGAACAAAAACTTGATTTGGTATCTATTTCGCAGCATTGTGTTATTTTATCTAGCGACTAAAGTTCGAGGCGGATTGTACCAAATTTTTATAATCATTTCTTTCGGAAAAAAACATACAAACACACAAATAAATAGTCACTGTTACTTTTATATATTACGTATAGATGCTCCACGCAAGATAAACCAGATGATGTTTTTAAAGGTTAAATAAGTGGTTTAGTCACGAATTGTTTGACTACCCGATGTATTAAAGATTAATATGAAACATTTTAAACCCTTTGCAAATTATTCTTTTCTATTAGATTTTATAATAAATTCAAATTTATCTTACATACTTTATTTGTATTCAATAATATATTTCACGCTTAATTAGGCTGTGCGCGCATTACGTATCTTTCGCTGAGATTTTTTTCCGCAATATATTACCTATATGGAACTCCATAGAAGTGTGCGCACCACGGAGTGATTTGATTCTGAGCCGGATTTAATTCCTGTAGATTTCTACAGATTTGATATGCGTTTCAGAACTTCATTTTATAAATGCAAACCCAAAGATCGATGCTAAATATCGATTACATGACATTTTTTCACAGTTTTGCTGTGGTATAATACTTTTGTGAAATATTTTTTCACAAAATCAATAGCCTTACGCGTGGTGCTTTCACAACAATCACCTTTGGAGATGTTTTGACTAAAGGTGATGTAATATTACTCAAATCCGGTAAATTTTTATTAATGCAATTAAAAGGTGTTTCTTACCAGTTTTACAAATTAAACATTACATTAATCACGTAATTAGTCAAATATACTTCCTTCGACTAGTTTCTAAATGGACAAGCGAAATTGGTTCTTTACGTGACACACGAAACTAGAATACATCACCGTCAAATACATAGTGCTAATGAAAGAGCGCACGCTGAATCATTATTTGCCCAACCTGTTGGTTTGATAAGCAAACAGCCAGATGTTTTGCAAATTACCCAAATACTATTTTATTACGACGATATGTCATTTGCCGTAATATGTATACGTTTTGAATTACTTTCGTGCTCTCATAATTTACGCCCTTCTATTAAACTTTAATTAAAGACTCCTGCGCATAACTCAACTTTTTACAACAATTATTTTACTGTTAAGGCTATACAGCTTTGGAACGCGCTTCCAGTTGCTATCAGACGAGCAAAATCGATATTTAAAATTATGATAAAAAAATACTACCTGTCGTTAGAATATGATATATAAATTCATTTATAAATATTTAGATCGCTTTTTTTGTACATAATTAGATATATTTTAGTCTTTAAGTTCATTTTTGTATTGCTGTATAGTGAAGTGTTATCTATCTATGTCATCAAATCATTCTGTTACTTACATTTTTTAAATCTTACATTCTTTTACTTTCGCATAATAGAAAAATACAACAGTTTAGTTTTATTAAGTTGTTTTCACTGTTGGCCGTGTACAAAAACCTTAACAGCCACTTATTTTAATGTTATTTCGTATCACGGTTTATGGGAGTAATAACATTTACACCAGAATTACACGCTACGAAAGTGACACCATTCATTATCTAAATACCTAAATATATCACCTGGTAATTTTAACGAGTTAGAGGGATAATAATACTGTCTAAAACAGTTTCGGTTAAACCCACAGCTATGTACTGTGGACGTTAAAGCTCTGATTTTCGAGCCGGTCTTGTGCTTGTATGTGGCTTATATAACCATATTTATTTTAAGCGTATACTCGCAAGACAAGAGCTGACAGATTATTGCTGCACAGCATACATTTATGATTTGAAATCATTTACCACGAAACTCCAACAATTTCACGAAAATGTTAAGTTTTCCAGACTGAAACGAAACATCAACAGTAGAAATTTTAAGTGACTCAGGGTGGTGTACGACTTATATGTTTTATACCAAACACTTTTAATAAAACAGATATATCTCAGAATAGATGATAGAATAGAAGTAGGGTGCGGTCGATAGACGCGTCTATCCAGACAGTTCAATCACGAAATTAGTCTACCAATACCACTTAATTTATCAAAGTAGTTTCACTTAACTGTATAGGTTAGTATAAGATTCTATTAAGTTTACGAAGCGTACCGATCGATATAACACCATGAAGTTATTTGGCATCTTTATTTGTATTTATAAGCATTCAAAAAATAGAGTTTGTGTATATAGCCTGGAAATCTATGGCCAACACATTCAATAAGATCAAACTATGAGAAATTCAGAATACCTATAAACGAATAGTAATTCCGCAATGGAAAGTCCTAAAACAGCGAGGGAAACTTTCGAAGGGTCAAAGAGGGTTGCAAATGATTTTCGATTGCACTTTATGATGAGCCAACGTGGCTTACTCAAAACGATGCGGTTGCTAATGACGGACCTTGGCAATGACTGTCTTTCAACCGCACCAAGGCCGCTACATAAAAAGAGCATGCAGTACACACGCGTTTACCTATCTTCTTTGTAACGGTCATTGGGGTGTAGTTATAGCCAGGTTAAATCTAGGTAGCGTTTGAAATATCGCAGTACGGACTTTGCTAGACATCCCAAGCAAAGAAAAAGGTCTGCACAGATGTCATATCTGCCGGTGTTCTGGCGTTAGCTATGTCTTAGTCCTGGCTCAAGTGTCAAAAGAAGCTACGACAGTTCTAACATATCCAACAGTCTCCACGAATGGTAAACTACGTCAACGCTATCTGTGCACTTAGGGGATATGCATAAAGCATTTCCACCACCGGGAATAAAATAGTATGGCAGCAACAGAACAATGATTAGTCTTTTAAAAGAAGTTTATTACTAAGGTTAACTACTATAAAGGCTTTCAATGTAGATAATTTTTGAAAAATAGATAAAAACAAAATAGTCGTGTTAATGCAGTTGTAGCCTCTTCCCTTGTCAGTCTATTGCGTGCCGACTTCCTTCCTCGAGCAAAATATCATATTACTACTAAAGGGTGCTATTTTAGGGCTTTGTTGGTTCGTGTTTCACACAATGTGTGAAATAAGAATTTAATTTCTCAACCAATAACATAATCCAAAAAGAATTTTAGTACAATCTAAAGTCGTAGTAGTCGGAGACAAAGTTTATTATTGGCTGATTAGTGCCTAATTTTATTTAAAAGACAATAACATATAACATATACACATAACAATAACATAACCCAAAAAAAAATTACTACAATCGAATCGATGTAACAATACTAACGCCAAATTGTTAAACAACACGAAAAGGGCGTTGTTGAAAATAGGTCAAAAGGGTCTTTGTGCTCCCTTATACAGTGTACTATATATCACAAAGGCTCTTCCTGCGCCTTTCCTCACGTAAAGTTCAAATTAAAATAAAGTAAGAGATTACATTTATGTGCTATAATGCCATATTACGTCATTATTACACAGGTATTTTATATAGATATGCCCGCGACTTCGTCCATGCATGACTTGAAATTCCCATGGGATTACGGATACACAAAGTACCTACCTACCGCAACTATCGTTTTAAAGCTGTGTCAGAATAACCTAATTTTTATCCACCCGGAAAGCTACAAACCACACCTGTAAAATTTCCCGTGGGATTCCCGAAATAAAAAATATCACATATTATATTATATAAAATTTGCTACCTATCAGTAAAAAAATCACATTGGAATTAGTTTTTTTCAAATTTGGCCGTTTTAAATAATTCCCAGGATATAAAGTAGTTTAGATCTTAAGTCTAAGAATTTGATGTCGATCAGCGATAACCGCATCTAAATCAGCCCATAAGTTTTTACGCGAATTCCGAACAAACAGACAAGAAGTCTAAAAAAAATTGCATCGTGTTCTCCATAGTTTATATAGTGTATCCAGTTGTTGTTTTTTAAAAAGCTTCATCATTGAAGCTGTCTGTACACACAGACACGGCATTTTTAGACATTTATAATATTACAGTTTATTTACAATTTCGTGGGCGACAAATTGTAAGACTGCAGTTATTGGTCCGAAGGGAGAGTAATGATTGGTTTATAAACATGAGCAAATGTTAAATTTATATGACTTTGTATTTCTTGCCTAAAAATTTCGTATACCATAGAATTTTCCTTTACAAGCTGTCTAAAAAAGTAAAGACCTGTATTAACCGCCGAACGTATGGTAATCCTATACATAAATACAATGTTGAATGTAATAATGTTACTGTAAATTCACTAACATGATACAAAACAGATGTAATACAAATTGGCGCAAGGGCATCACAATGGTCATTTTATACACGAAAACATTGCATTGCATCATTGTAATCATTATACGTACATGTATAATCGTTTCAATATATGTATGTATGTACATATCTCACACATGCCGTCAATCAATAGTAAATGGCAGCGAAGGTAATAACAGAGCTTGTCTAACGGTTTGTGTTTCAATAAAATATGTAATACACATAGAACTATTTGCTCTAGCGTAGCGGCTACCGGGTTTGTGATTTTTAAATTTCCATAGTTAATAGGTAAAATGGAAATGTCTGTTTGGGTGTGACACCATATACGCAACTGAAACTAAATTAATCCATTATTATGTCTTCGAATCTTGTTTAGGACAATGTAAGTAAAACATCGTTCTACTAATATTACTATTTATCCTCATTTTGTTGTGGCTGATGTGAACCGAAGGAAAGGAAGCCATCTTGAATCAGTGTCCAGTCAAAGTTTGATCGCTGTCATATTTGCGCCCGTGCGTATAACCCTCTATCATGTCCAACTTTAATATATTGACCGTGCCATATACTTCAACTTATGAGAAGTATTAACTATGATGTGGACACGACGCTGTGCGATGTTATGTTTCTAATGCAAGATCATCAAATTCAGAATTATCTTAATATACAGTCCACAATTCAAACCAGACTAATTTTTCCCACACCACACTAATGGACCACTACAGCGGGGACGCTGTAAGTTAGCGACAATATGAAATTTACTATATAGGTTTACTGTTCCGTATCAACATTGAACGATATGAATACCTTTAATCTCTAAAATTTCACTTGAAAGCTTACAAAATTAAAAAATTCCTACTGCTAAGTTAGAAATATGAATAGTAAATAACATTTTACAAACTTCGCGTTAAAGGGTTACATTTTTCTCAATACACACTAAATAAGAAAGTTCAACTTACATGACGGTCGGAACTTTGACACGTCCATGCCGCATTTCTCCCTGTTGTACAGCAAAATCTTGCATACACGCCATGGTCCGAAGTAGCCTCGTTCATAATCCGGGTTATCCACTGCAAACAAAAGAAAAAATATTATGTTAAAAGCAGTGTCTAGTCGAACGTTGCAGTTCAGTGGAGAGTTTTAGAAGAGAGGCAACTTGTTTTCTTGAACTACTGACACAATCAATTTTCATCTTAAAATAATTTGTGTCCGAAGTTCCACTGTTTTTCTCAAAGTCTAGAGAAATCTCATTTTTCTTCAAACTATGTTCCACTGGAGAAAAATTTTGAAGGTTTGATATGTAAGTGAAAATTTATGTCTGTGTTACAAAGTGTTATAGCTGTATCAAGAAAAGAAGTGGCAAAAAAGTTTCTAGCAACACGTTTAGCTAACGATTCTTGTATTTCATTTTTATCTCTCTCAGGCTTTTCTCAATTACATGATATGTTATTCTTTTTAAAGTACTGTTGGACTTGGCTCCTCTTTCGTTATCAACTAATAAAAACTATGGGCATACGGCATCCTTAAAGTATCTTTAGTTATGTATCCATATATTTAAAAAAAAATTTAGGTGAGACAGTAAGGTCGCAACTGTGTGAGACATACATACTTCATCATAAATTTTATAAAATACAGTGTACCGTGTGAGTGTTCTTAGGTGAACTAAATATTTCCCTGCTTAGTCTTCAACAAAGGTAAACATTTTTTTTATGTTTGTCGTGTGTCACGTAAACCTACACAATAGCTAAACCAGTTTAAATGTGGTTTTTTCAGTGACGTTTTGAGATAAGCTTGCGATGTTTAATCCATACTATTGGTATTATGTAAATGTATGAGTGCTTTGAACAGTCGTTTGATCGTCTTTGTCCAAAAAAAAAATACAAAAACATAATGGGGAGGCATATTGTATACTTTTAACCAGGCAAATGAGATAACTTTTACAAGATCTCTCTCTTTTCTTTCACCATATCCCAATTATTTGGGGTCGGCACAATATGTCTTTTCCTTTCACACTCCTCTACTCTGACATACATCTTCTGTCACACCACATATCATCCTTCACACAATTCATCCATCTTTTCTTTGGTCTACCTTTACATTTATACCCATCTATATTGAAGATTAACATTCTTTTTGTCACGTGACTTTCATCCCTCCTCATTATATGCCCATACCAACTTAATCTTCTTCCTTTCAATTTTTCAAGATATAGATATCTAAATAACAATTTTCTATCTTGGTTGCTGTTATTAAATCCCTATCACTCAATAACTAATCATCTCAACCGATCTGAAGATACCTAGGACGCCTATAATAAAATATGTATCATTTCCAATAGAATTAAGTTTAAAGTAAGTTAAACGAAAAAGGAATAGATAGATGACAATAAGAATGGCGCAAATAAAGTTATTTCATAATGACTATAAGTTAAGTTCAATCTAATGTCAAGCAAGTACATAATGACAGTCTTAAAGCAGCCTGAGAGCACATAAACTGGATTTAGGAAAGTTGTACAAGGCAACATTACTGGAAAGCAGTAAAATTACATTGATAAGGAATTGCTGCTATTTGCTTATTTAAAATTTCTCTACATTTTATATCGATTGGAAATGCTTTTTCCCTAAAAGAACGCTTAAAGGTTTAATGCTATAGGTACTAAGCCTCATTTAAGGAAAATTATAATTATTATTATGCATTCGTTTAAAGTACTATTTTATCTGACCTTTGATCAAGGCGGTTATGTATATAAAAATACAATACCTCAGATACTGTTGCTCAACTATAAGGAAGCTTGCACAACTATCACTTAGATCAGAGGTGTAAGGCGGACACTTCTGGAGAACAGCTTAGTGAAATTAACGTGTCTAGGAATATATAAGCCATGGTATAAAGTACCACTTTATATAAATACTTGTTATATTCGTAATACAAATCTGTAAAAATGGCCCCTTTAAGCCCCCAGATCTTCTATGAAACTATTATATAACGTCCTTGGTTGCTTAGTGCTGTTCAGCCGTAATAGCTAGCTTGTTTTGGATTATAATCACGAGATCCCTAAATGCACAAAGATATTCTCTCATATTCATATTAAAATTTACCTACAAGGTTATTTAGTTAAAATTAGGTTTATTGTAAATAGTAAATGTAGTTAGAAATTAGTTTTACTCATCTTATTTACTACTTTAGGACACAAACAACCAGCCTTAAAGATGAGTCAATTAGTTGAAAATGAAAGTGGGACAAACTGGTCAAGGAAAATTTGAATATTCATGACGTAATGGTAAAACTATTCAGTTGTACGCACTGAGCATATTTGACGAACAGTTCTGACCTTCATGCCACCTACATGCATTAACAACTTGCTTTGATATGACAATATCTTAGTAACTTAAACACATTTATGAGCCATATCGTAAAAGAAAAATACTAAAAGAACGACAAACACTCAATACAAAACGTGAAAAAAGCTTATTACGGCTTCCAATTTTTATAGATTTAATCTAAACCAAAAACAAACTAAAAGCAAGTACTTGACAATAAAATCAACTGAGATACTTTTTATCCTCAATCATCAGACAGATCGTTACAACCTTTCACTTCCCTCTCCCTCTATCCAACCTTCCCTATCCCATCAATCTATTCCAATACCATATCCCATTCTTCCTGTCTGCTCCCTCTATTTATCCTATTGCTATCCCAAAGGTTAGCAACGCGTGGCCTCGCCATTGGTGTTGCAAACGCCTATAGGTGAAGGTAATATTCCATGAAGTGCGTTGCTTGTTTGTCAGCTTCGCAAATAAAAAGATTTTTTTAACGTTTGTTTGGGTGGTGTTATGATATCAAAATTCTAACGAGCCAAAGAGATCATTGATTCTTACTTAAACAGTAATTTTTCACTGAATTCCTTTGTGAAGAGATTAATGAAACTACGTGAAGCGAACGGTGCTTGTCAGGGTCATAGCAAGTGGAGATTCATCGTCTCTGCCTGTTCCTATGGGAAACAGGAACGTAGCAAAAACAGGCCAACATTTAGAACAATTATTAAGGTTTAGTAAAAGTAATAGTTTAAGTAGGATTTTCTTCAAGTTTGCTGTATCGTGCAAAAAGTTAACAAATTTCTGTTAGGTTTAGTATAGATCCTTTAGAGATTGGAGTTGAACACCCAACAAAAACCTAACTTCCCTAAAACAACAATAGAATAGGAACATTAAAAAAAATGCAAATCCACCGAAGGTTAAAATTACTATAAGAGGAACCAAGATAAACGCGTCACGATTTCCTGACTCAGTACTAATTGAATTCATACTATGTTGCAAATTGGACATCCTGCTAACTTTGTTAAGAACTTAAGTTCTCTCTTAACAGTGAAATCTGAAGGTTTATGCAACTTTAACATTTTAACTACCCATAGTATGTAAACTAAAATGTAATACGTCGCTTGACACTTAGATCACTGATAAATAAGAAGAGCAAAGATATGAGACGTATGTAACAACCAAACAATAATTTATGTACATGTTTCAAGCAAAATACAGTAGCAAATGTAAAGGAAGTGAAAAAGGGTATCATTAGTTCAAATCGCTGTATTACATTACAAGATTTTTCCAAATGAGTAACATACAAGGAAAATAAGACACCGACTGATATTACACGTAGGCGCTAGCAATTACAGTCATTTAATTAAAAGTTACGTTCACATAACTACCATGCTGACATTAATGCAATAATACCTTTAAAGGACCTACGGGCTAGGAAGGCGTAATACTTAATACCCATCAGCCCATGTCCGCTTACAGGCAATGAAATGACTCATAAGGCACGAGTCAATTTAATTCATTGTGACCGACATTCACCCAGACCTAGTCAATCAAGACGAGACTGAATCCATTAAACCAATTTCACACGCACGCGACCACTGTATTACGATATATGTATCAATTACAATACGCTATCGCTGCAATTTTTTAAAATCTTGAAGCAGGCAAACAGGCAGACGCCCCTACTGATGAGAATCGGTTACCGTCGTCTATAAACATTTGCAACTCCAGGGGCGTCGCTAACGCGTTACCGGCCTTTAAGAATTTTATAGCTCTTCTTAAAGAATCCCACGTCGTAGCGCAGAAGAGAAACCGCAGCGGGAAGTTCCCTTCAGATCATTATTGTACGCGGAAGAAATATTCTAGAGAACCGTTACGTAATTGAGTGTGAAAGAAGTGGAGGTGAACATCCCAAAGATAACTTCAAAATGTGTTTGGAGACAGAGATTGAAATTAAATCATCATCATTAAACCTAAATTCCAAATGTGATAATTCAAGATGATTTCCTCTGTGCTAAAAAAGTGCTTTCGGTATTCCTACAATATCGTAGATTTAACTAGAACATCCTTTTGAAAAAATATGTATTGTAAAAAACTACTTGCGTTACACGTTAGCGAGATAAGGCCACGTACAGCTGATTTCCTAAATAGATAGTAAAGCAGACAAAAAACAGCTGAAGTTATTAAAGCTGTCTAACATATCTTGGTCTGTTTTCCTTGGAATTTGTTTTGCAATAATAGTTACTTGTTACTGAAAATTAAAATGACAGGTACATTATATTATTATCTGCATAAACAACAATTTTAATATAAATTGCAAATTTTATTACCAATAGTTTATTATCTCAAAAGTAGCTAACTCAGATTCGTCTTATTTATTATTAGCGTTTACCCCACGGCTGCGCTGTAGGTTAAATCCTAGGCTGTAACTTTATTTTACTTAAATAAAAACTTTATTTGGTTTTTTATATATATAAACCGCTGCGTTGCGTTGTGTAGGAGGACTTATACAGACAAATAGATGTGGGAACTTTGTTTTATAATATGTAAAGAAGATAAGGAAGCACGAATAGCCTGAGAAAATTTAGAGGACTAAAAGATCTGGTTAGAAACAGGAAGATTTATAAAATTGTGGAGTAAAAAATAAACCATGACTATGAGCCAAACCATAGAGTATGAGCGTTACCTATAGTAAATTTTTGATATTGCACGTACACACCGGCGCGAGTGTACTGTTTTCATGCCCAGCTGGACCGGTGTGTGTGTACTTCCGTTGGTCAATTGTGCGCCAAAAACGATAAGTAACTTATTTAGCTAAGGGAAGTTTTATCTAAGTTATCTTTATAGTTTCTTGTTCAATTCTCTACAACTACAACAAAACTAAGTCAATTTAGTATAGACAACTGCACAGTAAAACATAAAGTCGTAGCCAAACTGATTTGAAGTATCTAATACGTAATAATATGCGAAAACGTATCATAAATACGTGTATGACATGTGTGCAACCTGACAACGTAATTATTTGTTACAGCTATGGTTGTCTACATCGCGATTGAACCGTCATCTTTTTTACTAATCCGTCTATTCCACGGAAACGTAAGAATTGACTCGGATTATAAGTCAGCTTTGTATCGAGTTTCATTTGTATACGTTGAGTAGTTTCCAAAAAAAAAATGCGATCGCAGCGTCATCTTATTCGCTATTTTCGGATTTTGTCGGGATAAAAAGTATCCTAAGTTACGCCCCGTGATATAAGTTAGCTCTGTTTCGAGTTTAATTTGTTGTTTTAACTTCCAAAATTCTAACTTACATTTTTAGAATCTGCTGGTCTGAATTAGCCCCTTGAATTTTTTTACATTTTTAAACGCAATGTACAAACTCAAACCATTTACAAATTATAGTATAGATTACCTTTCTACAATTTCATTTTAATTTAAATGTGTTTAGTTAGATAAAATTAGATTAAATACTATTATTTTGGCAAAAAAATAGTCATAGAAAGAATATAAAGGAAGTACTGAAGGTTAGTTCTTTTATCCATAGATTTAAAACATTTACGGTATTCGTGATATTTTATATATCAAACCAACTTGTGTATGTATTTTTACTGTTATAAGAACTTAGCAGAACAATAAGTCATAAAGGTTTTGCGATAAATTTTACGATTCACGCCACAGCCCCAGTAAACTGATAGCCTAGTTAAGAAGAAATAGTATTGTTGTTAGGTGTGGTAGGTATATAGAAACACTACGTAATGACGCTATACACTTTTAAAATTGTACTACTTAATTCCTTATTAACTTCTTAATATAAATAATAGATTCCCAAAAACGCCCACTGTATCCTTCCATGGGGACAATAGAAGATCCAGAGGCAAATGGACGGCATCTAAGCAGATAAGAGGGACAGACAAATTTACTCAGTGCTCATTTTTTAATATCATAAGTTGAAAATACTAATGTTCATGAATACATTTTTATCTAGTTTCCTGCAAAGTGTTGCCTTTGTCAAAGTACGCAACCACGCCGTTATCTGTACATTATTTCTGCAGAGTATCTTATGCATGCCAAGTCGCTTTAAAAATCAAGGTTTATATAAAATGGACATTCATGTTCCCTTCTATATGGGTCATCGCTTAGAAAGGGTTGGAAATTACTGATATAAATGATGAATAAACAGATCATATAACGATTTAGTTATTTATTTGAAGTCCCTCATGGTCGACTACTCATAAGCAGTAAAGATTATAGTACCCGTACAGTCTGTGGCAAGTCCAAAGATAAGGCTTTCCCTCAATTAAAAACCTATACCAACGTTATTGTTTCTTTTTAATAATTAAATTACTATATTATTGGTAATATACAAAGACAACTCTAAGGTCGATCCTAGATACCCAAACCAGAGTAATACAAAATGTACCATGCCGGGTCCTATGCCATGTACATCCACATTCTCTGTAATCCAGTGAACTAGCTGTTGGGCCAAAGATAAGATCACGAAGATCGACAAAAGAAAATTGAATAATATATACCCATAGAAAAACAGCTACCCGTTTTCATAATTTAATTATTGATCGATAAAACTCGAAGAATTTGTGGAAAGTAAATAAATCTCGTATGTAAATTACTATCGAAGTTCAAACAAAACTCGTAAAATATGATACAGCCGGACATAATTATCTAACTGCTAACGCTGCTTATGATAAATTTAAAGCACTTGAAAAATTTAAACCAGTTGAAAAGTAAGGTAGAAAAATAATTATAGAAGCAGCAACGTCAAACGTGTTTATTAAATAGCATGTTAGGATAAATAGTAGTTATTATATTACGCTAATTTTGGACCCTTACCCTAACTTAGAATGGTGTAACAAGAGTCAGATTTGTTTTGTACCGGTTCCTAATTCAGCATAGTGTAATAAGGATTTAAATAGTTTTACTTTGGAGGAGTTGATGAGCTCGGACATTTTTTTTTTCATAGATCGCTTCTTAAAGCTCGTGGGTTTAGCAAGTATCAATTATTGTTTAATATTCTAGTTAGCGAATAATATCAATCAAATAGAAACCAAATGATTCCCAGCAAAATTCCAGCTATCTTTACTTTTTAACATTTTAGCACTCGTGTCAACATTGGAATAGTTGTAGCACAGTTACTGCACAATTTAATTAATTGACTTAAGTGTTAGTACGTGACTCCAAATTGGTATTTAATAGTTCTTTACATAAAAAAGGTAATACACAAATAACTGTTATAAATCGTACTTGACACTTCATTTAGCATCAATGTCATGGAGAATTAAATCAATGAAGACTAATCGACTAAACAAAAACATCATAAAGAAAAAATATTTTAAACCTTCACTCATAGGATCGTCGGTCAAAACCCGAGGTCGATGGCTGTCAGCCCAAAATGGCATGACATGCAGACTATTGCCGGTATGTATAGACCTCAAGAACAGTTACTCTATTGTACCACAACATTAATGTTGCTGAGATTTTTGGAGCAGTTCGCTTCAAACATATTTAAGATTGATGTCTGTTGCCGTCTCGTAGTCTTTCATAATCTGTAACGCAATATTTCATAGACAGTTTTAGAAACGGTATAATTTTAATAATTTGCTATTGAAATTTTCCGCGTTTCTTTAATGTACTATTCTATTTTATTAAAACCATAGTCTATGTCCGGGATCTCATAAATTTAGATACTTTTAAAGTTTCCAACGATCAGCAAGCCTGGCAATTGAACCAGTGATAAATATTATTGTCTTAATTGATTTATAATAGATATATTTGCTACTAAGTATAGTTTTCCATGCGCCTTTGTTTGGTTAAACTTCAGATATATCATATTGTTACGAGTTGCAGGACTCGAATTAAAATGCCGTTAGAATTACTATAGAATTTA
This sequence comes from Dendrolimus kikuchii, assembly GCA_019925095.2. Taxonomy (NCBI): domain Eukaryota; kingdom Metazoa; phylum Arthropoda; class Insecta; order Lepidoptera; family Lasiocampidae; genus Dendrolimus; species Dendrolimus kikuchii. Next base: position 11,419,875 of record CM034407.1, read on the forward strand.
TTAGAACTATACAAACACGTATAGCATAGGTACAAATATAACTGGACACAACCAGTGCAAACGTCACTAAATAGATTACCGAATGTACACAAGTCTTGCCTCGCGGCTGGTTATCGCTCGACTGCCTCATCCCTCCATTGCTTTATACTGTACAAATACAATATGTCTGCTCGACCGCGTGGACTGAATTTCCTAGAATCACACCTGGCTAATGACTACCATAAAAGATTACAATACACAATGGGCTGTTTTTTTAATCACAAATTTTAAACACAAAGTAAACAAAAGAAGTCCAAATGCCGCAAAGGTAATAAAACGTCTACAGGTATGCAGGTGTGAATTTGTTATTTGTCGGCGTTCAGGTCGTAACAATATGGATTCTATTACTATCCCATTTTCCAAGACAAAAACTTTGTAAAAACTGTACTTAACGTACAAGATACCACATTCCATATTCTCAAGGCCGTGAAAAAGCAACAACAAAACATCCAAAGAAATTTACTTACATATTTTTTTATATTAGTATACAAGTATATATACTTGTACATCCCAATACGTACAATTATGTACGTACTAATATTTGTCAGGCGAGAGGCTTACACTTGAATGCGAAGAAAACAAAGGTTATGGTGTTTGAAAGAGAAGAAACCAGAACGAATGCAAGGATAATGGTCGATGATGTTATGCTGGAGCAAGTGAATGAGTTTGTATATCTTGGATGTGCTTTTAGCAGGGATGGAAGGTACACCGCTGATATAGAAAGAAGAGTGAATTTGGGGAATAGTTTGAACGGAGCGTTAGGTAAACTTCTAGGCGCTAAGAACCTCAGCCAGAAGGCCCAGCTCGCCGTACACAACGCGGTGCTGGTACCTACGCTCACGTATGGAAGCGAGAGTTGGGTATGGAAGAAAGAGCATGAAAGTAGAGTAAACGCGGTCGAGATGCGAGCACTGCGCAAAATCTGCGGAGTGACGCTCGCGGACCGCGTTCGTAATACCGAAGTAAGAAAGAGAGTTGGTCTGAAAGAGAGTGTCGGGGTGAAGGTAAGGAAAGGAATGCTCCGGTGGTTCGGGCATGTGGAAAGAATGCATGATGAAAGAATGACTAAACAGATATACAATGCAAAAGTGGATGGATGCAGAAGTCGTGGAAGGCCACGACACACCTTCCATGATCAAATTGATCGTGTACTAGCAGAAGGTGATGTCAGAAGCCTTAAGAATAGACGAGCTTGCATGACAAGAGTTATGAATGTCAAAGAGGCAAGTGAGGTGTGTAAGAATAAGCCTAAATGGCACTCTGTTGTTCGTGCCTACCCCGCAAGGGAACTGGCGTGAAGTTATGTATGTATGTATGTATGTACTAATATTTATATCAAAATGTGTCTATGTCGGTGTTAGTTGGTCTCTTCTTTAGGGATTTCATTGTAATGTTTATTACATAACGATAAAATATAAATATGTAATTACAATCGCAAAAAACTAGACCTTAAAAAAGCTAAATCCTACATGTCTTGATGACGCCACAAGTTATTCTTACAAGTTCCTAATAAGTTATTTAAAGCATATTTTTTAGACCAAACAAGCAAAATTTGTTTTTTTTACCAATTCGTCGGACTTTAACATTTTTATATTATAAAACAACTTTATCGGGCATTATAATAAATATCCTCTATAAAGATGCAGTTTTAAACATTAAACCAACTTCATACTCCTACACAGACATTACCATTTTTGTAGTATTCAATCCTATTTTTATGGATACAATGAACTTGTCTAGAAATTCAATTTTGCTATAAATTTTCAAGGCACACGACATTTTTGCTTTAAATAATGATAACTTTAAATTTATATTTCCATTTTACAAAACCGTTATGAAAAGTAGGTGTAAATTAAAGTTTGTAAACCTGTTATTAATATTTTATACTATGTCATTCTTCAAGTATTCTGTACGGATGTATGACTTAAGTTAAGTATAATGACTTAAGTTTTTAAATGAATCGATGTTATGTCGTAGCGATAATTATGTACTATTTGGGTGTTTGAGATTTTAAAGAGATACTTTGTTTACAATAATCCAATTTCTCAGCAATTCGATTCTCACGTACTATCCGCAAGAGTTAACTTGAGGACCTGAGCGGAATGCTCGCTCCCCTCCCGACCCCCGCCTTCTTACCGCTCTCGCCGTCCCAACCCCACTCTCGTCATCGACGCGTCATTACCTCGCGCTTACGTCATCCGAGCGAAGTCTCAAGTTAACTCTTGCGGGTTGTAAGTATATATAGGCTGATTTAGATTGATCCAGCTACTGATTTGGGAAGCGGACTGACTTCAAAGTATTCAATCGGGAATATTGAAGACATCAGAGAAAAGAAATCAATTTACACGATGCTAGTATGAAGTCAGCACTGGCTTCCTTCCAATTTGCAGCCAGTATCTGGATTATTGTAGATCAGCTTTGATAGCTAGTTTTCTGATCTATATTGCCTATTGTTATTATCACTGCGTGCTAAGGGCGAAGCAAAAATGCACATCTAGATAACCTGTATTAAAACCGCTAATACCATCCGGTCTTCTAAGCTTACGGAGACTCTACCTCAGCTATGGAACGGCCCTTTAATACGTTCGAATTATGACGACACAACGCAGTATAGTATACAAAATCAAGAAAGGCCTGACAATTTATGATAGGGTAAGCTCTTAGTTTTTAAAATCTATATCCATTTTTAAAATTAGATTGAATATGACAATATAATTGTAATTATAGAAAAACGCCCCATGCGCAAATTCAACTAGCACGCAGTTATTTGATATACTTATGTATTGGAGGAAAATTCTTAAGAATGTTTAGCAAACGATAGTGGATTTATGAAGTCAGTTTCACATGCTTGACAAGTTTGTGGTGAGACCTATTGAATTTCTCCGTTCAGCCTACCGAGTTTTTTCCCGTGAGATATTTCATCAGTTGAGACGACACAGGTAAAAGTGTCTATAGCCATTACTTTAAGGACTATACAGAAATGAATTTCACAGTTCAATTACAACATTTATAACTACTAGCCCAATTGAAACTAACACGTTTTAACGATCGAAAGCGCTATTTTAATTATAATTCATTCTTATTATACTTAAAAATCTATACCAATAAATTGAATTCTCTGTTTGTGATTTCAAACCATCAACTAAATAGTCTACTTCATGTCTACTTTAAAACTTAATCGGTTCACATCAGATTATTACATACATACATATTATCACGCCTGTTTTCCATAGGGGTAGGCAGACTGGATTTTCACTTGCACGCTTCCACGGTCTTGACATACATCCCTTGCTTCACCTACATTTTTTTTTATTGCGTGATTTGAGTTCAGCAGACAGGCAGACGGCCCACCTGATGAAAAGCAGTTACCATCGCCTATGAACATTTGTAACACCAAAGGTGCTACCAATGTGCTGCCGTACTCTAAAGGGAGACTGGAACTTGACTTGTTGTTATGGCGGTATACTCTAGACTAGGGGTGGTAGCCATCCAAACAGACAAATACGCTACCACCTGGCTGTGGGTTGTTTTGTCGCCTCCTACGACAGGCTGCCCAGCCGCAGGTAATGGTATTATTTTTCCGTTTCATTCATTCATTAATCTCTTTATACGTACATACACATTTATTATAGGTGTTCGTTACCTAGCCATTCTTTAAGACATTTGCGATTTGATCATGGTAAGTACCCACACCGTTTCCATACATTTGTTTTGTCAGTCTCTTTTCAACCATACCTCTATATGTCCAAACCCTCTTTATACTTTATAAGCAACAAGTTTTCCTTGTGGAAAGTACTTAAATACTCGACTGTCTTCATTGTTCGCTTATACGTAACAACAAAGAGATTGATAACACGGATCTTTAAAACGGCGAGCGTACAAAAACCCATCAGCATATTGATCGGGCTAAGAAAATTAAATCCGCCTTACGGTTAACGTGACGAATAAAAAGTAATTTAGCATTCACTATGGTGTATTATAATATTCTACCGTCAGTTGAATGCACGATGTTTATAACAATCATAGCGTGTTGATGGAGGTTTATTAAAAATTCGTTTCTTAACTTGGTGTTATATTTATAGATTAACAAATACTAGTGGTCGCCCAGTGATCAAAGTTCGACCGTAATTAATTTAAATTATAAATTTGAACACTATTAAGGTTCTGTTGTCAAAGACTATACTTCTATAATCACAGATTTCGGCAAAGCTACCCTGTTAATTTGACTTTAACAATAAACAAAAGAGTATTTATGCGTGTGTGTGTCAAATACATGGTAGTGTGTGTAATGTTTTTTTTTTATTTATTTAACGTATTTTTTATGCATAATTAAAAAAAATTGCATTCGTGGCTTCTTCTCTATATAAATTATAAGTGTGCAAAATTTCATACTCCTCCGTCCGCGCAATTTTCGTAAAAAGGGGTACAAAGTTTTTGTTTCACGTATTAATATATAGATTTGTCGAATAAAGCTGAACGTCGCCTTTAAAATATTATACTTAATGGATTTAAGATTTCATATTATAGACAAATGGCGAAAATGGTGCCCTTATTACTTTTAAATTTCCGTCCGTTTACACAAAATTAAGTTTTATTTTTTGCAGACGGACGCCTTTGTTGTAAAACACTAGTTCATAAACTATGTTGTAGCTAATGTGTACAATTGATTACTGTTTTAACGCAATTTACACATTGGTAAGTCAAAATTGAATGTATAAAGTGTCTTAACATTTTTAACTGATTTACTCTAAAAAATCTTATAAAAGCGTGAAAAGAATGACCTGACTAGGTTTTTAAGTTTTTTAGAATTATGTTTTTTACTAGACGATTATCAATCCTAGAACCAATATATAAATAAATACAGAAGTGATTTTGATTTGTTGTTTGTATATAGACATTTTTCCGTACTCTATGAAATAAAGCGATTACCATGAAATTTGGTATACATGTACTTTTGGTTACGAGAATTTGTATAGAACAATTTTATCCCTGTAAATAGACTAGTTTCCTGGGAATAGGCGAGCAAAGACGCGTGTAAAGAAATTACAAGATGTGATGTACAAGGCAAGTAATGCAATTAGATAGATCAGCCAAATTCAATCAATTTTATTAAAAAACACAGAATATGATAATAGAGTGTATTCAGTGACGTTGAATGATTCAAGTTTGTGTTTTATGGATCACTTTGGTTGATTCAACCAAATTGAAAGACAAAATTAACCGTATAATATGCGGCTTTAGACACTGCACGCTGTCAACATTTCTGCGGACCTCAAAGGCGTGGGCTTAGTTATATTGATATATAGACTGTGGTAACATGATACAAAGACTCCATAGCGTGGACGCGCGGTACATCTCCCACAGTTTTGTCACAAAGGTCTCGGTGGGTCAACGACCCGTTTAGCGGGCGCACCGCATTTTTAAAATGCAACATGGACTTGAGTATACAAGTAAAACACCTTACGCATTTGGTGAATGGAAATTAAAGACTGTGTTTGGAGGAAAAATAGTCCTAATATTGTTTGTTGTAATTTACTGAAAGTGTACTGGGCAGCTATCTCACCTGATGTTAAGTGAAGATGCGATCTAGGATGGAGCACGCTTACCTATTAGACACCTATTCACTAGTGACTTGAAGACCCACTGGTTTATATGAATTGGGGACTCCGGCAAATTGTTTCACTCGACAGCGGTGCGTAAAAGAAAGGTGGCAAAACGTTTAGTTCAAACCAATAATATGTCCATCATGTAACGATGGCGGAAACTGGTACGTCTGGTTGTCCGGTGATAGAAAGGGGATGGGGGAACCAAGTCGTGTAGTTCCAGTGAAGTGCATATGAATTAAAAGCATATAACCAAAGTAAAAAGTGAAAAAAATTGGGTAAGCGCTCGGCAGTCTGCGCACAAGGAAAGGTTCCGTAGGTGTCAAACGTCTCGTTTATTCGTTTTTTGATTACAGAACTACAAAAAGCATTCAATATAAAAAACCCCAATCTAAAAACTACTAAATGAATATTTTTTTAAACAATTCTCAAAAGTATTTATGCAGCTTATTAAGTTAGATTATTTTTTAAATAAAACGGCCTCAGTCAATACCATTAAAATTATCGCAGGTGTGGCTCCAGCATGCATTATTTCACTCATTAGAATTATAACGCCACTAGCTGCGCCCCGCGGTTTCAACCACGTGGTGATGGAAAATTGTGATAATGATGATCATTCGCACTATATAAATTATAGCCTATATGTTATTCTGATGTGTAAGCTATATTATTGTAAAGTTTCATCAAAATCCATTCAGTAGTTTTTACGTGAAAGAGTAACAAACATACATCCATACATTCTTACAAACTTTCGCGTTTATAATATTATTAAGAGGATAACACAGCACATCATAGGCTAAAAAGTATCTATTGATTGGACTGCCAAGTACTCCATTAAGGGAATACCGCAAAAACCTACAATCGCTCCGAAGTACCTCTGAAAGGAAATTGAGTTAATCTCGAAACAGTTCCGATGTAATTGAACTTCAAAGTTCATTACAAAGAACAGTATCGAGATAACTATGAATAGATAGGGCTTAGAAAGGCGAAGGCAGTAACAGTATACGAAGGCGCCATTGCGTGGTTTGACCCACTTTGCTGGTCGCCTCCAGGGAACTTGACAAGCATCCGCCGCGCATAGAACATTCCGGTTTTTAAACGTTTTTAACATCCGTATAGTAGGTATTGGGATCTCTCCCTTTGAATAAATTAGTATGTTCTTTGAAAGTGACACCTAACAATCGATGTTGAAACGTGTTGGAGTTTTTGTATGTATACTATCTATACTAGGGTATAGATAATTACAAGTGTAAATGACTGTATATTTGTCTCTAATTTACGGTGTTGGAAATGAACCAATTATCATAAAATCTCTATGATATTAAAACAGTCTAAACATGCCGTGTCTATACATTGAAGCTATTTAAAAAATCAACTGGAATATACTATATAAAACGATTGAGAACACGGTGCAATGATTTTTAGATTTCTTGTTTGTTTGTTCGGGATTCACGTAAAAACCACTAGGCCGATTTCGATGCGGTTATCGTAGATCGACAGCTAACTCTTAGAATTAAAATAAAAAAACGAATTCCAATGTGATTTTTCACTGATGGATAGCAACTTTTGTGTAAGAAAATGTGTAATATTTTTTATCCCGGGAGCGGTTTGAAGTTGTTTGGGTGCATAAAAATTAGCTTATTCACACAGATTTCACTAAAACGATAGCTTACATTATCTTAATGCTGCGGTAGTTTGTGTCCCGGGAATCCAGCGGAAAATTCAATTCAACGTGAACGAAGTCGCTGGAGTTAGTTTTGTGTATAAAATTTGAAATTTAATACTCATGATCAGAACGAGGATTTTACACAAGAGAGCTCCGTGAACTGGTCTAATAATATTAAAGTTATATGAAAAGCAATGTTGAGTACAAAAAATTATATAGTTTGTTGTTAAATATCAGTCTTAGGTGCCTACTTGCCAATCAGTTAAAAAATTAAAATTATAAACCAATTTACTGATTAAACTGATGTATATTTTTCTCTAAATCGTTTCTTATCTACGTAACTATATGCCCGTGCATGGCATATAGTTACGTAGACATTGGTAAATAAGTGGTATGGTAGACGACAAATTTTAAATATAACTTCTCTTAGCCAGACCAGCCTGCAAGGTTTTCTTCCTTCTGTCTCTAAAGCTAGAGTGTATTACGATTGTCAATAACGGACTTAACCTTTCACAGCTGAGGAAACTTACAGGTATAAAACCGGGCTTACTAATGTAATAACAATTGAAACCCGAATACCTTACAAAAATAAACGCAATAAGTTCACCAACACCTTCACCAGTTAAAAAATAACCAATTCAAACCAAACCATTACTTAGATTATTGTAAAAATATTTATAAGTGGGTTATCATCTTTTCACAACTTTACAGTCCTTCGCAAAGCTTTGAGCCTCGCCAAGGACTGTAAAGCTCAAAGGCATGAAAGAAGAACTTAGTTCTGTATTATATATGTATACAAATTATATATTACTATATATGTCGGCTAGGTTTCTATATCCTACTATCCACCGTTTATTTTACCAGTGGTAGAAAATTGACATCACCTTTAAGTCAAATTTGATCGTAATAATGTTATTGACTAGGTGGTAACTGGTATGATTTACTATTTAGGCATTAATTCTATGACTGCCTACTTACCGTGTAGTTAAGAATTTTATGCATAATTTGTAAGATTTTGAAAAGTTCGTAATGCGCAAGGTTTATTATTCTACTTTTAATTAATTTTTAACCCAAAAATACGGTTCTACTAAAAACTAGCAATATCTGTAATGAAAATTATCGTAACAATGTCATACTTAATAGAAGTTTATAATATATATATATATATACATAGAAGAGGTTAAGTAAATAAGTATAAAGATTTGGAAACTTCAAAACGCTTTCCTGAAAAATTTGCTTCTCTATTCCAATGATATATCAAATTATATTACAAACATATAAAGCAGTCCACATTGACACCCAACCCATATGAGCAGATACATAATTCAATATCGTTCCATAATACAAGCCTAAATCATAAATTAAATATGTTATACGTTGAAAAGCACTTTGATGACTAAATAAAAATGTACTTACAGTAATAGGACTGCACGTACGGTCGTATACCGACGTCATCTGAAAGATTTAAATTATTTGTATGGTACAGATCAATGCAGTTACGTGCAAAAGCAATCATTAGAATTATATTTACAAGTACCTAATCTACTATGTACATAGTGTTAAGGTAATTAATAGCTGTGCACCGCGCTCGTACGTGATACATCGCGCATGCGCATATCGCCGTTGCAAAATTGATTTAGAACAGCTATAGGTACGTGTTAGTGCTTCAATTTGCAATGTTCATGCATTGTCGTTCCTTTTCTATAGCCCCATCTTATTACTATCGATAGATAAATCACTTAGGAAATTATTGAGTTTTTACTGTAAGAAAAACAGCTACCGTTAATTTATTCCTTTTTTTATTTATTACTAGAATTTTGATAACGGTTAACATTATAAAAGAGATTTCTGAGTTTTATGACTTGAGCAGCTATTTCTAACTAAAACGACCCACAGCCAGGTGGTAGGGTATTTGCCCGTCGGGATGGTTACTATCTCTGGTCTAGATTATGCCGACAAAATAACCTTGACTTGTTTCTGGCATTAGTGGCCACGTTCCAGTCCCCCTTAAGATAGCAGCAGAGCATTTCTGACGTCGTTAGTGTTGCAAGTGTCCATAGGCGATGGTAACCGCTTTCTATCAGGTGAGCCGTCTTCCTGTTCGCTTTAACTCGTAGATTAAAAAAATACACGTTGCGCAAGCTGTGGTATGGGCAGTTTATCCAGAGCGCTATAGGGGTCATGGGTCTCTTAAAAAGAAGCGTAAACAAATATTAAAACTTTCGATGAGGTATGTAATGAATCGGTTCTACAGATGTTGCAGATGTCCATGGGCGACAGTAATCGCTTATTACCAGGGGGACATCTGCCAATTTGCCTACAAGCAAACATAAGAAAACGTCTTATTCTTCTAACTTGATGTGCATATTATTATAATTAGCAAGCACTAATTATTGTAATGGCGTGAAATCAACTGATGGTGAAAAAAAACTTAATGAGTAACGAGGAAACACGCACATAGACGACTGATGTAGAGTAAACACCACTACGCTGTAAAGAAGTGTCGTAGGTTATGGTCCATGTTAAAATAAGTGTTCTCTAAATTATCTACAAAAGACTACGTAATAACGGACGTAGTATGAAAAATGTTGTAGACTACTGCGTAACAATTTACGATACGTAATATAAACGGACATAAAGTCTGTGCATGACGTTTATCCCCATAATATGACACTTGCATAATCAACTTTGAAAGCATTGGAGCCATAACGTCTCAACAAATGGGAGTTTGGAATTAACTATAACATCCGTTCTTCCAGAAACCAATGGTTTTTGCTAATATTATCTATAATATAATAAATTTCTAAACATCGTGTCTGTACATTGAAGCTATTTAAAAAAAACAACTTAGAATACACTATATAAACGATGGAGAACACGATGCAATTTTGTTTAGATTTCTTGTCTGTTTATCTGCTTGTCTGATTGCTGGTTTGTCTGTTTGTTGATTCACGTAAAAACGACTGAGCCGATTTCGATGTGGTTTTCTCTAATCGACAGCAAATTCTTAGACTTAAAATCTGCCCTACTTTTATCCTGGGAATTTTTCTGGGAATGATTTAAAATGATCAGATAAAAAAATATTAGAATTTCAAAGCGATTTTTTCACCGACCGATAGCAAATTTTATTTAATAACATGTGTGACACTTTTTATTCTGGGAATAATTTGGGTATTTCAAGTCAAGCGTGGACGAAGTCGCGGGCATATCCTAGTTTATTATAAAACCAATACAATATAAAAATTACGAGTAAAATATGGTCTACAATAAATATTAAAAAATAGCAGCTTGGATCTTTATAGTTCATTAATTACGCGATTTGGACTTGTCTGTGAATTTAACTTAGTACAAACAAAATAAATCTGTCCCTAAATTCACAAACTTGTGTTTTGTGGTTTAATTACGGTTTGCATAACTATGGGCAATTGTTAATTAGAGTATAATAGGGCTTTAATTTAATAGAACCAGTTTATGGTGCAATGATGATTAATGATAACTTACATACATACATACATAACTTCACGCCAGTTCCCTTGTGGGGTAGGCACGAACAACAGAGTGCCATTTAGGCTTATTCTTACACACCTCACTTGCCTCTTTGACATTCATAACTCTTGTCATGCAAGCTCGTCTGTTCTTAAGGCTCCTGACATCACCTTCTGCTAGTACACGATCAATTTGATCATGGAAGGTGTGTCGTGGCCTTCCACGACTTCTGCATCCATCCACTTTTGCATTGTATATCTGTTTAGTCATTCTTTCATCATGCGTTCTTAATTATAACTTGCAATAGGTAAACTGACAAGAATGAATTTATAATAAGCACAAAATATTATATATCCCCCATTCTTTTTGTGGTATGCATAATGCAGCGAACGATAAACGAAATTAATATAAAAAATTGTTTCCCAATCTTCGTGATGGAAAACAAAAGCATAGGGGAAGATTTATATTAGACCGGGCCGTGTCCGGGGCGTGCCGTGTACGTGGCCCGGACGGGGCACGAATTTGAAACGTTACATACATTTTGTATCGCCCGTGATTTATATTAGACCGGGCCGTGTCCGGTGTACGTGGCCCGGACGGGGCACGAATTTGAAACGTTACATACATTTTGTATCGCCCGTTTAGCACCCGGTGTAATATAAACGTGCAGCACGGAGTGGCTCCGCTCCGGCCCCGCCCCGGCCCGGACACGGACCGGTCTAATATAAATCTATCCTGGATAGCCATCTAAAGACTAAAGTTAGAAAATTGGACGTTTGTTTTGGCTTACCAAAATAATTTTAATCATAAAAAGCTTGTAGTATTATTTTTCATATAAAGCAGAAATGAAAACATTTCGTCGTGAACCAAGCGCAAACCTCACCTTATACCATAATGGGAAGTGTGCCTTGCCTAATCTTCTGTCAAAACTAAACATATACCATAACACGTTATCATTTTTTCTTTTACATAAGTTTAAAAAAAAAATAAAAGGTTTTCGATTACTGATACAAATGTATCGAGATAACAAAAACGAAGAATTAAAACGATTCAGGAAACGGCTATTGCTACTCCGGCAAAATGAAGATTTTTATTATTCGCGTGAAATATCTATCTACTTTAACTCCGTTCTTTATTTTCTTGAGCCACGTTCAGGCACGCAAACGTTGTATGAAAACTTTTTATTGTGCCTTGGGTATTTGGAATGAGCTCATGAGCAAACTTTTCTCTCAGCACTATAATAATTACTTTTTCAATTGTCGCATCAACGCATTTTATCCCATCGGCAAACTTAGTGTTGCACACATCCATGGTCGATATAAATAAGTTAGCATCAGGCGGACCAGAAATATTTCCAGGCCTTACAGATTCCCATGGGCAACAGTAACAACTCTCTAACAAAACAGATGAGCCATTTGCTTGTCTGCTACTCCCCGGCAATTAAAAAAACTAAAGCTATGAAGTTATTAAAAGTAAATCATAATTCTTATCACACTTATAAATTCACTATGTTAATGTTCGTCGGCGACACGCATCACTGGCGTCAGATGCATTCATTAAATGCAAAGTGTGCTTTGTTGTCAGTGTTTTTGTTGTACAGCTTTCTAAGAACATGCGAGTCGATGCTAGGGAGTTAGCAGTGTAAAGGAATTCATATTATTATAAGATGTATTTTACAGGGAAGTGAGCTTGGTCCGCGATTATAAAACGGATATCAGCTTAAATGTATGTACATATATATTTATCTATAAACATTTATATATTTTTGTAGATATGTATTTGTATGTTATGTATATTAAGTATATATCTATTTAATATATATAACATCTGTATATACTGCATTTATATTACTATTACTAGAATGTAAGAAATTGTACTATGTATTATGTATACCACCATCATCATTATATTCTCAATTCTTTCCTGGCGTTGTCTGGAAGAGATCGCTTTTTAGCGATAAGACCACCCTTTGTGCATAATGAGACATAGTTTTAGTCTGTAAGTTCTTTTTTTGGATTGGTGTACAATAAAGAGTTATTGATTGATTGATATTTGTATTGGATTGCCAAGAATATAATTTCAGTTATTAGTGTGAAAATATATATAACAATTATGATTTTTTTCTATACAAATATAAAACCTAGTCAACTATTTTTCGATTCTACCCAGTTACCTTTTGTCATTTTTTTGGTAATATAAGAGGTTATATCTATTAGTGTACACTATAAAAAATATTAAATTAACTTAAACGTGCTCAAAAGACTGGCCACATTGCCTCGCTGAATGGTACCGCTAATGCGTTGCCCGAGGTATATGAGTAGACCAGTCTTTTGGTCACGTAAGACATCCACGAGACGTTTGGCTATGTCTCTATAAAACTTATGCGCTTCAGGTCCCCATGGTCCTGGGGTTTCGACTCGAAAAGCCGCAAATATGTAGCTATTTCCGATGGCAGAATATTTGCGGCGTTTTCGGGCCTCCGGTTGTGCAGCAGTTGTACCGGCAATCATGCTAGTGGCTGGAACATGAGACGCTGCCCAAGTATCGACGCAAGACGCGTCCTATACTAAGAGGCTACCCATATTACCCATCTTGGTAATATTATTTACCACCGTTTAGAACTTCTAGTCCTTATCAATCAAATGTGATTTGAGATCATCTCATTATTTAAAAAAAATGTACATTTCGAAACACTTCATAATCCGATAATGCAAGGTCTGGGTTACATTATGGCTTTCCAGCAAAGCTTTAATAATTTGGCACTGGTTTCACCACGACAAAGCCTATATGCAAATTAGACTCGATAAAGGGTTCCCTGGGTTAGGTTTTTACATCGTCTTTTGGGGCCCGGTTTCAAACCAAAAATGTATTCACTTATTGGCGCTATATATTGATAAATATGATTTCTAGTTAAGAAAAGAATCTGAATATAAAACAATGAGTTCATAAAAATCTAATACTTACAAAAAATGTCAGCAATTCACATCAATTAATTAATCTAAATTACTGATTGCATATAAATGCTCAATTAATTGTATTAAAGTTAATCAACATTCTTCAATAATGTAGGAGAATAATATTTCGTAGAAATATCAAATGACATGTTGATATCCAAAAAGTTATTTAGACTTCATAAACAGTGCTAATAACTAATATAAAATAATCATTTTCAGTAAACCATGATCTCATGGTTAATGTAGTCGCTTTGCCACGACGTGTGTGGTTCTGTAGATTTAATATACAAAACAAAATACTTTTGTTTTTAATTAGAATTAAAGGTGGACACATAATACACGAAAAAATAGTTGTAACACTCTATAGAATGTCTAAATGGACACCCAGTTAGTAACTGAAAGACAATTCAAAAGGTAGATATATCATCATCTTAACATTAAATCCCAGTTTCATTTGGTGCAGCCGCTTTTCTAATTTTTCTTCTTTACCTCACAGTCTACAACATCTAGCCAATTAGCATACATATCATCTCTCACAATTCCAAACCAGCATTTCTTGGTTTTGCTACTTTTACTGGGACCTAGTGGAGCCGGCATTGCTAGGAATTTGTCCCACAAAACTCACGACACAGATTGACAACAAAGTGGTAAAAGAGAGGCCATGGAACAGTTGCAAAGAACTGTAAATAGTGAACTTTTGGGCATACAAACATGTTTTTTTTTAAATATTCTGGCTCTTTAGGCCAGGCGTCACCCCTAACATAGTTAAGGACATTGGTCAGATCTTTTATAACTGTTCTTATCTAAATCGCGTATTTATATTATATTATTTACGTATTTATACTTATTTCAAGTCAGACCTTAAATCTAGCTATTTTATATATGTGTATATATATATATATATATATATATATATATATATATATATATATATATATATATATATATATATATATATATATATATATATATATATATATATATATACATACAAAAAATAGCCGTCGCTCACATCGACCAGTCTGGAGGACAGGCCGTAACAAATTATTACATACATAAAAAAATATCTGTATGTTTTATGCTCAGGGGTATAAAATTATTTAAAAAGTATTAGTTACTATCTTTTTATCTGTTAATAGAAATGTAGTCAAGTGGTATTCAATAATTGGTAGTCAATTGGTATATAATAACTAGCTTTTGCCCGAGGCTTCGCTCGCATTAATGATATTCCTCATGAAACCATGCAATTTTCTGGGATAAAAAGTAGCCCATGTGCTATTCCAGACTATAATCGATCTCTGTGATAAATTTCGTCCAATTTCAGTGACCCGTTCTGGTATGATTAAGCAACAATTATCCTTCCGAGGTTTTGAAATTATAATTTTATACTATAGTATAGATAATAAAAGTAAAATTACAGCTTCTGAAATATCCCCAACTAGGTAGTCCCACTGCAATGGCACCAACAACAAAGCAGATGAAGCCAAGAGCCACCACGGCTATGGAATAAAGCACCTTGCCACTGGCCATAGCTACATGATTCAGCCAATTTCATGAAATGTTCTAGAGAACATCAGGACAAGTTGCTGGCTGCTCTGTGGTAGAGTGTAGGCTGGGGCATCTGTAAAGAAAAAATAAAATATAACACTAAATAATTCTTGCTGTTGATGAGGCATCTGTAAAGAAAAATAATATATTACTAAATAACTCTTGCTGTTGATGGATTGGAGTGTTTTATGCACAAGTTCATGTTTAGCAGCAGCTAAAATGCTTTGGAGGCTGTGGTAGAATCATAACATTCAATAAGTGATCTGAGGTCCTAATGCAATCACCTTTGGAGAATTGCTTAGTGAAATTGACATGTGTCTAGATATAATGGTAGTTGAAAAACAGTATAAAGTTCCACTTTATGTTGATACTTGTCATGTTCATCATATAAATTTACGAAACCAACCTCTTTAGGCCCTCTGATTTATCACAGAAAGAACTTATACATCAAATTGATATAACATTTCTGTATCTAACATAGTACAGTTATAGCAGTTTTTGTTTTTACTATTTGGGATGAAAAAGATATCCACTGGCAGCCTTGATATAACTTGAAAAGCATCTTTTAAAGCATTAAAACTTTTGATATCTTCTATAAGGAAGATATCATAAGAGTTCAGCATAAGGTGAACCTAGTCTCCCTGGTAGAGAATGAGCCAGAGAGTGAGCTTTCCATTATTCAAACTTTATATCTACTAATGTTCTACTACAAACACACACATTGTATATTCACAGGTTAGTTATGGGTATGGACAACTTTAGATCCATTCCCAGACTATAGTAAATAATAGAAAGTTTACAGGGGGTATCTGGGGCTCCCAGAGGTCATTTCTGCACACACTTTCACGGAGGAAGGAGGTATGAGATTCTGGCCACCAGGCTGCCCCCTATACCTACCAGTGTCCTTTTGCAAGCTTGTGAGGTGGCATGGGATCTGCCTTAGGCAGTTTAACGCGAAACAGTAATGCAACCCATTAAATTAAGGTGCTCCTGGGACCAGAGCACTCCACCTCCCTTGACGTGGTTCAGTGGGGAGGTCTCCCGACCATCCCCAGATCCACTATGTCAATGGAAAGGCTGGATTAAGCTTAAATCACTCAACTACAGAAGCCAAAATTTGTGATATCACTGAGGTTATTTTGTGTGTGCTAACGCACTTGTTAAAGATGGATTTGTGAGTTTTACAAATAGGTAATCACAGTTTACAGGTTTGATTCACTGTCTGCATTTGATGATTAGATTATCTATCACTGATATCTGATATGATTATCAAAAACATTTAAATAAATAACATTAGTATGAAATGTAAATGCCTTAGTAACTTAGTTACTACAACTTTATTATATAGTAAATATATGTAATATGTTTTATAAGGAAAATTCCTATGGTCGAATCAACAAAGAGGTATTTGGTTTTCCCATACATTTAAGGATATTTTCTAATGATCACTGCCCTCTATTACACAGGATTCCTCTTCTCTTAGAAAGAAGACTCCATATCACTAAATAAAATTTGAATCATAAATAATATTTATTTAATATTTTCTCAAGTTTTCGTGACTTGTATACATAATAAAATTATGTTTTAACGGTTTTAAGAGCAGTAATTTAAACATTGGAATAACAAAAATCAAATAAATTACCACACTTAAAACCATTAAAACACAGTTTTATAATATTTATTTGTACATAATATATTGTCATGCCAATCCTTCTACCTATTTAATACCACAGCTATACTATTTTTTCTAAGATCTATCTCAAATTATGTGGTTGAAACTTGGTAAGATGGAAGACTATATGCCACTATGCCAGAGTGCTGTTGCAAAATTATGAAGAATAGGGATGGTCACCATACATTTATCTGAGGGACAAAAAATTCAGTATAAGAAAGCATGTGTAAATAAGTCTTGAAGTAGTGAAATAAGTTTTGAAAACTCATGACTATATGCCTCATTTAGCTTTAAAATTAATCAAATTAACTTACTTAGAAGTCACTTAAAAACATGCTTTTAATGTAAAGTAGTTAAAATAAGATATATTAATTTTGACATTCAATCTTTTTAGGATTATATGGGCAAAGGACAAACATAGTGTAGTAATTTGTTGCATAGGTATATGGAAACCTTCACTGTTGATACTGGTACATACTAGGCCAAGTAATTATACTAACTACTAATTCTATCTATACTTACTACTAATAAAATCAAAAAGTTTTTAACATAATCTAGTGCATAGATATGGATAAGATTGTGATAAAGCAAAGTAAGAATATAACTGAATACAATTATAAAATATGCAAATTCTATTGGAATACTTTAACAAGTTTTATATTGTACAGAGCGAGGTTTTGATTATGCAGTTAAATGCAAACTAAGTCCTTGTCCTGAAAATAAATATTCATTTGCTTTTTGCACAAAGAAATTTAAAGCGAGTTCAACAATGATCACAAAAAACAGAATGTCAAAACATTCCAATCAGAACAGTTTTCCAATAACAATCCCATTACATTAAAAAAAATATTTAGAAAACCTACCGTGTTAATTCAACCACATAAAGCTAAACGGAGCGTTATACAGTAAGAAACAGTTATTTTATAGACTTTTACTTACTTTTGTATTGCAAAGTCGTCTATAACACACAAATTCACTATAATATAGTCATGAAACTATAATGCACTTTAATGCGAAATAAAAGGCATTTAACCTAGTTGTTATCCTTTAATGCACATTTAAAATAAACAAAACAAGTTTTTCACACGAATGCACAAAAGTTCAAGCACAATTCAAAATTCGAACCACGACACACCTATAATCACTCGCCCAGTAATGTTTACCGTAGGCTTTTCGACAGTTATGTGAAACACACGAATTTCACTCGTCGATTACAATAATGAGCTACTTATTGTAACGAGTAACTGTAACTTTAAGGTTTACTGATTTTATCTACGTGAGAAAACACGGAATATAATTTTTCATTTCACCAACATCACGCACAACTTAGTTGTGTTCGGTAAATAAACTGGTTTTTTGATTTGAGTTGAGCGGGTTGCCACGACGATTTCGGCTGCAGACTGAAGCCAGATAAATAAATTATAGCCGATTCACTTTATACAAGCACCTTGTAAATTTGATTCCCGTAAGTTAGAAAGAGAGAAGTATAAATATATGACGAAATTTATATTGACCATAGATATTTTAGGATGAGCTTATACCCCGTTCACGATAACTTGATACGTAGGGTTACCAGTAATCAAAAATATTAACACCTAAAGTTAAATTTAAAACACCTAAAATCGCGATTATAATAGAAAATTCCAACAAAATTAAGAATAATTCCCGTTTAAACATGATATTAAGTGATGTTAACTTTTAAAATTTGGCCTTGCGCATTAAATTATCGTGAACGGGGTATACCCAAAAACATTTTTATTATTTTATTTTATTGCAGGAGTTCAGCAGACAGGCAGACGGACCACTTTATGGAAAGCGATTACCATCGCCTATGGACATTTGTGTTCACGACAAAAAAGGTTTTATTCTATTGTAGTTTTAATTCGAATAATTTAAATATATTATCTGTCATATTAGAGAAAAGTCAGTCATAATAATACACTATAATACAGAAAACCTTTATTTTTTTATTAATACAAATATTCATTCCCTCTCCAACAATTTGCAACACCAAAGATGCTACAAATGCGCTGCTGCTCTCTTAAGGGAGACTGGAACCTGGTCACTAACGCCGGAACACAACTCAAGGTTGTTATGGCGGCATACTCTAGACCAGGAGTGGTAGCCATCCAGTCGGGCAAATACCCTACCACCTGGCTGTGGGTTGGTTTGTCGCCTCTTACGACAGGCCGCCCGGCCGCAGGAAATTATATTCTGTCTCCATTCCTGCCCGGATAATTGTTATGAAACTAAGTTTTGGCGGGAAATGAAATGTGTATAATCACTCTAAAATGAACAATACTTGTAGGATATTGATGGTTATTGAGTAGTAATTATGTGTTTTTGTGTGAATATAATGTGAATTATACCTTTTTTTTTTGATGATGCAGGGGGAATGTCTTTTCTTGGGACACCATCCTCGGGCCTGGGGGGAAGGCTCGCCGAGGGATGTGTGGGACTCTTGATCTCTTGAGATCATGGGGGGAATACCCCCCCCCATGACCTCCAAACGGAGAGCAGGGGGGATGGTCGGCCGTCAAACTACCCACTAAACCTAACCTGCGCCCCTAGCTCACACGCCTTTACAGGGCGCCACAGGAACTGGGCCAATAGGTACTACATCTGTGATTTTTTTTTTTTTTTGGTTTTGAGGCGAGGGAAAATGCTTAACCGATTTACGCACAAACTGGGTCGTTGCTAGGGGAACGACACGCGTCGGTCGGGGGCGATAACACTGCAGCAATAGTATGCTCTTGGCAGCGCTCCGTCCGCGATCGACGTCACAGAATAGTGTGGAAGACTCCGAGCGTTGCTGCACGGGCGAGCAACCCCAATACCCACTAAAAACCCCCTCCTCCCTGACGACCCTGCGCTTTGAATGTGTTGGAAAGGCTGAGATTTAGAACATAGTTACGCCCAGCCGATCCAGCGCAATAAAGTGCCTGGAGTGTGCCCTGGGAGAACACACCCCACTTCGTTGTGCGGGGGTAGAAGGTCCTTTGCTCTCCTAGCAAGCTAAAGGCCCCCCGCGGTAAACGGAACCTAACTCAGGGAGGGAAGTAATGCGCGTACCTGCCTCTCCGGGTGCCAGCTGAAGGCCGGCGACCTCGAGAAGACGCATTGGCACGCGCTGCAGGACTTCTCTCCCTGTCTCGTTCTGCGGCCTCCTTGAGTGACATTACTGTCTCGCAAAAAGTAACCGCAGCCCCCCAATTGTCGCTGCTCTGCAGCATGGCCTTGACCAAGTCGCAGAGCGAGTCGACTGGACCTACGTGCGTCTCAAGTTCGAAACGCTGCGGCGCCCATGCGGCGCACTCGACAAGCGTGTGTAACGCCGTGTCGGGCGCGCCGCACTGGCGGCAGTCCGGGGAAGGCAAGCAGCCCACAATGTGGCGGTGAAGTGCATTGGACCAGACGGGTGCACCGTACAGTGCCATACTCCTCAGGATGCCAGAGTAAAGTTTCCGCGTCGCACCTCCCGGGCCCCCTACGTTGGGAAGCAGCCTCGAGAGTGCGCCCGCGGATTTGACGAGTTTGGGAACTAGCTGCTCAAAGTGCGCTTTGAACAGCCATTTCCCATCGAGAACTAGCCCCAGATATTTCATCTGGGGCCCTACTCTAATGGCCACCCCTTGGACCGAAACGGTCAAGTCCGCGGGGGGATTGCGAAATTTCCTATGGAACATGATGGCCTCCGTTTTCGCGGGGGAGACCCTCAAGCCCAGCCTAGCTATTCGATCTACGACAATCGCCAACCCGGCGTTAGCGACGTCCACGGATTCCGCAAATGACGCAGCGCGTGCCGTGAGTAGGGTGTCGTCCGCAAAGCAGATCAGCCCTACCCCGGGTAGGACCGGAACCCGAAGGATCCAGTCATAACCTACGTTCCAAAGAATCGGCCCGAGGACCGACCCCTGTGGAACGCCGCACGCGACGCGTCGACGACCTACCTCGGGATTGCCGGACTCACCGCCCTCCCAAAGGATATGTCGATCCTGCAGGTACGCGCCCAACAGCCTCGTGAGGTACGGGGGGACTCCATGCGCGCGGAGCCCCTCCCTGATCGTCTCATGAGGGAGGCTGTTAAAGGCGTTCGCTATGTCTAGCGACACCGCAAGAACGACATCCTTCGCTTGGACGGCTTCGTCCGTTGACGTTCGCAGCGTCTCGAAGGCGTCCATCGTGGAGCGCCTCCGCCGAAACCCGAACTGCGTTTCTGAAAGCCCCGGCTCCACAGTGTCGAGATGCTTCACGAGCCGCTCCGCCAAGATCTTTTCGAAGACCTTAGCGACCTCGTTCAGCAGCACTATGGGCCTGAAGGCGGACGGATCGTTGGGAGGCCGACCTCCCTTGGGAATCAGGCACAAACGACCCTCCTTCCATTGCGACGGGAGCCGACCTGCGCGAATACAGGCTTCGAACAGTTCCCGCAGCTGGCCGCGTAGATGTTTAGCGGCCAGGAAGAGGAGTCGACCTGGAACCCCGTCGGGTCCCGGTGCCGTCTTCCTGCCCCGGAGCCGGTCCAGGGCAACGTCTAGTTCCCCCTCGGAGATGGAGTGAGGCTCCTCGTCCGTGGGAGTGTCGGGAACGGGTGGACCCATACTGGGGGGAGTGAAGTTTCCCGGATCCGGGAAGAGCCCGTCGATAACCGACCGGAGCACCTCGGGTTCGAGCGTTTCCGTGACCGTGGATGTGCAAGGCCGCAACGTGTTGCGAGCCCCACGGTACGGACGCCCCCAAGGGTCCCGATCGAGCGTCTCGAGGAGCTCGGCCCGAGCCCGGGCTTTCGCTTGCAGTATTGCAATCGAAAGGGCCTTTCTGGCCTCCCTAAACTCTCCCACGAGTCCATTTTCCGCGACGTAGTCCGGAGGACGGCGCGCCCTGCAGCGTTTGAGCCTGTGGCTGATGATGCGAACTGCCTTTCGCATCTCGCCCAGCTCCTCGGTCCACCAGTGGACCTGCTTGCACGGAGGCTGCCGCTTGGAGACGCGAGGCATCGCCGCGTCGCAAACCCTCGTCAGGGTCTTGCGCATGTGCTCTGCCTGCGACTCCAGGTTCTCGAATTCGACTGGGTAGGCCCAGCTTTCCGTGAGTGCCCACTCCTCGGCCTGCTCCGGATCGAGCTTGGTAAGGGCCCAACGCGGGAAGAGAGGGGGGCGATGAACAGGGCTCGGACCGGAGGAGGGGGTAAGCTCAAATCTGATGTACCGATGATCAGAGAGCGACTCCACCTCCTCCAGCACCCTCCATCCGACAACTCTGCGGGCGGCCGCATGAGTGGCGAATGACAGGTCTATGACCGATCCACCCCGCGCGCGCACGCAGGTCTGGACCGATCCCTGGTTCAATATGGTCAGGCCGGATTGAAGAGCCCATTCCTCAACCGTCCGGCCCCTAGGTTCCGTGAACGTATTTCCCCAGGAACAGTGTTTTGCGTTAAAGTCGCCCATCACGAAGATCGTTTTAGGCGACAATCTGTCTATGGCAGCCCTGATGGCGTCCAAGTGAAGCTCGAACTCCGCCAGGGGGCGGCTGCGCGAAAAGTAAACGCCTATGACGACGATACTCCCGCTCTCCGCCACCGCATAGCCCTTTCCTCTTTCAAGACATGTAAGCGGTGTGCCAGAACCGGCTCTGGCCACCACCGCTACCACTTCGTCGAGGTCGCCCACCCAATTGCCGCAAGGCGGCACGTAATAAGGTTCGCTTATTACGGCCAAGTTCGCTTGCCACTCCGCCATCGCCTGCAGGCACAAATCCTGAGCGGTGGGGGAGTGGTTTACGTTCGCCTGAAATAGTATTGTTACGGGCGTACTAGGCATTGGAGGTGTCCATTGCGCGTACTCCCGTAACACCCGTGCGTTGTTTCGTCCTCGGATGGACGAATTTGCCCTTCACGTAGGGAGGCTGGCAGAACCTCGCCAACGTGGGGTGGGCAGCGTTGAGTCCCCCCGCCGCACACGCCGCGCAGTGGGGGTTCCGGGCCGTGCAGTCCGGCATCTTGTGTCCGCTCTTACCGCAGCGGAGACACAAGTTAGTCCGGTCCGGGCACGTGTCCGGACAGGTCTGGGCGCCATGGCCGACGTTGTAACACCGGTAACAACGTATCGGTCTGGCTTCCAGTGCCTCTACCCTCGCCGAGGTGAAGCCTACCACGAGGTAGCCCATCTCGACGATGACTTTGGCAGCAGCGACGGGGCACATCACGTACGATGCGCCCAAACCGCCCGGTCCTGCACCGATGTGCTTCGTGCGCACGTCGTCGCGCCGGCAGTTGCCGGCGCGCGCGATCGCGTCACGCAGCCCATCGACCGTGACCGATTCGTCCAGCCCAGAGACGTAAAGCTCCCCACGCTTTACGGGGCGGACGACCTCGGCCATCCCTGCAAGGGCTCCGCGCAGAGCCTCGGCGACGCGGTCCGCCTTGGCCGCGCTCTCGGGTCCCGGCTGGAACTCGAGAAGGCGCGCGTCCCTGACGGTCCGCACCACCTTCAGCGCCTCGCGGAGGCCCATGGCCGCGATGTCGACCACCGTCGAGGCCTTCGCGAAGACCTCGCGATAACCGACACCCTTCGCGGCCGCTGCCGGCAGCAGTTTGATGATAACTGCGGCCGACTTCGGCTCACGGAATACTACCGCAGGTTTCGCAGCCTGTTTCCGTTGTTGCTGCCCCCGCCCCGTCGGCAGGGGAGCAGCTTGCGCCTGGGTGGGGGGAGGGGGCCCGTCGGCCCTCGCCCCCTTACCCTTTTTCCGCTTGACGACCGTCGTCCACGCCCCCCCCTCCGGGGCGGGGGCGGGGGCCACGGGCGCCGGCGGTGGCGCGACGTGTGCGATGCGAGCGCGGATGGCGGGCGCCGCGACCAGCGATGTCGCGGCCGCAGGCGCCGTCCGTTGCCTAGGGGCCGGCCTAGGAGCCGACACCACAGGCACGGGTGCCGTGGCGGGGGCCGTTAATGCAACGGCGGCATCGCGTGCCGCTCTCCGCTGCATTTTCAGCCTCCACTTCACCCCCCCTCTGTTCGTCTTTTTTTTAGGGGGGGGGGGCGGTGACGGTGAGGAGTCCGTCACCCCGACAGCCGGGGTCGCCACCACCTCCATCGGAACCGGGGTACTTACTTCCCCCACATTCCGCCGGACGGCGGCGGCAGCCGTGGCCGCTTTCGGCCTAACAGCCACTTTTGGTGCCGGTTTGATTGCCGGCGCCTTGCCTCGGTCGGCCGCTAGCGGTGGACGGAGGGTCGGCGCGGCATTCAGCCGGACTACATCTGTGATGCCCCAACGCTTGTCGACGAACTCAGGGTGTCCTGTGGAGAAGAATACCCTCTTCAACAACAGGGGGCGGGGGGGTTCCGCGGGATCTCCTACTTGTTCACGCGGCCCCCTGTGCTGGAATCATGGTGAAAGGAGACTGTGCGTAGCAGCGCCTCTGACCCCGTAGCCGCCTTCTGCGGATGGGATGTGACTTATACCTAGTCCAGCCATAAGTTCTGTTACAAATGAAAATGCATTTTTTTTTAATGAAGTAATGTAATATTATTAAAATGTATACCTACATATTTATTAAAGTCCCAGCAAAAAATAAAAAAATATTCTATTGAAAATGGCCACCTTTGGTTTTTATACAGGCCTTTAATCTGTTTCCCCACAAATCCATGGATTTACGCACTGTTTCCAAGGGAAATTTCGCCACTGCTTGCTCCAAAATTTTTTTAAGAGACTCAATGTCGCCGTGTCGTTTAGAGCAGGCCATGTCCTCTAAAACTGACCATAATTTGAAGTCTAAAGGGTTGAAGTCTGGGCTAGATGAGGGCCAGTCTTCAGCTCTTATAAAGTCCGGAACGTTGGTTTCAAGCCAGGCTTGGGTAGTTCGTGCCTTGTGAACAGGTGCAGAGTCCTGCTGGAAAGTCCACGGTATATTTTTAAAAAGTGTATTGCTGAGAGGGTTCACAACATGATCCAAGACTCTATCTTGATACACTTTGGCTGAAGTTTTCACTCCTTTTTCACAAAAATGTAGTTTCGAGACTCTTTGATAAGACACACCCCACCAAACCATCACTGACGCAGAATGATGACCACGTTGTACCATTCCGACCACTTGAGCAGCTTCTTTAGAACTGTGACCGTACACTTTATCTATTTGCTTATTGTAGTGTTCTTCAATCGTGAAATTTTTTTCATCGGTAAAGAGGATATTTCTGTGCCTTTCACCTGCGTATCGCGACAAAAGGCGTTTTGATTGATCCACTCTCTTTAATTGTAAAGATTGATTTAGGGCATGTCCTGTATGTCAACGATAAGCACCGAGCTTCAGGTTTTGTTTTATAATACGCGATAGAGTCCTAGCGGGAGTCTTCGTTTCACGCGATAAAATTTTTTGCTTCCTAATGGGATTTCAACGAATTCCGGTTTTAACAGCATTAACAGCCTTTGTAGTTCTAACAGCATGCGGCCGCTCCGATCTTTTCTGGTCTTCGACAGACGAAGTGTTGTTGTCTGTTGATAGTACAATATACGAAAATACGGCTGAAACCAAGCTTTTGCAGTGTTTGAAATATGACCGACGGCTCCATACCTACTTTTTTTTTATAGCTGGAGATCAGCAGACAGGCAGACGGCTCACTCGATGGAAAGCGGTTACCATCGCCTATGGACATTTGCAACACCAAAGTTGCTACAAATGCGCTGCTGCTCTCTTAGAGGAGAATGGAACCTGGTCACTAATGCCGGAACACAACTCAAGGTTGTTATGGCGACATACTTTAAACCAGGGGTGGTAGCCATCCAGTCGGGCAAATGCCCTACCACCTGGCTGTGGGTTGTTAAGTCGCCTCTTACGACAGGCCGCCCGGCCGCAGGAAATTGTATTCTTTCTCCGTTCCTGCACGGATAAAACTTTGTGTAAAGCGATCACTGCAATCCTGTTTTCTTTAACACTCCATTCCATATTGTAATTTGATAATGAACACGAAAAAATATGTAAAATGGCGCAAAATCGAAAGAAAATTTTAAAATAATATACGTGTTCCAAATTCAAAACAATTAAAAAGTTGAAAAAAGGAAAAGTTTTTATGTAACAGTATTTACGGCCAGGCTAGTTATAATCAAATGTGGCCTTTCGAATTCTTACAAGAACTTTATAAGTGTTCTGTGAGAAACTTCATTGGTTGGTGACAGGGCCGTACCGGTTATATAGACCAAGTCCCTTACCCCCTAAAGGATACCTTTATTATTATATGTAATTTAATTATTTTTGCTACAATTACCTATTTATTCATGTAAATTTATACTTCATAAATATAATAACGTGTATAGGACAAGGCGCGAGGAATATATGACACCACTCATTGTAAATGATCTCCCAGAGGACCTGCAATCATTGTACGTAAATAACCATAAATCGATCAAAATAATCTGAAAAGATTTCTATATTGATTCCCAAAGCGTCCATCAGGCTCACATCTGCAGAACTGAAGCTAAAACAGAACCATATACTAGAATTATGATAAGTCCGCCTTTATTATCAAATAAGAACTATACACTTGAACGATGATATCAATCCCTCGCCTCTGCTCCTATTTTTGATATAACAATTTTGTGTACAAGACTCTCTGCGGCACGAATAAACTCATGAGGTTTCTGTGCCACAGTCGAATGTGTTTTAATGTATATGAATGTAAGCATATTGGACAATAAATTTAAAAAAAAACACACACAATATATCTCATCATCAATCAAGAATATATTACTGAAGTACCTAATAAAAAAATAGATGTGGATTTTTTCTTCTTTCATAATTTATAGTTTCTTATATTTTTAAGCACCTCTTTTAATACTTGTGAATTCTACATAGTAGACTTGTCTATAACCAAGATCTAGAAAAAATACCGTCAAATATTTACACAATTTTTAATTCAAGATGTACCTTTTTCATTATTTCAATTTATACCCGCGAGATTCAAACATTTTTCGAAAAATGCACTTATCATTTATATCTTAAGTACAGTAAACTGTGTGCACTATATACTAATATATAATATAGTGATGATGAGATTGATAGCATTTGTCACATTTTACCCAGGCTCCTCCTACATTGAAAATGATTACGTTATAACTATCGACGAGGTCAATCTATTTTTGTACCTACCCAAATGCTTTAGTTACGGAAATTTAGTCTGGCAAAAACGGGATAGTGAAAACTGAAGTATATGAATAATATTCCTGCCAGTGAGTTCTAAAAGTTTAAATGCAATTATGTATTGAGGAAGGCGTTGATTAAATAACAGAACTATTTTTAAATCTGAGCTAAATTCACAAAGGAACGCGGGAAGATTGTATTTGTTTTGAATTTGTTTGCATTAGTGCTCATTACATCCTCAGTCCAGATATACGTATCGTATGGAAACAATAGTAATAGTTTAAAATGCAGTTTAGTTTTATATTTATTATTATTCCAGTGTTATTTTGTTCTGTTATTGGTAAGTGTATTGGACAAGAACTTTATATTGCAAATAGCTAGAATTTTAGGAGTTTTCTGTTATCAAAAGTACATTATAACTTTTATAAGTATTATATTTTCACTGAATTGCATGAACTTTGGTTCATTTAGCTTCACTCGTAAAAATTTGATTTCTATATCCCATATAACTTACAATTTCTTAGGGATGTTCATCTCAGTTATCAAAAATAACCATAACCTTTCATGACAAATCGTATCATGCCTAACAGCCTGGCCACGAACTTGTCACCTTTAGCGACATCTACGGGCAACAAAACAAAAGTTTTATTTTACCTATGAAATCCGCGACGCGACGCCCATTTACTTCGTGTCTCATGTGGCTCATCTCATAACTAGAGTTGCCAGATCCGGTTTTCTATACGTTTGTCCGGTCAAGAAAATCTTGGTAAACCGGACAAAAGGTTGTCCGATATTAAAGTTAATTCTTTTATTACCTGACGAACTCTCATGTCTCGCCGTAAATACTGTGAGAAAGGAATTGGAGGTTTTCTACAACTCTGGTCCAGACAAAAACAAAATCCACCTGCATATCTGAAACAACAAAGCACATTTGTTACCCGTCGGCATTTGAACTAATAACAACTAAACTTTTTTATGGTCGTCTTCTTTTGTTTACTTTGCGTTTAAAATTTGTGATTAGAAAACAATTTTGTGTGTCGGTTTAAGTCGACTTAGATACGGGGATATTGCAGTTGCGCCGTATAAAACGATGACCTGATGGAGGGGGGAGTCAGCCGAGCGATAACCATGAGCGAAGCAAGACGTGTGTGCTACCATCGGGAATCTAATAAGTTACGGATTTTTTGCATTTTATTGAATTACGACCTTTTGAATAACGTTTGGACTTGTTATATTCGGTTATATTTGTACCTGTGTTATACGTGTTTGTATAGTTCTAGTAACTTCTATAGTAATTCTAACGGCATTTTAATTCGAGTCTTGCGACTCGTAACAATAATATAACTGCTAGTTGCACTGAATTAAAAAATGCCGTCGCAGCCAATAAAACTTTATTAAAAGCATTGGTATCGAGTACTAAATATATGAAAAAGTAGATTGTCTCTTAATTTAGCATTCGATGCAAATTTAATGATTAAAAAGTTAGTTTTCAGTAAATTTATGTTATTAAAAAAAATTTAAAATTTGTCCGGTTTTTTTTCCAACACATCTGACAACCATATTCATAACCCGTCGCTACGCACAAATCCGTTGCCACTGGCCAGAAGGTTTACTGGCTTACTCTCAAAAGTCTTTCGTTGAAGTTTTCGTTTTCGAACATCTTTTTTTTTTTAGTATTTCTCAAAATAAATGTACATCTATGAAAAAAAAAAGAGTGCCTCGAAGTAGTAAACAAGTTACATATATATTTTCATTTATTCATACAAAAAAAATGCACAGTTGTAAAGGAAAAATATTAGTCTTTAAGATAACGAAGAACAAACAGTATTCGTATTATATTAACAAATTTTAGAATTATTTTTTAAAACAATGTTTTTTACCTTTCATACAAAAATCAAATTGCCACCCTACCTACCTGTGTATAAAATACTTCATAAAATATGACATGTTACGTGAATATTATGCATTTTTGTGTAATAAAGACCTTGATTAAATGTAGTTTCTTTATCAAAGATATTTTTTATAGGTTTTCATAATAAAATAATAATTTAAATGTGAAAAACAAAATGAGTTGTATTCAGTTACTATTTCGTTACTACTCTTTAGTTACGTTTCATTTCTACTTCCATATGATTTCTTATTACTTCCGTTAAATTAGTACACGGGCAACACTAGCTTCATTCTGATTGGTTGTGGGAGCTTTTGGCGCGAACTGAAAGGAGACGTTGTGCTGTGCAGTTTTATTTTCTAAAAATGTATAAAATTACTCTACAATGAACAATAGTTGTAGGATATTGATAGTTTTTGAGTAGTAATTATGTATTTTTACGAGAAATGTGAACTATATAGTCAAATGTGGTCTTTCGAGTTTTCACAAGAACTCCGTTGAATGACGTCGATTGTAGCCTACAATACGACGACGCCTGGCTTAAAGGCCTAGTTTCCAAGCCTTAAACATTTTTTAATATGATTATAATAAGTAAATGGATATTCCTCTGTTTCATTTCAAATTCCTTATAATAGGTATAACAAAATACGGGTAGGTACTTTTCACAATAAATCCCGCCTTGTGGTTTCGGCTTAGAATGGACCTCTCCATATTCCCGTGGGTATTGTAAGGTGACTAAGGGAAAAGGCTTCAAGTGAATGAAATATACTTGTGGACGAAAGGCTAGCCACCTATCACCACTTACACATCATTCCATCTTGAAACGTTTAATGTGCGAAGTTAGCTTTGCTAAAACTACATGTAAGATAGCTGTACTAGTTGTAGCAAAGTTTCTGACCACCCAAGTGAGATTTTGGCCATGTCATGAGTTAAATGTATGTATGTACAATAAATAAATGACAGGATAAATACACAAAAAAACATGAATATTAATTAAATAAATAATATATTTAACCATTATGTATAACCAGCCTATGTTTACTATTTAGTTATATCCCAGAACTTTTTTGTAACAACTTTTTCGTTACGTACATTTATTTTGAGAAATACTCTTTTACTTGCTTACTTTTACTTGTTAACTTGCTAACACTTGTTTTTGTTTCATATTTAAATTCATTTACCTTTTATTTTTAACATGTTTTAAAAAAAATGTTCTTTTTTCTTCTATTTAAAATTTCATTGGCTCTTTCGGGCTGATCGGACGAAATCGAACAACAAAAGACGTTTGAGAGAAAGCCACATACTACAACTACAGAAACAAATTTATAAATAGGGATCCAAACAATAGGATATCCACTTTTATACATTAGTACAGACATTTTCAGGTGGCGGAACAAATGAACAAGGGGAAAATATTTATGTAAGTAACATTTTTTCTATTTGTTATAGCTGGAGTACAGCAGACAGCCTGACGGCCCACCTGATGGAAAGCGGTTACAGTCGCCTATGGACGTTTACAACACCAGAGATGTTACCATCGCGCTGCCGGCCTCGAAGACATTCTATGACACCGTTTTTGAAAAACTCCATATCGTAGCGCTGTGGGAAAACCTCGGCTGAGAGCTCATTCCAAACCCCCACGGTACGCAAAAGAAACATTCTATAGAACCGTTGCGTACATGGGTGAAGCGGCTTGAGGAAGTGGAGATGAACTCCCAGCCGATGGCGAGCAGTGCGATAGTAGAAAGAGGATGAAGGCACCATTCTAAACAGTTCCTCGGAATACTCTCCGTTATACAGTCGGTAGAATACTCAGAGAGACGCGAAGTCTCTCCTAAGGAAAAGCGTATCTAGACAGTCTGTGAGTATGGGATCATCAAGACCGCGAACGGCTCGACGTTGAATACAGTCCATGAGATTAAGCTGGTAAGCAGGTGCTCCAACTCAAAAGTGTGCATTACTCCATATGCGGCCTCACCTGGGCTTTATAAAGCACAAGGCTTTGCCGCGATGTGAAGTAATGCTTGGACCGGTTTAGCACTCCGAGCTTCTTGGAGGCTAGTTTTGCCTTGCCTCCAAGATGGCCCCTGAACTGCACATTGTTCGCGATGTCAACTCCTAGAATCCCAATACTCTTGGAAGTGGTAAGGGGAGTTCTTTGGAACTGAAGCGCTTGCTCGATTGGAGTTTTTTCATACACCTATATATTCAACTATAATAATATAATACTAATTTCAACTATATTCATCATAAAGTTACGAATTTTTGCTATTAAATCTTTAGAAATGTACATACCTATAGGTATTTATATTTTCAGCCATCAGTGAATCTTACGGAAAAATGTATAGAATGCATTAAAGAAGTGCTTAATCAAACAAAATGCCAAGAAAGTTGCAGTTGTAATGGGTAATTTGTATTTTATTTATTGACGTTGATTTCTTGCGTAATCTAGTTTTTATCTATTTGTTATTTTTTCAGAACTAATAAGGAAGAAACTTCGACGAAACTTGATATTGACCAATTAATAGTTAAAAATTTGGGCAAAATCAAAACTTTGGTGGAAGTAACCCAAGGTACTTATATTTAACTAGCTGTTACCCGCGACCTCATCCGCGTGGAATTTAATTAAGTTACCTTTCGTAGCGGTGACGGCGTACGCGTGCGCCTTTCAATTTTTTTCTCAAATAAAAGTAGCTAAGGTACTCCTTATAATATTAGCTATCTGCCCGTGAAAGTCCTGTCTAAATCGGTCCAGCCGTTTCAGAGATTAGCCGAAACAGACAGAGATAAAAAAATTAAAAATTGATTTTTGATATAAGTACCGTATTTACTTTCATATGCATTTAGTAAAAACTGTCATTTTGATATAACAAATAGATACTTTAATTTCATTTATTTGTAGGATAAATGCATAGATAGTTTGCTAATTATGGTATAAGTTTAAGGAACTAATCTAAATAAAGCAAGTAAAGATTCAATCGAAACTATAATTACTAGATCTCGTTTTAAATTCATTTAAAACTAGCTGCGCCCCGCGGTCTCACTCGCGTGGTGATGGAAAATCGTTATATTTTGGATAATTCACACTGCCTGTGTTATTCTGATGTGTAAGCTATATTATTGTAAAGTTTCATCAAAATCCATTTAGTAGTTTTTGCGTGAAATAGTAACAAACATACATACATCCATACATTCTTACAAACTTTCGCGTTTATATTATTAATAGGATAGTAGGACTAATCTAATCCGTGTAGGAACAGAGCAAGAATACAATTTTCAAGATGCGATAAAATAATTTACAGCCAGGTGATAGGGTATATGCCTGTCTGGATGGCTACCACCCTGGTCTAGGGTATGCAGCTATAACCTTGAGTTGTGTTCCAACATCAGTGGACAGGTTCCAGTGTCTCTTAAAAGACCATCAGCATTTGTAGCACCTTTGATATTGCAAATGTCCATAGGCGATGGTAACCGCATTCCATCAGGTGGGCCGTCTGACTGTCTGCTGGACTAATGGAATAAAAAAAAACTAATAAATAGTGGAAGTCATACTACTTTTCTAAAAGTATAGGTGGCTTTATAGGCCGATAAATGGTTAGTGCTGTGTGTTTTGTAAATGTCGTATGGTCACAATAATTCCTGTGATGAATATGTTTCTTCATATTAATTAAAATTGAAAATTATTGTGGAATCATATATTTCTGTTCAAATACATATTTACACACGCTTACTAATACATATATAGGATACATGAAATTATTTTCAACTTTTTCAATTTTCAGATCACGACATTATGAACGATGAAGGGATGGCCAGTAAGTATTAGTTTTCTTTTGTATATAAGAATTTTTGGCTCTCCAGTATTTGATAAAGTGGATTTTTATGTGGAATTATTCTATGAACTTAAAATCAGCAGACAGATTGTAAAATCCCAAGTTAAGCAAGTTACGTTTGTGTATGGATAATATACAAAGATCTAAGGTTGATCGCAGCCATCCAGACCATAGTAAATACCGGAAAGTTAGTTTACGAAATTTAGAATTTCAGGAATCCAACACTAAACCTCCGCATTTTAGTGAGACAGGCCCGGCAAAGGCACAACGAAGGTCGACCTCCAGAGGACTTTTAGTTGATATATAACCTGCGCTAAGCCCAATGGTTCTTCTAAGTTAGTTGTGAAGATCTGCGCAGCTTGAGTTTAAGACTGTCTTTTACGTACGTATATCATCATCGTCCGAGCGTTAAATCCCGGTTTCAATAGAGTGTTCGCTTCGACGCCCAGAGTCCGCTTCTCTTCTTCTTCTGCAAGCGAGCGGTTTCCGCAACTCGACGGCATAGTGCCTGTTTGGCGTGCGAGGATGGATGAGGGGTTACTTCCTCGAGCACAGCTCCTCCAGGAAGTCCACTAGTTTCTTGACGTCACTGAAGACTTCACGGAGGCTATCTGGGGCGTCCAGATACTTCGCCATGTATTGGGTCACCTCTTCGCAATCCACCAGGATATGGACGGTTGTTTCTTCTGCCTCCAGGCAGGTTCTGCACAGGGGGCTGTCGGTGACATCTATATTGGAAAGATGACTTTTAAAATTGCCATGTTCAGTGGCTGCACTAATAATTAGTCTTAGCCGGGATCGACTGAGCATTGGTATCCTCTTGGAGAAACGCTGGTTTGCTTGAGAGACTGCGAGCTTGTCTTGCCTCCATCCTCCATGTTGTCCCAAAGTTGTTGATGTAGTGCCTTTGCCCTTTGGTTTATGTAGTTTTTAAACCAACTGTGGGGCAAAGGCAGGAAAAGTTCTGGTCTGACTGGTTTGGTTTCGGATCCTCTCCTAGCCAATTGGTCTGCCGCATCATGACCTTGGGCAGTTCAGTGTCCTTTAATCTATTGAAGGCAGGTAAGAACAAGGTGTTGTTCTCACCACCGTCTCATTTAGAGCGGAGTGGCATTCATATATTACCAGAATCCGCTTTCCTATTTCTTGATCTCCACATCGTGCTGTCTTCGGCATCCGGCGTTTTGACTCCATTGTTACGCATGTCATCCTTCACAATGTCAAGTCAGCATGTCTTGGGCCTTTCTTTTCGACCGAAACCTGGCGAAGGCGGTATGGCAAAATATTTGCCCTCACATTATTAGCCGGTCTCTGTAAAATGTGGATGTACCAGCGTAAACGATTCTCTTTTCGTTTGTCTTTTATCTCACCAATATGAAAACTGCCACCGATGAGGGTGTTCCTAACGCGGTCTCCAAAAATTCATCGCAACTTGTTTGACTGAGGACTACACGTTGCTCATTAAAGCCGCGTACTTACCTGTAAGCCCTAGCCGTAACGTACAGAGTGGAAAAAAGTAGAAAATAATAGGTTCGCCACTTTCGCAAATATATTTATACTCTAGCAACTCCAATTTTTATGCTGGGGGCCACACTTGCGATAATGTTAAAGATATTTATTGTGGCCCAATTAGATCACAAATAACGCATTGCACCCATCGCCACATTTGCGTGAAACGGCCTGTATCTGTAATGTTATCTCCCAGAGGAGGTACTACGTCAAATATCGTGCAAGAATCAGGTTGCTTCATTTACGACATGCGTGCATTTTTTCAACATAACCTATGATGTTTATTTTAATAATAATGACTATAATTTTGTAAGCAAGAGCTTTCATACCTTGCGATAATTAACAAAACAATTATTTTATTAAAAGAAGCTAAACGAACCATTACCCACCATGTCGGCTGTTCTTTCGTAAATATCGTCAAAATATAACGAAAAGATATTTGCTTTAAAATCCGCTAGATATCATTGGTAAACTATAAAAATGACTTCTCGTGTGAAACGTAAACTTGGATCAGCATTAAAATTAAAATAACATGGACAAATTAGCTTTGTTCTATTTCACTGACATTGACTACAGATAAGATAGAATATTGCTAGAAGACAAAAAATTAGTTAATTTTTTCGAAGTTATAGTAAAATTATACACAAGTTCACAAAAATACTATCCAAAGCGTATGTTCATTTTATTATTCATTCAAAATTCCCGGAAATAAAAAATGATAGGTATTATTTATACTTTATTTCAATAAATCTTCACCTCTGTACATTCTATCTCGCTAACCGCTTCTACATGCATGTCTTGGTTAGAGCTGGTTGCAAGATCATCTTCGTCCGACTCGGATTCAGAAGTACTGCTACTGTCATCCTAGAATTTTACAACTACTCAACTCACACAGAGTAAGTTGGCACGAATTTTTCCAATCGTTTTTAGTGATATCTCGAAATTCACGCTCATCTGCTTCCTATAATGACAGAAAATCATAATCAATTTGAATCGTCATAGAATGTAATTCAACCAAAATTCAAAGTAAAAGAAAATATTATGTAAATTTATTTAAAGCATATCGTACATTAATGTCAATCGATGCCATATTGTGATAAACATTCTCACAGGTGCGGCCTCGGTACAAACAATTGCTAAAAAACCAAACATAAACATCTCGTCAGTGATAATTGTACAAAATTTTCACATATATCTTATACGAGAAGTTCAAAATAGCGATTTCTTTATCAAGTAATATACGATTGAAATAAAAACAACAATATATCACTGAAGTAAGAAACCTAAGAGGTCCATGCAATATATACTTAAATGTACCTGTCATATCAGTGGTTCTTTTGCAAACATCGTCGAGGTTCGAAAAAATACTTCTTGCTTCATATTCCGCAAGATATTGTCTGTAAACTTAATACATTATTTTTTTCCCGAACTTAGAACAGTTTTATTCATTTTTTACACTTTTTACGTATTTCAATATGAAACAAAAAAATATTACGAGACTTGTATCTTTGTTGACATCATATGTCAAAGCAGAATCACAGATTAGTTAGAATTGTTGCTAGTAGAAACGAAACAAAAAAGTTTCAGTTTCAAGACAATTGTGCCAGATAATAAAAGCCTATGATGTTTACTTTCATAATAATGACTATAATTTTGTAAGCAAGAGCTTTAACACCTTGTAAGTTAACAGAACAATTATTTGATTAAAAGAAGCCAAACTAACAATTACAAACATATCGGCTGTTTTTTGGTAAATATCGTCGAATTATATCTTTTTAGCAAATGTTAGACTTCAATCAACTTAAAAATTCAAATAAGATCGATAAATTTGCTTTGTTTATGATTCACTGACCTTGCCTACAGCATGGAAGTAATAAGTACTACGTACACGTAGTACTTGTACGTAGTACTTATTACTTCCATGACCTACAGATAAAATAGAATAGGTATTGCGAGAAGGCAAAAAATTAGTTCTCGTTCTAAACGTTATGGTAAGGTTATATACATGGCTCGCGAGCTTCAGGCGAGCGACACGCGGCGCTCTCGAACCGTTCTGACAAACCGAAGATCATGAATATCACTATCAGCAAAGATCAATGTCGGCGTCCACTTTATAACACCTTACTATATCCACTCGGTTACAATTACAGGTGAGTACGCGGCTTGAGAATAGCCAAAAGATTTAGTGACACTTTTGTAAGAACTTTTTAATATAATATCGGTATTTATTACGACGTTCACCTTTGCAGAAAGACTTCGTTTAGAAGCTGACAAAATATTTAAAGGAATCATAATATCACTGATACTGTTTATGACATGCGCGTCAATATGCTTCATCACCGCGTGTATTTATTGCTGCCGTATGAGTTATCAGTAAGTTTAAATACTACTTTATTTTGTGAAGTAACAATATAACATTGGTCTAAGCAAAATAATGATGAAAATTAAATAAAAGCAAAGTCCCCGAGCGTCGGTTAGACGACGGTGGACAATAACCGTCTGCACTACCTTTTCTCTCTCTCTATCTCGTTGACCTCCAAGGAAAATGCTTGCCACAATTTGCCACGAATGATGGAAGGGACAAATCCACGACATCATAGGGTGCGTTGAAGTTTTACTCGCCGCCGCGTAGACTGCGCAGTGGAGCGTTCGGACCTTGCAGTCTGTTAGCCTGTGTCCACCCTTAGAATAGCGGAGACACAGCCTGGACCGATCGGGTCATGAGTCGGGGCACAGCTGGGTGCTGTGTCCGACCTTAAAACAACAAGGCCGTGCTTCCTTTGCCTCGATACTCGCCGAGTAAGAACCCTACAAAAATGTAGCCCCGCGCGGCGAACACTTTGGCTGCTGGGATCGGGCTCAATACTTAGGATGCGTCCACAAATAGCTTACACCAACATACATGGAAAAATGTAACTTTTCCCTAAATAAAAATTATAATAAATAACTTGTAGTCTATAGACTAGACTGTAAATAAATAACACATGAAAATGAAGTGATTTTCACATAATACTTAAAAATACTGTGAATTTTGTTTGATATATTGAATGTCATTACAAATAATTTTGTTTTCAGAGACCGTAAATTGAAAAGTGATATTAAAGCTTTAGCAAAGAAACTAAAGAGAAATTATCACACAAAGAAACCTAATAGGGAACCTCTACCAGCTATATCTGAAAGCTGTAATGTCGTTGTAGCGGACGCTGGAGTTTTCGTTTGTTGAAATTTCTATCGACATCACAATTATTTTTAAAAATAAATTGAATATTTTTATTCTTATTATCGTTATCATATAATTATTATATATAATTCTATCTCTGTTTGACGTCAAATAAATATTGAATTTATAAACGTATTTTTTTTAAAGTTATACTTGGCAGTTAACTTCAAAGTCCTCTATAATAATTATAATCTAAAACAAAGAACACCATTTTAGCCTGGCTATATTTAAAACGAGTTATATGGTATTGACTGCCACGTCCAGTCAAACGTACGGACTCCAACCACAAACTACTATTTCGACAGGATGCCAGAGCTAGAGGTCTGGCTTACTGCCGAGCAGAGATTGAGACGATCAGGACGCTGGAAACCGCGAACATGATCGAAACCTGGCAGAGATTTAGAATCTCCTGAGGCCGGCATTGATACAGTGGAGGTGGTTCGCCCCTACGTACTGCGATGGGTCGCGCGGAAATGCGGGACTCTGACCTTTAGGATGACGCAGATACTTACCGGGCACGGGTGCTTCGATAAGTATCTGCATCAGATTGTAGGGTGTCTGCCTTCCCCTCAGTGCCGTGAGTGCGGCGCGCTAGACACTGCGTTTCACACGCTGGTCGAATGCGCTGCATGGCAACCTCAGAGGTTCGAGCTCGAGGCCATTGTAGGGCCGATCGATTCGCTGCGGGGACTGGTTGAGGCCATGCTCCACAGCGATGATGACTGGTCAGCGGTTTCTTCCTTTTGCGAGGCAATAATGTCCCGCAAGGAAACCGTTGAGAGAGTAAGGGAGAGAGCTGCGCACGCGCTCCTCGGATGCCGTCGTCAGACTGGCCTCCGGAGACACAGGTATGCGCAAAATCTCCTCCCATGATTCCATCACAGAGGTCCGCGCATTGTGGGGATGCGACGGGTCCAGCCTCTATTGGTGAAGTGGGTCACTCTGCATCCCGGGGTGACCTAAGCTTGTTGCGCGGTTGAACAATGGGTGTAGCTTCCCTCGTCATTTCATGTTCTTCCACACAAGCGCCGGGTATGGGACGCAGGTTTAGGTTTAGCGGAGTAGTTGATTCCGTCCAGAGTCTTCGCACACGCTGCGCGGCGCTTGTCGCCGTGGTCTGGTCCCACCCCCACAGTCGAGAGGGGCTCAGTATTGTACGAAAGGTATTCCCCCTGCGCATCAAAAAAAAAACCACAAACGACTATGGATACCTACTACATATCTCCAACGACGAGTTGAGTGGACGCAAAGTTGATATTTACAAGTAGGAGCGATCGACTCGCTCTGCACTCTGGTAAAAGCCATACTGCATAGCAGCGATACCTGGGGGACTGCGGTTACTTTTTGTGAGACGGTAATGTCTCTCAAAGAGGCCGCCGAACGAGATAGGGCGAGGAGTATTATTGCGGATACTAATTCAGGCACTTTTTGCGCTGGATCGGACTGGGCGTAACTACGTTCTAAGTCTCAGTCTTTCCTACATAAAAAACGCGGGGCACATGGGAGGAGGGTGGTTTTAGTGGGTAGTGGTTGTTGCCCGTGCAACTTCTCTGATTCTCCACACAGGCTGGTTGATGATTACTGTTTGGATTGCCCCTTATTAAAGGGTAAATAGTCGTGGTAGCGTAATGGCTAGCGCACGCGTCCCGGACTCAAAGGGCGCGGGTTCGATCCTGGCCGGAACGCATGCACCACTTAGGCAGTTTTCGGACCTAATGTGCATATTGTTACAATTACCATGTGCTAAAAACAGTGAAGGAAAACATCGTGATGCAACCTGCACATCGAGAGAACCGATGTGTCAAACCTGCCAAGCCGCCTTGGACAAGCGTGGCGGGTATACTGTCTATTCCCCTATAATGGGAGGCCCTAGCCCAGCAGTGGGACATTTATGTGCTGTTATTATTTATAATTTTATATAAAGGGTAAAGTCTCCATGATCAACTATGGTCTAATCCCTTGCAAAGGACCCAGTATTGAGCGTAAATAGCATTTCCCCCGTCTTAAAAAAAAAGGTGATATTTATGACCAGTGTTGCCAACTTGTGAACTACCACAAACTAGTGGTTTCGATCCCTGTTTTAGTGGCGAAATATTGCTTTTAGTGGCTGGTGGATTTTTCTAGTGACTTAGTAGCTTAGAATTCGGTTTCAATTACTGAAAATGTGATCACTGCACCACTAAATTACTTACACATGTCGAAATATATTATTTCTACTTCATGTAACTTTCATAAGTATTATTTTTACTTTGAAGGCAACACTGTTCAAATTATAGGAAGTGTGATTGAAGAAATAAAAAACAAATTACCGGAAAATTTGAAATTGATGAAAAAAACTATCTCGAGTAGGTCTTGAACAAGCACTTAATCACAACAAATAATATCTAATTAGCATAATGGTTCACTTTAATAAAAGTGCAGAATTTATAGCAAGAGTTTACGATCAGTGGCAACAAATTCATTTGTTGAAATGGAATTAGGGCAAATATACCAAAAAAATTGGAACCAAGTATTCCACTTCAAAGATACGGAAGTTTAGATAATCTAGACGGATAATCTAGATTTGAAGAATAAGAGGCAAGTGAGGTGTGTAAGAATAAGCCTAAATGGCACTCTGTTGTTCGTGCCTACCCCGCGAGGGAACTGGCGTGAAGTTATGTATGTATGTATGTATGTATGAAGAATAAGCGACATTTGCGATCAATCTCTTAGTACTGCCCAATGTCAATGCTGATGTGCAAACTATTTAGCAGTATGAATGTAATATAGAACAAGCACACAAATAAATTGAAGTTAAATCTTTTAACTGCTATATTAAGAATACGCTGTGGTTGGAAGGAAAATGCTGCAACGAATATGAAATTCCAATAAGCGTTATAAAACAATTCTATACCAAAGAATCGTATCAATCTGAAACAGAAAATAATGGTGCAGACAAAATTCATGATTATTTTTCTGAAGAAGATTTTGAATAGCTGTTGTTAAGGAAAAATTATAATGTTTCTGATCTTGACTTGTTGTTGTTGGTTACTAGGTCTATGTTGATTTAACTGATAGTTATTATTTTATTTCGTAATTATAGAGGAAACAAAAAACTGTTATATTGTTTTCTTTCGTAGAAACTAAAAATTTGCTTAGCGGAAAACTTAGCGATTATGAGAATTTTTTGTTAGTGGTTTTCTGGTGGTTTTAGAAGTTGAATCTGGTGGTGAGCCAGTCAAACTGTTGGCAACACTGAAATGTCACCACAGATGTCACTTTTTACATTCACTGTGAGTTTTTGGCGGGAACTGAAAGGAGACGTTGTGCTGTGCAGTTTTATTTTCTAAAAATGTGTAAATTTACTCTAAAATGAACAATAGTTGTAGGATATTGATAGTTTTTGAGTAGTAATTATGTGTTTTGTGAGAAATGTGAACTGTATAGTCAAATGTGGCCTTTTGAGTTTTCACAAGAACTCCGTTGAATGGCGTTAGTTGTAGCCTACAATACAACTGCGCGACTATTATACGAAGACTTAAACATCAGAATTGGCTGTATGGACTAGATTCCTTTGCCTGCCTTTGTGGCGAATACAACTACTACTACTACTACTACTACTTACATTCACTGTGTTTTGTGGTGTATTTTGACGTGATTGTGATTTTAATATTGTGTTAGTTGTGTTTTGATTTGTATTTTGTAAGGAAATAATTATTGTAAATAAATGAAACTGTTGATTCATTTAATTTGATGTGCTGTGTATTTTATATCAGAATGAATATTACTAATGCTGAAAAAGGTATGTATACTTGAAGTGCCGGACCTTTATATACCTAATATCCACAATAATTTTATTTAGAGTTAAAATTTATTCATCGAGTAATAAGTTTCTCTTATTAATTATTAATAATGAAATTAGCTGGGCTTCGACTTACCAATTTTAAGGGAACGGGGTTTGCAAGTTTCGCTCATCAATATAAATTAGATTTCCACATGATGTTTTCCTTCACCATTCAACACTTCGTAATTGTAACAATATGAGTACCTATATGGTTAGAAAAACTATAAGCTTCTTTGATAATTTCATAGAATCTTGCATTTGCAATTTTTTATAGCTTGATTACACCAAACAAGCCAGATAGATGGTCTAAAGTCTACAAGATAAAAAGTGTTACCATTGCTTATGGTATTATCTAGAAGTATAAAATGTAAATGATTAAATGTTCTGCAATAAAGAGTATCTTATGTTTATCCTGGTTATCCAAAGTACATACTGTATCAGATGTCAATTAGATTTTACCAAAAGTCCCTAAGAAGATAAAGAAGCAAACATCTAAATGAACATATTTTCACATTCTTTGCACAACATGTTGTTTTTTAACTTCTTTAAGTAATGACTTGTAATTATATTTTCAGTATATCAACTTAGAGCTACTATAGTAAATGTAGATAACAGTACTGATGGTAGCCTGATGGATATGGTGGTAACAACTGTGGGGATTCTAGTTGGTATGGCCCTGCTTAGCTGTATTTGCTGTTTTTGCATGAAAATTAGGTAAGAACATTCTAGTCTTCATAATTTTCTTTTTCAAGTTGGAAATGCTTTATGTATTGCAAGCCACAGTTTAGGTTCATTAATTTGTTATAGTTACTGCAAAATAAGAAGCCTAATTTGATACTTAAGAAAATTGATACAACATGTCTTTGCAAGACATAAATTGAAATACAATAACAATTAGTTTGCTTTTGTGAAGATATAAATAATTATTTTATTGACACATTATATTATGTTAGAGAACATATTTCAAGTTCATATTGGTTTTTTTGAAATAGAAAATAAAATAAAGTAAACAAGTTTATTTCTAGGACATGGATAGGTCAAATAAGCATATTTAAAGTACCAAATAAAAAATATATAAAGTAAAAACAATTAAAGACTATGAAGACATTTTAATGTCTTAAAAATTAGATCAAAGTCAGCATTATGTTGGTCTGTTGGTTAAAATTATGTTCATCTACATTATTGAAAATAAATGTAAATACTACCAGTTCATTAAAATCCATTCTCATATCTGTGAACAAGGAACAACAAGTATACAATTTTTATGATTTATTTTACAAATTATAATTCACACACTTATTTTTAAATTGTATTCAACAAATTTCTAA
Source organism: Dendrolimus kikuchii (assembly GCA_019925095.2). Lineage (NCBI taxonomy): Eukaryota > Metazoa > Arthropoda > Insecta > Lepidoptera > Lasiocampidae > Dendrolimus > Dendrolimus kikuchii. The sequence continues at coordinate 11,462,582 of CM034407.1, forward strand.
ACTGTATTATTTGCAAATAATTTTCCTTTTTTTTGTTGCATGAGTTCAGCAGACAGGCAGACTGCCCAGAAGCGGTTACCATTGCCTATGGACATTTATAACACCTTAATTACTACAAATGCGTTGCTGCTCTCTAAAGGGATACTAGAGCCTGGCTAATGCTGGAACACAACTCAAAGTTGTTATGGCAGCATACTCTAGACCAGGGTTGGTAGCCATCTAGGTAGGCAAATACCTTACCACCTGGCTTTGTAATCCTACATATTGTCCGTTCAATATAACTATTTTACTAGTGCCTGTGACTTCAAAGGAGTCCTGATGGAATCATTACCCATTATCCAATTGAATACTGAATGCCACTTTAACATGTATTATGTATCAAAAGGAGCAAATAATGAAAAAATTGTTTTTTTCCTACATGTATAGGATGAAGAGATTTATTAAATTAATATTTAAAATAAGGAGTTATATCAATGTTCAAAGTAAATAACTTATTATTTTAATGTACTTACTATTAAGTTATATAATATACTATAATATTATGAAGTAAAAGATAATTGTTATAGTCAATTCTATCTAAAGCTGATGTTACATGGTTCAATGAAATTGAATCAATTTGATTGAAAAGCACTGAACTGAAAGGTTACAATGTTGATATAGGTCTATAGTTATATTCTAATTTCTGGTTGGTCCTTTCTTTTGTTATGATTTTTTTTTCAAAATATGTAACAGTGAGGTATGGGAATTACCTTAGCCTCCCTGTTTAAGGGGAATGGGTAATATACAATCAACACTTGTCTTCGATGGATTGGTTGGTCTCTTCATCACTTTTTTTATTGTCAAAAGCTGGCAAACTGTATTCAAGATATGTAGGTTTCTTGCTGAAAGTTCCATTTTAGTTTTCATTCCATTTTATTTAATCCATCCACTTTATTTCCATTCATTCCATTTAATTTTTGAAAAAAAAATTATTTCTATTAAACTCTTTCCTGGTTTGCCAGGCTTCAAATCCATGTTATTGGGATGCGAAAAGGTGGTTTTTCTAAAATGTTGTGGTATCTCTAATGGTAAGCTTTGAGACATTTTTGTAAAAAGTATCTGACCTGTTAGCTATGTTTGACAGTGAGTGACTCAGTCTCATTTGATTTTAGGAACTACTTTTTGAATTTTGTACATAGAGATACAGAAGCAAAATTTTTATATATATAATGAAAGGTGTCTATAAACACTCAGCTGTGCTATTTTAGAATTTAGCATCTGTTATTTTTTTAAATTAATTAATTAATAAAATTTCAATTTATTAATTAAAAAGAAAATCTACTTATAATATAAATATTGTAATGTGTGGTTTCCAAAACATATAGAAACTGTACTAAAATATGTTATAGTTTGCAATAAAATAAATAATTTCATGATGACATTATTTCATGCTGTCATTTAAATTTCTTATTATGCACTCACTAACTTTCGAAATTGGACAGCTGACACTTCTATTAAAATGCACTGTTATATAAAAATTTGAAGTCATTGATGAATTGCTTGACTTGACATTTTGACACAAACATTGGAAATCGAATTTATTTATATAGATAATAATATAATAATAATTTGTTCGTGCCTACCCCGCAAGGGAACTGGCGTGAAGTTATGTATGTATGTATGTATGTATGATAATAATATATTGATAAGTATATAAATTGTGTCTCTTATAATTTTTCAGTGACCTGAGGTTAAAAGCTTACATTATGGATAAGGCAAGGAAGAAAGGTTTCAAATTAGATTTAAAGAACATGGATTCAAAACATGGCTGCCATTCTCCAAGTACTACTGAGAACTGCACAATAATGGTTCCAGATGTTGGTTATATACTATAGCTTTATTATTGGTAAACAATTTTCGCTTCCGCCTATGTTAACTTGCCTTTATGCACTTTAGATTTGTACCTATATTATGTATACATTATATTAAAGCATGAACTATGCATTATAATGTACTATTTATATTGTATGTATTACAGTACCTACTTATTGGGATATCACTAACTCCATGTGTGACAAAGATGATGCTGTAGTCAATAAATATAAATTAGAATTTTGGTTTGGATTCCAATGAAGAAAAGAGCTTAGCACGCAGTACTGGACACTGGCTAGATACAGAAATCTTGCCGTCATATTTATAAAGAAAGGGAATGTTGACTACAATTCTATCTGTGCCAATATCGGATCTCTTGAATATTTACTGAAAAACTCAAAATTTTGTCTACTTTTAAAGAATATGGAAGTAATAGTTTTCTACTAGAAACTTTTATATTAGATTTAAATTGTCATTAGTTGTTAGAACGTTTTAAGGTCATGACTCATTAAAGCCATCCGACACGCCGACCAGCAGTGGACCAGCACTTGATCGCCCACTTGCAAGCTGTTCACGCGCGGATACTGGGGAACCACTAGGTGACAACTCACTACTCAGAGTGATTCATGCATAGACCTAGTACCCGTTGCTGAAAGAATATTTACCAAATAGTGGATCACGCGATTTTTACTAGTTGACAACGCACCGCCCACCCGTGGACGACAGTGATTTTCGGATGACTCTAATGACCCTTACATTGAATCCATACCTGTATCATTCTGATGATCCGATCATATTATTGCATGATTGCCTCTTTTAATGTAAGGATAATGTCTATGTAACTTTATTTTTCAATTGAGTCCCAAAGTCTTGATGTTTTGTACAAATCCTCACATTGCTGCAATGTAGAATAATAATACAGACCAAAATGATACGGATGTGGATGAAACCTTAATTCAAGTGTAGTATTTTATATTCATAAAAGAAATACTTATTCAATGTATGCACAATATAAGTTCCTAGCTTAAGCTAATACCATGATAGTATTTTATACTTTTAGCTACTTACAGCTAATTATTGAAATATGATTTAAAATTTAATAATATACAGGTTATACCGGTTCATATATTCTACTATACTCTCATTTGCCTTACTGCTAGTTAAAATTTGATTTAAACAGCATACAAGTAACATCAATTTGCTACTAATGTTAAGGTAAAGGAATAGATAGTAACATATAGAAACCCAGCTATAAAGACTTAATCGTATTATTGCACAGGTTTTAATTAATGTTTTAAAGTGGTTTTTCATTGGTGTTTTAATAATTGGCTGTGAATTTTATTTTTATTCTATTAATGGCTGTGCTTATACATCAATTTATTATTATTATAATAATTTATTTAGATATAGTTTAAACTACTCGAGGTAATGACATTTAATAAGGGACCTAAAATCTTTCAGTGATCATTACACATAGCTTTAGATTTTAGTTTACAAGCCTAAATATGTCGTATTTGCACTGACTTATAGTATTAGATAGCACATACAAGAAGCGGTACATTTGGCCCATATGACAAAATAATGTAAGAGTTATCTTCTCTATCCCATCCCCTTATTCCAATCCCATATCCCACCTTCTCTATCCTATTCCTACTGTGTGATCCCTCTTTCTTATCTACCTATCACATCCTAAAGGTTGGCAATACGTTTGTTTCACCCCTGGTGCTGCAAAAGTCTATAAGCGATGGTGACTACTTTTCATGAACTGAGCCGTCGGCCCGCTTGCCAGTTTCGCAATAAAATGGATAGCTCGAAATTTTGATATATACCACTTTAGACTTTGTATAACTATACTCTTTACTCGTATATTTCGAACTGTTCAGTGCTTACTCACCCAAGTGAGAGAGAACAAATTACTTCACTTTAGTTACATGTCTCAAAATATTTATTTACCCAGTGGAGAGAGGCAATACAAAAATGACGTTTTCAACACATTTGCTCAATAAAGGCATTGTACAAAAGTAAAACGCACTACACAATGGAGCGTGCGGTAAATAGGTACTTAAATGAAAAACTAATATAACTATATGAATTCCACCAAGAAGTTTTACATTACGAAAATAAATAAGCCGAACAATCGAACCTCCTTGGAAACCACTTTTGATCAATACATTTGTCTCACTTTAATACTATAGAGAAAATGGTACAAAAGATGTAGTTCTAATTTTCACTTTGAAACTTCAAAGATTGTTGAGTCTTTCAGACTGTTATTGATGTTTGTTTCGGTACCTATTGTACTGTTTATTCGCAAATGTGTTGAAAAACCTATGACACACGTGCGGTTATTACTTATGCGATATACTCGACTTCGTCTCGGGCTTACATTCGTTTACGCGTTTGTAAATCCAACTTACTGCACTAGTATCATAAATAACTATTTTAGGATTTCTGTTGCCGAGTTTGTTTAGTGCTGAACATCAAGACTCCTCGCCTCAATAAAAATAGAACATTGTACTGAATCAATACAGAAAGAGTCTTTTCTTACAAACTCATAATCTTCCTCAACACTATATCTTCATTACTGACGAACTATGGCCTATTGGTATAAGTTAGTCTCCGGATGATGATCATTGTTTGCTCATGAAAATCCAAGAATTTGAGATTTTTATGATCTGAGTGTTAGTGAATTCGATTTAACCTCTAGTGTTTTGTGAACACACAAATGTGCTGTTGTGAAGTTTATTTGTGTGTTGAAAGTTGACCAATGAAGTTAATTCGTGCTGTACTTCACACCCGCAAATCTTTCGTACACCTGTGTGAAAAAGTTGTTTAATAATACAGATTTCATTTATTTTACAAATTTACACTGTTCATTTGCCGTTTTACTAAAATAAAATTGCGTTACTGTAGAAGTGTAATAAACTTCGAAATCAAACATTAATATCTAAAACTTATTCTTAAGCATTCTTTAGCTGGCAACTGAGGAAAGCTATGAAGTGACATTTGTTCTATATAGATATAAGCAGGCCTTTTCTTTGTCACTTCCTTTTTGGGGGCACGCTAATTCTCGAAAATTGTAAGTGCATAATTTTGTTGTTTAATTTTTTTCAGTTTTTATGGCAATTTTTTGATATTTTAGAAATTTTCTTTAAAGGCACCACGTGACTCCACAAAAAGCCCTGGATATAAGATAGATAATAATATAACATTTGTGTAATAAAATTGTATACAAAAATATGATGTACCCACCTTTTATTATTAAGTCTGGAAAATTCTTACTACTATTTATATTTTAAGTCTATAATCAAGAGTATATGTATAAGTGCTTTCGCCTTTTTGGGGGGCAAGTAAGAATTAACATATTTTTAGGTCTACTTTTTAAGTGTTTGTCACATTACCTATAAGTCATTTTACTAAAATTAATATGGCGCGGGTTCTGTGCGATTGCTCCATGTCGATATGTTGCGAACTATATATATATTTTGTTCTTTGTGATTATGACGACTGAATGACCTGTTTACTTCTTATTTTCGAATCAATACTAATTTACAGTTTTACACAATTTATAATTCTGATCGGCAGTTTTCTGTGCAAACGAAGGCCGGTTTCCGGCATGTAAATAAGCTATATTGAACTTTATTCACAAGCGGAAGAGTGTTGTTTGCTATGAATTCTTAGCTCTGTTTTGCTTACACGATTCGTACACTGTCCCGCACGTCTAAAATTGGTTTACTGCGCAGGTACATCGCGAAGAATTATTAGTTATGTAAAATTGTAATAATAATGGGAAAATGGCTTTGGAAGTTTATTTCTTCGTGGCCTTGAAAATGAAGTGATAGTAAAAAATAACGCCATTAATGATTAGCTACATGCATGAGTTATCTGTCAATGTTTAACGTCATTAACAATTTCGCATCTCAAATAATGCATTAAACCCTGGGCTAAATCTGCGTGACACAGTCACTAACGCTGACATTATCCCAGGTGTAGCACGGGCACCAGAAATCAAAATGATTTGCTATTATACTAAAGTTCCTAAATTAAGGGCTGATTTTTCAATCACCAGGTAAAAGTTATTCAAAGGATAAAATACAACTTAACAAATTAAAAACGACAGTTGTATCAATAATAACACTGCAATTGTTTCATTTTTATGTTTAGTCAGGTTATAAATTAGTTGATAGATAACTTTTACCTGAATGAAAAATCGGATCTTAGTCATATATTTTTCAAAAGTAAAGTCTATTATACTCCAAATTAATGTGTAATATCATGCTTTAAACATCTGTTGTGTTTTTTCTAAAGTAGATTCATTCTAAAATAGATATAAATAAGTAAGATATGCAAAAAAAATTAGTCATATTATATATAATAGACGTTCTATATGTAGTCAATTGTGTAGTGTATTTGTGGATTTCATGTCAAAAAGTTGACAAGAGTTATGAATGTCAAAGAAGCAAGTGAGGTGTGTAAGAATAAGCCTAAATGGCGCTCTGTTGTTCGTGCCTACCCCGCAAGGGAACTGGCGTGAAGTTATGTATGTATGTATGTCAAAAAGTCTACAGATGTAATGTTTCTTATGATTCAAATGCCTTTATCACTATCATTCTCCGTAAGTCCCGTTTACATTCGGGACGTACATTTCGGAGCCTGGAGTCCGATTTTCCAACTGTTTTATTCTTCAATTCGCTGAGTATCACTTTATTCTTAGTGCTTGTTCACATATAAGTCACGGATTTAAGTTATTTAAACTTACCCTTTCGGGTTTGTCCATTGCTGGATGTAGACCATAATTTCTCTACAACCGATGCGATATCAGCGGTCCATTTTATACAATTAGTTGGCTTTCCACGATCTCTTGTAGTCTCTGGGTTCCAGAAGATAATTCTTTGGCTCCGTCTATTGTCTGAGCCTCACTGTGTGACCTGCCTACTTCCACTTTCACTAGTATAATAAAAAGAAACACCCGTAATAAACATTCCTAAGCATATATGTACCTAGTATGACTTGTGCTCTTATATTAAACGCTTTATAATTATCATGTAATTATGTAGTATGAATTAAGATTTATAATAAAAGTAAGTTTACAGTCCTCTCAGCTTTGCATGTGTGAGTCATTGCGTACGTATAGGATATACGTCATGCTGGTAGCGGTACTTACGAGTTGCGTCGCACACGTACGAGCCGGTACATTTGTCCCCTACAAAATCCAATTTTACTGATACGGCACAAAATCTAAAAAAGTAATGCTTCAAATATTTTGTCCCGCTACTACTCAATGTACTACTCGCGCCTCAAATGTAAGAGGAAGGACGGAATGAGGCATAAGCTACAATAGTACAATAACGCCTCTACGGATATTCACATGATAAAGAGGGACAACATGTCTCTTTAATACATAGGTACAATTTGTGAGAAACGGTACAAACGAGGGAATGACGACCATCGCTTGAAATGTACTGTCGCACTACAAATATACTGCTACGCTACAAATGTACTGCCACGGTACAACTAGTACACAATGCCTCGCCTCATTTGAAGTGGTACATAGTACTGCTTCAGTACAAAATGTCATGTTACTTTTACAAACTCATTTTAAAATCATGTACTGCCCAACACTAGCGGTACTAGAGGTGAAATGCGGAAAGTTCGCAGAAGGGAAGTGACGTGTAAAGGACGCGCCGCGCCACAAGCCATATCTCTACTACACGTATCTGTATGCACTCACACAAATGCATAGCTGAGCTTACGCCGCGAGGTCTGTATGATATGTAAAATAGTTACAACTATAGTTCAAATATGATTAAGTCAGGATTTGGTATTTTGGAATCAACATTTGAAGCTCTCGAGGGACGCCAATATGCAACCTTAGCAAACTTGCAAGAAATTTGTTTACTTATACCCGGCGTAATTACTACTGCACAGAGAGTTTCCATTCTTATGGTTTATTACTCTGGCAGTACAAATATCTAGTACAAAATTTAGAATTTGGTAAAGAAAGAAAAGTTCTTATAAACGATATTAAGTAGGTGTTGTAAAATAGTAGAGAAAGTTATTTAATTGTAGTTATGTAATTAGAGTATTTAAGCTATATTTCATGACGATGAGCTGGAAGAGTTGTTCTTTTGCACAAAATTATCCTTCCTTGTCGCTCGCACAAAAATATATTGTTATTTCACTCGCACGGACGCGGTGATTATTAGTGAGACTGGAACATCTTTCTGTGTATTCTTTGGGAAGAAAAACATATTCTTTGGAAGTAGAGTTGATAAAATTTATATTTTAATATGCATAATATTAAAATTTGTGGATGAATAATATTTCTAATAATGTAGCAAAAAAATATATAACTGCTGCTATTGTATTTAACCGGTAAAATTTAAGGCGAATATTATGAAAATAATTTGGATATATTTACATGATATTTCAATCTTAAATTATTTATTCAAATAATTAGAAATATTTTTAGAACACTATTTTTTAATTTTATATGTCTTGATCTTATCAACGATATAAAATAATTAGAAATTCATGTATATATTATTGGGAATTAACATCTTAATTCTTGAATATATTTGTTATTTTTCACGATAATATGACAACGTTTTTAGAACACCTTAGTGAAAATTTCTTATTATGATGTAAGTAGTATGAATACTATTGTATTAGTCCTACACCTATATACAGTCAGTACATTCGTGACAAGCTGGTATATTTGTTTTCAGATTGATATTTATAATAGTATTAAGTGTATTGATAAAGAATGGGATTGAAAAAGATGTTGCCTCTATTCACCTCTCGCTCGCACACTGTCCAAACTGTGAGGAAAAAGGAATATATGCGAATTTGCTATAAGGGTTTTATTTTTCCTTGTAACTACAGACTAGTTTAGCTATTCATTCTGTGGCTTAGATAATATTGTTCGGAGTTTTCTTCATAATTATTTCTGTGATTATAGTTTTTATTATTATTGGTAGGTAATTATTATTGTTTTTAATTCTTTAATTTAATTTTATACATACATACATAACTTCACGCCAGTTCCCTTGCGGGGTAGGCACGAACAACAGAGCGCCATTTAGGCTTATTCTTACACACCTCACTTGCTTCTTTGACATTCATAACTCTTGTCATGCACGCTCGTCTGTTCTTAAGGCTCCTGACATCACCTTGTGCTAGTACACGATCAATTTGATCATGGAAGGCGTGTCGTGGCCTTCCACGACTTCTGCATCCATCCACTTTTGCATTGTATATCTGTTTAGTCATTCTTTCATCATGCATTCTTTCCACATGCCCGAACCACCGGAGCATTCCTTTCCTTACCTTCACCCCGACACTCTCTTTCTTTAATTTTATTATTTACGAAATCGTCACGTAAGCAAAAAAGCGATATCGAGGCAACATCGTTCATTTTTTTATTACCTATATTATTAAGCGTTATTATTTATTTCGGTTGTGTTGACTATTTGATTAAGTTATTTTTATTTTCATTTTAACACTTCGCTGACGACAGGAATAAAAGAGGGAAAACTAAAACAGTGTTAATTAAAAATAAATTTCGCTATTGATACTCTTACTGTGTATGTTGACAGTACGGGCACGATGAGCCGCCATTTCTTATCCTATTCATCATCTAGGCGGGATGTAACTTTCATCCGTGCAGGAACGGAAAAAGAATACAATTTCCTGCGGCCGGGCGGCCTGTCGTCAGAGGCGACGAAACAACCCACAACCAGGTGGTAGTGTGTATGCCGCTATAACAACCTTGAGTTGTGTTCCGCCATTAGTGGCCAGATTCCAGTCTCCCTTGAGAGAGCAGCAGCGCATTTTTAACACCTTTGGTGTTTCAAATGTCCATAGGCGATGGTAACCGCTTTCCAACATGTGGGCCGTCTACCTGTCTGCTGAACTCGTGCAATAAAAAATAAAAATTAGTTGATGTATTTTATTTTATAGAATAAGTGACATAGCGTGACTCCATCTGCTGATTCCAGGCGCAAGAACATTGTCTCAGTTGGTCAGCATTATGCCAACTCTGGGTCCAATTTTAGGATTAATTTCTCTGTATGATTTAAATCTTTTTTATTTCATTGTCCTAACAAGTCTTAGTAGCATAGCGGGTCAGGAATTCGTCTTTCAGTCTAAGGACGTGGGCTGGAAGCCACGCCAAAATGCATGCGCTGCTTACATTTACCTTCTCAAGGTATAGATTTGGTTTGGCTGAACCTGGTTTGCGTGAATTTTTAATTCGGTTTAACCGGATATATAAGATCACGGTGTCCCATGGCTTATGTATAGGCAATTTTCTGACTTTACCGTGATTTTTAAATGATAACTAATATCAGTCGGTTAATATTATGCTCCTGCTACAACTGAGTGACTGTTCCACATAAAGCGTTAACTTTTAGCTGCATTAGTGTATACACATGAGTTATCTGTCAGTGTTAAACGTTATTAACAATGTCGCATCTTAAATAATGTATTAAACCCTTCGCTATATGTGCGAGATACAGACACTAACATAACCCAGGCGTAGCAAAGGCATTATAATGCCGACAGTTTAAAGTTTTTCCTCCAAATCCGCAATATACTTCTTGCTAAGTAGCCAGTCGAAAAAGCCAAGTGCCTTTAGTATCCATTCATTTTAAGGAAAGAAAACAATAATACCTCACTAAGTTCTCAAATCAACATTAATCTCCTTGGCAGAAGTATTAGGTAAAGTACATTAAGTTTAAATAACTGTAACAATGATAAACTTCAATTAATAAAGATTTATTTTTCTCTTACATATTACTATAAAGCACTATGTACAGCATATATTAGTACACAAATCGTCTATTTTATTTTCCTATTCATTTTTAGCTTTAATACTACACTCTAAATACTCTTAGTACCTACTGTAATGATAATTACCTCGCTAAGATCCATTGAGATTACATTTTTAATATAAATGTAGGTATTAATATATATTTTTATTGTAATTTGTTGTATATGCCAATAAAATAACAAATAATGTGTAATTAGGAAAAAAGTGTGATTCTCTGTGTTTCGTTGTGGTGAATAAATCGGTCACTTTCTTCTCATATTATTACCACTCACATGTTTACTCAACACGAGTTCAAAACAGTCAGAAAATTTAATTATAATTCTAAATACAATTTTGTATTATAAGTATCTATATTAGCATTATAATAAAGCCAAAAAAGTGATTTTGTAAATATTTATTACAATCTTTAAGTAATTACTGTTTTCATACAATAAGTTAATTTTAAATGTATCGATGGCATTCACAATAGTGTTTGAATGGTTTGTACTCCTGTTGGTAGTTTAAAAGCCTGAGTAAATCGACGGATCGGCTGGCAGAGGTGTTTAAGTAAATCAATACATATTTTTTACTTAGATTAATTGCTAAAGAAAGCGTCTGTCGCATCGTCAATTGACATGCGCAGGCGCATATACGGATCATAGTATATACTCGTAGTTCTAATAAGTATGTTAGTATATTACATTAATTTTTAAGTTGATTTCTTTTTTCTCTTCTTTTTTATTGGATTATTCGTCTCGACGATCTATTTTACTCAGATATATGTATAAACGTAAATCTGACACTGTCATTTCAAAATTGTAAAATGAAATAACATTGAACTGAATATTATGTATTATTTTCTAATTCATAAGTACATTCGCTGTGGTTGCTCGGCTTGTTCGTTATTGTTTAAAATGTACGTACCTATAATGTAAAATTATCTGTGTGAGATAAAACTGCCATTGTTAATATTTTATAATGTGTGATTGAGGATATATAAAATGTATTATTAGTATATGTAGTAAAAAATTCACAAAATAAAATACAATGAAGTAAAAAGGTTTTGATTTATATCGTCGTTAGCCAATAGTTGTCCACTACTGGACGTAGGCCTCTCCAAGTTTCCGCCACCTATCCCGGTCCTCCTCTGTTCTCGTCTAACCCCTACCGGCGACCTTGCGCAGGTCGTCGGACCATCGGACTAGAGGGCGCCTTACATTACATTTGTCGAGATGTGGTCTCTAATCCAGGACTCCTATGCTCCATCGATCATCAGTTCTGCGGTAAACAAGGCCGGCCCACTGCCACTTCAGTTTGCTAATTTTGCGTGTTGTCGGTAACCTCGTTCTCTTACGAATATCCTCATTTCTGATTTTATCCGCAAGAGATACCTACTCCCAACATAGCCCGCTGAGTGACCTTAAGTTTGTGAACCAAACCCACAGTGTAAACGTCTCGGCATAGACGTCATGACGGGTAAGACTAGTTATTTATGTCTTCATTTAATTAATAGTAGTGTCGGCCTGTTCTATCCTTTCGCAATAAATTTTAGCAACACTGAGACATTACTAACCGTCTGGCCGTAGTTTTTATCGGGTTTTCAAGGTCAGTTGGGACTTGGAAGCGCCATTTGTTTCTTATCTTATTCAGAAACATTAGAGTTGTCGCGCCTTAATTTATTGATAGGCAATTTATAAGGAGTGAGGATTTTGCAAGTTTTAGGTTTCCGTAGAAGTTTGGCGAAAACGGAATTCTTATGAAATCCTTACGTTCGTCCGTATATATATATATATATATATATATATATATATATATATATATATATATATATATATATATATATATATATATATATATATATATATATACACATACATACATACATACATACATAACTTCACGCCAGTTCCCTTGCGGGGTAGGCACGAACAACAGAGTGCCATTTAGGCTTATTCGTACATACCTCACTTGCCTCTTTGACATTCATAACTCTTGTCATGCACGCTCGTCTGTTCTTAAGGCTCCTGACATCACCTTCTGCTAGTACACGATCAATTTGATCATGGAAGGTGTGTCGTGGCCTTCCACGACTTCTGCATCCATCCACTTTTGCATTGTATATCTGTTTATTCATTCTTTCATCATGCATTCTTTCCACATGCCCGAACCACCGGAGCATTCCTTACCTTCACCCCGACACTCTCTTTCAGACCAACTCTCTTTCTTACTTCGGTATTACGAACGCGGTCCGCAAGCGTCACTCCGCAGATTTTGCGCAGTGCTCGCATCTCGACCGCGTTTACTCTACTTTCATGCTCTTTCTTCCATACCCAACTCTCGCTTCCATACGTGAGCGTAGGTACCAGCACCGCGTTGTGTACGGCGAGCTGGGCCTTCTGGCTGAGGTTCTTAGCGCCTAGAAGTTTACCTAACGCTCCATTCACACTATTCCCCAAATTCACTCTTCTTTCTATATCAGCGGTGTACCTTCCATCCCTGCTAAAAGCACATCCAAGATATACAAACTCATTCACTTGCTCCAGCATAACATCATCGACCATTATCCTTGCATTCGTTCTGGTTTCTTCTCTTTCAAACACCATAACCTTTGTTTTCTTCGCATTCAAATGTAAGCCTCTCGCCTGACAGTCATCTTTCATCATTGTGACTAGTGTTTGCAGTTCTGATGGCGATTCGGCTAAAAGCACGGCATCATCCGCATAAAGCAAGGTGCTTACAACTAGGTCACTCATCCGCACCCCAACATCCATCAATCTTATTCTCTGGAGACAATCGTCCAGGTATAGGATGAACAGCAAAGCCGACAGCACGCAGCCCTGTCGGACGCCAATATTGACGTCAAACCAGGGCGACAGGCTGCCATCCAGCCGCACGCATGCCATACAGTCCTCGTAAGTGGACTGCACAGCACGCATCAGCTGGCCATATATATATATATATATATATATATATATATATATATATATATATATATATGTAACGACTATGCTAGCCGAGTAGTATAATTGCAGTATATGGATGATTTTAGCAGAACGGTGTATTATTTTAAAATTACGAAAATCTAAACATCGGGGGTGGTCACCATCTGCAATTGAGCGGTTTTCTCAACTTGACGACGTAGCGCCAATTTTGCATTTGAGGGCGGATAAGGTGTTACTCTATCCAGCCCAGCTGCTTCACGTAGTCTACTAGCTCCTTAACGTTGCCGAAGACTTCTCAAACGCGCGTCCAAATTCTTCATACTTACTTCACTCCTGTATTTGGCCACCCGCCCGCATCTAGTAAAACGTGGGTGCGATCACCATACTTGTCATTGCGGGACGAATTTATTTTCATGCATAAAGAATTTATTCAAAACCATTAAACATAAGTGTACAGAGAACAATAGGGTATCGCAAATAACTGCTGTAGTATTTAATACTGTTTCGCAGTTGTTAGCGCCCACTTCCAGACAACTCGATTTTTATACATGTTAAAAAGAAAATTGTCTTAAAGTTTATACATTTAGAAATAGCAAGATCTATAAAGCAGCTTTTGAGGTTTTGGTGTACTGTCGATAAAATGATTATTGTAAAGTTCTGTGACCAACTGAAACGCACTTGGCCGATTTATTCAATTTCTTGGTGTATAGATATTGATCAGAGAATTGTCTGTTTACTTATTTGTCGTGCAAATAATAAAATACTAAGGGGATTATTTTAATCTTGTCATCTGCCAACATACAGGGCCGTCTTTACCCGGGGTGCAAGGGGTACATGGCATCCGGGCGCGGAGTCTAGGGGGCGCAAGCCGACGATCTTGCTTAATTTGCTAGTTTTGAAAATTACTTAAAATCATTTCAACTCGAACACCGAAAACAATGAATCGCAAACATATTGAAATTTATTGATTTATTGTTTTATTCATTTTATTTTTTGTTACTGGAACATTGGGGGAAGCAGGCTGATATTTGCACCCCAGCACCCTATAGGGTTAAAACGTCCGTGCTAAGATCTATTGTGGTTCAAGATCCCGACTTGGGACAAATGTAAAGGTAAAGCTATAGAAGGCTCTGAAACAACATGATAACATCATAGTATATATTACAATTAGTAAGTTCACATTTCAGATGTAAAAGAAAAGCCGAGTGGGTGTTGCCATTGAATGCAAGTAATGAATATATCTACTTGCTACTTTTCCCGTGGGTATACTTAAATTTCATTAGGACAGGAAGGACAACCCTTCCAAAAATTGTTATTATTTCCCAGATCAAATCAATTGTTCATCTCCATGACTAAGTCATTATTTGTATATAAATGCAAACATATTAAAAAGTCATGGTAAAGGTTTATTTTTAAAAGATAACAAGTTACAACTACAACTTTTAAATCTACGTAGGTACATACATACATATTATTACACGTGTTCCCCATGGCGGTAGGCACAGACGATGGATCCTCACCTGCGATCCTGAAAAACACCTTTCGCTTCATCTACTTTCATTAATCTCTTTATATATGCACGTTTATTTGAGGTGCTTTTTACGTGACCTTTCCTCAAAATATCTTTAATTTGATCATGGTAAATATGCGGCGGTCTACCGGCACCAACGCTACTATTCATTCTGCTGTCATATACTTCTTTTGTGGTTTTGCTTTTAAACATTCTTCCTACATGCCCAAACTACTTGAAGTTTTCTTTTTCAACTCTTACAACTACATCTTTCAATCCACAACTGTCCCTTTTCACAAATCTATGTACTTTACTATTTTTCTAATATCTATAGATTTAGGTAGTGATTTCCTCCTCATTTCTGCATAACTTTTTACCTAATAACTAAAATATACAATTTGTTAATGGTAATTAATGCCAGCGTATGGCCATTTTAAGATATCAAAAGGCGTCATGTACCTACTGTTAGATAGACATTTATACTGTGATAACACGGTGATAAACCTATCCACAGACGTGATGAGAATAACCAAAATAGATTTCACCCGTACGTGACGTTAATATAAACTGCATTGTTCCATTTCGCGTGGAAATTGCTAACAGTAAACAACAGTGGTTGCTATATCTAAATATTTCTTATACTATATCAAAGCGTGCCATAACTTCATCCGGGTTAAATTTCACGTCATAATATCATACTGTAATTTTGTTTCAGTACTAAAATATCCTTGAAATATAATTGTTTATTTAATAAGAAAATTATTGTACTAATTTATAATATATCTGCGGCTCGTCCCGGCTTCGTACGGGTTGACGTTTATTTTATAAACATTTTGAGATAAACATAGAGTAAATGTATCTTTATTTAGGATATAAGTAGCTTTTTCATTTTATGGCTAAGGCTATTGAAGTTTTAGTAGGGATCCCTATTTTTTTTCTAGTAATAAATTTAGTCTATGTTACTTAGGGATAATGTAGCATTCTAATGGTGAAAGAATTTTTGAAATCGGTTCAGTAGTTTTTAAGTTTATTCGTTACAAAGATACAAACCTTTCCTCTTTATAATATTACTAGCGGCCCGGCGCGGTTTCACCCGCGCTGTCCCGTTCCCGTGGTATTGTATAGCGTCATGCCCCAGTTATGGCCGGCCTACCCTCGGCCACCCTCTCCCCCGCCCCCATTTCTAAGGCACCTTCTGGGCCATCGGCCCACCACTCTATAGCGGAGGACTTAGCTTTGGCGACTAAATTCGCCAAGAACTTGCCCTTCGACCTGGAAGAGGTCCAACTCTTGGCTCGGAAACTGAGACAAGTTTCAGAGTCAACTCAACCCTCCCTCCGGGATCAACTCGTGATCGAAATGGATCACGCGTACCTCCTCCAAATACTTAGATCGTTGTAACTAAACAACCTAATACAAATTCTTGTTACCGGTAACAAATGGCACATGTAGGTAGAAATAAACCACGCTCATTGACTCTGGCGACTTATAACGCCAACGGCCTTCGAAACCAGCGCGACTTGGTCCATGACTTCCTGGTTACCAATCAAATAGATATACTACTAGTACAGGAGACCTTCCTGAAACCGAGTAATAGAGATCCAAAGATCTCTAACTATCGGGTCACTAGACATGACAGGGTAGGCCGTGGTGGCGGCACCCTGATCTATTTCAGGAGATCCCTACACTGCATGCCTGTAGTCACCCCTCCACTAGAAGGTATGGAGGTATCCGCCTGCAGACTAGCAATGACTGGCCACCAACCTCTAGTCATAGTCTCAGCATACCTCGCATGCCAAAAAACCCTTATTAAAAAAGACCTAGAAGCCCTATTCAACCTAGGCCCGGCTGTTATAATAGCCGGAGATCTGAATTGCAAACACGAGCAGTGGAATTGCAATACCACTAACACCAATGGCAGAGCCCTAATAAATATATCAGACAATCTTTTGTTTGATATACTAACGCCCATGACCCCCACAAGATATCCCCCCAACCGCGACTGGGGGACCCCAAACACTCTCGACCTAGCATTACTGAGGGGCGTAACTCTTCAGTTCCATTCGATCGAAACGATGGACGATATAGACTCGGACCATCGTCCGGTTATCCTTAGATTAGGACCACAGACAGACCAGACATCTGAAACTAGGACCTCTGTGGACTGGTTGAGACTTGGGGACCTCCTCAAGGCAACCAGCTCACAAGACCTGGACCGCATCCCAGATCACATCGGGTCCCGCCAAGACACGGAGAGGGCGATCGAAGCCCTCATCAGCCACCTTCAATCCGCAGTGCGGAACTCGTCCAGGCAGGTGCCAGTGGGGGATGACCGCCACTTATGCCTGCCGGACGAGGTGAGGATACTGCTGAGGGAAAAGAGAGCCGCCTCCAGAGCTCATGACAGATATCCCACCGAGGATAACAGAATCCGACTCCGCGAACTAGAGCGCGAGGTCAAACTACGTATCCGGGAAGTCAGGGAACAACGTTGGGACAGAACGTTGAGGGATATCGAACCAACTCACCAGGCGTACTGGAAGCTGGCTAGAGCTCTCAAATCAGACACCCTTACTGTCATACCCGCGCTAGAAAGAGCCGACAACACCGAGGCGTTCGATGACGAGGAGAAAGCCGAGTGCCTTGCTCAGAGTCTAGAGCTTCAATGCTCCCCCACTACGCAAAACGTCGACCAGTCACACCTGACGGAGGTGGACTCCGAGGTCGAACGTAGATCCTCCTTACCAGCGGAAACCACACTCGACCCGGTCACGGTCGAAGAAGTGCAAGATCTGATCAAGTCTCTCAAACCGCGAAAGGCCCCAGGGACCGATGGCATCAACAATCGCGTTTTAAAACTCCTACCCGCCCATCTAATTATAATCCTGGTGAGCATCTTTAATGCCGCCATAACAAACTGCTCCTTCCCCGCGATCTGGAAGGAGGCAGATGTCATTGGTATTCACAAGCCGGGAAAACCGGCTAATAAACCGTCCAGCTACCGTCCAATCAGCCTACTAAGCGCACTCAGCAAGCTTTACGAGAGAGTCATCCTCTCACGACTTAGAGATTTTGCCTTCAGCAAACATCTATTACCTGATGAGCAATTTGGCTTCCGTGCTAGACACTCATGCGTGCAACAGGTGCACCGCATCACGGAGCACATACTATCTCACTTTGCCCATCGCCCCCGCCCTATAGGAACAGCCGCACTGTTCCTAGACGTAGCAAAAGCCTTCGACAAGGTCTGGCACAACGGCTTGATTTACAAGTTGTACCAGTTCGGTGTGCCAGACAGACTCGTGCTCATCTTGCGAGACTTCCTCTTAGACCGAAGCTTCCGTTTTCGAGTGGAGGGAACGCGCTCGTCCCCTCACCCACTCACAGCCGGTGTACCACAGGGCTCGGCTCTGTCGCCACTACTCTTCACGCTGTACACCAGCGACATCCCAAAAACTCCAGATGTGGAGTTGGCCCTCTTTGCGGATGACACCGCACTCTATACATCAGATCAAAACCGACAAATGGCTTGCGTCCGGCTGCAGGCAGCTGTCACAGAGCTAGGCGAATGGTTTCGCAAATGGAGGATAGAGGTAAACCCGGAGAAAAGCGCAGCAATGTTCTTTTCCCCGGGCACGCTTCGCTCCCCCAAACGCGCTTGCCTTCGCCTAAAAACCATTTCGCTCTACGAACAACAAATTCCCTGGGAAAAGTACACCAAATACCTGGGTGTCACCCTAGATCGGAACTTGCGCTTCAACGAGCATATCACTATAATCCGAAATAGAGCGCGATTTGTGATGGGTCGTTTAGCACCCATGATAGACAAACGAAGCAAAATGTCCCTCAGACACAAGCTTACTTTGTATAAAACATGCATCCGCCCGATCATGACATACGCGAGTGTGGTATTCGGCCATGCCAAGCCTGCCCTTTTAGATAAATTGCAAATCGTGCAAAACAAATTCATGCGCAGAGCCGTCGGTGCTCCCCTCTATATGCGTAACGTCGACCTCCACCGCGATCTGGAGCTTCCCTCCATCAAAAACTACATTACGTCGCTCTCGCGTAAGTATTTCGATCTCGCGCCGCACCATCGTAATCCACTCGTCGTGTCCGCGTCCGATTATAAGCCTCGGCGAAAGGCTCTCGTGCGACGACCGCGTAACGTCCTCACGGACAGGGTCGACGTTATCACAAAACGGCTGGCCCGGATCAGCCCGCCCGCGGTTAGGACGGCAGGCTGGCAGGCACGGACAGACAGACACAGACGGCGGCGTCTCAGGCGCCGCCAATCAAGATCTCTCCACGTCCCTGCGAGGGACGCTAGGAGACATAGCCCCCCCACAGGATAGACTAGGCGTGTTGCTGGGAAGTTTCTTTCGCCGTTTCTTCTCTCCCAGCCATAACACGTTGCGAAACGGCAGTAAGATAGCGTAGGCCGCCGCAAACCACCGATCCCGGCCCGCCGGAATCCTTCCCCTCGGGCTTTATATTACCCGTCGCCCGTTCTCAATTAGTGCTTGTGTCGCCCTATGGTGGCCATCATTAAATTCATCCCCCTCTCATGGACAGTTCAGCCGAGGTAAAACTCCTTAGGGAGCTCCCTCGAGCAAGTTGCCCCCCCGGGCTCGAGCGCCTTCGCTTCGCGAAGGCACTCGCCCCAAAAACCCCGGTAAAGTTGTAAGGTCTTCGGACCAACAACATAAAGTCAAGTCCAATAAAAAAAAAAAAATGTATAGCGTCATGTTATATAGCCTATGAACTCCCTGTTAACGTAGCATTCTAACAGCAAAATAATTTTTACAATCGGTTTAGTAGATCCAGAGATTACCCCCTACAACGTCACAAATTCAGAAACTTTCCCCCTTAATAAAATTAGTATAATATTATTATGGTATAGAAATACATTACTAATTTAAATAAACCATTATTACTCAAGGACTCCAAAGGTTCGCAAATGTAGTAAAGACGTTTGTTCCTTCCTCCATTTTTAAAAGGCGGATTCTTAAAAAAAGGTAAAGTATTATTACAAAAAAAGCTTTATCGAGGAACACTGAGAAAGCTACGTTTTGTTACTAAAACCACTGTAAAAAGGCAGATAAACGCAATTATATTCTTGTTGAGTGCGCTCGCCGTGATTGAGGAAGTCATCATTTAAGTATCTTGCCCGAGGCCCTTCTCTCTTTGTTTACGCAGATAGCTTTTTAAATGGGTTAAAATTTAAAGCTTTCGTAGCGATATTGATGGCCTCTGTGGTTCAGTGGTTTACGGCCTTTACCGGCTTACCTCAATCAATTTATTAAGAGGACACGACGGTGTTCAATGACATTGAATGATTCAAGTTATATTCATATGGATCCGTTTAGTCGATTCAATCAAATAGAAAGATAGAAATGAAGCGTTTCATATCGGTAGTAGGCCTAGTTCGCATCACGACAATGCCTATTATCCCTATTTAATATTATAAATGGTAAAGTAACTCTTGTCTGTCTGTTACGCTTTCACGGAAAATCTACTGGACCGATTTGGCTGAAATGCAGTATATATATATATATATATTCGATGCCGAGGATGAACATAAGATACTTTTTATTCCGAAAAATGGGATAGTTTCCGAGATAAAAGTATATTTTTCTGTTTACCAGTAATGCTTTCACAGAAAAACTATTGGACCGATTTGGCTGGTGGTATATATTATATATAAGTTCAATATCTGAGATGGACATAGGATAATTTCGATCCCGGAAAAAGAATAGGTTTATGTAAAGGTTATCCCAGAAAGTAGGATAAGTTTTGTTGTTTTGTGATGTCATTTTCGTCGTTTCTGTCGTTTTTATCATTTTGGTCATTTTTGTACATACATACATACATAACTTCACGCCAGTTCCCTTGCGGGGTAGGCACGAACAACAGAGCGCCATTTAGGCCCATTCTTACACACCTCACTTGCTTCTTTGACATTCATAACTCTTGTCATGCACACTCGTCTGTTCTTAAGGCTCCTGACATCACCCTCCGCTAGTACACGATCAATTTGATCATGGAAGGTGTGTCGTGGCCTTCCACGACTTCTGCATCCATCCACTTTTGCATTGTATATCTGTTTAGTCATTCTTTCATCATGCATTCTTTCCACATGCCCGAACCACCGGAGCATTCCTTTCCTTACCTTCACCCCGACACTCTCTTTCAGACCAACTCTCTTTCTTACTTCGGTATTACGAACGCGGTCCGCGAGCGTCACTCCGCAGATTTTGCGCAGTGCTCGCATCTCAACCGCGTTTACTTTACTTTCATGCTCTCTCTTCCATACCCAACTCTCGCTTCCATACGTGAGCGTAGGTACCAGCACCGCGTTGTGTATGGCGAGCTGGGCCTTCTGGCTGAGGTTCTTAGCGCCTAGAAGTTTACCTAACGCTCCATTCAAACTATTCCCCAAATTTACTCTTCTTTCTATATCAGCGGTGTACCTTCCATCCCTGCTAAAAGCACATCCAAGATATACAAACTCATTCACTTGCTCCATCATAACATCATCGACCATTATCCTTGCATTCGTTCTGGTTTCTTCTCTTTCAAACACCATAACCTTTGTTTTCTTCGCATTCAAATGTAAGCCTCTCGCCTGACAGTCATCTTTCATCATTGTGACTAGTGTTTGCAGTTCTGATGGCGATTCGGCTAAAAGCACGGCATCATCCGCATAAAGCAAGGTGCTTACAACTAGATAACTCATTCGCACCCCAACATCCATCAATCTTATTCTCTGGAGACAATCGTCCAGGTATAGGATGAACAGCAAAGCTGACAGCACGCAGCCCTGCCTGACGCCAATATTGACGTCAAACCAGGGCGACAGGCTGCCATCCACTCGCACGCATGCCATACAGTCCTCGTAAGTGGACTGCACAGCACGCATCAATTGGCCATTAATCCCATATCCGAGCAATATGTCCCAGAGCTCCTTCCGCACAACCCTGTCAAATGCTTTCTCTAGATCCACAAAACCGCAGAAAACCTTCCGGCCCATAGCCAGCTGCTTCTCTACGATATTGCGGAGAGAGAAAACTTGATCCATACATCCCCTTCCATTTCTGAAGCCACCTTGTGCATCCCCGATCTCTTCCAACGTGATCTCGGATGCTGACTCCTCGGAGTCAGTCACAGACTCAGTCGTGGTGCCAGCATCCGGGATATCATCATACATTTCTCTAAAATATTCACTCCATCGCGCTAACACCTCTTGTGGGTTAGCAAGAACGTCCCCTGCTTTAGATTTTATTCTTTCCATTCTGGAAGCTGACGAACAACCCCGAGACTTCTTAACCTCTCTCCAAAAGAGTTTGGTATTCGCCTTGAAGTTCTCCGTCAGCTTCTCTTCTTCTTTCAATTTTATACTTTCGCGCTTCTCTTTCACTAAAGCTTTGGTTTCGTTCTTGCAGAGGCGATAAAATTTTTTCTTCATCTCTTTCATACTGTCATTCTGTTGCAAAGAAGCAACATAATCCAGCCAGGCTTTTCTCTTTCTCTCTACGCTGGATTTAACATCCGCGTCCCACCATTCATCACCTTTCGTTGTTATGTGCCTCTTTGCGCATCCACATGCTTCTTTTGCGCTTTCCACTATACTTTCTTTCATACTATCCCAGTCATTATCCACATCTAAGTCGGAGAAGTCCGCTTTTGCAAGCCTTTCTTCGACTAGGCGCGCATACATACTCCTTACACTAACATCTTCCAATTTTTCACACTTTATTCTTTCAAGCTCCCCGAAATTGGTACGCACTCGCCAGTGTCTCCACTTCCTGAAAAGGCCCACAAACCGGCTTATCACCAGGTAGTGGTCCGTTTCAAGAGTGGGGCCTCTGTAGGCTCTTGTATCCATTATTGTGTTTCGGAGGCGACTATCTATTAAAATCAGATCAATCATACTTTTCTGATCATTCATTCCCCATGTATACGTGTGAATATCCTTATGATGGAATAAAGTGTTCGACACAAGCAAGTTTCTTTCCATGCATACGTCTATGATTGGCCTACCAGCATCGTTCACTCTCTTGTCACCATAGGGTCCAAGCACAGCCTCAAGGCCGTCTCGTTTGGTGCCCACCCAGCCATTAAGATCACCACACATAATTATTCTTTCATTCCCTTCAGCCAGATCCAGAATTTCTCTCACAGACTCCCAAAACTTCTCGAGTTCTTGGGGATCCGCTGAGCTTACGGGAGCATAAGCTGCGACCAGAAAAACTCGCGTAATCCCCAGTTTTAGACGGACCCAGAGAAGTCTCGGGTTCACCAGACAATAGTCTTTTACTCCAGACACAAAGCGGGTTGAGAGTACGACGCCTACCCCCCCACTTGCACGCTCGTCCAGGTCCACGCCGGACCACAGAGCAAGCATGCCACCGGGGAGGTCATCGATGTCGCACCCCTTCCGCTTTGTCTCTGTCAGACATAAGGCATCCAGGCTTCTCTCATTCATTATATCAATCATTTCGTCCATCTTATCTTTCATTCCACCTCTCACATTCCACGTGCCTATACGGCACTCTGCTCCTCTCGACCCGCCAGGTTTGGCGCTGCGTGAAGGGTGGCGGCCCCCTTCGCCGCATGCGCGAGAGTTCACACCGACGGGGGCGCATCGGTGAGCGTCGCCTGCGGGGGACGCCCTATTGTGCACTGCACGTCTGTGAACTCGGGTCAGATTTGTGGCCCAGATAATTAAAACTAGAATGGGTTGAAATAGAAATATGAAGAAAAGAAAGAAAAGAAATATCATTTCTCAAGTTTGTAGATATATATTTATCATCTATAAAAAATGCGATAGTAATTCGATTTGTCTGTCTGTTAAGCTTTCACGGGAAAACTACTAGGAGTACTGGATCAGTTTTGCTGTAATTTTGTTTAAATGTAGTTTTAATATCGAAAATGCTAGTATTATTACAAAAAAAAAATCAAATCAGAAGACACTGAAATTCATAAGTACCTATCTTTTAGGAAAACGTTTAATATTATGTATATTAATTTATTGCACCTACCTTAATTAAGTTGGCTACACTCCTAGTATTGCAAAAGTTTAAATATGTCGCATACCATATTCCATTAAGTGGACCGTCTGCCGGTTTTTAGTTCTATAGCCATTTTTGCCAAAACGTAACTCTCATGTAGTCATTATGTCCGGCTGTCTATCTGTCTGTGTATGTTACAGTAATTCTTCTAGAAAGAAAGGATTTTTTTTTTATGCGACTCTTAACAATAATTAATAGTAATAAAAATTATAATGACATGGTCTGGTATTCCCAGACCCCTAGTACCATTAGCAGATCACCACAATAGCCCGGTACTTTTTGTCTTCATTTCCCACAATAGTCCTACACTGGCCGGGGCTTGTCCTTTGGTGCATTATTATATGGTGTAGACAGGGATAATCGCCGGTCAGTGTCACGCCACATTTACATTAAATTTGTCAAGGGGCCTCTACGTGTTGGCCTTTCCATGGCCCCACGCAAGCCCTCCAAAGGTCCGGGTCATTTTTATGGCCCGTGGTCTTGAAAGACGTACAATAATAATGGTATCTTGTACCGTGCATGACAAGAGTTATGATATTTTTTATTTATTTTTTATTGCAGGAGTTCAGCAGACAGACAGACGGCCCACTTGATGGATAGCGGTTACCATCGCCTATTGACATTTACAACACCAAAGGTGCTACAAATGCGCTGCTGCTCTCTTAAGGGAGACTGGAACCTGGTCACTAATGCCGGAACACAACTCAAGGTTGTTCTGGCTACATACTTTAGACCAGGGGTGGTAGCCATCCAGTCGGGCAAATGCCCTACCACCTGACTGTGGGTTGTTTAGTCGCCTCTTACGACAGGCCGCCCGGCCGCAGGAAATTGTATTCTTTCTCTAAATATTTTTTTTTTAAATATAAAAAACCGATGTCCGTTTGGTATAATAGGTGAACTTGTATAATCGTGTGAGTAGTACAATTTATAAATATTATTTCTAAGGCTATTGAAGTATTTGCTCAACTAAAAAGTAGAAAATATTTTTTTCATAAAAAGACTTCAAAATAAAAGGCAAAAAATGTAATATTTCGTACATCTTGAAGTAGGTGCTAATTAAAACATAAAAATTACTATATTTTGCAAATCTGTTGTTTTTTTTTATGTTTTTCTAACTTTAAAATGTAGAAAATATTTATTTTCTGCTTTTCAGGTAGAAGTCGGTTTTTGGTTGATAAAACAATATATGCTTCTGTATCTAAATACCAACGACAGGGGTCATTTGTCACTTCTATGGGACCTATCGTTGTGCGCAGATTGGGAAGCACTTGACCAATTTATGTAATTTTACATTAGTTCACTGTATAACGTTTGATAAACGCATTATACATACCTAACCTTCAAGCGCATGTAAATAAACCAATCAAGTCTAGCACCGTTGGTGAAATTGAGTTCACCACACGGTAAACTTGGAGTTAGATGTGAAATGAATTTACCTGACACCAGAGTCAGTAAAGTTGTGTCTCATATGATGCGGGTGTTTTGTGCTTGCCTTGCTCTATGCTATAATTTATGTTTGGTACTCATAGAAACTATTGTTGAAGATAATTAAGTTTTAAAGATCTCAGCACATTTTTAATTTGAAAATATAAGTCTAATAAGAATGCTTTTCATTTAACAAAAAAAGAATGTGCGTCTCGGGATGCCCGACAGAAGTAATACCTTAGCCTGCCTACCGCTGCCGTAGCGTGAGAGAAAGAGAAGCCAGACAGACTGGCGCCGTAACGCGTTACGCAACGAAGCGGTTTACGCTCCCATATGAAGTTATCACTTCAAAAAAAAATTTAGTAAACTAGGGCTATAAGGGTTACCCTTAGTATTTTTTTTTATTACACGATTTCTGACAGCCCACCTGATGGAAAGCGGTTACCGTTGCCTATAGACATTTGGAACATCAAAGATGCTCAGATCATTGCTCTGCTGCTCTCTAAAGGGGACTGAACCCTGGCCACTTATGCCAGAACATAACACAAGAACAGCCTCTGTAGTTGAGCGGGTTAAGCCTTTGACGGCTTTTCTCACTACTACGCAGTCTCCGGGTTCGATTCTTGGCATGGTAAATTTCGAAAACGAATTTTCTCTGTTATTTACTCTGGTCTGGGTGTCATAGATCGGCCCTAGAGTAGTTCCATAACACAAGCGTAACTAGCTTAGTTTGGGGATATAAAATATGTGTTTGTCTGCGGATTATTTATTTAAAGATTGTTATGGCGGCATGCTTTAGACCAGAGGTCGTAGCCATTCAGTCAGGCGAATACCCTACCACCTGGTTACTTTTCTCAAAAAGAAATAAACATACAGCTAAGAGATTTTTTGGAGCCCCTTTTCAAAAATTTCAAAAAACGTTCAATTTCATATAATCAGCATTGTGCTCCCTGAGATAAAATCAACTGTGACAGACGTTAGCTTTTTACATTTAAGAATTGGAACCCTAAAAAGAAATATATAATCTAGTACTGTATATGCTTTATAAAATGCCTAGACTAGAACAACATCTGTTGAAAAATATAAAACGAAACTTTTACTTTAGTACATGATTGCGAGTAACTACTGAGAGGGAAAAGTTGATAAAAAACCGATTGCTTTGACATCGCACTTAAAGGAAATAGTGATTGCGGTCGCAATTGCAAAGGCCATGTAAATTTTCATATAAATGCGATATGCTATCGATTGAGGTTATGAATTGAGTTTCTATATGCGTTACTAAATGAAAATCTACTTATGCCGCGTATACATTGAACTAGTGAAAGGAATTCGCTGGCTTAATGTATACCTATGTGTCGTCGAACAATCGAATTTATGGATTCCTCTGATTTTAGCGCTAGACGGTGGATATTCGGGGATTGTTCATTAGTTAAATCAGATTAGATTAGTTATTAGTTAAATCAGTTAATTCTTTATTGCGAATAAAAGCGTCGAAAGAAAAAAAATCAAATAAAATACCGCGCTTGAATCTTTATAGTGAGTTTAAAAATTCGATACGAAATCAAGTGCGTCAAAGTCTAGCGCTTTACCAACATTGGAATTTCAATTCCGCCATCAGACTTCCAATTTCCGTTCCGTTCGTCCGTAGTTTTCATTGGTTTACCAATCAACTGCTGATGCGCACACAATTATTTTTTGTGTAAAAAGCTTTACGTATTGACAATGTAAATTGATTTTTGAATAACGGTACCCACATACCTACTTCTTTTACCTAAAACATTGTTTTTAATTCTACCGGAAGGGATTTGAGGCAAGTTTCTTTTCTTTATTAGTAGTCAGATCATCAACTGTGACATATATATAGTCTTTCTTACCTATTTCGGTAACGGCGACCCCTCAAATGTTATTATTTCGCCGTCTGTGGGCCCTAATGTGGCTGGCGAGGCCGAATTTGTTTTTGAATGCCCTGCCACAAAACACACAATGTAGTTGGCTAGCGGTATTGTATGTATAACTATAGGAGGGCTTGGGTCGCTCTTTGCCAGTTCGACATTTTATATCCAAATCTTCTAAACGGTTCGCTTCGAAAGCTTTGACCTTTTTAAAGATTATGGATCGCCAAGAAGACCTTTCTATAGCAAGCTCCTCCCATTTTATCTCGCATGCAGTTAGATGACGCTTGAGCACGTCCTTATACCGCAAGTGTGGACCACCTTGTTTACGTTTGCCTTCTGCCATCTCCGAAAAGAAGACTTCTTTGGGTAAGCGGCGGTCTTCCATGTGAAGGACGTGCCCACATCACCGAAGTTGTCGTTGCACAGAGTACAGCCTCCATTCCATGCATTCCAGAACGGCGCAGAATTTCAGTATTAGGCACGCGATCTTGCCATTTGATATTAAGGATTGACCTCAGACACCTTAGATGGTATGTGTCTAGTTTCCTAACGTGCGACATATAGAAAGATAACGTAAAGGTCACTGGTTTTATCTTTACTTACTTTTTACTCTTATTTATAGAAAAGTTTATTTCCACAAAACGGCACTAATTGAATGCAAATATTCCGAGAACACGTCGCTAAGCCCATGTAGTCGCGCCGCAGAGGTCATAGCCGTACGCGCTAAGCGCAGGGGCCACGCCGACTAGCACTTGGTACAGCAAGTGTAGATCGTGATGCTGAGACACAGCAAGGCGGTGGTTCGCAGGGTCCACAAGAACCGCAAGGCCCACGAGATCCGCAGCATATTGTGACAGGGGTACATATGAAAGAGTACCAATGCCTATAACTATAGGGACAGCAAAGCCGGCGTTGTTGTTCTTCTTCTGTCGTTGTTGTTCCGAAATCTTCATTACATAGTATAAAACAAAGTGACCTTCCGCATCTGTCTGTATATCCGCTAAGGCCCGGTTCCTATATTTATACGACCGTTCATTCGTCTTACTATCGGTTAAAATTTGACATAAGCTCCCATACAAGTAACGTCAAAATTCAACCGATGGTAAGATAAGGGGGTGATTAGTAAGATAGAGGAACCGGCCATAAATAAACAAGGGCTACGCACAAGGGCTTGATTTGCAGCGAAAAATTGTACTAATATAGTTCTTGCGATTCACGAAGGCAAGCGGGCTTAAAACCTAAAAAGATTTTATCTACATCAATAAATAAAATTAAAATGTCTGTTTGCGATTTACATGCAAAAATCGGTGGTACAGCCTTTATAAGATCTTGCAAAAATTTATGTAAGACCGTGTGATGATATCTAATCATAAACAGGCGCGGCCTTCACCATTCCGATGCCTTAGGCAGTTGATCTTTCAAGGCTCTTGCCCTTTGTGGAATTTTTCTATTTGGGTTGTTGCAGGAGAGTACAATGCCTCTGCAAGACATGCCCCCAGGCGGTCGTCTTGTATATCATTTCCTAAGCACCACTGATTATAATTGATTGTTTTTAGTATATTTGTCTATCATTTCTTTCATCTATACTTACATGTATACTTATTAATTTAATATTATAAAGAGGTAAAGTTTTTGAGTTTGTGACGTTGTAGGGGGTAATCTCTGGATCTACTCAACCGATTTTAAAAATTATTTTACTGTTGGAAAGCTAGGTTAACAGGGAGTGTCATAGGCTATATAACATGACACTATATATCACGGGAGCGGGACAGAGCGCGGGTGAAACCATGCCGGGCCGCTAGTAATTCGTGTTATCCAAGTTATCTCGAATAAGCTTCGAAGCTCGGTTTTCAATAAAAAATATAGGGGATAAACAAGATTGTAATAAATAAATAGTTAATTCTTTATTGTATAGTCGTGATATGATAATGTACGCCAGTTTTCAAATTTATTCATTTAACGTTCCGTGAGCACATGTTACCTTTTTAAAGTACGTCATAGAACACACCGTTCCATAGAAAATTATGTTTAACTGTTTGACAATAAAGTTTAAAATTAGTTAAATCACAGTTATTTAATTTTCTATTTTGTCTAAGAAAAGTGTTTAGACATATAAAACCTTTTTATTGTTTTTAATATTTATGTTAAGCGTAGTGATTATATTATTTTTGTTTCTTATTTTTAATCTCACTGTCTATCATTGTCAACATTGCAATATTCTTTTTTCACGTTTTTGTATTTTATAAACGTAACATTTATTAAAACGTTGGCAATACTGTTCCTTTTACCCAAGCAAGCAAAACTCGACTTCAAGGTGACGATCATTTTTATTCCGCGATTGTACATCATAACAGAAAAAAATAAACACGAAAAGAAACATGTAGATACTATTCTGTATACAAAGGGCGGTGTTATCGCTAAAAAGCTATCTCTTCCAGACGACCAGTAGCTATAAATTAAATTGGAGACCGCGATGGTGATATACGTAATTATTGTACGATTAATTCATCATTCATTTGATCTTAAATCTTATTGTATATTAGTTTCATTTCGATATTTTGCAGCGTTCAGGAGATTTGATTATACATCAGTGGCGAGGTGTTTATAACCCGATTTCCATCTACCTGCCTACCTTTAAGAATTCGCAATGAAATCCATTCATTACTTTAATAGCTAAAGCAATAACACTGCGACCAATAGGTCATTGATAATTGTCTTCTTCAGCGTAATGTAGAGTGACTAGGAACTTGCCACATTGCCGGGCTTACATATTATTACTATCTCTTACGCTTTCACACACTTATTTGATGCAATAGCAACGGTTAGGCTACAAGTTCCTCCCTTACCCTCATCAAAATTTCACCCCTCGCCGCTGTTATACATAATTACTTCTCCCCTATGAACGAATTTTAAGGCATTAAAATAAACCCAATTGTCACAGTGACAGATTTAAATTGTCAATAAGCTTTTTTAGAAAGATTTTTAAATACAAGCTTTTGAGATCCTAGATATCATGTAGCCGCAGAGTGCTAGCCATGACAAGTAAAACGAGACCAAACACGACGGGTCTATCTTGTTTAGTACAGGAGTTTCTATAGCCACCTTCCGGCTCCATCATAAGATCAGCTCCATGGTACCATATTATTGCATTGTCACGCGATATACATATGCGTGCAAAATTTCAGCTCAATCGGAAACCGGGAAGTTGGTCAAATTTAACTTGCAAGATTCCACCCGAACTTACATACATACATATATAAACTGACGGACTCATAAACTGCATCAAAGTAATAGACGACTTTGAAATAAATATTTTAACCAAGTATACAAACTTTCTATACAGATTTAAATTGAAACCTCTAGATTGGTTTGTGAACTTTAAAACAGCGTAGGGTCATATCCTTAAGTTTAAGTTTGTGTACTGGAAAGGACCTGAAAACTTTTTTTGAAGAATAAACAGAAATTTAAGGAAAATTGGTTTAATTAAAAAATTGGTTTTAACAATAGACAAAAACTTTATGCAAGGGTTTATTTATGTTTTAATAAGGTGTATTACCTCCACGTGCCCTTATTACGGATTTTTGAACCATAATATGGATACTTCGTCCGAACAAGCGGCTCAAATTGTAGCATTGGTGTGGGAGGGCTTGGATCAACCAATAATTGGTAGAAATTTAAATTTAAACCAGTCTACGGTTTCTAGAATATACAGAAGGTTTGTGGAGACAGGTTCTTACAGAAGGAGACGTGGTACAGGCAGGACTCGAGCAACCACCGGTCGCGATGACCGATTTATTGTTACAACTTCCCTGCGAAATCGTTTCCTCACGTCTGTTAACATCAAAACAGAGCTTAATGAAGTGCGTGGAGTAAACGTGAGTGCACGAACAATAAGAAGAAGGTTAAAGGAAGCGGATATCACCCCTTTTAGACCAGCAAATGGTCCAAAGTTGTCTGTAGCTCACAGACAAGCTCGCTTAAGATTTGCGCGTGATCACCTGAATTGGACAGAAGAGCAATGGACCTCCGTATTGTTCACGGACGAGTGTAGGACATGTTTATATGGTGCAGATGGTCGCAGAAGAGTCTATCGTCGACGTGGGGAGCGATATGCTCAAAGTTGCATTGAGGAGCGTGTTCCTTTTGGAGGCGGTTCGTGTATGGTCTGGGGTGGCATATCGATGAACGGGCGAACAGAACTTGTGTTCATAGACATGGTCCGTCAAAACGGTAATAGAGGGGATTTGACTGCACATCGCTACATAACAGAGATGCGATTCATAGGCGAAAATTTTACTTTAATGCAGGATAATGCCCGGCCGCACGCTGCTGCACAAGTTCGACAATATTGCGAAGAGGTTGGGATACGTACAATGAATTGGCCAGCACGCAGCCCGGATCTTAATCCCATTGAGCGTGTTTGGGACAATTTAAAAAGAGCTGTATATGCGAGAAACCCTTTGCCCACGACAGTGGCAGCACTAAGAACAGCACTTTCAGAAGAATGAGACAATATTCCGCAAGATCTTTTAATAACCCTAATAAAATCTATGCGGAACCGATTAGAATCCGTAATAAGGGCACGTGGAGGTAATACACCTTATTAAAAAATAAATAAACCCTTGCATAAAGTTTGTGTCTATTGTTAAAACGAGCTTGCATGACAAGAGTTATGAATGTCAAAGAAGCAAGTGAGGTGTGTAAGAATGGGCCTAAATGGCGCTCTGTTGTTCGTGCCTACCCCGCAAGGGAACTGGCGTGAAGTTATGTATGTATGTATGTATGTATGTATGTTAAAACCAATTTTTAAATTAAACCAATTTTCCTTAAATTTCTGTTTTTTCTTCAAAAAAAGTCTTGAGGTCCTTTCCAGTACACAAACTTAAACTTAAGGATATGAACATTCACGAACCAATCTAGAGGTTTCAATTTAAATCTGTATAGAAAGTTTGCATACTTGGTTAAAATATTTATTTCAAAGTCGTCTATTACTTTGATGCAGTTTATGAGTCCGTCAGTGTACGTACATCCTCTCTCTTTTCTTTCACCGTATCCCAATTACTTGGGGTCGGCACAATATGTCTTTTCCTTCCACACTCTTCTATTCTGACATACCTCTTCTGTCACACCGTATATCATCATGTCATCCTTCACACAATCCATCCATCTTTTTTTGGTCTACCTTTAAATTTGTACCCATCGATCTTGTAGTATAACATTCTTTTTGTCACGTGACTTTGATCCCTCCTCATTATATGCCCATACCAACTTAATCTTCTTCCTCTCAATTTTTCTGTCACAGGTGCAACTTTCAAAGATCCTCTTATGTACTCATTTCTCACCTTATCCATTCTTGTAATACCACACATCCATCTCAACATTCTCATCTCAGCTGTGTAAGTACATCCACTGCAAGTTAAATAAAAGCTTGTAATTAAAATAAATGAAAACACTGCGCATTTGAAACAAATGCCTAAAAAGAACAATAGCTGTTATTTAGAGTGCCGTTACGTGACGTATCGTCACTGAAAATGGGTTGAGTGTCATATAACTCATGTCAAACTCACACAGCCACCGAACCGGACTCGGGAGAAAAGCCCGGATTTATTCACGCTTCCAAACGCCTCTCAGATTTATTTAAGTTGACATCAACCCAATCACGGATCATACTATGGGGCCCGTCTCTATGGAGCTTTTATAAACGGCCCTTCAGGCAAGGCGTCACTCCTAACGTAGTCAGGGACGCTATGAAGATCTTTTAAACTAGGTGTTCTTTTCTAGCCACCTTAGCTCTTTTAGACGTTTGCTCTTTTACGATATACCTTTATTTACAAGACGTATTTATATACATTCATGTCTTTCCCTATTTTCTTATAAAGCTATGTCTTAATCCTATTTGTCACTATTTACATTTATTATATACTAGCTGATGCCCGCGATTTCGTCCGCGTCACGATCGTGATGTAGAATACTATCAGCGCCATCTAGTCGCTATGCTAGGCACTGTTTTTGTAAGGTTTTACTTTTTCGCGGAATCTCGTCTTTTTAATGTATAAATTGTTTTATTGTATGATGATACCGGCAATATCAATACTTAATTAGGTGCATAGTCGTATAATAAGCTGTTTAAGTTATTAAAGATTTTTTAACTATCCCACGGGAACTCTTTAATGTTTCGAGATCAAAAGTATCCTATATGTTGACTAGGGATATAAGCTACCACCATACAACATTTCATTTAAATCGGTCCAGTCATTTCGGAAATTAGCCCGTACAAACAGACAGAGAAACCAAAAATTTGAAAAGAATCTAAATTAGTTCTATTTCACTTCTTACATCCCCCTGATTCGGTTTTTAGCATTTTTTTTCATTGTACAGAATCGACCTCTACAGTTTTATTATATGTATTGATATCCCTTACAAGTCAGAGTTTCTTACTTCTAACTTTCTTTATTACCAAAAGCCGACAAACAGACATGTCACCTGTTGGAAAGTGATTACTATGGATTATTTCCAACATCAACTTTTGCGACGTTAAGCAAAACAGTAAGAATACTGCATATTCATCATCAAATCCTCAAAATATATGTCAGCTTCAATCGTTAGGGGTCTTCTACGTCTTCATGAAACTTCAGTGTTAATATGAATAGACGAGCTTTATCAGTTTTTTAATTTCAAAAAAACTACCTGAAGAGTATCTTCATCATATTCAACGACGGACGTAGAAAATGCTTTGTTGGCCTTTAAGAAATTG
The DNA here is from genome assembly GCA_019925095.2 of Dendrolimus kikuchii. Taxonomy (NCBI): domain Eukaryota; kingdom Metazoa; phylum Arthropoda; class Insecta; order Lepidoptera; family Lasiocampidae; genus Dendrolimus; species Dendrolimus kikuchii. The sequence goes on from CM034407.1 coordinate 11,496,842, forward strand.
GATAATATGCCTAAGCCACCCCATGTTACAGTTGAGATGGAAAAAGTTGTGCCAAACTGTAGACTAGACAGCCAGGCTTTTGTTCGAGCTTGGCCTACTCAGAGACTGTCAACGTTCTATTTTGTCCATACTAGATGGATGAGCGAAGAACTGATTAGCGCCCTATTAACAGCTGTCTATCAGCAGGTAACAGATGTAAGGCCATCGAGTTGGGAGCGCGGTTTTATGCGCGCTCAATTCTCCTCCTGTGGGGCGTGCTACAGACCGCCCCAAGCAGAGAGATAGAAAACACCGGACGCTTGGTCCCCCCCCAACAGTGAATGAGGGCGGTGGAGCACCGCCTGCCAGAGCCCTGCGGACTAGATAAACCATATACCTGTAGCCCTGGCATAAAGTGAGGAATGGAATACCGAAGGGTTAGTGTGTATTCCCGACTCGGATAGCAATAATACTTCTTCGTGGGTGATAGTGCCTCTGCAAGATGGCGAATTCCACACATCCCCACCACGTTTTCCCGGCGGTGGTAAGTTTTTATAAATCAGGTTTTACTTAACTAAAAAAATTAAATTAAATTAATTAATTGCCAGGTGGTAGGGCATTTGCCCGACTGGATGGCTACCACCCCTGGTCTAAAGTATGTCGCCATAACAACCTTGAGTTGTGTTCCGGCATTAGTGACCAGGTTCCAGTTTGCCTTAAGAGAGCAGCAGCGCATTTGTAACAACTTTGCTGTTGCAAATGCCCATAGGCGATGGTAACCGCTTTCAATCAAGTGGGCCGTCTGCCTGTCTGCTGATCTCCTGCAATAAAAAAAACATAACCAAAAAAATTTAACAAAATCCATTTCCTGCTATATTTTAACTCCTACGCGGTGTAATATTTTACATGAATTCGTAAAAAACATCACGAACAAAATATTCTGGATATGTCAAGCTATTAATATACGTCAGTTTGTAAGATATATGAGATGAAATGATTAGTTCTGATGGTCGTGGTATGTAATACATTGGCCCATATTTCGTGGTTGGCTTGACGACATTCATTTGATACGAAATTTGTCAACTGATTTATTTTTTAATTTTCCAGTTGTCATTATAGCCGTGTTAAATTACTGTTACCGCTGCTATATTAATGTATATACTACTATTAAATGCATAGACGTCCCAGTATTGAACTTGGGTTTGCACATAGTATAATATAGGAACGGATAGTGGGTATATAGTGCTCCCAAGTCCCAACTTATCTGTGAAATGAAAAGCGTCGCTCTGTTTGCTGCGGTGTTGCCAATCTACAAATAACACTGGCCCACAAAAAGTGGTCTGTACTGTTGACCAGACCCATCTACTTTTATGTATTTCGATGCGCTGAATCCGAATCTGGGGTCAGTTTGGTCCATCAGTATTCATCATCCTCAGTCAGGTCAGTTTGGTCCATCAAAAAGGTGTCTGGTCAAAAGTACAGACCACTTCTTTTTTGTGGGCCGGTGTAATCATCAAAGACATTTGAATATATGTATCATATTAATCTAAAATAGTCATATATTATAATGCGCGGCCTCCATCTACGATAGTGTTATTGTTATTGACTTAGGTCAAATGCGTCTTAATATAACGTCAAGCACAACGTCGTTAACGAATAAACACCTTTGTTAGAACTGGCAGCCCTAATAAATTTCAACATGGCGGCTATAGTTCCATTTTTTGGCATTTCATAGATAAGTTGGGTGGGCTATATCCACAACACTTGCCAAGATGAATTGGCGGATTTCATACAAATGTATGTAATTTCAATGTTTTAAACTTCATCCAGATATTTCTCTTCGCCGTGAGCATGTCGTAATTATAACAATGTATTCATTAGGCCCGAAAAACTGACTATGTATCCTTCTCGACTAGTGTCTGAACTCACATCTTTGAAATAAAACGCGGGACTCATCGTTACTAAAAACCGCTTTTTATAGTTCCATATTTGCGTAATCTGAGGGTTTAAGCTCATGAAGCTGCGTTACCTTTATTTTGTGATCGAGTGTAATTACATCTGTCTGACCTTTTTATATAAACTAGTGGTCGCCCGTGGTCGAAATTCGATCATAATAATTAATTTCAAAGACTATATTTCTATAATCACAGATTTCGCCAAGGCTACACTTTTAATTTGACTTGAACAATAAACAAAAGAATATATATGCGTGTTTGCGTTAAATACATGGTAGTGTGTGTAATGTTTTTTTATTGATTTAATGTATTTTTTAGTCATAATTAAAAAAATATATTAGCATTAATCGCTTCTTCCCTATATAAACTACAGGTGTGCGAAATTTCATACTCCTCCGTCCGCGCAATTTTTGTAAAAAGGGGTACAAAGTTTTTTCTTCACATATAATGTAACGTATAATGATAATAACTAAGTATCTATACTTAACGTAAATAGATTGTCGTAATATATGTGTATATTGGTATTTGTGCTTGTATGGGTGGGTATTTTAAGAGTTTGCCTTGTGTTTGACAAGTATTTGATTTATATAATGTAGGCGTGAATACAGCCTTTGATTTTTTTTTTAAATATTGAACTAACAACTTACGGCAATTGGGTTTATGACAGATATTTCAGCAAAAATACGTATAAAGTATTAGTGAACAAATTACCTTGCAATTACCTATGTCATAACATTTCATGATAAAGGTAATCTTAATTATCATGAAATATCTAATTAATTTTATTTGATTTCCGAAAATATAACCTATCAGTAATTGTGGTTTAGGATTTATTTTACATTGTGGGCCATCGTTTAATCTTAAAAATAAATCAAATTTATACGCTAGTGACGACATGCGACATCTAACTAAACACCTTTGTATTCAATTAATCAACATTTAATTTTATTTATTAGTATTTGCATTGAAAATTATAATTATTTAAGTCAATAGATTGAAATATATTGAAGCTTGCAAAGCGTTGAAAAGTAAATACTCGTATTTCTCTATTCTATTATTAATTTTAGTTTAAATAATAAAAATGTTAGAAACATTTGCTACTTCTACCCTATGACCCTGTGAGTAGTCTGACATATATATTTAATCGATTTTTCTTAGAGACGTTGGAATCCTAAATGTATCGATTACAACACCATTGGAGTAGATACTGGTTCACTTTAATCCATTATTATACAAGACGACACTCCGCTGGCAATGACAAATATAATCTATCCACAGAATTATAATCTGAAATCTAAATTACATTTTAAGCTCGTGAACTAATTAGTATGCTGTGTAAATCTTTGTTTTGACTATAACTTGCTTATCTCTGTTAAAGTGCTAATATTTCTCTGTAGTCATGAATAAATGTAACATAGTATTTAAAACTTTATCTGGTTATGAACTATACGTAGAGATATAAAACTCACTTCACAGAATTATGTGGAGAGAATGATGCCCTGTTCAAACTGAAGCGAAGCTGGTGCGGGACGCGATTTAGGCGATCTGTTTGCGTGCTCGCTAGGTATAGGTCCCGCCACGTAAAAAGAACGCTGAGCGGTAGTGGAGGGGATGTGCCTGCGCAGGTGTACAGTCGTATCTTAAAGTACTAGGGTAATGTTTTATGAGTAATTGTTTTATTGTAGAATCTCTGTAGAATCGGCGGGGTGTCTCCCCGTCTCGCCCCCTTCATACCACCAATTTGATCGATAAAACGCTCACTGCGCAGGTTCAGAGCCAGCGTTCTTTTTACGTGGCGCGAACTATACTGGACTGCTTCAAACACCGTAGGCTGCATCCGGCGTGATGCTGTAGGCGACCGATGAATGCTTAGTCTGAAAATGTACTAATGATCTCTCATATGTGGGCCACGCCAGGCGTTTGAAAGAAATTACTATATTGCATTTTCATAACGTCGGATGCAGCCTACGCCGTTTGTAGCTTATCTACTTACATAGTGACGCCATTTCTCGCGTTTTCCTAGAGTCTCTATGAATAAATATATTCCTTGATTTTAAAGACGATGTTTTACTGTCTTTAGTGGTATGGGATCTAATTTCTTTTGGATTTTTCTAAATATAGTTTCATATTGAATAGAATTCGAGATAAAAAAACCTGGAAGCACGAGCGACTCCCATGTTGCGTTCGTTTCGCGCAGGATTCGCTTCAGTTTGATCAGCACTTTATATATGCCCACTTTTTATATCTTAACAACCATTCATTTGCCTTACTATCAGTTAAATTTAGACATAAACTTCATATCCACATTTAATATTAAATTTCTACCTTTCTGTATCTTACTAATCGTTATTTGCCTTACTATTATATTAATTTAATTTGACATAACAACTCATGTCAACATTCAATCGACGATAAGGCAAAAAAATAAATAGTAAGACATAGGAGCCAGCCAATAGAGAAGCTAGTTGCTTACTTTCTATATACATCTTTGGGATAACTTTTTCATATTCGTCCGTCTTTATGTACGAGTACATAGATACAAGTCTATCACATCCATTTTACTTGAAGACCATATTAGGTAGATGTAAAAAAAGGTGTTACCAACGTGCTTGCTAGCTTTGAAAGGATCTTATGACAACTTTTTTGAAAAGCCTTATATCATACCTTATATTATGATTGTTGCGAACAGAGAGTACCCGCTAACCCACCCGCCGGAACACGCCTTCTCCTCGCGCCCCGCATACCGCTGACGCCCATAGCTCACACGGTTAGCAGCTAATCGTCGGACGGAACATGGGATATAACAAGCGGCCTTGGAGGCCGGACGATGCACACATGCACATCGCACAAGCAAATACACTTAATGGCACTACTCCCTCTGCCATTCAGCATTATATTCTCTGTTACTCGTCTATGTGTAGTTTTAATTTAATTGTAAATATCGAAATAATAAGTCATATAGTCCACATCGAGTTTTATTAGGAAGAAGCAACTACCACCAATAATGATAATATCTTTATTTTATACATTATATATTTTTAGCTATCATCACAAAATACATAATTGACAATGATATTCTAGGCCCTTTAACACTTCGACATTGTTGAAAGGATATATCGCTGAGCATAATAATAAATTACAATATTTCAATGCATATCATGATTACATTTTATTGGAAATAACTTCTAGCTATAAATCGAAGGATTCGTTTATTTTCGTGACTTTTATGAGTCGTTTGGTTCACATATGTACCTATATCAAATAAATAGGGATTTGTATATTCAAATATATTTTATAAAAGGTCGTATAAATGTAGCCTTTGAAGTTCTTTTGTTTTCAAGCAAAAGTAAACCAATTTCGAATAGTGAAAAATCATGCAATTGCCTGTCAGTCCTGGAGTGAAAAGTTCAGTAGAAAACTATGTCCATTATTTTTGTCATTTGACTGCGAGACGCTAAAGAAAACTTATGTAACTGTAATAATAACATTATATGGAAAAAGTTACTTTAATTGAATACGTGGGTTCGAATCCTGATTGGGAAAATGTACCACTTAGGCAGTTTTCTAATCCGATGTGTATATTGTTAGAATTATCTACTAACGCTGAAGATGAAGAAAATATCGTGTTAGTACATGGACATCGACATAACCGGTGTGTCCAACCCGAAATTTCGCGCTGAGCAAGCATTGCGGGTATTTTCTGTTTATTATTGTACGAGTTCAGCTGTCAGGCAGACGGTCCACCAGATGGAAGGCGGTTATCATCACCTATGGACAGTTATAACACCAAAGGCGCTACCAATATGCTGCCGCTCTCTAAAGGGAGACTGGAACCTGGCCACTAAGGTATAGCGGCATGCTCTAGCCATCTGTCATCTCTGCCATTCAGACAGGCTATTTTTAGATATTTTCTGTTTATTCGGGATTCACGTAAAAACTACTAAGCCGATTTCGATGCAGTCTTCGAGGGTCGTCAGCAAATTCTTCGACTTAAAAACTACGCTACTTTTTATCCTGTGAATCCGTCGGGAATTTTCCCGGGAACGGTTTGAAGTTGTCCAGGTTAAAATTAGCTTATTCCGACACAGGTTTCACTAAGCTTACATTCTTTTTTAAATGCTGCGGTACTTTGTGTCCCGGGAATAACGCGGGAATTTCAAGTCACGCGTGGACGAAGTCGCGGGCATATCCTAGTTATGAATAAAAGAAATATTAGTCTGCTTCTATTCCTAAGCTTTTTGTACCCATAATTATTGTGGTAAGGTTCAAACGCCACAAGGCGTGAGTCTCACAGGCAATCTTGCTTGTAAGTGTTACTTTAGCAGAGGTATACACTATAGAATCCACGTCAGCGCGTCGGCCATATTTTGGAATGACATCGTGACAGAGTGTCAGCCCAACTCACTGAGTTTCAATTAGCCAAAGTGACAGGCCTCTTGCAAGGGAAACGACGCCTCCCCCCTCCTTTTTACAAACCGAAATGAGCTTCAAAGGCTTCATAAAACGACGCGTTTTGTAAGCGGGAGCGGTGTTAATTAAGAAAGAAAGATAAAAGTTTATTTGAAGAAATAGTGACGTACTTACATTACTTACATGTGTCTTAATAATAAAAGTGTATTTTGAGAATTTATACGACGCATTTTCAGCAAACAAGGTTTGTACTCAACTTATTGCTGTGCCGGAATGATATCCGGCACAATGATGATTTTCAGTGCGAGTTTCTTTTGGCGTGTGGCCAAAACGATCTAATTTTAAAAATACATAACATTATTTTAATGATTACATTATTTTTACATAATGTTTGATTTTGTTTATTAAATTATTCTTAAATTGTGTGCAATAAAGTATGTAATAAATAAAATTCTTGCATTTTAAATAGATATCGTAAAACGATTGTACCTGATTGATACGTTCTACTTATAATAATAAATTTATTGGTGCAGGTATGGAGAAAGTATAGTAAATCCTGTGGCCGGTGAGCCTATCGTAAGAGGTGACAAAATAACCCACAGTTAGGTGGTAGGGCATTTGCCTGTCTGGCAAAACTTGGTCTAGAGTATGCCTATATAACAAGTCCGAATTGTGCTCTGTTATCAGTAGGCAAACTCCGGCTTCCCTTTAAAGGCTACCAATGTGTTAGTTGTATTGCAGATGTCTATAGGCTATGGTAGCCAGTTTCCACCAGATGGCCATCAGTCTGTATTTTTTATTTTTTTTACTGCTGAAGTACAACAGGTCTACCCTAAGTTGCACACGAAATTGAACATGGTTGTACCAAATATGTTTGTTAGAAACATGCTAAACAAGTTTAACCTTTTAGGAAATGTTATGATGCTTTTTAAACAAATATCTATTGCATCGGAACTTTCACTCATCGTATGAAATGTTATTATTGAGGCTAACCCGCTTCACGTCGATATTCTGTGAGGGCATGGTATCGTATCAATTAAGCCGGCCCTAGGGCCCTTTCATCAAGATAATGATTCCAGGATGACTCTACCACTTCAATACGTCAGTACAATCACCCATAGAAAGTTTTTAACCGCTTCCTTTGCGCTTAAGCCGTGTGTCCGACGCCTTATGCAGCGCGTTCGCTTTTAATGAGTAATGTTCGAGTGGGCGTTTAAATTTTCCGTTTTCGTCGAAAACTTTTCGATTAGTTTTTGTTCAGGGTTGTATTGTATTTTCGACTCATATATATGGAGAGTTTGCTAGGTCGAATACAAATAGATTTTGACAGAACAATATAAATTGTATATGCATGTGTGAGTGGAATAGTTGGGTATAGGATTTTTTATATAATATATTAGTATTAGAATTTCGATCGTGATACCTTATGCTGGGTTACTTATTATACTACTTATTTTAGTACAAACAGTGACAAGGAAACTGGCGAACCGGAAGTACCACACATATCAGTATTTCACTAATTAAATTATTTAGACTATTTGTAAAAATCACAATAATTATTATTAATTACATTTTAACTATGAATGTCAAAGAAGCAAGTGAGGTGTGTAAGAATAAGCCTGAATGGCGCTCTGTTGTTTGTGCCTACCCCGCAAGGGAACTGGCGTGAAGTTATGTATGTATGTATGTATGTATGTACATTTTAACAACAGTAAATTATAGACGAAATTACTAAATGTTTAATTGACGTTTATCAATAGTTAAAGAAATTCCTACATTAGCGTGCTTATGGCTAGCAAACATGATCAGCTGCGGAACATGCTAGTTTTAAGCATGCTTATAATCATGCCTTATTATGAGCATGTGTATCAGTACCTTAAGGCAGTTTTCTGACATACTGATATCCATACATCGCCATGGCAACGACGCGAACTAAGTTCCGAACGCACATACTACGAAAAAGCAGTTGGGATACGATATAAAAACATGCAAACAGCTTGACCACGTTTCTGATTTTCATATGAAAATTACACAGGTAATTTTTTCTTAACTGGTTTGACCGGGGATTTTAATTACTCCGTCCCACATACCGGCCGTTGATCAAAGGAGCCGGGTGGTGACCATTAATGAGCACCTAACCCTTTACATGAGCAGGTAAACTATTATAATACGTGTCGCCTATGACAAGGTAAATATTTCGACATAAATATAATATTAAAAGTATCATCTACACATCTCACTTGGGCTTGCGTCTCCTCATTTTTAGGGCTGCGATACCAATAGGTCGAAAGGCACCCTTACGGTACTACTTCGTAGTCTGTTCGTCGGTTTGTATGTCACAGCTGATTCTCCAAGGCAATATTAAAGCTAGATATATGAAATTAGGTACAATTATAAATTTCGTCTATATTAAAAAACGTAGTTTCAAATTGAAGAAAACATTTAATCCCTGAAATAGGAAATTGAAAAACAAAGTTGTGCACTTTGGCAGAGATTCAAATTTACCGCACTGGAATGTGATACGGGTAAGTTAGCCACTAAGCAACTGAAATTTTTAAAGTAATAATACATACATACATACATACATAACTTCACGCCAGTTCCCTTGCGGGGTAGGCACGAACAACAGAGCGCCATTTAGGCCCATTCTTACACACCTCACTTGCTTCTTTGACATTCATAACTCTTGTCATGCACACTCGTCTGTTCTTAAGGCTCCTGACATCACCCTCCGCTAGTACACGATCAATTTGATCATGGAAGGTGTGTCGTGGCCTTCCACGACTTCTGCATCCATCCACTTTTGCATTGTATATCTGTTTAGTCATTCTTTCATCATGCATTCTTTCCACATGCCCGAACAGATATAGTATTATTGTTTATTCAGTATTTAGAATTTGTTGGGGGCTAAGAAGACGAGATTAATAAATACGAGAGGTTTTCGTTGCTACAAGATATATCTTCAAGTATAACGTCATGGGTGGTACAAAGAACTCAAAAAGACAGCCAAGCTTTCCAAAAGATTACATTCAAATTTAACACATACAAAAAGTTTGTGTGTCCATCAGAATTATGTTTAGAATGATGAGACACAACTAATAATTACACCTGATGTATCTGCGTAGTAAACAATTTTAATACGGGCGACAGTGTACAAAATCGTGTAAGTGGGGCAGAGCTAAGAATGTGTTAGATTTTAAAGAATTAAAGAATTTATTCGAAACCATTAACATAGTGTACAAAGACAATTTGGTATCGCAAACAACTGCTGTAGTATAATACTGTGTTGCAGTTGTTAGCGCCCACTTCCAGACAACTCGTTTGTTATACAATTTCACAAAGCAAATTTTATTTTAATGTTTATACATTTGTAAATTTTCGTGTTAATAATTGTAATGTATGTGGAAATGTATAGATGTATGAATGGGTGTGTAAATGTATGTATGTATATATGTATGTGGTGTGTATGTGATGTGTATGTGTGTGATGTGTGTACAAGCGAATGAGTGAGTGTGTGGTTACAAACTTATTAGACTGGTGTTTTCAATTTAGTAAATTCTCGGTGTCGTTATAAATTTACCTATCGCTGGCGACATACATTTACCAGTTAAATGTTTTGCGATTATTTTAAAATTAATAATATTTTTCTGACAAATGCAAATGCATTTTTTCCGTAACGAATAAAGTTCAATATAGATTATTTCCATGTCGGAACCGATCCGCCTTATCTGCGCAAATTTAAAATGCCGGAATTATATTTTGTGTAATACTATTCTGTAAAGCCTGTTTTTTAAATATTAGAATTTATTATAACATGTGTCGTCTACTAATTACGTTACTTTATATACCATGTATGTTTGTCATTGTTTATAAATTGCTGCACTATCAATATTTGAAATAGGGTTGTCTGGTTAACATCGTTTAGTAGCGATAAGACCGCCTGGGCCTCGAATCTGTAACTCAAATTAGCAATCGAATCGAATTGGTATCGTGACTTTTACCGGTTGTGGTAGTCTGTAAACCATGTCGGCTGAGTATATTGGATATATAATAGTGAATATATCTTAATTTTACGGAGTCTAGTTTCACATGAATTTTAGAGAATACGGATATTTGACCATCGTCAGTCGAATGGATCTTGACTTGCACTGGTATGGTTTTTGTGAAAGTTACAGACTAGAGATACTATGCTGTTTGCTTATGTTTTGATGTAAAATAAAGATATAATTATCTAAGTATCTCTCTATCTATTCTCTCAAATACCATAATTCATAACAATTAATTACAGTTGAAGTAGTTATTAATAAGACATTTGTCTGATTAGAATTACGAAGTTATAACTCGGTATATTACGCTAAGTTAATTTAAGATCATATTTCGAGTTCACAAAGTAATTAGGATTATTAAGAGTTCCTTGATAATATACGGATAATAATTGCTTTGAAAGTTATAGTTTAATGTAATAGTTTGAGAGTTTATGTTTAAAATTAACCCTTTGTTATTAAACAACGTACAATCAAATTTAATTTCAAGTTGCGTAATATAAGTTTATTAAGATATTAGTTACATTGTTGCTATTCAATTCAACAAAATGGCAGGCAAAGCCAACTAAGTTCACACAACTTAATCAGATGTATTAATCGATATAAATCCAAATTATAAGTGGGATAATTGACACATATCACAATAAATTCTGAAACAATTTTCGTATAAAAGAGCGGAAGTTCAAATACCATGTCATTATTGTAGTATTAAAATGTCACAATAGAAATATTTTAGTACTGTTTAAACTACAATTATTACGCTATTTGACTCGTTATAGAAATGACTTCGTAATTTGCATTGGTCGTACATTAATAAAAAATTATAGCATGAGTTCAGCAGGCAGGTAGACGGCCCACCTGATGAAAAGCGGTTACCATCGCCTGTGGACATTTGCAACACCAAAGGTCCTACCAATGTGCTGCCGCTCTCTAAAAGGGAACTGGAACCTGGCCACTAATGCTGGAACAAAACTCAAGGTTGTTATGGCAGGGGTAGACCAGGGGTGGTAGCCATCCATACAAGCAAATACCCTTCAACCTGGCTGTGGGTTGTATTTTCGCCTCTTACGAGAGGCCGCCGACCGCAGGAAGTTGTATTATTTCTCCGTCCTTGCAAGAATGAAATCTAGATTGTTTTTGTAAGTTGGAAAAAAGTAGCGCAATCGATTTGTCTATCATACATACATACATAACTTCACGCCAGTTCCCTTGCGGGGTAGGCACGAGCAACAAAGCGCCATTCAGGCTTATTCTTACACATCTCACTTGCTTCTTTTACAATCATAACTCTTGTCATGCACGCTCGTCTGTTCTTAAGGCTCCTGACATCACCTTCTGCTAGTACACGATCAATTTGATCATGGAAGGTGTGTCGTGGCCTTCCACGACTTCTGCATCCATCCACTTTTGCATTGTATATCTGTTTAGTCATTCTTTCATCATGCATTCTTTCCACATGCCCGAACCATCTTTGACTATCAATTGCCTTATATTAATGTATGTCTCCCAATAAAACAAGTTACGTCTGTGTTATCGGTAATATACAACGGACTACTCTGGGGCGATCCCAGACACCCAGACCATAGTAAATAACGGAGAAATTTCGTTTCTGAAATTTACCATACCAGAAATCGAACCCAGAGCCTCTGCCCCGCAGTAAGGTAAGCCGATAAAGGCTTAGCCCGCTCTACCACAGAGGTCTTCATTACTATCAATGTTGATAATTTCAAGAATTACCAGTGGATTCTTACACTCGGCTATCGCTGTCATTTCTAGAACATGTCGGTACTTTAGCGAGACCAAGCGCCTTATTTATTACATTTTTAACTTAAAATTGTTCTCAATGACAACATTAGGCATATGACATATCGACGGTGTCAGTGCAGGACTGTAACTACATTAAAAATACATGTAGTTACATGGTCCTGCACTGACGACGACAATATATGACATACATACATATAGTTTCAATTCCAATACCTTTCCAACCGACCATACCGTCTAATAAAAAAAGGATGAATATTAAGGATTTTTAGAAAAACCTCTAGAACAAACGCTTACGTAATTTATGTACCAAATTTCTCATTGTCGCGCGAACAAAATCCATTATTGAAGGAGCAGAGACGTGGAGAAGTCTCATAGTAAACTCATTATCGCGGTGTAGTGTTGCAACCTCGTACGCTAGGGACGAATACCGCATGCAAAAGACGGGACGATCGAAGTAAATTGAAAACGGGGCATCCATCTTAAATATTTATACTACATGTGAAAGTAAGTTGTTTGTTACTTCTCAGCTTTAGGAATAATCGATTAATCATAAGATGAAATCACTGATCTCTGATGGTGCAGTTTAGGGATCATATTGTCGGCAAGGTCCAATTTTCGACGAAGAAGCTGGGAACGTCAAACCAGTTCATATAATACTTCAAACTGCGGCAAAGTGCTTTTATAGAGTACTGGTCTTACACATATGAACTGAGGCTTCTGCTTATCGTCAGAATTCTCTAGATTAGTGTTAATAAATATAATACTATACTTATAGCCGATATGGGTTTGCTCCGCTAGTCTTAATCTCTTTCTATGTTTTAGCGTATAAACGGGAAATGTTTTAAAGTACTGTTTATAACATCGTCTTGTTACTACAATCGCACTGATCGCCAACAGTTGGACGGTTTTTTTAAAAGATGGCAGACACTTTTTTCGAAGCCGGCAGCATGCTGATAACTCCTCTATGTAATAGGCGCTTTTGTATATTACAATGTATTATAAAATATGAATTTTCCTCATAATTAATTACTTATTCATTTTTAGTTTACTATTCAAGCCTATTTTGTGTTTTTATCTAAACTATAATTTTACTTAAATAGTCGAAAAATGCGTCTTACATAATGTTCCCACAAGAACCGCTTACAATCGAATAAAGGCATTTCCTTGGCAGTTTTCCTTAAAGAATTGGGTCAGGACTAATTATACGGAAGCGGGGAAGCGATATCTTCTCAAGACAGATGCCAAATCTTACTGACAGTGAGACAATACGGGGAATGTCAATAGTTGGACAATTGATATACTCATAAAGTAGGTATTTATTATAAAATTTATTTTTAATTTTTTGGTATCAAACATATATTTATATTTCAAACATATTGACTAAATTTACATCACATTAGTTCTTAAACTAATGTTAAGACTCTGGACCCGACAAAAAAAACAAATTCACACCTGCATACCTGTAAAAACATATTTTATTACTTTTCGGCATTTGGACTTCTTTTGTTTACTGATTCTAGGAAATTCAGTCCACGCGGCTGGACGGACATATTGCATCTGTGCAGTAGGAAGCAATGGCCCAATGGAGGGATGAGGCAGTCGAGTGATAACTACGAGCGAAGCAAGACGTGTGTACTACAATCGGAAATCTAATAAGTGACGGATTTTGCGTGTTTTTATGGAATTACGACCTTCTGCATTACGTTTGGACTTGTTGTGTTCGGTTATATTTGTACCTGTATTATACGTGTTTGTATAGTTCTAAAAAACTTTATAGTAAATCTAACGGCATTGTAATTCAAGTCTCGCGACTCGTAACAATAATTTAACAGTGCCTAAAAATTGTTTTTATTAATGAGCAAAAGTAATTTGTCATCAGTTACTTTACAAAATATTACGATTTAGCCTATAGAGAAATAATAATAATTTAATTTTAATCTAATATTTTACAAAATAAATTATATCTAAGAGTGTGTCCAATGGCACTTTATTTAGTCATTGTGTGTTAGGGCGCATACACAGGTACTCATGTCCTAAACATCACTTATATACTGTTTTTATTTTTCACTATACAACACTGATTAAAACGATTTAGTTCTTTTTTTTTTTTTTTTTGGACGTTATGGCTTGGCAGCTAGGCCTTTAAGCCAGATCTTAGATTCAATATAGTTTCTTCATTTTCTTAAACCTATGTGTAGCATAGCTGATCTGTAGGTTATCAGCTAGTGTCATTCAACGGAGTTCTTGTGACAACTCAAAAGGCCATATTTAACTTTACAGTTCACGTTTCTCTCAAAATACATAATTACTACTCAAAAACTATCAATATCCTACAACTATTGTTTATTTTAGAGTAATTTTACACATTTTTAGAAAATAAAACTGCACAGCACAACATCTCCTTTCAGTTCCCGCGAAAAACTCCAACGATTTAGTTCTTTTGAATCTTCGCGCTAGGGTTGTGGTGTCGAGCAGTTGGATTGCCTCGAAATTCACATGATGATGAAGTCTTTCTTTTCGTAGGCGTCTGCATAATGGGAATGCACGTTGCACAAGTTTAAATTTCAAAAATTGAATTCCAATATCAAAAAAGCTAAGGAATTGTTTTTGTGGTCTAGTGATAAAACTTATATTAAACCTTATATATATGAAAAGATTGTTTGCCGATCTTGCTGTCAAACAAATTTATTACCTTAATAATTTTCGTTTATCGTACATGTTCTTATTCAAAAAAGGTCATCCAGAGATAAATTCACAATATGGGTCCCAGTTTTAGTTATATTAGATTTCTGTGGAATTTGGGGCTACTTTGGGATTCAGATTGAGGGTGTGTGAGAGAATAACACGTGCAATCATATTTTTGTATCGTTTTCAACCGTACGTAATCTGTAAGTTTTCCAAGTCTAGAATTTGATATAATTTGAAACAATGATCAGAAAATATTACCTGCCGTTGGAATACGATTATATTTAAACACTAGCTTTTGCCCGTACTTCGTCCGCGTGGAATAGTTTAAAAAAAAAAGTAAATTTCAAAAAAACCCCGATTTTGAAACATTCTTCATTGATGCTCCGCTCCTATTGGTCTTAGCGTGATGATATATATATCATCGCATCGATCACGACCGCATCACGATAAGCTATAGCTTATAGCCTTCCTCAATAAATGGGCTATCTAACATAGAAAGAACTTTCAAATCAGACCAGTAATTCCTGAGATTAGCGCGTTCAAGCAAAAAAACAAACAAACAAACTCTTCAGCTTTATATATTAGTATAAAATGAATGTATATATGTATTTGTATGGTATGTATATATATATATTTACCATATAAAACTTCTGCATATACAATATACATATATCATTTATGTATTTCTCTGCAGACCACGGGCCATAAAAATGGTCCGGAGTTTTGCAAGGCTTGCGTGGGGCCATGGATAGGCCAACACGTAGAGGCCCCTTAGACAAAATTAATCTAAATGTGGCGTGACACTGACCGGCGATTATCCCTGTCTACATCATATAAAAATGCACCCAAGGACAAGCCCCGGTCAGTATAGGACTAATGTAGGGAATGAGAACAAAAAGTACCGGACTATTGGGATGAACTACTAGTGGAACTGCAGATCGGGAACTATGGGGACTATGGCGTCTACCCTTCGCAATGTTTAAGTAAAAAAGGAAAAAATGGGCAGACGGTGACTTGCCACTCACTGCATGGGCCCCTAAGAATACCGCACAAGATTGGCGAGGGGCAACATGAGTGTGAGTGGCTAAGGGGTGTCGAGAGGTGGGCTGCAGGTTCACCGAAGCTATTTCTGACGTTATTCCATTTATCACTTCCACCCCTGGAGCTTGAGTCTTAGCTCTCGCGATCTCTGTAATAGAAACGGAACGCGCCAGTCAACGTCATTAGCAGAGCAGAGTTTGACAGGCGCGTCAACCGTGACATATTAATGACACCCTTGGTTGTCGTACATGAAGCCTTCCCGAGTAAATATTAACACTAAGACTGTTAAAATAAGATACCTTAATTGTACTGCAAAAGGAATTAAAATATTAGTATCTCCACTTCGTGCTGGCTGGTTAAGGCAAGCACGTAGGCAGAAGCCTTGCCTTGACTCCCGGGAGTCCGGTCCGAGGTTTCATTATTCACTTAAGGCTTCGCCACAAAGCCCCTGTGGGTTCATTTATATATTTATTATTAATATGCATGTTGTCTTGTGTACCGTACGCATATTTTACGTATACCTCTATCGCCAGTATTATCTCAATTCATTCCTGCGGTTGTCTGGAAGATCAGTGTTTAGCGCAAAAACCGCCCTTTGTGCATAATTAGACATAGTTTTTAGTTTCTGAGTTGATTTTTGTATTGGCGTACAATAAAGTGTTATCTATCTATGTATAATTTTCACATAAATTCATACACACTTTACGTCCTCTCATTTCTTTAAAAGTATGTGAAAAATTGTCGCGTAGTTAAATCTAAAAACTGTCACAAACAAACTCAAATTCGCAAAAATAATATATTACTTTTAAAATATTATGACCAAAAAAATATACATTAAATTAGAAAATTTGTAGAATGAAGGAAACTTGACTTATATTCTACTCTATTTTAATCCTGTAAGTAAAATACCGAGCCTAGGTCATCGAAGTCAACGGGTAAGGTTCCCAGAAGGCTGGCTACGTTACCTCCCTGGATTGCCATACTGATTCGTTGTCCGAGGTAGGAGCTAGCCCTCTGATCACCCGAAGAGTCAGTAAGTCGTCTTGATAGAAATCTTTATAATATATATTAGCTAGGATGTATATAGAATAGGAAGTAGATTTAAATTGTGACTTATATGTATGACCTTCAAAAAGTGTTCTCCAGTGGAACTTATTTTGAATAAAAACTCTTGAATTTGAATATATATTTTTTAAATAAAGTTGTTCAGCAACGCTACAGACTTTAAGTTTCATCTGAAAACCATAACTTTGATACTTATTTTATCAAACCCACATAATACAGTAGTACATTGTAAGTCTACATCAAGTTTAAGCTGCACGTAGGCGTTGCGCTTGAAACGATGCGATTAAGCGCGATGATACGCCGTTTTTGCATTAATGGTTGTCGTAGGTTTCGGTGACGGTGAAAATGTTTAACGCAATTTCGTAATCCCACGTAATATGAATGACATTGCTAAACCATTATTCGATGAACGGTTTAATATAAATAAATCTGTATATTAAAAGGATTTTTTATGTTTAAATCTTAGACGAAACAAAAGTGTAGTAGAGCCTACGTGTACGAAAGCGTCACATGATGAGAAGCACTTTTTAAACTTGTGCGCGTAAACTTATGTGGTTGTGGCGGATGGGCGCAGAGAAGAAAACGGACTTTGTTTTAAGTCAAAATAATTAATAATAATAATAATTAGAGTAGCGACGCCTCGGACCCGACTCCGAGGGCCATGGCAATTCCCCCACCTCCGTGCTTGCCATAGCCAGTCACAGAGTGGAGATCGTTAGAGCTAAGACTCAAGATCCAGGGGTGGAAATGATAAATGGCATCACGTGAGAAGTAACTTCGGTGAACCTGCAGCCCGCCTCTCTACACCCCTTAGCCACTCACACTCATGTTGCCCTAGTCTTCTATGGCATTTTTTGGGGCCCATGCAGGGAGTGGCGAGTAACCGTCTGCCCATTTTCCATGTTCCCCGAACATTGCGACGGGCACACGCCATAGTCCCCATATTTCCAGACCCCTAGTACCACTAGTAAGTTCACCCCTATAGCCCGGTATGTTCTGTTCTCATTTCCCACAATAGTCTTACACTGGTCGGGGCTTGTCCTTGGGTGCATTATTATACGGTGTAGACAGGGATAATCGCCGGCCAGTGTCACGCCACATTTACCTTAAATTTGTCAAGGGGCCTCTACGTGTTCGCCTTCCCATGGCCCCACGCAAGCCTTACAAAAGGCCGGGCCATTTTTATGGTCCGTGGTCTCTACAGACATACAGTATAATAATAATAATAATAATGTTTTATTGACACTAAATATACATACATAGTTATACATTAGTAGACTCGTAAATATACATTTTGCATCTTAAACAAAAGTTTATAAGTAACTAACACCTAAACTAGGCCGAGCCTGTATTTTAGGTGTAATTTTTTTTATTTTTTTTATTGCAGGAGATCAGCAGACAGGCAGACGGCCCACTTGATGGAAAGCGGTTACCATCGCCTATGGACATTTGCAACACCAAGTTGCTGCAAATGCGCTGCTGCTCTCTTAAGGGAAACTGGAACCTGGTCACTAATGCCGGAACACAACTCAAGGTTGTTACGGCGACATACTTTAGACCAGGGGTGGTAGCCATCCAGTCGGGCGAATGCCCTACCACCTGGCTGCGGGTTGTTAAGTCGCCTCTTACGACAGGCCGCCCGGCCGCAGGAAACTGTATTCTTTCTCCGTTCCTGCACGGATAAACTAATATCAAATTAATATCTGGATTTCGACATTACTATTTTTATATATGGCTTCAACGCCCACGGCATTGATTTTGTCAATGTCAAAGTTAAACAACAAAAAGGCAGATGGGAATGAATATAACAATTAGAAACAAAAAATTTGGCTAGTTACCTGCAAACTCTGAGATATGTGTATATACTTATAATAATAGCATATAATATTTATAATACAATAAAATTGAAAGATTATACATACATATACAAACCATTTACCGAGAGGAATATATTAAACAAAAATTATACATAAAACTACGTAACTACAAAACAAATAATTTTACAGAACAATTTTGTTAAGAGCTATAAATTTACATAAAATATATACAGTGAGTTTGTGAGATAAAGTTAAAAGATAGTTGATATTAACAGGACAAGCGTAATCAAGAGGAAAGATTTCATATAAAGAAGTAATCATTTTTGAACAGTAAAAAAAGATATTTATAGATAATAATTTTGTAACAAATCGACAAGACTGACAATGTCATTTCAATGTAGAAATAGTATAAGAAAATAACGTATCAAAAAGGTTGTTCTACATAGTATATACGTGGTTTACTGTATCTGTCACCGTCAAATTGCAAATATCATTAGAAAGAAATAAAGCAAGACTTTATTTCAAGAAACAGCCAGGTTAGCCATATTTATGCAATTTTTCATAACGATAAATATCTATATGACAATTTTTCGTTTCAAATATAGATGAAGTTGGTGCTTCTGATTCTTTCAAAATCTTCGCTTGATGAACTTCAGAAATGAGGAGAGTGGTCTTTTTTACTGATTATAAAGTAGAAGTAAAAAGAAATTAAAACGTGCTACTGACTTATAAGTACGAATGTAGTAAGAATTTTACATAAATAACCATGAAGATATATATATCTAATTTCTATTAAAGTTAGATTTATATCCTTGTCATATAAAACCATAATATATGTATATACGTATAAATTATACGAGCGTATACGGAATACCAAGAAGGATAAAACACGCGAAAGTGGCATAAATCCCTCCAACCAAATCGCATTTTAATGCTTTTTCACGCAAAGTATGCGGAAATCCCAATACTAGCGAAATATGTCTGCTTCTATTCTCTAAGAAAAGGGAATTTCAACTATTCCCTTTTACACTTGTATTAAAATAGATAATCGTAACATTTTTATATTGCAGGCAATAGTATTTTCATTTTCATCATCATCTTCCGAGCGTTAAATCCCGGTTGCGTTCAGAGAGTTTGCTCCGACGCACAGGGTCCGCTTTCTTACATTTTCTTTTCCACTTCGAGCGGTCTTCGGCAATACGTAGCTTTTGTGACCATAAATTTGTTAATTGTTAATCTATAAATTCACTGCAAGATGTAGATTAGACCAATCAGACCTACATATTTATTTTATTCCCAGAAATGTAAATAAAATAAATAGGTCTTTTTTATTGCTGATGTACTGTAACGAGTAACTTCCTTAATCGTTATTATATATTAAGAAATATAACTTATTTAAGTTCAAATCGAGGAATGCCTCTCAAAATAAAAGATTTCATTACTGTATCGAGCCGCGAGCAGAATACTTCTCTTGTAAAAGTGTCTTGGAAGAGGATATAAAGAAATATTCTAAACCAGTCTCTTATTTGAAGATCCCGGTTGACGGTAAACCCGGTGGCCGTCACAGTACAGTAGACAAGCTGCCGGCCCACCTGATGGAAGGTGGTTGCCATTGCTTATGGACATTTGCAACACCAATGGTGCTACCAATGTGCTGCTGGATTCAAGGGGGAATTGGAATCTGGCCACTGATGACGGAACACAAACTAAAGTTGTTATGGCGGCATGCTCTAGAGTTTAGACGCAGTGCGGCAGCCATCTAGACGGGCAGATGCCCTGCCTAGGATGTGTGTTGTTTTGTTGCCTCATACGACAAGCCACCTGGCCGCAGTTAGTAGTATTCGGACTCTGTTTCTACACGGATAGAATAGCTTATTAATCTCTGATCAGATATTCTGGTACCTCTAATTATTTAGTTTTCTAATTTATTAATAACCAGCTGTGCTCGCAACTTCGTCAGCGTGGAATTTATTTTCGCGGAACCCTAAAAAAATGTAAAAAAGTAGTCTAAGTTACTCTTTATAACATCAGCTATATGGCATTGAAAGTCCTGTCAAAATTGGCCCAGTCGTTTCAGAGACTAGCAGGATCCAGACAAATAGATAAAAATTCTAAAAATTGCGTTTTCGGAATATCCTGGTCCGAATTAACCCTCTTGATTTTTTCACATTTTTATTTTGACGTTACAAACCGACACTTTAATTTTATTTATCTCTATAGACTAGTTGTTTTCTGTTGTGCCTTTGTCCGCATTTAGTTTTCGATTCTAATAGATTTAAAATCATAACTGTAATGACCAAGCACGCATTCCTTTATTTCTTACCAAAAGCCTAAATCTGTGTGTAAAAAACATTTTACTATATTTTTATCCGTGCAGGAACGGAGAAAGAATACAATTTCCTGCGGCCGGGCGGCCTGTCGTATGAGGCGACAAAACAACCCACAGCCAGGTGGTAAGGCATTTGCCCGACTGGATGGCTACCACCCCTCGTCTAAAGTAAGACGCCATAACAACCTTAAGTTGTGTTCCGGCATTAGTGACCAGGCTCCAGTCCCCTTTAAGAGAGCAGCAGCGCATTTGTAGCACGTTCGGTGTTGCAAATGTCCATAGACGATGGTAACCGCTTTCAATCAAGAGGGCCGTCTGCCTGTCTGCTGAACTGCAATAAAAAAAATATAGTTTCATACTTTTATTTTACAATGTGTTGTACTCATACGTTGCTACAAAGATATCTTTAATCGACTGTCCTATAAAATACCCTTTCTGAATTACAATAAAATGCTTTTCAGCATAAATATGGATTTCTACATACCTAACTTGAGAAATTATAGATTGTTCAAATAAATTTTCACCCCCTAGTTCACCCCCTTTAAAATTGTTTTTTGACGAAAAGTATAATTTCAGTAAGATTCGTTTAGTCGTGAGAAGGTATTAAAAGAACAGTTACTTTCGAGTTACTTTCACGTTTATATATTAGTATGGATTGATACATATACTCGTACCTATATATTTGAGACCTTGGGTCAATAGTGAACCGGCCCACGTCACATTTATCGAGTCCTTTTATCCTGGGTCTATATCTCAACTACCATTCATTTCGTTACTATTGGTTAAAATTTCACATAAACTATAACTACAAGTAATGTAATTTTTAAAACCATAGTTTAGCAATCTACGTTCGAGCATGCAAACTAAGTGCGTTTGGAGGCCGCGATCCGCGCTGCCCACTTCTCCGCGAGGTCCTCGCCCTTGCTCTACGCGACTATATTCGTTTCCCAACTGGTAGATTGTTCAACTGTGGTAAAACTATGGTTAATTAGAAATAGAAACCCAGCATTAATATTCACAACTCTTTACTCATGCTCAGCTCATGAAAAGTGGTGATCCCCGCTTACAAACGTTTGCAACATCAGTGGCTAAGCCAAATCAAATCAAATCATTTTTATTGCAAATTAAGTGTTGCATAGGTCTTATACAATATAACTGAGAACTTATTACTTAATTGGCCTTTAATAGCATCGCGATATTAATGTTACTTAACTTATCTTTGTTAAGTACGTAATATTTAATTTTGTGCCTTATACATATTTTATTTTATTTAAAACAACATAACATTGTTACGAGCCGCCATACTCGAATTAAAATGCCGTTAGAATTACTATAGAGTCTATTAGAACTATACAAACACGCATAACACAGGTACAAATATAACAGAACACAACAAGTTTAAACATAATGCAGAAGGTCGTAATTTCATAAAAACGCGCAAAGTCAGTCACTAAAAGTTTCCCGATTGTATCGCTCGGCTACCTCGTCCCTCAGCTGGGGCATTGCTTTATACTGCACAGATGCAATATGTCTGCCCGGCCGCTTGGACCGAATTTCCTAGAATCAGTTTGTACTTACTGACGGCCTCTGTGGTTGAGCGGGCTAAGCCTTTGCCGGCCTACCTCACTGCAACGCAGAGGCTCCGGGTTCGATTCCTGGTATAGTAAATTTCGGAAACGTATTTTATCCGTTATTTACTATGGTCTGGGTGTCTGGGATCGGCCCCAGAGTAGTCCGTTGTATATTACCCATAACACAAGCGTAACTTGCTTAATTTGGGGATATACAATGTGTGTGTTTGTCTGCCGAATTAATAATAATTTAATTTAACTTTAAATCCGGGACACCTGGCTAATGAGTCGACCGCCGCGGTCATGAACGAGTACAATAAAACAATGGACTGTTCTTCAGAATAATTAGTAAACACATGCCAATAAATAAGAGAAGTCCAAATGCCGCAAGGTAATAAATGTGTTTTCAACAGGTATGCAGGTGTGAATTCGTTTTTGTCGGCGTCTAGGTCGTAACAATATCTGCTTATTTTTTACCTCTCACTTAAACATTCTTGGACACTATAATAATAAGATTTTTTGACCAACCAGTAGAATAATTTTTGTTTAAACAAATTAAAATTATTTTCTTGCATTGTATTGCACGGTAACTTATTATATATTCTTGGTGCCATCGCAAACACGCTTTTGTAATATAATGCAGTGCTATGTGGAGACATATAAATTTTATTCTTATTAATAAGCCGACGCGTTGCCTGCCTTTAGGACGGGGTGAAAAGTACGGGACAGGGGTGCTGATTATAAGATAGTACCCCATCATGGGACCTCGAGGCCAGGGTGGCGCCTGCCAGGGCATGTGGAGAGCGGCACGACCTTAAACCCGTGGCATTAGGGCGAAGGACGGAACATCGAGGGGTTTCAGTGTGTACGTGTGTTGCTTGATTGCTAGTACCATCCCAACATGGCGAATCCAACCATCGCGTTTACCCCGCGGTGGATAGACCTCAGACGGATTTCTCCTCATTTGAAAAAAAGGGGTATAAGATAGCAAGGGGCCACGTAGAGCCTGGTGAGCCCGCGGCCTTCCCCCCTGCTGATGAAGAAGGTACCCTCCCCCTGAGGATGAGAAGCCAAGCGTTCGGGTGCCAGAGATGTAAAAGCGCACAGGAGAGGGGCGCAGGTTAGGTCTAGTGGGAAACTTGACGCAACATAGCCTTCTCCTCTCGGTTTAGGCCCGAGAATGGTGTCGCAAGGTGTCGCGTATAAGATAGAGGGATCAGACAGGAAGAATGGGATATGAGATTAGATTAGAACAGGGTGATCGCATACAGAAAATGGGATGGGGGAGCGGGAAGGGACCATCGGAACTTTCACTCATCGCACGAAACACGATTAACACAAGGCTAACCGTTTCACAACGTGGACAAAGTCGCGGGTAAATACAAGTCAAATATGTTTTAATAGTGAAACGCGCGACACGTTTTTCATTTGACGGTTGATTTAACCATCAAATAAAATTATATTAAAAACGGTCGAATGTCAAACATGCAAAGGTCAGATTGTATAAGGGCGGGCATCGACGGCATTTTAATAAAGAATTGACTGAATCGTAACATTCGTCACCCACCCTGGAATATTATAAGCATTAGGAAGAAAGCTTCACGGAACATTAATTTAGTCTAAAGATCGTATTATTTATTTGCAAGAATAATATCATGTATCATTAGAACTTAAAAGACACAAACAAGCAAACGAGTCAGTCAGTCGTTCCTTTTAAGAATTTAATATAATTCATTCTGAATTGGAAGGAGTCATGACAAAGCATTTTGTTTGCAAAGTGAATTTAAAAGGGTCTGGTTTCTTTTCTTCTCATCGATATTTGTGCTGAGAGGTTGACAGACTGAATACCTTTTATAGTGTACCACTCAAAAAAGATCGAGTTATTGTAAGAGTAATATGAAGCTTCAGCATTCTTCCCAAAACATTTCAAACTTGTCTTTGTATCGCGTCTTTTCGTTTGTATTTTCCTTATTTTTCATGATGCACAGCAGATAGGCTAACGACCCCTACTGTGATGGACAGTGGTCACCGTCGCCTAAGGACATTTGCAATACCAAAGGCGCTGCCAATGTTCTGCCAGCCTTGAAGGAGAAATTGGAACTTGGCTTCTGATGCCGGAACACAACTCAAAGTTGTTATGGCGGTATACTCAAGACCATGGTTGGCAGCCATCCAGTCGAGCAAAAACCCTACCACCTGGCTGTGGGTTGTTTTGTCGTCTCTTACGACAGGCCGCCCGGCCGCAGGAATTATTATTATTTATAGTTCAAATAACGGACATTTTTGTGTCAACACCAAAGCCGCACTTTAATAAAATAACCGCCCGCGAACCTCCCACGTCTGGGCTCGGGACTCCTATTTATAGAGCACAGGATAGTATATCCATCACGCTACTTTAAGACGGTTTTCTCTACCTGCAGGCTGAAGCTGATGAATCACGTTTTCCTTCACCATTAGCATGTGGTAATTTTAACAATATGCGCATTAGCTCAGAAAACTGCCTAAGTGGTGCATGCTTTCTTGTCCGGATTTAAACCCGCGCCCTTTGAGTTCGGGATTTGAGTGTGCTAATCACTACGCCGCGTGTCAAATCCTAGGCAGTACTTTTGTATTACTCACATAAAAACTGTACATTCAAACATATAATAATAACAAAGAAACTAAGTCCATATAGCCTAGACAACTGCCCAGCAAAACATGGAAGGAGTCGAAGCCAACTAGAATTGAAGTAATACAATGAATGACATGTTTATGGCAACGTAGGTATTTGTTAGTGAAGTGACAAACTTGATTGCAGCGCCATCTATTTTGATGATCCGTCCATTCTAAGGAAACGACGTCATTTATTGGCATAAAAAGTTACCTAAGTTACGCTCCGGGATGTAATCTAGCTCTATGTCGAGTTTCATTTAAATCCGTTTAGTAGTTGTGGAAAATTGTGAAACAATTATTGATGTGCACGGAAACGCGGCCACCAATCATGTGTCATTGTCGGTAGTTAATCTGTCAATAAACGTTGGATAAAAACACCATTTCGGCATTAAAAAAGGGCCTTAATTACGCAATAACTCCGCGAAAAATACCTTTCGAAAGCAAATCTGCAACGTCGAGGGATGTCTTGTAAGGAATAGCATGTAGAAATAGGATGCGGAAGCTATTCGACAAGATAACCTTCTGTTTAGTAGTTTTCACGTGATGTTCTAACAGACAGACAAAGAAAAAGTCTAAAATTTTTGTTTCCTGAATCTGCTGGTCGAAAGTATCCCTCCTGATTCTTTTCAGATTTTCAAAGTTTTCTCCGTGCAGGAACGGAAAAAGAATACCAACTCCAAGACAAACCAACCCATAGCCAGGTGGTAGGGTATCTGCCCGACTGGATGACTACCATCCCTGTTCTAGCGTATGCCGCCATAAGAACCTTGAGTTGTGTTCCGGTATCAGTGGCCAGGTCAGGTGCCCGTTCCTCCTTTAAGGCCGGCAGCACATTGGCAGCACCTCTGGTATTGCGACTGTCCAGAGGCGACGGTAACAACTTTCCATCGTAGTTGGGCCGTCAGCCTGTCTGCTGTGCTTCAGAAATAAAAAAACGCATTGTTTATAAGCATTTACGTATTTATAATAGTGTAGATGATAGATTAGAATTAAAGTAACATTTGACGTTTTTTTAAATTTTTTTTTATTGCAGGAGATCAGCAGACAGGCAGACGGCCTACTTGATGGAAAGCGGTTACCATCGCCTATGGACATTTGCAACACCAAAGTTGCTACAAATGCGCTGCTACTCTCTTAAGGGAGACTGGAACCTGGTCACTAATGCCGGAACACAACTTAAGGTTGTTATGGCGACATACTTTAGACCAGGGGTGGTAGCCATCCAGTCGGGCAAATGCCCTACCACCTGACTGTGGGTTGTTAAGTCGCCTCTTACGACAGGCCGCCCGGCCGCAGGAATTTTCTCGAGGCCGGCAGCGCGTTGATGACGCCTCTGGTGTTGTAAAACGTCCATAGGCGACGGTAACCGCTTTCCATCATGTGGGCCGTCTGCCTGTCTGCTGTACTCCAGCTAAAAAAAAGAAAAAAAAATGTATTCTTTCTCCGTTCCTGTACGAATAAAATGAACGACGGATAAATGACTTATGTTTAACCCTAAATAAATATTTCTCTTTCGTTTCAAATGGGATATCAAATACAAGACATCTGTTTAAAAATACTTTTAAATTTCGACGGATTGTAATCTCAATCGTTGTTAATTATGAAAGTTTTACATGAGTATTGTTCTGAAAGACGGGTCGTAAAAATAAAAGAAATCCCTAAACACACACCGCCCGGAGGCTGTTTGCGAAAATAAAACAGTGAAATTTTCTAAGCAAACAAAGTTGATTGACTACCGCTTGCTGGGGGCGTTTTTAGGGTTACATAGGGAAATGCCAAAAACGCAACCCTTATAATTTAGTCAAATCCCTCCGTCCTTTTAAGATTTGTCTATATGTGATACATTGTATATATCCATAATATACGAATCTTATGCAAATATAGATGACTCCTAGTATTATATTTCGTCGGCGTCATGTCAGTGAAGGACATTGTAAAAATTTTTTGGTGAAATAATTTTTTGCGTAAAAATTGTTTTTTTTTTCAAATAACATTTTTTATTATTTACAAAATTTATTAAATTAAGATATTATAAATAAATACAATAAAAGAAAACTTAACTTAGTTATATTGTATTTTAACTATAACCCTGAGCCTAGGTCACCGTCTTCTATGGGTAAGACCCATAAATAAGGATGGCTACGTTTTCTTGCTGGATTTCCATATAAAATCAAATTATTACGTATAATATATGAACGAAACAATGAAATGAAAAAATGATTTTTCATCAAAATATGTAGTTACAAGGTCATGCACTAACGCTGACAAAATGCGAGAGTTTAATTATGACACTTTCACGCCTTAACTACACGACACATTATCATGAATTTTTGCATTACACGCTATTAGGGGTATATAGAAAAGGATATAAGGGGTGGTATCTTTCATCCAGGAAAAGCACTTTTGTCGAGGTAAAGACGACTATAGCCGAAAAGGTAGCGCCCTGATCGCTTTTTATTGGCATAACCGTTGTAGCTGACAAAAAAATACATCGTCATGGTAACCAGAATGACAACGTAATTTTTATTTGTTGCTCTCATGGTTAGTTCCATTATCGCTAGATGGCGTTACGGCTATTAAATTTTCTTAATTAAGTTTGACATTTCTAAGAATTTTAACATACCCACTACATGGCACATATATTATTCTCTTTTTTATGCTGGGGGTTGCATTTGCGCACTATCTCCGGGCCCAGGATGAGGTTTTTTTAATTTCTCCGCCGGCAGACGAACAGGATTTATCCGGCTTACACATATTTTTTTTTCTGAATGTATTCTTATATACATATTATTATGTAGGTTTACTTAATACACAACTGTTTTTTATTGCCATGATACAAAAAATAAAGCAAAGCCGCGGGCAAACGCTATTGTATTATAATCTAATATAATTTTTTTCAACTAAATTAATTGTAAAAACTATGTAATATAAATTTCAGTTACTGACATATTTTTACGATCATAGAACAAATACAGTGAGATTACGTAAATAATTTATTGCTTGATATTATTAACTGAATTTCTTCAAAGAAAAAGTCATTTACTCCTTCGACAAAAATACGATTGTGGTAACTATTGTATATTGTGTTAGAAACAAACACAAGTAAATAACAATAAAAGATAAATCAATTATAACAAATTGAAAAGAAGTGTCGTTAAAAACAATCATAAAACTGAAATGTCTGGTTAACTTTGGTAACTGAGCGTCTTAAATTGCGATACCTTTTAAGTTATGGATTTATTACGTTAGTGAGCGGGTTATAAACTATTTATACCTATATTATAATTTTAAAGCAACTAATGTGTTAACGCCGACCTATTTGGTTACCGCCTCTTTGTTTCCTTTTTTCTCATCTGTCACTATGCAGTCTACGTTCGACCGCTGAACGCACCGCTGCTTCCGCACAAACCTCGCCACGTTTTATCTATTGCCCCTTTTCCTGCACCACCTACATCGCCAGATTAGCTAAGAAATTCCTCTTGTTTAGGTTGCCTGAAAGAAATCACTAATAATCAATAATACTATAATCACTTTAAGCAGTAAGGCCGCCTATTGTATTGCCTAGAAAATATTTTAAATGTGGTTTGTTTTTGTACTTGTATATTTTGGCGGGCAATAGTGTTATCATCTATTTAACTCATTTTATAAATGTTATCCTATGTTGTCTATATAACTAGTGATTTTGTTCTTTTTAAATAAATAACATGATATGACCTTCACCTTGATGAGATAATCCTAATTTAATCATTTAGGCAATTTGCTCTTTATATATAAGCTACAGATTTAATTATTTAGTTTAATTTATAATTTAGTTCTATTTTCCTTCTTTCTTTTAATCAATGTCTGATTTAATTATTTTACAATGATAATAAAGGTCAAAATTGTCTGGATCTCTGATCTTATAAAAAATATAAAATTATAATATTTGTGATTGAAAAATTCATTTGGAGACGTGATGTGTTGTTGTGTGTTTAACACTCGCTAACGATCCCGCTTCGCTTTAGCAACAAAGTGTCTGCTTTAAACTTTAGGTGAATATAACTTGTATAGCTTGTCTCGTAGTTCACCATCAAGTTAACCCGTGTTATTTAGATTTGTAGAGACAAGTTACTGCAATGGAAAGATTTAACAAGAGAACTAGTCTTTTATGTTTGAGTTTATAACTTTCGTAGTGGTTTCTCAAAGGTCATAGTTTTAGTATGGTGGAGTGTACGTAAATATTAATACAGATTTTTCTATATACATTTGTAGTTTATTATAAATGCCGTTGGAATTATTATAGGGGTTATTAGAACTATACAAACACGTATAACACAGGTACAAATATAACCGAACGCAACAACTCTAAACGTAATGCAGAAGAACGTAATTCAATAACACGCGCAAAGTCCGTTACTAAATAGATTACCGAATGTACACAAGTCTTGCTTCGCTCGTGGTTATCACTCGACTGCCTCGTCCCTCAATCGAGGCATTGCTTTATACTGCACAGATGTAATGTGTCTGCCCGGACGCGTGACCGAATTTTCTAGAATCAGTTTGTACTTTTAATCCGACACACCTGGCTAATTACTGCCATAAAAGATTACAATACACAATGGGCTTGGTTTCTAATCACAAATTTTAAACACAAAGTAAACAAAAGTCCAAATGCCGAAAGGTAATATACCTACATTGCACAGGGCACTTAAAAATGATGTGCGGGACGTCCCCGACCGCGTCTTCTCTTCAGATGCACGAGGGATTTTTTTTGCACTTGAATTGGTTCAGGTACAGTGAGAATCCCCCGTACCCTGTGAAAAGCTGGCTGCATAGCCTGGCTCAACCGGCCTAACTATATTTATAAATGTGTTTCTACAGGTATGCAGGTGTGAATTTGTCTTTGTCGGCGTCTAGGTCGTAACAATATTTTGAGTAGAACTTTTTGAGTTTGTATGCGTGCGTAGCGGGTGAGTTTTGCAACGTCTCTTTTTGGAACGGAAGCGGGTAGAGGGGGAAATTTTGAGTAAGGAATATGTAGGAGCGAATGAATGGAACGAATGGCGCATACACTCATGGCCGGTTGTTATAACTTACCGACCGTTCATTTGCCTTACTAACGGTTATGAAATTTAACATAAGCTCTAAACAAGTAATGTCCAAATACAACCGAGGGTTGGGTAAGCGAAAGAATAGTAATGTATAGGAACCGGCTGAACGGATCTCGATGATATTTGGCACAGAGAGAGATTTTATCCGTGCAGGAACGGAGAAAGAATACAATTTCCTGCGGCCGGGCGGCCTGTCGTAAGAGGCGACCAAACAACCCACAGCCAGGTGGTAGGGCATTTGCCCGACTGGATGGCTACCACCCCTGGTCTAAAGTATGTCGCCATAACAACCTTGAGTTGTGTTCCGACATTAGTGACCAGGTTCTAGTCTCCCTTAAGAGAGCAGCAGCGCATTTGTAGCACCTTTGGTGTTGCAAATGTCCATAGGCGATGGTAACCGCTTTCCATCAAGTGGGCCGTCTGCCTGTCTGCTGCACTCTTGCAATAAAAAAAGAAAAAAAACAGAGACGGATTATAGTCTGGAATAGCACATAACTTTCTATCCCGGTAAAATGTACGATTCCCGTGGGATAGATTTGTTTTTGTTTTTCATTGAGTGCGTGTGATAATCCCAGCGCCCGTTCCTCCACTTTGTCTATAAAATTTACATTAAAAAACGCGAAGCCGCGGGCAAAAGCTAGTTATATATAATGAAATTACAGTTTTTCAGTTTTAGTACCTACTTAAGTTGTCTTCTGTACTCATGCATCGTGGTCGTGCTTATTTAATTATGTTGTAAATTCTTAAAGTAATGGAACGAATGGTAATACTTTAAATCATGTAAAGCCACCTCCCATCTTCCTCTCCTGTACATACCTTAGCAAGCGGAAGAAAGGAGATGGCATGCGACGTCAACAGCATCGCAATAATGATCGTCTTATAAAGTTCACCTTTTTCTAACGAACTGCAACGCGTACGCATCGTTAAGAATATCGTAAACAATTTTTCGTCTATATACTTAATATACCATTAAATTAATTGGATTCGTGTAATTTGAACAATTGTGTGTATCGTGCTAACATCTAAGAAACAAGGAGAAATCATCTCTTCACTACGTAAAGGTACTGTGCAACCTTCCTTTATATAACTGCCTGCATTTACTTGTGTTCTATGCAGCTATATTTCCATCATTGTGGTTTTACATCAAAGGGGAATGAATATAAGTAAACAATTATTAATTCGCGTAACCACATCGCTTGCTAGCCAGTGCAAAATCCTTTAACAATATCTTAAATGAAATAGAATTTATAAGCGATAAAATGTTTAATATACTTTGGGAGTAAATAACAATAAATTTTATCGTTGGAAACAGGGTCGGTCGTCGGCCCTTTTATAGTTAGGGCTTTATTTTTGAGCAAATATCTAAAGCCTTTGGTTATACTGCTGTAAGACTAGTACTTAATTTTGATTTTATAATTAGGCATTGGGATGGGTTCAGATGTAAAGCTAGACCAAAAGAAAGATGGATGGATTATGTGAAGGATTATATGACGATTTGCGGTGTGACAGAAGATGTATGTCAGGAAAGTCTATCTGCAATATAATGACATGTAATTTTACATAATTAGTAGATATTATATTGCATATAGTTATATGTTTATTATGTTTAAATAGTTGCATATTATCACCATATCTTGTATATGTATATAACTTATGTGTATATTTGTATATATAGTATAGTTATATATTTATTATTAAAATGTAAGTAATCATACAATAATTATGTATACCACCGTCGCCACTCCTAATCAAAATATTCTTGCCACGGGTTGTCTGGAAGAGATCGCTTTTTAGCGATAAGACCGCCCTTTGCACCCAACTAGACTAATTAATACTAGTTCGTAAGTTTTTCTGTAATGGTGTACAATAAAGTGTTTTCTATCTATCTATCTATGTCAGAATAAAGGAGTGTGGAAAGAAAAGACATATTGTGCCGACCCCAATTAATTGGGATATGGTGAACAAAAGGGAGAGAGAATTAGGCATTGTTATATTTAGAAATGACCAACTTAAAGGTATTTAATTTAGATAAGATAGTACAACGAGCGGCCTTATCGCTAAGAAGCGATCTCTTCCAGGCAACCCTTGGCAGGGATTGATAGTGCGGGCGCGATGCGATGGCCGGGAGAAGGCAAAGGGACGTGGAGAAAGAAGCAAGGAAGTACTTACCTCGCCACCAGTCCGCCGCCACACTGCACTCGTCCCCCGGGGGTTCACACACTCACTAGGATGTTGGTTTAATGTGCTTTGAACAAAATTATAAGTTTATTTCCCTTTATCGTGTTCCAATAATTTATATATCTATTATTGCCGTGACAGCAGTGACAACCCTTTTTGTACGTTTCCTATTGCGCATTCTTCTTTTAAAAGTTTACTCTTTTCTTGATGGCGAGGATGGGGAGGAAGAATTTACAAGGAGGTGGTCCTCGGCGCAACCAGATAGAATTTTAATACAGACGGTGGTGCAGTTAATAAATGAATAATGACGAATGACAAATAAACATAAACATAGTTAGTACATACAAGTACAAAAATAATATAAATATATATATACACATACATATACACACACGTATATATACAAAATAATATGACAATACAAACATACATATATTTATATAATAGCTTTAGGAATTGTTATACACAATAGAAAAGCAACGCTTCATTAATTTTGTTTATTCTTTTTCATTGTATGAGTTCAGCGAACAGGCAGAACGCCCACCTGATGGAAAGCGGTTGTCATCGCCTATAAACATTTGAACGCCAAGGACGTTACAAATGGGCTGCTGCTCTTTAAAGGGAGATTGGAGCTTAGCCACTAATGCCGGTACACAACTCAAGGTTGTTATGGCGGTATACTCTAAACCAGGGGTGGTAGCCTTTCTGCCGGGCAAACAGCCTACCTACCACCTGGCTGTGGGTTGTTTTGTCGCCTCATACAACAGGCCGTCCGGCTGTAGGAAATTGTATTCTTTCTCCGTTCCTGCACAGATAAAGCAAGTGGTAGACTGATGGTGGAATTATATTGTTACGGGTCGCGAGACTCGAATTAAAATGCCGTTAGAATTACTATAGAGTTTATTAGAACTATACAAACACGTATAAAACAGGAAGTATAACTGAACACATCCAAGTCCAAACGTAATGCAGAAGGTCGTAATTCAATAAAACGCGCAAAGTCCGTCACTTATTAGATTCCCGAGGGCTGTAAGGAGGGTGACCTACGAGTTTGAAAGGCGTGCTTTCCAAGAAGTCCCTTGTTTTGAGCGCAGTATGGGCGGGCGCGTTGTCCTGGTGGAGCAGTATCCCGCGGAGCCCTGTGTTTGGTCGCTTGTTACTGACAACAGAGAAAATTTCTGCCAAGCATTTGGTAGTATCTATACCATTCTTTCTTCATCCCCCAAAGTTAGTCGACCGCGCTTGAATTCGTTGTACCAACGATACACGGTTGCCTTAGAGATGCCTTTATCTATGAATGCCATTTGAAGTCTATCATACGATTCGTCCGGTTTCAGGCGGCACTTGAAATTGTAAAAAAATTATAACGCAAAAATGTTCCCGGCGCCGACCCATTTTTTAATGAGACACGATGATTTAAATTAGTTTGCAAACAATGTGGAGGGAAATTTTGAAATTGGAACGTACTTATTTTTTGTTATAATAATAATCATATTTTCAAAATAGATTATAACTGGCCAGTTTCTCATACATAAAAACTTTTTTCGCAATATTTTCTGAGTGGCCTGGTAGTGCGACGTGGACAATTTAAATTAAGTTATCTACGCTTCCGAATCCTGAAGCAATATTTGTCCATTAAGAACCTTATTCTGAAATCCATTTTCTAACAGCTTTCACAATGTTTCCCCTCATAATTTATTCCTTGACACGCTTCAATAATACGTTCCAATGGAACTCGAGCTTTATCGGTTTACAAAAACAAACTCTCCTAATATAAATCCATTGACTAGCTTAGTAATAAATCTTATTTAGCACAGGAAAGCCTAGCCAAACACTATAAATAATAAAGTTGCGTTCTTATACGAGGCGTTCGCGGATTAACAAACTTTTACTTATTTCTTATTCGCCCCTATTTTCACTTAGTTTTTGGTTTGTTTTCTAAAGGTAAGCGTCCACATGTCCGCATCGTAGGCAATTCCGCCCGATCATGACATACGCGAGTGTGGTATTTGGCCATGCCAAGCCTGCCCTTTTAGATAAATTGCAAATCGTGCAAAACAAATTCATGCGCAGAGCCGTCGGTGCTCCCCTCTATATGCGTAACGTCGACCTCCACCGCGATCTGGAGCTTCCCTCCATCAAAAACTACATTACGTCGCTCTCGCGTAAGTATTTCGATCTCGCGCCGCACCATCGAAATCCACTCGTCGTGTCCGCGTCCGATTATAAGCCTCGGCGAAAGGCTCTCGTGCGACGACCGCGTAACGTCCTCACGGACAGGGTCGACGTTATCACAAAACGGCTGGCCCGGATCAGCCCGCCCGCGGTTAGGACGGCAGGCTGGCAGGCACGGACAGACAGACACAGACGGCGGCGTCTCAGGCGCCGCCAATCAAGATCTCTCCACGTCCCTGCGAGGGACGCTAGGAGACATAGCCCCCCCCACAGGATAGACTAGGCGTGTTGCTGGGAAGTTTCTTTCGCCGTTTCTTCTCTCCCAGCCATAACACGTTGCGAAACGGCAGTAAGATAGCGTAGGCCGCCGCAAACCACCGATCCCGGCCCGCCGGGATCCTTCCCCTCGGGCTTTATATTACCCGTCGCCCGTTCTCAATTAGTGCTTTGTGTCGCCCTATGGTGGGCATCATTAAATTCATCCCCCTCTCATGGCAACAGTCCAGCCGAGGTAAAACTCCTTAGGGAGCTCCCTCGAGCAAGTTGCCCCCCCGGGCTCGAGCGCCTTCGCTTCGCGAAGGCACTCGCCCCAAAAACCCCGGTAAAGTTGTAAGGTCTTCGGACCAACAACATAAAGTCAAGTCCAATAAAAAAAAAAAAAAAATCGTAGGCATTGAAAGCATCGCGTCCAACGGATTAGTTTTTCACAATGCGTGCACTGTATCGGCGGCGATTGGATTTGCCGATGCCTCTTTCATTCGGATTTTCGTAGTAAGCGTACGTGCAGAATGTGTTTGTGAGATAATGGAGGAATGCGAAGAATAATAATTTGTCGTAATCGTAGATGAAGAAAAAGCTAAAAATTCCGTATCATGTCATCGGAGCATAGACGTCGGCATTGTCAATAAGCAGATTCGTGCGCTCCGTACAATGCGGATCAGTGTATTTATGTTACATTCTATACAAAAAATAGAACGACCTGTTTGATACGATGCGTTCGAAGCTTACGATGTGGGCATGTGGGTATGGGCTTACGTTTTATAACTTCGGAAATTTGAGGTCTGAAAGGTTATAACAGGTTTCGTCTGCTTTATAAATTTTCTTTATTTAGTTCGTGGAATTCACAAAGGCGAGAATTTTTATTTGTGGTAAACACGTATCTTTGTGTACGTGAGACTAAAGGCGGGTATGATTGGACGGCATGCTCGCAACTAGGACGTGGTAGAGTCATAGTAGAATTATTTTCTTCATATTAGCTCGTGGAGATTGCAGATACGCCCACCACCAAGTCGTCGGTCGAAGATAAAGAAAAATCCAGAATACGTAAATAAGTAATACTCATTTATTTCCAAGGCAGAAGGAAACATAATAACTATTTATGTACAATCTTCTTGTCGGGAAGAAACTCGAACTCCGTCTTATAATGGACCTGACCGAGTTATTATTCCTCATGGTTAGTGATGTGACTCGCAGATAGTGCTGTGAAAATAATACCGCCACAAGCTCCCAGGCCGGCAACATCAACCGATATGATACCAAACTCTTGCAAAATACCAGCGTGAAATGAGCCTTGAGCTAATGGCGTTTCGTACGGTAAGTGAGAGTTCTGGCGATATACTCCCCCTTCTCTCTCGTTGACCCGTCTTTTGATTCGTCGTGATTGTGATATGACATAGTAACTTCCTACGCAAGTACAAAATCTATCAAGCTTCGGCGTTTTGCAAGGCGATAACCTGTATAT
Organism: Dendrolimus kikuchii; assembly: GCA_019925095.2. Taxonomy (NCBI): domain Eukaryota; kingdom Metazoa; phylum Arthropoda; class Insecta; order Lepidoptera; family Lasiocampidae; genus Dendrolimus; species Dendrolimus kikuchii. The sequence goes on from CM034407.1 coordinate 11,533,343, forward strand.
TTCAGTTCATTTTACTGTCAACAAACCTATTAAAGAAAAGATGAACTCTTCCAAGAATTGATCACTCAAACGAAATTAGTATTTAATCAATATATCCAAACGCTCCGCTATCCGCCACGCATAACGCGTAAATGTGGCAAAAACCATAAAACTTCCATATAGGTAGTGATCTTAACAGCAAGTCTGGGCGTAAATTTTGAATGACCCATAACAGAGTCGTAACGTATATTTATGTACTTTGCTTCTATTAGCCTGAGAGCTTAAACATTGTTCTTATTTATCAACGTCGTAAAAGTGCCTTGAAAACCTTTTCGGTCGAATGGTCAGCATTTAAATTTTCTGTTAATTCCTTTGAACATTCTATTTTATGGATATTCGCTATTCAAATATTAATTAATAGAAATCGAGGGACACTGTTTTGAATAGATTACGTTGTAATCTATCTATATATATAAAAATCAAATGCTGTTCGTTAGTTTCGTTAAAACTCGAGAACGGCTGGAATGATTTGGCTAATTTTGGTTTTGAATTATTAGTGGAAGTCCAGGGAAGGTTTCAAAGGTGAGTAAAAAACAACAATTTCGCTTTCCCTTAGAAACTATTCCTACTTGTCAAACATTTGATGTTCGTCCCATCGTTTAGAAATCAATTAAATGTAAAAGTAGTTCAGAAATCACACTAAATTTAAAAGTGAAATTTTTTTTGTTTTGAATGTCAAACGTTTGACCTTCGTTCCGGTTAAGTTTTGACCACATTTCTTACTAACGTTGAAGTTGAATCATAATTGCAGATTGAACATTCCGCAATTATCATTCAGCTTTTTTATTTTTTGATTCTAAGGCGGTACAATGTTTGCCAGGTCAGCTAGTAATATTATAAAATTCTAAACTAGCCATATCTGTACATTGAAGCCATTTAAAAAAAAACATCTGGAATACACTATATAAACGATGGGACGTTTTTTATTTATTTCTTGTCTGTTTGTTCGGGATTCACGTAGAAACTACTGGTCCGATTTTGATGCGGTTTTCGCTGAACGACAGCTAATTTTTAGACTTAAACTCTACGCTACTTTCTATCCTGGGAATACTCTGGGGATTTTTCTGGGAATGATTTAAAATGGCCGTATTAAAAAAAAAATGAAATTCCAATGTCATTTTTTTACTGATCGATAGCAAATTTAATATAATAAAATGTGTGATAATTTTTAACCAACGCACGCCGCGGGAATTTTCCTGGGACCGGTTTGAAATTGTTCGGATGCATAAATTTTGGCTTATTCTGACGCTGTTTCCACTAAAACTATTGTTTACATTATTTTTTTAAATGCTGCGATGCTTTGTGACATGGTAATCCCGCGGGAATTTCAAGTAGTAAGTAAATATAGTCTTAACTTTAGGATTTAGAGAACTCTACATACATACATATTGTCACGTCTGTTTCTCATAAGGAATACAATGGATTTACACTTGCTATGATCATGACACAAGTCTTTTGCTTCGTCTACATTCATTATAATCTCTTCATACATACACGGTGCTTTTTACCTGGCCATTCTTTAAGGATGGTAGCAATGCCAACGACCTTGAAAATGATTTTACGGCAGGCTTGTAACTTCGTAGGCGACTTTGGGAGTGAGCTTCTTTCGCTGATTTCTAATGCGTGTTGAGCTTGTTATCTCTCTTCGGAACTACAACTGTGTCCCTCTATCACCTAACGGGCTTTGTGATTTAATCTATGTAACTTAGCAAGTTATATACGAATGATCTATCTCTCACCTAGACGGGTCGGCGAGTTTCACACGTGACATTATCGTCGTCAACACTTTCATTAAACGAATCCATAAACACGCAAAATTGTAACCGTGTTATAGGATATAAATTCATAGTAGATACAGTTAAAACAATTTAAACTGTCGTTTTTATGAACCTCAATTCATTTATTAGCGTTTTTTTTTGTATCTAGTGTATCTTATTAGTATTTAACAAAGAACGAATGTTGATTACAGCTAACACCTAATACTGTCGAGTGACGTCAAGAGCAATATACAATTAAAATCTATACATCTATAAAGATAAATAAAATTGAAGTGTCTGTTTGTAATGTCAGAGTAACAGTTTTTTACTAAATGCATATGAAAGTATATACTACGGTACTTGTATCAAAAAACCAATGTTTATATTATTTTTGTCTCTGTCTGGATGTTGTGGCTAATGTCTGAAAGGGCTGGACCGATTTTGAAAGGACTTTCACTGGCAGATAGCTGATGTTATAAGGAGTAACTTAGGTTACTTTTTTAGGGTTCCGCGAAAAAATTTCAGGGCACTTCACGACTTAAAAAAATTGAAATAAAAACCATAATCGGCTTATTGTTACCGAAGTATAAATTTGAATTATTTCAAACATGTATATTAATAATTTTAGATTAGAAGTTAAATTAGCATAATCTAACTTGCCTTTCCCATGCCTTTATGCAAACCAGTAAGTATTTGTGGATATATTTGCTTTGGCAAACGTTTAATCTCGTTAGCTTGAATGCTTACGCCTACATAGTCACACACGATTGGCAGTAGATAATACATATTAAACTAAATTCCCCGTACATTCCGGTTAGCTGACTCTACGTGCCACATCGCTGTGTCATGTATTAACTACAGTAATATCGAAAATAATAATCGTAGATCTGTTATACCGAGTGTATATTGTTACAATTTGGGCCACCTGCATATTTGTAAACAAATCACATTTATTACCCGCCGGCGTTTAAGCTAAATAACATTGAAACTATTTATGACTCTTCTTTTCTTTAGCTTGTGTTTAAAATTTGTGATTAAAACAGCCATTGTGTATTGGTAATCTTTTATGGCAGTCATTAGACAGGTGTGTCGAACTGATTCTAAGAAAATCGATCTACGCGGGCGGGCAGCCATATTTTATCGGTGCAGTATAAAGCAATGGAGAGATCGGCAGTCAAGCGATAACCACTAGCGAGACAAGACGTGTACGTGTACATTCGATAATCTATATAGTGACGAACTTTGCGCGTGTTATTGAATCGCGCGTTACGTTTGGACTGATGTGGACTATATGTGTGTGCATATATATATATATATATATATATATATATATATATATATATATGTGTGTGTGTGTGTGTATGCATGTATGTATGTATGTATGTATATTTTATTCGTGCAAAAACGGAGAAAGCATACGATCTCCTGTGGCCAGGCGGCCTGTCGTAAGACGCGATATTATTATTTTTCAAAATCATTATTTTCACATTTCAATATTCATTTCATAACATATTATGTACTTATATTAAATTGTTCAAAATATGTATCTTTTGTTTGATCTTATTCTAATTATAAATAATATTAAATGTTCATTAGTTATTTTTTTTCTTCTGTGAAGGTGACGTTACTGCCTGGCAGTAACGGAAGACCAGTGTTGGTTGTTATCAACCAGCCTTTGCTGAGTTAGGGCCTGTTTAGAGTTAGTTAACCTTTGGCTTTTGATAAACTGCTTATGTATATTTTTTTAAAATAATTAAATAAATATTATTCTCTTTCTTTTTTAGATAAAACAAGTTACAGCCAGATGGAAGTGTATTTACCGGTCTGGACGGCTACCAACCCTAGTTTAGAGTATGCCACCATCACAACCTTGAGTTGCGTTGCGACATTAGTGCCTAGGTTCCAGTCTCCCTTAAGAGAGTGTAGCACCTTTGCTGTTACAAATGTCCATAAGGGATGGTAACCGCTTTCCATCAGGTGGGCAGTCTGCCTGCCTGCTGAACTTATGCTATAATAAAAAAAAATAGGTAGATAGGTACTAGCATATTCCTGTATATTTACGTATATATTAGTATAATATATCTATTGCATACCTACCTCCATCCATACCGAGTTTCTGTCCATTCAAAGGTTGTCTAGAAGAAATCGCTTCCAGCGATAAGACCGTCCATTGTACTTATCATTACGATTGTATGTATGAATTTATTTTGTAACATTGTGTGCAATAAAATATATTATATTTTATTATATTCTGTTCTAGGTAGATTCATTTGCCAGTAGTACGGCAAAAGAGTTAAACGCTTTAAGCTGATATTACAGGTATCAATCGAATTGAATCAAATCGGTTTAAAGGCGCAGAACTGAAAGAATCCGATGACAATCAGTGACATTGAATGAGTTAATTTTATTGTTATGCTAGATAGATCAAATAAATAATTTGATTGAAAGACACAACAGAACTGTAAAGACATGATGATATTAAATGACATTGAACGATTCCAGTTTATGTTTATACAGATCACTTTGGTTGATTCATCCAAATTAAAATACAGAAATGCATCACCTAATAACGGCTTTAATAATAATCATAACAGCCTATAGACGTCCCGCTCTGCTGGGCGAGGGGCTCCCATTTATCGGTTGTCTCGATGTGCAGGTTTCATCACGATATATTCCTTCACTGTTGTAAGCGGGTTGTAATCTATCTAATTGCAACAATATGCGCATTAGGTCAGAAAACTGCCTAAGTGGTGCATGCATTCCGGCCGGGATTGGAACCCGCGCCCTTTAAGTTTGGGACGTGCGCTGGCCATTGCGCTACCACGACTTAACCAAGGCTTTGATATTTTATTCATTAAACGACAACACAGTCCAATACATACACAGATAAAGACACATATTAACACTAGTAATATTTTTACCTTATATTAATGATTAACTTTGATTTGGTCCTCTCATTAAGCAGTTAAAATTATCGGCTATTTTTGCTATCAGGATGCTGTTGCTGCAACCACGTAATCTGCTTAGTAACGAAGTTGAATTTTTACGCCATGAAGCATCAAAGCATCTATGTGCGTTTCACACGGGTCACATTGGTAGCTACATCAAAATTGAACACAAAAGTGAACCGTCTTATATTACATAAGTAATGGGCTGACATGGCTTGACTATTGTATTTCATAATGCTATTGTAAAATACTAGTAGAATTGTGCGCGGTTAAGAATTACGTTGTTTCATTATGTATGTCTTATCAGTCGAGGTGTACTGAATCTAATTAACCTTTCTGATACGCAGACAGCTATGTTACGGGGTTATTTGTGGTTGAAGAGGAGTTGTGTGATGGGAATGTTATTGTTTTAACGTGAAATCTGTAATTTCTTTTTAATGTATTTACTAACGTTTTTTGAAAATTAGAAGTACTACGTATAGGCATATATGCTAAATTAAATGGGTTCATGTATAAAGGCGCAAAGAGAGAATTATATTCTAAACAAATTATCCTAGATTTACTTTTGTGTGTTGAAAGTTTTGTGTTCTGAATGTACCTTTGGAGTTGTCTAATCACAGGGATGAAAACAGCACGTTTCGTACCTGGAAAACGATTCTCCCTGCAGTTAAAAAAAACTAAAAAATTATACGAATCATAGATAAAAATGCGACTCATGTCCCAACTTCTTTTGCAGCCACTGTTAAATCGCAGCATAAATTGTAATAAAAAAAATCATCAATTTTGTAATTTTATTTTATATTTATTAATTACTTTTCACTAAATTATTATTTAATTTGCATAAATTTGAGCTAAATATTTATTATCATCAGTAACAAAATAATACCGGCTGGTAGAATACCACAGGAAAAAAATATTACTTGACGTTTCATATATGACGTACGTGATGACGTTTCATCAGCTTTAGATATGGATTTAACGCCTGATTTTATTCGAGAAGTAGTTGTTTGTTTAATTCAGTTTTTATTTAATTTCCTTATATTCGCAATGAAAAGCAAGAGTGTTAATTTCGGGTGAAAGGTCTATTTAGGCACTCCAATTATTTTAATCGACTTACTGGAAATCATCTCGTGCCTACATCCGTCACTTTCACCTCTCGTGTAACAATCTACTATAACACGCTTGAAAGATACTTTTAGAATTCCTAAGGCGGTACCTCGCTGTAGTGAAATTACTTTTGTAATACGTAGGTCTTATTAAAATCAACCAAACTAATCAAACAACCGGCACGAGTCGGTATATATGTCTTTCAATTCGGATGATTTAACCAATGTGATCCATATCAATATTAATTGGACTCATTCCATGTCATTGTATAATGCCGTATGCTTTCCATTTTAAATCTTTTAACCAAGCTGCCTCAGTCAGGTTGATTGCTCGTTAGAACAGCTGCTATTAATTTACAGCCCCAGATCTTGAATTTTTCCAACGAGGGGTGGGGGTGGGGGTGGGGCGAGAACTTAAAAATGCCATCCTAAATTTTTACGATAATCATCATCATCATTTCAGCTATCACACGCTCATCCATGGTCACGCGTGTTACGCTGAAAGTACTGGACGTCTCAGTGGTCAAAGTTGCGTTAATGATGAGTTGTGCATTTGTCTGCGAAGTTTGAATTTGCCGTCCTCTGAATTGACCGTCCGGGGCATGGACCCCGGCTTGCTCCCCCTAGATCTGGCCCTGAATATCAGCATAACACCTATGAAATGTGGACGTCATAGAAGACAATTTTAGTTACCGTCGCCTATGGATGTTTGCATAACGCGTTGCGGACCTCTAAGAAATGTTATAACGCCCTTCTTAAAAAACCCCCTGTCATAACGTAAAGAGAAATTCGCGTTCCTCTAGATCATTTTTGTGCTCAGAATAAATGTTCTAGATAACCGTTGCGTACTGCGTAGTTGAGCGTGGGTGCTCAAGGAAATGGGGGTGAACATCCCGTCGCTGGCGAGCGGTACAGTTGTAAAAGTAAGGCGTTGGTACCAGATCACACAATTCCTCGGAACACTCCGCTAACTTTTAAATTCGGTCAAGTTATAATTTAATCTACTGATAAGTTTTATTGATCACGTATGGAAGCGAGAGTTGGGTATGGAAGAGAGAGCATGAAGGTAGAGTAAACGCAGTTGAGATGCGAGCACTGCGCAAAATTTTGACCGCGTTCGTAATACCGAAGTAAGAAAGAGAGTTGGTCTGAAAAAGAGTGACGGGGTGAAGGTAAGGAAAGGAATGCTCCGGTAGTTCGGGCATGTGGAAAGAATGCATGATGAAAGAATGACTAAACAGATATACAATGCAAAAGTGGATGGATGCAGAAGTCGTGGAAGGCCACGACACACCTTCCATGGTCAAATTGATCGTGTACTAGCAGAAGGTGATGTCAGGAGCCTTAAGAACAGACGAGCGTGCATGACAAGAGTTATGTATGTCAAAGAAGCAAGTGAGGTGTGTAAGAATAAGCCGGAATGGCGCTCTGTTAGTCGTGCCTACCCCGCAAGGGAACTGGCGTGAAGTTATGTATGTATGTAACTTTTATTGTTTTTTTGTTTGACAACGATCACGCCTAATGTCGGACGATGCTGCGGTCGAAGATGAAGCTCGCTTACGTAGATAGTACCACACGAGACTTGAAGATACCCGGATTGTACTTTTGGAGAAACACGGACTTTGGTAGTGCATTCCACACTCCGCCGTATGTAGAAGGAACGTGAAGGCAAAATGTTCCTTTCGCATTGGTGGCGTTACCACTGTGAAACGATGGCGTAGACCAGAGCGCCTTGTCGTCCAAAGATGGAATGGTGTAGAGGGAATCAGGTCAAACAGTTCAACCGCACTTAAATTTTGATTACATGCACTTCTGGAGACCCGACCGTTCGCGTGGAGATCACATCTTCAGCATTTATTGTTCCCTTATTAGTGATGAAAATTGTCACATAAATTCCATACAACTAATATCAATTAGCTACCATACCATTAGCTAGTCATGTAAAATAATGGATACTTATATTCCAACCTAAAAACTTGAACACGTACCAATATTAGCACATTTAAATGATTTTATTATTGCTCCACATGATAGAAGTGTCTTTTTGCTATAAAACAACATTTAACTGAATAACTCTCGGCTGTTTCGTTTTAATTTACGATGAATAGAAATTCGCAGGGTTGTCGCAAATTTATTCATCTTATTTTGTAAATCGTCTAATCTTAACCGTGTCAAAACAAACACTGAGTAACAGTTTATGGCCGATTCCTATATCTCACTATTTAATTACTTACCTTACTATCAATTGCATTTAGACATTACTATATTGTTTAAATAATAATTAAAATTATTTTATTATACCACTTTTATAAATTTAACTATACTATAAAATAAACTATATACACAAATTAAAATTAACCTATAAAATCTAGTACCATACCGCTGTCAGTTGGAAACGTGCCCAAAAGACTGGCCACATTGCCTCGCCGAATGGCAACGCTAATACGTTGTCGATGTAAAGACCAGTCTTTTGGTGATGTGAGACATCATTTTATGATATTACTTATATAGAGCTTATGTTATATTTTAAGCGATAGTAAGGCAAATGAACGGTCGGCAAGATATAGAAACAGGTCATTAATCATGTAAAGTAATATTAGTAAAACAAAACCTATATCGGTTCTATTGTTTTAGATGAGTTACAAGGCCGAGGTTTTATAGTTACAGTAAATAGTTGCCTACATACTAGAAATAAAAATATGCAAACGTCTCAACTTATGGGAAGTAGTTACCATCGCTTATGGACTTTTGCAACACTAGTGCGATGCCAATACGTCGACGGTCTTGAAGAAATTTTATAACGCCATAACCAATAAAATTTTATAGGTTCTATAGCGATACTACTTTAATACAGTTGACTTACTCAATAATTTAAAATATGGCAATAAATTCCTTAGGTGTTTTCAGTGCTATACATTTTAATATTATAAGTCTAAACAATGACTGGTATGCCAGGGAGGCCTGCCGCTGCGAAGCCCGCATCTTTGGTACCGAGTCTGGTGCTGCGACCTATCCTGTAAGTCCTTTCCTTTTCTCTTATCCCCGCTCCCGCCCGCGCCAACAGTTTTGTAGGTTTAGTTAAATATATTTTTAAAGTAGTTTAAGTTCTTATATTTATAGAAAAGATGCCCGTTGACAATGGTATAGTTTTCTCTATGTAGAATCTAAATCTGTATTAAAAAAATAATGTAAGTAATTAGCAAATTTGCAATTAATGACGCCAATATATTCTAGGCAATTTGGCCAGAAATCTTTTATTGTGCAGGATGTAAGGTTGTAGAATGGATTACCAATAGCATCAGAAGTGCCAAGCCACTTACATATTTTAATGAATTTGTGAAAGATCACTAGCTAAATTTGTAAATATTAATTCATGTATGCGTAAGTTTATGTCTATAAATATATAATATTTTTTTTTTATTTGCTATTAATATAGGTATATTTTGAACTTTGTGCACTTGATTATCACCCACTATTAGATATGTAAATTGTCAGAAGGTTGTTTAGAAGAAATCGTTGTGAGCGACAAATCCACCGATTGTACTAGTTGAAATATTGTTAATTCTTCTAATACTACTACTTCTAATTCTAAGTTAAATATAGAATATTCTGTTCTATTCTAATTATTTTCATGCCATTGTAATGAAATGTAGATACTTTAGTCAAGCAAACTTGCCAGCCCTAAAGGGTTCTAAAATGCTATGTTTAAACATCAACCGCAATTAGAATGTACAATATACGTACGTACCGAAGTTTAAGACGTGGTATGGTTCTTAATAATCACGATTTGAAGTTATACATGTATTTCTATAACGAGTTTTTAATGATTTCTCTTTGAAGTATGGAGAAAGTTTGGCAAAGTTACGGTAGAACATGAAATTTTGTTCACTACTCTATTAGGGCTGGGCTTAACGCTAACAACCAAAGTATTATAGGTTCGACTTGTCACTTTAAAAATCAATACATGGACCTATTATGGACGCTATTCTTTAGTAGCTCACAACGCCCAAAATGCTCCGTCAGCCGTTCCACATGGCGACCATGGTCGTTATGCTCGTGGCGTAAACGTTACTAATGACGTCATCATTTTCAATCATACAACGCTCACAACGACGCATGTCAAGAGTTATTTCGATGTGGGTGTTCACCACAGAGCATTAATTCTGTCTATCGATTGACATTGAAAAAGGCGCGATTTTCAAATGAACCAATGACATTTGCATATGTCGTCGTTTATGACATCAACGCTCCATAATCCGTTCCACTAGAGTTTATGCTTGTAACGTCCGCAAGCAAGTAGAACGGGAAAAATCGCGGTCGTGAACGTACTCTTTGTGAGTCTCTCGTAGAACGTAGCATATATGGTAGGTCCATGAATAATTTTAAAATTAAAATTTATAACGTAGAAGGGAGATTCAAATATTAGAGCAACGCCAAGGAGTTTTTAGTGGAATCTTGAACTATACTCGACGCCAATTTATAATTTTGTTTTTAAAGACGTTAATACTTTACAAACAGCTCCAAATCCTCCCCACTCTAGACTTTAAATGTTAGCGTTTACAATTATTAATTCATATATAATAACTACAAATATTAATATGTAAATATCAACAATACCATACATACGATTATGCAGAAAATATACAAACATTTAAGTAATATAATGAAAAAAAACTTAACTTGTAATGTATTCTACCTATAATTCCTTAAGACTATAAGTAGAATGGTAGAGTAATAGATAGAGTGGTTTTTTATGAAAGTCAGTTACTTTCACAAAAAAAACCATGCCAGTGCTAATCAAGATCCATTCGAATTACAAATGGCTAAATATCCGTAGTCTCTAAAATAACATTAAATCAGTCTCGGTTAAATCACGATTAATTCAATATTGAGCCGAGATGGTTTGCAGAGTACCAAAAGTTACGGTTCCAATTCGATTCGGTTGCCAATTTGAGTTACAGACTCGGGGCCCTGATCCGTTGTCCGAGGTAGAAATCAGCCCTCTGACCACCTGAGAATTCGATTAAGTGTTTTATAGCTCAAACAAATTAAGTAAATAATATAAATATATAATAACAGCCCATAAACGTCCCACGGCGGGGCTCGGGCCTCCACTATAGGGGAACGGACAGTATACCGTATACAGTTTATCCGTGCAGGAACGGAGAAAGAATACAATTTCCTACAGCCGGGCGGCCTATCGCAAGAGGCGACAAAACAACCCACAGCCAGGTGGTAGGGCATTCGCCCGACTGGATAGCTACCATCCCTGGTCTAAAGTATGTCGCCATAACAAACATGCGTTGTGTTCCGGCATTAGTGACCAGATTCCAGTTTCCCTTAAGAGAGCAGCAGCGCATTTGTAGCACCTTTGGTGTTGCAAATGTCCATAGGCGATGGTAACCGCTTTCTATCAAGTGGGCCGTCTGCCTGTCTGCTGAACTCCTGCAATAAAAAAAAATAAAAAAATACCCACCAAGCTTGTTCAATGCGGCTTGGCAGATTCGAAACATCGGTTATCTCGATGTGCAGGTTTCATCACATCAGTTGTTAGCACTTGGTAATTGTAACAATATGCACATTAGGTCATAAAACTGCCAAGTTGTGCATGCGTTCCGGTCAGGATTCGAACCCACGCCCTTTGAGCTTCGGACGCGTGCACTAGCCATTACGCTACCACGACTTCAAATTAAGTAAAACAAAACATTAATTGCCTACCTTTATACTGACAATCGCAAACAGATTAATCTAATTTGAAAAAAATATGATAAAAATACGTTTTATCCTCCGACAGAAATAACACTTTTTCGGTTAAAATATACAGAGCTTTATAAATAACGCGGATTCTTTTTCAAATATTTCCCGGTAGAAAATAACGCTTGAAATATATTTTTTACATTTTATTTTGTTGTTACAAAATTGTTTGCTCGAAAAATATCCGTTTGAACTTTGTTCGGGGATTTTTATTATTTTGTGTATATTTCTGTTTACTGTCGAAAAAAGATTATAACAACGTTTTCTGTTATTATAACTGCTAAACGATTAAACTGATTTCGTAAACAGTATTATACTCAGAACACTTACAAACTCCCAAAGTTACTGTATTAAAATTATCAAACGGATTATGTAATTTAAGTAGTTCTCCTTTTCGAAACATTTTGAATGCCACATATTCTTGCATCACTCTCTTAAACATTAAATCTATATGAAAATTATCTTATTTAACATTCGAGATAAAAAATTCTATAGTAATCCCCATCATTGAAAGTAATACCAAATTTTATTGCTAAAAAGGAACATGAAAAAACTCATTCCTACATTTATTATTATAAAAAAATAATACGGATTTATTGTTATAATTATTTTAAGTGATCGCAAAAATGTCTATAATATTAATCTGTAATCAGAAAACAATGTGTGGAAGATGTACAGGGTGAACTTTCCAAGTGGGTCTTCAGCCAAATCCGAAACTATGCTAAATAGTGAAAAATACTGACAGTCTCGAGGCCAGTTTTAACGAGAACTCAAGTGTTATTATTAGATTTTTGAATATTTTTTTATTGCAGGAGTTCAGCAGACAGGCAGACGGCCCACTTGATGGAAAGCGGTTACCATCGCCTATGGACATTTGTAACACTAAAGGTGCTACAAATGCGCAGCTGCTCTCTTAAGGGAGACTGGAACCTGGCCACTAATGCCGGAACACAACTCAAGGTTCTTATGGCGACATACTTTAGACCAGGGGTGGTAGCCATCCAGTCGGGTAAATGCCTTACCACCTGGCTGTGAGTTGTTTGGTCGCCTCTTACGACATGCCGCCCGGCCGCAGGAAATTGTATTCTTTCTCCGTTCCTGCACGGATAAATGAAAAATCAATTACATTTGTCAGGAATGGAATCGGCTGATTTTGAAAAAAAAAACACACCTGTATTATTATACTGAATCATAGTGTAGCTTATAAGGATGTATTTCTATGAAAGAATGTCAAACGCCAAACCAGGGGAAAGGGTTGTTTCAAAATGTTCTATTTTCCATACATTAATTAAACATCAAACTGCGCTGGTCATTTAATCGCACCTCATTTGAAAGCAAATGTTTGAGGTAAAATTATGTGCGTTTCGAATATTAATTTATAGAGATGCATATTAAAAATAGAATCATTTTCATCATTTCCATACTGAATAAGGTGAGGTTTATTTAATATATGAACATTTTGTTAAAAGAAACAACCTTATTCCTTAGTTTGAAGTTTGAAATTACTTCATAGAAATTGATCATAAGCTACACAAGATTGGTATAATAAGACAAAATATTATATTATTTTTTTAAATCAGTGATTTGATTTTTGACTAGGGTAATTGTCTTTTCACAAATGTTTAGCTTTAATCAAAATCGGCATCGAAACTCTTTTGAGTATTTTTCGCTATTTTGTATAGTTTATGATTTGAACTTGAAAAATTCACCTGTGTATTATTATTCATTCTTGAGTGAAATTATTTTTTTCGTCGAATTAACAAGTGTTATTATTATATTATGTAACAATTCGGACGAAAAAAATAATTTCACAAAAACCGTACACCGTACACTATTTTAGTGTGAATACTTTATTGACTACTACTACTACTACTACTACTACTAATACTTTTATTTACTTTAGATTATATTTAAATTACTTATTAGTATTTTTAGGTAAGATGGTAATATTAAAAATATATGGTAGAATAAGCCTAAATGGCGCTCTGTTGTTCGTGCCTACCCCGCAAGGGAACTGGCGTGAAGTTATGTATGTATGTATGTATGTATGGTAATATTAATATAATATAATAAAACTTCTTACATACTTCATTTATAAAAAAAAAACAAAAACCATAGTTACAAGGTGTTACACTGACGCCGACGATTTTTCCCTATAGGCAAACGATATGGCGATCTATTTGATGATATATGTGGTTACCATCGCATATGGATATTTGCAACACTAAATCAACCTATGCGTTGTCAACTTCATTGACACATCGAATGTTTATTTTTGTACTTCATGAAGAGATCCATACTGTAGCGCTTTCGGAATAACAAGAGAGGTGGTAGTTCATACCACTTGCCCATCTATGACCTAAACGAGCTTCACATACACATGTGCTAAGTATGTAAAAAATGAACATACATTTTATTGTAATTCTATTGTAAAAGTACTCAAAACTTGTAAGGACAATTTAATTATATTATTTATTGATGAAAACTACGTAGGTTTACGCCGTGCGCAGAAGGTTTGCCGAGGACTACTTATTATTATTGTATTGTATTACATATATACATAACTTCACGCCAGTTCCCTTGCGGGGTAGGTACGAACAACAGGCTTATTCTTACACACCTCACTTGCTTCTTTGACATTCATAACTCTTGTCATGCACGCTCGTCTGTTCTTAAGGCTCCTGACATCACCTTCTGCTAGTACACGATCAATTTGATCATGGAAGGTGTGTCGTGGCCTTCCACGACTTCTGCATCCATCCATTTTTGCATTGTATATCCGTTTAGTCATTCTTTCCACATGCCCGAACCACCGGAGCATGTATTGTATTAGTTACTATTATTGTGTATAATTATGTAAAGTATATACAATAATAAATTAAAATAATACATTTATTGCAACAACTATTTATGTAACCTTTTTTGTCAAACCTCCTGACCATCGACGCGTGACTTCTTGTGGCTATCGGCAAACCTTCTGCGCCCGGGTAGTATTTCCTTTGTGATTGAATATTTTATCTAGACAAACCTTTGCTGTTTTATAAATATATCTTTAATATTGAAGTAAGAAGCCGAACTGCTTCGTTATCCAAAATGAAAATCTAATCATTTTGAATGAATTACATTAAGGAATTAGTAAATTATATTAATTTAATAACTTAGAAATCTTCTTAGGTAGGTTTTATTAACTTAATTGAAAAACGAAGTGAAGACCTTAATGAAATTAAAAAGTTAGGCCCATTGACCCGAGTCAAGGTGACCTCAAAATTAATCTTATATCTTTTTGTATTCCTCAGCAATATTGCAAAGATTTTTTTGGGATATATATTGTTACAAGTGCGGGATTCGAACTAAAATGCCGTTAGAATTACTATAGAGTTTATTTAGAACTATACAAACACGTATAACACAGGTACAAATACAACTGAACACAACCAGTATAAACGTAATCCACGCTTTAATAACACGCGGTCCATGGTTTTACAATAAGTGTTACATTTATTTAGTTGTATAGTTGTTCTTGTCATGTTTCTTTTTCAGGTTAATAATTAATTTTGTTTTGTATTCTTTGATTTCTAAACGATACAATCGGCCATTTCCTTATTCTTATACTAATATATAAAGCTGAAGAGTTTGTTTTTTTGCTTGAACGCGCTAATCTCAGGAACTACTGGTCTAATTTGAAAAATTTTTTCCTTGTCAAATAGCCCATTTATCGAGGATTATATATCATCAGGCTAAGACCAATAGAAGCGGAGTACCAATGAAGAATGTTTCAAACTCGGGGGTATTTTTTTCAACTTACTTTTTTTCAACTATTCCACGCGGATGGAGTCGCGGGCAGAAGCTAGTTGAATTATAATGTTATATTTTTATTTGTTCTATGATTAGCGCCAGTTTTGTATAGAGTAGATCTTATATTCTCTATAACTTATCATAATTTTATGTGAAGGGCTGAAGGGGGTGCCTCGATAGAGTGGAGGAGCGAGATGGAATGCTCCTCCGTCTCAAAGGACGGTCTTCCAGCGAGGCTAATGCTGTTCCTCGCAGGCCTAGGCCCATGTATTATAGTTGAAAATTTATATATATTCTTTGTATGTTTCGAGAAACGTTTGTGACATCAATTATTGCACAGCGCCATATATTTGGCTTGTAAGTGTTCCGCTACATATGTAACAATATTTGTCTCTAATATGATGTGTAATTATGTAGATTATAATTCAAAATCTCTCAATTGTATGTAGACGATATTCACTACATTTTATTTTCATGCTGGCAGACGCGATAGATTTTTTTTATTACATGTAAAACTTTAAATATAATTTTAATATCTTATATAAAATATTGTCATAAGTTTCCAAACAATAATGTAATAAATTCTTGTCATTCATAACCTATTTAATTAAAATAGATTATTAATATTAGACTTCAACCCAATATCGGTTGTGCCAATTTGCTAAGTTTCTTATACTGTAAAATTGTTGGGGGGATGGCGAGATGTTCTAAAAATGTTTGTCTAGTGTGTAGAGTGAGTGGATGAAATGTATTTAAACCGTAAGGTTATCTGATTATAAGTATAGTGACCAGATGCTGTTCTTTTATTACCATAAACCCTTCTGAGTTGTTACAAGTATTACATCAAGGATACCAAACACGGTGTAAAGTGTAAAATAAAAATTACTAAAGGGACTCCCGAGATTATGAATGAGATCTGAATAAAAGTATATTTTGTATAGCACCAAAACTGTATAATCACCTCCCAGAAGAATTTCAATCAATACAATCAAACGCCATTTTTAGAAAACGTGTAAAAAAGATGTTAACCGATAAGGCATATTACAGTATCGATGAATATTTAAATGACAAAACTATAATATAAATTGTATGAATTTTAATTGACATAATCATAAATGAATACACAATTTTATAATTTATCGGTTGACATTTTATTAGGTAAATAATTAAATAAATAATAAGATAAATATATTATAATAGAATTTGTAACCAGGATACTTACACATATGCATGCCGAAAGGCAGAATTTGGAGAGCTGTACTATGTTAAATTTAACACCTTTTGTATACCCATTTTCGCATTAAATAAATTGAATTGAATTGAATTATGTTCCGTACGCAACTGGGACTTGACGCTAGAATGAAGATGATAATTATGTCACGTTTATAATAATAATAGCCCATAAACGTCCCACTGCTGGGTTTAAGCCTCCCATTATAGGGGAACGGACAGTATATCCGCCACACTTGTCCAAGGCGGCTTGGCAGGTTTGACACATAGGCTATTTCGATGTGCAGGTTGCATCACGATGTTTCACTTCACCGTTGTTAGCATGCACGTGGTCATTGTAACAATATGCACATTAGGTCAGAGAACTGCCTAAATGGAGCATGCTTTCCAGCCAGGATCAAACCCGCGCCTTTTGAGCATGCGAAACGTGCGCTGGCCATTATACTACCACGACAGATATGTAGACTTAGATATGTCACGTTTAATGTAATGCAAATGGTGATAAATTGGTAACATAAGTTTTTTTTTAAATTTTATGGTTTCTATTCTATTTTTGTTCCAAATGGCGCCAACGCTTAAGGCGTTGATTTTGCCAATATAGAGAGTAGTCTAAGAAAATTTAAAGGAAAAAGGCTTTATTCGGTATTCGATTGCAAAGACCTTCTGTCATCCTGTAGATAATACAAACATATATTATGTTAGACTACCTACACTAGATTTCTAGACCTTTAAGCCCATGACAGATGTCTATGGGCGACGGTAACAAGTTATTAAGCGGACCCATTTGCCAGTTTGCCTATAAGCAAACATAAGAAAAATACATTGGCTCACAATAACGTAGTTTACTGCGTCTTGCCAGTTCTGTACATGATCGATACTCAAGATGCCTATGTCATTATACTATTTTTTTTGTCTCTCAATGACATGTATAGTGGCTACCCTTGACTTTTATTTTTTTACGATTACACTACACCATTCATTGTGATGTAGACAGATAAACTGACAGACACCCCTACAGGTATAACGATTTTTATGAATTACATTTTTGCCCAAATTCCAAACACCTTACGCATAAAAAGTGTAATACTCGTACAATACATAAATTTGAAAAATATCTATTTTCATATACTTACGGATATATACGCTCAGGAAAGGCTTTATTCATCAGAAGTCATGATGGCAAGGCAAGATAGATTGATGAAATTAATTTCTTTTATGAACTCCAACAACGTTACTTTTCTAATCCAACCAAATTATGTTTCTGTGAGTAATATGTAATTACGTTATAATTCTCTTTAAGGCGATGCATAGCAATTTGTCGAAAACTTGGTGCGCTGGCTACCGTTCCCAAGAAGAAGTGATGTATTTCTCTTCTTAATATGGCCGCCTCGTCTCCATAGACATGACGCTTTGCTAGAGTGACATTGACAACACATCACTCTTGACAATGACATTTTAATGATTCGTTTACAGATAATATATATTGTTTGGTAATATTGTAAATATTTTGTTCCTTTAAAGTTTGAAAGAGGTTCATTGAAATGTCAAGAGTGATACGTTGTCAATGTCACTCTCGCAGAGCGTCGTGTCTAAGGACGCGGGGTTGGTCATAAAACGAAGATATATAACCTCTTCTGGAGAATAGTCACCAGCGCACCAAGTGTTCGACGAACCGCGATTCATTGCCTTAATCTAAATGAATTATAACGTAATCAGTGTTAATATCAAGAGAGATAATTGTTATTTAAGCAATAGAAACATTATGTTGATGGACTATAAAGTTATTGAAGATCACAAAAAGATGTTAATTTCATAAATATACCTACAAATTCTTGCCATTCCATGATGAATTCTGATGAATAAAGCCTTTCTGAGCTTATACGGCTCTGACGAGCTTACAAGTTAAACAAAATTTTTAAAAGGGATACCTCGTTTTGTTTCTCTCTTCTTGTATCTCAGTAGACGGACTTTTTTTTCTTTATAGACTTGGCATTGTACAGGAAGATAGTGAATACATTATAAAATATTAGTAATTAAATGCGAAAATATTTATCAGCCAGTAACATTTTGCGGTAAAGGTTACGTAAAATAAGTTTCGTTATGTAATTAATTGCATTAATTTATGATTAACGATTTCAATGATATTGCAGAGGTTTCCCTGCATGATCACGTGTAAAGTTAAAAGGTTATTAGTAACATGAGGTTTCAGTCTTCACGTGCGCGCGGGCTAGCAAATGTGAATGCGTAACACAGTTGACAAATGGTACTTGATTAATTCTACGACGTACAATTTTCTTTGCAATTTAAAAGGCTCTCTACATTCTCGCGAGAATGCGAGAAAGCTTAAGAAGCGAGAATGTGAAATGGATTTTCGTTTTCTTTTCGCGCATTGTCAGGCTAGTGTAGAGCGTACACCAAGCGTCGGTAGACGATATGTTCTTTGTAAATTAATGGAGTATACTTGAATATACTTGAAATTTTATGTTTTAAAATTCCGATTACTTTTGTTAACTCTTTACATATTGCTTTTTAGACAATCTTCGTCTAAAGTAATTCATATTGTAGTAATCTAGGGCATCAATCTTGCAGTTTAACATTTTTTTTGTCACGTCATTTTCATCCCTTCTTGCCCACATGCCCGTACCACGTTAATCTTCTTCTTCTTAATTTTTCAGTCACGGGTGCAATTTCCAAAGATCCCGTTATCTACTAATATCAAATTTCGTATTATAATTTCTGGTATTTTCTTTAAATCTTTTATACTGACGATAAGAATTTTTAAATAAAATTTTAATTAAATTGTATATTTAGTAAATATATGATGTTTCGTAACTTTCGCGTACGTTTCTTAAGTTGATTAAGATTATAAATATAATTAAATACTGTAATTGATTGCAAAAATTGTGTACCAAAATGATATTCTAAGCAAAAACTGAAGTAAATATTTGGAAATAAAACGAGTTATTTCAGTGGAAGCTTGGACTGGAGAGCGACAATTATTTTTTTAATATTTAAATGTGACATTATATACTTTTCTATATTGTATACTAGCTGAACCCGGCAGACGTTGTCTTGCCTTCAAAAGATAAAAATCTAGAAACCGATTGCAACGCCACCAATCGGGACCAATTGTAAATCTAAACCATTCTCGAATCTACTTGAAATAACATAAAAAATGTCATCAAAATCGGTCCCACCGAGAGGTGTTCGGCGGTGCCTGAATCTAAACCATCTCGGGACCCACTTGAACACGTACAAAAATAATTCACTTTAATCAGACAAATGAAAATGAGTGTAAATGCAGTCACCATTGCCGAAATCGGCCGGGAAAGATATTATTGATATATTTTTTATTGATGGATATCATATTTTAATACTTATTATCCTATTCCGGACGAAGACAATTCCAAAAACACAAAAATCATAAAAATTTGTCCGGCCGTTCGTGAGTTATAAATGGTGTAATTATCACGACTTTTTTTTATATATATAGACTGGCTGTGCCCGCGATGTCGTCCGCGTGGAATTTGTTTTCAAACCCCCGATTTTGAACCATTCTTCATTGGTGCTCCGCTCCTATTGGTCTTAGCGTGATGATATATAGCCTATAGCCTTTCACGATAAATGGGCTATCTAACACTGAAAGAATTTCAAATCAGACCAGTAGTTCCTGAGATTAGCGCGTTTAAGCAAACAAACAAACTCTTCAACTTTATATATAATATTAGTATAAGATTTACATAGCCACTTTTTAGTATTTTGATACCATACTACAACAAATGATAATCGTGTAATTGTACAAAAACATTTAATATTCATGACTATCTGCTTCGTTTAAATTACTTAGTGTTTTTGTCCTAGACAATGTTTCTTTGAAACACTTGTTGCCTTTTGTGAGCAGAGCCCTATCTATCGTCTGGGGTAATGTTGCTACAATATGCTCGTCCCGTCCTGCAAACGGCTTTGCCGAAAAGTGGGACCAGACTTCTTATTGAGTTATTTAGTCTCCTGAGACGTTTTACAGAAGTCCTTGAATTTATTATTAATATTTTTGAACGTAGTAATTGAGTTTATCTTTATGGAAGACTTGTGCGTATAGAATTAAAATGGTTTTCTATTCGAATGTGTGTTGTGTTGTTTTTATCTATTTTTTATGTTTGCTAGTAGGCAATCTGGCAAACGGACCACCTGGTGATAGGTGGTACCGTCGCTCATGGACATCTGCAACACTAAGAGAGCCGATGCGTTGCCTACCTCGTTGACACTTTAGGTATCTGTGCACGCCCTTTTTGAAGAGGCCAACTATTACTTGGCATCGACTTCAAGATGTTGTAAAAAAATATTTATTGTTTGTTTCTTACTTTGAAGTCGGTTCTGTTTCTGTTAAAAAAACACGACTTTTTAGTTGCGCAAATACTTGAATAGCTTTAGAAATAATATATTAAGCGCCTGTAGAAATTGTATTACTGGCACGCGTATACAAGTTTGCCTTTCGATGAGTGTAGGCGCTCTACAACAAGGGTTGCTCTAAATTTCCCTGGGATTCACTCACCAGATCCTGACTTGGGGACAATGGAACCATAGTATAGTTTACTCTTTCGAATAAAAATATTTAAAACCGGTTCACAATTTACGGAAAATAGAAAAAAAAACAAACAGTCGAATATAGAACCTCCTCTATCTTGAAAACGGTTAAAAGGTGTTCAAAACGTCAGATTTTTTTTTTTATTATTTTTTTATTTTTTTATTGCAGAAGTTCAGCAGACAGGCAGACGGCCCACTTGATAGAAAGCAGTTACCATCGCCTATGGACATTTGCAACACCAAAGGTGCTACAAATGCGCTGCTGCTCGCTTAAAGGAGACTGGAACCTGGTTACTAATGCCGGAACACAACACAAGGTTGTTATGGCGGCATACTCTACACCAGGGGTGGTCGCCACCCAGTCGAGCAAATACCCTACCACCTTCAGATTTAAATGAAATATCAAATAAAAACTGTGCCAAAAACGTTAAAACACAGTTAGCAATTGTTTTTAGAACTGTTCAAATTTGAATGTAATTAAGAGCGTTTACTTAGCAAACAATCTCTGGAGATTATAGGAGTGCGATGTTTGCCGGTTGGGCGTGGATTAAAATGTATGTTTGTACGGACGGGAGAGCGGTTTGCGAATATCCGCTTTCTTCTTATATTCATGTTTTTTTTGCTTCTTCAGGTTCTGCGCTTTTAATCAGTGTAATAGATAGATAGATAGATAACACTTTATTATACACCAATACAAAAATGAACTTAAAGACTAAAATTATATTTAGTTATGTATAAAGGGCGGTCCTATCGCTAAAAAGCGATCTCTTCCAGACAGCCCCAGGAATAAATTGAAATGATAATGGCGATGATGGTATACGTAACATATAGTACGAACACTACTTACATTTTAATAATAAATACATAAATGATATATGCAGAAATTTTATATATTATATAGTTATATACTTAATATATATACCATACAAATACACGCACACACACACATATATATATATATATATATATATATACATGCTAAGCTGTATAGCCTTAACAGTAAAAGAATTGTAAAAAGTTTAGTTATGCGCAGGAGTGTTCAATTTTAGTAGAAGGACGTAAATTAAGAGAGCACGAAAGAAATTCAAAACGTTCTTTAAGGTAATCAGGAGTACTAGGGACAAATAAAATACTATAGAGAAAAGAAAGGATGTGAGTATCCCGGCGAAATCCAATTGGCAACCACTAAAGTTTTTTTCGGAATTCAGAGACATTGTCATACTTGCGTAAGCCAAATATGAACCTAATGTTCGTTTGAACTAGGATATGCCCATGACTTCGTCCACGCTTGACTTGAAATTCCTGGGACACAAAGTACCCCAGCATTTTAAAAGAATGTAAGCTATCGTTTTAGTGTATCGGAATAAGCTAATTTTTATGTACCCCAACAACTACATACCATTCCCGGGAAATTTCCCCCAGGATTCCTGATATAAAAAATATCACACATCCGTGCAGGAACGGAGAAAGAATACAATTTCCTGCGGCCGGGCGGCCTGTCGTAAGAGGCGACTTAACAACCCACAGCCAGGTGGTAGGGCATTTGCCCGACTGGATGGCTACCATTCCTGGTCTAAAGTATGTCGCCATAACAACCTTCGAGTTGTGTTCCGGCATTAGTGACCAGGTTCCAATTTCCCTTAAGAGAGCAGCAGCGCATTTGTAGCACCTTTGGTGTTGCAAATGTCCATAGGCGATGGTAACCGCTTTCCATCAAGTGGGCCATTTGCCTGTCTGCTGATTTCCTGCAATAAAAAAAAAAACATAGTATTACATAAAATTTGCTATCGATCAGTGAAAAAATCACATTGGAATTAGATTTTTTTATTATGGTAATTTTAAATTATACTAGAAAAATTCCTGTGAGATTCCCAAGATAAAAAGTAGCGAAGATTTTAAGTCTAACAGTTTGCTGTGGATAAGCGAAAACCGCATCGAAATCTGCTTAGTAGTTTGTACGTGAATCCCGAACAAACAGACGAGAATTCTAAAAAAATGTATCGTGTTCCTGTATAATAATATTGCGGGTTCTGTACTGTTGGATCGGTATCCGAATTAGTGTTGGTTGTTTATCCATAAGTAGTACGAAGAATCTAGATCCGAGGATTTGTATTTATCCGAGCCTGCCCTCCTCTACCTTGTACAGTGTACTACTCCTTATTATTTTTTGGGGGAAAAATCAACATGTAATATCAGCTCATAAACGTCTCACTGGTCTTCTAATATTTAGGGGAATGACAATATAGCATATAGCTTTTACGTTTGTCTCAGTCGGTTGTGTGGATTTCACGCAGTTACAATCTCTATGTGTAAGGTTCACCAAAATGTTTCCACTTTCAGCACGTGACAGAAGTTTTAAAATGCAGACTACTGCAAAAAAGTTTCCAAGACGGTGTATACTGACCGTAGGCAAATACTTTAGCCATATATGCTCGTATATCGTGTTTCGTGCGATGAGTGAGTTCTGATGGCCTACTATTCCCTTCTGTTATCCTGTCTTCCTTATTTCAATCCCAAAGCCGATCCCCTTTATCCTATTTCTCCTGCCTGATCCTTGCATCTCATCCCACTTCTTATTCTCTTTATCCCATCCTAAAGGCTGTCAACGCTTTGAGTCCACCCCTTTCTATTAGCAGGGCCGTCTGCCTGTCTGCCAATTTCGGAATAAGAAACACTTATTGAATCAGTACTAAATACTAGATAAAAAAATATTAAAAAAACCGACTTCACACTAATAACCAAAAAATAAATATTTAACCGTTATCTTTCTACAAAATTTTGAAGTCGGTGCCAATTAAAACATAAAAGAACAACGACAAATTTACAAAATATAGTAATACTAGCTTCTACCCGCGACTTCGTCCGCGTGGAAAAGTTGAAAAAAAAACCCCGATGTTGAAACATTATTCATTGGTGCTCCGCTCCTATTGGTTCTTAACGTGATGATATATAGCCTATAGCCTTCCGCGATAAATGGGCTATCTAACTCTGAAAGAATTTTTCAAATCTGACCAGTAGTTCCTGAGATTAGTGCGTTCTAGCAAACAAACAAACTCTTCAGCTTTATATATTAGTATAAGATTTATGTTTTGCTACACTAAAGTCGGTTAAATATTTATTTTTTGGTTTTTAGTGTAAAGTCGGTTTTAATTTTGTTAAAAAAATATTTTTTATTTTTCAGTTGCGCAATACTTCGATAACTTTATAAATAATATATTAAGCGCCTATAGAAAATGTAATAGCTACACGCGTGTATAAGATTTTTAGGCGCACGGTGTTCTTTAATAAGGGTTATGCTCGATAGCCCTGGGATCAGATCCACTCATCAGATACTTACTTGGTGACCATGGGACTACTTCTGAAGTATACACTTACAAGTAAATAAAACAATTTGAAAATCACTAGTTATATGTATACGTTTACAATTGACGGAGATATCATGTTACGAAGAAGTTGGTTAACAATTTTCGTGAGTATCTCTAGTTCTTTGGAATCCACTCATCAGATCCTGACATGATAACAATGGGACCAATTCGGGAGTATAATCTTTAGATTAAAAGAAATTTTTTGAAAATCGTTCACAATTGACAGAGAAATCGAATAACAAACATACAGACGAATTCAGAACCTTCTCCTTTTTAAGTCGGTTAAAAATATATGAAAGAATATTGTGATTAGATTTTCAGAGAACGACTGTAAACGGAGCGAATCATATCAGTGTATTGAATAAAATTGATTTCTATTTACATGTTTACAAATCACCGCTGAAGCAATTTATGTCCCATCTCGTTACATGTGCTCTTCAAATAAATGGGATATACATATGTATACGTATATTTATTGAACCCCTAAATCCTTCTTTTACGTATCCGTTGACATCTCTTTATTTACTTTCTTAGTAAAATACATTCTATCATTAAATATTAAGGCTTTGTTGCAACGCCAACGCCTTTCAGGATTTTTCGGTACTGATTTTTCGCGAATAGCGAAGATTCCACTCGCCGCGGTCCTTTTTTAGACGCATTATTATTTTATTGTGAATAAAATAAAGTTAATTATTAAAAAAAAAACAATTTAACTCTCTTTTATAAAGATGTAGATCCTTTCTTATCCTGTTTTGATAAAAATTGAAGAAGTAAAATAATTTTATGTCAATAACTAGGAGGTGAATGGTGATTTTTTCCTTAACTTAAAATAACTAGAAAAATTACGATAAAGTTACGTTACGTCTCATATCGTGAAGATTTTTTTAGGCAAATTATTGATGACGAATTATCAACGAAAAATTGTTTCGTTTGCACCCCATTCTTGACCTTTTGCGGAAACAGGAGCCTTAAAGTGAGTTTTACTGTTTCTGTTAGCTATGGGTATGTATAACTTTTGAATAAAAGAATAGGTATCTGCTTGTAAATGTCCTACTGCTGGGCTCAGGTGACACCATTCTTAAGAGAACGCAGGATATACTCGCAATGCATGTCGAAACTATTGTTTTTTTTTTTATATAACGATAAAATAATATTTCACTTCCTAAAATTTATAAGTATTTTAAAGTTGTGATAAAGAAGTTTTTGAAATGCGAATAGTTATAAATGAATCGAACTATAAATGTTTTCTTATCGTATGAATAGGTAAAAAATAAAATTGAAATTTATATTCAGTATAATTTTATGAGAGGAATGGATTTACTTTATATTTTTTTAGCATTTGTAGTAGCAGGTAACGTAGTTCATGTAACATGTGTTAATGATTTCAAATCAGTCAAAACATCTATGTATAAGACCTATATTTAAACTCCTGCAAACCATTTGTTTGTTATTTAATACTAAAGAATGATTTTGAAGTCTTTAAATCCCACCTCTTGTTCGAACTTCAGTACACGTTCTTGATACATACATAGTTCCTTCTCTTTTGTATACTGGTATGTATGTATATCTGTCTCTGTCTCCCCCAATTATGGCTTATCATCGTGTCATCGGAAGGCGTTATTTATTAGATTTCAGAAAGAAGTAAATATTTAATTTGTCTATAAATTTTATCAACAAATCGTTAATTCTGAGAGACAGGATGTCAATTAGATAAGCAAGCAGGAGAGAGAAGGGATTTTAAATAATCAAATCATCGTCATATTTTTTTCGATTTCTATAATTATTTGAATAACCCTGTTTATATTTAATACGTAGATCGTGCACTACACATCCCAGCTGCGGAAAATAAAATATTGAGTGACCTATCATAGCAGCCAGTTTTTTTATTGTCAAGTAGTCGCTTCAGCGATAAATCCTTGACCGCCTAGTGTGTGAGCTCCAATGATCCATCATACATCCGAGTGGCAGCCTAGTGCATGGTCTATGATAAACTCATTAGAAAAAGTAGAATTGTATTTTCAGTTAAAGTTGTAGTTTTTGAGATAACACTTCGTAATTCGTTCATTCAATTTGTTAAATATAATAGTAGTTTGAAGTTAACTTTGATTATTTTAAGAAATTAACTCCGAGTTTGGCAGGGACGAAGACGATGAAGTTGTATCATACAGAGGATATCAAATATGGCGACTTAATTTTCAACAATGCGTTATTCCCGACGAAGTTGTTGACAAAATTAATGAAATGCGAGGTAAGTTATAATTTGAACCTTTGTTTAACCACGTACTAAACATTTCGCTGCTACTGATATTAAAGTAAAAAATCTAAATTGGACTTTGTTTGCTCCTTTTTCACCATATTAGGAATGAATCGATTATTAACCAACTTCAGAAAAAAATATAACAAAAAAGAAATTGCCTTCAAGAGTAACTAAAAAGCAAAAATAAAATTTTCTAGAATGTCTTGAAGTCGGTGCTAAACAAAACATAAATACCGTATATACATATTACAACAACAAAATAGTGAAAAATATAGTAATTTTTATATTTTACTAGGCACCGACTTCAAGAAGTTGTAGATTTTTTTTTAGTTACATTTGAAGTCGGTTTCATTTTTGTTACACTTTCTTATTGATTAGGTACATACTATGTTCTTAACAACAAATAAAAAGAAACAAGTTGCGTCGAAAGTATTGGTATATCCATATTTATAAAACATTCTAAAAGCACATACATACATACATAGCTTCACGCCAGTTCCCTTGCAGGGTAGGCACGAACAACAGAGCGCCATTCAGGCTTATTCTTAACACCTCACTCGCTTCTTTGACATTCTAAAAGTAAGTGTAAATAAAACCACTTTACTGTTCATTATGTAATTACATTCTTGCATTCTACTGTATATACAGCTGCTAGTATCAGATAGCACAATACGACTTTGTTAACCATATTGATAACTTTTTATATGTTTTAATTCTGTTACGCGTCTACCATACTTTATGTATTTATTTGTATTGTGGTTTACACCGATTTAAGGATAACGACTAACTGAGATTATATATACATCTTTTTCTATTAAGCTAATTGATAATTTCTAAGACTACTACTTTATAAGACTAACAATGGACATGAGTTTAGATGAGTTTCCTTTGATTTCATTAAATACTAAAAGAATTAAAAAATATTCAGATGTTTTAGGCAAAAATGATGAATTCATCGATTTTTTACTCAGCCCAAGTGATACTAAGGAATGGAATCAATATTTGTATAGCTACAATATAACATATGAAATAACAACCTATGATGTTGAAGAAAAAATAGAGCAAGAAAGGTTTATTATGAGTGATATAAGACGCAAGGACGATAGGGATCCAGATATTATTGGTAAGTCCAACCTTACGAGACCGTCCTTTGCACTGGAAAACACAGATGTTGGTATTAATTATAATAACCGAAAGTGATAATGTGCCATAGAACTTATATGGGGGAACCTTATGCGGGCATCGGTTTACTAGTGTTGCAGGTATTCATACTTCATGGTAACCATTTACCCTTACCACAGAGCGTGCAACTTCGCTTTAGACATCTGGCAATTTTCTATGCTTTGTGTCCCATACTAAGTCGTTTACCTCCAAATAAAAAAAGTTTTCTTTTATCAATAGGGCGTGCATGTGGTTTGCGCGAGACTTCTTTTTACTTATGACATAGGGCTTGTTACATTACGGTAAATATATCTATTTACTCCTATAGAATTTAGCAAGGTTCATACTTAGAGCACTCCATGAACTGGCTTCCTCGACGATTTAGGCATGGGCTGTCGGTAGTGGAGCGTCACAACATCCACGTACTACACAACTAATTATATTTATTATTATTTTCATTAGTCGAGGGGGCTCGCATACGGAGTGCTGAAGATCTTGTACGGCATGTTTGGCAGCTGCTATCAAAGAGTGGTATTGCATCACGTTTCATCCACCAATTTATTCATGTATAATTAAGCGCAATTAGAGATTATGGTCAATACATGAACGTGATGCTATGTACAGATATTTATATCGTTATAATAGATATCGGTGTTAGAGCTGTCGATATGATTGGGCATCTGTCTGTATGATCAAAAATGTCCGATCTCATATACGTGTAAATATAATATTTAATAATGATTACAATATTGGTGTACATACCACGTAAACGAAGACGTTTCTGTATATATATAATCTAAGTTAAATTAAGAACAATAAAGCAAGTAAATACATCGAGAGTACAATTACTCGTCTTCTTATTTTGTACTTCTTTCGCGAGCGGTCGACCTTAGCACCCGCGGCGATTGAGCCACGGGTTCTCGTCAGTGGTGCGTCACCCCAGACAATGGGGTAACCAACATAGACGCACCACTCAATTTAAAACAACCCCCACAAGTGGCACCAATAAACCTGTGCTAGTCGCTACACGCAAATTGACCAATTGAATTATTATTGTTTGTTGGATTGATTGCTTGAGGGAGGGGATGAAACTACAACATTATCGAAATTACTTCCATTATTAGTGATCTCGGCTCTCCTCATCTCCTCATTCTGTTATTCGACAGAATTATCTTTAAAACCCAAATGTAAAATGAGTTATTTGTTTGACAGGGAGGTTAAATTTTACATCGTTTCCAAGATTGCATGATTTAGAAGAATATTACGCCAGACTGAAAAGGCAAAACCCGTGGGCGGTGAAGATTATTACCGCAGGATTAACAAATAGGAATACTAGTATTACGGTATATATAATTTTATTTTTCAGAACTGCTCATAAAAAGAGTATTGTACATATTTTAGTAGTATATACATAAAGAGGACGATAGCAAAAGCTGAATGTGATAGCGCTATATACTTCCATTTGCATCAGAAGAGGATGGAATAGTATGTACACATCAACATTAAAAAGCCTAAACACTAAATCTGATAGTTATTATGACATTTTTTATTTATTTTTTACTTCTAGAGTACAACAGACGAACTACATTGAGAAATCCGATGGTTCATTTCCTCTTACCCTATGGGACCAGTCATAAATTACATCGCACGTTAATGAGTTGACGAAGTGTGACATTGTGTGACAAGGGGTGGGACTGGTCCTAAAGTTTGTGACGTCACATATCAAAATTTAATATATAATGTAAAAGTGCAAATTATGTGATGTCACACTAGGGAGGGAGGTATCTCAAGAATGTGACCAATGTGTACAGGGGAGGGGTTAAAAAAATCATGATATTCATGTGGATGGCCCCTGTCCCATGCCCTCTGTCTGATCTCTTCTATCTGATTCCTCCTGTCAGACCTTATTCCTCTGTATTCCTCTCTAATATTTAGTAACCTATTGCATAATTTCTTGGGGAGGAGCCTGCAAAACTCATCTTTTAAAAATTGAACAAGCCCAAAGAGCTGTTCTAAAAGTTTTATACAAAAAACCTTTCCGTTACTCCACACACCAGCTGTATCAAGACGCAAATCTTCTATCTGTAAGACAATTATATATTCTATACGTCATTATAAGAACGCATTGTAACGTTAATTACGATCCTACCATATATTCCCGAAAACTACGCAACGATAGGGTTTGTCCTATAGTATCCTGTGGGTTCGATTATTGGTATGGTCGATTTCGGAAAAGAATTTTCCGTTATTTACTATGGTCTGGGTGTCTGGGATCGGCCCCAGCGTAGGCCGTTGTATATTACGAACAACAGAAGCGTAACTTGCTTAATTTGGAGATATGCAATGTGTTTGATATGTGTGTTTGTTTGATGATTATTTATTATTATGATTTCAATTGCTTTTTAATTTAATTTTCCCTTAATACCTCTGAATGGGAATATGTACTATTATAATTTCTTAATATTATTTCTGTTTAGTGTATAATACTATCCGATAGAAGAATCAATGCTCCGGCCATATTGATTGATGGGGGCATGCACGGAAGAGAATGGACCTCCGTTTTCAGCGTTCTATACTTTCTAGAATCAATTGCTTGGAATTTTACAAGTCAGCCTGAATTTATAAGAAATAAGATGTGGTACTTACTAGATATTTTTTTTGCTTACATAATGTGCCAAATAGTACTGGGGCCTCTACTAATGACAATATAAATATTTAGATAGATAATAAATGGCATATATCGAAGTGAGTGATATTGGGAACGCGGTGGAGCGGCGGCATGAGAGGCCGCGCAACGTTCGCCAAAGAGGTTAAATAGAAATTTACAAAATAGCAGCTCCGTGGTGGCGTGGTGGCGGCGAGTCGGCGGTACCTTATATACGGAAGCTAAAGTTAGTTTCCTAGTAGAGTGGTGACGTCATCCAGGAGGAGTATAACGTGAAATGATGCCACTGAAACGTCCTTAAAAACAAGACGGTATTGTTTCCTAGGGAGCAGTGTTATGATAGCGTTGCCGTCATATGCATGACGGGCTTCTTTACAGTGTTGAACTTTTTGCAAATGTTTTTAACGGTGGATTATTAACGTTAAATTAAGTTTTTTATTTTTCTTCTAACAATCATGTGTCTGTTTAACAAGTAATAAGGCGATCACAAGGTGTTGAACTTTCTAAATGTCACCACACTTATAACAGCAATATTTTTCGCAGCTGTTTTTATGGCTGCTTTGTAACCGTCTCACTCTTCTCAATATCTTAACTTAAGACGAATACACATAGCTTGTATGTTGTTATTTCCTGCACATTTTTAGGGTTCCGTAGAATTTTGGCACAAACGGAACCCTTGGAAATTTTCATGTCCGTCCATTTGTTTGTGTTTGTATGTGGCAATCATTTTTGTCAGACACTACTGAGTCTATATTTAGGAAATTCAGTGAGAATAAATGTAATCTAAGTGCCGCTAAATAATGCTGTTGTGAAATTGCGGAAAAAGTTACTTAATTAAAATACAAAATATGTTATGTAGTTTTTGAGATATGGAGTATTTTAGATTTTTTTAATAAGTTTTCGTATTAAAAGCACAAAAACTGGATGTTCATCGCTTCTACGAAACTCTAATGTGCGTGGTCATTCACATAGGTCTTTAGATGATTTTATTAATTCTAAATTGAAAAAAAAAAAACATTTTTGAAGATTTTGTATCTACAGATATATACAAAATGATATATCTAAATCTAATTTTGACATTAATGGATTATAGAATATAATATAAGCTAAGTTTCCTTCACTGTACTTGTTAATAACTATTTAGGGTTAAAGTATTTTCCATATTTTAACCGACTTCAAAAAAGATGGAGGTTCGCAATTCGTCGTGAAAATCTTTTTTATTTCATAAATTAGAAAAAAAAAATGACATTATACTTAAAATATATCAATTTTATATTTGTAGTAAATGTTTATTTGAAATACTTGTTCCCAGGTTTATAATACCTATATTAAATCCAGACGGCTATGAATATTCCATGACAAAAGATCGCTTGTGGAGCAAAAACAGAAGGAGGTTCAGTGGCAGATGTGACGGAGTTGATATCAATCGGAATTTTGAGTGAGTATTCCGAAGTAGACGGACGATCAGATTACAGGATGACATAGATCAATTAAATATATATTGACAAAATTTATTTACTTAATTACGATATAGGGATTTTAAAGCAATATTACACATTGAACACAATAAAAGAAAACGTATTTGTATTGCATTATACCCATAGTCCCTTAAGACTATAAGTAGAATATTGAGCCTAGATAACCGTCTTCTATGGTTAAGGTGCGCCATACTGATCCATTGCCCGATTTATTCAATTTAAATTACTTCATTTGAGATGCAATTTACCTAATTGAATCTCAAATATATTCATTCTTTTTTAAAACAAACATTGAACATGGGAAAGCTTGCAAGCGTAATCGTAAGTGATTGTTTTTATCCATTGACTCTTTCGTGCGCTATTACTCCTGTATTTTTATTCATAAAGGAAAGGGCGTCGCGAAAAGACTAATCGCGCGTGATTCAGCACGGGAGACTGTCGCGTCCTTATGATTATTATGGTAATTTTGCACCACCTAAATCATTCTAGTATATTAAGAATATCTTGGCGTTGCGAACTATGATTCCATTGCGATAATGTCAAAATTTCATATTTTACTAAATTCATAATGTCTTCTCGATATCGTCGCGGCAGAATAATATTACAAAAAAAAATTGAAACTACCGCTAGCAAAAATGGCATTACCCGAAAGGCTACCAAACATTTATATGTTTACATTTTT
Source organism: Dendrolimus kikuchii (assembly GCA_019925095.2). Lineage (NCBI taxonomy): Eukaryota > Metazoa > Arthropoda > Insecta > Lepidoptera > Lasiocampidae > Dendrolimus > Dendrolimus kikuchii. Next base: position 11,566,164 of record CM034407.1, read on the forward strand.
TGCTTATAAATATATATAATAATTATTATAAATTAAGTATACATGTATATAATAATTTATAGAATACAATTTCCTGCGGCCGGGCGGCCTGTCGTAAGAGGCGACCAAACAACCCACAGCCAGGTGGTAGGGCATTTGCCCGACTGGATGGCTACCACCCCTGGTCTAAAGTATGTCGCTATAACAACCTTGAGTTGTGTTCCGGCATTAGTGACCAGGTTCCAGTCTCGTTTAAGAGAGCAGCAGTGCATTTATAGCACCTTTGATGTTGCAAATGTCCATAGGCGATGGTAACCGCTTTTCATCAAGTGGGCCGCCTGCCTGTCTGCTGAACTCCTGAAAAAAAAAATATATATAAAGATAGAGTGGTACGCCATTGGAATTAACAGAATACCGAAATCAGGCAAACCTATTGAGACGATATTATCCGGCGATTTTGACGAGGTAGTAATAGCAGAATTGGACCTCTAGAAGAAAACGCTCTCTAAGTGATAAAGCCGCCTATTTTTTTTCAAATATTGTAACTAGTGTGTATTTTGTAGTGACTGTTATGGTGATCAATAACATTTTGTATATATTTTTTTAATTAACAGTGTCAGCTGGTGCGATTTCAAAGCATCCATCTTCATATGCAGCAACGTATATTGTGGACCATTAGAATTTTCAGAACGGGAATCGAGTACAATACGGGTATTTTAACGTTATTATCATAGTTTCCAAAGTAACCTTAAGATGTTAAGGACAATGAATAAATATGCACATACGAGCTGTATTAACGGCCGCATTTTAGCGGTTCTGCGGTCAGTATGGCAAAAAAACAATCGGTATTTTAGTCATTTTTATCAAAAACTGCTACGTATATAAATTAAATTAAGCAGGAACGTCAGCGCCAGTGATATTTAATAAAGTACCCAGATATATTGGGGATGATAACATAGATTTTTTTAAAAAGAGGCTACAAAAGATATTACGTAGTCCAATCCTCGACTGCCTTATCACTCAACATCAGGTGAGACAGTGGTCAAACGCAAACCTATACTTCCATAAAAAAGGTTAATAATTTACTTGATGACTAATTCTAAATTAAATTTGAAAATACATAATATTGTTACAAGTTAGGTTGCGACAAAAACAAATTCTTTTATGATCGTCTTCTTTTGTTTACTTATTTATTGGCATACGTTTCTAGGGAACAGACCATTGTTTTACTGTACTCGTTTGCGGCCAAATCATTAGCCAAGTGTTTCGGATTACGTCGACTATGATGCGGGCACATTTGTATTTGTGAGGTATAAAACGACGGCCTGATGGGGAGAGGGGGCAGTCGAGCGAGAACCACGATCAAGGCGAAACGTGTGTATATTCAGGAACCTATTAGTGACGGACTTTGCGCGTTTTATTGAAGTAAGACCTTCTGCATTACGTTTGGATTTGTTGTGTTCGGTTATATTTGTACCTGTGTTATACGTGTTTCTATAGTTCTAATAAACTCTATAATTATTCCAACTGTATTTTAATTCGAGTCTCGCAACTCGTAACAATATATACTTTGACAAGCTATACTATTCTAATATTTTATTTTTACATTTTTGACGTTGTATTCTACACGGAATAACTTTGCACTTGACATATTTACATATCTTTAATTACTGTATAATTAATTTTACAGAAAAAGTAAAATTAATGCCTGTGGTTTCAGGGGATTACAGTCTGTTTTTGTTAATTAGTTAATTTTCAACTTTTAATTACTATTTGCACGCCTCAAAAATCAAAAACAAGTCAAACGTATTTTTTTATTGCAGGAGTTCTGCAGACAGATAGACGGCCCACTTGATGCAAAGCGGTTACTATCGCCTATGGACATTTGAAACACCAAAAGTGCTACAAATGCGCTGCTGCTCTCTTAAGGGAGACTGGGACCTGGTCACTAATGGCGGAACACAACTCAAGGTTGTTATGGCGGCATTTAATTGAGAAGCAAAAAAAAAGTGAATATTGAAATGAGATGCGGAAGAGTTGTAGTATTTGATGGTGTCTGTGATTTAATGAGTTAAATTGTTACCACGTGCTAACAACGGTAAAAGAAAGCATCGTGATGTTACCTGATCATCGAGATAACCGATATGTCAAACTTGCCAAGCTGCCTTGGACAAGCGTGGCGGGTATACTGTTCCCCCTATAATGGGAGGCCCGAGCCCAACAGTGGGACATTTATGGGCTGATATTATAATGAGTTAAGCCTTTGGCTTTGCGTGGTGAATTTCATAAAAGAACTTTCCGTTATATATTATGGTCTGGGTGTCTGGGAGCGGCCTGTTGTATATTAACTCATAACACAAGCGTAACTTGCTTAGCTTGGGGATATAAAATGTGTGTGTTTGTTTGCTGAATTATTTATTATTATTATCATTTTGTCGTGGTAGCGTAATGGCTAGCGCAAGCGTTCCATACGCAAAGGGCGCGGGTTGGATACTGGCCGGAACGCATGCATCACGGAGGCAGTTTTCTGACCTAATGTGCATATTGTTGGAGTTACCACGTGCTAATAACTGTGAGACGTCGCGATGCAACCTGCACATTGAGATAACCGATGTGTCAAACCTCCCAAGCCGCATCGGACATGCGTGGCGAGTATACTGTCCATTCCCCTATAATGGAAGGTCCGAGCCCAGCAGTGGGACATTCATGGGCTGTTATTATTATACGCTATCATTGCCATAACGGAAATAAATATATGTTCAAATTCAAATTTAAAAGTTTTTATACAAAATAAGTTCCACTGGAGAACACTTTTTGAAGGTAATACATATTAGTTAAAATTTAATTTTACTTCCTATGTACGCCGCTTCGAAACGTGTTATTGCTGTTAAGGAGAAGAAGTGGTAAGATGATGCTTTTTATATATGTAACTTGGATACATTTATAAAGATATGGTTCTGTAATTCATGTAAGTAAATATGGAAAGTTGTAATAAAATATACTAGTGGTCGTCCGTGGTCGAAATTCGACCATAATTAATGTCAAATACTATACTTCTCTAATCACAGATTTCGCCAAGGCTACCTGTTAATTTGACTTAAACAAAAGAGTTAAAAATTAACAAAATAGTATATATGCGTGTGTGTCAAATACATGGTAGTGTGTGTAATGTTCTTTTTTTTATTGATTTAATGTCTTTTTATGCATAATTTAAAAAAAAATTAGCATTCGTCGCTTCTTCTCTATATAAACTATAAGTGTGCGAAATTTCATACTCCTCCGTCCGAGCAATTTTCGTAAAAAGAGGTACAAAGTTTTTGCTTCACATATTAGTATATGGATAATTTATTTTATTCAACAGGACTTATTCAAATACCAAATCTTCTCAGCTTACGTCACTGTGCATTCGTATGGAAGCAGAGTTATGTATCCATATCCCAGCCAAGAATTGTCAACACATCAACGTGTCACTGACGGGATGGCCGCTGTAAGTTCTTTTGTTTTGTTTCAAACTGTACTTAATAATGCTAATGGTACATACCCTTCAGAGCATTATCTTTTGTTTCCAGTAACATTGACACATGTCAATGTTACTGATAAGTGTATAGCAGTTTCACCAGATAAAAGCATTTCACCAGATAAATTTAAAGATTGAACTAATCTATATTAGAAAGGAATATAGCGAAATTAAAAATATTGTACAAAACATGGACATACGGCACAAGAATACGTAACAAGAGTTTATTGATGACCAACAAACAAATATATCAACCAAACAGAAGAATTTTACTAAAGCAATCAAATAAAAATTTGGCAGACATCGATGGATTAAAGAAGGAAAATGCACAATTAAAATCATTGATAAACCAAAATGAACAGAGAGAGCGACTGCTGAATATAGAAATAGTAGAAGTAATTGAGTTAACAAAATAAAACGTAATGGATCATTCACGTCGTAAGTCACGTATCATTCGTACTTTAGCTAATTGCATTGAAGTAGATCTTAGCCAAGGAAATATCATACAAGCTAATCGTATCTCTTCTAGAAGCAAACCATAAGGTAGACCTAGAATAATAATTGCTAAAACGACCTCTCGGCTTATGAAAGGTAACATAATAGATATCTCGTGCTCGCAAATCTCGTTTAACTTCAAAAGATATAGGGTTACCGAGACAGACACAACCTGTTTATGTCAATAAACACTAAGGGCCGCTTGCATAACGATCGCCTTTAAATAAAATTTTGTTAATCATATTAAATTGTAATATTTTCTTAAGTTTTCGCGACTTGTATACATAATAAAACTACGTTTTAACGGTTTTAAGCGCGGTAATTTTATTTGATTTTGGTTTTTCCGACGTTTCGGCCACTTTTCAGTGGCCGTGATCACGGAAGACAAAGATGTCAAGTGTCAACGAGTATTGTTAAAGTTTTATTTAGCCTACCGCCAACTTACTAATTTTAATTTTTTTTTTAATTTTTTTTTTTTTTTTTTTTTCTTATTTTTTTAATTTTTAATTTTTAATTTTCATATTAAATTGCCTAAATATATTTTACACAAAACGTATTTACGATGACTTGCATAAGGCAGTCTGCCATATTATTTAGCTAAGTGTATTTATACCGTCGGTAAAACAACCACATGTGTTCCGTGTCACGCTACGATCCATTGTTACGAAGAAACACACGAAATTTAGCTTTAATGCTAGTTATTTTTTGCGTAAAAAGGAATTTTAGTTCGCCAATGTCAACTTGTCATTTGAAATCTCGATTGTTAAGTTTGCTTCGGAATTTTTGGCGGCAACCTGAAGAGTGATTTTAAGCTGTCTATAGTGTCCATGCTGTGTTAAATGAACTAGCTTCAGTTAAAATCCGAACACATATGGCAGTTCCATTGTTCAAATTGATTTTTTGTCCTTAACCCTTGTTGTGGGTAGTTTTGAATATCAGATGGTGAGTACGGATTAAAGTCAGTTGTTGTCTAGAACTCGGTGTTTCATTTATCAAAATTACTACATGGTGACAGCGGTGAAAAAATCAATATAAATACTGTGAAAAGTGATTAATTATAGCAAAAAGTCCGTGATTTGTGTATATGTGCGTAAAATCGTAACAATGGAACACGCGAGACCGCCACCCGAGTTGAATTTTGAGGGAGGCCCCGTGGCGCGGGCCGACGCCTGGAAGCGGTGGAGGCAACAATTCCAGCTGTTTGTAAAGGCATCCGGGGTTAATTCTGAATCGTCAGGAGTGCAAGCTAGTCTGCTCGTGAACCTTATAGGGCCAGAAGGTTTTGACGTATATCAAACGTTCACTTTTAAGGATGATACAGAAAAAGATAACGTTGACGTCATTATAAAAAAATTTGATGAGTACTTTGGAACAAAAGTGAATATAACTCTATTGAGATACAACTTTTTTATGCGAAATCAAGAGGACAATGAGTCGATACAAAGTTATGTTACAGCCTTGCGTTTATTAAGCAAAAATTGCGAATTCAGTACATTACGTGATGACCTAATTAAAGATCGAATCGTATGTGGTATTAGGAATACCACTGTGAGAGATAGATTGCTGAGATGCGAAGAGCTCGACTTAGACAAGGCAATTAAGGTTTGCCAAGCTCAAGAAGTGTCACAAGAAAGTGGTAAACAGTTGGGCGCAAATGGTGAGTGTTCAAACACAGTACATGTTCACGGCGTGGAACGCCGTGTGAGCGGCGGTGCCGGGCGCCAGCGCGGGCGCCGTGGCGGTACGGGCGCTGCGCGGCGCGGAGGCCGCGGCGGCGACAGCGGCGGTGCCGATAGCGCGCGGCAGCGGCGCGAGTGCCCTGGGTGCGGCGGCTCGCGCTGCGCCGACGATTGTCCCGCACAGTACGTTAATTGTTTTTGTTGCGGACACCGTGGACATTACGCCAGAATGTGTAAGTCGCGTTTTTTTCATAATAAAGAAAGTGTTCGAAAAGTATGTGAAATAGAAAAATATGACTCTGTAGTGAATGTGAGCTCGGAAGAAGATGAATTATTTTTTTTGAATATGGTTACTAGTGCCAATAGCCAGGAACAGTGGTCGGAAACTTTATATTGTTCAAACGGGTCTGAGGTATTTAAGCTTGACTCTGGTGCCGATATCAATGTAATTTCGTATATAAGGTTTAGATCATTAGGGTTCAGTAACACAATTATAAAAACGTCTAAAATAAAATTACAGTCGTATACGGGTAATTTTATACCTATCAAAGGTGTATGTGAGTTAAAGTGGGTCTATAAAAATAATGTTTTCAATTTGAATTTTGCTATTGCAGATATTGAATGTGCAAGCGTGTTGGGACGGAAATCTTGTGAACAGATGGGCTTGATAAAACGTATTAATACTATAAGACTATCAGATTATTCGGATTTGTTTAGTGGATTAGGTTGTTTGCCGGGAAAATATAGTATTGTAATAGACAAGTCAATACCACCCGTTATTAGCGCGTCTAGAAAAATTCCTTTAGGTTTAAGGGAACGTTTAGCTGATGAACTAAAGAAAATGGAAAATTTAGGGGTGATTAGGAAAGTGTTGCACCCAACGCAGTGGGTCCACCCGCTCGTGTTGGTGGCTAAGAAAAATAATGGCATACGAGTGTGCCTTGATCCCCGTGAGCTGAACGTGGCGGTGCGGCGCGCGCACTTTCAGCTGCCCACGCTCGCAGAGATGGCGGCGCGTATGCACGGAGCTGCCGTCTTCTCGGTTTTGGACGCGAACTCTGGTTTTTGGACAGTACAGCTGGATGACGCGAGCGCTGACCTCTGTACTTTTGCCACGCCGTTTGGACGGTATCAGTTTCTACGTTTGCCATTTGGCATCAGTTGTGCCTCTGAAGTTTTCCACGGGAAATTGCGACAGTTGTTAGAAAACTTACAAGGAGTGGATAATTTCATTGACGACGTAATTATTTGGGGTCGCAATAGAAAGGAACACGATGAACGATTGAAAGAATTTTTAAACCGAGCTAGAGAAATTAATCTCAAATTTAATAGGGAGAAATGTAGGATAGGAGTAAAAGAGGTGCATTATTTAGGGCATATTTTTGACGCGAACGGCATAAGGCCAGATGACGAGAAGGTCAGGGCCATTAGGGATATGCCCCCGCCAACTGATAAGAAAGGAGTAGAGAGATTTCTAGGCGCCGTTAACTATTTATCTAAATTTATACCGAATTACTCTCAACGAGCAGTACCTTTGACTAACTTGCTCAAAAAAGAGAATGCTTGGCGATGGGAACAGAGTGAGGCAAACTCATTTAAAGAATTAAAAGAATGCGTGTGTAGTGCTGGGGTGTTGGCACTATACGACGTGGGCGCGCCGGCGCAGTTATCGGTGGACGCGTCACGTGATGCCGTGGGCGCCGTGCTGCTGCAGGGCGGTCGCCCGGTTGAGTTCTCCTCGCGCACGCTCACTGACGCGCAACGCCGGTACGCCCAGGTCGAGAAGGAAATGCTTGCAATCGTGTTTGCATGTGAGCGGTTCCATCAATACATATTCGGGAAACAAAGAGTAGTAGTTGAATCGGATCACAAGCCATTAGAGAGTATTTTTAAGAAGCCTTTGATGTCCGTCCCGGCACGTTTACAGCGTATGATGTTGCGGCTACAAAATTATGACCTAATAGTTACATATAAGCCGGGCAAGTATATGTATATTGCGGATACATTGTCCCGCGCGCCGTTGCCAGAATTATATAGCAATGAAGTTCATGAGAATAATTTATATCAAATTCAAATGATTATAAATAGTTTACCTATTTCTAACAACAAACTGTCGCTCATTAAAAAAGAATCCAAAAAGGATACTGTTTGTTTAAAATTGACTGATTACATAAACAAAGGTTGGCCCGAACATAAGTCACAAGTTGCCAATGAATTAAAATTGTTTTGGCCTTTTAGAAATGAATTTTTCATTGTTGATAGTGTTATATTTAGAAATGGTTTAGTACTAATTCCACAATCGTTAAGAAAAGAAATGCTTAGTATTGTACACGAAGGGCATATGGGAATAGACCGGTGCAAGCGGCGCGCGAGGCAAGTCATGTACTGGCCAAACATGAGTCGTGACGTTGAACTGTATGTCAGACGATGTTCCACCTGCCAAGAGTGCTTAAACGCACCCGCTAGGGAGCCTTTGATACCAATTGAAATACCTGAATTGCCATGGAACAAAGTGGGCTCTGATATTTTTGAAGTCAATAAAAAATATTTCTTAATAATTGTAGATTATTATTCAAATTACGTGGAGGTTTGTAAATTGCTAAATATTTCATCAAATTCCGTTATTTCGAATATGAAAGAGATTTTTTCGCGTCACGGTATCCCAGCCACCCTAATAAGCGATAACGGGACTCAGTATAGTAGTCATGAGTTTAGGATGTTTGCCAGAGAGTGGGGTTTCAATCATGTCACGTCGTCGCCACACTATCCACAAGCAAATGGAAAAAGTGAGCGTACCGTGCAGACAATTAAAACTATGCTAAAAAAATCAATTAAAAGCAATTCAGACTTTCAATTGGCATTACTTAATTTTCGTAATACACCGAGGGATGGTTTAAGCTCTCCTGCGCAGCTCTTAATGGGCCGCAGATTGAGATGCAGATTACCGGTGCATCCGGACTTACTAAAACCAAAATCTGTTGAAGCGGCAGAATACAACAATATGATAAAGAAGCAATCTAAGACTAAAGAAATGTATGATAAACATTGTAGGGCCTTACCCAAACTCAATATAGGTGATGACGTAATATGTGTAGAAGATAAAAAAAGATGCCGCGCTAAAGTAGTAGGGGAGGCCGATACACCGCGCTCTTATATCATACAAAATAAAATAGGTAGCAGATTTAGACGCAATCGTCGTCATCTTATAAAATGCGATATGGGTGATCATCCGTCATCGTCGAACTCCAAGCAATCGTGTCCTTCTGAATGCAGTGACAACGAGTTCGAAGATGCGGATTCGGACGTCAGTTGCACAGGGGCTGCCGAAATTCAAAATAATAAAAATCATTACCATAACAACACGGCTGCTTCTGTACAACATACATTATCAGAAATGCCTCAAAGAAAGGCAAAATTAATAGCGGGAAAGAAATTAAAGTTAATAAAGGATAAATAAATAGAGAGATATATATATATAATTAAAAAAAATAAAAAGAAGGGGATATAGATGATAAATATACGCAACTGTTACATTTAAAACACATTATACATAGTATATTATAAGAAACATAACTTACTAAAGATATATAAACATATAAAGTTATTAGCATATTGTAAGACACAGAAATGTATACATGGATGTGTATTTTGATGTTATCCATAAGTAGTGTTAGTATAAAATTGTTTTTGTAGTTTATTAGCGTATAAATACTCATATATTGTTATACTAAATATGGGGGAGATGTTGTGGGTAGTTTTGAATATCAGATGGTGAGTACGGATTAAAGTCAGTTGTTGTCTAGAACTCGGTGTTTCATTTATCAAAATTACTACAACCCTTAAGACAGTTATCGATATACCAAAAAGCCGCAAGGCTAACACTATCAATATCTCGTAATATACCAAGAAAATATACCCATTACATACAAATCATACAACTCCTATATAAACAGAGTGAGACAACAACATAATTAACGTTCACGTGTACAAACGCGACCTGCACTCTCATCGTGGACACATATGTGCTAATAGTGAGCTATAGAGTTAAAGGCATTCAGGGCAGTTAAATATCCATTTTTGGGTAATTAACTTTGACAGTTCTTTAAACATATTTAGCGACAAATTCTGCATTGTGCAAGACGCTAGTTTTATTTATAGGTGTTAAATGCGTTCAGTGTTTATTAAATAAATTTAAGCAACGTTATGCAAGCGGCCCTTAACGGTATACAATAAAAAAAAAATTAAAGTACTAAGGAAACTGCTAAAACAAAACTGTACCAGTATACTTGGGTAAAAAACGTAACGATTTCCGTGCGCCGCGACGATACATCACCTGCAATTTAAATAGCGGAAAATAACATAGATCTCTACTTCTGTGTATGTTCTTGTAACTGTGTTATTTGTATTTCTTTTATTATATAAATATATTTTATGTACACTAATGTTACTATATATGCAGAGTTCGTACATGTAGATTACAATTATTTATAATATAGCCATATTTATTCTAATCCTGTTCTTCACTCTATGGTAATATATTTAACTGCCTAGCGTCCCTACATAGCGTCTTCCATTTTTCATTCGCAGTAATTCGTCTCGTTCTGACTTTTATCTGGTGAAACTGCTAAGTACGTTTCTATTTTTTTTTCTAAAAATATTGACGTGTACCCTTCAGATTATTGTTGGGTAAAATTTAAAATAAAATAAAAAGTAACAAAATCAAAACCAATTTCAAATTAAAAAGAAAAAAATAATATTTTCTACAACATATAGAAGTCGGTGTCATGTAAAACAAAAGATACCATATTTTGTAAATTTGTTGTTGTTCTTTAATGTTATGTTTTTAGTGTAAAGTCGGCTTTGTTTTAGTAAAAAAAAAATTTTCTTTTTAGTTGCGCAAATACTTCAATAGCTTTAAAAATTAAGCACCTGTACAAATTATACAACTGGAAAGCGTATACAAATTTGCAATTTTACTCTTCGGTATATGCTCTTTAACAAGGGTTGCTCTCGATTTCCTTGCGATCCACAAATCAGATCCTTAAGGGTAACTCTCGATTTCTCTGGCATCCACTCATCAGATCCTGACTTGGTGACCATGGAACCGCATCGGGAGTATACATACGAATAAAGAAAGAAACTTCAAAATCAGTCCACAATTCATGAAGAAATCGCGTAAAATTCATTTAAACAATTAAGTGCCTGTAGAAAATGTAATAGCTACACGCGTACACAAGTTTTTTTTCCAAGAATTTAGACGCATGGCGTTCTTTAATAAGGTTTATGCTCGATAGCCCTGGAATCCGATCCACTGATCAGATCCTGGCTTGGTGACCATGGGTCTACCTCACGAGTATAAACTTACGAGTAAAGGAAATAATTTGAAAATCGGTTTACAATTGACGGAGATATCGTGTTACGAAGAACTTGGTTAACAATTTTCGTGAGTATCTCTAATTATTTGGAATCCACTCATCAGATCCTGACATAGTGACAACAGGACCAATTCGGGAGTATAATCTTTCGATTAAAAGAATTTTTTTGAAACACCGTCCACAATTGGCGGAAAAATCGAGTAACGAACATACAAAAAAATAAAGACAAATTGAGAACATCTTTTTTTGAAGCTAGTTAAAAATATACTATGATTTTAAAATCGTATATCCGAAATTAGTATATTGGTTTCGATTTGATACGCGATATTACCCAATCCTATTTATTACTTTATTAATTATGTTTAAAGTGCTTAAACTACGTCTATTAATAACTATTCCTAGTTAAAACAGACTAAAAAAAAATCAGTACTGTTATGATAACTGAATACTGTTATTTTTCAACATAGGTACAGCATGTGTGTTGAAATTCGATAGAACCTAAAATTTGAATATAATGTAACCACGATGTACGATGACCGTGGCTCCATCTAGTTTGATATTTACAAAATTTTCAAATTATATCACTACTTTGGGAGCTTAATATCTTGCAACCTATTGACGTCATAAAACCTAAAAATATCTTTATATATATAAATCAATTGCTGTTCGTTATTCTCGCTAAAACTCGAGAACGGCCGGCCTGGTTTGGCTAATTTTGGTTTTGAATTATTTCTGGAAGTCCAGGGAAGGTTTAAAAGGTGAGTAAATATAAAAAAAATGCTTGGAATATAGTAAAAACAACAATTTCGCTTTCCCTTAGAAACTATTCCTACCTGTCAAACATTTGACGATTGTCCCGTCTTTTAGAAATCAATTAAATTTAATTAAAAGTCGTTCAAGAATTACATTAAGTTTTTTTTCATTTTTTTGTCTTTGAATGTCAAACTTTTCGTTCGTCCCATCGTTCAGAAATCAACGTTTTTTATTTATTGATTTTCAGGCGGTACGAAGTTTGCCGGGTCACCTGGTAATTGATTATTTTTTTATATATACGCAAAAGATAATCATGTATAAAATTGACGTATACGTATTTCAAATTTTGATCTCATTTTCTAATTATCGCTATTTATAGGCTCAAAAAAGTCAATAAGGAACATTGTTATTTCCAAGGTCTGAAGTTGAATTTTTTTTTGTGCTACGTACATACATGTATGCTGCCCACGTCTAATCTTTTATTTTGCAATTACACTATCTTTTTTGTAGTGTGTGTGTATATACGTAGTGTGTGTGTGTATAGTACATACATACATATATACATAACTTCACGCAAGTTCTCTTGCGGGGTAGGCACGAACAACAGAGCGCCATTTAGGCCCATTCTTACACACCTCACTTGCTTCTTTGACATTCATAACTCTTGTCATGCACGCTCGTCTGTTCTTAAGGCGTGTGTATATAGTGTGTATATATATTTTGTAGTGTGTGTGTATATTTTGTAGTGTAAACAATGTTAACACTATATACACTATCGATAACTCTCATTGCTTTGGTCTTATCCTAGTAAAGGACTCGGTAGTGTACGAAATGTATTTCCCCCTGCCTCTAAAAAAAATAACCTTTTTTTAAAAAGGTTTTTAAATACAAGTTTTTGAGACTCTGGATATCATGTAGCCGCACTGTGCTACCTAAGACAAGTAAAACGAGCCCAAACACGACGGGTCTATCTTGTTTAGTACAGGAGTTCCTTTGCCCACCTTCCGACTCCATCATCAGATCAGCTCCATGGTGCCATATTATTGCATTGTCACGCGATACACATATGCATGCAAAATTTCAGCTCAATCGGAAACCGGGAAGTTGGTCAAATTTAACTTGCAAGATTCAACCCGAACTTCATATATAGGTACATCCATTGCAAGTTAAATAGAAGCTTGTAAAAACGCAATCTGTAACATACAAAAACCTAAAAGAATAGAATAGAATATACTTTATTGCACACAATGTTATAAAATAAATTCGTACACACAATCGTAATGATAAGTACAATGGGCGGTCTTATCGCTGGGAGCGATTTCTTCCAGACAACCTTTGGATGGACAGAAACTCGGTATGGAGGGGGGTAGGTATGCAATAGATACATAATATACTTTCATATATATCCCTAAGGGGTAGGCACGAAAACAGAGAAAATGTGTAAGTACTAAATGTTATATTGCAATTGTAAACGTACATATTTATCTAAATATACAAGTTGTATGTCCTCAAACAACACCATCCCAAGCATACAAATAGATAACACTATTGTTCAGATACAAATTTGAGATAGTGTTGTTTGACGAGGTCATTAAACGAATGCACAGACTTGGCTTGTTTTATGTTTTGAGGTAGTGAGTTCCAAAGCCTTACAGCTTGAGCAGTAAAAGATTTGTCATAAAACTGTGTAATATGTGTAGGCATTCTTAGTCGGTAATTCAAAGATGGTCTCAGAATCCTCGAATGACCGTCTTGAAGAAAGTGAAAACGGCGTTTAAGATACGGGGGCGTTTTAGGATTGAACAATATATTGTAGAGAAGAAGAAGAAGAATAAAAGAATATAACGATTTCATAAATTTCGTTTTAACCAAAATGGCTGAACCTTAAAAAGTGTCCTTGTTTACCTGCAGGTGATGAGAGGTGTTGTTGGTCAGTACTTCAGAGCTACTGCAGAGCGCAGCGGCAAGGAGTATGGAGCGGGCACTTCCGTAGACTGGATGTATTTTGTGAACAGCGTCGCGCATAGTTATGTCATTGAGACGAGAGGTGGCGACTATTTCGTGCAAGGTGACGAGATGGAAGTTTCTGGTCTAGAGGTTGCGGCTGCCTTGAGGTTTATGGCTCAAGCCATGGGATAAATATTTACGTATTATAATGTATAAAAGCTTGTCACCTACGACTTTGTGTGTGTTTCTTTTACAGCTTTCTGAATGAAATAAATATACAACGATAAGGTGGAAATACGTATTTACTTACTTTTTACCAAATGTCTTAAATGTTTTCCTATTCCTAATTTAATGAATTATTGCGCTGCCTACACTACTTGTCTTATTGCACTCCCTTTAATATTAAAAAAAATTAAGTTAAGTCTAAATATCTTACCCCGAGGAGGAGGTACCGAGAAGATTTACCTACTACCCTGTTTAATATTTTATAACATTATTAAAGCTAGGCACGTTGCTGTAGAGTTACTTGCGCCGCTTTTCCTCTTCAAACCACAACATGTTGCGAAGCGGGGGTAAATTAGATTAGGCTCCCATAGAGTAAATAATGACTATAAACAAAATTAAAATCAACAAGTTGGCGGTAGGCTAAATAATACTTTAACAATACTCATTGACACTTGACATCTTTTTCTTCGTGATTACGGCTACTGAGAAGTGGCCGAAACGACAGAATAATAAAAATTAAATAAATCACCTCGCTTAAAACCGTTAAAACATAGTTTTATTATGTATATACTAGTTGCGAAATCTTAAGAAAATATTACCTACAGTCCATATTCTATCTAAATTTCATTACTATGCTTTTAGTCAATTAAGCACGTTTCTCATAGAGGCAAACAGCGATGACGCATCTATACTTGCTAGGTATATGACCTTAGCACGCGTTTCACGTCATCTGCTTTTATTAATCTAATATAAAAAATTCCCGTGTCGCGGTGTTTGTTACCAAACTCCTCCGAAACGGCTAAACCAATTTGTATGAAATTTTGTGTGCATATCGAGTAGGTCTGAGAATCGGCCAAAATCTATTTTTCATACCCCTAAATGATAAGGGTAACCCACCCCTCAATATATTTTTTTTATTTTATTGCCAAAATTTCTTATTTATATTTTATTATGTTTTAGTATTAAAAAATACATACAACCCTAAATTTTCATCCTTCTACCACCAGCCCCTATTTTTTAATAGCGATATAAGTACTTTAATAATTTTCTACTCTGTTTGTTCAAGTTGTTTCGAGTTTAGATTAACATTTGGTCCCGGTAGATGACGCTGTAATTGGGTTCTAGATTTTTATTTTTTAAAGGTAGGACAACGTCTGCCGGGTACAGCTAGTCTTTCTATACATTCATACATACATATTCTGTAAATATTTCAGAGATGTTAAGTTACTTTTCTTAGTTATTATTTGATGTAACATATCATAATATAAGTACAAATGAAACTAAAGGCTATAAACAAGTCAATATAATAAAAGCTTTCTTACCGTGCTTCCCGGACGACCAAAGATAATGTTGCAAACATTATTTTCATAAAGTATTTTCCTTTGAAAAGAGTCACATAGAGTGGACAATGGGCGCCATTGTGTGTCCTCCGTCTCACCCAAAGCTTCTGTGAGTAACGTCTTGATTCACTCGAGATAAAGATTTTTATTTTCGCAACATATTTTCTGCGTCGAAATATGCATTGAACTATTAAGTGGCATTATGTAGCACTTTTTACTTTAAACCTAAATTAAATGTGTGTCATTTCTGTCCTTCAATTTGTATAGACATAAAAATGAGCATGTAAATTTAATAAAAACGATCGTAATTGTTAAAAGAGGTTTTATACGTGACTTTTAACAATATTTTTTTTGTTTTTATTTTATTGCAAAACGTTCTAAGGGCCACTTGCATGAGGTGGCTTAAATTTATTTAAGAAACACAAAAGGTATTTAACACACTTAAATACAATTAGCATCTTGCACAACGCAAAATTTGATGGATATACAAACTTTTTGTATATGTTAAATTTGAATTTAATATTGGAATGCGTGGCTGTTTTAAGTCGTTTCTGCCACCGTTGAAGTTACACTTGAAAATATATCTCGTAACAACGTAAGCCTCTCGTGTATTTATTAATCACGTCTTAGCCCCCAACAAAATTTGCCTCTAAATATGTTTAAAGAACTGTCAATACGTTTTGTATAAAACGTATTTAGGCAGTTTAATATGATTAACTAATTTTATTTAAAGGAGATCGTTATGCAAGAGGCCCTAAATGTTGTTACTTCTCATCTATTAGTCATTAATAGACAACAATATTTTATGTTGTAGTCTACACACAAATTGTCACACAAGTTGTTAAATCCTAATATATATAAATTACGTGTCACGTTGTTTGTTCGCGATGGACTCCTAAACTACTTGACCGATTTTAATCAAATTTTCACACCGTATGCAGTTTGATCCAACTTGAAAGATAGGATAGCTTACATGTGGACCCGGTAGGTGGCGCTGCAATCGGGTTCTAAATTTTACTTCTTCAGGGCAGAACAACGCCTGCCGGGACAGCTAGTTATATATTACGATTTATTAATTAATAAACTAAATTATTGTATGAGTGCTGGTTTAACAACTACTAACTTTTGTTGTCCTTCCTATACCCTAGCCAAAGATTGTCTGGAAGAAGCCATGGGCGTTAAGACCACCGATTGTACTCTATATTCTATTAAGCTAATTGGGAGCAAAACCATTGAAAGGAGTGACCCGAGTAGGTGGAGGAGCGGGATGAAATGCTCCTCCATCTAAAAGGAAGATCTTCCAGCGAGGCCATTGTTCTTTCTCGCATGCCTAGGCCTATCTGTTATTATTGTAAATTTGTATATCTATATTCTTTGTACGTGTCGGGAATCGTTTGTGACCTCAATTATTGCAATGCGCCACCTATTGGCTTGTAAGTGTTTCACTACACCATATTTTGATACCGTTTTCACATATTTTCTCAAATAGAATGCATAAGCAAATGTCTAGCAAGAAATGCACAAACATTAATTTAAAAAAACAATATCAAGTGCTGGGTTTCGAAATTACACAGCTGACTAATAAATTTCCGGAGATGTTACATAGGTATGTACAATTAGGATAAATCGATACTAGTGACATCTAGCTAACAACATAAAACTTGAAAATCGATATTAAAATACATTCTTAGATCTTTATTTTATAATATTGTTCGATATTAATAATATATATTTATTTTGAACTCGCATATTCAATTGGAATAAATTAAATTATACTTGCAATCTAGCGGTACACACTTGAGATCAGTTTTCCAATAAGATTAGCAGTTTATACAGAATTCTGCTTACAAATTCATAATCTTCTTGATCTTTTCATCTAAAATCTCTCGCGTAATTAATGAATCATTCTCTGCGGAAAGCATACCGTTTTTCGTGAGAAAAAAATCCTATGTTTATCTCGTTATTGATCGATAAGTGATTGAGTGAAGACCTTGCATTCTTAAACTAATAATAAGCTTAACTGGCTTGTGTTGTGGTTATGTATGTAGGATATAATACAACGGACAAACAGCTTGAAAAATGAACGTGTGGTTTCGCATTTGACCATTACCTCGCCCGATCTCGAGCAGAGATATGGTTAAGTTGGAGCACGCTTACCTAGAAGGCACCTATTCACACGGGACTTGAAGACCCAGGTTGTAGGTTTCAGGAAAAGCAGACTCCAGTAGTGAGCTTCACTTCTTTGCGGTGTGCACAATGAAGGTAGACGCGAAGCGTTTTGTTCGTATAGCTGCTATATCCACCATATATCGATGTCACATTCCAGTGAGATTGGTTGTCTGATGATGGAAGGTAGAAGGCAGTGGTTTCTGTGTTTCAGTAAACCATGGCCACCTAAAACATTGAGACCACTAAATCATAGTTTACGTGGTAAGGCCATGCTGGGATCAATTTCTCACAGCTAGCTGGGCTGGCTCGTTTGGTGTGATACCACCCTCTCATAGAATATTGGCGTAAAATGATTAGTCGCAAGCTAATAGTGTTTCGAACGATGTTCAGATGTTCTAGTGTTCAGGTGGTCGACTGTCCGAAGTGACAATAGACCACCAAATACAGTGAGAAGGGGAGAAGGGAGGCCCTCTTCACCCGACATCTTCCCTCCATTTCATCCTTTCTATATTATTCTCCCTTTACTACCCTAAAGGCTGTGTGGCCTTGTGTTGCAAACGTCTAAGGCGACGGTAAGCACTTTCCATTACATGTACTGTCTGCTTGTTTACCAGCCTTAACTAATATAAAAAAAATAGTGACACTCATTGTATCCAATGAATTAGTTAAATCTCGCATACTTATATATAGGTATACACATACAACGTATTAAAAGTAGTTGCAAGTTGCAAAACAAAGACTAGCAGTATAACGCAGTCCCGAAATAAAACAATGGATTCGCAAAGTGTGAAATACTAGTAAGTACTATTGGAATTCGTAATTCATTCATTCGGTCAAAGTATTTGGCATACTTTCATGGATGCTATATGGAAGTTGGAAACTGGAGCATGTTTCAAGATCTTTGTTTGCAATTCTGAGACTGGTTTGATCAGAAATTATTTTCCGCTTTCTTCTTAGTTATAACGGACTGGATTATTGTCCATCCATCCATTTTTGTACGGTTTATCTAATGTTTTTATTAAATCCGTGGCTACTACTGCATATAGACCTCCTGAAGTGTGCGTTTCATGTTCAGGTGCTCCGTTTTTCTCATTTAGCCCTTACTACTATTGTTTTTAATGTTTTATTTTTTATTAATATTAATAATATCATAGCAGTAACAGCCCTTAGTTAATCATAAAAGAATAGATACAAGTATATCATCATCCGAGCGTTAATTCCCGGTTGCGTTCGGAGCGTTCACTCCGACGCCCAGGGTCCGCTTTCCTACTTTTTCTACTCCACTTCGCGCGGTCTTCAGCATCCCCCGTTTTGAGACCATTGGTACGCATGTCATCCTTCACAACGTCAAGCCAACATTTCTTGGGCCTTCCCCTTCGACCGGGACCTGGCGGAGGCGGCATGGCTAGACATTTGTTCCCCACATAATTAGCCGGTCTCCGTAAAACGTGGCCGTACCAACGTAAGCGACACTCTTGCAATTTGTCTGCTATGTCACGGACATGAAGACTGCCGCGGATGCGGGAGTTCCTGACTCGGTCTTTCCGCGTCACTCCACACATCCATCGCAGCATATTCATCTCCGTGACACGCAGTTCTTGCTTGTGTCGCTCAAGTACAGGCCACGCTTCACTGCCATACAAAAGGACAGGTCTAATGATGGATTTATAGACCTGTCCTTTTAATTTAACCGGCATTTTGGGGTCACAAATGACACCTGTCACCTCACGCCACTTGGCCCAAGCTGCTGTGATACGGGCCTTGACGTCGTGGTCGATATCCCCGGATGCACTAAGTACAGATCCCAAGTACTTAAACTGATCCGTGCGCTCGACCGTATCTTCGCCTATGCGCACGGATGTGGGATCTGTAGTGTTGCAGGCCAAGTACTCAGTCTTCGCCACATTTAGTTTCAGACCGCCGTTCTCTAGCGACCTCTTCCACGCATTTACGCGTTGCACCAGGCGCCCCCTGTCCGAATCTGCCAGCGCGATATCGTCGGCATACATGAGCAACCATGGAGGTTGCTCATGCGCATCTCTGATGCTATTCGACACTTCGTCTAGTATCACGCTGAACAGAAACGGGCTAAGGACAGATCCCTGGTGCACACCTACGGTTATGGGGAAGGGTGTGGTGTCGCCAACAGCGGTCCGAACTATGGAATCGGAATCACGGTACATGTCCCGAATAATGTCAATATAGGTCTCTGGCACCCCTTTGGACCTCAGTGCCCACCAGATCATCACGCGAGGAACACAGTCGAAGGCCTTCTGCAGATCCAAAAACAAGAAATGCAGAGGCGTATTCTTCGTCCTGTATTTCTCCATGATGATCCTTAGGGCAAAAACAGGGTCCATGGTACCATGCCCGGGACGAAACCCATACTGACATCCCGAGACAGTGCACTCCTGCCGGATTCGAGTCCATCGCCTTCCAGGCTTCGATGGGGACTCCATCGGCTCCGACAGCTTTCCGATTCCTCATGCGGCGAAGAGCCCTATGGCCCTATGGCCCCTAAACTTGATGTTTGTAACAGTACGTATTGCTTTTGAATCTATGTAATGACAGTATACTCGATCTTGCATGCGCTTCTCGGATTTTTACGTCCAGAAAATGTTATAAGTGCTTTTTCTTTATTAAAGTTTCTTGTATGATTATGAAATACAATATTGAATTCAGTTTACCACAGTATTTTGTTGTTATTAGTCAGAAGAAATTTTAGTTCTTTTAAAACATTTACTTCGTGTACCTTTTAGTCTTCACATTTTGGACTATTATTTATTGCATAATTATTTGCAAAGAGTTTAATGGCCAATATGATTTTAAGTGGTAACCAATGTACAAACATTGGTTACTTGTTTACAAATGTCTGTTCGTCAAATACATTATTAAACGAGGAGCTTAGCCAAGTGATGCGATGCTCGAAGAAATCTAATGCCATTCTTCTATACATCTTTATCATAAAAGTATATATTCTCGTACTTTGCGTACCAGTTTTACGACGAACTTCGCCAACATAATGCCGTGCTCGAAAAGACCTAATGATATCCTTCTTAGACATTTTTATCATAAAAATGCATATTGTAGTATCTTGCATATTACTTTTACAAATATGAGACTCTATATCTTGAAGAAAGTACAAATTATCTGTGTAAACAATGTAAAGTGAGTTAAAAATTACAAAAAAATGAGTAAGCATGTCGTAGTAAGAGAATGTCACAGACGGATACATAGGGAATGCATTTCGAAATATGTCAAAGCCAGTGGGATGTAGCGATGTCCGATCCGATGGAGATTCCAACCTCCAAATATTCATTCACACTCGTATTATTATCGATGTTGGCTATTGCTTTCCAACATTGTCAGTGACTCATATAAATTCTCTCTTTTCACCTTTCTCCAATCACTTGGGTTCGACACGGTATTTCTATTTTTATACTTCTCCATTCTGGGATATGTTTTCTTTACAATACATAGTAATAAAAAAATAGTAGCCTGAGACTGTGGATTGGATGAGCACAATATGGAAAAGATATTAGCAAAATATTGTTACAACTCAGGTCCCGACAAAAACAAAATCCACCTGAATATCTGAAACAAAACACATTTTATTACCTGTCGGTATTTGAACTAATTGTAATTATTTTATGATCGTCTTCTTTTGTTTACTTATTTATTGGCATACATTTCTAGAGAACATCCCATTGTTTTATTGTACTCATTTATGGACGCTTGCGGCCGACTCATTAGCCAGGTGTTTCGGATTATGTCGACTACGATACGGGCACATTGCACTTGTGCAGTATAAAACGATGGCCTGATTGAGGGAGGAGGCAGTTGAGCGAGAACCACGATAAAGGCGAGACGTGTGTACTACAATCGGGAATCTAATAGTGACGGACTTTGCGCGCTTTATTGAATTACGATCTTCTGCATTACGTTTGGACTTGTTGTGTTTGACTATATTTGTACCAGTGTTGTACGTGTTTGTATAGTTCTAATAAATTCTATAGTAATTCTAACGGCATTTTAATTCGAGTCTCGCAACTCGTAACAATATTTGTTTGAACCTAAAGCTCCATAATACTACAATTAAATGCTAAAAATATACTAAATTATAAACAACTGACTATAGTACAAATCGATGATTTTTTAAATGCTACGATATTTTGTGTCCCAGGAATCTCGCCCGAATTTTCCCGGATATGGTACAAATTAACGTTAGATTGCATAAATAATAGCCAATTTCGATACGATTTCACTAAAACGATAGCTTAAGTCCTTTTTTAAGTGATCCGATGCTTTATATTTTGGGAATTCCGCGGGAATTTTCCCGGGAGTATTATTCATTATATTACTTCAAATCAGGTTGGCTTCGACTGACTTACGACTCATCTTATTCATCACATGAAAAAATAACACGCAAGTCCTTGGTTTATAACTATCATAATTACACTGAGTGACATTTGATTTGCAATATCTAAAAGCAAGTTCTGAATATATCGGTAGCGACGCGACGTATATTCGCCACGAAGTATAATACAATCCGGATAAACAATCAAGTCTTGTTATGCAAACATACAGTCGTGTCCGGTATGGATACAACTGGCATTTGTCCTAGTTCTAGTGAGGCTGCATAGCTTTGTGGTTGTCTGGGGAACTACATACTGCGTGAACTGTATGAGTCTGACGTAGCGTTTATCTGTTTAAGCATTTATTAAATGTTAAACCTTTGGCTGAGCTCGAACCTGTGCATTTTCTTATTTTGTTTTCCTATACTTAATGCGGAAGCTTTTTGGGCATTTATTTATTTTGGATATTTATTTTTATATGCAGATATGTTGCAGTATGAATCGTCATCTTCATGTCCTATCATGCAGTACCGCCGGTTCTGCTGCAGCCGAACAGGAGGCTCTCAAACGCCGCAAATATGCCACAATTGGAAATAATAATAATAATAATCGGCAGACAAACACACACATTGTATATCCCCAAATTAAGCAAGTTACGCTTGTGTTATGAGTAATATACAACGGACTACTCTGGGGCCGATCCCAGACACCCAGACCATAGTAAATAACGAAGAAAATACGTTTCCGAAATTTACTATACCAGGAATCGAACCCGGAACCTCTGCGTTGCAGTGAGGTACGCCGGCAAAGGCTTAGCCCGATCAACCGCAGAGGCCGTCAAATGGTTACACATTTGCGGCATTTGGGGTGAAAACTTTGGGTGCGTGGGGTCCTGACGCCCTACAAGTCTACCGTGACGTCGCCAAATGTCTGGTAGACGCCACACGCGACCAGAAGGCTGGCGTCTATTTTGCTCAAAGATTAAGCGTTGCTATACAACGTGGTAACGCCGCCAGCCTTCTGGGAACGTTCCCGGCAAATGACAGTGGTTTGGGACTATTAACTTATTTTTAGGCGGTTTTCCCTTTTTTTATTTAGTTTTAGTTTTTATGTAGTTTGTAGTTTATTTTTAAGTTAATTTATTTTTAGTATTTAATTATGTTTTAAGTTAGTTTTAGTTTGATATTATTTGATTTGTTATAATAATATTCCCAATATAATCACGAAGATGCAGATAATAATAATATTTATCTTATTATATCTTTGTCCTATTGTTTACAACTATTATCTGAAAAGTAATTGTATAACATATCTCTGTATCTATTTTAAGAAAAAGAGCCTGAGATACATGAATATGAAGAAAATGATTTTTAGCTATAGGTAGGTGTTGCTGGGGCGTTTCTTGTCCCTTACATCGATAACATGTCACGAAGCAGTGTAAATTAATTAGGAAGTAGATAAAAAAATAACATATATGTATGACCTTCAAAAAATGTTCTTGCGTGGAATTTTCTTTGAATAAAAATTTTTGAATTTGAATTTTGAATTTCCCATAGAAGACGATTACTTTTGTTTCAACCTTTATAGTTACATGTATAGCAGCTATCTTTATTTTTGTCTCAATTTTATTACATAACATACCACTACATATACCTGTCAAATTTGATCCATGTAGACCCAACGGTCTACATGGATGAAATTTGACATGAATTTTCCTAGAAAAATGGTCGATATTTTCATAGACAGATGGAATTGGCGATTTCGATTTTTGTCAAAATAGCTACCTAATATTATGTATAGAACCCATAAATGTGAATCTATCCTTATATATAAAATTCTTCTCTTCGTGTGTCACTGAATCCCTACGAAATGGTCGGACCGATTTTAAGTATTTTTTTATGTGTTTTCAAGTGGATTCCAGAATGGTTTAAATTGACAATCGGACGCGGAGGTGGCACTGCTGGACTCCTCTTAAACGGTTGGACCAATTTTGATGACATTTTTTGTGTGCATGCAAGTGGCATCGAGAATAGTTTAGATTCACAATTGGACCTGGTAGGTGGCGCTGCAATCGGGTTCGAGGATTTTTATTTGTTGGATGCACGACAACGTCTGCTGGGCCCGCTAGTACAAAAAATATAGATATTTAAGGTTTTTACTCCGATCAGAAAGTTAAAAAAAACACGGACGAAGTCGCGCCTGACACTTGCGAAACATAAATTTAAAAATCCAATATTCACGTCGTTAATAAAACACACGCATATTTCATTTCCTGTTTGTTAACGCGTGAAATTATTTTAATAGGTCGTATTAGACTGTCCCCAACAAACAAGGGGTGGTTTTAATGTGTAAATTGATTTATTTGTTAATCTGGTAAACCTCTTGTGAAAAACAAAAGGTATTCGATTTAACGAGCTTTGTGTGTTTATGATTTTTTCACATGACTGCTGAAGTTTTTATTCGTGCAGGAACGGATAAAGAATACAATTTCCTGCGGCCGGGCGGCTTGTCGTAAGAGGCGACAAAACAACCCACAGCCAGCTGGTAGGGCATTTGCTCGACTGGATGGCTACCACCCCTGGTCTAAAGTATGTCGCCATCAACCTTGAGTTGTGTTCCGGCATTAGTAACCAGGTTCCAGTCTCCCTTAAGAGAGCAGCAGCGCATTTGTAGCACCTTTGGTGTTGCCAATGTCCATAGGTAGGAAGGTAACCGCTTTCCATCAAGTGGGCCGTCTGCCTGTCTGCTGAACTCATACATTAAAAACTTCTTCTAAATCGTTCCCTCACTGCGTGACTAGGTTGTCAATTTAATAGCAGTGAATGAGTGTTCTTCTCCTTCTTCCCTACGTACGGAAAATCAAGTCAGAGACTACTGAGGCCCTCCATAAAAAATCAACTTTTATATCTGTCGTGCAACCTGTCCTTACAAAAAAATAAATAAAAAAATTGGGGTTAAAATATTTAATAATTTGCCTGTTGACATAAAAAGTGCTCATTTAAATTTATTTAAAGTCAGTCTTCATAATTCGTTATTAAAAAAATGTTTTTATTCGGTGTATGACTATATTTATTTTAATATATAGAATAGAGTATCCTTTATGGCACATATATTACAAAACTAGTATGTGCCAGCGAAACTTCGTTTGTGTTATCACAGCGACAGTATATTTCTTTGTGAATTGCAAAGGTGACATCAAAAAAAATACGAAGCCGCTGCGCTAACTTTTTGGCTACATTCAAAGTACCAGTCAGAATACATGTGTAAAAGTATTTAATTTCAAAAGGTCACTTAGTTCTCGTAAATGAGAGCTTACACGTATCGGTTTCTCTTTAAATTTTTTTTTATATATAGTCTCTATCATTAATTGTCATAAATAAAAGTTACTATTAATTTACTTATATTTTAATGTTAGTATAACGGAAAGTAATGTTTAGTAATCTGTTTACGAGTCTCAATCCGTACGTATTATGTGGACATGAATATGAGTAGTAAAAATCAATGCTGTGTCAAATTAAATCGGGAGCAAAATACTGAGTGCTAACCTCATATTTCAAATTGTAGCATACATTATAATAATCGTGTAAATACCAATATTTCATATCAAATTAATGTAAAAAAGTTGCGAAATTAGAGAGTTGTTTTATTAAAAAAAATCTGTGTGTGTGCAGTTCACACGCAGTAGAAGTGAAACTTCAAAGAATATACTCACAGATAATTCTGCTCTAACTTGTATTAATATGTATATAATTCCTTTGGCCTACATCTGTCAACATATTATAATTCAAAATAAGCTTCTTAAGTATCACTTTAAATTTTTCACTGTTTTAGTCCAAAAATATTATCAGTTTTATTTTAGTCCAAATTGGACCTATGTTTATTCATCGGTCTTATGGACTCTAATCTGTACTGCACAATGTGAAACTCGTATCTCATTCTCTCGCAGGCTTAGTCTTATAGAATTTATATGTTTATCTCTATTTAGTGTTGCTTTTGCGTTTCATTGCGTTTCAAATCAAAAGGATTTTAAAGAAGAATCACTTCAAAAAACCATACAACTCTTAAAAATTATTTGATAATTTTTTGGAGCTTTGGTACTTTTTGTGTCGCCTTTGGTAAATAAACGTTTTGATTCTTCTTTGTGTTGGTTTTCATATACGCCACAAAAGCTTTCCAATATTGTTGGTTATATCCTACTATACTACTAATATTATAAACGCGAATGTTTGTAAGAATGTGTGCATATATGTTTGTTACTCTTTCACGTAAAAGTACTAAATGGATTTTGATGAAACTTTAAAATAATATAGCTATCAGAATAAGACATAGGCTATCATTTATAAAGATATAGTATGAATTATCCAAACTATAACGATAAGTGTCAAGTAAGTAGGAGAAAATCTGCCATTTGCGAACTATTCTTGCGTGCATGGCAAAAACCCTTTAGAGTTACACGTATATACTGTATAATGGAAATGTTTATCTTAATCACAATTTTCGCAGCTAGTTTATTTATAGTTTATGAGAAAAATTGACATACATATAATAGTAATTTAATGCCCTGATGATACTTCGCGTTAAACATTCACGTGTTTTAGGCCCAAGTTTCCCGTTAGGAGCAAAATTAATAATTCGGGGAAAACCCTTTTAAATTTAAATTCCGTAAAAATTGGAACTGTCGTGGAACATGTTTGAAATTTAAATTCAGGATGCCTAGCGAGAGGTTGGAAGCAACAAAGGCGCGCTATGCACTACGCCCGGAAGAGGTCGTAACACGTCTTTAGGGGTGTCACTATTCTTTTTTGAAGTGAAACTTCTATATAGACGGGGGGGGTCTTAGGATTTTTCTGTCACGAAAAAGCGTTACGGCCGTGGTAAAAGGCGGCATAATTTTAGACTAGACGTGGTGAGAGGCAGTATAATGTTAAAGTAGACTAATATATAACATGAATTATAATTTGCGGTAAACCTGCGAAAAATCGAAATGTGTGCTGGGACACATAGTAAAAGTGAAACTTCAACGGACAAGTGGAAAAATGAATGGCAACGGACAAGTGGCAAAACGAATCGCAACAAAATTTTAACTTGAAGTTTTACGGTCAGATTGTTAATGTACTTGTCCAATTTGAATACCTGTCCGTTGCCATTTGTTTTTCCACTTGTCCGTTGAAGTTGCACTATCATCATGTGTCCCAGCACACATGTTGTATATATTTTATTATTTATTACTTCTATGTATTAATATTTAATCAATTATATATTTAATAGGGTGCATGACAGATAGAAATAAATTAAGACACAAAAATGTGTTAATTTATTTCTACCTGCCTGTCAATAAAACAAAACGTAATTAAAGTATTATGTTACAAAATATCACGGCCTCGTAGATTTTGTACAAGTGTATAAAATTATGACGTCATATAAGTAAAATAAGTCAAATAGGGTATTAACTAATGTTTAAATAATAATTAAAATTATGTTTATCATGATATTGACAGTGACATTGTGAAGCTTGTATAATGTTAAAATGTATTGTAACATTTATAACAAACACATCTACGCAATTATACAAATTGTATTTGTAATTTATAATCGATTTGTCAAAGTATAACAGAGAATATAAAACTCAACCGCATAAGAGTTCATGAGAGTTCATATTAGCTTTTTATTCAAACAAAAATATTACTTTTTTTATAATGAATATGTTCGCGTTTGACTGACATTGCGCCTGATGTTAAGTGGAAATGCAGTCTAAGGTGGAGTACGCTTACATAGAAGATACCTGTTCACACGAGACTTGACGACACGTAGATTGTATTCTTCAGGAGAAACAGACGGCGGTAAAGAGTTGCACTCTTTAGCGGTGCGTATGATAAAAGTGGAAGCATAGTGTTTCTTCCGCTTTGTTGGTATTTCCACCATATATCGGTATATGATACCATTTATACCACATACTAAAAGGGGTTTGGACCGTTTGCGTGAAAAGTATTAATGGAAAAAGTAAATTGGGCAATTTTATGACTGGAAAAGCTTTTCTTTTCAAAACTATTTTGCAAGTAAAATCAGTTAGAGTGCTTCAACTTCACATTGTTACAAACTAGAGTTTTTTCCGCGGTGTAGCCGAACCAAATCCTGGGAAGTAGCGTTATTTTACTTACATAAAAATTCATATAAAACCTTCAGTGAAAAATTACCTAACTGATGTTGAAAACCTCTAAAAAATCCGTTTCACGGTTAAAGAAGAGTTACACACACAGACAGACGCGGAAAATAACTTTGTATTATAATACTAAATAAAGAAGAAACATTTATGAAATAATATCTTAAAGTAACATTTATAGATAATAGAGTACTGTAAATTTATTTAACAAAAATATTTAGAAGTCCATTAAATGTTAATTTCAAAGTAAGCACTGATCATGATAATAGAATAAGAAAGTAGCTATGATCACATATTTATAAAAGAAAAAAAAATTCGAGCAAAAAACCAGACGCTGGCAGCCCTGAATCGACAATTTTGTCGACTGTACCGGCATAATGAGCTATTATGGTAGCACGCGGAACTTTTACGTTCATCTACAAGTTTAAAAAAGTCACCCTGGTTTTGTTTGCTTAGTTTATACGCGTTTCATAATATATTGCTACACTGTTATAGTCCACTGTTTCATGTGTAAAGCAAAATATATACAGTGTGGGTTTAATACTTTTCTTAGTAATATTACAGGTGTATGATCCGATTGAATTTATCTCCACATTCAAAATAGAATGACATATATACTCGTACGTACACTAAAGAGGTTCATAAGTAGTGTGTGCCTTTGATGTTGTAAACGCCCATATCTGACGGTAATCCCTTTTCATCACGTGGACCGTCTTCCTGTTTACCCGCGCCAGGAAATTAAACAAAAAGACAGTCTAATATATGTTTACTACATACATATTATACATTACATATTATCTTTTCAAACTAAGTCACAGAGCATAATTCCAGCATTCCACAAAAAATTATGTTTAACTGTTTGACAATAAAGTTTAAAATTACTTAGATCAAAGTTGTTTGATTTATCTCTCTTGTCTAAAAAGATTTTTTAGATATGTAAAGCCTTTTTATTGGTTTTAATATTTATGGTAAACGTAGTGATTATATTCTCTTTGTTTCTTATCATTAAAACTATGGTTAATCTACTGAGATTAACAATAGTTTTAATCATAAGAAACAAAGAGGATATACGTTTCTATCTATATATACATATAAATGAATCCCTATTTCCCTTGGTCACGCCATCACGCGTGAACGGCTGGACCAATTTAGCTAATTCTTTTTTTGTTGTGTTTGTTATTGTCAGGAGAAGGTTCTTATGAAAGAAAAAATTCATAAAATTGCGCGTTAAATTATAAAATTTAAGAATACTTCCACTATATAAAATTATTTCTAATCTAACCATAGCGCTTTGGACAATGTAAACTTTTTAATGTAACCTTTTGACGTTTGACATAGAATTGACAGAATGCGTGCAGCAAATATCGTCAAAGAGGATGTAATAAAACTGAATATCGTTTAAAACAGATGCTTCGGTCGGAGTTATTTTATTGATAAAAAATACATGTAAAGTAATTAATTTAGCTGTAATCGGGTTCAACTATATTAAGTGAAATTATTTTTGTGTGTGTTCAAGTGAGTCCCGAAATGGTATAGATTCAAATTTGAACCAGGTAGATGGTGCTGTAATCGGGTTCCAATATTTAGGTGAAATTATTTTTGTTTGTGTTCAAGTGGGTCCCGGGATAGTTAAAATTATAGATCTACCGGTAAGTGGCACCGTTAAAGTCTTCCTAAGCAGTGGGAGCTATTTTGATGATTTTTTGTTTTTATTAAAGTGGATTCGAGCATGGTTTAAATTAACTATTGGTCCCGGGAAATGTCGCTGCAATCGGGTTCTAGATTTTTATTTCTAAGGGCAGGACGTCTGCCAGGTACAGCTAGTATTTTATAAACGTAAAAAAATGTCACATTTATTAAAATGTTGGCGGTACTGTTTCTTGTACTCAAGCTAGCAAAAGTCGAGTTTAAGGTGATAAACCTTTTCATACCGCGACTGTACATAACAAATACAGCTGTGAGCAATATAATATAAGCATCTGTGGAAAATCTTATCACACGTCTCGCCACACACGTAATACCAAAATCCCAACCAAATAAAACATTCAATAACATAACGAGCAGAAAAATCACAGAAGTCAAAGTTGTAGCAAAGATTTTTATTGGAAAAGTTCTATATTCGCAGTTATGAACTAACGTTAAGCATCTTACAACGTTGGTTAGACTTGTGAGTACTTATGTATAATGTGTTGCCTTTGAAGCAAGTTTCTTAATAACTATAACATAAATTTAACGAAGCAGGTAAGAAAGACATTAACACATTTAAAATTAAGAAGAAACGTAGAAAGTGTTCAATGAAGCCCAAAGACTAGAAGCAATGCGTTTCGCGGTTTAAGAATTTTGTTTGAATTAGAGTAGTAGGTGCAGAACTACAGAAATCATTTATGCGTTCGTGAATTTAGGGCTCTTGCACACCAAATTTTTTTTAAGGCGCCGTCGACACGCGTTTCACTAACGCGCGTTGTCGGCGCCGCTGAACTTGAAAAAGCACTTTACTTGCGATTGCATCGCTGATGAGAAAAACAAAAAAACTCACGAGAAACGCACTATAGACGCGCGTGAGCAACTCCCCTTGCAAAGTAAAACGCGTCTAGGACGCGCGCGATCGAACCACATAGGTTCGTGTATGGCGCTGGAAACGTGCGTGCGCGTTGCCTTAGTGTTGCCTGGATTGATGCCATCGTAATATTGTCGACAAGTGCCTAATTAAAATGCGCTGTACGTGTGTGTTTGCAGCCAAACTGACGCTGGTACAGCGCGTCTGTATAGATGTAAATCCGCGATAGTAGCGCGTTAACAGCACGCGAAAAAGTCGACGTCTGCATACTACAATATTATGAACGTGGTTGGGATAACATCGCGTTGCCAGAGCCTTACAGTTGTGTGCGACGCGCGTCGACGGCGCCTTTTAAAAACGTGGTGTGTAAGGGGACTTAGATTTCAGATCCCGGTTAACAAAAAGATAGACCGAGCGACAAGCTCTCAGAATGAAGCCGGCTAAAGGGAGCCGATTTTGGAATAGGAAGCCGATCGCGCCTCAGTACTTTACGACAACTTAGTATTAAACTAACAAAAAGATTTTAGTACACAAAATTATAAAAAATAGTACAATGAAGGAAATTTACCTTATATTGTATTCTCCCTATAATCTCTTAAGGCTATTAGTAGAATACTAAGCCTAAGTCATCGAAGTCAATGGGTAAGGTTCCCAGAAGGCTGGCTACGTTACCTCGCTGGATCACCCTACTGACCCGTTGACTAAGGTGGGAACTAGCCGTCTGATCATCCGAAGAGTGTATAAGTATTAAATAATTGAAGTAGTACTGTTGGAGGTGAAATAGTTTGCAATGAAAATATTACTATTACCTACACAGAGGCAATCCACGTGTATACTAAGTAAGTTCATGCACACGAGTTTGTAAAAAATGCTTCAGTTAATTTGACGTTTTGTTCACTTAGGCTCCATTTAGTAGTTTAAAAAAAGTGTTAATTTAAATATTATACCTGATTTATTTACAGATAGCTTACTTGATTCATCTAATATTTAGATGAATCAAGTAATGGCTTAGAAAGAAAAAACTTAATTTGAAAAAAAGCGAAATTTGCGGGATGTCAAAATAGTATTTTAAGCCAGTTGTAGTTGTTTTCATACATATGCAGAAAAAATCTTCTGAAGCACATTCGCTCTGGATGTTAATACTAGATTCAAACTAACTTCAAAGTAGCTAGGGAACTTTTATACGTGACGGTGGTAAGTTGGGGCTAAATTAACTTGTATATTCTACCCGAACGTCCTCTATTCCACGAAAGGGGACGTAGGGGAGGTTTATAAGGAAAATTGGATCTTTGACTCGAAATCCAAGAACTAGCTTGGGTGCTGTCATTATACATAATGCACAGACACGTCTTACGCCAGGAGAATAGCGCTGAAAATATTAAGTATTTAACTTGAATAAAGTACGGGAAAGAAGAGAAAGAAAACTAAAGCCTATTTTATAAAAATATTAATATGTAATTTAAATGACTATGTGAGCAGTTTATAATATCTGTCTATAGTATCTACTAGAGTTGTCCGCGCGCCTACGCCCAGGGCCAAACCCTAGTAGGTACAGATAAATTAGCTTGGAAACGTTTTTGAGTTTGTAGTAAGTAGTGTACTGTCAGCACATAAATGAATAAACTAATACTTTTTATATATTTTTATAGGCAGGTACTTGATACGAAACTAATAATATTAAACGATATTAAAATTATAAATATAATTTTTGATACTAAATTTCAGTTTTAGAAGTTCTGTAAATATACAAATACTACCATAAACGCCAAAACGTCTCGAACTCTCGGAGTTAATTACCTAGACACGTGTCTAAATAATTCAAAAGATATCATAACGTACGTACGTTATGTAATATAAGGGTTTTGAATAAATATTCATATAATAACAATTCATCTTGACATAATATAAAAGAAAGTCGCTTTCCGCGTCCGTTTATCCGTCAGAAGATGATACAGAAGATGTTTTAGTTTAGATTTGTTTAGACATTTACCCCTTTCAAACCTTATGTTTATTTCTTTGATATTATTTATTATATTGACGTACTTTTTGGTCAAGAGTGAAGATTTTTCTTGGTTAAGAGATGTTCCATTTTAGTTTTATTTAGTAGTAGATATAATATAGTGTGTTTAGTGTTTTGAAAGTATTGACATACTTTGAGGGCGGTAATGTTTAAAAAAAAAACTTAATGGTCTGTTGTCAATATGTCATACTGTCATTAAAAAAGTTTCCGTTTTCCCTCCAAAAAATAGTGTGTCATTTCATGTATAATAGAAACTATTAACTATTTAAGCAAATAAAAATAGAAAAACAGTCTGTTATTAAATTCTGTTAATTTATTTCTCCGAAAGATAGTGTGTGTGATTCCATGTTTAGAGAAACTATTCAAGCAAATAAAAATAGTAACGGTAAACGTATTACCGAGACGCGGTCTCTATTCCCGGACTCATCTGCCCCATCGCCCATCGCATCGGTTCTGCGGCGTCATATCGTAGACTTTAAAATAAATAAGATTTTTTAAAACGGTTTTTAAATGCAAGCTTTTGAGATCCTGGATATCATGTAGCAGCAGAGTGCTAGCCAAGACAATTAAAACGACGGGTCTATCTTGTTTAGTACAGGAATTCCTATGACCACCTTCCGACTCCATCATCAGATCAGCTCCATGGTACCATATTATTGCATTGTCACGCGATATACATATGCGTGCAAAATTTCAGCTCAATCCGAAACCGGGAAGTTGGTCAAATTTAACTTGCAAGATTCCACCCGAATTTACATACATACATTCATTGCAAGTTAAATAAAAGCTTGTAATAAAGTCTCTTCGATTTTTCTAAAAGTTGACATAATAATTTTTACAAGAATTACAAAATATAGAAAAGTGTACGTTACTACAGCTAGCTACAACTTCCAGTAGTTTTTAACCGACTTCAAAAAGGAGGATGGTCTCAATTTTATTGTTTTTTTTATGTATGTACACCGGTTACGCTGAGGTTTATGATCCGATTTACATGATTCTTCTTAGTTTGATGCGGAATAGTTGTCATTTGGTCCCCAAAAAATTTAACATAGTTTGGTCCAGTAGTTGTTATTTTATGTTTTTTTTTTTTTTTTAATTTTTTATTGCAGGAGTTCAGCAGGCAGGCAGACGGCCCACTTAGTGGAAAGCGGTTACCATCGCCTATGGACATTTGCAACACCAAAGGTGCTACAAATGCGCTGCTGCTCTCTTAAAGGAGAGCAGCAGCGCATTTGTAGCGCATTCAAATTTTTATGATAAATTTCCGTTCCCGTTTATTGGGACTTATATTTTTTAAGGCACGAGGCACCTTTCGTAGGCCTACCCATATCTAGACACTAAAAAGTAACAAATAAAGATTTTTGACTAAGAATTTATTTAGTTTATTAAGAGACAAAATAATACAAAGTCTTTATTAAGTTATTTTATACTTTTTAGTTTTTGAAGTCGGTTTTTTTAAACGAATTTTTCTACAGAAATGACTGATACAAATAGACGGACGAGCATTACCATTTGGTAGTTCCGTTTTTGCCGTAGTAGCGACTAAAAAAGGTTCTACCTTCACTAAATTTAATTACTGGTGCTTCTAAGTAATTTGGGAACTTCTTTTTATTTTTATAGCTCTTCCTAATTAAAATGATATTTGGAAATGAGGGCGACAGAATTTGAAGCAATAAAAAATCCCTAAAACTCCACTTTTTCAAAAGCAGGCATCGTAACTTGCCCGAAACTTTGGCAGAACACGCCTCGGAGGTATTTGATTTCATTCCTGTAAAAGTTTTTAGTCATTTACTTGATCACGTAATTTATTTTAAGAAATTTTTGATATATATAATGCTTTCCTGAACCTTTATTTTGTACCACCTGTGCCCGCTACTTTGTTCGCACGGAGTTTGAACCTTATATACATTATACTAATACGTGAAGCAAAATTTTTTATACCCCTTTTTACGAAAATTATGCGTACGGAGGAGTATGAAATTTCGCACACTTACAGTTTATATAGAGAAGGAGTGCAGACGCTAATATTTTAATAAATTATGCATAAAAAGTACATTAAATCAATAAAAAAACATTACACGCACGACCATGTATTTGACACACATACGCATACATACTCTTTTGTTTATTGTTAAAGTCAAATCAACAGTGTAGCCTTGGCGAAATCTGTGATTATAGAAGGATAGTCTTTGACGACAGAACCTTAATAATGTTCAAACTTATGATTTAAATTAATTATTATGGTCGAATTTCGACCACGGGCGACCACTAGTTATTATCTAGTTATTAGCCAATTCTCATTTTAGCGCTTTGCTCAAATTTTTACATTTGACAGACATCATTTGATACCTACCCCATAACTTTTTGATAACAGAATTTTTGAGTAAAATATTGCCTAATCTGCGGACCCGAGCGGAGAGCTAATTTGTAATTAAGGAGAATACCAGGCATATTAATACCAGTTTTCATTTAAATTTTGCCATTTTGTTTAATCATCATAAAAAATCCCTAAAACTCCACTTTTTCAAAAGCAGGCATCCTAGCTTGCCCGAAACTTTGGCAGAATACGCCTCGGAGATATTTGATTTCATTTTTGTAATTGATAATTGTCGTTGTTTTCTTTTAATCATCATCACAGCAATCACTTTCATTTAATCAGTATAAATTAATCAATTTTATAGGAGAATAGTTATCTTGTAACTGTTAAGCGTAGATCCTTTATGACTTCACACGTTACCAGTCTGCGTATATGAGGCATTTTATTTACTTTTTACGTTTAAGTGAAACCTGACGAAAATAGGCTTTTAGTTTTATTGCTCACGGTCTACGTTAAGACGTGCTCGGCAACAATATAGCTACGTGTAAGTGTTGAACAAATTTTGACGTGTGGATACTTTTATGACGCTTAGAAAAACGAGCAGGAATACAAGAGGAAAACTAACCTGGCGATATGTGTTAGCGAAACCTACTTAACCCTAAAACGTATATTTTATAACTTCTTCTTTAATAGAAGGACATTTTATCAAACTTGGATGCCATTCTCAATGCTTTCAATAAATTCAGTGAGCCAGTATACAAGTGATTTTTTCAAATGGCTAAATCAGAAGCTATAAAATAAAGCGAAGAATAAACAAGGAATCTCGGAGCCAATTTTGAGGGCAACTAAAGCGGTTTTATTAGAATGAAAAGAAAAGGAAGAAAGACATATTTTATTCAGGACAAGCAATACGGAGTATTATCAATCATTAAAACAATAGAAACAGAATAAGTTCCAAAATTGGCGCCAGTCTTAGCATATGCTGGCCAATTAAGAACAGCGCTGTTCTTCCGCCTGGGACAAACAAGTGAAGTCATGAAAGACACAAATAATAATAACACATAATGTGCAATGCAGTTAAGTGTTAAGTAGTTGCAAGTTAAGTAGTTTAAAGAAAGAAAAAAAATACTTTATTTGAAGAAATAGCGAGTTAATTACATTCCTTATACATTATTATATACATAGCACAAAGACAACATAATAAACAAAATAGTTTAATTAAAAAATATTCATAATCATTAAGAAAAAAAACTGATATAATCATTGTACCGACCACGTGCGTAGTAAAACAAAGTGAGATAATAATAAAAACTAAACAATTTAGATTTTTGAAAAATCAATTACCCTACTCAAGAATCAAATCTGCTAATGGTGAAAAAAAATACACCTGTGTTATTACATCATACCAAAGTGTACATTTTAATGATCCATTTCTGTGAAGTAATTTTAAACGTAAAACTAAAAAAAAAGGTTTGTTTTAATAAAATTGTGTTTACTTTTAATTAAAATTGAACCCGTGACTCCTTTGAGTCTTATAACAAAAAACTTGAAAAAACGCTTGAAAAATTAACCTTGTGTGTAGTAAATATAAAGTTGACAATACTAAACAAAACTTTGTTCAGTAGTGCACGATCGAATAACACTAAACCAAATCCCACAACAACAGTCCATTTGCTATCCGCTCAATTCATGCCTAGCTAGGGTTACCATCCTCCGGATTTGGCTTAGCATGCCCGGATTGCCGGGTTCTCACGCGGCCTTTTCAGCTCTTTAAATATGTTTAGAAAATTACGAACATTTTTATATTCGCAATAAATTACTTTATTGGATCGTCCCCCGCATTAAGGGACCGAATACCAATTGATAAAGTTCCTTTTTCACCCGCGCCTGAATTTGTATGGCGCAAACTAGGGAAGGCCTACGTCCAGTAGTGATCCACGATAGGCTGACGACGGTAGAATTAAAGTCACTGCGTACATCTATTTAGCACTGCTCCCAAACTTTTTTCACCAATGTATTTCACGCCGCTTCCTCAATGAGTTAAATTTGTAAGAATGCACTCGTTTTTCGGAATCAAAAATGTCATACAATGTCAAATCAAATTCACGAAAATCGGTTTGTATCTAAAGCCGTGAAGAGGCAATAAATAAAAGTACAGCCTTGAACACAAATTGATCTACAACAAATTAATGAATATGTTTATAAGATGTTCAACTTTTGTCGGAAAATTTTATATTTCGCAATGGCAACCTAATGCCTCGAGGCCAACGTAACGAACTTTATTTCCATGTTAACAGATATATCCGGGTTCAAAGTACAAACAAGGGTAAGTAAGTTATAGCCTTTAGTTTATGGAGATCCGAGTAAACAAGACTCCCGCGTAAAGGGACTAACAAACTAACTGTATAAGTGCAATTCAATGCTTGCCCACGTTAACTTGACCGCACAGTATAGTTTAGGGATGTGGCCAACTTATGGCAATGAATCGACAATCGACATGTTAACAAATATTATCAAGACAAGTCAACTAAGATACTTTTTATAAACTTACTGAACGTCGCAACCTCATCGGTTTTGAACGAGAGTACTGTAACGGCCAGCGGTTAATGAGCTGACCAGGTTCTTCAATAAAGGGACTGGTTCAGAGAATATATAGTTAATATTATCAATCAAGAGACTTTTACAACCATGTGTTCGGTTCGCGGCCCGATACAATTCTGATCTCATTTGTTTTAGGAGGCGTTCCACGAATTAAATTCGAATAATTATATTTCTTAATATAAATGACGACTAAAGAGGATAGTCGTTACAGTACCTACATATGATGGCAGAACTAGGTACAAGTAACAAAAGTCAAATAGCGCATTTATTACTGTTTGAAAAGAATATAAATAATTTCTATAATATTTTAAATGTTAGATGATAAGATGTTATTCTAAAGCTTTTTCTTTTATATGTAAAGATATTAGAATTGATTGCAAAATGTGTCCGCGTTCCTCTAATCATATTCAGTCAATTGTACTCCGCTTCTGAAGTTTAAGCCTCAGGCCTTCTCAAGTTTACATCACATATTCCGCTCCTTCGATTTTTTCATCCAGCCATTTATCATTATCATGTACCTAATGTTAGAAGAAATTCTATGTAGAAAACAACATATATTAAAAGAAATAACTTCTATTCTTGAACATTCTTGTTTTGGAACCCTATACTTCTTCTACTTCTTTTGGAATTATATACTAATTATACCCTACATTAAATGTTACAGTGTAATAATCTGGCAAAAAATCTATTCCAACACAAGTTGAACGAAACTAAAATGAAAACGTTGACAGCATCTATGCTTGAGTAGGTTAAGCCTTTGTCAGCCTTTGTCGATTAGATTCCTGGCATGGTAAATTTCGTAAACTGACTTTTCATTATTTACTTTAAACTAGGTGCCTGGGATTGGCCCAGAGTAGTGTGTTGTATATCAGCAACCGCACAAGCGTAATCTGCTTAGCTTGAGAATATACAATGTGTGTGTTTGTCTTTTTTTACGTATTACTTATGTGGTCCTTATGTTTAATGTAGCTGAAAAATATTACATTAAACAGGTAAGTAGTGTCATAAAGAAAATAATGATTTATTTATGTCTCAATTTTATATTGATATATACTGCAATAAAGTGTTTATTGTATTATGCTATTAGGTACACATTGTAGCTTCATACGAGTAGATGATCTGAAATTTTTGACCAACTGTGAACATTTCCACAAATAAAGAATCGATTTTAATATCGACTAAACCCATCACTATTTAAATGGGGTGCGTCTTTAAACATTTGTTTCATAAACTGAAACTGGCCATCTACAGCTTTTATAGTATGTATCCCAAATTGCGTTTGAAATTGGAATAAAATATTCTTCTAATATTAAAAGGTGACATTCTCGCTTTATGGCTTGGTCGGATATTTAATTGGAGTTTTATTAGGTTACAGCTATTCCATTTATTAATGGAATAATTCTAATACTATAGATTATTTATTATATATGTATTTAATTTATAAAGTAATTTAAGTATCTTTATTTAATTTATAAAATATGTACATTAAGTATGTTTGTTTATGATGTACCTAATAATCTGCACCACCTACATCGCCAGATTAGGTTAAACTATTTCTTATGTTAGGTTGCCTGGAAGAGATTGCTTTAAGGACTTTAAGCGATAAGGCCGCTTATTGTTTCTACCATGACAATATTGTAATTGTGTGTTTTTGAAATTGTATTACATTTGGTGAACAATAAAGTGTTATTTATTGTTCACCAAATATAATATAACGCGGAAGTTGTAAAACACTCCGTGGGGTGCAAAGCAACCAGAACAACTACTATATTCAAGACAATTTATATACATTCATATGATATTAAAAATAACTATTTGAAAAGTTGAATAACGGAAGGTTTGCTTAATAAGGATTCTTGCTCGATAATATTATGATAATTGAAGTAATATCATTTTTCATCGTTAAGAGGCGCTGAGTATACGTTTAGTGAGAAACAGGTATATATATTTTTTACATTAACACAAGTAAACATTACAAATCTAACCAATGTACTATATAATTGTGTTTAAGATAATTGTATAGGGATATAGTAAAACTAATAGTAAATATTCTGCAATGTATTGTTGTTTATCCACGAGTGGTTTTTTAAACTTTTAAGTTGGTATACTGAGTGAAAAGAGAAAAAAAGTGCTATATATTGGTAATATCAAATTACATTGAAAACAAATATTCCTTTATTTAAAAAAATAACAGTTTTTCAAAAAACAATCTGCTTTAACCAGGATTGAAAAAAAATATTGCAGATACATAAATATTTATTACACATAATTACAGAAAACTTACCTATATTTTATAAGTCTATGGGAAGGTTCAGTAAAATAAATACGAATTTTATTTCTTCTAAAAAAAGAACAGCATGAAATTATTTAAGTATTTTTTTTATACTAAAAAACCATTTCGAGGAATAGTCTTCCTAATCATTTCTGTCTAGTTAAAATTCAAAATTACGTATAATCCCCTTGTATTTTGAAAGAAATGTGTTTGACCTTTGTTTGACCTTACTAAATCCTATGACGTCATTAGCATCTGGTGAAATGCATATGAATACCGTAGCTATTCAGTTTTAAAACACAAAACGACCGACATTTTCCTTTTTATGTCATTGTTATGTCATACAACATAACATAAACAAACATTTCATTCGACGTATTCCAGAATAAAATTATGTAAATTAGCTCTTCAGACCAATATTTAGCAAATATCTGTATACTAAATACTTAAATATGATCTTAAACTAAAAGTCAAAGAAAAGTGCATTATGTAAACGAGCGTTTTCGTAAACTGCGGTTGGAACGATGTCGAAACCTTTTCAAGGGATACGATCCAAAAGTAACCTGTTTACCAATAAGAAGATCATCATAGTGGAAGAAAAGTTTAATACGGTAATACGCCTTACGCTAGAAGTTAATGCGTTCAGCCTTCTGTACACAATGTCCACCACATTCATCATCAGGAAGTGTAATGGTTTGATGAGGTGTTTCCTACGAGGAGGTCACTTCAAGGCGCAACATTTCCAAAATCACATATAGGAAGCAACGATTTAACCATTAAGTGATACTCTATTCCCTGGATAGCAGTGGATTTTCCAACAGGACTCTGCACCCTCCCATAAAGCTAAGTCTATCTAAAATTGGTTGCAAACCAATTTGCCGGGCTTTGTTCGCAGCGAAGATTGGCCATTTTTGAACTCTGACTTGAATTCTTTGGATTATTCTTTATAAACTGTATTAGAGCTAATGGCATACAGCAAAATTTACTAGAACCTGAATTTATCTCAAGGGAGCCCATACCAATAAATCAAAAATTATTCCTATTGAAATGATTTGAACCACCACAGAAGAATGGCCCACACCTTTAAAGCTTATAAATTAATTAATTGAAAACAAGGATGGCTATTTTGAATAATTTAATTTTATATATACATAAATCTAGATGTTAGTAGTTATAATTCATGTAAACAATTATGAATATTTAACATTCCTCCATAAAATATTTCAGTTTTATTTTGTCTGAAGACTTATGAACACACATATAAGATAATGACTATATAGCTTAAGAGTTCACATTAAGAGTTATAAGAATTCGATGATTTTCTATACTGAATACAAACTATTGTGAGTTATAAATATGTGAGTGCCATATATTTATATATGAATTGATTGATATATCTTTTGACTTGTTATTTTGTAAGATGAAATATTAAATAACTTTTAGCAGTTAAACTTGTTTATTTACTTAAAACACTTATTAATAATAATTTAGGACATATAATCTTTTCAGAAATGTTCAGTTTTATGCATTTCTTTTTTCTGCAGGCTAGTATTTGGTATTTTCTAATGCTCGAATGATGAGTATTTGGTATTTTCTCTATGTTTTTAAAATTTTCATGTAAACTGCAGCGCATAATTCATATAAAGTTCTATGTTCAAGCATAACCCTTGCTTGTACAGAAAAGTTGTTGTTGCTAGTTCTTTCCGGATGACCTGAAAAAACAATTGATATAAATTGTCTGTTTAATAATTTGCATAGTCATTATTTCACTCATAAATCTACATATTAGTAACTATGTTACACATCAAGATTATTAAGATAGATATTATTAACAGATTTACAATGAATAAGGTGTTTGTCACAAATCTTCATATTCCATAAAATCCTTCAAGCTTTAGAAGATGTGCTCGATTAGCCACTTTTTAAGCTGTATGTGTAAGTGAATATATTTAAAACTACTAGAGAGTTTAATATTTTCCGGTAAGTTGTTGTATATGGTCAGACCTATAAGATACCTTAGAAATCAAACACACTATACAATGGTCAGGACAGTGGTGCAATCCTATGTCTGTTCCTTTATTTGTATGTATTTATATGAGATACTTTACTTGTATTATAAATTAATAAGAAAGTAATATAGGTTGTTAGTTATTTGATTGTACCATATTATCAAATAAGTAATTAATATTATATTAATCGTTTTCTAATAATCGGTCAGTTTCTAATTAATTAGTGACATTTTTGAATAAAACAGGTGCACATTTTAGACGAATTTCGACTCCAACACAAAATATACATCTATCATCATCTATCAGTTAAATAAGTAATTAATATTACTGGTTTTATTACATGGATGAAATTTATAGACAGTAATAGTAATAAAATACACAAGTTCTAAAAGGAAGTAGCGGCGTCTGATGAAATCTTGATATAGACGAACAGGATGAATTTAGACACGTTCCCAAAACTACTTACATCAGGATTTTAACTCTTATTTCTCCAATATTATGTACTGGAAGCTATGTACTCTAATAACATTACATTGTCAACTTTAGGTAGGTTTTGCGAATCAGCTTTTACAAAGTTGACACTCGTATGCGAAGATCCGGCCATGTTGACAAAGAAAATATTTCATATATTTTCAATAATAAAACACTTCACTTTTTTGTTGCATGATTCCAAAATTATTTTCTAAGGATGAAATGAATTGTAATTAATAATATTAGCATTCAGAAATGTCGCATTAACCGCTGATCTGAATCCGATTTACCCAATGTTGCCAGGTTGCTAATAATGAAATCACAAAAATTTTGAATTTTTGTAGATAGACACACGTGTGTATATGAAACTAACTCCCAACGCATTGAGTGAAAAAAGGCTTTGTCGAACGTCGCAATGATTTTTGAAGTTAAAAACTTCTGTGGGCACTTTTGGGGTGGGGAAAATGCACTGAATCCCGTGACCGTCACTCTGAGATACTAAGTTTTTACCTCTGA
The DNA here is from genome assembly GCA_019925095.2 of Dendrolimus kikuchii. NCBI lineage: Eukaryota > Metazoa > Arthropoda > Insecta > Lepidoptera > Lasiocampidae > Dendrolimus > Dendrolimus kikuchii. The sequence goes on from CM034407.1 coordinate 11,608,921, forward strand.
AGTGCCGTCCCAACATCTGAGAGATTTTTAAGTCTGACTAACGACCCCCCCTTAATTGAAACTGACAATACAACCTTTTTATTCTAACTGTATTGACAAGATCATTGAATAATGAATCATGTATAGGCCAGAGATTAAAAATGATAACCTAAATGTGATACCAAATCAAAGTATTTTAATGGTCGAATGTTTTAATTGCGAAAAGAATACTTTATTACAAATAAAGAAAGTAATGTCATTGCGATGTCTAATAGAATAACTGGAATTTTTGCCTGGTAATCAATGAATTACAATATTACTTCGTAATACCGAAGTAAGAAAGAGAGTTGGTCTGAAAGAGTGTCGGGGTGAAGGTAAGGAAAGGAATGCTTCGGTGGTTCGGCCATGTAACAAGAATGCATGATGAAAGAATGACTAAACAGATATACAATGCAAAAGTGGATGGATGCAGAAGTCATGGAAGGCCACGACATACCTTACATGACTAAATTGATCGTCAGAAGGTGATGTCAGGAGCCTTAAGAACAGACGAGCGTGCATGACAAGAGCTATGAATGTCAAAGAAGCGAGTGAGGTGTGTAAGAATAAGCCTGAATGGCGCTCTGTTGTTCGTGCCTACCTCGCAAGGGAACTGGCGTGAAGCTATGTATGTATGTATCTAATCAATGAATGGTATCAAATTATAGCTGTATATTTTTCAATATAAGCTCTGTAAGATTGATTTTTCACTAAAGGTCACTTTATATAATTTACCGATAACTTTAGAAAATAATAATAGTTGAACACGAAAAATTATAAACATAGCGACCAAATTGCTAAGCTGGCCACACTAAAATGATCACGATATGTCATAATGAATAATGACAGTAATATTTAAATAGTAGCACAGATTATTATGATTAGTAGGTTTTATTTTCGTTTTATAGGCAAAGGAATTAATGTAAAGTTGTCCCCAATGACGTCATCGGAGAATTTTTTTAAATATCGAATTAAAAAAAAACTATCTCTTAAAACACAAAAATATTCAAATTAGTATCTTAAAATACCCTATTTTACGTAATAAAAATATAAAATCAGAGCGTAATTTTTTTTTAACAATCCCCATTAATATCTTACAGAGTAAAACTACGTTTTAACGGTTTTAAGCGCGGTAATTTTATTTGATTTTGGTTTTTCCGACGTTTCGGCCACTTTTCAGTGGCCGTGATCACGGAAGACAAAGATGTCAAGTGTCAACGAGTATTGTTAAAGTTTTATTTAGCCTACCGCCAACTTATTAATTTTAATTATTTAATTTTAATTTTGTTTATGGTTATTATTTAATCTATGGGAGCCTAATCTAATTTACTACCGCTTCGCAACATGTTATGGCTTGAAGAGAAGAGTTTACAAGCTTGATTGTGAGTGCGGATTGTCATACATTGGGCAAACAAAGAGGAGCATAAAAACACGAGTAAAAGAACACATTGCTGACATGAAACACACAAGGTCTACGAAGTCTGCGATCAGTGAACACACGCTGGATAAACCCAACCACTACATCAGATTCGATAACCCACAAATCCTCGCGAAAGAGAATCGTTTCATACCTAGAATGATGCGTGAGGCTATTGAAATCAAAAAACACCCAAATTTCAATAGAGAAGATGGTTGGCAAGTACCACCTGTTTGGGATCCAATTATCAAAACTATTAAGACCCAAACCCAGCAAAAACCAGCTGCCAGACCTCAAGACACTGTGAGCTCTTTCTGCGTACAACGGAACACAAACCAACTTCACTGATAATTACTTTTATTTTTCCTTCCACCCATTTTAATATTATATAAAATTATTAGAGCTAGGCATGTTTGCTGAAGAGTTTCTTGCGCCGCTTCTTCTCTTCAAGCCATAACATGTTGCGAAGCGGTAGTAAATTAGATTAGGCTCCCATAGAGTAAATAATAACCATAAACAAAATTAAATAATTAAAATTAATAAGTTGGCGGTAGGCTAAATAAAACTTTAACAATACTCGTTGACACTTGACATCTTTGTCTTCCGTGATCACGGCCACTGAAAAGTGGCCGAAACGTCGGAAAAACCAAAATCAAATAAAATTACCGCGCTTAAAACCGTTAAAACGTAGTTTTACTATGTATACAAGTCGCGAAAACTTAAGAAAATATTATAATATCTTACAGCTTTAAAAAAGTTAAAAGAATGAAGAAAGGCCAAATCACCGTCAGCTGAGAACATTCCCAAAAGGCTGGTCGCGTTACTATGTTGAATAGCAACGCTTATGCGTTGTCCAAAACACAGGCCAGCCTTTTGGTCGTGTGAAACTTCTATCACCTGTTTAGATAGGTCTCGATGAAGGCTGTCAGTTTCTAGACCTCATGGCTCCAGAGTTTCGACACCAAAAGTTACAAATATGTATCTGCTGCCGACGGATGCATTTAGTCCTTTATTTCGCATTAAAAGATATGTCGGTGTCTAATTTGTAAGCAAATTGCTATTTCTTGAAATATTATAATTTTTTAACATTAGTGACCCGGTTCCAGTCTCCCTTAAGAGGGCAGCAGCGCATTTGTAGCACCTTTGGTGTTACAAATGTCCGTAGGCGATGGTAACCGCTTTCCATGAAGTGGGTGGGCCGTCTGCCTGTCTGCTGAACTCCTCCAATAAAAAAAAAATATTATTAAATCCGTTTGCTTACACAGACAAGTTATACAAATATTTTTATATTATACAAATGTAAGAATAAAGTAAGGATTGACCGATGTAATTTAAAAAAATATAACTTTTAATTTAATTGTTTGAATATAATAATATCATGGAAAAAGAATATTATTGTATGTAGAGTTTAGCAGCGGCTAAATTTGTATAGTTAAACTCAACATTATCTAAGATGGTTAAAAGATGTATTACTAGAATGTACCAGAAACTAAAACTAAACAGACTATATATGCATAGTAAATTAGTTTCTGAAATTTACCTTACCAGGAATCGAGCCCATCACTTCTGCGTTGCAATGAAGTAGGCAAAGGCTTAGCCCGCTCAACCATCTGCGGTGTGGACGGCCTTTGGGCCGTCATGGCAAAAATGGGAAATGAATAATAAAAATTGCAATCGCTCATTAAAAAACGTAACCCTGTAAAGTTTCAATATCGTACACTATCCAACTATCCAACTTTGTAGATGCGGTCACTCGTCATTATTGTCTCGAATTATATTTTTAATAATATAATTTATATTCGTAATAATTTGAGTGCCTATAAACAATATAAGGATATTCACAATTTCAACACCAGGCATAGTAATAGACTGATATTGCCATCTTTTAGATTGCAAAAAGTATTTTCCTCATTCTTGGGGGTTGGTATACGCTTCTTTAATAAGATTCCGAATGAAATGTTAGATCTGCCTTTTACTAAATTTAAAACCAAATTAAAAAGTATCTTGCTAAAAAAGGGATACTACACTATTGAAGAATACTTAAATGACAAAACTTCATTTACATAGCAGCTCGATCTAACCTCTTATACTATATTTTGTATAACATTTTTGTCTTGACAATCAAGTAACGAATTTATTATGCAGTGTAAAATTTTAGTACGTCATGTCATTATTATAACTATAATAACATTTTTCTTTTCTTTTATTGTGTCTGTCTTACTAAGTATGCACTGTTTACTACATCTCCATAATTCTTCGAAAAGTGATTGTGTAATATTTCTGTATAAAATTTATTTTAAAAAACAAGAAAAGTTTGAGATAATCAATTTTTAGTTACACGTGTCGCTGGGTAGTTTCTTCCTGCCTCTTCTCCTTAACAGCAATAACACGTTGCGAAGCGGTGTACATAGACTAGGTAGTAAAATTAAATTTTAACTTATATGTTAAAGGCGTTCAAAAGGTGTTCTCCAGTGGAACTTATTTGGAATAAAAACTTTTAAATTTGAATTTGAATTTATCTAATCATATTTCTTTAAAATTATCGACAAATTTGGTCTCGAAAAACGTTTAAAATAATTATCACTTAAGTCTTGTTTGTGACAATACAAGATTGTTTTATAAACACTTTTTTATTTCAAGTCCTATTAATAAATATAACTACCATGCAAACGCTCTGTTATGTAATAATTATATTATGAAATTTATAGGTTTTTTAAAATCAAAATGAACGAATTAAAAACCGTGTCAATCGTATTATTTTTGGCAATCACTGAATGCAAGGCTTTCGGGTTACAACCACCAACATTACCAAAAAAGGATTTAAATGCCTGGTGGGGTCCTAAAGAGTTGATAGCTTTCAACGATACAAGCATCAGGCCGTTTAGGATAGTTTTTCATGATGAGGTAAGTTATTTATTCATTATAATATCCTACGCTATTTTTGGTGCGACATGGAAATGCTTTAAGGCAGTCTCTACTATTCCGGGACAAACGATGACGTAAAAGTGGCAGTACCTGCCAAATACCTCTTTTTCGATATGAAATCCGTTTACGGACTAGACACCCTATGCTCAAAAGCAGACCATGACGTAGTGCGAGACTGGTACTGATTCCCAAATACCTTATTCTTCGATGTGGAATTCGTTTAAGGATTAGACACGCCACTGCTTGGGATTGACAATTATGTAGTGTGGGACTTGCAGAGACTGCCAAATACCTTTTTTAATGTGAAATCTATTTGCGAACTAGACACCTCATTGCTCGCGGACATCATGACATAATGAGGGACTTAACGGCAACTTTTTTTCAGAATATAAACTAAACCACCACGATATTCCTTAAGTCGCCTTATTCTGGGGCTGTAGGAGTAAAACGATGCTAAATCTGCCAGCCACCTTGTCTGGCGTGAGCCTATCCCTGTGACTGTCACATACCTATTAAATCCACCCTGGAGTTCATTCTGTGCGCTTAAGTTAGTGTCACAGTTAACAAAGCCTAAGGCTAGCGCCAAAAGACTGCCAGGTACGAGCTTGTAGCCAGGCCAATTTTATCTTGCTAGAGGGATTGTAAAGGCAGACAAAAAAGAGATGGATGGATTGTGTAAAGGAAGACATAATGATTTATTTTGTGCTGTGACAGATTACATAATTAGGTAATAATAGATAAGTATCGAAGGAAAAGATATATTGTGCCGACCTCAAATAATTGTGAGAAGGTGAAAAAAAAGAGAGCGTAGGATTAACCAACCACACCAATCGTCTTCTCACAGCAAAAAAAATATTTTTAATGTAGTTTTTTTACGTTCAGGTATATTAAAAAGTAGTAAAAAAAATCCTGTTGTAGATTAGTGGTTAACGTACTTGCGTCCGAAGTTTAGGATCAGAAAAGCGTGAAACTCTTTTGCAATTTTCTGACCCAACATGCATATTGTTACACTAGCACATATTGACGAATGAAGAAACCTACACATCGAGATAAACGATGTGTCAAATCTGTCAAGCCACCTTGGACAAGAAGCCTTACCCCAGCAGTAGGACCTTTCTGGGCTGCTATAATATACTAGAAAGATCTTTCTGCGGAAGAATGAATAATTTTTGCTCATTGTGTTTTCTAGATGATAGTAGATTTAAGATATCGACTGTTAAACTATCGACGACCTCCTCCACCATTGGAAGGAGTTGGCTTCGAATATGGATTTAATACTGCCATCTTGGACAATTGGGTCCAATATTGGGCAAACGAGTACCCTTTCAAAGAACGAGAACACTTTCTCAACATGTATCCGCATTTTATTACCAATATACAAGGATTAGATATTCATTTCATTAGAGTTAAACCTATGGTAAGAAAAATTATTTTAAAATGAAAATACCTTAAATCTAAATGTAAGTTAACATAATATAGTAACATAATTATAATAATTATCTATTTGTGAATAAACTGTGTTAGAGTTTCTTTAAAGACATATGTAAGAAACTCTTTGACACTACCCGTGATCAGAAGGCTGGCTCATATTTTGCACAACAAATAAGTATTGCCATACAGCGTGGCAATGCAGCCAGCCTTCTGGGCACGCTCCCCGTTGGCAGTGATCTGCTACATAATGTATTTTAGTTTCAATGTTTTTGGTTTTGTTTTTACTTTATTTAGCATATATATTATTAATTAATACTATATGATAATAATCTGATAAATAATATTTTGATTTATATAGATTCAAATGTTTATAATAATTATATACAATTAAATAAAAAAATACTATAAATAATATGGGCCCAAACCGCTTTCGGCTGGGAACATGCCCATGCCCACAACGTTGACCGCATTCCCTTCGCAGTGGATGGTAATGCCTATACGTTGCGCCAGGTACAGACTAAGCTGGGACGCCGTCTCCTCCTTCTGCGAGCGCGTTATGCTGAAGGAGGTGGCGGAACGGGAGCATGAGCGCACATCACTGCTCCGCTCCCGCCAAAGGAGGACGCGTCGGCGCCGGAGGGCCAGCCAGGACCTTTATCCACTGTAAGCGGATGGCGTGGGTGAGACCTCTTGGAGTATAGAGGTTCTCACTCACCTGCACATGCCGTCGAGATGGGAGCGCGGCGTGTTCCGCACGCGCTCACCTCTCCTCCCATGGAGCGAGTTACAGACCGCCCTACGCCTAAAGAGCTTGAAGATGCTGGGGGACAAAAGTAGTCCTCCGGTAGTGGAAGAGGCCTCGCGACTCCCACGCCTGCCAGGGCTGCGGAGAGGCTAGGTCATAAACCCTGGCATAAGACGAAGGACGGAACACCCAGGGCTTTTAGTGGGTATCCCTAACCTGGGAGTGGCAATAGCATGGCACTGGTTTTGACTGGGCATGCTAGTGCCACCCCCGATCTGACGAATCCCACACTAGGTCGCGAATTATTCCCTTAAGTTTCTGCCCTTGTCGCGACTTAGTCCTCAAACGGATTTCCCCTGGTTAAAAAAAAAAGGTACAGGTTAGCCAAATATTAGTGCGGACAATATAATTATGTTACAATGATTGCATTGAAATACAACTTTTAAGTCTTACGTTTAAGGTATACCCAGGACAAAGAGTACTACCTCTTCTCTTGTTACATGGATGGCCTGGATCAGTAAGAGAATTTTACAGCGCTATACCGTATTTAACTGCTATCACGAAGAATCGGGACTTTGCTTTAGAAGTAATTGTGCCAAGTTTGCCGGGATTCGGTTATTCTGATGTAAGTAGTTACTGCCATATTCAGAATCCATTAACAAATCATTAATTTTAAATGATGATAATGCTAACATATTTAGATCGAGGCAAGTGCAAGGCAGCCTTGCAAGGCAACTGTTTGCAAGGCTGATACGAGATATGTTGTAACTTTACAAATGATACCAACGGACATTTTCATATTAAGTGAAAGCAAGTTTGTAGGCTTCTTTACGGTTTTTAGAGAAGCCTAAAAACTCTGGCTCGAAAAAAAATCCGCGGAGAAAATGGAACTAATTAATATAGATCAGCCCAGCCACTATCAAATATTTTAATATAAGTAAATAGATAAAATAAAAATGAATATTACGACGGCCTCTGTGATTGAGCGGGCTAAGCACTTGCCGGCCTACCTCACTGTAACGCAGAGGCTCCGGGTTCGATTCCTGGTATGGTAAATTTCGGAAACGATTTTTCACTGTTATTTCTGTATTTTTGCAAAAAGTATACTTTATTACTTATTTAAAGTAATAAATAACTTTACTGGAAACTGATTTTGCAATCTGGGGCAATTCTCTGTACTAAGATGGGCAATGTCATTTAGTGTGAATTATATGAATTGTATAATATTATTAGTTGATATATGGCATATTTTCGGTTAAACGCTTTTTTCAAGATTTCGTAGTGATATTATATTTTTTTTTTAAGATAACACAGTATAATCTAGTACAGTGAAAGAAACAGCTTATATTCTATCTATAATCCCTTGAGACTATAAGTAGAATACTGAGCCTAGGTCATCGAAGCCCATGGATAAGGCTGGGTATATTTCCTCGCTGGATCGCCATACTGATCCGTTGTCCGAGGTAAGAACCAGTCCCCTGATCCCGCGAAGAGTCGATAAGTCGTTTTGAAATATCTTTGTCATGCTCATCATGCTCATGGCCTCAGGACCCCTCGGTCCGAGCGTTTCAACAGCAAGCGGCACAAACATTATACTCGTAACTCTCACCGAGGGTTGCATATGTGTGCTGCTTGAGTGATTCGGCTGTTTCCACTAAATAACTAATACGTAGGTCACCTCTACATAATCCTTCAAAGATCGTAATTCAATACGTACTTGGCTGTTTCTTTAATCTACGGTTATAATTTAGGAAACTTGTAACTAAACATTGAAAATAATAATTCCAGTAGATATCGTTATCTTATTAATGTAAATTTATTATAAAACAATTAGAAATCGCGTATTAGTCTAACATTTAACGCCTGAAGCGAAACTACAGCAACTGACTTCTTCCGCTACAATTTACAGTTTTGTACATACATACATAACTTCACGCCAGTTCCCTTGCGGGGTAGGCACGAACAACAGAGCGCCATTTAGGCCCATTCTTACACACCTCACTTGCTTCTTTGACATTCATAACTCTTGTCATGCACACTCGTCTGTTCTTAAGGCTCCTGACATCACCCTCCGCTAGTACACGATCAATTTGATCATGTAGACTGTTGTGTCAACTGTTACACGTAGATTATACATAGGTAGGCATATGTAATATATACTTATGTATGATGTATCTATAATATAAAAAAATAATGGTCCTAGTTTGTACAATGCATTTAAAAATCTAAAAATAAGGGGGGCTTATTCGAACCAGCGGATTCCGAAAGTGTAACTCTTAGAATTTTTGTCTGTCTATCTGTTAGAGCCTAATATAAAAAGGGCTGAAGGGATTTAAATGAAACTCGACACGGAGTAAGCTTACATCCCGGATCAGTATTATCTTATTTATGAATCCGACCGTCACATTTATCATGGATTCCAAATATTGCAGTGAATTCTTCAAAGTATTGTTAGGTTTATAACAATCTCAAAACAAATAAGTACACAATTATGATATATACTTACAAATTCAAATTCAAAATAAATTCCACTGGAGAACACTTTTTGAAGGTCATACATGTAAGTTAAAATTTAATTTTACTTCCTATTCTATGTACACCGCTTCGCAACGTGTTATTGCTGTTAAGGAGAAGAAGCGGCAAGAAACTCCTCAGCAACACGTCTAGCTAAATATTGTTTTTCTTTGTATTTAATATTCTATTTATATCTCAAACCCATTTTTTTATAAGTTTAAGTTAAAGACGTACTTCGCACCGACTTCTGTATGTTGTAGAAAATATATGTATTTTTCCTATTTAGTTACTTATGAAGTAGGTGTATTTTTAATAAAACCTTCACCTTGAACTGTACCTTCAATTTCATTGTTTATGGTCAAACTTAAGAAATTTCGTAATGCTCATCGAAACGCACAGTGCGATCTGAGGCATGACACAAGTGCTATATGACTCTTGAAATTTATGTATTTTAATCTATATATATAAAAGAAAGACGTGTTAGTTACACTATTTATAACTCAAGAACGGCTGTACCGATTTGGCTGAAAATTGATGGGGAGGTAGCTTATAACCAGGAAATGGACATAGGATACTTTTTATCCCGTTCAAACCAGTAGGTGGCGCTGACATCGGGTTCTAGAATCTTCCTAATCACCTGGAGCGATTTTGGTGATTTTGTTTTTGTGTGCTTGAGTGGGTGCCCGGATGGTTTAAATCCACAATTGGAATCGGTAGGTGGCGCTTGGAACGGGTCCTAGATTTTTATTTTTTCAGAGCAGGACAACGTCTGCCGGGGCCGCTAGTTTATTATAATTTGTTTAATTTATAGATATATGCTATTTTTTTAGTTATGTTTGTTGCTACAATGATTTTATATATGCAATTGTTATTTAAATTATTGCTTTATTATATTGTTTTTTAGTTTGCAAATCATTTACCATTATCAAGCTGCATTATACTGTATATATTGTTGTTGTTATGTGTGTTGTATTGTCTACAGTGACTTCACATTATGGTCCCAGACGGAAGAACAGCGCTAGTCCTTGTTGGCTAGCATTATGCTGAGGCTGGGTCCAATTTAGGACTTGTTTTGGTTCTATTGTCTTTTTATTTCTATCTATGATAACTTAGTTTTTGTCCTAAATAAAACTTGTTTTTCTTTCTAATACATTTTTTAAATATTATATTTGTTTTCAGGCTGCAGTTCGACCAAACTTAGGTGTTTCAGAAATGGCTATAGTGCTAAGAAATTTGATGCAGAGGCTGGGTCACAAACGATTTTATATACAAGGTGGTGACTGGGGGGCTGTAATTGGATCTATAATATCTTCTATATTTCCTGACGCAAGTATTGATTGTTATCTACCATCGAAGTGATTCCCAACCTTTTATGACCCATCGCCTATTTCAGAAGAGGATAAAAATATCAACGATCTGTGGGCTAAATAGTTAATTTTATAAAAATCAAGTTGTTTTATTTGGATAAAAATATGGATTGTTTAAAGATATTATATTTTATATTGTGTTTTTTAATTACCTGGCCTAAAAAGACAGCTGCTGATCGACCTTTTTTTATTATTCATAAGTAAGTTGTGTGAGTGGAATCAACATTTTACCACTGTGAGTTGAATCCTACAGAAATTCTATAGGAATCAACTCAAAGTGGTTAGTTACTCCAAACTGACAACTAAAAAAAATGTCGATCACAGCTTTCATTTTAGTACAGGTAATTAAAAATCAGAGTACTATAGTTTAACGTACACATATTTGTGGCATATTAGCGTGCAAAGGTACATACATACATATATACATAACTTCACGCCAGTTCCCTTGCGGGGTAGGCACGAACAACAGAGTGCCATTTAGGCTTATTCTTACACACCTCACTTGCCTCTTTGACATTCATAACTCTTGTCATGCACACTCGTCTGTTCTTAAGGCTCCTGACATGCGTGCAAAGGTATGCTAGGTATATGCTTAATTTGCTTTCGAATGTGCTGGGGCCACTCCTGCGATAAATTTAAAGATTTTCACTGTGGCCAAATGTGTTTTATTTATACATACATACATAACTTCACGCCACTTCCCTTGCGGGGTAGGCACGGACAACAGAGCACCATTCGAGCTTATTATTACACACCTCACTTACTTCTTTGACATTCATAACTCTTGTCATGCACGCTCGTCTGTTCTTAAGGCTCCTGACATCACCTTCTGCTAGTACACGACCAATTTGTTCATGGAAGGTGTGTCGTGACCTTCCACGACTTTTGCATCCATCCACTTTTGCATTGTATATTTGTTTAGTCGTTCTTTCATCATGCATTTTTTCCACGTGCCCGAATCAGCGGAGCGAGTTAAAAATAATGCTGTAGTGGAACACTTACAAGCCAATGGATGGCGCTGTGCAATAATCGAGGTCGCAAACGATTCCGAAACATACAAAGAGTATATACAAATTTAAAACAGTAATAGATGGGCCTAGGCCTGCGAGGAACAACAATAGCCCCGCTGGAAGATTTTCCTTTGAGACGGAGGAGCATTCCATCTCGCTAAAACGCCATTAACGTATAGCCGTATCAGTGTATATACATACGTTGTCTGTCAATATGTAACGTTATTAACAATTTAAACAATATCGCAACACAAATAAAACATTACACCCATCGCCACATCTGTACATCGAGATAACCGATGTGACAAATCCGCCTTGGACAAGCGTGACCGGTATACTGTCTGTATTTTTTATAAATAGGAGACCCGAGGCCAGCAATGGGACATTCATTGGCTATTATTATAAAACCTGAGGCCTTACTCTCAAATGCTTTTCGTCGTTCGTTTTCGTCGGATCAGCCCGAAAGAGTTGATGAAATATTAGATGAAAAAGAAAGAACAATGATTTCTTTAAAACAACATAATACATAACACAAAAATAAATGGAACACAATGGAAAATATACTTAAGTATATAAAAAAATAAGTAAAAAAGTTCTAAATCGACAACGAACAATGAAAGATGTTTTTTAGAGTAAGCCGTCTGTAGTGTATTCTATGATATTCTTAACCCTTGTAGCAACGCCAACATTCTTGAAGATTTTTACAGTACTGATTTTTCGGACGACAGCGGGTATTCTATACCCGCGGTCGTTTTTTAGATGCATTATTATTTTATTGTGAATACAATGAAGTCATATTTAAAAGTTATTTCGTTTGCACCCCACTTTCGAACTTTTGCAGCAAGAGAGGCCTTGAAACATCAGCAGTACAATGTCCATTATATATGTCCATATTATTTATTATTGCTTTGGAGGTCGGATGTTGACTGATCATGTCCCTACTTTTGAGTTTACCTTATATATAGAATACAACTTCCTGCGGACGGGCTTGTAAGAGGCGACAAAACAACCCACAGCCAGGCGGTAGGGTATTTGTCCGTCTCGATGGCTACCACCCCGGGTTTAGAGTATGCGACCATAACAACCTTGAGTTGTGTTCCGGCATTAGTGGCCAGGTTCCAATATCCCTTAAGAGAACAGCAGCGCATTTGTAGCACATTTGGTGTTACAAATGTCCATAGGCGACGGTATCCATCAGGTGGGCCTTTTGCTTGTCTACTGAAGTCATGCAATAAAAAATAAAAGAAATATGATTCGCTTTTGTCACCCCATATACTACGCTACCTTTGTGCTGTGCTTTGGCACGCAGGTGCTTTCTGTGCAGGAATTGCATATTATTTCGGATAAAAAGTACCTTATTTTCAAAAAAATCATGTAGAGTTATTGCTGAATGAAAATTGGTCATTATAAACGTTTTAAAAGTAGTAAATAATTGTTGTACTTTCAGGAAATTTTGGGATATCACACGAACTTTGCACTAGCTTTCACGCAAAAAGCTTTAAGCATGTTACTTTTTGGGGCCGTCTGTCCATCAGCAGTTGTGGAACCTCACCTAGCCTATCGAATATACCCTCTTAGTGAAAAATTCTTAATGCTGATGAGGGAGTCAGGATATTTTCATATTCTAGCTGGGAAGCCGGATACAGTGGGTATGTCATCTAAGGATATGTTTCTTTACTTACTAGACCTCGCGGTAGATTTCAGCAGGTTTTCAGCTACTCAACGACCGGCGACATGGTTTCCGCCATGATCTTTCCGCTGGGGATCTCTTGGTATACCTAACCCACCATTGGGCTGAAACCATTGAGAGCAAGGGAGAAGCAGTCTTAGCAGTCAGGCTTGACATCGCTAAATCATTTGATTGGGTCTTGCATAGGGCACTTCTCACGTAGCTGCCATCATACGAGATACCTCAGTGACTTTGTAAGTGGCTATTCAGTTTTCTTTAGTGGGCGCATCATCAAAGTCACTGTCGACGGTTGCTGCTCATCTACTAATCTATCAATGCTGGTGTGCCACAAGGCTGCATGTTGACACCGACACTGTTCATCCTGCATATCAATAACTTGTTGTCTATAGAGAACATTCATTGTTATGGAATGATATAGCGTAACAAAGAAGTCAGTTATTAATTTTCGAGCATTTCTCTCGACTTCTCTGGACTTCACTCATCAGATTCCGACTTGGTGACCATGGGACCACATCGGGAGTAAACATTGAAAAAAAAATCGGTCCACAATTGACGAAGAAATCGCATAACAAACATAATTTTCATGTTTCTCTCAATTTCACAAGAATCTACTCATCAGGTCCTGACATGGTGGCTATGGAACCAGCTCTGGAGTATACACTTTCGAATAGAAAAGAATCAGTCCACGGTTGACGAAGAAATTGCGAACTGAGAACCTCCTCTTTTTGGAATTTTGTTAAAAAGACACATTGTTCCACTTGCTACAATCTTGACATAAATTGTTTGCTACATCTACTGTCTACTATTACTATTAATTTGTTCATACATAAGTATATGCAGTAACAAGTAAGTAGTCTAATTATAAATTTTCTTCATTTTTAGGTGTAGCTATGACGGACTCTCCAGCAGGTCTGCTTGCTTATATTCTACAAATGTTCTCATCAGGGTCTCGTAGGGAATACATCCATAGAGTTGACGGTGGCCTGGATATACTTTACACTCGCGAAGAATTGATAGACAATCTCATGTTGTATTGGGTTCCCAATAGTATTACTACCTCATTCAGAATTTACGCTGAAACTGCTAATTTGAGAAATATACGAGAGGGGATTCAACAGTAAGTTTGTGATTCATATATATGCATATAGTTACGTACGTACGTATAGCCAGAACAGTCTCTTTAGGTATATAAACTATAAGTTTTTTCGTGTAGTTCTCCTATCTCTTAAGGTGCGTAATTTCGCCAATTAGGTGGCCTAAAGCGGCTGTTTTTGGAGAAATAGTTCCTGAGACATTTACACTATACATTGACACTAGATATAATGGTAGATGTAAGAAATAGCATGAAGTTCCACTTTACTTTGATACTCATTTGATTTATAATACGAATCTGTAAAATCGGCCACTTTAGGCCCCCAGAGCAGTTTAGTTTCTGTTCCGATAACCCACCCGCGCTTTCCTCAAAGTTGGCAACTGTGGTCCGAAAAAAAGTCTTTAACAGAATCTTTTGGGGCTGGCCTGAGCCATTTATTTCAAATTGCAGAATTCGTTCAATGAAGAACAGTTTAGTAATGAAATATTCTATTTAACGGCCATTATGTTAATATAGTTCTAATTTTATTATTTCCAGAATCCCTACTCCGGTACCAACATGCACGATCCACGCTGAACATGAAATTATATATCAATCACCTCGAATGCTTAGAACGAAGTACCTGAATCTCCTGAATTCAACAGCGCTTGATGATGGAGGTCATTTCTTAGCCCTAGAGATGCCCAAACTCTTTGCTGAAAACGTCTTAGAATCGATTGAAATGTTTAGAAACTGGCATAGAAAACAAAGTAGTGGTTTGAAGTCGAGTTGGTTGTCATGGTTGTAATAGAGATGTATCAAGACGTAGAATCAACAATTCTTGTACCTGTCTCTTTCTCACTAGACTCCGGAAATATAGATGCATACAACCTATGTCATTTTAGGTATAAACGTGTTAGAGCCATACCAGAATCATTATTTCCATTACAGTTCTTAGCGCTGACTCACCGGTGTTGTATCACGCTCTCATAGAATATTGATATGAAACAGCTTTGAAGTTTCAGCCTTCCACCCTCTCTATCCTATTCCTTTTGTCTGATTCCTGTATCCCATCCTAAAGGGTGCCAACGTGTTGGCTTTGCACCTGATGTTGCAATCGTCCATAGGCAAAGGTAACCACTTTCCATTAGATGGCCCATCTACCTGTTTGCCACTTTCGCAAAATAACCTACATTTGCGCACTAACAATAGAGCATCGAGCTATATTATAAAAGATCGACGCCACGGCGAAGATGAAACTCTGCATGACATTTTCTGTAAAAACGTAGAAACAATATAATTGCCCCAACGATTAAAATGATGCAAATTGTAACTAAAACATAGCTTGTTATGTTTGCATGGTACAATAGTTTGTCAGTGTTAGTTGAATTTGCAGCTACATTCTGCGCTATAATTATATCCTTCGCTCGTTTCGTTTGAGCTCACATGATAAATCCCTATTCTCAGTATCACTTATAAAAACTAACTATACAAAAAACACGTTTTTATACCGTACTTGTCAGCAATAATAATAAAATAAATATCAGCCCATAAATGTCCCACTGTTGGGCTCGGGCCTCCCATTATAGGGGGAACGGACAGTATACCCGCCATGTTTGTCCAAGGCGGCTTGGCAGGTTTGACACATCGGTTGTCTCGATGTGCAGGTTGCATCACGATGTTTTCCTTCACCATTGTTAGCACGTGGTAATTGTAATAATTGTAATAACATAGTAGATCAGAAAGCTGACTAAGTGGTGTATACGATCTGGCCAGAATCGAACCCGCGCCCTTTGAGGTCGGGACGCGTGCGCTAGCCATTACGCTACTATGACTCAGTATATTTGTCAGCAATACAATGCACTATTTACTAATGTAGATCCTTTCATAGGTAATTTATATCAATTTAAAATCCAAATTAAAAAACATAGTAATTTAGAATAATCCAATGACTTACACTTTTTAGAATAATGCAATGTCTTAAACTTTTTTTTTATAATTTCCTTTTTTTATCTCTATTTTATTAATTAAGTAATTATTGTGGTGACATTTTTTTGTTCAGTATTGACCTAATTTAAATTAAAGACTTTTTTTGTAATTTTCGTATAATTGTATTTTTTTGTTTGTAATTCATTGTTTGAGCCAATTTTTATTTTTATTATATAAAATATTATATTAAATTATTTTTTAGTGGAAACTTTATTGATATATGTATTAATTTTATGTTTTATATTTAAGAATATTAAGTATTGTATGTTTCCCAAACCAATTAAATAAATAAATCTTCTTTAGAATTGGCCTTTTCCATTGTAAAATTTTTGAAAAAGAAAATTGTATCAAAAAAGAACGTATCAGCGTCCAAGCACTTCGTAATTAACTGTTTTTAGAGTTACATTGTACAAATTATTTAATTGTCTTTTGAACTGCACAATGTACTCATTGTTTATATTTTTCTTTTTTTATACGGAACATCGCAAATGCGCTGGCAGGATCGCCATATAAAGGATCGACCCCGCAGCGAATATGAAAACACGTCTATACTCTTCAGATACTTATTTATTACTGTCTTAAATCTTATTACCACAATATTCACTTAAGAGTTATACTACACTAATTTACGGGACATTTTTCATAATAAGAAAAAGAGCCTCGGACTCTTCAGGTAGGCCACACGCATCTATACTGGGCCCCTTGACCAGTAACGGATTGGATCCATCATCTGTTTTCAGATCTGACTAATGATTCAGTCTTGACTTGACAACAAATATTGTAGAAAACATTTGAAGACGTTGTTCCAGTTTCTAAAAAGCTTCTGTCTGATACTGGGCTGCAGGTGAACGGGTGGTGCAATTTGATAATTCGGTCGTCGAGCTAGTGACTAAGTAATATTTTTTTAATTTTTTGACTACTTGGCCCTTTATCTAAATCTAGGTGGTATAATAAGAAAAAGCATCGGAATATTTAATTAGGTAACGCCCAAACTTTATACTAGGTCCTTAAATCAGTGTAGTGGCATAAGAGTTTGTGTGGTGCAAGTTCCCTGGTCAAGACTTAACTTCGAGGTTTCTGTTTAAAACATAGAGAAGCACTTTTCTATAAATAGAAATTTTCCAGGCCAAATATGGCTATGGCAATAAATTAGCGCAATAAATAGTCTCCGGTTACAACGCTGTAGCTTGATTTACGACCCCGTTTGCGTCAGTAGTCGTGAGGACACGGCTTAAGTTACAAGCTAACTACTATTCAAATTATTGTGAATGAGATACTTGTCTATACAAAGGTTGCCTGGAAGAGATTGCTTTGAGCAATAAGGCCGCCTATTGTACTACTACCTTCTAATTTTAAGATATGAAAATGTGTTACTGTTTTTATGTCGGTGTACAATAAAGAGTATTGTTGTTGTTGTATTACTTATGTGAGATGGCCGTCAGAAGAAGTTTTAAAAAACTAAATATAATTGTCAAACTTTAATTAAATTAATAATTACAATAATAACTTTATAATTAATGATCACGATGATCAGTTATGAGCGTGTGCTACCGCGATTGGAGCCAGTCTGTCAGTTCTGTGAGAAACAACAGCGTTGCCTCGTATGGATGGAAAACCGTAGGGTTACCACACATAACATATTCTAAACATCCCAATATACAGAATTGTTGTTATAATTAAAATATATAAAAACAAATATACCTAATAACCTATACTTTAAACTATAAATATATTAAATATTTAACATTAAAGTGATATTTTAAATCCTCAGACGAACATACAGATTGTATACCCCTAAGCTAAGCAAATTATGCTTGTCTTATGGGTAATATACAACGGACCATTCTGGGGACGATTCCAGACACCCAGACCATTGTAAATAACGGAGAATGATGAGAACGTTTTTTTAACGTAATTTACCATGCCAAGAATCGAACCCGGAGCCTTAGCCTTAGCCTTAGCCCATTTCCGGCCAGCTTCGCTGGGAGATCTTCTTTTGAGACGGAGGAGCATTTCATCTCACCCCTCCACCCTATACGGATCACACTAAACAAAAATTCTTTCTTAAACTTCAATAATGTAACCCATGGTGTAAAAAAATAGTGTTTGAGTGAATCAGGAGATGGTTTAGATTCACAATTAAACTGGGGAGGTGGCGCTGGAATTGGTTTCTAGATTTTTATTTCTTCAGGTCAGTAAAACGTCTGCCGGAATCGCTAGTAATATATGTACTGGCCACCCATCTTTACTTGTTTTAAAATTTGACTTCAATAATTTTTTCAGCGGTAAGTCTTATGTTTAGACCACCAAGGAAATTGCTCGGTCCTTTTACATTTCGTAACCAACGGCTTACGGCCGCTTACAAATACAGTACTCTTCAGATTACTTTTAAATCTGCATATAATCATAAGCTAGCTGTACCAACGATATCATTCCTGGACTGTAACAATAGTTATATTCAAAACTGAACTGAAATTTCAGGAATTTGAAATTCCCGGTACACAAAGTACCACATTTAAAAAAAGAATGTAAGCTATCGTTTTAGTGTAAACTGTGTCGGAATAAGCTAATTTTTATGCACCCGAACAACTACAAACCGCTCCCGGGAAAATTCCCGCGGGATTCCAGGGATAAAAATATCACACATTTTATTATACTAAATTTACGATGATAAATTTAGTATAATAAAATGTGTGAACAGATGACTGTGAAACTGATCGATAGATCAGTAAAACAATCACATTGGAAATCTTTCGTTTTTAAATCTGGCCAATTTAAAGCGTTCCCAGAAAAATTCCCGCGGGATTTCCAGGATAAAAAGTAGCGCAGAGTTTAAGTCTAAGAATTCGCTGTTGATCAGTGAAAACCGCATCGCAATCAGTCTAGTAGTTTTTACGTGAATCTCGAACAAACAGACAAGATATATATAATATATAAAAAATGCATTAATTATATACCATTAGTAGTGTATTCCAGTTATTTATTTTTTCAAACAGCTTCAGTGTACAGACATGGCATTTTTAGAATTTTGTAATGTTATTATAGATAGAATGTTATGAATGTCAAAGAAGCAAGTGAGGTGTGTAAGAATAAGCCTAAATGGCGCTCTGTTGTTCGTGCCTACCCCGCAAGGGAACTGGCGTGAAGTTATGTATGTATGTATGTATTATAGATAGAAGATAGATTAGATAGATGATATATGTTACAGTAAATTATACAATAAATCGGAAAGCGGTTACCATCGCCTATGGACATTTGCAACACCACAGGTGCTACAAATGCGCTGCTGCTCTCTTAAGGGAGACTGGAAGCTGGTCACTAATGCCGGAACACAACTCAAGGTTGTTATGGCGACATGCTTTAGACCAGGGATGGTAGCCATCCAGTCGGGCAAATGCCCTACCACCTGGCTGTTTATTTGTTTGTTTATGACAACACACGTTTATAAAAAATGTTTTAATTAATTTGCCACTTTTGTTCCGCCCGCTCCGTCTCTACTTTTACTTGTCTGAGTCCATTTTATATTTGTTTTTAGAATTTTTCATATTATGCATCTCTAGAGGGAAATGGGTTTTTACGACTTTGGAAGGGAGTATACCTGATTATCTTATTTTTGACCTAAATTAAAAAAACAAGAACATCGTTATGATTTTAAAGCCCTGTTTAACGATTCCCCGTACACCAATTTACAATGAATTTTGTTCATGTAATAGCAATTTTAATTTTTTTGCCGATTACACTACACTGTTGTATATGTAGCGGCGTATAGAATACAATTTCTTGCATAATTCCATCCACAGTTTA
Source organism: Dendrolimus kikuchii (assembly GCA_019925095.2). Lineage (NCBI taxonomy): Eukaryota > Metazoa > Arthropoda > Insecta > Lepidoptera > Lasiocampidae > Dendrolimus > Dendrolimus kikuchii. Next base: position 11,628,903 of record CM034407.1, read on the forward strand.
CAAGTGAATATTTCGAGTGCCTTCAGGGCCAAATCCTAAACTATACGGAATAACGAGAAACACTCAAAAGCCTCTCGGCGCCGATTTTAGCGAAAACTAAAGTGGTATCATTTGATAAAAAAAAAGAATGGTAAATCTTTATATATAAAAATGTATATCTGTCTGTATGTCCTTTATAGAATCGTAAACTATACATTTGATCATGTGATGATCTTTAGCAAAGTTGTTGTACATGAGCCAAAGAAGGTTTCTGAGTTGATTCACAATTGGACCCGGTAGGTGGCCTGCTGTCGGCATATCGATTGAAGCTTTTCCGGGCAGGATGACGTCTGCCGGGACAGCTAGTAAATAATAAACGTAGTAGTAGACGTCACACGCGACCAGAAGGCTGGCGTCTATTTTGCTCAAAGATTTAGCGTTGCTATACACGTGGCAACGCCGCCAGCCTTTTGGGAACGTTCCCGGTAAGTACAGTGGCTTGGGACCAATATCTTATCCTTAGTTATTTTTCCCTTTTTTTATTTACTTTTAGTTTTTATATAGTACATAGTTTGTACTTTATTTTTAACTTTATATTTATTGTAGTTTTATGTATTTTTCGTCACTAGAATAAATTTGTAATTGAATAATGAACTAGGGCCTGAAGCTTATCGACTTTATCGAGACCTATCAACACGTTTGATAAGTCTCACGTGACCAAAGGGCTGGCTTATATTTATGGCAGCGCATTAGCGCTCCCATTTAACGAGGAAATGCGGACAGCGTTTTGGGAACGTTCCCATCTGATGGCGATTTGGGACTCATATATTATATGTAATTTTTATTATTATGATTTTTTACGTTGAAGTTTTATTTGTATATAGTTTATTTTATTATGTTAAAGTTCTTATTTAGGCTACCCACGGCTAGTTCATTTTAATTATTTAATTCTAATCTTTGTTTATGGATATTATTTACCTTATATGTAGGTACTAGTCGGGAATACTTAATAAATTACTAACCTTTTATCTTGCTTTAATACTGCACAAAGAGCATTACAAAAAATGAATTATTCTTGTCAGGGATGGAAACGGCTGGTTTTGGAAAAAAACACACAGCTACTGTATTATTATAACAAATGATAATGTAGTTTGTATTGGATCCATTACTTTGAAGGAATCTACAGCTAAACTACAGAGTTCAAAATTATTAGTGCGAACAATATATTGTTACAACCTAGGCGCCGACAAAGGCATAAATTCCACGAACAAATCTGTAAAAGCACATTTTATTACCTGGCGGCATTTGAACCAATTGTAATCCTTTTATGATCGTCTTCATTTGTTCACTTATTTATTGGCATACATTTCTAATTATTATGAAGAATAGCCTATTGTCCTATTGTACTCGCTCGTTAGCATCATTAGCCAGGTGTTGAGGATTCTTTTGCATTTGTGAAGTTTAAAACGACGGCCTGATGGAGATAGGAGGCAGTTGAGCGAGAACAATCACGATCAAGGCGTGACGTGTGTGCATTCGGTCGGGTAGTCTAATATTGACGGACTTTGCGCGTTTTATTGAATTACGACCTTCTGCATTACGTTTGGATTTGTTGTGTTCGGTTATATTTGTACCTGTGTTATACGTGTTTGTATAGTTCCAATAAACTCTATAATAATTCCAACGGCATTTTAATTCGAGTCCCGCAACTCGTAACAATATGTATAATGATTGCATTGAAGTACAACTATTATATATCACATCTAAGGTATACCTAAGGTATACATGATCTTTTTTTAGTTCTGACTAATGAGTAAATCTTCACTAGCACAACAAATATTACTATAATAAATAATATTACTTCATAATAAAATTTACGGATGTGGTTAGAGTTTTTGAAAAGCCTCTTAGCTGTTGATTCTGGGCTGCAAATGAACGGGTCGCATAATTGTACAACTGATTTTGGTTTTTTTTATTTTTTAATTGCAGGAGTTCAGCAGACAGGCAGACGGCCCACTGGATGGAAAGCGCTTACCATCGCCTATGGACATTTGCAACACCAAAGGTGCTACAAATGCGCTACTGCTCTCTTAAGCGAGTCTGGAACCTGGTCACTAATGCCGGAACACAACTCAAAGTTGTTATGGCGGCATTCTCTAGACCAGGGTGGTAGCCATCCAGTCGGGCAAATGCCCTACCACCTGGCTGTGGGTTGTTTAGTCGCCTCTTACGACAGGCCGCCGGGCCGCAGGAAATTATATTCTTTCTCCGTTCCTGCACGGATAACAATAGATTAGGGTGTAATAGAATAGAATATACTTTATTGCACACCATAAAAAGCAGAATACATCAGAGTTAACAATATTTCAACTAACTAAAGCCATTTCTTCCAAACAACTTTCTGGGGGTAATATTACATATATAATAGTGCGTCGGTATCAAGTGCATTTAGTTTGAAATATACGCAACTACGTGATTAAGATACGTATCTTAAATGTAAATATACAACTCTGTCAATAAAATTACCGGGAAAAGGTCAATAATACACAAAATGTTAGTTATTCATTCAAATTTATTTTATCACCTTCAAAGTACTCTTTCAGAAACGATACACTTACGCCAATGAATAATCCAATCATCAATACATTTTTTAAACGCTTTTGCCGGAATTGAGTTTAGTTCTCGTCGCGAATTCTTCTTTATGTTTTCTACCTGATGAAAACAGGTGCCACGAAGTGATAATGTGAGTTTGGGAAAAAAAAAGAAGTCGGCTGGAGCTATATTTGGTGAATAAAGTGGTTTCTCGATGGTATTTGCTGAGTTTTTGGCCAAAAATTCGTTCACAATGATAGCCTTGTGCGAAGGCGCATTATCGTGGAGCAAAATCCAAGAATTTTCTTTCCACAGATCCCGCCTTTTTCGTCGAATTTGCTCTCTTAAACGTCGCATAATGCTCAAATAATATACTTTATTTACCGTTTGATCTTCCCGTAAGAATTCCGAGTGCACAACACCGCGATAGTCAATGAAAACAGTCACCATCACTTTGACTTTTAATCGACTTTGGCGTGGCTTTTCCGGTTTCGGTTCAGTTGGAACGCGCCACTCCGAAGCTTGTTGACTAGTTTGCATATCATACTCGTAAACCCACGTCTCGTCACCTGTAATAATGCATTTCATGAATGTTCGGTCGGAATTAACTCGTTCTAGCATGTCCTCAGCGACTCTTATTCGATTGAGTTTTTGGAGTAAATTCAGGTCTTTTGGGACTAGCCGAGCGGCAACATGTTTCATACCGAAGTGATTATTTAAAATGATACGGACCGACTCGTGAAACACAGAAAGTTCAGAAGCTATTTCTCTCAACTTGAATGAGGATTTTCAATCACTATTTCCTTCACTTTTGCGATGTTAACTTCAGTTGGAGACGTTGATTGCCTACCTGGGTGAGGCAGATCTTTCAGCATATCTAGACCACTTTGAACGCTTTACTACTCATAAGCAAGTGTTTTTGATAAAGTCGATACACCGTAAACCTTCTGTAACATTTTCAGTGTCTCCTTTTCGCAGTGAACACATTAAAAGATGTAACTGACTGCAATTCTCATACAATACGTATTAGATAGATACAATAATTTATTGCGACCTTCTTCTACAGCTAGACAAGACAGATTATTAAATTTAGAATGTACTACGTAAAGGTAATTTAATACGAACTAGCATTAAAACTCCGCGTCAAGGCTTCGGCGTCCGACGGATTAAGGTCAGTAATTCCTACCTTTCATTCATTTGGATATTTTTATAAACTACCAAAATTCCAATTAGTCGTAATCATAAAATGCAAAAGTTTTATGCTGTGAACTTATAATCGGAGAGTGCACAGTAAAATCAGCTGGGATACTTTTTACCATCTTACAAAATGTTGCAGCCTAGTAGATTTTGCATGAGCATACAAACTTATGACGTCATAAGTTTGTATATATAGCAGTCGAATAACGCATTAGTTGATGTTTAATCAGTAATTAATATTATTTTTATATGTATGTATATGTAATATGTTATTTTAACGCCTTTCTTATATATTATTTCTCATTGCGAAGCTCGTAAACAGTTGACTCATTTTGTGAAAAATGATTACAGTCGCTGTTCATATTCTAAGTACTAACCACTAAACAGAAACACTGCTAGATGCACTGATTTTTTCAATAATAACTTTATTACTTTATTTATATGATTAACACACAATATAGACCATCTTATAAATCAAACCATAGCACAGTACACTATTGGTCAACGCCATCTATGGAGGAATGACGAAACTATATAGATGTAACTAATTTATTACAAACCCTAACAGTCGCACATAGACGTTTGCCACTCCAGGGGCAAGTCTATCTATCCGTGCAGGAACGGAGAAAGGATACAACTTCCTGCGGCCGGGTGGCCTGTCGTAAGAGGCGACAAAAAAACCCACAGCCAGGTGGTAGGTATTTGCCCGACTGGATGACCACCCCTGGTCTAGAGTATGCCGCCATAACAGCCTTGTGTTGTGTTCCGGCATTAGTGACCAGGTTCCAGTCTCCCTTAAGAGAGCAGCAGCGCATTTGTAGCACCTTTGGTGTTGCAAATGTCCATAGGCGACGGTAACCGCTTTTCATTAAGTGGGCCGTCTGCCTGTCTACTGAACTCCCGCAATAAAAAAAAAGTCAATGCGTTGCCAGGTTTCAGGATGAGATTGGGAGGATGGGAAGAGGAGATAGGATAGAAGGGATTGAATAAAGGTATAGGTTAGAAGTAATGGGATAGAGGGTATAGGGTAGGAAGGTTGTAATAAAGGTGATGGGATATGGAAGATGGTATAAGGGGAGGGGAAGTGGTCTATCCGATCTCTCACTAAAATTAAATATAAATAAACAATCAATATCCTACAATTGTTCATTTTAAATGTCGCCTTCCGTTACATAAAAGGAATCGAAATCGTCTCAGCGCGTCGCAGCTATAACTGGAGACGAAGATGCGCAAGCGCAGCTCGCTGCCAGGTGCGCCTGCGCGACGCGTCGGGTATCGCCCGTGGACACGCACCAAAGCAGCTCAATGCCCTTCTGAAGTGTCACGCGTACCGTCTCGCGCATCGGAATATATTTTTGTCGTGTGTTTGTTATAATATAATATAATCAATTTACATATTAACAGCTTGATATTCGTATAATAAAATATCAACTCCTTATTTGTGAGTCTCATTCGGTGTTGGAAGGCTACGCCACCAATACCGCACCACCCATCAACGCCACATAAACATTAAAAAATATAGTAATAAAATGTTTTGAATAAAACTGCGCAGTAAAACGTCCTTCAAATATCCCCAGAAAAGTCGTGTAATTTGAATTATTCATTACTTATTTAATTTAAATTGTTAAAACCACTTAAATTAATTGTCAAATAAAAGAGTTAATTAATCTGCAATTACAACGTCGCAATTTTGTGTTAATTTTGTGAGGTTTGTGGTATACAACGGCGATGATATAAAATGCGGGTAGGTAGGAAAAGTAACTGCGGCAAGGCTTAATTAATAGTCGAGTTTCATCGGAATGAGGGTGCTTTATGAGGCATCAACCCTTATATTTCCTTACGTTGACTGTAATGCGGGTATCCCATAAAAATGTGATAGTAATGTTTTCATTCCGAGAATTATCCAACCTTTGTGTTACTGTTTCTGAACGAACTACTGACAAGAGCGTTTTAATTATGCCTTCCTTTAACACCATCGTAAAGATGGGGCTTCATCTACGTCAGTTTTAAAGATTTATGGTCTTATTCATGGAGAATTAAAATATGTTTGAAGGCTTATTTAAGATGTATCGTCAAAAAGTATTATTCATAAACACATATTAGCGTTAAAACGCTTTAAACATTTTTGCTAAGTATCGTTAATTACTGCATTATAAATGGTAAAATTTATTATGGACAAAACGGTATTCATAATCGCATAATTTTATTTTCAATAACTGTAATAGCAGAGTAATAATAATTAAATATGTAATAAATTTTAAAAATGTAAGTAAAATAATTTAATGATAAAGTATAATACTGCCTAAAAGTGAACAATGATTACAGGATGTTGACTGTTTTTAAAGAAGAATTACGAGTTTGTGTTGAAAATCTGAACGGATTATTCAAATATGCTTTTCTGAACCGCCACAAGAATTCCTTGTTTTACCTTTTTTTTCATTGCATGCGTTCAGCAGACAGGCAAACCTGATGGAAAGTGGTTACCATCGTCTATGGACATTCGCAATACCAAAGGTGCTACAAATGCGCTGCTGCTCTCTTAAAGGATACTGGAACCTTTCCACTGATACCGGAACACAAATCAAGGTTGTTATGGCGGCATACTCTAGGCCAGGGGTGGTAGCCATCCAGACGGGCAAACACTCTGCCACCTGGCTGGGGTTGTTTTGTCGCCTCTTACGACAGGCCGCCCGGCCGCAGGGATATGTATTCATCCTCCGTTCCTGCACGGAGAATTTTGCGGTTTGACTACACTACTGTGTAGCGCCATATACACTATTCTGTCTAATTTTATCCATATAGAATAAGATCGTGTTAAGAATATGACAACCCTATCAGAATAAAACGAAACTTTGTGTCTATGTCCTACACCTATCTATATCTGTAGTGATGGAATAGATATAAGACTGTAAATAAAGAGAAAAAAGCAATTATAATAAAAGACAAAAAGGATACAAAAATAATTTAAAAAAATCAATACCCTGACAGATTAAGTTTCTCAGAAAGGCGGAGAAATAAAAATAAAATATACATGTATCAGTATCACTAAGCGCTAATCCAAACACGGCCGCTTTAGGCTCCCGGAACTTTACTAGGAACAGTAAATTAATAATTACGTAGGAAAATGACGAATTCAATAGGAGTTTCCTTTTTGCTCGAATGGCTATGGGAGCCTAAAACTGTCTTCTGTGCCCAGTTACACATACTCTTATTTTATAAAGGCGTTAACGTTCCGCGATATTTTTTTCATCACGCCCCAAAAACTGAAGGGTTGTTTATCGGGAAAACAAATATTTCGTATTGTATCGAATATTGTCGAGTGGTGTATTGTTGACTTTGTATCTGAAGAGGTTTCGCAGATTGATTGATATAGGATACATTGGTATAAAAACGGCAACGAGAAATTGTATCGCTTATTATGTTACTTTTGTCTTCTTGTGTAATTGCGAAGTTAAAAAAAATTGTATTTTTTTTCTTCGTTCATCATCATCTGAACGTTAAATCCCGGTTGCGTTCGGGGCGATCGCTTCGAAGCCTAGGGTCCGCCTTCCTACTTCTTCTTCTCCACTTCGCGCGATCTTCGCCATCCCTTGTATTGAGACTATTGGTACGCACGTAGGTCGGGGAAATTCCCGCGAGATTCCCGGGACAAATGATATCACATTTTATAACATAAAATTTGTTATCAATTGACTAGTGAAAAAATCACATTGGAATTCGATTTTTTTTAAATGACCATTTTAAATAATTCCCAGAAAAATTGCCGCGGGATCCCCAGGATAAAAAGTAGCGCAGATTTTAAGTCTAAAAATTAGTTAATATGCGAAAACCGCATCGAAATCGGCCCATTAGTTTTTAAGTGAATCCTGAACAAACAGACAAGAAATCTAAACAAAATTGTATCGTGTTCTCCATCGCTTATATAGTCTATTCCAGTTGTTTTTTTGTTTAAATATCTTCAATGTACAGACACGGCATCTTTATAATTTTATAATATTCTAGATTTACAGAGAAGCTAAGAATTTCGTTTAAATCAGGTTGCCTGGAAGACATCGCTTTATCCAATGGAAAGTGTTTACCATCGCGTAGTAGTTAATACGTTTGCAAAACCATCTGCGAAGCCAACGCATTGCCAGCCTTTAGGAACGGATAGAGGGGAAGAGATAGGAGGGATGGAATAAAGGAGATGGGATACAGGGTTCAGACAGGAGGATTGGGATAGAGAGGATGGTATAGAGGAATCGAATAAGAACTTCTTTTTAAATTCCTCTCTCTCCGGATGAACCAAATTGTCCAGACTTATTGCTTACATTCATTTTTTTTGTCTTTTGTATGTATTTTATTTCTTTTTTGTTTCCTTTCCTTATTTCAGATTTTACAAACGTTCCTTATATCTATTAAAAATTTTATTGCTACAATTTAATACATTTGTAGGTTACTTATTTCCTAATTCTTATATATATATTGTTATTTATGTCTAAACATACATTTATCTTAATACGTATATATCTAATATCTGTTTGTAAAGTTGTTACAATTTTCTACTTCTATCCCTAATATATTAATGCTAATGAAAAATATTGTTATGAGTCGCGAGACTCGAATTAAAATGCCGTTAGGATTACTATAGAGTTTATTAGAACTATACAAACACGTATAACACAGGTTCAAATATAAGCGAACACAACAAATCCAAACGTAATGCAGAAGGTCGTAATTCCATAAAACGCGCACAGTCCGTCACTAAAAGTTTCCTGATTGTAGTACACACGTCTTTCTTCGCTCGTGGTCATCGCTTGACTGCCTCGTCCCTCCATCGGGCCATTGCTTTATACTGCACAGATGCAATATGTCTGTTCGGCCGCGTCTACTGAATTTCCTAGAATCACACCTGGCTAATGAGTCAACCGCAACGGCCATAAACGAGTGCAATAAAACAATCGGCTGTTCTCTAGAATAATTAGTAAACGCATGTCAATAAATAAGTAAACAAAAGAAGTCCAAATGCCGAAAGGTAATAAAATGTGGATTAACAGGTATGCAGGTGTGAACTTGTTTTTGTCGGCGTCTAGGTTGTAACAATATATAAAATTAAAAGTACATACATACATACATATATAACATACATAACTTCACGCCAGCTCCCTTGCGGGGTAGGCACGAACAACAGAGCGCCATTTAGGCTTATTCTTACACACCTCACTTGCTTCTTTGACATTCATAACTCTTGTCATGCACGCTCGTCTGTTCTTAAGGCTCCTGACATCACCTTCTGCTAGTACACGATCAATTTGATCATGGAAGGTGTGTCGTGGCCTTCCACGACTTCTGCATCCATCCACTTTTGCATTGTATATCTGTTTATTCATTCTTTCATCATGCATTCTTTCCACATGCCCGAACCACCGGAGCATTCCTTAAAATTAAAAGTAGCAATTGTAATTTTATAAATTTTCCCAAATATCTGTATTCCAATCGAATAGGGACTGGGTTAGGGAAATTTTTTTTATTTTTTTTTTTTTTTTATTTGCAGGAGATCAGCAGACAGGCAAGTGGCCCACTTGATGGAAAGCGGTTACCATCGCCTATGGACATTTGCAACACCAAAGGTGCTACAAAAGTGCTGCTGCTCTCTTAAAGGAGACTGGAACCTGGTCACTAATGCCGGAACACAACACAAGGTTGTTATGGCGACATACTCTAGACCAGGGGTGGTCGCCATCCAGTCGAGCAAATACTCTACCACCTGGCTGTGGGTTGTTTAGTCGCCTCTTACGACAGGCCGCCAGGCCGCAGGAAATTGTATTCTTTCTCCGTTCCTGCACGGATTATTATATAAATTTCATTAACCTTTGTCGGTTGGACGAGAATTAATGTAAATTTTAGTTGGCAGGTGGCTAAATAAAGTTAACAGCGTTGCGATTAAACTTTGGCCAAAAGATCTCTAAAGTTAGGGTCAACGAAAACAACCGCAGTAGTTACATAATGAACGATGACAAGCTTTGTTGAGAGGCCTGGCTCGTTGAAGTGTGAATTTGAGTTGGAAATGGGTCTCTAGATGAATTTGCACGTCATATTTCAGGGGAAATTGTGAGAGGCTGCGGAATTACAGTTACTTCCTTTTAGCAACTTTGTGTAAATATTAGGTTACCCTTAACATTTACTCAAATCATACGAAACACGATTAGGTATAACTTAATATTTACACAAAGTTGGCCTGAGGCTAATCCTGTTTCCTACGACAAATAAAAGTTCCAAGCCCCCTTCCTCCTCCCCCTATCTCTAGTATTATATAAATGTTCTATGCGACTTTGTCGGTATTATTTTTTATATTAACTGAAGTAGTATATAACATATAAAATGTGAATATTACAAATTGACAAACAAAAAATGCAAATAAATAAAAGAAATTATATCATGTAATAAATAAATCAAAGATGTCTCTGTGAAATAAACTAATAATGTAATAAATATATAATATGATCATTGCCACCCTGACACAAAGGGGAAGACGCTGGGGCCGAGTAAGCTGCCTTAAAAAAAATCAGTCGTAAGACTGCAGCTAGAACCGGTTATTTCTTTGCACTTTCTGAGCACATTTACCATAGTAATGTATATTTTTATACCATCAGAAAATTAGGGTGCTTTTTCTATATTAAGTCAAAATAAGGTGGACAAAAGAAATATTATAAATCAAATAATTACAGTGTATTTGGAGCATAAAAAGGTTAGTTTTCACCAAATTTCGTGAAAAAGTATTTTTTTGAAAGATAAAATAAAAAACCAAAAATTTGGTTCTTTGAATTTTTCACATAAATTTTAAAGTTATGTGTAAAAAGTGTAAATACAAAAGGTGTAGATCTTTTTATGACTTACAACTTTGTTATTTAACTTTTTTCCATAGGACTTGTAGTTTTGCTGGAAATCGAGATAAACCACTTTCACCCTTAAAAACTCACCCCCTTCCACTTCCCGACCTCAGATAGCTCGTAAATTACTTTTCTTTTCCTTTTTGGTATATTCTCTTCTTTTTCCAATGGGTTTCATCCTACTATAATTTTTTTCACTTTTTACCATTTTCAAAGGCTTGGTCTATTTTGTCACTTTTATAATGTTTTCATTCATAAACATGTTTATATTATAATAATATCTAGTCGTAACTCTGTAAGAGACTACGGAATTTATTGTATACGAAGGGTTCCATGCAAAATACATTTTTGCGCATCATCATCATTGCAGTTGTTGAATTTATAGTGTATACTTTAAATTCATTATTCACAGTTATCCTTTCAGCCGGACCCACGCTTGTTCGTACGTTGTGCAATGCCTACCATTCAGTTGATGACTTTAACATGGCTGGCAATAAAGGCAGCACACAAGCGCGAAAAACATCAGACGGGAAAAACAATTAACGTTGTTTTTGTGACGTGTGCGTTAAACTCAATTTATTGCTGCTGCTTCTTTATTTTTTTGGCCACTTTAAATCATTCCCAGAAAAATTCTCGTGCGATTCCCAGGATAAAAAGAAGCGCAGATTTTATGTCTAAGAATTCGCTGTCGTTAAGCGAAAACATAATTGAAATCAGCCCAGTAGTCTTTACGTGAATCCCGAAGAAACAAAAAGAAATCTAAAAAAAATGCCATCGTGTTCTTCATCATTTATATAGTCTATTCCAGTTGTTTTTTTAAAACCGCTCTAATTTACAGAGACGGTACGTTAAAAATTTCGAATATTATAGATATATAAGAGCCAATGACGTGCCACTGTTGGACACAGGCCTAATATTAGAGAGACTATCGCGCTTGTCCAAGATGGATTGACAGGTTTGCCACATGGATAATCTCGGTGTCCAGGTTTTCACATTTCATTACGATGTTTCCTTCAATTTCAACACGTGCTTAAGTAGGTTATAAACCTGCTTAAATTGTGCAAGAGTATGAAACTGTATAAATGGTGCATGCTTCCCGGCCGTTGCAACCGCTAAGCTATCAAGTCTTTTTTATTTAAATATACAGACAGCTAAAACCAAATGTTGTTAGTAATGTTTAAAAATATGAGTTATTAATTATATCTAATAGTGATTTGGTTCTCTGCATGAGTGCCAATATCAGAAAACTGACGTGTTTATTGATATTAAGTTCAGGACGGTTGGAAGATTAATTCTTTAAATATGTCAGTTACAAGTCTTGTAACGCTACTTCCACACGGAGTCAAGTTTGCCGGATGGGATTTTTATCGTATACGGCAGAACCGAATGCTCTGATCACACGGTGTTAAGTTTTGCTTCCTATATAGTTCCTAATATTTCTTTTATATGGTTCCATTATTTTCTAATAAAATAGTCTGAGACAACATAAGGATTTCATTTTTGCCAATATGGCCACGGAATTCTAAAATCTACATTCCCGTATTTCTTTTGAAGCCGATGTAAACCGCATTATGGCGGAAGGTCAAAGGTTTTATCGATCACAAAAAGACCGTCTGTACTTTATGTATCGAAAAATACTTAATACTCAACAAAATACCTTATACAGTCCACTTATAAGAAATGTATCTTATAGTCAATTTATTTGGAAGTAACTAGAAAAAATATTTATTTCATGGATGCCGTTAAGAAATTGAATAGAATGTTAGACTTGGAAAAGCAGCCATATTTTCTAACTTAACTTGGTTGTGAGTACTTACATATTTTCATTATTCGGTTCGTAGATACGCACATAATGGCGTAAATCTGTCCATTTGGCAGGAATAGTTTATTATTAGATTACTGCGAAGGCATGTGTATGTGTATGTCAGTAGCGTTAGTGACTTTACTTAAGTTACTCAAAGTATGCCTTTTAGAGTTAAGAAAACTTTACTATTTCTAATAGCGACACACACAAGATAAAGTAACAAAGTATAAAATATATACAGAAATTGTATGCCGCAATTAGAAAATGACGTTGGCATTCAGCATTTGCTGTGCCGAAATTTGATCCGACACAGCGCTGATTTTCAGTGCCCATAATAATATTTATTTTGAAATGCAACATACACAAAACAACAGCAATTTAAAGATCCAGAGAATATACTAAAACTAGCTTCTGCCCGCGACTTCATCCGCATGGAATAGTTAAAAAAAGAATTTTGTCTTATCGTGATATATAGCGTATAGCCTTCCTCGATAAATGGGCTATCTAACACTGAAAGAATTTTTCAAATCAGACCAGTAGTTCTTGAGATTAGCGCGTTCAAGCAAACAAACTCTTCAGCTTTATATATTAGTATAAGATTGTACACTGCCATTTAAAACGTGAGGCTGCCACTTGTATTTTAATATTTTGCTATGCCGAAATATTTTCCAGCACAGCATTTGCAAAATCATCACGTCTGCCTTGAATAATCATAATATTTTTTATAACGTTTTAAGTCAACATTAGTAGTGGTAGGCAGATATTCTTCTTATATGGATATTCGTTTCCAACACCAAAAAAAGTAGACTTAAAAAAATGCTTTTAGCGACAAATGGCTTGAACAAAATTTCATGAGTATTTAGATAATGTATAATTTAAATTCTATATTTGTGGCTTTCGGGGTTGAGACCTAGGAGCTCATCACCTCTATCGATTCCTCTCAACGTGTCTGATTAAGGTTTCGTGTGACAAAAAGGATGGCTTGCACCTGGTTGTCGTCCAATATGGCAAAGCGGCCAGCGTTCTGGAAATGCTCTTCGCCATAGGGATTTGTGGTCAATTTTTACTTATAGAATTATTTATTTTGTACTTTTAGTTTTATTTGTTTAATTTATTGTGTTGTACTTTTTTTAAGTCAATAGATAGGAAGATATTCGCCTCCAACACTATAAAATTAATAATGTAATTAAAACTTATTTCCTCTGCTTTTTATATCACGGACTTAACAGGTCTCAGACGCACTGGCTGAAGTTCTTTGTAAAATGGCAACACACCGAATGTTACACGTACTTACGAAAAAGTACAACGATGAAACAAACCTCGTAGGGATTTTCCGTGATAATCCAATATTTTGTACACACAAGTCTAAATTGTCTCCAGGGGCGAATTATTAAGCACTTTTTCCCTCCTACAGAGTGTATGTATTTGGAAGTGATGACGTGACAAGAATACTCTTTGATGTCTCAATTGTGTATTCTTAAAGGTTAGAGGTTACTTGAAGACCTTTTTCATTTCTTACGGGAATTTTCATTATCTATTTATTTTCTAAGCCGTTTTACTACGTGTTTTACGGTCCACAAATTATGTCAAACGAGTTTCATGATTTTTTGACCCCTGCGCCATCCGTGTAACATCTGGTCACGTTCTTGAGGTTCGTGCCATTCTAATGTGCCATCATATTCTTACGAGTTGCAGGACTCGAATTAAAATGCCGTTGGAATTATTATAGACTTTATTAGAACTATACAAACACGTATTACACAGGTACAAATATAACTGACCACAACCAGTCCAAACGTAATGCACGATTCAATAACACGCGCAAAGTCCGTCACTAAATAGATTACCTAATGTACACAAGTCTTGATTCGCTCGTGGTTATCGCTTGACTACCTTCCTCTCTCCAGCAGGCCGTCCTTTTATGCTCCACAAATGCAAATGCAAATATATGTTCGCCTGGCAATTAATTAAGATACTTTTTATAAACATACAGAACGTTGCAACCTGATGTAGTAGAGGAGACGCTGAAGATCGACCTTCACCTGAAAATCAGATTTTTTTTGCAGGAATTAAGGAGACAGGCAGATGGCCCACTTGATGGAAAGCGATTACCATCGCCTATGGGCATTTGCCACACCAAAGGTGCTACAAATGCGCTGCTGTTCTCTTAAGGGAGACTGGAACCTGGTCACTAATAGTAATACCGGAACACAACTCAAGGTTGTTTTATGGCGGAATACTCTAGATTAGAAATGGTAGCCATCCAGTCGGGAAAATGCCCTACCACCTGGCCAGATGAGACATATTCTTATCAAATTATGTTGATTTGTAAACACGCCTATGATAGCTTGCCAATCGAAAAGTGTCCATTGTTATTTTTAATTAAACTAATTTTAACCATTTTTTTTTATAGCCTTTTGATAACTGAAAAAATTTATTTTCAACCGATAGTTTTTAACATGGAGAATATGCCTTGATAGGCTTGCATGCTCATTTCTGTTCATGGCTGCCGGGCAAGCAGGTATGAACAGGTAAGTCAATATATTATCTTTGTTGCATAATAATTACAGATAATTTCAGTATTTCTTTTGAGTCAGGTTGTCTGGAAGAGATCGCTTTTAGCGATAAGGCCGCCTTTTGTTTTACCAAGTAACTATTATCTTGTTGTTCATTTTTGTATTTTTTGTTTTAGTTAACAATAAAGTGTTGTCTATGTCTATGTCCCTATAGGTACGGTTATGTTAACCAATAAAAATTGGTATCCTAAGAAAGATAATTTAATTACAAAAATAACCGCCTAGGCTTGCCTGCAAATAACCGTTCATGGAATATTATTGCTATTGAGATATAACATGTTATATGATCTAAGATTATTGCCATGCTTTGACCACTTCAAAAACAGCCATGAACACTTTTCGATTAGCAAGCTGCCGTAGACGTGTTTTCAAATTAATATAATTAAGATAAAAATATATCTCATCTAGTTATCAAATGGGTGAAGGTTGAACTTCAGCGTCTCTTAGACTAATTAATTATGTATGAGCGAATGTACTTATGACCTTAGTGCATAAATTTTATTGAGTTAAAAATAATTAACATTATATATACAAATAATGCTAATTTAAAAATTAGACGATAGGATGTTATTTTAACCTTCTATAACGGCCAAATTTAATTTTTTTTCCACAAGCTGCCAGCTTCCATCAAAATTGCCGCGCCAAAACCAAGAGAATTATATCGTCTCTTTTATTCTAATACAAATTCTATGTAGTTAGAGGGAGAAAGCATCAGTTCAACGTTCATTTCAATTATCTGTATTTGACCACATATTTGTGGTCAAATCTGTGGTGGTTCCGTCTTAAGATGCTTGTTATACAATATGTAAAAAACGTGGATCGATCGATCATATAATGAAGTCGTAGTAGCGTAATGGCTAGCGTCCCAAACTCAAAGGGCGCGGGTTCGGTTTAGGTAGTTTTCTGACCTAATGTGCATATTGTTACAAGTACCACGTGCTAACAACGGTGAAGGAAAACATCGTGATGAAACCTGCACAACGAGATGGCCGACGTGTCAAACCTGCCAAGCCGCCTTGGACAAGCGTGACGGGTATAATGTCCGCTTCCCTATAGTGGGAGGCCAGCAGTGGGACGTTTATGGGCTGTTATTATTGTATGTAAAGATATTGGAATTTCTTGTAACCTGTGTCCGCACCCTTATTAAAACGAAGGAAAGAAATAAAATATTTTTTATTTAGAGTCATTTAAAATGGAAATTATACATAAGCAGTTTAACAAAAGCCAAAGAGAAACTAACTCTAAACAGGCCCTAACTCAGCAAATGCTGGTTGATAACAACCAATGCTGGTCTTCCGTTAGTGCCAGGCAGTAACGTCACCTTCGCAAAAGAAAAAATAACTAAGGAACATTTAAATATTGATGCCTAAGAAAGATTGTCTGGGAAAGATGTAAAATGGCCCGATGAAAAAAATATCTAGTTCTAAAGTGATTTTTTCACACATCAATAACAAATTTGATGTAATAAAATGTGAGGTATTTTTATCCCGGAAATACCACGAGAATTTTCCCGGGAGCGGTTTGTTGTTGTTCGGGTGCATAAAAATTGGCTTATTCCGACACAGTTTCCACTAAAACGATAGCTGCGATATTTTGTGTCCCGGGAATCCCGCAGGAATTTCAAGTCGAGCGTGGACGAAGTCGGGGGCGTAACGCAGTTAAGTTATAAAATTCTAGGTGTTAACCAACTGCGTACTATAAAATAGTTCCTTTATGACGTCATTTGTCTGTTTATAGCTCATAGTGAGGGTGCTCCAGCGTGAGATTACTCTTTTCAGTAAATATACGGTTAATTTTAACACGACAATGTTAAAAGCGTGATGACATAAATAAACGTGGCTTTTTTTTCTTTTGAAATTTGATCTGCTCGCCATTTCGTTTACGTGGAACTTGGATTTTAATTTTAATAAAAACTAGTGGTCACCCGTGGTCGAAATTCCACCATATTAATATCAAAGACTATACTTCTATAATCACAGATTTCGCCAAGGCTACATTGTTAATTTGACTTGAAAATTAATCAAAAGAG
The DNA here is from genome assembly GCA_019925095.2 of Dendrolimus kikuchii. NCBI lineage: Eukaryota > Metazoa > Arthropoda > Insecta > Lepidoptera > Lasiocampidae > Dendrolimus > Dendrolimus kikuchii. Next base: position 11,645,949 of record CM034407.1, read on the forward strand.
TATACTTATATATGCGTGTGTGTGGCAAATGGTACTGTGTGTAATGTTTCTTCCTGCATACTTAAAAAAAAATTGGCATTCGTCGTTTCTTCTCTATATAAACTATAAGTGTGCGAAATTTTATACTCTTCCGTCCTCGCAATTTTCGTAAAAATGTGTACAAAGTTTTTGCTTCACGTATAATATATATATACTCTCACGACAAAATATAAGAAATTAATAATAATTTAATGAACATAGTTCATAGTGACTGAAATTGGTGCGAGTCTAGTGCCAGTAGAAGGAAAGAATCCTCTGTGACCGATCACCAGCCTTTCTCTTCTCGGAAAATGTAGGAATAAAACCTATCAGAGATACAATGTATAGTGTGTGATTGTGTATATATGTGTCTGTATATATTTTACGTAAATGTGTGTGTGTGTGTGTTAGTTTATAAGTGTATTAAATAATATTAAAATAAAAATAATAGGTCATTCGAAATAAGAGGAATAGATCAGAGTATGACTTAATATTCATAATATGAATATTGAATATGTTCATAACTAGCCTGTGCCAGCAAAACTTCGTTGGCGTCGTTGCCATGATGACGACGTATTTCTATTCTATTCTATATTGTTCGGCGATGGCTCCAACGTTTTAATGTGCGTTGATTTTGCCCATGTCGGTGTGACTGTGTAAAAAGACAGGTGCTATGCTAAGCTATGTGCTTCTATCCCACGCAAACGACGTCATTAATCGGGATAGAGGTATCCTAAGTCCTGACCCGGGATAGAAGCTACCTCTGTGTTGAGTTTCATTTATATCCCTTCAGTAGTTTTTACGTGATGCTCTAACAGACACACGACCAGACGCACAAAAATTCTAAAAGTTATGGTTTTGAATTAGCCCCCATGATATTTTCTCATTTTAAAATTCATTGCACAAACTCGAACCCTCTACAAATTTCTATATAATAGACAAATGATAGATACATATATAAAAGGTATTGTGAAAACATATATCGACGACTTCTGCGTTCGAGTGGTCTGAGCTTTTCTGATTACAATCCAAATGACCTGATTCGCTTCCTGGTGTCTTAAATTTCGTAACCAACCGTTACGTCTGAGATTGGACTCATGGTAATTCGTTGTATGTTTCAGAATCATTATCATTTTATATTGACATGGATAAACCGCGCGCCGAAGGTTACCGATGACTGTTTACTATTATTGTATATACTTATGTAATAATAATAATAATAATCGGCAGACAAACACGCATATTGTATATTCCCAAATTAAGCAAGTTACGCTTGTGTTATAGGTAATATACAAAGGACTACGCTGAGGCCGATCCCAGTCACCTAGACCATACATAGTAAATAACGGAGAAAATACGTGTCCGAAATTTACTATACCAGGAATCGAACCCGGAGCCTCTGCGTTGCAGTGAGGTAGGCCGGCAAAGGCTTAGCCCACTGAACCACAGAGGCCGTCAAATGTATGTAAAGTATATACAATAATAAACTTATTGAAACAACTATTTATGAGCTGACCATCGACGCGTGACATCATGAGGCTATCGGCAAACCTTCTGCGCACGGGTAGTATAAAGGTTTAACAAAAAGATTATGAATTTCCTCATAAACATTTATTGATATAATTATTCATTTTCAATATTCCAATATTAATATGTATTCATACAATTACCATATTCCAGAATAAGGAACGTATAATATAAGAAGCTACGTACAGAAGAATCTACTTGCTGCAATACAATTATACCCCCTGTCCGAGAGTCGTAGACAGTACTTTAAAGATTCGTTTTATTATATATAATATATATTGACACATTTATAGATATTTTTAAAATTCTAAGCTGCCAATCGCAAATACAAGTGGCAGAGTTTATTTCTCATATAAAGGCTTATTATAGCGTCTTTCACCAAGTTTTCATTTTACCGTTACTCTCTTATACTAAAACATTTAATTTAAAAGTTATATTTAATATTTTTTTCTTTTACTATTTTGTGTTCACTACTACTCCCTATCGACATAAGTTTACCACCAAGTTAGCAGCTACTGCTTTATTCATCTACTATTAGCTTACTTAACTCTACATACATACATTGTAATAGAAGAGGCGAACTAACATTGGTGCGACGGGTCTCTTGAGACCAAAAATGAAAATTTCCGTCGCCCGAAGCAGTTCTTATGGTCTGATTGAGCGAGTATGACGTCAAGGCGTACTGATTGGGCAATAAGGCTGGGTGATTGCCCAACCAAGTAAGCGGACACTCGATTCAATCAAAGCTTAAAACCATTTAAAAAAGAACATTACTCAATCTTGCATCAAAAATCAAATTTAAATCTTCCCTGTTTTCGATTCGAAATTCAAATGTTAAGAATAAATGAAGTATATAAAAACAATGTAAAAACGCAACGGGTCCGTGTTTAAGTGCTAAGGTTGTCGCGTCCGATGGAGCGGCGGTCAAGTCGGCTGGTGGGAGCTGGTCGCCGCTTCAGAGGAGCTGGTCCGCCGGCCTACCCCCACTTCTGAAAGAGGCCCATCCGCTGGCAGCGGCAGTTGGACCCCCAGAGGTTGCAGCGGCAGGAGGACGAGTGACAGCAGTCGCCCGGCCGGTGGTCGCAGTTGCCCCCCCGACGGATACAGGCGCGTCTGAAAACGTAGATCAGCGACGAACGTCTGAAACCACATCAGCGAAGCTAGCCTAAGTACCGTGTACATGCTTGGACCAAGCGAGTGCTCGGGGTGCATGCATAGAGGAAATGATATATTTACAAGGACTGGTCAGTGTTGTCCTGTATTTAATATTAATGTTTTACGTTCGAAAAGTAAATATGTCAGAATAGAGGAATATGGAACGAAAAGACACACCGTGCCGACCCCAAATAATTGAGAGAAGGTGAAAGAAAAAAGAGAAAATCATTAGACTATTTATTTATATAGACTGTCAATTTATGTTGCTATAAGGATCACATAATTTAGTCAGATTAAATATATTTTTACGGAATAATTATGTTCACGCATTTTAGTTTGAAAGCTGACGGTGAACACTGTTTTGAGCATAGTTTCAATAAAATTTCAACCTTGTGTAAGTATAACAAGACTCACTTTCCAACATCCTGAAGCAGTTGCAAATCAGCTGGGTCCTCGCCGTAATCAGACAAGTTCACTTCAACGTCGTCCTCTCCTGTTGACAATACATTAATTACTTTAGGCCCATCTTCCACTTACAAGTCATTTTAATTCAATTCTATCGCTATACTTTTTATTGTTGCACTACTTATGTGATGTGCCTTACCAGGGTCGATGTATGAGGCTTGCGCCCACTCTGCAGCGAGCAGAACCGCCGCAAGCGCCAGCAAGAGTGCGCCGGCGCGCGGCATGCTGCTCACGCACCAACCGCTGCTTGCCTATTAATAAGAAAAGTCATATGTTACGTCTCGTATAAAGTCATGACATCATGATACACGCAAAACTAGAACTGCAGTTTTAAAATTGATAAAAATTTATTGTCAGTTTAAAAAGCCTTGAATGAATAGACTAATCAAATTTTACAGTAGAATGGAGGGATATATTTCTCTTATTTGAGTCGTTTCCTCATTCCCAAGGGTCGTGGACTTTATCTACTACTATTACTTGCACTATCTTTCACCATAGGTGACGATAATCATGCGTTGGACCAGCGCACCAGATTGCGGCCTCGAGATCTTTGTTATTCTCGTATTTTGTTAGTTACCATTAATTTTTCTGAATTGTCTAATTTTGTTTGTTTTTTGGCTGTATCTGAAATACTCAAGGACTTTGTGGAAGCAAATAAATTACAGCCCTGATTTTATATTTAACTAGCTGTACACGGCAGACGCTGTCCTGTCCTTAAAAAATAAAAATCTAGAAGCCGATTGCAGCACCAGTTTCGTTCTCATCCCTGCTCCGTGCTGTTTACGGGGTGAGAAGTGACACCGTTAGACGCCTGGAGGGAATAAGTGATTGAGTAGTAACTGATCAATTATTGACTGCCGAGAGTAGAAAATTATTAAAGTACCAATATCGCTATTGAAAAATAGCGGTTGGTGGTAGAAAAGTGGAACTTTAGGCTTGTATGTATTTTTTAATGCCGAATCATGAAAAAAAAACTGTCAAAAAAGAATAATATTTACGGGTGGGTCACCCTTATCATTTAGAGGTATGAAAAATAGATGTTGGCTAATTCTCAGACCCACCCGATATGCACACTAAATTTCATACAAATCGGTTCAGCCGTTTCGGAGGAGTTTGGTAACAAACACCGCAACACCAGAGTTTTATATATTAGATTGATTTAGGGGGGATTTATTACATTGTATCATATCATAATGTAAGATATCATAGCTACTTCAAACAAAACGTAACAATGATAGCAATAGCGAAATTACTTTTCAACTTTCTATCAATTAAAATGTTTGTCGTCAACAATGTCCACACCACATAACTATTTCCTATAAATAATTCAAAACCCAATATAAGGTTGTTTTATTGCGCGTCCTCTCCGACTATTTATTTTGTCGGACAACTTTTTTTTCTTTTGTTATTTTTCTTGTCTTATATACTATTTTTTTTTTATTGCAGGAGTTCAGCAGACAGGCAGACGGCCCACTAGTACAATATTTTCTTAATTACTATTAAATAGTACGCCTACTGTTTTATATCATACAAAATCATTGATCTTATATATATTTTATTTTATATATTTGTTAATTTGTTACTTGTATCATAAATACGAAATTGTTTTAGAAGTATGTGTTTTGCTACCTGTTTAAATCAAATCCGGAAGTCTTAACAGGTTAATTTATAGTTTTAAACTTGTTTAGTCTAAATGAATCTAAGTATGAACCACAGCTCTATATAGTTATGTAAGATTTTAGTCACTTTCGGAGTAGTTTTATGGTAGGCAATAGACATTCTTTCTTGATGTTGAAGCTGATTCCCAAAAAGTTTTTTTTTTATGTATGTAGGTACTTTCTAAAACAGGGGTAACCATTGAATATTTTTGGAGTGAAACTTCTTTTGAATCATTGTGATTTGCAACTCGATGAAATAAAAAAGCGACACTGAAAGGAGATAAACACATAGATCTAGAGGACTAAGCCTGCGAGAGAATGAGATTGAAAACATGATATTTAATAATTTAAACACTATACTCATACAGATAGACTTAGAAATGTTTTGAAGTTTTTCATGAATACTTCAAATTTAGTGTTTTAAAGCTTTAATGTATTAAAACGATATAATTTATAAAATGTGACGTCACGAAATTTAGAATCCATCCCACACTTTGTTTCACTTGTACTGCGTGTTAACTGTATACACACACACATTTTTTTTTATCTCCAAAGATAAAGTACTCTTCAAAAGTTACAGACTATCTGCAAAGACACTACCAAAATTATTTTTCAAAATAAATATTTAACGAGTATAAATCGTATTATATACATAATATAAAACACTACCGCCGTTCGTGCCTACCCCGCAAGGGAACTGGCGTGAAGTTATGTATGTATGTATGTATAAAACACTGTGTTAAACATCAATATCCGCTGAATTTTCTACCAACAGTTATAAGGGTAGTCACACTAAAATAAAGAGCAGTGAAATAAAAATAATAACAAACAAACGTTTATAAGCATGTTAACTTAATTTTATATGCTGACTGATCGTTACTATTGCGGACAACATCTCTTATTGCCCTACCAGTAAAACAATTGACCTGAACATTGTCTCTAGTACTGTAATTTTCTTTTCTCCAAATAAGTTTTAGATAACTACTAAGAAAGGTAATTTCAGCATATTGTTAACAGTTTACCCCGGCTGTTTACAGCTCATTTGTACCTCGACATATTACTTCCGGGATATCCCCCATTAGCCTCCGCTTCGGGCAAGAGACAAATCAACGGATTTTATCGACCAGAAAGTGTTGATAACGCACACTCACATCACATATGGGTGAGCCTATTTATACATGCTTTTATGCCTTTTTATTATTACGCCCGAGTTTCGTTTTATTGTGCATTGTAGGCTGAAACTCTGTACATGTATAAAATATTCAGGTATCTGTTTTCTTTAAGCGTGGAAGAAATTTTATTTAAGCGTATTGGAGTTTCTTGAGAATTTACCTCTTATGCCAAGTTCCTATATCTTATTGCCCATTGCAACACCCTATCATTGGTAGAAAATTGACAATACTTATGTGCAGTCTCCAGATTGCGTTTACCAAATTTCCCCAATCTATATATATATAAAAATCAATTGCTGTTCGTTAGTCTCGCTAAAACTCGAGAGCTGCTGGACTGATTTGGCTAATTTTGGTTTTGAATTATTTGTCCAGGGAAGGTTTAAAAGGTAAGTAAATATGAAAAAATGCTTGGAGTACAGTAAAAACAACAATTCCGTTTTCCCTTAGAAACTATTCCTACCTGTCAAACAGTCTAAAGTTGAAGCATTCTGCAATTATTATTCGGCTTTTTTATTTATTGATTCTGAGACGGTACGAAGTTTTCCGGGTCAGCTAGTCTATTTATTTGTGAGAAAATTATTACGACATCTAGACCGTTATCATTATTAGATATATTTCAGTGTTTGGATCGAATTATTACAACCCAGTAAGATTTTTTTATTGCAGAGTTCAGCAGACGGGTAGACAGCCCATCTGATGGAAAGCGGTTACCATCACCTATAGACATTTGTAACACCAAAGATGCCATAAATGCGCTGCTGCTCTCGTAAGGCAGACTGGAACCTGGCCACTGATGCCGGAACACAACTCAAGGTTATTGTAACGGCATACTCTAGTCCAGAGGTGATAGTCATTCAATCGGGCAAATACCCTCCCACCTGGCTGTGGGTTGTTTTATCACCTCTTACGATGGGCCGCCCGGCCGCAGGAAATTGTATTCTTTCTCCGTTCCTGCACGAAGAGAAATGTATTAGTATTATATATAAAGCGATATTTCTGAACCAGTTTATCCATTTCATCCGCAAGATTCCGGTCTGCTCGACTCCGAAGTTGTCGCTCAATACACTGCATTGTACGTGGACTATCACATACTTTATTGATTTAGTGATAATTATTCTCCCATCCACCCTAACGACTTTACAAATGCCCATCAATTAGTTCGAAAGTTGGCCTGTACTCCTAACACTGAAATCCAATTAAATTGTTACACAACAACGTATGATGTCCTGTACACCAGTGTCAAACCCTTGACAAACTTCCAATGCCGCTCGTCAAAGGGAAATAGTTGAGGAACTTTGATTACTTCTAGGACCTTTGACTGAACATTTTGAAGCGTGAAATAGGCTACTTTGGTATCGGTTGATTACTTGTCTACTGATTGGACGGTATTTATTTGATTTTGGGAGGTAAATGATGACAGGACAATTATTAAGGTTTAGAGGACGAGATCTTTTGTGTATACTGGTGAATATTGGTACTCATTTGAAAGTATTATAGACTACCGTCTGCGTATAATTCAGAATCTTTTAAATTATTCAATTTTCTAATTAAAACGAAGACGTTTTGTGAATTCAGCGAGCAACCCATATATCTATACCTATAAAAATTATTCCAGACAAAACAGACAGACAGGCTGTAATTTCAAACGAAATGCCAAAATTTAAGTGAACACAGCAAATATATACGATTCATGATCAGAAATTACTGTTTTTAGAATTATTGCTTTCTGTGTCAACTAAATTTGCTATGAATTAATAGAAATGTTGCAATGTGAAATTTTTGTATGTAAAAAAATATGTAACTTGTATATTAAAAAGTGATATAAATAAAAAGGATAAAAAAATGTTTTAGCTAGACGTATTGCTGTGGAGTTTCTTGCCGCTTCTTCTCTTTACCTAAACAGAAATAATACGTTGCGAAGCGGTGTACATAGAATAGGTAGTAGAATTAATTTTCAACTTATTTGTACGACCATTAAAATGTTCTCCCGTGGAACTTGTTTTGGATAAAACTTTTGAAAATGTATTTGCCAATAAGGGTGTCTGAAAGCTTATCTAGAATAAGCAACTGTAACTGCTGAATGGATTTCAATAAAAATTGTAGAAATTAAAACAACGATTTTATCTATTTAAGTCTATCTAAGTCTAAGTAAGTATTATCTATTTAAGTGGACCGGTTGAGACAAATATTTGCGGCTTTCGGGGTTGAGACTATTGTACCGTGTCTGTATCGAGACCTTTTAATGCAACTAAAAGAAGTCTCGCATGGCCAAAATGCTAGCCTGTACTTTGGGAATGTTTCCCACCGATATAGTGATCTGGAATACATTTTTATATACTAGTCTTATTTTCACCTTTTTTTATACTACATTGTTTTAGATGATATAAATACCTAGTTATCATAATTTTTAAAATATCACAGTATAAGTAATTTTAAGTGTACCTATAATTTATTTTGATATTTTGCAGGTATCGGAAGATATGAATATAAAGCCCGAGTTCCATGAGTGAAGACCCCAGCTCTAGTATAAGAAAATACATACATAACATAATTTAACCTTGTTATGAAACAAGTGCGAACTACAAAGGAAATTCAAAGTAATTATACTAAGTTTAGCTTGAAATTGTAGCGCATTCTCCAACTACCATCATAATTAATTCTCGACGAAGGCAACACGACAGCGCCCACCGTTTTGCATCGAAAATTGCACTTAATTAATTACTGCCACAGAGTGTACAGAAGATTCATATAGTAAATAGTACTAATAGACATGCATGTATATCCATATCCGTAATCAGGATAGGTGTGCTGATAGTCAAAGCAAGTGAAATAGTTCAAATTCCATTTTTTTATTCAAAATAAGTTCCATTGGAGAACAAACATTTTTTGAAGGTCTATATACACCGTTTTGCAACGTGTTATCACTGTTTAAAAATAAGAAACGGCAAGAAACTCTACAGCAACACATCTAGCTAAAAATACTTATTGTTCATATTGTTACGACCTGGACGCCGACAAAGACAAATTCACACCTGCATACCTGTAGAAACACATTTTATTGCCTTTCGGCATTTGGATTTCTTTTATTTACTTTGTGTTTAAAATTTGTGATTAGAAAAATAGCCCATTGTGTATTGTAATATTTTATGGCAGTCATTAGCCAGGTGTGTCGGATTCAAATTACAAACTGATTGTAGGAAATTCGATCCACATGGCCGGGCAGACATATGGCATCTATGCAGTATAAAGCAATGCCTCGATTGAGGGACGAGGCAGTCGAGCGCTAACTACGAGCAAAATAAGACTTGCGTACATTCGGTAATCTATTTAGTTACGGACTTTGCGCGTGTTATTGAATTACAATCTACTGCATTAGGTTTGGACTTGTTGCGTTCGGTTATATTTGTACCTGCGTTATACGTGTTTGTATAGTTCTAATAAACTCTATAATAATTCCAACGGCATTTTAATTCATGTCCTGCAACTCGTAATAATATGTATCTATCTCGGGCCATTTTTTAAAATAGATACAGAAGTATGGTTTAGTATTTTTTTTAAAGAATTAATGGAGTTGTAGCAAACAATACATAATCAATAACAATAAGACTAAAACATAATAAGATACTTTTAATTATCGTAGAAGAGATCGCTTTTCAGCGATAAGATCGCCCGTTATACTTACTATCTCCTGTATTTTCTACTTCTATTTATCTATGCTTTGGTGTACAATAAAGAATAATCTATCTATCTATCATCTTACAAAACGTCGCATCATTGCAGCCGTCATTTAAGCTTAAATGAAAACTTCACGTGATGATTTATAACACAAGAAAAAGATTGTGTATACGGACGGGTGCCTGTCTCAATATGTCTTACTAAGCGATTCTTCTGTAAATTCTATATCTCTGCTCGTCCTACAGCTAGTTTAATCATATTCAGATCAATCTCAAAATGTTGCTGCTTTAAGTGTATTTAGCGAATGTAATTATTTAATTTTTTATATAAATATATTGTCGTGTTTAATTCAGTTATCCCTACAGACCTTTTCTGTTGTGTTTGTTAACTAACCAACTATTGTACTTCCGCCGCGCTCTTGTCTTCGCCATATACGCCCCCCCCCCTCCGCCCCCGCCCCGCCATTCTAGAACCGAATGGACTGAGCCGCGACGATGGCTAGAGATTGGATGAGATGTCTTTCGTTCCCTGGAAAAGGGGACGATCCTTATTGTGGGACGCGACGTGCGTTGATACTCTGGCTGCGTCCCATCTTTTAGACACGGCCGTGTTAGTTTGCGCATCTACCGCTCGATAAGAGGACCTGAAACGCCGCAAATATGCATCTGTTGACGATGGATACATATTTGTGGCGTTCGGTGTCGAGACTCTACCACTGTGGTGACCCAAAGGCTATCGGTTTTGTCGAGATCTACCATCTCGTATGATAGAACCCTCGCGTGACCAAAAGGTTGGTCTGTACTTAGGGCAACGCATCGGCATTACCATCCTGCACGGGAATGTAGCCAGAATTTTGGACAAGTTCTCAACTGACAGCGATTTAGGATCTATAAATTATATGTAATTTTTGTATTATGCATTTTATTATATGTAATTTATCCTTAAAGGATATTATTATGCTATGTAGAACTAAATAATTACGTTTAATTACAGTTCTTTGTATAAACAGGTATTATTATCATTTCCACCATTATTTTTCCATGCCTTTTATCCGTTGTCTGAATCAGGGATCAGCTCTGTGAGCATCATCGATCGACACTTCAAAAGCTTTTTAAATAGGTTAAATATGCTGTGTTGCTTGCAAAGTTGGAATATTTTCCAGCACCCGAGGACTGAAGCCGTATTGATTTTTTTATGATTACTGTTCCTTTGATGCCAGTTCTAAATAAAAAAGTTTCGCGTCAAAGGAATTTTTATTGCCTTGATTGGAATTTTCAATGTTTTGATAACTAAAATACGATGGATAAAGAATAACAAAATATATTTATTGAGGAATCATTTTTGACTTGTTTACGAAAGTATGGGGATTATTGGAAAATTATATTCGGCGATGAAAAATATTTTCGTTTTCACTAAATAAATGATTATATTTGAAATGAAATTTATTTATTTGTCAGAAACATAATGAAGAATGCTTTGTACATATTTTGCTTTATAAAGTCATATAAAATGGTTATCTATATTAATATTATAAAGAGGTAAAGTTTGTGAGTTTGTGACGCTATAGGGGGTAATCTCTGGATCTACTAAACCGATTTTAAAAATTCTTTTACTGTTCGAAAATTACTTTAACAGGGAGTGTCATAGGCCGCTAGTACTTAATAAAACTGATACATTACATACAGTTGATAGCTCGAACTTACACGATATTTATTTATTCATCATAAGTTTTGCATATGTTTATTATAGGTTACATATACATATTTGGATTTATTGATATGGAATTTACTAGAATATAATTATTGATTCTATCCCCACTTCTTCCTTTATGCTGGACTTGAACCTCATATTCATATCTTATAACACTGCAAAATACAAAAATAGAAAATACACAAAAATCAATCTGTCCTCCTGATTGATCTAGTAGGAGGACAGTCATCTTTAATCAAGAGGACTGTCCTCCTGTTGAGCGTAGCAGGAGGACCACCCTCATCCTGTCAATGGAGGAGGCTGTCACTCTTCAATGGGACAAAAGTTCTAAAAGCGTTCATTTATGTTTGGGCAGCGTATAAATAACAGTTTTCACTTAAATGTTGGCATTTATTTTGCAGTCACGGACAGATATTTCAGTTTTATTAGTATAAAGGAGACAATGGATGCTACGATAATATTTAGAAGTTATTATTATACATGTATATATGTGAGTAAGGGAATATATGTATATGTATATAAGTGAGTATAAATTAATATAATAAGTTATTCTTAAGGTACACCACAACACAAACATACAATCATTAAATGTCACACACAATAGCAAAGTAACAAATAAACGTGTACAACTTCTTAACTTCTTCTTAAATTTAATTGTAAAAAAAGGGTACGGTACTGGAGCCCGTAGAGCTGTTAATAAAAAAAATCATGTGAGTATATATGTATAGATATGTGTATATGTATATATATATATATACATTCGCGTCACTATAGATACGATGGAGAACACGATAGAATGTATGATTACAAATCTTGTACTTAATAGGATAAGTTTTCCTGTAAATGCGAGGGTGTGTTGCGTCACACACAAACCACGTAGGTTTAAGTTGGTGCTTTACTACTATTTTATGATGTAAAATTATTATTATTGATAAATAAATAAATAAAAAAACATGCAAACAGAAGTGGTAGCTTAGTGGTTAACAATACACACACTCGCTAGTCTCAAATAACACGGGTTGGAATCCTGGCCGAAAAGTATGACTTATTTAAATAGTTTTATGGCCTAAAAGCTGAATTACATGCTTCAATCAAATTGAATTAATTTAATTGTAAGGCGCAGAAGTGAAAGAAAATGACGATATTAAATCACAATGACTGATTGAATTATATGATCACACGACGACGCTGAAGGAAAACAACGTAATGAAACCTGCACATCGACATAATTGATAATATCATATAGAACAATCCGCTTAAACAAATGGAGAGGCCCAAGCCCAACAGTCGGACGTTTATGGGCTGTTATTAAACATATTATTATAATGTAAATCTCAAGTAGGGTCTAAAGCTATTAAGAACACCAAATAACATAACAACTTTGCGGTCAAAGTAATCTGTGCAACTGGACAGCAGTTCAAGTTTGTTTTAGTCAAACTGAAACTTTATAATTGAGGATGCCAGATGTTATAGAGAATTGCTACGGTTTAAACTAACTTTTTGAACTTTAGATTTATTAATTACTAGCTGTGCCCGCGGCTTCGCCCGCGTGGATTTTTTTTCGCCGAAACTTAAAAACAAAAAGTAGTTTAAGTTACTCCTTATAACATCAGCTATGTCCAGTGAAAGCCCTGTCAAAATAGATTACTTTTTTTAAATGCTGTAATACTTTATGTCCCGGGATTCCAGCGGGAATTTCAAGTCAAGCGTGGACTTAGTATTAAACAAATATATTAAATGTAGCTTTAAAAAAGATACGGACTTCAAGTCTGTAGATTTAATAATAATTAATTTATTTATAATTTTATTTCAGGAAAACTTGTCCCATAGTCCTGATACATATTACATTATACATTATACAGAATTACATTAATACATACAATTTTAAAAAGTAACACATACATACATATTGTATTCATATATTATATTCAGAGTTATTCACATAAATACCACAGGTTATGCTTTCATTGTACTATTATGCATAGTGCCTTTTATTTCTTTTAAGTCGGGGGAAATGCATTTCGCACACTACTGAGTCCTTTACTAGGGATTAGACCAAAGCGACGAGAGGTGAGCCACGAATAGCTACCAGAGTCAATCGCCGGCTTGTGTAGAGACTCGAATACTCAATACTCCACTAAAACCACCCTCCTCCCATGTGCCCCGCGCTCATGGTAGGAAAAGCGTGAGACTTAGAACGTAGTTACGTCCACGCTGATTCTAGCGCATCAGTGCTTGAGAGTGCCCCGAGAATCGGGGCAAACTCACTACGTCAACAGGGGTGAAGACTCCTCCACTGCCTAGACGGAGGGCCTCTGCAACGGAATTTACGGGATCTTGCGCATATCTGCGTCTCCGGGATCCCGACTGACTTCGGTACTCGCGGAACGCATGCGTACCTCTAGCGCAGCAGTGCCTTTTTTTTTTGAGGCGAGGGAAAATGCTTAACCGATTTACGCACAAACTGGGCGATAACACTGCAGCAATAGTATGCTCTTGGCAGTGTTCCGTCCGCGATCGACGTCACAGAATAGTGTGGAAGACTCCGAGTATTGCTACACGAGCGAGCAACCCCAATACCCACTAAAAACCCCCTCCTCTCTGTCGACCCTGCGCTTTTGTTTGTGTTGGAAAGGCTGAGATTTAGAACATAGTTACGCCCAGTCGAGCGCAGCAGTGCCTAACGTAGGTTCAGTCTACCCTATCAGGGTAGAATACCACAAGAGGTGTACACTGCAGACGTCCCTGTGTAACTACTAATAATAAAAAAATCTCTACTTGCTACGATCCTGGCAATCACTTTTCGCTTCGACTACTTTCATTGATCTCATCGCACAGGCACATTTATTTGAGTTGTTTTAATTAATTTAATTGACTTTAAAACTTACCTCAGAAGAATCTTATTTAATAATAAAATTTTGCTAATATATTATAAGTTCAATTATTGAACAAACTTAGTTAATGAACTTCGCAATTAATTCGTAGTAGTAGTTTAAATGGATTGCCCAATTTGTTCCAGGCCTCCAAGCTATTTGTTATAATTTAACGTTAATAGAAACTAAAGTAATAAATTTAGTAAATTAAGTTAGTATTTGTTAACATTAAATTTTGGTGGTTGGTCAATAAAGTTCTTGGTGTAATTAAGATAACTTTGTGAAAATTCGAGTGTCTAAATAGGCATTTCACCCGAGGTTAACGCTCTGCTTTTCATTTCGAATATGAGGAGAGTAAATAAAAACTGATTAGTTAAGCAAACAAATACTTCTCTAATAAAATCGGGCGGTAAATCCATATCTGAATCTGATGTAACGTACGTCACATATGAAACGTCAAGTATTTTTTGTCTGTAGCATTCTACCAGCCAGTATTTTTTTTTGTCACTGATGATAGTAAATATTTAGCTCAAATTTATGTAAATTAAATAATATATCTTTTTAAATAATAATATTTTTTTATTACAATCTATGCCGCGGTTTAACAGTGGCTGTAAAAAAGTTGAGACACGAGTCATATCTATGGTTCGCATAGTTTTCCTTTTTTTTTACGCAGGTTCGATCCTGACCGGAACGCATGCACCACTTAGTCAGTTTTCTGATCTAATGTGCATATTGTTACGATTACCACGTGCTAACAACGGTGAAGGAAAAACATCGTGATGCACCTGCACATCGAGATAACCGATGTGTCAAACCTGCTAAGCTGCCTAGCACAAGCGTGGCGGGTATACTGTCCGTTCCCCCTATAATGGGAGGCCCGACCCCAGCAGTGGGACATTTATGGGCTGATATTATATTATTAGGGTGAATCGCTTCCCAGGGACGAAAAGGACTGTTTTCATTCCTATGATTAGGCAACTTCAAGTGTACTTTCAGAATATGAGAAATGAAGAATATATTCTTCTGTAAAGGTTGAACAAAACAGCGGATAGACAATGAAACCTTACTCCGTTTACGTCAGCGACGCACTTTGAGCGGTCGTACCATAATGGACACCGATCGAATTTCCTTTATGCGTCACTTTCTATCCGCACCCACCTTAATTCAGTTATGTACACAATTCGTTTTCTGGTAAATTATAAAAGAATGAAAGATTTGAGCGCTCTTTCAAGTTCAAAAGTAAGTTGAAACTATCCATTGGAGAACATTTTTTAAAATTCATGCATATTTTTTTTATAGCTGGAGTACAGCAGACAGGCAGACGGCCTACCTGATGGAAAGCGGTTACGTCGCCTATGGACGTTTACAACACCAGAGGTGTCATCAACGCGCTGCCGGCCTCGAAGAAATTTGAAATATATGCATATAAGATTGAATCAGTGCCTTGCGAATAGGCCGCCCCTTATGGTGGGATGCCACTTACGTTGACATTTTGGCGGCGACCCATCATCATGCAGCCGAACAAGGAGGCCCTCAAGCGCCGCAAATATGCTACCATCGGAAATTGTTACGTATTTGCGGCGTTCAGGGTGGCAACTCTGGGCCTGGGGTCCTAACGCTTTAAAGCTTTATTGACACGTCGCCAATCGTTTAGTAGACGTCTCACGCGACCAAAAGGCTGGTGTTCTTTTACTCAAAGATTAAGCATTACTATACAACGTGGTAATGCTGCCAGCATATTGGGAACGTTCCCGATAAGTGGCAGTGGTTTGGGAACAATATATTTTTTTACTACTGAAGCTTAGCAAACAGGCTGACAGCCCAACTGTGATGCATAGAGGTTACCGTCGCCTATGGACATTAGCAATACCAGAGGTGCTGCCAATGTGCTGCCGGCCTTGGAGAAGAAAGTGGAATCTGGCCACTGATGCCGGAACACAACTCAAAGTTGATATGGCAGCGTACTCGAGAAAATGCCCTACCACCTGGCTGTGGGTTGTTTTGTCGCCTCTTACAACAGGCCCACCCGGCCTCAGGAATTAGTATTCTTTTCCCGTTCCTGCACGGAGAAGTTTGATATAATACCTTAATTATATAGAATACCCATTTTTGGATTTTTTAACTATATGTGTTTGAAAAGTTGTTTTGTATAGGCTCCAAAATAGTTCAATGAAAAATTCATTCATTCAATAAAAAAATGTGGATTAAAACAAGAATTTTATCTTGAATTATACAAAGTCTTTCATGCATTGAAAAGTGATTTTAATTAACGGGATAGTTGCGAGATTCTGCGAAACAATATTTACTCTTTTGTAAAGAACGATTAAAAATCAATGGAATTCTGATCGCTTCGTAGGATCGCGTAAATATTTATTTCCAAAAGAATGCGAATAGTATTGCAATCATAGGGTGAGGGGCCAAGAATGGTTTAGTTTACCTTAATTTTTTTTTATTACAGGAGTTCAGCAGACAGGCAGACGGCCCACTTGATGGAAAGCAGTTACCATCGCCTATGGACATTTGCAACACCAAAGGTGCTACAAATGCGCTGCTGCTCTCTTAAAGGAGACTGGAACCTGGTCACTAATGCCGGAACACAACTCAAGGTTGTTATGGCGACATACTTTAGACCAGGGATGGTAGCCATCCAGTCGGGCAAATGCCCTACCACCTGGCTGTGGGTTGTTCTATCGTTTCTTACGACTGGCCGCCCGGCCGCAGGAAATTGTAGTCTTTCTCTGTTCCTGCACAGATGTGCAGGGCAGATTTCTTGGGCATATCCTATTCTCTGGGACTTAGCACGTATAGAAATTTCTTCCAGACATACCTTGAAGGTTTTCAAAAGCCGTAGTCTTTACTAGCGAAATTTTAGTCTTTTTAGCACTTCTTAATTTACTGGACAATTTATCAGAATTGTGAAATCTCAATTCGTGATTTCGAACTAAATTAAGTTGTTTCAGATTCAGTTGTTCAGTATTTAGATAACTAACATTCTGAACTCTGCTCAGCTATCAGCTATTTAGCTTTTATGTAGGTTAAAATCAAAGAGCGCTTTTAACTTTGCGAGACTTGGAATTGTTACATAAATATTGTATTTTGGACTCTATATAGGTCGGCGGTTCTTAAGGTTAAACTTGTAATTTTTGGAAGGCAGAATAATAACGCAATAATCCATTTTAGAAAGGGAAGTTGGTTTCTTATTATTTTTATACCGAAATATATATTAGTGCTTTTTTGTGTGTTTTCAGAAGACAAAGTGGAAAAGTGGCCGAAACGTCGGAATAATAAGACTCAAATAAAATATCGCGAAACGATTAAAACGTAGTTTTATTGTGTACTAGTCACTAAAACTTAAGAAAATCTATACTATTTTCTTAAATTTTCGCGACTTGTATACATAATAAAACAACGTCGAAACGTCGGAAAAACCAAAATCAAATAAAATTACCGCGCTTAAAACCGTTAAAACGTAGTTTTATTAAAATCTATACTAATACTTTAAAAAGGTAAAGTTTGTGACGTCGTAGGGGGTTATTCTGAATCTACTAAACCGATTTTAAAACTTCTTTTACTGTTAGAGAGCTACGTTAACAGGGAGTGTCATAGGCTATATAAAATGACGCTATATACCAGGGGAGCAGGACAGAGCGCGGGTGAAACCGCGCCGGGCCGCTAGTACTATATATTGGTGTTGGCAATCTAATCAACCAATCTGGCCAAATAATGCGGTATATTCATTACCATACCGTATATGTTTTAATCCTTGTGTCACGTACACACAGGAATTGTAAACATAAGAACCACCGCGTCTCAGCGTACATAATTAGTACAGAGATAGTATATAAGATGTATGTAATCATTATTAAGATATCACACCAGTAAACCGCGTCAAGTAATTACGAACGCTTACATAGCCTAGTTACTCTTAGTATAAGCACGACGTGATAATTATGACTTAAGAATGATAGATACATAGTTTTTTTTGTGTGGTCTTGTATTATTGAATTCCTTTTTATTAATCAAATTTTCCAATATTGTATCAAATCTATAATAATATTATAAAGAGGTAAAGTTTGTGAGTTCGTGACGTTGTAGGGGGTAATCTCTGGATCTACTCAACCGATTTAAAAAAATCTTTTACTGTTCGAAAGCTACGTTAACAGGGAGTGTTATAGGTTATATGACATGACGTTATATACTACGGGAGCGGGTAAGAGCACGGGTGAAACCGTACCGGGCCGCTAGTATATTATAATTCTCT
This sequence comes from Dendrolimus kikuchii, assembly GCA_019925095.2. Lineage (NCBI taxonomy): Eukaryota > Metazoa > Arthropoda > Insecta > Lepidoptera > Lasiocampidae > Dendrolimus > Dendrolimus kikuchii. The sequence goes on from CM034407.1 coordinate 11,664,466, forward strand.
TATAGTTCTACGAGCCAAATGCGTAACAGGATTTTTTTTTTAGTGTAAACTTAGCTGATACGTGTATAGACAAGATTTTAATTACAAGACTTATATAACATACATAATATCTGAATCGGATAAAATATAAATCTAGTACACTGAAGAACTTTATAAATAATCGAATACAATAAAAGAAAACTTAATTTATTTTTATTGTATTACGTGTATGTTTATCATAATATGTGTATTAATTATGTATTGTATTGTAAGAATGATAATTATTGATGTTTCCGAAATAAATTAAATTAATAAATAACGAGAGTTCCAACAAACCTTAAAGTTGTGATTGGTTTATTTACGTCGTGTATTTTCGACTCTCTATCTTTCAATCAAATTGATACAATTTGCTTGATCCATTTAATCAGAATTAAAGTAGACGTTCTTTACAAATATCGGGATTTCCTGACGAACACAGGTACGTACAGATAAAAGGACGTGCCAGTCATTATGTTGACAATCGAGAATAGCTATAAAAGGTGAATCGTTTAAGTAAGACAAGCAATTTTACGATTGAATGCTTCTGATCTTTCCTTTATCCGACTGATAGGGGAAATAGGGTACGTCAAGATTGAGTAACTTGTAAACGAATCGTTCAAATACGTTTGGATGAAGGACGAAAATTAAATAGCATACGCCCGCGATGTTCTTCGCTTTGTCCACGCTCGATTTAAAATGCCCTCGGAATTCCCAAGACACAAAGTATCGTAGTATTTAAAAAGAATATAAGCTATTATTTTAGTAGAAACTGTGTCGGAATAAGCAAATTTTTATGCACTTGACCAACTTCAAACCGCTTCCCGGAAAATTCCCGCAGGATTCCTGGGATCAAAAATATATCATAAAATTTGCTATCGATGAGTGAAAAATACGCATTGGAATTAGAGTTTTTTTTGTATCTGGCCACTTTAAATTATTTCCAGAAATGTTTCCGCGGGATTCACAGTATATAAAGTAGCGCAGATTTTAAATCTAAGAATTTGAATTTGTGTATTTATAAAATAACGCCGGGTATATATTGATAAAATGTAAAATGCAATGTAACATGTAATGCAAGAATTTACCATACACATTTCTGGAATGTAACACGCAAGGTAATATACACGTAAGTAATTCCTATAATCTGGAGGTCTTGCGCTCACGTTCCAAGGAAATGACTCGCATGCTATGAACAACTAAAATCGTGTGCGGTGAGAGTCATGAAATGTCAGGGAGACGAATATAAAGTGACGTGCAGTAGACCTGAGTAACGCAGTGAAATTCCCTACGTTAATTCAAGCGCTGCCTACTGAGGTAGCGCTTAGAAGTTTTTTTAAGAAGTCTCAAAATTGCGCCATGGCACAGCAAAATGTGTAGTACGCACCGGATAACTTATAAAGCGCGGAACACTCGCATTCTGCGCAGCGTAGTAGCAGGGGAAGCACACTTCGATGCCACGTTAACTCATAGCGCTTATTATTAAACTATCCTGAAGCGAGTTATGCCCTAACATATTGTTACATGCCGACAAAAAATGCATGCACACCTGCCTACCATAAACCTGGTTTATTACCTTTCCCGCATTTGGACTTCTTTTGTTTGCTTTGTGTTTAAAATTTGTAATTAAGAAAAACATTCTATTGTTATTGTACTTGTTTTATGGCAGTCATTAGGCAGGTGTATCGAACTAATTCTTGTTGTTATTGTTTTGCGTCGAGGCACATTTTATTTGTACAGAATAAAAGGAATGCTCGAACGGAGGGGTGAGCCAGTATAGTGACGGACTTTGGGCGTGTTATTGAATTGTGCAGTTTGTACTGGTTGCGACCAGTTATATTTGTACCTGTGTTATACGTGTTTGTATAGTTCTAATAAATTCTATAGTAATTTCAACGGCATTTTAATTCGAGTCCCACACTCATAACAATATTCAGACGAAGCACATGCGGGCGCAGTAAAGTAAAAACAGTAGCGTGGCCGGTTGCCATTATTATAAGACTGCTTCGAATGTTTGCGGTATACTGATGGAAACAGAAGAGTGTTTGAGATTCGTAATAAATGCGCGAAAGTTACATTTTTTATGTTTGCTTGTAGGCAAACTGGCAAAGAACGCCACTTAAGGGGAATGGTTGTAGTCGCTCATGGACATCTGCAACACCAAGGGAGCCGATGCGTTGTCTACCTCTTGGAAACTTTAAATATCTGTTTACGCCTTTTTTGAAGAATCCCATGTTGTAGCGCTCTGGGAAATCACAATTCAGTTTAGAACCCGCGATTAACGCGCTACGCGCGTACGCGCTTTGCGTTAAAATAAAACAACTCCTATGTGTTCGTATACAGAGGGATTGATTTTTTTTTGCTTAATTTTATTTCGGGTTAAAGGACTTTATTTCTCATAAAAGAATTTTTACAATTGACTTAAACTATGAGAACAATTATAAGTTGTTGAAAAATAAGTTGTAATTTGTAACGAGATAGAAAGCACAAATACTAAAGTTGCAGGTAGTTTTGATTTATTTTTTGTACAAGCAAGTTACAAGTTCCTTCGAACCAAAAGAAACAAGGATATAGATTTCGTGGAAGTGTCATTGTGTTGTTAGTTTTTATTTTTTTATAATGGATGTATTTTTGTATGAGTAATGTCTTATATAACAATTTCATTACCACAATGGTTTTCTGGCGAGCAGCATGTGTTGTGGCTATTCTTTCCACTCATCCCTTCGATAATGAATATGAAAACGGGACGCGGTTAACCGCCGTGCGTGCACAACCATACTAATCTTAATATATATAAATTACGTGTCACGTTGTTTGTCCGCGATGGACTCTTAAACTACTTGACCGATTTTAATCAAATTTGCACACCGTGTGCAGTTTGATCCGACTTGAAAGATAGGATAGCTTACATTTGGACCTGGTAGGTGGCGCTGGAATCGGGTTCTAAATTTTATTTCTTCAGGGGAGAACAACGTCTGCCGGGACAGCTAGTATATTATATATGAGACACAAGAAAATGGCACGTTTTCAAACCGCTCTCCAAATGTAATCAATTTCGTTTCTAAAATCAGCCACTGAATTTATTTATTTTAAAATTGATTGATAATAGTGTTGTTATGTCATGTTACATTTTTCTGCGATATCGACCTGCACGCATTTAATTACAGTACGTGCTAAGCCTTCGTGTTTACTTAAATTTCGTCAATTTATAACCGGGACATTAAATAAGGATAAAACAAGACAAATAAAACGGTCTTAATGGAACTTGAATTAAAATTAGGAGGTAATAGAATTAAATTGCCCACAGTCCCTTGGTGATAGAAATCGCGGGTTCTATTCAAGCGCTTCCTAAATTTCAAGTGACTTGAGACGTCACCAAAGATAATCATATTTGCAACCCTAAATCCCTCTTTAAGCCCGGGTCTAATAATTAAAATTGCTTGAGAAACTCTGGTTATTATTTTAATTCCGAAAAGAAAATTAATCTTTTTTTATGCAAAGTGTATTTATAGATGTTATAGGCTGTTTTTTGGATGTAATGTACAGTCGCCGTATGAAAAGTTTCGTCACCTTAAAGTCGACTTTTGTTTGCACGAGTACAAGAAACAGTACCGCTAAGATTTTATAATAATTAATGTTATGTTTATAAAATATATAGAAACATGAAAAATGAAAATTGCAATGTTGACAATGACAGACATTGAGATTAACAATAGTTGTGATCGTCAGAAAGAAAGAGGATATAATCACTACGCTTATCATAAATGTTAAAATCAGTTAAATGGTTTTACATCTCTAAACAATCTCTTTAATTAAAAAACAACTTTGATAAAAATAATTTTAAAAATTATTGTCAAACCATTGAAGTAACACTCGAAAATATATCTCGTAACAACGTAGACCTCTCGTGGATTTATTAATCGCGACTTCTTAGCCCCCAACATTGGTTATGGGCCCAGGCAGCGCAAATCCATAGCGCTGTTATATTAACAGAAAGAATTCGGATTGGAAAATATTCAAAAGCAGTGTAATTAATTGCGAAAAGGTGCAGAACGATGAGCAGTATGTCGATGCGAATCGAGCCCTTGGGCAAGGACAATTACGATAGCTGGAGAATTCAGGTACAAGCTCTGTTAATTAAAAATAATGAGTGGAAGTACGTAAATGGCAAGGTTCTTAGACCAGCTGACATCAGTGAAGCAGAACGCTGGGTGGAAGAGGACGAAAAAGCCAAAGCCGATCTGATTCTTTCGATGAGTGGAAGCGAACTTCGTCATATTAGAGGTTGTAAAACTTCCAGAGATGTTTGGCTGAAATTAGAGTCAATTTATGCATCAAAGGGAACCGCTAAGAAGGCTACACTCTTAAAGCGTTTAATCCTGCACAAAATGTCGGAGACAGAAAATGTTAGAGAACATTTGGATACTTTTTTCGACGCTGTGGACAAGCTTGCAGAGATGGATATAAGTATCAACGAAGACTTAGTATCTATTATGTTGTTATACAGTTTGCCCGGAAATTTTGAAAGCTTTAGATGTGCGATTGAATCGAGAGACGAGTTACCGAAACCAGAGGCCTTGAAAATTAAAATACTTGAAGAGCATGAATCCAGAAATGCAAATAAAAATCAGGATGAAGATGTTCTGTACACAAATACGAGAAAGTATTTTAAGAAGAGTAAGAAAGGCGCCAAGAACAAAAGTACAGTTGGAGACAAAACTGATCTCAACAAGAGAAGAACTGAAAAGAAAGAAGGTTTTAGATTTAAATGTTACAAATGTCACGAACGTGGACATAAAGCATCAGAGTGCAATAATAAAGTAGGTAGAAAAGCACAGAAAGCAGAAGAAACACATTGTATTAATAGTATTCTAACCACTTTTAATGTTTTAGATGTAGAAGTTTCTAATGCTGTAAATGTTCAAAAACATGATTGGATTTTGGACAGTGGGTGCACGTCTCACCTTTGTAATGATGCCAGTAAGTTCGGGGACACTTTAAAAATGACTAGCGGAGAATTAAATTTAGCGACGCATGTAAGTACTGATATAAAAGGTAAGGGTACTGTAAGGTTGTCGGCATGGAGCGAACACTCGAGGGATTTATTTGAACTACGCGATACGTTGTTTGTTCCTAATTTAAGGACGAATTTAATTTCAGTAGCCAAAATAACAAATAACGGTTATAATGTTACGTTCAATAACGATGTAGCTCAGGTTATTGACAAGAATGGTGAAATTAAATTGTCGGCATATCGTAGAGGTAATTTATATTGTTTAAATAACCCGGAATATATATTTAATTTGAGTGATTCGAATGCTGATGTACGTTGTTGGCACGAGCGATTAGGACATTTGAATGGTAAAGATGTTGCTAAGCTTTTAGGTAAATTAGGTGCTAAGTTTGATGTGACCGAAGTACGAAACTTACGTGATTGCGATATTTGTGCTAAAGGAAAAATGACCGCGTTACCTTTTTCTGATTCCCATAGTCCTTGTACTGAAAAATTACAAATAGTCTATTCTGATATTGTAGGACCTATGAGATGTGAATCTATAGGGGGAGCAAAATATTTTATAACTTTTATCGACGATTGTACACGTTGGTGTGAAGTTTATTTTCTAAGTGCGAAAAATAAAGCCTTAGAAGCCTTTAAGGTGTATAAAAGTCACGTTGAGAACATGACGGGACTGAAGATCAAATATCTCCAGACCGACAATGGAGGAGAATATTGTAACTCGGAATTTGATCGATTTTTGAAACAAGCAGGCATACAGCGAAGACTAACCGTGCCTCGAACACCGCAGCAGAACGGAATAGCAGAACGAATGAACCGGACCTTGGTGGAAATGGCAAGGTGTATGCTATTGAGTTCTGATCTTTCCTCAGGTTTTTGGGCCGAAGCGGTAGATACTGCATGTTACGTCAGAAACCGTTGTCCTACTAGAAGTCTACAGGGTGAAATTCCTTATGAAAAATGGCGAAACAAATCGGTGAAAATTGCATACTTTCGAAGATTTGGAACTAAGGTACACATTCTTGATAAAGATCCAAACAAAGATAAATTCGCAGCAAGAGGTATTGCTGGTAACTTTGTTGGATACCCGAAGAACGCCAAGGGATATCGTGTGTGGATTCCTGAGCGAAGGCAGTTCATGATTGCGAGAGATGTGAAATTTCACGAAAGTCCAAACACACGAAAGGACATCTCGAAGCAAGAGCCGAGCCTACTAAACATAACGAAAGACGACGATCAGGATTTCATAGAAATAGACTTCACAAAATCGAATGTTCCAGTTGAAGAACGCAGGCATGAAGCAGAAGAGGTTGACAATATGCAAGACATATGGAGTGAATGTCAAGAATATCCTGCAGAGTATGACCGCGACGAGTCTTCATCTAGACGATTACAAGTGGAACAACAAGCCGAAGAAACAAGGCATGACACACTTGATCAGCTAAGGATGACGACGAGAGCTCCTGGTAGACCTAGAATATTACGCACAGGAAGCGTAGGCCGACCGAAGAAGATCTATCAAACAAGGGAAGTTGAGCGATCTGTAACTTCTACTGATGCAAATGAGGTTGAAGATTTTGCTGGTTCAACTGAGATCACCTTGAAGAATGCTTTGAAAAGTAAGGATAAACCTGATTGGGAGGAAGCCATATTATCTGAAATTAGAAGTTTAGTTCAGAAAGGTACATGGGAGATAGTAAAGAGACCGAAAACCAGGAACATTGTTGGCTGCCGTTATGTGTTGACGACAAAGCAAAATGTCGATAAGACTTTAAAGAAGAAAGCGAGACTTGTAGCACAAGGTTTCAGCCAGCGATATGGGGTCGACTATGAGAAAACCTTTGCACCTGTTGCTAGATTAGACACCGTCAGATTGTTAATGGCTCTCGCAGTTGAATTGGACTTGGAAATTCACCAATTAGATATAAACACTGCTTATTTAAATGGATCCTTGGATGAAGAGATTTACATGGAGATACCAGAACTATTAAGAGAAAGTTTAATTAAGCTTATGAATCGTGAGGGAGAAGATCCAATAGTTAAAAAGCGCGCACATATCATGCTGAATAAATTGGATAGTGGTTGCGATTCATGCTTATTGCGGAAATCATTGTATGGTTTGAAGCAAGCTGGACGTCAATGGAATCTCAAACTCAACAAAAAGTTGATCGCTATGGGATTGAAGCAAAGTCTGAACGAGCCATGTTTATACTTTAAACAAAGTGCAAATAGCCATTTGTTTGTATTGGTTTACGTAGACGATATTTTGGTGGCAAGTCAAGAAAGAGGTTTAATTATTAAATTTAAAGATGAGCTGTCAAGGGAGTTCGAATTAAAAGATTATGGTCAGGCAAAATATATTTTAGGAATAGACATACGGAGAAATAATAATGACAATGTCATTATTTTGTCACAACAAAATTATATTGACAATTTATTGAAACGTTTTTCAATGGAAAATTGCAATAAATGTGCAACGCCGATGGAAATTAATTCCAAACATAAACCAGAAGAAAAATGCGATGACGACGAAAGCGATACAAATTGGCCGTATCGAGAATTGATAGGTTGTTTGAATTACCTAAGCAATGCAACTAGACCAGATATTGCTAATGCGGTGAGTAAGCTAAGCCAAAAAGTCACGAATCCTGAAAAATCTGATTGGAAATCTGCAAAACGTGTATTACGTTACCTGAAAGGGACCATACAACGTAGTCTCGTATACAAGAAGACTAGTAATTGTATACAGGGTTTCTCGGACGCAGATTGGGGGAATTGTTTACTAGACAGACGATCTTATTCGGGTTATGCATTCATTTTAGGTGGTGCATGTATATCCTGGCAGTCTAGGAAACAACGTAGCGTGGCGACATCGACTTGTGAGGCAGAGTACGTCAGCCTTTCCGAAAGTATGAAGGAGGCAGTCTATCTAAATAGTCTGATGAAGGAAGTAGGGCTCATGAGGTATGCTCGAGTGATTGTTCATGCCGATAACCAAGGGGCTATGTTTTTAGCTCAAGACCCAATGTTTCATGCGCGTAGCAAGCATATTGATATTCGATATCACTACATTAGGGAGGTTTTAAGGGATACGAACGACATTGTGTTGAAACATGTGCCCACTGAATCCATGTTGGCAGACGTGCTTACTAAGCCGTTGACTAGTGTTAAACACTACAAGTGTTTAGATGGTTTAGGTATTAAGTTGTGTTAATTTGTCTTCTGGATATTTTATGTAATTAAATTTAAATTTATAGGGGCGTGATGGATATACAAACTTTTTGTATATATTAAATTTGAATTTAATATTGGAATGCGTGGCTGTCTTAAGTTGTTTCTGCCACCATTGAAGTAACACTCGAAAATATATCTCGTAACAACGTAGACCTCTCGTGGATTTATTAATCGCGACTTCTTAGCCCCCAACTTAAAAATACCCTTAATTAAGAAAGATATAAAAATATAATTATACTCGCATTTTATTATGTTACATATTCGTTTAGATAACTATAAAATGCTCATGTTTATATTTCTATGATATTAAATATATTGCCGCATAAATATTTATTACGTAGTTTAGTTAGAAAGAAATAAAATTGAGATTACTTGGGATGATTTATATTAAACGTGCGGGCGCGAGCCATATACGAGACCCGAGCGAAAGACGTATAAATTTCCAGAATATTTTATGAGGCTGTTCATTATTTAATATTATAGTAAAATTATGAATATCAATTCCACATGCACGCCCACTAACGAACATAATGTTACGAGTCGCGAGACTCGAATTAAAATGCCGTTATAATTACTATAGAGTTTATTAGAAGTATACAAACACGTATAACACAGGTATAAATATAACCGAACACAATAAGTCCAAACGTAATGCAGAAGGTAGTAATTCCATAAAACGCGCACAGTCCGTCACTAAAAGTTTCCCGATTGTAGTACACACGTCTTGCTTCGCTCGTGGTTATCGCTCGACTGCCTCGTCACTCCATCGGGCCATTGCTTTATACTGCACAGATGCAATATGTCCATCCGGCCTAATAGTTAATAGATAGCCTGTTGGTTCTAACAGACACTTTTAACATCATTACGTAGATAATTTAGGATCGGCGATGACCTAATGTTTATTGTATTTGAATAAGAAGTTTGAAGAATATATAAAAATATTAAATAAACTCGGTATTATACAATTATAAGACATACAGGAAATGACAAAATAATACAATAAAAAGCGGTTTCAAAAAAATTTAATAATTACCTGACATCGTGTCAAGTTACACGAACTCATTTTAACACATTAGCGCTTCTAAGAGGCAATTTGCCGAAGAACATCCCAGTTACTTTAATTGGGATTCCTCGCTCATACAGAAGCAATTAATGCTACACGGCGTAGGCATCCGATCGGGGCTCGGCCGCGCTAGATGCCTACAAATCGATGTACACGATCGTACCGCTTGCGCTCGCCACGGAGTAGTGTAAATCGTCCATTAATCTAATTAGTACCTTCCACCGAAGTAAGACTCAATATTAATTAAGATAAAAAGTCCAGAAAATTTATAAAAAAAACTATCTAATGAAGTGATCGATTAGCTTTCTTTCCAATAATTCGATAAAGACAGGGTTGTCTAAAAGTTTGGGACTTAAAATCTATATTAAATAGGACGGTATGGCTAATCCATAAAACATAGATAACTTGTAGTGTTATAATAAACTTTCCTTCGAAATAAATATTAATTTTAATTATATAAAATGCTTACCGCTGGCTACGGATCAGTATGGCGATCCAGCGAGGAAACGTAGCCAGCCTTTTGGGCACCTTACCCATAGAAGACGGTGGTCTAGGCTCAGTATTATACTTATAGTGTTGAAGGACTATGGGTAGAATACAATACAAATAAGTTAAGTTTTCTTTTATTGTATTCGATTATATGTAATTTTATAATTATTTTGCGAATAAAATTTATGTATTAGGTTGGGAAAAAACTTTCTTCGCATTTTATATAAAAATTCAAAAGGGTTTTTTATAAAGTTTATTTACATTTGACTAAAGTATGTAGGTGCCATTTTGTTGGATAACTTTTTGCCATCTTGTAGGTAGGAAAGTGATCCCATTGCTATAAAAATTTTGGGGCTTCTGATCAAAAAACTGCGAAAAGTGGTTTTGGCAGTCCTCTCGTGATGTTAACCTGACACTGCCTAAGGAATTCTGCAGAGACTGAAACAGGTGAAAATCTGAAAGTGGAAGGTCAGGACTATACGGCGGATGCATTAACACCTCCCAGCCAAACTCGTAATTTTTGATGAGTGGCTAAAGATGTGTGAGGTCTAGCGTTATCATGGTGAAAAACCACACCCCTACTGTTGATTAATTCCGGCCGCTTTCTCTCAACTTTTTGCTTTAATCTCATCAGTTGTTCGCAGTACACTTCAGAATCGATGGTCCTGCCTATTATTTATTATTTATTTATCCGCTGGCCTATATTTAGGGCAACGAATTAGCGTTGCCGTACGACGTAGAAATGCGACCAGCATTTTGGGAATGCCTGCTCCCCATCAATAGCGATCTGGACTACATGTTTTACTTGTAAGTACGTTTATATTCTTAATTAATCTTTAAGTTTTTTTATATTGTAAAAAAAATATATTTAATCATGTTACTATTTAATCTGAAACTTAGAATCACGATGTATTCCTAACGTACTAGTACTACCATACGACTGTAGTACCCAACTTTTCGCAGATTGACAAATCATGCAATAGAATTAATATACTTAAATTTTCCGAAAATCTTATAACGTGTTTCTTTTATGTCTACTTCCACGGCAACAAGCAGGAAGGTAGGGAGGAAAATGAGCGATACCAATTTCCTTCACCAGTTTCATGTTTGCAACAAGGTTTGCAATAGAGGTTCTATTATAAGTTACTATCTGAATAAAGGGCTAATTTACCTAAAGACAAAGAGAAAATAGCACACTTTAGTTGGTTAAAATACTCTAAAACCTATTTGATTTTTTTGGTAATGAGGTTAACAAAATATATAAAATTTAAATTATACGTTCCAAAGGTTTTTAATCACTGAGGTGATTTGGTGGTGACACCACTTTCGCCAGGTGGTAGGGCATTTGCCCGACTGGATGGCTACCACACCTGGTCTAGCGTATGTCGTCATAACAATCTTGACTTGTGTTCCGGCATTAGTGACCAGGTTCCAGTCTCCCTTAAGAGAGCAGCAGCGCATTTGTAGCACCTTTGGTGTTGCAAATGTCTATAGGTAATGGTAACCGCTTTCCATCAAGTGGGCAGTCTGCCTGTCTGCTGAACTCCTGCAATAAAAAAAAACTCATGCATCACATCACCTTGTTAACTTTAGCAATTAACTCTGTTATTTTAATCATTCATTATAAGTCATAGATATTTATTGTCACTGAAAATGGTACAAAACTCTGTAAATAAGTATGTTCAGTCTATATATCGAGGGGTCCAAGGTTATTTGTTTTAAGCGACATTTGCGAAATTGTGTCGATAAAGGAGTTTGAAGTTTCAATGACCCGCAAAAATATTTCATTAGTAAACTACATACTATATTTAAAAAAGAAAAAAAAATGTAGTTTTTAGTTGGAAACCAGATTCATTATAATTCCTTAAGTTTGAGACATTAGGATGCAAGAAAATCATCAAGTCAATTCTGTCACAAAATGTCGCTTAAAACAAATAGCCTTTCATCCCTCGATATAATCAAGTTTCTTAATCGTCGTAATAATTATAAGACAAACATTGTATTTCCAATAATGCTCATATAATAATTTATTGAAAGTATGGTAAACCTACAAAGAAAAATTGATGAAGACATAAGTAATATTTTTATTTGTTATTGGATGAGTTCAGCATACGGGCTTACCTGGTGGAAAGCGGTTGCCATCCCCTATGGACATTTGTAACACCAAAGGTGCTACCACAACTCAAGGTCGTTATGGCGTCATACGCTAGACTAGGGGTGGTAGCCATTCAGACGGACTAATAGCCTACCACCTGGCTGTAAGTTGTTTTATTATCTCTTACAACAGGCCGCCCGGCCGCAAGAAATTGTATTGTTTCTCCGTTCCTGCACGGATGAAAAATATCTTATATCTCTTAATAAATGGATATCTTAACAAACTTGACAGTGATAGGTAGTTTAAAACAATAATCTACCAAATTATCTACTCTTCCCAGCAAACAAAACACTTTTAACTTAAAACTTGTTATACAACATTGACCTTGTTAAAAGCTTATCATTTCAGTAGCCATCAATCAAAACTGTCAACATCTATGACAACCACAGACTTTAGAATAACAGATCCTGCACACTTTATTCAACTCTGAATTTTAATACAGCTTATCCTCACTTCCAGTCAACCCTAACTTAAGCTGCATTATCAACTAGGCGACTGTACCCTGTCCTTTTTATGATGGATCGTTTGTAATCAGGGAACGTCGCCTCAATTTAATATTTTCCCTTTATTTTAACACTTAAGTGGCACTCAGTGTTTTTGGCATTCATTTTCATGTTATAGATTACGAATATATTTCTGAATTAGCTGCCTACGCGAGGTTGTTCAAATTGTATTTGATGTCACCGACCCGAATATCTGGCGCCGCCTTTAATTACCCGAAAGTGTATCTGTTTCCTTACTAGTAAATGTTATGTCAAATACATTAGAAAAAAGAAAATAAAATCCTCTTCCGTTTTTAACATTCAATGGCGTCGTTTTATTTCTGGCACAAAATCACCATTTCGCTTTGTAGAGACTCCAAACATTACCCAAAAGCACGAACCAGCTACACTTGGATTTTATAGAAAGAAAATGTCTACTTAAAGAAATAGCGACGTACTTACGTTGCTTCAATGTGATTTATAAAAAGCATGTTCTGTGATTTGGTGTCACGCATTTCAAGCAAACAAGATTTGCACTCAACTTTAGGTGTACAGGAATTATATCCGACAAAAGCCTGATATATTCATATCTTCTGAACCCTACACTAATGAGCGGATTTACACAAATGAATATTGTCCCCCCTACCGACCTCTACAATACGATACCCTTCATACTCATATTAATTAGAAATTATTGTCAATGAAATTGTAACTTTATAATATTGCACTATCGTCTTAATTACATTATATCACCTTTTTATTGTATATTAATATGATAATTGCGACTACTCAAATTGTAGAAAAAAATATCTAAGTGATGAAGTGAAACAGTCATATTCCATATTGAATGCTTTGTGTGACCTAATACTGAAATGTTAAAGTATATAAATATGAATACATTAATTTCTATATATCAAAAAAATTACCGTCCTACGCCCCAGCCTAATCAGCCTACTGGCAAATCAGCTAGACCCTGTTAGACGTCAAAATGAAACATACACGTATGACATCATCCCAATTATTCCTTCATCCATCTCTGGATGAAGGGCATAATTCTCAACATAAACCAGCGTTAAGTTCGTCCCTGAAGAATCACGTCGCCACGACTGACTCATAAGGAAGACCACCCACTGTAACGATTATATAAGGCGCCAGTCCATAATATTTGTGGAATAACGGCACACCGAACCAAAATAACATCACTCTGTTTACAGATTCGCGACACCTCTCAAGTAAAGAAACGCTGTCCTAGAAAGGAGACCTCTTCCATATGTAGGCTCCATAAAGTTTACAATAGTTTCGGGGGGCAAAGTATAAAGCTATTTAACAAAATCTCAGAATATAGTCAACAGCTTTCAATAAACAAATTTAAATTAGTAAAGCAACGTTTGTGCGTGAAGGCTTATAAGGCTAAAGATTTTGTAGATGAGCGCATCGAATGAATATAATGCGATTGCCACCAAGCTTTTTCAGTAACCATTTATATAAATTACTTTGTTAATCCTTATATTAGTATAAACAAGATTTAAAAAAGACGAATAATAATGTGAAGATACGTTGCTGGGGAGTTTGTTGCGCCGTTTCCTCTCATTTAACAATAACTAAAATTGCTTTGGAAGCGGTGGTAGACTCAAACTTACAATAAGTAATCTGTAAGATTCCATTTTAAAATAAATACATATATAATCCAAGTTATAGTATTATATCAGATGTCCAAAATTATTCGTAAAGTAAGCCAAATAAAGGTTATATGTTTATTGAAATACAAAATGATTATCAATAACGATTTATTGAGCCCACGATTAGGAGGTTTAAGCTATTCTAATCGGTCAACCTATGGAGTCAAAGAAAATTGGTTGGAATGATTTGCTATCAGGCCGATAAACTGAAAGGTCGCATGTCTACCACCCACGAAGATTTAAGATAAAACTTTTAAATTTTCATTGATTTCCGATAAGACTTAAAAACTTAAAAAAAGAAAGATAAAGTTTCCAAAAACCGTCACATATCATTAGAAATCATATATAAAGTAATTATTACTAAAAAAATCTATTTATCTTGAAATCGGATCGACAAACAGATAAAAAGTTTTGTTACTGATTAGTTATTGTATAAAAAGCTATTTAGTTAAAAAAAATATTTTTGTTATAAAATCATAAACGGACATTTTAATTTTATTTATTAATTTAGTGTACAAATATCTATATAAATGCGAATGTGTGTTTATGGTATTTTGTTACTTACTTTTTTGCATCTGAATGGTTTGTAACGAAATATTATGTCACACAGACACAGAAACACGCACACAAATATAAATAAATACGTAGAAAATACTTTACGAAAGGTATTCCACAAATAGAACATAACTCAGGGTAGATTAACAATTTAATACTTAATCCAGTAAGAGCAATTCGTTTTGTTATATTGCCGTTTATTTTCGGAGCAATTTTCTTTACACGTGTACAATTACCATGCCACCTTTTAAGGTGCCATTAAGGACGATATATTTGTAGCAAAAGAAATCTTGAGCGGAAAAGTTTCTCAAGTAATTTATAAAGCAATAACCTTAAGTCCCTGTAGGTTATTTTTGTTAGACGTTTAATTTGTTTCACTTTATTTTAGGGCACTTAGCCAAATTGTCAAAGAAACTTAAGGCTAATAAATTACATATATCGTTATTTACGTCCAGGGGCCCAATTCTGCTATTTCAATATTTTGGCCTGCAAAGGTATTTAAAGTACGATTGCATTGCGATAGTATCAAAAATACGTATTCTAGTAAATCCAAAATATTTTCACGATATACTTGGGGCAAAATGATAGTATAAAAATTGGTATTATCATTGGTAGAAATGGCGCTATCCGAAATGAATATTAAAAAGGTACCAAAATTTTAAACATTTATTTCGAGAATTTTCGCTTATAAATATTTATAAAGATAGACTGGCGTGCCACGGACACGCCCTTGGAATTACCAATATACCGAAATCAGGCAAACCTACGCCTGAGACGATAATGTCAAGCGATTTTTAAGAGATAGTAATAGCAGAATTGGGCCCCTGTAGTTACAGTTTTTAGCAATATAACTGTTTAGAAATGATATGTTATAATGTTAAAATAATATTTAACCGGCTCGAAGGACCATGTTAATGTCACTGTATTTTAATTTAATTTAACTTAAATTAAGGGCTGATTATGAATAAAAAAGGCATGGAGTGAACTATAAACAGCGTGTATTGCTCTCAACGGTTGGAGGCGGAAGAAGGTGGGATACAAAGGAGATGCAAAAATGGATAGGGTTTTTGGTGTTGTTTGTGCAGAATCAATGTTGCAAGTAAACTAAATACTGTGAATGTTAGGAAATCCATCATGTAATGGTCAGGAAATACTATCTGCAATATAATGATTTGCAATTTTTAATAATACCTAGTATTATATTTCATATAGCTATATGTTTATTATGTTTAAATAGTTGCATTTAATCACTATATCTTGAGTATGTATATAACTTATGTGTATATTTGTATATATAGTATAGTTACATATATTTATTATTAAAATGTAAGTAATCGTACAATAATTATGCATGCCAACATCGCCTTTCCTAATCAGCAATATTTTTGCCAAAGGGTTGTCTGGAAGGGATCGCTTTTTAGCGATAAGACCGCCCTTTGTATACAATTAGAATAATACTAGGTCGTAAGTTTGTAAGTTCTGTAATGGTGTACATTAAAGTGTTATCTATCTATCTATAAATATAAACTATTCTTGATGCTATTAGGGACGATATTAATGTAATTGTATTCACTTAAATATGAAAACTAGAAATAGAGAAATAATTTTATTTCTGTCTTTCTTCTTTTCTTCTAAAATATAAAAAGTCATTATGTGTCAGCACACGTACAAAGAAGGCTACCGTACTTGAAACTTTACGCTATGAAATATCTGATACAGATTGATTGATTGATTCCGTAGAGGCGATAAGCATCCACAGTTCTCGATATTTGGCTACGAAACTCTAAAAAAGCAATAAATTGAAATCTCACCATACTCAATCATTATGCAATGGATCTTGTTCAAACCAATTTTCGTTTAAAATGTTTTTACATTCAATATATGAAGGTTATTGATTGAGCCGTCTTTATCCGGGGGTGCAAGGGCTGTGTGACACCTGAGTGCAGAGACCTTAGACTTCATTGTTAGTCGTGACAACATTATTGTTGAAGTATTGACTTCAATGACTATTCTATTGACGATCTCTGTTGTTGAGTGGACTAAGTCTTTGCAGGTCGCACTCACAGGATCGCAGAGGCTCCGGTTCGATTTCATAACCGTAACTTGTCATGGTTTGTCAAGACCTGACCAATGACACATAACTATGAATATCTCAATTAAATGTACTACAGTCATGCTGTAGATCTTCTGTCTTTCGTCCATATAACCCAATAGTTTCTGAGAAAAATAATTGTGAATTACGAAAACAGACGAACGGTCGGACATAATAAATGCTATAAATAAAATCTTAATAATGAAATATAAAAGTTTAATGCTATTTTTTATTGTTAATGGGTCGCAGGATAATTTTCCCACTCTGGCGCCGATGTGTTTAAAACTGCCTCCAAGTTTCCAGCGCCCTTCTCGCGTTCTTGTGAGAGCTTCACGAGAATATAAAGCGGCTTAAAAATAACTTTTGTCATTTTATCGAAGAGGCTAATGTTTTTAGTCACTTAATTCCTAATTATTTTAGCATAATCCCCTTTCAAAGTGAATTCACCAATGTTTAACTCTTGGATAATGGGTTAAGTGGAACGTCGTTTGTCTTGGGTTCACTTTACTTTCATTAATGCTACGGAGATTATCTTGATTTAGACTATAATAAATTATTTTTGAGATACGTAAGTGAAATTCAATGAATATTAATCTACTGAGGAACAAAAGCAATTTAAGTTTGTTATTAAGTTTCTGTGTTGAGAAGTTTCCCTTTTTCTGTCTTCTTTGGCTGTCTTTTTAGGGTTGCCCAAAGGTAATGAATTCTTGGAGTCTCATAACGCTTATCATCGACGACGCCAACACCCAGACAATACAGAAACTAGTATATCTTAAATAATTATTAAAAGGTGAGGCAGCAGCAATGGTAAGCTTTTTTAATATTGTGTTATCTATTATTAAAATATAACTGGATATTATAAATTAAACTAAATAAGACTATATGTACAAATAAAAATCAAACTATAAAATCTAGTGCCAGACCACTGTCAATTCGAAACGTGCCCAAAAGACTACATTACCTCGCTGAATGGCAACGCTAAAGCATTGTCCGAGTTATAGACCAGTCTTTTGGTCACGGGAGACGTCCACCAGGCGTTTCGCTAAGTCTCGATAAAGTTTATCTGGCTCAGGCCCAATGGTCCAAGGATCTGGACCCCAAAAGCTGCAAGTAAGTACCCATTTCCGATGGCGGAGTAGAAAGAGATATACTTTATTGTACACCATTATAGAAAGCACAAAAAACTTATAGCCTAAAAATATTCTAAATGTGCACAATGGGCGGTCTTATCGCTAAGAAGCGATCTCTTCCAGACAACCCGTGACAGGAATAAAACAGATTCAATTAGTCAATAGTGGTATATATAAAAAATAAACATATAAGTATGTAATATATTATATAAATAAGAATTATACTTAATATACACCTATTAATGTTACATACATAAATTTATACATGTACATAAATAAATAAATATACTTAAATTATATAATATTTGCGGCTGTTTTAGATTCCATAACAATTTCAGCAAAAACTAAACCTTTATATTATTATCATGTTTATACGTGTCTCTTAGTCTGTGTTCACTAAGATGATATGAAAAATTAAATATCGTGTATTATGTATATATATATTGTGTTGTATATAGTGTGTTGTGTTGTGTTATATATAGTGATATTTTTATATATAGCTAAATAATTATTAAAATAAGTAATGTTATTTTTTTATATTAAAAAATTCATGGCCCATCCTCTAACTATATTTATGAAAGACAGCCTGATCAATACGCGGCGTCCCAAATAATGGCCCGGCGCCAAAATGGGGTTGCAGCTAATGATAAAAATAGGTACAATGTCTCAAATAGAAAAGGCCGAAAATATTTCAATTGCAAAAAGTAGAAATCTAAACTAATTTGATTTCGTATCAATTGTATGAATGAATGACAGTTGGTTTCGAATTCTGTGTTTATATTTAATCTGATTTGTCAGGCTTTTTATCTATTTCACATTTATAGATTAATGGTCTTATTCATATTAAGTTAAAGTAGTTTTGTAGGCTTCTTTAAGGCTCTCAAAGAAGCCTACAGACTTACTTTAACTCATTACGAATAACACTGTAATTATGATAATTTATGCGTGTGACAAATATAAGGTGAGTGTCTTCTGTGATTTATAATAATATATATAATATTTTGATTTAGTTTTCATGAATAAAAGAGTTGCGGTTCCCGCAAACATAATTGATATCTAGCTTATTCTTAATGTTCTGTGACCGGTTTGGCCAAAATGGGACGCTTATAATATTGCCATGTCTATATGGCGTGTTTCACTTTTAAAGAATTTCTGGGTCTATTATGGATAAAATTTGTCAGAAAGGCGTAAGACTGAGGAATGGATGGACATAACACTTTCAAATGTTGTGTTTTTGCCAAAATGGCTACGGAAAGCTAACAAATTAATTACGGAACTCTTAAAAATTTACTACGGAACTCTAACAAATTATTTATGCAACCTTAACAAATTAGCTACGGAACTTTTAAAATAAAGGAAAAGAAAACGCTAAAAATTATAATACTTTTCGACTGAGTAGGTTGTCTTTCATTTGACTCAAAGAGCCCCTATAAACTGAATATTAAAATATCAACATGCCCTATACAAGTAGATTAATCTAGTTTGACGAAGCCATAACTGTGTTGGATGTTCTACATGTCAGAGGAATATTGTAAAAACCGCGAGTATAAAGTGTAACTAGACTGATTATAAATCGTTTATAAATTATGAGAGGATCATAAAGTTCACAGTGTAACGTAGTTACTTATAACATTTACGTTACTGGTTTGTGGTTTATAAAGTCTGCTCTTCAAATAACAAATTACTAGATTTTTCCCAGAGCTTCGCTCGCGTTAAAGCTGTACATTTATGCCTTGATATGGGCATGTTATAATTCTTAGAAATATCAAACTTAATTTTTAATTCAAAGTACCTAATGATAAATACCCGTAACGGCATCTAGCGTATCGAAGCTTAAAACTAACCATAAGAACAACACGTTTAAATTGTTGCTGTCATGTAATTATTATTTCCATGGCGATGTATTTGTTATTGAAATGCAACGGTGGTGCTAATAAAATGCGGTCTGAGCGCCATATTTTCATCTATCGGAAACTACTTTTTTCTATTATTTACTATGCTCTGGGTGTCTGGGATCGGCCCCAGAGCAATTCATTGTATATTACCCATAACACAAGCATAACTTGCTTAGACCTTGCTTAGACTTGACCTTCTGTGGAACAAGTTGGGAGATGCGGGTGTGCCGACCGACCTTGTTTCTATTCTTAAATTCTGGTACTCAAACCAGACAAACCAGGTGAGATGGGCCGGTACACTATCGGATGAATATAGGTTAGAATGTGGAGTGAGGCAGGGGGGAATCAGCTCGCCATTGCTGTTCAACCTTTACATCAACCAGCTTATTGAGCGACTCAGCAGCACTCACGTCGGATGCTATATAGATGGAATTTGTTTTAATAATATTAGTTACGCGGATGACATGGTGTTGCTGGGTCCGTCTATCAGCGCCGTAAGGACATTGTTGTCTATATGCGAGAACTACGCGGAGGAGCATGGGCTGAAGTACAACTCTAAGAAGAGTGAAATATTAGTTTTTAAAACACAAAAGACACAGAAGCGTTCACCTACCCATGTCCCTCCTGTGTTTCTCAATGGCGTAGCTCTTAAGATGGTTGATAGGTTCAAGTACTTGGGGCATATTGTAACGAGTGACCTTAGGGATGACGAGGATATAGAGAGGGAACGTAGGGCGTTGGCGGTTCGGGGCAACATGTTGGCTCGCAGGTTCGCTCGAAGCACAGTTGAAGTAAAAACTACTCTTTTCAAAGCTTATTGCCAGTCATTTTACTCGTGCGGCCTGTGGGTAGACTAAACGCAACGAGCCATTAACGCCCTACAAGTACAATATAATAATGTTTTCAGAATGCTGTTGGGATTGCCGCGGCACTGTAGTGCATCTGGGATGTTTGCGGAGGCCCGCACAGATGGTTTTAAGGCGATTATCCGAAAAAAATCCGCTTCGCTGATGCAACGCTTGCGCGGCAGCACCAACAGCCTTCTGAAGGCTATGGCGGTCAGATTTGACTGCCCCTTCCAAGAACATTGGATAGGGGTAGTCATCGGATTAAAATAAGTGGCTTGAAAATAAAAAACAAAAAGTCTTAAATACTTGAAAAATAAATATTACTAACACTACTAACATTATTTTAGAAGATAATTGTAACTAACACACTAACGAAATATGGACCCCGGTCTGAATTAAAGTTTATATTATTATTATTATTAGCTTGGAGGTAATAATGTGTGTATTGTATGTATTGTCGGCTGATAAGAAAAATCTTATGTAAGTAGTACATATTTTGACATACATGTATACCTACTTATAACTGGATGAAAGGTACCCTATGTGCAATTCTATACCCCTGACGATATGTATCATGCGAAATTTTGAAAATCTGTTGAATAGTTAAGGCTTACGTCACAAACAAATAAAGTCGCATTGCATTTATAGTCTTAGTTAGGATAACATGCAATATTCTGGTCCTTGATTAGTCGCTTTTATACTTGTGCTTCTATGGTGAAGGAGGTTGTGAAGTGTGGGCGACGGTCGAAGCCTCGTATAAACTACACCGGACATGTTACCTCAAGGTAAAATCGGCTAGTGCCATAAAAGAATGTTCCTATTTATTCACTAACTATAAGTAGTTTTCTGTTTTTCTTTCCATTTTGTATCTATTGTTTGTAAGTAGCACTAGAAAAGAACACCTACTTTTAAAAAAGTTGCTCAATAATGTCCCTGACTGTGTAAGAGGTGATGCCTGGCCTAAAAGATCAGATTAATAAAAAATCTATCGATAGTTTAGAACGTTATTAGACATATTATAAACTAACGGTTTGTACAATTATACTGTGACATATACATATACCTATAATATGCGTGTAGAATGTGTCATATCATGCTCGACGACACCAACAAACTATGTTATTGGTAACACAATAGCCGAATTGGTAGCGGAATTCCATTAATTATTCTCCCACAACGTAATTTGCATTAATTTAACATATTGATTTATTTGCACTTGAACTGTTATTAGTTGCCTGCGGATAATATTCCTCATTTTAGGGTTTCCTAGATGTTTTGGAAAAAACGGAATCTTTATGCTTTGGTTGTATTTATATATCAGTCTGTTTTTTGTTTGGCTTTCATAGTAATATTTCTCAAAGGAAAATGGTGGTATGTGCATCTAATTAGAAGGGATGAAGGTTACGTCACAAAAGGAATGTTAAACTGAAGATTGATGGGTATAAATGTAAAGATAGACCAAAAAAGAGTTGGATGGATTGTGTGAAGGATGACATGATGATTTGTAGTGTGAAAGAAAATGTATGAAAAAGTACGAAAAAGACATATTGTGTTGATCCCAAATTTTAGGGTTTTGATTTATTTATGTTTTGTAATAAATTGAAAGATCATTTTTATTGTAAACTATTTTTATTTTATGATTTCGTTTCAATGGTACAATAATTTAATATTTATAGCGTTAGTTCAAAAAGTTTTCTGTGTTAAAGTTATTACGTCCGTGTTGTCGAAAAGCTGGACCAGCTCGATTTTCATATGAAAAATCTTTGCACAAATATTGTCGAAAACTCCAATATTTTTCAAACGAAATGAAGCGACCTAAACCAGGCGAGATGGCGGTATAACTTAAATGAAACAATGCCAGAGGGCCCGAATAAGTGCGGCTTGATACAAACGTTGCTGAAATAGGAGGGTAGGCGTCCGACCACTAAAAAAAACCTTTGTACATATTATATTACAGGAATTTAAGCGTTGGTTCCATTTTTAGGACACCTTCCGTAGCATTTTGCAAGACACAAAATAATTATAATATAATTATATCCGTCCGTCAGTCTATTTGGTCAGTACTACAGGTCTTCACTCAGTCTGTAGAAAGTACTGTTCGAATGGTGGCTCCTGGTGGGGTCTTTTGCAGTGAAGCACACTATTGTAGCTAAAAGAGTTTAATTCGGACGTGTTGCCTCGGCAGTAAGCAATGCGACTCTCATCGATAATTTACGTTACAATTATTAAAACAAAGTAAAAGCAATTTCATAACAGTACGTGAGATGAATAAACAAAGAGAACGAATATAATGGAAAATAATACATTTTGTTCAAGATACAAAGAAACACAATAAGATAGAAAAAATACTATATGTGTATATTACATACAAAACCGTAATGGAATAAAACTTTTTAGATGTACATAGGCTATATATATGCTATTAAACATACATACATACATACATAACTTCACGCCAGTTCCCTTGCGGGGTAGGGACGAACAGCAGAGCGCCATTTAGGCTTATTCTTACACACCTCACTTGTTTCTTTGACATTCATAACTCTTGTCATGCACGCTCGTCTGTTCTTAAGGCTCCGGACATCACCTTCAACTAGTACACGATCAATTTGATCATGGAAGGTGTGTCGTGGCCTTCCACGACTTCTGCGTCCATCCACTTTTGCATTGTATATCTGTTTAGTCATTCTTTCAACATGCATTCTTTCCACATGCCTGAATCACCGGAGCATTCCTTTCCTTACCTTCACCCCAACAATCTCTTTCAGACCAACTCTCTGCTATTATAAATGGAGAAAAAATTAAAGACTAGCAAGAGTCGGAGAAAATATATAGTCAGAAAGTGGTTAAACCTGTACTAAGGAAACATAAGTGTAAGTACTCCAAACCACAACGAACAAGCAAGGCTGTGAAATATTAACTTAAAGTATTAAACAGCATATTGCAACTAAAATACCGAAGTGCAATTCTGGACCAAAATGAAAAGATCTTCCGGAACGGAGTGTCATATACAGGAAACCGCAGCTCCAGACAGTTGCTATCACGAGTTTGTGGTAACGTATTATACGAAGTTAATTTTCAATATAGATATCGTAAATATCTATGTATATTATAATATACATGTATATATATAAAGGAATGCTCCGGTGGTTCGGGCATGTGGAAAGAATGCATGATGAAAGAATGACTAAACAGATATACAATGCAAAAGTGGATGGATGCAGAAGTCGTGGAAGGCCACGACACACCTTCCATGATTAAATTGATCGTGTACTAGCGGAGGGTGATGTCAGGAGCCTTAAGAACACACGAGTGTGCATGACAAGAGTTATGAATGTCAAAGAAGCAAGTGAGGTGTGTAAGAATGGGCCTAAATGGCGTGAAGTTATGTATGTATGTATATTATAATATCTCAGAGTATTAGTTGATAAGTTGGCCTTTAGAATGCTTAAGCTTTAAAAGTACCCGATCAACTCTTTATGAATTTGAAGACAAACACCCTTTTGGCAATTGACAAAATGCACTATTAAGGGGTCCGTAGCTAATTTGCCAAAAACTGAAATATTTTAAAAATATGTATTTTATATACCAATACTCAATGGCGTAAGGAAACTGCGAAAAATTTAAATTAAGAGTGGTCGCCATTTGAGGGATCAATAATTATAAGTGTAAGTAAATAGGTGTAGCATATTTTAGACAGGTCTTAAAAGTAATATTTTCTTAAGTTTTCGCGACTTGTATACATAATAAAACTACGTTTTAATTATACGCGCGGTAATTTATTTGATTTTAGTTATTCCGACGTTTCAGCGCAGATTAATATATAGTTACTAAGTAAGATTCGGTCAGTTTTCAGTGACCGTGATCACGGAAAACAAAGATGTCAATTGTCAACGAGTATTGTTAAAGTTTTATTTGGCCTACCGCTAACATGTTCATTTTAATGATTTAGTTTAAATTTTGTTTATGGTTATTATTTACTCTATGGGAGCCTAATCTAATTTACCACCACTTCGCAACATGTTATGGTTTGAAGAGAAGAAGCGGCGCAAGAAACTCTTCAGCAAACATGCCTAGCTCTAATAATTTTATATAATATTCACCCATTTTAATATTATATAAAATTATTAAAGCTAGGCATGTTTGCTGAAGAGTTTCTTGCGCCGCTTCTTCGCTTCAAGCCATAACATTTCTATATATTTAGATTTTTACTCATTATCATCATAGTACTTAAGAGCTTAGTAGCTCTTGTCGGAGGAACCTCCTCCAATCGTCTCTATTCTTGTCTACCTAGCGCTACACTTGGCGGATAGTGGTACAACTATGAATACATAAGAATCAGTCCCGGACAGTGTAACAATAAAACTATGAGGGTTATTCAGTGTAAGGAATGAGACCAGAAAAAACTACGAAGGCTTTATGACGATTTGTGACGTGGTGGAAACACGCCGCCACTAAATAAGCTCTCCCTTCCCTAATAGTGGGCAGTAACAATGCCAGTATGAAGAGAAGATGTTGTATTCAAATATCAACTAATGAAATCAAACCGTTTATTAAACTGTGGTGTAGAAAGCAAGATGGAAAATCACCCCACAAAGGTATCCCAAATATAGAGCAATATGGATGATAAAAAATTAAAAATAACTTTTAAGAGAAAAATCAAGTAACACTTTTAACATTTCCATACATCCGTATGGTTATGTATTTATGTACATATGATTACTTATTCTTTACATGTGGAAAAATCAAAACTTTCGGGTCAAAAATCATTTATAAATTCAATATAGGAAGGTCTCTGGCACAGAGGCCGTCTATTGTTTTGTATACTACATACAACAACAGCGGTATGTTAATGCTGAAGCGTTAAAAACTTGCATAGGATTTTTAATTCCTGCCATGAAGTATTCATACATATCTCCTAATCTGATCGTAACTTTATCCGCTCACGTATTTTAGGGTTAAAGCCGTAAATAACTATGACCAAGTTGGAACAATTCTGTACACCAGGGGGGTTATAAAATCTAACATTCGTGTTTGTGGTTGTTTGAATATCGAGTTGTTTTGATGATAAATAATATTTTAAGTTATTACCGACTTGGACTTTCCGTGCCGCTTTGCTGACTTCGTAGCGTAAATTTTAAGTCTAAGAATTTGCTGTCGATCAGCGCAAACCACATCGAAATCGGCTCAGTAGTTTTTACGTGAATCTCGAAGAAACAGACAAACAGACAAGAAATCTAATAAAACTTGTATTGTGTTCTCCATCGTTTATTTAGTCTATTTCAGTTTTTTTTAATAGCTTCAATGTACAAACACAGTAGATCTTACTGTAATATTTTCAACACGAGTGAAAATTTGTTTTCTTGTATTTTCGTGTCTTTTATCCAATAAGCAGTAAATGCAGACATCTCGATTACCACAGCATCAACGTACGAGAATAAAATATATCTGGGACTCCGAACGCATTTACATCCGAATTTCGTTTGCTACAAAAGAAACGGCGAAGTTTCACGTTTATATTCGGTAGTAAGCGATTCTAGAGAGAATACTAATACACTACCTCGGGAAAAAACTACACAAACAAAAGGGAAAAACGACTATTGTTACTAACGTGGACGGTGGCTGTTTATTTCTTTACTAAAGAACTTGTATGGAAAGATACATTACGAACTTTAAGATCTATCGAAAGAAATTTGTTGGGACGGAACATGCACGAAATTTGTGTATCTAATTAATAGCCGAACACAACAATATCGCCTAAGCTATTAGCTATACTAATATTATAAATAAATAAAGTTTGTGAGTTTGGATGTTCGGGGTAATCTCCGGTACTACTGATCCGATTTTTCACCAGTAGAAAGCTACATTATTCTCGAGTGACATAGGCTATATTTGATTTAATTAATAGTGAGCACGGGAACGCCTGTCAAATATATTACAGCAATAAGGTTCCATGCAAGAATTGCGCACATTGTCATACGAGGCACTGCGAGTGCTTGCTGCGTTTATGAATTAAATATGTTTAAAAAGCATAATTAAACCATGATATGCGTGCGTGTGTGCTTGATTGCATGTGTATTTTTAATGACGCCCAGTGCAGTGGGCACGGGTCAGCTAGTCAGAGAATAAAAGAGTTTACTCGTTTATAAACCGTCTTTATTTCGAGCGTACTAATTGTTTTATACGATTGGCGTTCTAATAATTAAGTACATTTAATAATAATTATGATTAAAGCACTATGATATGTGCACCGATCAAAGTTAAAGTGAGAATCTGAATCCGCCCGAATTCAAAGTCAGACTGTCTCTTCGCTCCGTTCGCATGCTCTTACATTTAAGCGACGACGGAGGGAGACGAGTAGTGGGGTAATCGATACAAAACTACCCTCTAATATTATTTACACAATAATACAACTCACCAACAATAGTACAATGATGTAACATAACAGTATCATGGCATTGTCGAATAATGTTAAGATGTTATACAATCTACTTAAGATACACATTTATCGCTGCTAAATTAAATGTGAATTGTTTCTATGAGAGTGGCATGGTCATTACTGGCCAAACCCGCCTACAAATAAAGTGAAAACAAAAACGAATTTCAAGAGAAGTAACTGGTACTAGGGCTATATGAAATGCTTCTTGCCTATTGCTTACCAGTTTCGCTGTGTTCCTGAAAAAAGGGCATGATAAATATTGAAATTACTGGTACCAAGACTAAATAACAATGTCACAGGATGGGTAATAAATTCATAGCGATAGCAAAAAAAAAACTATAGGGGAAGCAGGGGTAACGGCGCTCGCAGGGTAATCCCGATCACTTCTATAACTCATTAAATATGGTGCATAGAAATGCAGCACGCTGAATAAGGTGCGGTGGTTGTGACCCTTGTAACGGCAACGACAAGTAAAATCAATCTGTTTGCAGCATAAAAGAGAGAAGTGTGTCTATGTATTTAAGGCCGAATCGATCTTATTAAATGCTGGTTTTTCTTATCGGTAAGTCCAAAATTTTCGTACTCATTTATTATTTTCATTATATTTTAGATACATAAACTTTTGGTTTGCAATAGAGTTATCATTTTTAAACGAATGCTTCTCAAGTGAACGCCGTTACCCTTTACTGATGTTCAATATTTCTTTTTTACAGATATGACCAGTAATATCCGTGCAGGAACGGAGAAATAATACAATTTCCTGCGGCCCGGCGGCCTGTCGTAAGAGGCGACTAAACAACCCACAGCCAGGTGGTAGAGTATTTGCTCGACTGGATGGCGACCACCCCTGGTCTAGAGTATGCCGCCATAACAACCTTGTGTTGTGTTCCGGCATTAGTGACCAGGTTCCAGTCTCCTTTAAGAGATCAGCAGCGCATTTGTAGCACCTTTGTTGTTGCAAATGTCCATAGGCGATGGTAACCGCTTTCCATCTAGTGGGCCGTCTGCCTGTCTGCTGAACTCCTGCAATAAAAAAAAAATAAATAAAATAATAAAAGTAATCGCGACAGAACCACTACTAAATCAGTTTGGACCGAAGAAGAGTTACAGTGCGCACTTTTTGACGATTATATGCAAACTTTCTTGCGTTTTGCAGCTGTAGCAATGATCGACCCCAACTATTTTGCCATTTTCAAAATCAGTTTTAAGACATAGAAAACATCATGCTATTAACGAAAAGTCGA
This sequence comes from Dendrolimus kikuchii, assembly GCA_019925095.2. Lineage (NCBI taxonomy): Eukaryota > Metazoa > Arthropoda > Insecta > Lepidoptera > Lasiocampidae > Dendrolimus > Dendrolimus kikuchii. The sequence goes on from CM034407.1 coordinate 11,692,803, forward strand.
TGAAAAGTGTTTTAGAAGATACAGAGAATAAAATAAAAGCCAAACAAAATAAGAATGGAGAAAACTAAAATTTTCCAATGACGACAGTGATGATTATTTAGATGTCGACACAGAAAATTATAACAAATGCATTCTTTGCGAAGGATTCTCCAGACGGTACATCTGAGATATATACGTCTAAGATAAGATAAAGTAAGTAAGAGTTTATTAATAAAAATTGATCTCACTTGTTTTATTCAAACCAATAGACTTGAGCATTATTACCCCCCTGGCTGTGCGTTATTACCCCGAGTCACGGGTAATGGCGCTTAAACCTTTTATTTTTTTAGACAGATGTAACTAATTTTATATTAAAGATAACTAAATTATGGCTTAAGATACTGATAAGAAGTAGTTAAAGCTTTCTTATTGGTTCATATTTTTCATAAAAAAACAATATGTAAAAGAATAATAAAATTTTATCTTAAGAGAAGCGCATTCCCCCTGCTTCCCCTAGTTAATGATTTCTACTAGAGGTGGCGAGTGGTTCGTTTGCCCATCTTTGTCACGTAAAATATCTCTTAATTAGGATAAATTATTATTGTTGGCACCCTACACAATGACTAGCACCTAGCCAATTTGTTTTAGTTGTTAAAAATCTTAATATTGTTTACACATACCATACCATAATATTATTATCATCATTAATAATAATAATAATAATGTTTTGAATAAAATAATATTGTGCCAACAATAGTATAAATTCACCTATTTTTTATTATATTTGAGTGGGTGAAGAAACAAAGCTCTAAAACCCTCCTAAATCGTACATGACTAGATAGCACCACAAGTCCGTTCTAAAAAGAATATAAGAACGCGAACGTTTTCAAATCATATGTCAATAACCTCCCAAGAATTTTGAAGAGAGAGAAAATTATTTCAGACACGTATGTAGTTGGTCTGTTTTAATATGACGTAGAGAATGTGGAATGGAAAAGAATGGAAATCTCTTCGCATGGTACTTACATAAAAACCTAGAGATAAAATTATATAAAGAAGCTGTTTAAAAGTGCATATGAAATGAGTAGCGTGAACTGTACTTATTTTAATTAAAACAAGCAAAGATTCTATTTGATGAAAATAGTAAAAAAACAAGAAAAAACATTTAAAGAGTTTATTAACCCTGGAAGTCCGGACAGAAGTCATGCACATATACCCGATAAAGATGAAGAATATTATAGCTCACCATGTGTATTACAAAGTACCAATTTAGACTTTAAATTCACTTAAAACAAAACTGTTATGTAAAACCAAATTTGGGTTAGTTTCAAATATCGAAGGTTGAATCTGCCACCTTTATTTACCAAGAGTGCATGTGATCAAAATTCTACGCACAGAGCAAAACAAAAATATATTAAGCATCCGTTTCAAATTATTCATAAAAAGTTAATACTAATATTTACGTATATAAAGAAGTTTCAAAATGCCTAACTGATTCTTCAGGTAATCAGAGAGCGTTTCCTGTTTCGGACAACGTATCAGTATGGCGATCAAGCGAGCCAACGTAGCCAGCCTTTTGGGTACATTACCCATTGACTTCGATGACCTAGACACAATATTCTACTTACTACTTACATATAGTCTTAAGGTTTATAGATAGAATACAATATAACTAATAAGCAATCATTAATTAAGTTTTCTTCATTGTACTAATTTATAATTTATGTATATTTCGAAGTATAAAAAGTAATAGTACAAAATAAATAGACCTCCATTTTCCTTTATTATAGCTAGAGTCTGCTAGGTAACTCTTCCTAAAGAGATAGAGGATATTGTTTAAAAAATCTATTGAAAACGCGAATAACGGGATACTATTTCCGCAACTATTTTTCACGCTTTTACCATCTCTGTATAATCGTCTCTCTACAGACGTAACCCTCTTATTTCAGCTGCTCACAATGCAGCAGAGTTTCGCTGACATTGAGTTACGAGGGTTTAGTTGGGGGTAATGTCACTTTAATGGTGCTAGGACTTTTTCCATATACTGTGGTATGTACCTCCCATAGTTCGTTTTTGAATACGTGTTTACACTTCTTACTCTATAATTTTACCTACACAAATCTTATCTTGCATTCTAAACTTATATAGCCGTGTAGGTAGCCATAAAAATTCATGTAATATATCGAAGCTGTACAATTCTTACAGTTACCATAAGTACCAAGTGATTACATAGTAATTGATGTAAATTTTTGTTTGAAATTTATTTTTTATTGCGAAGCTGTCAAAGAGATTAGATTCAGTTTTATGAATGAATGTATGAATGAAAACGCTTTATTGTTCACCATAATTTAAAAATATAAAAATGTCTGGAAGAAATCGTTAATAGCGATAAGACCGCCTATAGTATTGTACATTTTTATTTCAGTTAACTCTTTTTTTTAAAACGCAATAAAGCATATTCATTCATTTATTCATTCCTAAATACATTTCCATTAGAACAATGGGCGGCCTTATCGCTTGTAGCGATCTCTTCCAGGCAACCCGGGGTCCAAGGAGACATTACAAGAAAAAATAAATAATATTTGATGGTTTAACTAAATTAAAACTAATTCAATCGTAATTAAATAAAAAACAAAAGAATAACAATAATAAACTAATATAGATATACATAATTTAATGGATGATAATAATATAAATTACATATATTATATTACATGCGAACAATAATACAATTCCATTTACTGCAACAAATTTTATTTATTTCTACTCTAATATTTCTTTTCATTATATTTATTCCCTATGTATCTATCTATATATACTATTATAGTAAATCTATAAATAGTTCGAGATCGTACAATGTGTTTGAAAGTGTGAAAAAATCAGGAAGGCTAATTTGGACCAGCAGATTTCGTAAATACAATTTTTAGATTGTTTCTGTCTGCGAGAGCATCACGTGAAAACTACTGAATGGATTTAAATGAAACTCGACATAGAGCTAGATTATATCCCGGGGCGTAACTTAGATATTTTTTATCCCGATCAATGACATCGTTTCCTTGGGACAGACAAAAATAGCAAAATGGTGGCGCTGCGATCGCATCTTTTTGAAACTGCTGAGCCTAATTGAATGAAAGTCGACATAGTGCTGGCTTATAACACTTAGAATACATTTTATCACGACAAATGATGTCGTTTTCTTAGAATAGACGGATTAGCAAAACAGATGGCGCTGTAATCGCGTTTTTACAATTCATTAAAAAATATCTAAGTTGTCATAAATATGTCATTCATTATATTACTTTAAATCAGGTTGACTTCGACTCGCCTCTATGTTTCGCTGGGCAGTTGTGTTAATTTCTTTGTTATTGTGAATTTAACAAGAAACAGTAAAGTTTTAGGGCTAACAATTACAGAATATAACCTCCTGTAACCAAATATGTTATTTATAGTAATGTTACAACCTAGGCGCCGACAAAGACAAATTCCACGTACAGATTCGTAGAAGCACATTTATTATCCGTCGGCATTTGAACTAATAACTAATAACATTGAAACGATTCTATTTTTTTAAGATCGTCTTCTTTTATTTACTTATTTATTGGCATACGTTTCTAGTAAAAAGCCTATTGTTGTATTGTAATCATTAGCCAGGTGATATGGATTTTAAAGTACAAGCTGATTCTAGGAAATTCGGTCACATTGCCGGGCGGGCACATTGCACTTGTGCAGTATAAAACGATGGCCTGATTGAGTGAGGGCGGGCGGGGGGGCAGTCGAGCGAGAACCACGACCAAGGCGAGACGTGTGTACATTCGGTAATCTATTAGTGACGGACTTTGCGAGTTTTATTGAATTACGACCTTCAGCATTACGTTTGGATTTGTTGTATTCGGTTATATTTGTACCTGTGTTATACGTGTTTGTATAGTTCTAATAAACTCTATAATAATTCCAACGGATTCGAGTCTCGCAACTCGTAACAGCAATAAAATCACATTAGAAACTATCATTCATATTTCATGTCTTTTTTTAGTTTACCATCCATAGGTACACTTCCTTTGCCTGTTATTATACATTCTTTAAAACATAAAAATGTCAGTTTAGTACATGGGTTGTTACCTTATGTCACTTTTTCATCTGGGATAACGTTAAAGTTATTGACCGTTTCACACAGATATAGCGATGAGTTTCATGCGTTATTTGTGTATATTGTTATTAATTGTTAATGACGTTATGATATTAACAGATAACGTACGTGTATACGTGTAGCTGTGATTTTTAAGCAATTTACACCATCAGATAAAATTTCATTGAAGGTTTATATATATAAAAACCTAATTAAGTTTTTATGTACGTAACATACATACATACATACATACATACATACATAACTTCACGCCAGTTCCCTTGCGGGGTAGGCACGAACAACAGAGTGCCATTTAGGCTTATTCTTACACACCTCACTTGCCTCTTTGACATTCATAACTCTTGTCATGCAAGCTCGTCTGTTCTTAAGGCTCCTGACATCACCTTCTGCTTCTTCTATGTACGTAACATAGAGCTATTTACTTCCTAGGGTTTTATACGCGATGCAGCCGCGGGAAAAACGCTAGTACTATTAAAAATTAACTATTAATAAAAAGTTCCTAAATCCTACATAACTACTAATCAGAGAGAAAATATGTAAATAAATCCTAAAATCCTTGTTGGAATAACATTAAAACTTTCACTATCCCTATGTGATGGAAATAACGAACTTCTAACAGCGCTAACTTTAAAGGTCAACAAGCTAATTCAAATTAGTCCTGTCTAAATGTTTTTGGCCCCAGGCTAGATTTTTAGGTAATTTAGTATTAATGTTGCTTGTAAAATGGTTACACGTAATATGCCTACTTGTAGAAGTTTCATACTTTTATTTTAGGAGTGTAAACCTTGTGCGTGGACGGCACTGTACAGAGCTTTAATGCGAAATGTTTTAAATGTACATTTGTATGTACTTTACAAGGTTTCGTAGCTACTTTAACATAAACAAAAGCTTTACTTCGAATTAAATAAGGTTGAGTTTTGTGTGTTTTCTCTTTTTAGTGTCGCTTTTTCGTTCCACCGGGTTTAAATCACAACGACTCTAAAGAAGTTTCACTTCAGAAAAAAATATCACTAAATTACGTTGAAATAAAATAACCTAAATTATAAATTAAACTAAATACTTGAAAATAAACTTAATTATACAAAATATACATAATAATTAAAAATAACCTAAGTTCTAAATAAATTAATATAAACTATACTATAAATATAAATATACATACAAAATAACAATAGATAAGTAAAAAATAGACTCCAGGTCGCTATCGGCGGGGAGCGTCCCCAAAATACTGGCCGCATTTCCATGTTGGATGGCAACGCTGATGCGTTGCCCTAGGTGCAAGCGAGCATTTTGGTCACGCGAGAACACAATTAGACGCGTTGAGACGTCTCGATAGAGGTGATGAGCTCCAGGCCCCCACGGCCCCAGGGTTTTAACCCCGAAAGCCACAAACATGTACCCATTATCGATGGACATTTATATTTGCGCCGTTTTAGGGCCTCCTGGTGTGCGGCAGCAGCCTCGGCTGTCACGGCTGTTACTGGAAGGGAGATGGGAAGCTGCCAAAGTATCAACACAAGTTACATACATACATACATAACTTTACGCCAGTTCCCTTGCGGGGTAGGCACGAACAACAGAGTGCCATTTAGGCTTATTCTTACACACCTCACTCCTTATCAACACAAGTTGCGTTTTTTTTATTGCAGGAGTTCAGCAGACAGGTAGACGGCCCACTTGATGGAAAGCGACATTTGCAACACCAAAGGTGCTACAAATGCGCTGCTGCTCTCTTAAGGGAGACTGGAACCTGGTCACTAATGCCGGAACACAACTCAAGGTTGTTATGGCGACATGCTTGAGACCAGGGGTGGTATCCATCCAGTCGGGCAAATGCCCTACCACCTGGCTGTGGGTTGTTTTGTCGCCTCTTACGACAGGCTGCCTGGCCGCAGGAAATTGTATTCTTTCTCCGTTTCTGCACGGATAAAAAAGATACTTATGTCGTTCAATGTTGACACGGAACAGTAAACCTATATAGTAAATTTCATATTGTCGCTAACTTACAGCGTCATTGGCTATCCCCTGCTTCGCATAAGCCCTGGGAGGCGTCGGTCAAACAGGCCTCATAAATTCCTTGAGCTACCAAGCTTAATTACACAGCGTTTCTCTATAACGTTTATTCGGCGTACAATAATGACTTGGAGGGAACTTCCCACTTCTTAACTGATATGGGGTCAGTTAAGAAGTACGTTATAAAATTTCTTCGAGGCCAGTATCGCATTGAGAACTCCACTAGTGTTGTAAACGTCCATAGTCGACGGTGACCACTTTCCATCAGGTGGGCGTCTGCCTCTTTTGCTAGCTTTAGTCAAAAAAAAAAATTACCACAAACGAAAACATCATGCTGAAGCCTGTGTACATCGAGATAACCCATGTGTCAAACCCGCCAATGCGCCTTGGACAAGCGTGGCGTGCATACTATCCATTCTCCAATAATGGTAGACCCGTACATAACAGTAGGATATTTATGGATCTAGGGACCACGGGCCATAAAAATGGCCCAGACTTTTGGAGGGCTTACGTGGGGCCATGGGGAGGCCAACACGTAGAGGCCCCTTGACAAATTTAATCTAAATGTGGCGTGACACTGACCAGCGATTATGCCTGTCTACACCATATAATAATGCACCCAAGGACAAGCCCCGGGCAGTGTAAGACTATTGTGGGAAATGAGAACAGAAAGTACTGGGCTATCGGGGTGAACTACTAGTGGTACTAGGGATCTGGGAATATGGGGACTATGGCGTCTGTCCGTCGCAATGTTCGGGGAACATAGAAAAATGGGCAGACGGAGACCCGCCACTGCCTCCATGGGCCCCAAAAAATGCCATAAAAGACAGGGGCAACATGGGTGTGAGTGGCTAAGGGGTGTAGAGAGGTGGGCTGCAGGTTCACCGAAGCTACTTCTGACGTGATGCCATTTATCACTTCCATCCCAGGAGCTTGAGTCTTAGCTCTAGCGATCTCCACTCCATGCCGGCTGGCTAAGGCAAGCACGGAGGTGTGGGCCTTGCCTTGGCCCCCGGAGTCGGGTCAAAGGTGTCGCTATTCACCTAAGGATTCACCACGAAGCCTCCCTGCGGGTATTTATATTTATGGATTATTATTATGTTACAGAAAACTAGGGCGTCAAATTTGTAAAGTAAACAAGTACGACCTACAACATTCTAGACTATATTCAGTCTAAAGGCAAAGTTTCGTTTGTGATGTACGCTTTTGTTTTCGCAACTACTTTGCCTATCTCACATTTACATATTCACGTTTGGGTGGGAACAATTTATATTTGTTACTTACGGATATTTGCTTGTATTTGAGCTGTTTTGTCTAAGGGTTATAAATAACATGCCACTGAGGTTTACCGTCTGCGCTGCGTATGTCTCGGGGTTGTTTAAGAAGGGTATTACAAAATTTCTTCGAGGCAGGCAAACTATTTTCCATCAGATCGTTTTTCATCTTTTTGCTTGTTTCACAGAATTCCTAAGTTATACCTCTTTTCTTTCACTTTATTCAGCTACCACAGCTGGCAACTTTAAAACCATACATCAAAGTTGAAAAATCTAAGATATTTAAAAACTATACCAATATGTTTTATCTTAAGAAACTTACAAATATTTCACATCCCGGGCCATCAAAATTGAAATACCCTAAAGACATCAATGAAAAAGCCCTGAGAATTTCCCTCAAAATCCCATTTATCCATTTGTGGATAACCGTAATGCTATAACTAAGTTTCAATGTAGCATCTTCGAGCAATAAGAAAAAGGTAACTTGGATTTTATCCTGCTTTCATTTTGTTCCGTATTTTAGAAAAGGTTTAGCTTTAGTAGTAAATGGGGATTTTCTAGCACTCAAGAAAAAATGTAGAGGTATACAATGTTAAAATTAAAATCAATAGTTTGCGGTAAGAAGAGTGCAGTATTAGTTTTAAAAAAATCAGTAAGTGCATGACACACAATAAGAGTAAACATCTAATCGAAAATTCCATATATCTAAAAGGTACGCAACGCTCTTTATTAAAACTATAGTATTTTTTAAACTGTATCACATGGAATTTTTTCATACTTTTCTGCCGCAAAATTCAAAAGTCAGGGAGAGACTGGAAGTGAATACTCCACTTATTATAAAAAGACCGTGACAAGCGGCCCAATTCTGCTATTGCTATCTCGTCAAACTCGCTGGACACTATCGTCTCAATCCTAGGTTTGCCTAATTTTTATGTAGTATTCTATTAATTCCAATGGCGTGCTCGTGGAATGCCACTCTATCTTTATGAATATTTATAAGCGAAAACTCACGTGATGTTGTAACAGACAGACAAAATTTCTAAAAATGTTATTTTAGGAATTTGCTGGTCCGAATTAGCTGCCCTGATTTTTTCATGTTTTAAACGCATTGTGCAAACTCGAACTATTCACAGATTTAGTATATTACAGAAGAAGATTGATTGTTCTTAACATAAAAAAATGAATTTGTGTAGAAAATCTTATTTTTTAGTGAAGTTGTCTTTTAATACGAGAGTTAATTTAAAAATATGTTTTTGTTTGATTTATTACTTACATTATAGAAGATAAATGTTTGCTATTTATATAGCTGAAGTGTACCACGAACGGTACCAAAAGGTTGATCTAGTTATTTATAAAATTTACATAGTGAGCTCAGAAAACTTTAATGGTTACATAAAACGCTTTTCTCGCTGACTATCGGGTCTCACGTAAATTACGCAATAAGCAACTTTGTAGAATACTACGGCTCGCTAGATGGGCCCTTTGCGAGGCTGAGTGAGTCCCATCTATTCTAACTTTGTATGCTTATACGATATTCTAGAATCCTGAATGCTTCTATAACGTGACCATACCATAACATATTATAATTTTATAATTTTTTGACATATTTTGTTACTCAAAAGGAGCAAACTCTTTGAGTCAATGTTATAAAACTATCGAAATGTAGTGAAATATGCTAAACACAAATAAAGAACACATGAATAAAGTCTCTTCCTTTTAATAGAAATAATAAGAAATGTGTTATTAGACACATTAGTAGTATAAATAATTATGTATTTTAGGTCACAGTTAAATTACCTATTAATCTTGTTTCTCAGGTTAGTTTATAATTTTAATGTTGTATCATTTCAGGGCCATTTACATGGAGAGATCTTATTGCACATTTTGGGGCGAGAAGTCGTATACTATATTCATAGGCGATACTCTTCAGACGATAATCGTATGAACATGTTTACATTGAACCAAAAAACAAAAACTCGCCTACGAGTATATAAGGTGATTATTGCTAAGAGTTTTGTTTACATTACGACACAAAACGCATTGAGATATTTGCCTACGATATCTCGATGTGTCTAAACTAGATCTCGTATGATATTTTTTCAAGTTCATGCGAGTATCGTAAAAACCAGTTTGCACCGATTTGTGTGCGAGACTTGCCATTCGAGCTCGGTATACTTTTTGTAGTAAATATGAAAACTGTGATTTAGTCACACGAAACATATTTTTTTATGTCTCTTCGTCTTCTAGTTGCAATTCAAGACACGGTGTATTTGAGGTTCTTAAAATGTTTTTTTTCTTTCCACTCACTTTTTAACCCTTTTTGTTACGCTTCCGTTTAATTAATTCTTGTTTTAGAAGAGCAGAGATAATTAAAACACCCTCGCACACCACACTCATGCTTGCGACTAGTTGATTTCGAAATACAATTCTTGCTTTTACATTTTGTTTACACAGAGACGTCAGTATTCAATGACCAGGCGATTATCGGCCTTCCACGTACGATATCGTACGTTTAGTTTACATGATCATTTTTTTTCCTGCTTTCAACAATCGTATCTTGGAGGCAAGAAACTCTCTCCATGTAAATGGCCGTTCAGATGAATCACTTAATTAAAAAAAATTTGAAGAGGCCTTTCTATAACTTATCTTTACTCACTTCTGTAATTTCGTTAAAATTAAATAACAGATGTTAGCGCCCTCAAATAAAATAGGATAAAGTAATTTGTTTGTAATTATTTAGTACTCCAAATTAAATCTTTAAATTTAAGACTGATTATTTTATAAACAATAATTAATTCTTGTATTAATGAATTAGGAACAAAGTAACTAAAACTAACTTAAAAAATACAATTAAAAACAAAAAATAAACTAAGTTATAAATAGTACGAGCGATTGTAGACTGAGTAACAAATCGCTGCCAGATGGGAGCGTGCTCAGAAGGCTGGCTGCATTGCCGTGCTGTATAGCGATGCTTATTCATTGGGCGAAATATGAGCCAGCCTTCTGATCACTGAAAGTCCTAATCACCTTGTTTCCAATCTTTAAATTATTATAGAAACCGGCCAAGTGCGTCTTCAAAGACAAGGTTACGTAGTTACTGCGATTTTCCACAGTTTTCAACATTTCGGTCGCTGTGGTCCAGCGGGCTAAGCCTTTGACGGCTTACCTCACTGCAACACAGAGGCTCTGGAGTCGATCCTGGCATGGTAAATTTCGGAAACGACTTATCTCCGTTGTTTACTATTGTCTGGGTGTCTGGGATCAGCCTTAGACTAGTCCGTTGTATATTACCCATAACACAAGCGTAACTTGCTTGATTTGAAAATATACAATGTGTGTTTGTCTGCCGATTATTTATCTATTTGTTTCGCTACGAAATACTAAAAACGCATGGAATGATCCCATGTAAGTATAATAAAGTTTGAAAATAAATAAAGAATTTTGTATAAAATTTGAAATTATAATGATTATTTAATCACATATACTGGATAAATTTAAATTATGTGTACTATTTCGTAAAATTAAATCATGTGTACGAGTTCTTGTTGAACTCGCTAACAAGAGAATGTTGTTAAAACTTTAGGTATTCATGAACATACAACATCCAAAGAAAATTGTACTAACAAATATTACGTGTAACTTGTCTAATGGAGAATACCTGTAAATTCTCTCTGCGGTCGGCCCGCAGAGAGAGTATACACATGTTCTCCATTTTTCGTTTTATTCGGTACCAAAATCCATTTACGCAGCAGGTCCCTCGCCAAGCATTTGTTTTGATAAAAAATATGGATAGTGTCTTTGTAAAAAATCTATACAATATTATAAAAATTCTAAGCATGCCGTGTCTGTACATTGAAGTTGTTATAAAAAAAACAACTGCAATAGACTATATAAACGATGGAGAACGTGATGCAATTTTTTTAGATTTCTTGTCTGTTTGTGTCTGTTCGGGATTCACGTAAAAACTACTGATTTTGATGCGGTATTCACTGATCGACAGCTAATTCTTAGACTTAAAATCTGCGCTTTTTATCCCGGGAAAACCACGGGTATTTTTCTGGGAATTATATAAAATAGGCAGATTGAAAAAAAGTTCGAATTCCAATGTGATTTTTTCACTGATCCAATTTTATGTAATAAAATGTGTAACATTTTTATCCCAGGAATCCTGCGGGAATTTTCCCGGAAATGCTTTGAAGTTGTCCGGTTGCATAACAATTTGCTAATTCCGACACAGTTTTCACTAAAACGATAGCTTACATTCCTTTTTTAAATGCTAATTATAAATAATGGAATCTCGCGGGAATTTCAAGTCAAGCGTGGACGAAGTCGCGTCTATATCCTAGTTTTATAATATAAGTTTGAGGTCGCGTTACAAGTAGTTTCCCATTTAGGGTAAAATTTATATTTGACTATAATGTGATTCCACGTGAAAACTGTTAAATAACTTCCAGGATAAGAAAGAGAACGAGAATCGATTTAGAAATACATATTACTACCTATGTAGAACATGAAATGCACCTAATTAAGAAAAATAACAAATGTAATATGATTCTAACCGGTGATTATTCTTGTATGCATCAAATACGAATGCACTCTAGTACAAGTACTAGTCAGTGTAGTACTAATACGAAAAGAAGTCAAAAACGATTTGAGCGTTTGAAATGAACCGGTAGTGGAAAAAGGCCTGGATTATTTGGATGTAGGTACTGCGAATGAAGTAGGGGATCTGGAACTATGGCAGGCACTTCAGCGCCCGTCGCAATGTACGAAGCACAGATAGAATGGTCAGACGATGACTCTTTTAATACATAAGCCTTCTCCCATAGACCTGTATAAGAATAATGCGTGCCAACATGGATGTGAATGCCTGAGGAGTGTGGAGAAGTGTGCTGCAATTTCACTAAGGCTACTTTTGGCTTTAACTCTTTAACAGTTTCACCCTTAGAGCTTAAGTTTTAGCTCTTACGATTTCAACTCCATCTCTGCTGGTTGAGGTAATCACGGAGGCAGAGGCATTCATTTGACTTCGTAAAGTGAGGTGCAGAGGTGTCTCCACTCATCTTAGGCTTCGTTATAAAGCGCTCTCTGGATTACTATTTTTATTATTAATCAGCACATGTCACATAGGTGATTTGAAATTCGCAACAAGAATGTAATCAATTCTAATATTGTGGCTTTGTGACTTCTTTCGGCCATAAAGTGATGTTATTCGCGGTTATTGGTGAACACCCATCGTTCCCATTGAGATATGTTACATTTATTGTGGGGTCAAGACGTCGCATCATAAAAATAAATTTATAGCTATACATAAAAGTAATGATATAGGGCGAAATCCTCTGCCGTTTGTCATTTACTCCGTAAAAGGAACGGATGTGCTGGAAATGAAAACTATTTGTCTTTCTAACACTTTTAACAGAGCTTATAAAAACTAAGTGTAAAAAAATTTAGCATAATGTTATATTCAAAGGATAATGTGAAATTGACTGCTATACTAAGCGCGCATTCGACAAAAATCTGCCCCTAGACAAATAGCATTACGCTAAACAAATAGAATAAAAAATATATGGGAATGTCATATCGTTACGCTTAGTATTTTGTCATTTCATACTTTTCCATTCTACTCGTTTACCGCACATGCCACTTGTCTAGAGGGGCTGGAGGGAACTTCTGGCTGAGATTTTCTCTTTGCGTAAGGATTTGGGGTGGTTTAAGAAGGTCGTTAATAAACTTTGATGCTCGTAACGCGTTGGTCACACTCCTGGATTTGTAATCGTCTATGCCTATAGACCGTCGCCTACGGTGATCACTTTTTTTCAGGAGGACCATCTACTTGCTGGTCTAATCATGACTAAAAAAAAGGAAAAAGATTTTATTAGAAGAGAACAACAGCAAAATAGCATACGTACAATGCTTACATTTGAATAAAAAAAAACAGAAATTTTAAGAATTTATACGCCGCATTTTCAATAAATAAGGTTTACATCCAGTTTATTCTTGTTATAGATTTATATTAGACTAGCTGTGCCCGCGACGTCGTCCGCGTGGAATTTATTTTCAAAACCCCCCGATTTTGAAACATTCTTCATTGGTGCTCCGCTCCTATTGGTCTTCGCGTGATGATATATAGCCTATAGCCTTCCTCGATAAACGGGCTATCTTACACTTAAAGAATTTTTCAAATCAGACCAGTAGTTCCTGAGATTAGCGCGTTCAATCAAACAAACTCTTCAGCTTTATTTATTAGTATAAGATACAATTTTCATTTACATTCCAACTTCCCTTTTGCCGTGATACCAAAATGACCCGATAAAAAATATTAATCTGAACTTATGATTATTTAGTTACAAAAAGATGATATAATAGAAGTAAATGAATGTAAAATAATGAAATACTAAATTAAATGCGCATTAAACTTTGCATATTACCAACAATATTTGTTTTTGTTTTACCTAGTAACTATTGTCTTGTTGTACATTTTTTTTTTGTAATTTTTGTTTTGGTGAACAATAAAGTGTTGTCTATGTCTATGTCTATGTCTAATATTTATCCTCAAATTACAGGCCACAACTCCCCAGCTATCAAAATGTCGCCTAAATGACATTTATTAGAGTATGCAAAATGGTGTACAGCACCATCAATCACGTCAAATAGTTACGATAATACAGGAAATATGTATCTTTTATCGTTGAGTAGACCAAAATTCAATTTATAAAATACTAGGGTATGCCCGCGACTTCCGCGCCTGACTTAAAACTCCCGCGGGATTCTAGGGGTCCTAGTTTTGTATAAAAATTCGCACATGGTTACATTACAACAATAAATTATCTTTATCTCTGCTATAAGGCCCTGATATTCCTCCGTAATATGGAAACCATGAAAAATAAACTTTGATTGGATACATACATACTATCACGCATGTTTCCCATGGCAGAGACGATGGATTTTCACTTGCTACGATCTTGACATACATCTTTTGCATCATCTACTTTCATTATCATACATACAAGTCTATTATATGTGCTTTTTACTTCGGCAGTTTTTAGTACATCTGCAATTTGATCGCGGAAAGTACATAGCCATTTACCAGCACCCATCTACCACCCACACTGTTGTAATATTCTTATTTTCATCCATTCGCTCTACTTGTCCAAATTACCTTAACATTCCTTTCTCAACGCTTGTTCTTACGTACTTTTATTGTTTCTCATCACTTCATTCAACTTAACCTCACATATACTATAAATACATACCAATTTAATTATTAGTAATTCGTATTTGTTACGTGGAACACAACTGTTTTTTTAAATGAAAAAGCTTTTGTCAGCCTTTGATATGATTGGGGTCGACCAACCGATAAAACTAACCGCAGAATGGAATATCTACACGGTCGACCTGCCAACCTGCTACTATTTAGGTCACATGTACAATCAAACACAAAAATACATACACACTTAATTTTTTTAATAAATTTAAATACTTTTTAAAATTTGAATAAAATTGTATATTTCCATTAAATATTTACTTAAGTACATTAAATAATTTCTGACATAATTAGTATAATAAAATAATTGTGTAGAGGGTTCGATTTTTTACAATGAATTTAAAAATTAGAAAAACAATCAGGTAATCTTATTCAGACCAGCATATACCGAAAATGCAACATTTAGAATTTTGGACTGTCTGCTAGAGTATCACGTGAAACTACAGAATGGATTTAAATTACACTCGATACAGAGCTAGCATATAACATAGGTGAACACTTATAATATATAACAGCCCATAAACGTCCCACTCCGGGGCTCGGGTTTCGCATTTACAGGGGAACAGACAGTGTACCCGCTATTCTTCTTCAAGGCGTATTGGCGGGTTGGACACATCGGTTATCTCGATGTGCAGGTTTCGTCACGATGTTTTCCTTCACCGTTACTAACTTAGTGGTGCATGATTTCCGGTTAGGGTTTGAACATGCGCTTTAGAGTTAGGGGTACGAGTACGCTAACCACTAGGCTACCACGACTTTTTAGGTCATCACTTAAGATATGGTCCCGACAAATGCTGTCGGTTTCGTGAAATATACTGATGTATTTATTTAGATCATTTTGTACATACGTATATATTGGTATACTATAAATGTGTTTGGATTTATGTATATATTAAATTCATAAATTAGTGTTAGTATATATATTTAAATTTTACATTACTATTTTTTTCTTCTCCATCTACATCGCCAGATTAGATAAGAATTTCTTTTACGCTGGGTTGCCTGGAAGAGATCGCTTTTAGCGTTAATGCGGCCTGTTGTTTTGCCAAGATCTATTGAAACTAAGCATTTTGTTTTTGTAATGGTTTATTTTGGTGAGCAATACAGTATTATCTAATCTATACTTATGTAACAAAAAAGATGCTGCAGCAGTCGCGTTTTTTTGGTGCGGCCGTTGCAATTCACTAACAAACACGTCATCCTCACGGCAACGCGAACGAAGTTTCAATAGGATGTGCGAGTTATATATAATTCTTAATATAGTAAGCCTTCAGTGGGCACACTGTTGTTTCTTCACTGTATTGCTACCATCATTATGAATGTATAAAGTTTAACAAAAACTGTTTTGTTCAAAAATTATTATATTTTTAAGGCAGATTTATTTAATGTGTTCACATAAGATCTGTAATTATTCATTAACATCTTTCTGATTCCATAAGTATTACTGATAATGTTTATGGTGACATATGAAAGTGCGGTTTGTCTTTAACTGTACCAAATATTCTACATCCGGCACTATGTTGCTAGATTGGATTGTTTCAGGGAAATCTCCATTTAATTGTGGAACGTGTCCACACGGGGTAGTTCTGTACACCCACTGTTTGACATCGTGCAATAACTCACTAGCGTTTCACAATATTTGCTACGAGGGGGAAGCTGTTGTTTATTTAAGTTTTTTCGCTACAAATGACAGTGTTTTCAGTAGATATGTATTTCATTTATTTTTCTTATTGTGTCGTTCTTGCTTTATGTGTCAAACTGTAATTGATTCATTACCATCTGTCCGTCTGTCTGTATACATTACTAATATTTTAATTGGAAATTATTTCTTACGTACATATATACATAAATATGAATTGATTAATCAATAAATCAAACTATTTGTCATAGTTTGATACTTAACATTCCTTCACAGAAATCGATCCTAACAAGCTACACTATGATTTGGCGTAATAATACAGTAAATGGTTTTTTTCAAAATCAGTGGATTCGATTCTTGGTTTAGTGTAATAGATTTTTTTTAAATCTAGTGCTAACAATTCAAGTTTAACTAAAATTGGCGCCAGATTCGTTTGAGTATTTATCACTATTTCGTATAGTTTAGGATTTGGTCTTGGAGACCCACTAGAGAAATTTACCGTGTATATATGTACATACATACTCCCAAGCTAAGCAAATTACAATTTATATAAGTAGTTTATTAAATGACCCACTGCTGAAATCAAGACTTCGCGATTATAAAAACGGCCACTATGTTCGCCATGTTTATCCAAAAAGGATTGGTGGATCTCATATATCGAGAGTATCGATGTGTAAGTCCATCTTTCTTAGATAACCATGGCAGATAATCATTCGTTTAATAAAAGAAATGGGTAGCCTCTATCTCAGCGCTGGACACGAGTAAGAGAAGATAATATAATTATTATTTATCCTCTTATCACATGAGTATTGTTAAAAAATTGGTCTTAAATACTGAGTGGCATTTAAGTACTCATTAGTACATCTACAAGTGGTCCATTGTTATGTTCGGAACAGCCTCTCGACGAAGTTTCGAGATGATAATACAAACAATTGATACGAAGTCGAACATTGTTTTGTTTATACACATACATAACATTCTGATTCTATGTAACACACATTGATACTTCGAAATAGGGCATAACATCAAAGTTTGTGAGTTAAAGTTGGAACAAATGTTTGCTTCCATTTTCTTATAAAATCGTTCTTTCCAAAAAATAAATCTCATTTTATATTGTTACAACTTAACCCCCTGAAAAAGACAAATTCTACGAAGCACATTTTATTACCTGTCGGCATTTGAACTAATTGTGATTCTTTTATGATCGTCTTCTTTTGTTTACTTATTTATTGGCATACGTGTCTAGAGAACAGCCCATTGTTTTATTGTACTCGTTTATGGCCGCTTGCGGTAATAATCATTAGCCAGGTGTTACGGATTACGTCGACTACGATACGGGCACATTTACATTTGTAAAGGATAAAACGACGGCCTGATGGGGAGAGGGGGCAGTCGAGCGAGAACCACGATCAAGGCGAGACGTGTGTACATTTGGGAATATATTAGTGACGGACTTTGCGCGTTTTATTGAATTACGACCTTCTGCATTACGTTTAGATTTTTTTTGTTCGGTTATATTTGTACCTGTGTTATACGTGTTTGTATAGTTCTAATAAACTCTATAATAATTCTAACGATACGATAATTGTTTACGTTACGTTGTCGCGTACAGGTGCTCCTGAGCGGCCGTAAACGAGTACAATAGGACAATAGGCTGTTCTCCACAATAACTAGAAACGTATGCCAATAAATAAGTGAACAAAAGAAGACGATTATAAAAGGATTACAATTAGTTCAAACGACGACAGATAATAATATGTGCTTTTACAGATCTGTACGTGAAATTTGTCTTTGGCGGAGCCTAAGTTGTAACAATATACGTCATCTGTCAATATTTCACGTCATTAACAATGTTGCATCTTAAATAATATATATATCAATTCCGCTAACTCTACAGGACGTGCCCGCATTCTTGCCGTTTCCCGCAAAGAGTCTGGTTTCTGGCTCCAAGCTATCCCCTCCCCAAACATAGGAACATTAATGGACAATACTTCCTTTTCTTTGGCTATAAATCTGCGCTTGTGTTCTCGCATATGTGCACCACACACATGCGTCTGTGGAACAGAGATAATCGGCCCGGGATACCACGGTCTTTCTTGCCGCCGCAGTGCCGGCAGATGGTCACGCCACGCTGCCTTGAATGATGTCTTACGGAGGGCGCTTGCCACCGCTAACGTGCCGGCTTTATTGCAGCCGAACGGTATTGCACGTGACGATGGTAGGCGTCCCGACGGAATGACTCTAATTCCCTGGCAGCGTGGCAAGCCTTTGGTGTGGGATGCGACTTGCGTAGACACGTTGGCCGCATCCCATTTACCAAACACGTCTAAATCAGCCGGTTCAGCACTTTTTTATTTTAGTTATATTGCAATACCCACATGTCATACAATTTTTCTCTAATCGGCGGTCTTATCATTAAATTGCTTTTGACTTCTTAAATTGTATCTTAATGTTATGCAATAAAGTATATTTTATTCTATTCTATTCTATAAGGTATTAAACCTATCGCTACTGTATATGTGTGAAACGGCCTAAATCTTCACCACTAACACAGATGAAGCTCCACCTTTAAGCTCGTGAATATTAATACAAAATTAAACCAAAGTAACAAAAATGACAATAATAACGATAATATTTTGGTAAAACGACATTGACGTTTATATCAACATTGCCATGTGAAAAGTTTAAGAATTATTCGAGTGTCTGCTTCCCTTAGTCAAATTGTATCTAACTTTCGTGTATTTTATTAAAATATAAGAAATACTAACTACCTTCGAAGGCAATCTCTGAAAATTAAACAACTCTAGAATCAAATATTGTAACATTAAACATGTCGTTAACTAAGAAGTTCAACTTTACAGCTACTAAAATACACTTTAAGATAAACTTGAAGCTGCTGTTGTTCTAGGAAAGTGTTAAGTTCCTTCATTTTAATGTTAATCACCTAATGGCGGACTGTTCATTTCGTTAACAAGTTTCTGAGTACTTACCACAGTATAAATATTATACAATTAGATAATAAATCTATTAAGCAATGTCCTCGGGGATTTTATTAACAAGTAAGTGGTGTTTTAGTCTAATAGTACTAAATTATGGATCATCATTCAAATATTTTACATAGTGTTAAATACTAATAATATTTCATTTACACCAAATATACATAGTACTTAATAAATTCATATATACGTAAATATACTTATATTTTTCATCTTAAAGAAAAATTTAAGTTTCACTACATCTCAACTAGGTCATGTCTATTGGTTGTGAGTCTCTTCCAGTCTATTAAAAATAAATTGCGCTACTCTTATATGCATATATACATATTATATATATACATATTATATACATGCATATTATATACATGTATATTATAAAAGGACATGCTTTTTTAAGTAGCATGTTTACCAGTATTCACTGCTTAGTAATTTTAATTTTCAATTTTGTCATTATTTAGATTTTTACCCAGTTTATTAAGATTTTTTTTGCATTTATATTTGTTAAGGGATATAAGATTAGAATTTTTTTAACTTTGTTATATAAAGTGGGAACTAGATAAGACTAAAATTTGGATATGAAATTGGTCCTAATGTGATTAAGAGGACGAAGTTTATATTTACGTCGTGTATCGTCGTGTAAGCTTTAAAATTATTAAATACCCTATCACTTGCACAAAGTCTATTAAAAGGAGTACATGTAGGTGTAATAAATATGGGGAATCGCGCTGGGTGGTTCAATTCCCCCCGCTTTATGAAAGTGATCTTGTTGGCAGTAAGACTCAGGCGGGACTGCACCTGTGAGAGTCGTAGATCAGGCTAAGCTATTGTCACACGATCCAGTTTAGGGTGATAAAATTTATAATGAGGGAAATATCAGCCAGAAACCGTAATTGTGGTAGTGTTTGCTACCTCTCTGTTTGTTCTCGAGAACTGGGGTGTGCATAGTATTTCCACTTAACAAAAAAATATTAAATGCTACTTGCAACCTAAACTTCTATTTAGGAATATGGGGTTGGATTTTTGAAAAAAAAATCACTTGGTATTATTTTCGACATCCCTATTGGAAGATAACTTTAAAGACATACATTAATTCATTAATTCTTTGTTGCGGACATGATACATATATGTTCATAATACGTAAAAATATAAATAACTCTTTATAAAAATAATATATATTTTATAAAAATAAAAAATTGTCTACGTTGTGTCTCTTATATGCATATGACCAAATATATAACCAGACCAGAAACGGAGAATTTGCTGATAATAATTTTATTCATAATGGTACCGCCATGTAAACCTCCTTTCGACCTATTCATACTTTTCTTCGACATATTTAAATTCTCCCTTTAAATCTGACGGCGGGTTCCCGTTTCGCACGTCACATCAATCATTCATCTCATGTCAAGATAAAATAAAAGAAATTAAATCGCACCGCAAATGTAAATATATATAAAATAACATAACATAAAATACCTATATCGCGCCCGCAACCTTAATTAAATATAAATAATATATGTATTATATAAATAACCCGCTCCGCATCAAATTGTAAAATATAATATAAATTATAACAAATAAAGTGAAGTGAAGTGGACTGAGGGCAGAGGAGCAGCCGCATTTCATTCCCATTAACCAGGTAAGTGCGTGCTTATCTTCCGATTCCCATCAAAATTGTCCCACACTTCTTTTCCCGCAAATTTGACACAGTACGCTTCCCGCTAAACCCAGCGCCGCCGCACCACATAAAGTCTTGAGTCTATTACGCACCAAGCCGTTTAGATTACAGGCTGATGCACAAAGAAGATCTTCTTTTATATAATTTTATAATCGAGAACAAGCCAATTTGATAACGTTGATAACACAATTGATGACGTAAGGTTATACATAATCTACTGTTTAAAAAAGCAATGCTGAAGATGGAGCAAAGAGGAGAAGAAAAATTTAAATAACGCACTCTATGTATATTGCTGCTTCATCTGCGTTAGTGTCATATGTTAAACATTTAGACTGTGGCCGAATGCGCCTTATATGAAACGTTATAAAATAATGCAGTTGACAGCCACATAAGTGTACATATATATACGTTATCTGTCAGTATTTACCGTCATTAACAATGTCGCATGTCAAATAACGCATTAAACCCATCGTCATATTTGCGTAAAATGGCCTAAATGGTTAGGCTCGTACGCACGTCTCATCTGGAGGAGACATAATATGTATTAATAAACATGCACATAACTCAAGTTCGTTGTCGCTTTGTTATAATTCTGACTTGACTATCGGTGGTGAGCGTACGTAATACGTATACTTGTAGTTTCCGACAATTACTGAAATCGTTGTTTTAGTGTTCCATTATCCAGACACCATCACCCTACATAATATGTACTTCATGACTTATATAGACAGCACCGCTAGCAGGTGTAGGAGGCCAACTATATGTTTGTACTTTAAACTGTGGTGCTTAAGGTAGCACCACTCCCTTACGTCAAACATTTACTTAGAATGAGCTTAGGTCTGATTACGCACTGCTGTTTCCGTTTTACGACTTTTTGGTGGAGTATTCAAATTTCTTTACCTAACTGTTATTAAACGACAAACTTTAATAAAAGCCGGAGATGACAAAGACATCTGATAATACGTGCCTACGCAATGACATCTTTATTGTCCTTATGATAATAATGTTTGCCTTTAAACACGGCATTCTACATGAAAAGTTATTAATGAAATTTGTTAAACCAAATTACTAATTAGAAAAATATCATTTTTTGTACGATGAATTACAAGGCGTTCGGTTGGATAAAGTTGGATGCGAAGTTGCGTGAATATTTTACAGTTTTATTAATTTACACGGCTTGAAAAAAAAATGCGAAATGACTTTAATATATAATAAAATTCATACGAATTAAGGCTTCCAATTAAAAAAAAGCAGTTTATTCGTTAACGGCGTTATTTTTAACGCTATATATAAAACGCATTTGGCCTTAATCAATAACTATAATATTATCCTAGATAGAGCCTGAGTATTATAATACATGATTACCTTTTTTTATAGTTGAAGTACAGCAGACAGGCACACGGCCATCCTGATAGAAAGCGGTTACCGTTGCCTATGGACGTTTGCAACACCGGAGATGTCATTAACGTGCTGCCGGCGTCGAAGAAATGTTATGACACCCTTTTTAAAAAAACCCAAATTGTAGCGCTGTGGGAAAACCACGGCTGGAAGCTCATTCCGAATCCCCAGGGTGCGCAAGAGAAACGTTCTTGAGAACCGTTGCGTACAAGAGCGAAGACGCTCAAGGAAGTGGGGATGAACGCCTATCCGATGGTGAGCAGTGCGGTGGTAAAAGGAAGACTAAGGCACCATTCTGGACAGTTTCTCGGAACACTCCCCATTGTACAGTCGGTAGAATACGCAGAGAGACGCGAAGTCTTTCCGACGCCCAAGCGTATCTAAACCGTCTGTGAGTATGGGATCGTCGATAATTCGAACGGCTGGACGTTGAATACTGTCCAGGGGATTTAGCTGGCAGGCGGGTGCACCGGCCCACAAGTGTGAGTACTCCTTATGCGGCCTCATCTGGGCTTTGTAAAGCACAGGGCGTTGCCGCGGAGTGAAATAATGCTTGGACCGGTTTAGCACTCTCAGCTTCTTGGAGGTAAGTCTTGCCTAGCCTTCAAGGTGGCCCCTGAACTGTACATCGTTTGCAATGTCGACACCAAGAATCCCAATACTCTTAGAGGTGGCAAGGGGTGTTCCTTGGAACTGAAGTACATGTATGAATGGGGTTTTCTTGGCAGAGAATACGCATATCTTAGATTAATGTAATACGTTCCTCGTTAGCCGTACCATGACATCTCCTATGTGTGCTGACGGCAAAGATCCATAAGAGCACAGTCTGTCATGTTACAAGCGAGTGGAGCACCTATGGCAGTATTTCTGGACGCGATGGACGAAGGAGTACATCTCAGCCACGCAGATGAGGCGCAAGTGGAGGGAAACACTACAAATACACCAATTAAATACGTTAGTCGACATTTAGGACTAAGGTGCCATAACTAGACTGGCACCCAGATTATGCAATGAAGGCAATACCTGGTAAAGACAGCATCACGAGTAACGGATGTTCGGACGACATCTGAAGTCATTAAGCGCATAACGACCAGAATATATTCGTCGCTTTGCGAGGAGGTGCTAACTGTGCTGAGGCTTAAATTTTGGATGCTGGAGCATCCGAGGCCGGGGGTATGACGCGGCACGATTTACCAAAGGAAGGTACACACCGGTCCAGCCGAGTATGAAATCAGTAGACTCGCGCCGTTGTGTACACGTAATATCAAAATTCACTACGACGAACGTTCAATTGTCTACGGCTAACCGCCAATATTCGAAAATTCACTACGGAACTAAGACGAACGATTGTACGTGCAACAAAAATTATTGTAAAATCTCATAATATTAAAATACCTATATACGCATTTCTCGAGCAAAAGGTGCTTCAGTGAAGACTTCCTACGCTTCACATATATTCATATGTCTTTGATAATTATTCATAGATTGGCAACACCGAAGCGAACACAGCGACGCTCTTCATTTCACAGATAAATTGGGAGCACTATACGATTAATCGTCTGAGGTCAGACAGACAAGTTTATAATTAGAAGACAATCGAGACTGCCGCCACTTTTTCGTAAACGACATTTAGACCTAAGAAAATTTTTGGTTGTATAGGTGTTTTAAACTATTCTTTTTTAAGACTCATTCAGCGGGATCTATTCTAAATAAAACTGGAAATCTTAAAACAAAACAATAATATAAAATACCTTTAGCAAAAAAATATACTTAAGTCCAAATGTCGCTTACGATAAAATAGCGGTAAAGGCTCGAAATTATTTATGAACATAAAATATCAAGCCATTAGCGCCAATTTATCGCAAGTGACATTTGTAACTAAATATATTTCTTGCTGTAAAAGGCATTGTAAATTACTATTTAGTTAAGACGTTTTAGTTAGAATAGACCCAACTTAACCAATAATTGAATGTTTTAAAACAAAGCAGTAGTTTAAAATACCTTTTGTAACAAAAATCATATTCAACTATATTTACGTAAAATGGCAATAAAGGCTCGATATCGTCACATAAATAAATAAACACGATAGAACAAATAAGATTTGAAAATAAGCTCGTTGTAATGATATGTTAATTAATGTTGTTAATATTCTATTTACGTCAAAACAAAATATATTTTATGAAAGCCATTTCGGATGAGGTTTATTTTCCAGTACAAAAAGTAATTTATTACGGTGCTCTAATGAAGCGTTGTGTTTAAAACTATACCAGTAATTAAAATTAAAGTATGTGTCTGAATTTTAACATAAAAGTTAAAATTGAAGTGAGCTATGTATACTATAAATAAAAGTTATTGGTTTTAGAATTATTGTCCGACTAGTTGAAAGTTTAACCTATTTCAAAATAAATTCTGGAGATATAAAATAACATTCAAATTAAATTAAATTTAACAAAATAAAATTACATACAATCGTATACAATGCCATAAAACTTAACTTATTTGTATTGTATTCTACTCATAGTCCCTCAAGACTATAAGTAGAATACTGAGCCCAGATCACCGTCTTCTATGGGTAAGATGCCCAGAAGACTGGCTACGTAAATAAATAAGTAATTTAAATTAAATTCTTATGAACATTCCTTTCAATACCTTGTAGGATTTTGAAGTATTGAATATAAAAAAGTCGCAGACATCGCTAATATATAATATAGTGTCGACATCAAATCCTGAAAAACAATTTTTACGAAAATTATATATTTCGGGTTTCCATATCTTAAATTCCATTCTTTTGACATTCTCTGTGGTTGTGAGGTTTCAGCCTATAGCGGCCTTCCTCACTGCGACGCACAGACTTTGAGTCCAATTCCTGACATGGTAAATTTTGTATACGAATTTTCCGTTTTGTTGACTATTCATTTATATATCATTCAATTCATTTGCAGACCGCAAATGAATTGACAGTAGAATATAAAAACCGGCGGATAGTCGATTCGGCTGGTTGAGAAAATCGTAGACCGAGGTAAACGCTACAAAGGGAGACTTTAAGGTTCCTGTTGCCATAAAGGTCGAAAATGTGGTGCAAACGAAACAATTTTTTGTTGGTTACTGATTAATAATTTAAATATCGTATATTTTCACGTTATAAAGTTTTTCGCAACTTTTGTATAGATATTAGTTAAGAAAAAAGTCACCAAATCACTTGCAAATTATTGATATGAAAAAATTTTACTCCATTAATTTTTAGCAAAATAGGATAATTAATCATTTGATTTTTATAATTTTTTTAAATATTAGTTTATTTTATTGAGAATAAAATAATAATGCATCTGAAAAACGACCGCGTCTATGGAATCCCCGTTAATAACCGAAAAATCCTCAAGGATGTTGGCGTTGCTACAAGCCTTAACGACTTACCTACCCACTTGTTTACACAGACTTGCCTCCATGTGATGTGGATATAAAACTAATAATCTATAAGTACTTCCTACGTATACTTACGCAAACACAAACGATGTTTGGTTGGCTTCCAGCCAGTGACGTCAGCGGTTATCGCTTAAGCTTGACCGGTAATGCAACCCGCTTTAAGCTATGATGTCAAAGGAAATATTGTCTTTGGCTGCTACGTTTATAGTCAGCTATTTTGCCCTGTTTTCCAAAGATTGTTATAGGTATTTATACCTATTAAATATAACCTAATGTGTTATAATTACCACGCGTTGACATGACGATGGAGTAAAACATTGTGATGATACTTGCACATCGGAATAATTGATGTATAAATCCGGACAAGCCGTCTTGGATGAGTTATTGTTCGTCTCTCTCGAAATTGAGAGGTTCGAGCTCAGCAATGTGACAATTAATTATTGACTGTGATTGTATACATATAAGTACAATTTAAAATGCGAGTCATTATAAATAAATTACACTACAAAAAAAACTTAGAAATTAAATACAATTAAGTACAAATATATATATATATATATATATATATATATGTATTTCATGTTTAACATGTATTTTGAAACCACAGGAAAACACTTCAAATTTATAATTAGAATACAGAAGAAGATAGAAGATTGAATTAAAATTTAATATCATGACATTTCACCATATAAGACACAGCATTCCTTAAATAGAAACATATTTGAATAGTCTTCTTATGAGACATAATGTTCTATAGAGCACAGTGACGTTACTCTCGGGTTCCAACTGGAAGAACAGCAGTCTTGCTTGGCTAGTATTATGCTAAGACTGGGTCCCATTTAGGTTTTATTTTGTTTCTATTGTCGTACTGTTTATTTTTTTGTTGTAATTTTGTCCTGGATAAAACACTTTAGGTATTTACAATATTATAAACAGTAACGAAGAAAAATTAGCGAAGAAAAGTAATTCTTTAAAATTATAAGTAGAACACTGAGCCTTGTCTTCAATGGGAAAGAAGACTGGGTATGTTACTCGAGACACCAGGCTTCTGATCACTTAAAGAGTCGATTAAACTTCTACAGACCTCTGCGGAGAGAAAGGCTTTTAGGAAATAACTGTCTAAATATTCGATGGTTTATATTACACTGTCCCGCCACGTGAAGTACAAAAGATCAGAATAAAATGGTTGCCCTTGAGCTAACCGTACTTTACACAGTAAGTATATGTACTACACATCCACTTGTCTTTCCTCTGATAAAGGTAAAGACCTATACAAAAAAGATTTTCATTGGTTAACGAATTTCCTAAGAAAATGAGCTTAAAATTTTTAGCAAATTCTTTTGTTTGATAGACCAATAATATTTTCTAGTGGTCGCCGATGGTCGAAATTCGGCCATAATAATTTGTCGTTAAAGACTATACTTCAATATTTTCTCTTGTCACAAATTTCGGCAAGGCTGTTAATTTGATTTGAACAATAAACAAAAGAGTAGATACGCGTGTGTGTGTCAAATACATGGTAGTGTGTGTAGTGTTTTGCATGGTGGTAGGGTATTTGCTCGACTGGATACCGACCACCCCTGGTCTAAAGTTTGTCGCCATAACAACCTTGTGTTGTGTTCCTGCATTGGTGACCACGTTCCAGTCTCCCTTAAGAGAGCAGCAGCGCATTTGCAGCACCTTTAATGTTGGAAATGTCCATAGGCGATGGTAACCGCTTTCCATCAAATGGGCCATCTGCCTGTCTGCTGAACTCCTGCAATAAAAACATGTTTTTTTATTGATTTAATGTATTTATTGTGCATAATTTAAAAAAAATATAGTATTCGTCGCTTCTTCTCTATATAAACTATAAGGGTGCGAAATTTCACACTCCTCCGTTTGCGCAATTTTCGTAAAAAGGGGTACAAAGTTTTTGCTGCACGTATTAATATACTTAGAGATATTCGTTGTCAAGATTTAGATTCAAAACAATCAGTATTTTCAACTTTTAACCAATAAGAAACATTTTGTAAACAAATCAAAACATTACTCTCCGATTTCCCGCTAGAAACTCCCAATCATATATCAATAATGAATGCCCCTGCTACACCTGGGATAATGTTAGAGTTAGTGACAATGTCACGCAGATGTATCTAAGGTTTTAAAGCGTTATTTTAGGCACGACATTGTTAGTGACGTTAAACATGGATACATAACTCATGTCCAATATATACACTAATGTAGCTAATTATTAACGAAGTTATTAGTATATAAGTTATTTATTACCGCTATAAGTAAGTCTCATTTGGCTGCAGTCACTAACACTAATGTTTATGTAGGTGAAGCAGGGATACTTAATAATATATTGAATGCCTCTGCTAGATTTGGTTAGCATTATTAACTGTTTATAATTGCGACTTACTTATGCCTTTATAAAATAATGCATTAAACCCTTAACTATATCTGCGTAACACAGTCACTGCCACTAACATTTTCCCAGACATAACAGTAACATAAAGGAACGCCGTTAAAATTTAAATTTGGAATTTATAGCCGCCATGTTTTATCTACAATCACAATGGCGTTGAAATGTCACATTGAGGCGTTTCAAGCAATAAAATAGCGCTTTACTGTCAAATAAAGCGCGATTGCTTGTCAAATTGTTTGCCAAGTCGACGTGTTCTGTTCGCATTTTGTCAAAACAAACATAGCGAACACACCAGAAACGTTTTTCACTAAAGGATTTTCTTATAAGAGAATTGTAGCGAGTCCGTAAATTCTAGAAATTGTATATCAAGGCTCAGCTGTGGCTGTTACAATGTTTTTAGAATAAGAAAGGGATGTACTAAAGACGTTGTACAAGCAATGAGATCTACCTTCTGTGTTATGCAGATTTTCCACAATTTTAGTACATATCCTTAATATGTATTAAAATTGTGGAAAATCTGCAAATGTTCAAGATTTTCAGAAATGATAACGATGTTCTTAGTAACTTTTTAAATTAGGTTAATTTTTACAATGTTTTAACAATACTTAAACAACAGTTGACAGTCAAGATAATTTAGACACTATTTAAAATGTCGAGAAAAGCATTATAGTTATTAAATAATGACTCGCGCCGCGTACGTGACATTTTAAAAGTTCAAGACTGTTATAAGTCATTATTTAAATATATTGTTACGAGTTGCGGGACTCGAATTGAAATGCCGTTGGAATTATTATAGAGTTTATTAGAACTATACAAACACGTATAACACAGGTACAAATATAACCTAAAATAACAAATCCAAACGTAATGCAAAGAAGATCGTAATTCAATAAAATGCGCAAAGTCCGTCACTATTAGATTCCCGATTGTAGTACACAAGTCTCGCCTTGATCGTGGTTCTCGCTCGACTGACCCCTCCCTCAATCAGATCATAGTTTTATACTACACAAATGCAATGTTCCCGCCCGGCAACGTGATCGAATTTCCTAGAATCAGCTTGTACTTTAAAATCCATAACACCTGGCTAATGAGGCAGCCTCAAGCGGCCGTAAATGAGTACAATAGAACAATAGACTGTTCTCTAGAAATGTATGCCAATAAATAAATAAACAAAAGAAAACGATCATAAAAGAATTACAATTAGTTCAAATGCCGACGGGTAATAAATGTGCTTCTACAAATCTGTACGTGGAATTTGTAATTGTCGGCACCTAGGTTGTAACAATATCAAAAACATCTACTACTATCGGTAAACTATAAAATGAAACATACGAAAAAATGAAATTAATTGATTTGTTTACTGTATATAATAATTAAAACCTGGCTTAAAGGCCTAGTTGCCAAGCCATAAACATAAAAAAGCATGTTATCATGTCATAACACAAAACATTCAAATTGTATATTAATTATTGTTTAAACAGTTATTAAAATGATTTTTATCATTACATATTTAAATCAATGGTATCATGTAGATTGATTTGGAATCAGTACGACTCTGTCAAGTCAGTAGACTTGGTATTGTTTCCACGATGCTAGTAGTAAGCCAGCACTGACTTCCTTCAAATTTGAAGTCAGTAACTGGATCAATGTCCATCAGCCCTAAGATATAGTAGTGTGGTATTTTAGTATCTCCTATTAGGTATATGAAAATAATTGTAGAATATATTGTCACATATGTCTACCCAATCTGAATAAAACTAAAAATAAGTGATGTAATCATAATTAAATTAGAAAACATAATAAAATTACGTTTTAACTTATTCGTTTTAATTATTTACAAGTTGACGGTAGGCTAAATAAAACTTTAACAATACTCATTGACACTTGCCATCTTTGTCTTCCGTGATCACGGCTACTGAAAAGTGGCCGAAACGTCGAAATAATAAAAATCATATAAATTACCGCGCTTAAGACTGTTAAAATGAAGTTTTATTATGTATACTAGTCGCGAAAACTTAGAAAACATATTTAAGTTAACAGATGGTTACATAATCGTTTTCTGTGGAAACAAGTATATCCCCTTCTAATTTTTGAAATAAAGGTTAAAAAGTTCAAAAAATAATTCAAACTGTTAGTACCTGACAAACACTGCCAAAAAAATTGGTTTGAACAAAATGCGTTAATTAATTTTTGTGATATGTCCAATCGTTGGTTATAAATTTTCATTTATTCCGTAACCAAGCAAAACCGATGGACATTTTATCCACTACGGAACGATACAGTGTTTGGAATAGCATACTTGAATGAATGAATGTTGTATGTTGACAGATGATTTTTAAATATTATCAATCCAATTGTATATTACGTAAGTTACTGATATAGAATAGATAAAATCGTCAAAATTAAGGATTTATCTCTCAATGGACATTCACAATCGCTTTTTTATTATATTTATCACCTAAATGACGCTATGTACACGGAAAAAGAACTACTGTGTTATCAGTAACACATAGTTATGAGTATGACGTCAGCGATAGTGAAGATAATTGAACACATAAGTGTAAGAAGTTATGTAACATTTATGTCTTTTATTTTTACGAATGAACGTGCAATGTGTTTGAAAATTACATTAAACGTAAAAACAACCCCATTTGAGCTGCGTTTTAAAAACAGCAAATACAGAATGAGTTGTGTACGGGCTAGCAACAGCCGTACATTGCCGTGTCAGTGGTTTACGCCGACACGTGCATTTTAACATATCATTTGCATCAGTAGTCGTTTAGCACCGTACTCGGTCAGTCGGCAAAACAGCCATTGATCTTAGAAAATAATCATAAGCACCGTCATTATTATAATTTAAGCAATAAACAATTAACACCGTAAAACATTCTATCATTAACATCCTGTGTAGGAAAACCCCCTACATAATTTGGTCCTTCGAGCCGGATGTTAATGAAATGTATGTTGTATAAAGACCGAATTTCAAAAATTTTCGCCCATTTTCTTATTTTGTCAACTGTATCATGCCACATTCGTATACTCATGTCTTCCCTGGAAAATATCTTTGATGTATTATCGCTCTCAAAATATTGACTTAAATAATTATGATTTTCTTAAATCTGATTAAAAATGTCCCAGATTGCTATATACACTGAAAAGAATTAATTCCTCCAGTACATGTATGAAGGTTAGTAATTTTTACTTGTTCTACAGTTTCATTAATAACATTGTGTAGCCGTATCCAAAATAAGTCGTGATAGCGTAAGGGCTAGCGCACGCGTCCTAAACTCCAAGAGCGTGAGTTCGATCC
This sequence comes from Dendrolimus kikuchii, assembly GCA_019925095.2. Taxonomy (NCBI): domain Eukaryota; kingdom Metazoa; phylum Arthropoda; class Insecta; order Lepidoptera; family Lasiocampidae; genus Dendrolimus; species Dendrolimus kikuchii. The sequence goes on from CM034407.1 coordinate 11,724,334, forward strand.
TGGCCGGAACGCAAGCACCACTTAGCCCGTTTTCTGATCGGTGTCACAACGGTGAAGGAAAACATCGTGATGCAACCTGAACATGGAGATAACCGTTGTGTCAAACCTGCCAAGCTGCCTTGGACAAGCGTGGCGGATACTGTCCGTTCCCCCCATAAGGGGAGGCCCGAGTTCAGCAGTGGGATATTTATGGGCTCATATTATATAATATAATATACAAGATACACTTTCCATCATAAATCACGACTATGATACAAATACATGTGACAATTTTATAAGGGTTCAACTATTACTTTGCCTACGGAACTTAAAATACTCTCAAGCAGTTAACGTTTGTAATAACAAACAGTCTTATTTGCAACAATTACCTCGACTAATTAAAAATCTGTAAGGGAGCAAAAAGAAAATGCCGTCCACAATCATTAAGAATTCCACTTGATAATTTCATTAAAAGCAACTATAAACCAAACAGTATATAAACGTATATCGTCAATGAAGTGGCAATAACCTAAGTGGATTAGCAAATGAAATTCAGACGATACGTTCTGGGCCATAAAGGTAACTTTAGACAGTATATACATAGGAATAACTTCGTCTAAAATGTGATACTACAATCTTGCCAAATCGAACCTTAACATACACAGCGGTCCAAATATAGCCATTAAAATATATAACAAATTGCCTGCTGAATTTGAAAATACCAAAGAAGACATATTTATAAAGAAACTGAAAAAATAAATTGACAATGAAATGTGTAAATGCGCTTTAGACTTTTCTATTTTTATACTATCCTACTAGGGTCATTGTGAACTTGTAACACTGTTTCATAATATTGTTAGAATCGAGTGTTCCGAAAAGCTGAAAACCAACCAGATGTTTTATTACCCCTTGGAATTTAAATTATCTGTAATTCTTTTAATGATTGTCTTAATTGATCGCCGTCCGTTATCACTTGTCGAAGACATCATAAACCGTTTTATTCTGGAAACTCGTTTACAAGTTCTTAAAAGTGACGTGTTTCAGATTTAACCTGACCAGTTCGATAATTTCAATGAATGGTGTGCATGTTGCTGGGGGAGTCCATGTCTATTTTGTGGATATATAAGTTCGACCCGTTGAGACAGAGTTACTTGAGTTTCTACTGCAATTGAAGTGTTGCCAAATGTACTTTCGGAACGAGAATCTAACATAGACAGACTGCGCGTTTTACGTAATTACAATTTTCTGCTTTATATGCCGTTGACAATTACATTTAGGGTTGCGTTTTTCAGAGCACGCATTTTTTTTAATGTGTAGGGGGTTTAGTATAAGCTTAAGTTCTAGTTTGCGGGGTTGCCACCCTTGTCCCCCGGCCGCCATCTTGGAAAAAGGAGTACAAAGAGTTTTCGCGCTGTATCTCATAAACTAGCAACCCTACAGAAATTGTTTATAAGACATTATTTGTAGCAAATTAAATTGTCTACAACTTTATTCTTATTCCTTTTTATCGTAAAATGGAAAATAAAAAGTTATAAACAAAAAAACTGGAAATTTTTGAACAAATTTTCTTTTGGTGCTCCGAAGTTGACCGGACTCTTGAATACTCGTAAGAATACGATGAAAACGAACCTTTAGTTTTGGTTTTCTATTATATATTCGTTTATTCATATAATTTATCATTTTCTTAATATTCCTATGTTATTATTAATTTATTATCGACCCTTTTACCCACCACAAAACTTAGAATCATTGGTTTTTACAATACATACATTAACTAGTCATTCAGTACATCGATTCTCTATTCTATTCAAACAAAATTTGTGTGAACGAATCCGTGTGCAAACGTGTACTTTAAATATAATAGTAACAAAATACACTTTATGATAAATTCAGCACCTGTAGTTTAACTGCCTAAAGCCATTTGATAACATTAATTTCCTCGTGTTGAAGCTTAATTTCCTAATTAGTTAATGGATCCACTTTCCACTTGGAATTAAAGTGTCATTTGTTACTTGGAATATAAAATTAAAGTTCAAAGGGTATTTTATAAATCGTTTATAAAGGTGGGTCCTGGGATACTGTTAAAGTTACTGGCCGTTTCACGCAGATGTGGCGATGGCTGTAATGGGTTACATGTGATGCGATATTGCTTTGAATTGTCAATGACGTTACACATTGACAGATAACGTTTGTATATACTCTAATGTGGCTATTCGTTATTATTAACTCTATAAATAAGACGCATTTGGTGACAGCCATTCACTTTCACACTATCGCAGATGCGACTCCAGAATAAAGGCAAAGTTTTATTAATGCTTTCATGTATTGAAAATTGTTTAACGTCCCATATTTCGGGATAAAATATATTTGTCTCTTTGTTTGTTATGCTTTTACGGAAAAACTACTACTAATAATGGCGCTCTGTTGTTCGTGTCTATCCCGCAAGGGAACTGGCATGAAGTTATGTATGTATGTAATTTTTATTTATAAAAGTATTTAAAGGCACATAAAAATACACCTATTAATATTGTGTAAAGTATTTGTTTATTGAAGTGCTTATTGTATAAAATAATATTTATTTTTATTTATGTACAATTTTTGTAACAGAAACCCTCGTAAACGTTCTCAGAACACCCTACCAAAGTTTCATCAGAATCTGATCAATTATTAGGAACGCATAGAGGACAAACATACAAAGATTTACTTTTACTTTAGTACATAGATTATTACTGTTAAAACAAAAATACTAAAGGAAAGTAACTGCAAGTACCATATACGAAAAACAACAAAAATAAATTCCCCCAAAATTGAATTCCAAATGGGCAGTTATTTTCATATTGGATATCCATAACATCCCCATGAAATTCCCCTATACCTAACCGAGACACGTGCCATTTAATCGAAAAATCTTCTATAATATAAGCCATTAAAACAAAAAACCGGAACACTGTTATGAGGGACGCGCTTTTTATCGCCATCGTTATCATTGAATCGGTGAAAATATCGATTTATTCCATAAGTGTAATCTCTAGTGTATTTAGATGTTATCGGTAATAGATTTACTTTTGATATGTGTATAATAACAGCCCATCAACGTCTCACTGTGGCCTTGGGCCTCCCGATCTTTTTGTAGGGTAGGGTAAGCTAAATATGAAATCTGCAATATTAAGGTGAACCATATTTCGGAGAAATTTCAGGAAGTGTTCTAATCGATTAGAAGAGGAACTCGAAAAAGGTGTTTTGATTTCTGCACAACTGGAAAAATTTAATACACATGAAGAGTTGTCGAATATTAATAACACTATTTTGAATATGTGGCTAGAAAACGATAATCATAACGAAATATTTTAATTTTAATTTCGATTCGCTATATTATTTAAAAAAAAACCACAACAGGAACGGACAGTATACCCGCCACGTTTTTTAGATAAAATATAGTATTTTTATGTTTTAACCGTAAAAGTATAGTACTTTTTAATTTAGGGGAAAAATAGTACATATTTATTTTTAATTAATTATTTTATATTAATCTTATACTAATATATAAAGTTGAAGAGTTTGTTTGCTTGAAGGCGCTAATCTCAGGAACTACTGGTCTGATTTGAAAAATTCTTTCAATGTTAGATAGCCCATTTATCGAGAAAGTCTATTGGCTATATATTTCATCACGCTAAGACCAATAGGAGCGGAGCACCAATGAAGAATGTTTCAAAATCGGGTTTTTTTAAACTAACTGTTTTTTTAACTATTCCACGCGTACGAACTCGCGGGCAGAAGCTAGTTATTTTATATTTAAATTGTTTCATTATTGAATTATTCGTGTGTATTTATTACTACTTTTTGCTTAGGCCAGCGAAGTTCTATTATTTTTCAAAATAATCATGGAGTCTGTCTTAACAAAAAGCGCGACAATTGAATTAGTGATGAAAATATAGCACATTACGTACTATTTTTTTTTTCTACAATATATATAGTACAATTAGCTAAAATACAGTACGATACTATATTATATTATAGTAGGGTTGGGAATTCTAGGTTAGACACATCCCCAATAGTGGGAGGCTCAAGCTCAGCAGTAGGACGTTTATGGGCTGTAATTATATTATTATGTGTATTTAAAAGAGTGTAGTCAAGAACGAAGTTCTTTATATTTAAAACCGCCTGGAGGAGGCATAACGCTTTTTCCGTACGTGACGAATTCTGCCAGTTCAATCTACAGTAAGCTGTCTAATGGCCAATTCCTTTATCTTATTATTCATTCGCTTGCTCTACCATTTGAATTTTGACATTAGATGCATGGAGCTTATGTCAAATTTTTACCGATAGTAAGGCAAAAGAACGGTCAGTAAGATTTTTTTATTGCAGGAGTTAAGCAGACAGGCAGACGGCCCACTTTATGGAAAGCGGTTACCAGCGCCTATGGACATTTGCAACACCAAAGGTGCTACAAATGTGCTGCTACTCTCTTAAGGGAGACTGGAGCCTGGTCACTAATGCCGGAACACAACACAAGGTTTTTATGGCGGCATACTCTAGACCAGGGGTGGTCGCCATCTAGTCGAGTAAATACCCTACCACCTGGCTGTGAGTTGTTGTTTTGTCACCTCTTACGACAAGCCTCCGGGCCGCAGGAAATTGTATTCTATCTCCGTTCCTGCACAATAAAAATATAGGAACCTGCCATAAAAGAATTTTGCTTTCAAAATGAACACAAATTGCCTGTCTAACCTTATGATTGACATTATTACTGTTTTTTATTAATAACTTAGAATTAGTTAATAACAATATCATATCATAGAGCTTTGTATATAGAATATCTGCTTTATTTTAGTTTTGTTTTTTCGAAAAAGTAATTGAAAGGCGTTCCAATAAACATCCGTTAAGACCTAAATCACTGATAGAACGTAGCCATACTACGTGACCAATTAAATTATAATTTTCACCCCCCTCTCACTCAGTGACACGTAGTATGGAACCCTCCCCCCTCTAGTTTTCTCGTACTCATTTATAAATATGGTTTTAAATCATTTTTACAAACAGAAAACTAAATAAATTATTTGGCTATAAAAGCGCGAGATTTCCTTAGAGGATATTGATTATATGACAAAAACCTAAGCCCCACAACCCCCGCCCTTGCGACCAAGCATATTATTTTCAAGATCTTCCTCCCCTTGAAAGGGTCACATAGATGGGTCCGTTCTCTGGCGTGGTTTCGCGAATTAACAAGTTAAAGTGACAGTGAGCCGGCCACATATAAGGGAAAAGCAATTAAACTAGAAAACTAGTTATCTAGTGATTACTTTTTGACAAAAATACTCTTGTAAGGCAGCTAGCAGGTACTGTGACATGATAAGCGTCTAAGTAGTAGTAGTAGTAGTCAGTTTGTAAGAAAGAAAAATGTTTAAATATTTAGAAATAATATAAAAAAAATGTGTGTGCAGTTCACACGCGGTAGGAGTGAAACTTCATAGAATATACTCACAGATAATTCTTCTCTAACTTTTATTAACATAAATATAATTCTTTTAGCCTACATCCGTCAACATATTATAATTCAAAATAAACTTCACTTTCAATTTTTCACTGTTTTTGACTAACAAATATTATTATGAGTTTTATTTCGGTCCAAATTGTACCTATATTTAATCATCGGTCTTATTGACTCTCTAATCTGTGCTGTACAATGTAAAACTCGTATCTCATTCTCTTGCAGGCTTAGTCCTATAGATTTGTGTTTATCTCTTTTTAGTGTCACTCTTTCGTTTCATCGAGTTTCAAATCACAACGATTCTAAAGAAGTTTCACTTCAAAACATATTTGTAATCTCAGATGAACTAATGAAAGTATACTCGAAGCCTAAGTGAACAAAACCGTAAAATGAAGTGAAACATTTTTTTAAACTTATGTACGTAAACTTATGCAGTATACATGTGGTTTGCGTCTGTGTGGGTAGTAGTAATGTACTCACTCACTGTAAACATGTGCGCCGCATTGCAAAATGGCGGCGGCGCGACGCCGGCGGCGTGATTATAGCAGGCTTTTTAAGTTACTGTATTTAAATCTTCATTTATGTTGTTGTGACAAGACTCCGATACCTAAAAATGTGAGCTGCAAATAATGCGAAGACTACCTCGGTTCTTTTCAGTCTATCATCCATGAGTTCTACACTAGTCTAAAAGACTGAAGATCGACCTTCACCCACCTGATAACCAGATGAGACATATTTTTATCAAATTATATTGATTTGTGAACACACCTATGATAGCTTGCCATGAGATGTTATTCTCATACTTTGAAGTTAAAAGAACTTCAAACCATGGCAATAATATTCTATGAACGGCTTTTTGCAGGCAAGGCTATTTTTCTAATTAAATTATCTTTCTTATATATGATACCAATTTTTATTGGTTAACAGAATACTATAGTTACCTATATCGACTTACCTGTTCATATATGCTTACCAAGTAGCCATAAACAGAAACAAGTCGGCAAGGTTAACAAGGCATATTCTCCATATTAAAAACTATCAGTTGAAACTATATTTGTTCAGTAATCAAAAGAGGTAAATAAAGGTTATGAATTTCTTTTATTAAAAATTATTTAATTAAAAATAGCCATGAACACTTTTCACGTTTATAAATCATTATAATTTGATAGAAAAATATGTCTCATCTGGTTATCAGATGAGTGAAGGTCGTCTTCGCCGACTCCTGTACTTTACTATGTTAAATGTAGCGACACCTCGTATCGGATTGTACCGTGCGGAAAGGTTTTTATTCCAAAAAGTTTCTAGTCAGATTTAAATTATAGTTGTAAAAATTGTAATTATATATATATATATATATATATATATATATATATATATATATATATATATATATATATATATATATATATTGTCTCTAGCATCGTTTTTAACTCATAAGCAGGGCCTGCGTGTTACGGAGATGAATATGCTGAAGGAAAATGCAAGAAAGGGAACTCCAGGCTCCGAACACAATTAGATTGAAATAGTAAAATAATAGTCATTATTTAAAACGCCGAATGATTCAACGTTTATCTTATATATATAAAAATCAATTGCTGTTCGTTAGTATCGCTAAAACTCGAGAACGGCTAGACTGATTTGGCTAATTTTGGTTTTGAATTATTTATGAAAGTCCAGGAAAGGTTTAAAAGGTGAGTAAATATGAAAAAAATGCTTGGAATATAGTAAAAACAACAATTTCGCTTTCCCTTAGAAACTATTCCTCCCTGTCAAACATTTGACGTTTGTCACGTCGTTTAGAAATCAATTAAATTTAAAAGTTGTTCAAAAATCAAATTACATTTAAAAGTGAAGTTTTTCTTTCATTTTGTTGGTTTTGAATGTCAAACATTTGATGTTCGTCCCATCGTTCAGAAATCAACGTTTTTCATTTATTGATTCTGAGGCGGTATGAAGTTTGCCGGGTCAGCTAGTGTTGAATAAATTAATAAATCTATTTGCAGACTTGTATTTATATCTTAAGAACTATGATACTAAAACTAAGTTTGTACTACATTCTAGCAAATATAGATTATTATCATAAAATGTAGAACTGTTATAAATAGGTATATTGAATATTTTAATAATACTAAAACATTTCATCTGAAGATTAATCAATAGAATTTTTCCGTGCAGGAACGGAGAAAGAATAAAATTTCCTCCGTCCAGGCGGCCTGCCGTAAGAGGCGTTAAAACAACTCACAACTAGATGGTAGAGTATTTACCGGTCTAGATAGCTACCACCCCTGGCTTAGAGTGTGCCTCCGTAAAATCCTTGAGTTGTTTTGCGACATTAGTGGCTAGGTTACAGTCTCCATTTAGAGATTGGCAGAACATTGGTAGTACCTTTGATGTGCCAAATGTCCATAAGCGATGGAAACCGCTTTCCATCAGGTGGGCCGTCTGCCTATCTGCTGAACTCATGCAATATTTTTTTTTAATTCAGACTTGCGTTCATAACGTGTTAGTTGTATAAAATATTACTTTACTACAAACTAATTATTAGGAAAAGTAAAAAAAAAACTCCGCCACAGTCCGGAATATGCTGTTGGAGCTTGTTATATATACTTGTATCTGTCAATAGCTTTGCATGTTGGCTTGTTAAAACTTACCACATAATTTCATTACACAAAACACACACTTTTACACCAATGACCTACCATTAAATAAGTGAATCAACATTAAAACATATAGGTACAACATTTACTTATAAATATATGCTAGTGATACCAGTAACTACGATTTTATAATACTTTTATGTCAAATGATACTGTGATCCTTTCATTGCATAAAACTGTAGTATATTATTATTTATTGAATAATAGTGCTGGTCTTAATGGCTAGATACAAGGCAGAAATTGAGAAATATTTACAGTATATCGGGTCTGTACAGTTTTTAATTTATTTTTGACCTAAAATAAATTTTCTGAAAATTTTGTTAATAAGGCTTTCCATGTCTATATTATGCAGAAACGGTCACTTTTGCTATGGTAAAATCTATTCTAAGTGAATCACCGTTATCGAAAGCAAATTTTTAACAATTTCATGATAATCAACTTTTTCCCAAGTTCGGGAAGAGGTAACAAACAAACATACTTACTTTCATTTTTATAAATATCGCTATGGAAATATATCTCCCGTACTATATAATATACTATGTATATACTCACGTGAGTTACAAGCACTGAATTTTATGGTGTAAAACCATCGTTTTTTCATTAAAAAATTAAATAAGCTCTATAAGCCGTTCTAAATAGCCTGGATAAGATGGAGTACAAACGAAAAATACAGATTGTATTTTTCATTTCACTGTTTAGACTGTTTCAGTCAAATACAGACTTCAATATACGCCATAGGAAAATACAAATTTAAAAAGAATTTAATGGCACTAGGAAAAAGCAATGTCACATTCCAAATGTCACTTTGTTCTTAATTTAAAATAAATTTCAAATTTCGAATTAAATAGTAGTTACTGGTATCGACATAGAGTTGTAGTTACGTACGCGCGCGGTCGTGTTGATGTTTCGCACGGGACGCGCAGTCCCGAGTGTTCGGGAGCCGTAACTTGGCGCGAGTGAACATCGGGCCGCGGCGGCCGCCCTTATACAGCCTCAACCCCGAACGCGAAGGCGGTGGGCGGATGGACACAGAGATGATAGCATATTGTGTAGCTATTGCTATTTTAAAAATAGAATTGTATAATCATAGTACATTATTTATTTTGCAAAAAGCAGGACTTTTCTAACATAATATATACTTAATTATTATCAGAGTTAATTTAAAGTTTTGAATTCATGATCAAGTTTTTTGAAGTGAAAACTTGTTCAGACACATTGAGCATTTTTGGGATGGAGGCAAGGCAATAAACCTACGTTACTGTTACACTCAGTGACAAAGTTTTCACTTCTGACATACAGTCCGACGACTGACAGTTTTGTATTGTAATCCTATCACATGCTATCTATAATCCTATCAGGTTTAAAAAAAAGTACGGAGCCTATCTTATTTTCTTCTACGCATATATGAATACTATGAAGTAATCCATACTAATGTGCATTTGTGTTTGTGAGTTATCGGTTATTTTAGTTTGATCTTTCTTGAGGTATTTTTTTAATTAAGCGATTTTCATGAAATTTGATATATAATAAAAATATAAACAGTTTTCTCCTATAAAACCATATATTATAGTTTCTTCGACATAATAATTACAATTTTAAATAGCTTAATACATAAACAAGTCGCACAGCGAATAAATTTTGCTTTTCATTTATGTTATTTGATTACAAACAAAAAAATAGTATTATATATTTAATTTTTAATCATAATTATCTTTTACAGCCATAATTTCATAGAAATCCAAACATCAAACAATTCTTATCAAAACACTATTCGGCCAGTACTATTTATAGCCTGTAACAACAATAGCTCCACTGCTTATGACGTCAGTAACTGTGAGTATTCTAATAGGAATAGCAACTCTATATATATCCCCAACTCGCCCTGTCTCGGGTGGGTTGTCAACAAAATATTATATTAACCACCATCCGTCTACTGACGAAACTCGAGAGCAACGGAAACTATTAGTTATTTATGTTTTTTCTGTTTACGGTGTTTATGTTCTTTTGCTTCGATTTTTGAATCTAATTTGAAATAATTTAAATGAAACACGTTTTTTTCTTTTGCGTATAAAATACAGGCTGAATTTTTCAAGTGGGCTACCATTATTAAAAATCACTCTCAGTTTGACGTTTAACATTCTTCACAAAAAATGCCTTATCCTAATAATAATCCTTACATATTGCAGTATATGTTTTTTTTTCCAAAACAAATCAATTCGTTTCCTGACTAGAGGTAATTGATTTTTCAATAATACTTTCATTTTTATCAAATTGCCTCGAAATACCTTTGAGAATTTTTCGCTATATTTTATAGTTTCGGATTTGGCCACAGGGACCTACTTGAAAAATTCACTCTGTAAATAATGAATAGGCTATAGAAATACAAATTTGTAAACTTTATTTATATATCGACGAAAATGAAAACGACGTTATAAAATTCTAAAAATCAATTACCGTAGTCAATCCTTTTCGTTTCTTCATACATTCAGATTGGCCATAGAAGCCTATTTAAAAATTCACCTATATTTACAGTTATACACTTGATATTTTCTAACAATGCCTGTGACTGAAGAATGATTTGTAAAACACTTTTTCAAATTATTATTTTATGAATGGAGTGCAAAAATTTAATTATAATTAAAAGTACGCGGGTGAATATATAATGATTTAATATGGAAAGAAAAAGTCTTCGAGCAGTGCGTCCTCCCCGTCCTGACCTACGGGGCCGAGACTTGGGCACGGCAGGACTGGTCCACAAGTTCCAAGTCGCTCAACGGGCTATGGAGCGAGCTAGGTTGGGTGTTTCTCTTATGGATAAAATTAGAAATGAAGGTAACCGACATAGATCGCAAAATTAGCAAGTTGAAGTGGCAGTGGACCGGTCACGTCTGCCGCAGGACCGATGGCCAATGGAGCAGACGAGTCCTGGAGTGGAGACCGCGTCTCGGTGAACGTAGTGTCGGACGCCCTCCAGCCCGATGAACCGAGGACCTGTGCAAGGTCGCCGGTAGACGCTGGATGGGCAAGTCAGGATAGGGACTGGCATCGACTTGGGGATGCCTATGTCCAGCAGTGGACTGTGAATGGCTGACGACGATGGAAAGAAAAAAACTAAATTTAAATATTAGTTTTCATGGATAAGTCGTATCAAATACATAAAACCTTTTTGTTGGCGATTTCAACAATAAACAAATAAGTTTTACGTGTTTAGTATTTAAAAAATATTGAATCGATTTATTAGAAAAACTAATGACCGGTTCTTATATCTTACTATTCATTCACTTGCCTTACCATCGGTTAAATTTTGACATCACTTATATGGGACCTTATATCTAATTTTCACCGACAGTAGGGCAAATGAACGGTCAGTACCTAAGATATGAGAATCGGGTGTAAATTGATAACCAACATATATAGGTATGTAAGTATACAAGGAGAGTTTCTTGCCGCTTCTTCTCCTTAACAGCAATAACACGTTCCGAAGCGTTGTGCATAGAATATGAAGTAAATTTAAATTTATATGTATCACCTTCAAAAAGTGTTTTCCAGCGGAATTTATTTTGAATAAAAGCTTTTGAATTTGAATATACAAATTGTATGAAAAGCTATTGTAACCAGTCCAACCTAAACTATATTTAATTTTATACATTGGAAATAAAATTGTATTCTCCGAAACAAAATTAAATTACCTTCCCAATTATTCGATCCCCCTTCATTTAAAAGATTGGGAGTTTCATTTTGTTATGTTAGTTAACAATGCCGAATGAGATTAAAGGATATAAAAACTTCGGATCCATTAAATTAATTTACTTTTCGCTGTCCTTACAGTTTAATACAATAGCGTGGTCATTAGCAATAACATATATGATATGCTATTCTATATTATCGACGACCTTTGTGGTTGAGAGGGTTAAGTCTTCGCCGGACTAGGTCACTGGAGTGCAAAGGCTTCGGGGTCGATTCCTGGCATGGTAAATGTTGTGAATCAACTTTCCATTATTTACTATGGTCTGGGTGTCTGGGACTTGTCCGTTGTATATAATCCATAATACAATTGTAACTTGCTTACCTTGGTGATGTACAATGTGTCTTTGTCTGCCGATTATTATTATATACTAGTGTGCTTGACAATCGTTGTCCTGTCCTGAAAAAATAGTAATCTATAACGCCATTGCAATCCCATTGACCATGCCCAATTGTGAATCTAAACCATCCAAGGAACCCACCCTACTGAATATACATACACAAAATTGGATCAAAATCGGCTAAGCCGTTTTTATGTTTTAGCGAGACTGAAGAATAGCAATTGATTTTTATATACGAAGTTAGTAGCGAGCTCGGAAGATGTTATGTTGCCTTCAAAAAAATATACAATTCGATTCCAGCGCCACCTACTGGATCTAATATTCAATCTACAGGTCGCCGGTTACGGGGACCCGCTCTAACACACTCAAAAAATTTCATCAAGATCGGTGCACCCATTTAGAACAAGTTCAAAGACATACACACACATACTTAATACAATTACAAGTTTATATTAGGTTGGGAAAAAAGTTTCTTCGCATTTTATATAAAAATTCAAAAGGTTTTATTATAAAGTTTATTTACATTTGACTAAAGTATGTAGGTGCCATTTTGTTGGATAACTTTTTGCCATCTTGTAGGTAGGGACGTGATCCCATTGCTATAAAAATTTTGGGGCTTCTGATCAAAAAACTGCGACAAGTGGTTTTGGCAGTCCTCTCGTGATGTTATCCTGACACTGCGTAAGGAATTCTGCAGAGACCGAACAGATGAAAATCTGAAGGTGCAAGGTCAGGACTATACGGCGGATGTATTAACAGCTCCCAGCCAAACTCTCGTAATTTTTGCTGAGTGGCTAAACATGTGTGAGGTCTAGCGTTATCATGGTGAAAAACCACACCCCTTCTGTTGATTAATTCTGGCCGCTTTCTCTCAACTTTTTGCTTTAATCTCATCAGTTGTTCGCAGTATAGTTCAGGATCGATGGTTCTGCCTGGCGGTTTTTTTTTTTTTTTTTTTTTTTTTTTTTATTGCAGGAGATCAGCAGACAGGCAGACGGCCCACTTGATGGAAAGCGGTTACCATCGCCTATGGACATTTGCAACACCAAAGATGCTACAAATGCGCTGCTGCTCTCTTAAGGGAGACTAGAACCTGGTCACCGATGCCGGAACACAACTCATGGTTGTTATGGCGACATACTCTAGACCAGGGGTGGTAGCCATCCAGTCGGGCAAATGCCCTACCACCTGGCAACGGTTACAGCTCATAATGAATAATGCCCTTCCAATCCCACCATACACACAGCATCACCTTGTTGCGAGTTAACCCGGGTTTCGCCACAGTCTGTGAAGCCTCACCGGCCTTTGACCACGATCTTTTTCGCACGTTCTTGTCGTATGTAATCTACTTTTCATCACCAGTTATCAACTTCTTCAAAAATGGTTCGGTTTCATTACGTCGTAATAAAGAATCACAAATGAGTACACGGTTCATTAGGTTTCTTTCAGTGAGCTCATGAGGCACCCAAATATCGAGCTTTTTTGTGTACCCAGCTTTTTTCAAATGCGCCAAAACCGTTTTGTGGTCAATTCCCAGTTCTCCAGCTACATCGTAACTACTAATATGCCGATCTTGCTCTACTTTTTCAAAAATGGCATTAATTTTGTCCGTAACAGGGCGACCAGAGCGACGTGCATCTTTGATATCAAAATTTCCGGATTGAAAACGCTTAAACCAAATTTGCGCTACTCTCACAGATACTACATTAGGTCCATAAACATCACAAATTTTTTTCGCGGCTTGTGTTTCATTTTTACCTTTTTTGTAGTAAAATTTTAAAATGTATCGAATTTCTTCATTAGATTCACTCATTTTAACAATAAGAAAAACAAATGAAAATCACGCATTTTTCTATTTTGAAATTGGAATTGTTTTCTTTAAAATTAAAACTTTTTAATGATACCAAAACCAGCCAGATACAAATTGTATAGCCAAAGAAATCTTATTACAAGTTTCATACTTATATATTAATTATATACATACTATATGCGAAAAGACTTTTTCCCCAACCTTTTTGTTATATGTGGTGTATCCATATCACTACTTAATAAGTTTATATTATCCATGTTTTCTTCGCTCTTCCTTTTATGTCTATGTGTCATGTCAATCAGTCGTATTAAATTGTATTTCATTAAAATTAGAATAAACAGTTTAAGTCCACAATAGTTGTAGTATATTCAAGTGGCAACACTTAGTGGATGGCCACACCTTGACTTTCAATTTTTAATTATTCATTCTACCACTTATTTTAACATGGCTTTTATGTTTGTTAGAAAAGTGTTTTATATTTAATTTGATTGTACCAATCGTTTGTCTACCGATTTTTAATTATTGAAAATTAAACTAGCTTCAGTGTTATTCCACATCAATAGTGATGGAACCCTAATAACAAGAAATTACTAATTCAGCTAATCAGATTAAAATTACTCGGCTGGAGAGAAGAAGAAACATTAACGTTTTGTTAGGATTAAATAATTCTTGTCGAAGCCATTAAACTGTCAGAGTCTATTAAAAGTTTTTGTCAGAAGTAACGCTGGGTAGCGAAATTTTACCTGTAAATATTGAATGTAATGGTCCTGGATATTCAGTAGCCCATTATCCAGAATTTATTTATATTATTTTATTAGATTTTTTGACTTCGCAATTTAAAAGCATGACAAATGCCTAAATAAGAATTTATTTATGTCTCAGACGAACGCACTAATCTTCTTGCACTTCAATTTCACTAAAAACAATATCTCATACTTTAATCCCATTGTAAGAATGGTACAGTATTATAATGAATTGGCATGTAAAAACACTGATATTGATATATTTGAAATCAGCTTCTGTAAATATTGTAAATTATAAAAAAATATTCTTACGTGTAGATATATATTTAATGCTACATGTTATATACTAGATTTAATTAGTAGTGTACGTGTGGGTGTGTGTGTTTGTGGGCGAGCGCGTCTATGATATGTATGTATGGGTGTTTGTATATATATTTGGGTGGCGCAAATAAACGGACTTTTTTTTGAGTCTCGAGTGAAAAAATGTTAGTTTTTGATGTTTTAAGAACTCCATCCAAAGAACAGCTCAAAAAAAGAAATTTAAGAGCTCGCTCTAAATTTTTTAAGATTTAAAAAATCGCTAACAATCTTTTTTTATTCAGTTTTTTTTCTCGTTACGGTATAATTTTATAGACCAAAAAATAATAGGTTTCTGAAAGTTTCAATTCAAAAATTGAGTTTTAAAAGGTCGCTCATATTTTTTTTTTTTTAATTTGAGTAATACACTAGGCATTACTTTAGATTTTTTCGAGCGACCTTTTAATATTCATATTAATATTCCATATATACCTTTTATCAAAATAAATATAAAATAATAAACCGCAACATTTAACGAAGACTGCATAGCACCACATTAGTGTTAAGATTTATATTGTATTAGTTAAAAATTATATTTAATCTCATTGTAAGTGATCTACATGTTCACTTAGTTAAGGTTCTTTAAACCTAACAAACCTAATACTTAGGTTGGGCGCAAACGGTCCACCCACTGTAGACACCGGTGGCTAGCTACAAGCAGTTCACACGCTTTTTCATACATTTTGCAGTGACTCGCAGTACACGCGTGGCCAGTGGCGGCCACGCACCAGTGCCACTAAGGTAGTTTTCCGTCTTAATATGCATTGTATAATACATTTTGTTATAATTACCACGTGCTAACGGAGAAGGAAACATCGTGACGAAACCCGCTCACCCTGATAAGCGATGTATCAAACCCGATCCGCCTTATGGCCGGTTCCTATATCTTACCTTTGATTTCCCCTCATCGGTTAAAATTTGACATAAGCTGATCATACAAATAATGTCAAAATTCAACCGATAGTAAGGCAATTGAATGAATAGTAAGAGCGTCGGAGTTGATCACTTCATACTAAACGTAAAAGCGTGCGAATACGCGCTTTTTGTCGTGATTCCGCGCGCATTCGTGCAACTTCGCATTAACTCTAAAGAATTTGAAACTTCGATGCGCTTCGACTCTGCGCTAGCTTGAGTAGACCCTTATATTAAAATAAAACACCATGTACAGAACAGGACGACGTTTATTAGAATTTAAGGAATGTGTCGATTTCTCAAGCTTTGTAAATGTAGTGAAAACAGAGGTTTACTTATATCTACTTATTATAAAACGAAACACAGGGCCAATAATTCAATCATTAAATTATAACCAGACTGAACTTTATTCACGCAAGTTTTATTTTTAATTCTTCTACGTCGCATCTTGTTATCCTAAAACTTATCTGCTGATTGAAAAATTGGCCCTTAAATACTAAAAAAACTAACCTAAGTGCGCATTTTAACTAGAGGGCTCTTAACTACAACTTATAAATAGTTATATATGAATAAACATTAACGATAGTATTTCAAACATTTTCTTAACTTAGTACTACTTCACCGACTTAATTAATATAAAATCCATAATTTTTTCGGTTATAAAAAAAATCGCAGACTTCTGTAACTTAGAAGAATAACTTGACTAACTTATTGTTCTAAGTTATATCAGATCGTAGACAAATCCGGTATGAATAACATAGTCGTGGAAGATAGTTTTCTTCCATACTATATTTATATTTATGTATTTGCTGCTATACTGATGACATTGACAATGTAATATGTTTTTTTAAATATGTTTAACAATTAAAGTAGTAATTGCAAATTTTAAATACAAACAATGCTTTACTCGTAAAATCACCCAAACTCTGAAACAAACAATATTAATTTTTATTAGGAGTCTTCGTAATATGGTAGCTGGTGAGAAGTCATCCTAATAGGTTTTGACCAGTAAGTACAGCTTAGGCAATTTTTCTGACCAAAACATAACCTATACAGCATAATATATACACTGTTTGCCCTTATGTCCTATGTGTATATGGCAAAATGAGTCTTGTTTATTGCTTTTGTCAAAAACCGATAGTAAGGCAAATAAACGGTTAGTAAAATATAGGAACTGGCCGTTAACCAACATCTGAAGCTACAACAAAGTAAAACAGGTTTAAATTTCCCATATACACAATGTATATAAAATCTTAAGAAAAGACAGATTATAGACATTGTTACAATAAGGCATGTGAATCAAATTTTATTTTGAAAGGCACGGTTTTGAATCCTGGCTGGAAAGAATGCACACCACTTGGCAGTTTCCCGACCCAACCTGCAAACCGAGATAACCGACGTGTGAATCCCGCTAATCCGTCTTGGACAAGCATGGCGGGCATATTATACAATACCGGATACTATAATGTCGTAACTTTAAAATATCATGATCATTATTCATACAACAACAAAATAAATATAATATTTAAATACTATTAAATAATAAAAATAAACTAATTTGTAAATAAGTTAATATAAACTGTGACAAATCGCTGCCAGAGGGAAGCAAGTCCCAGAAGGCTGGCTGCATTGCCACGCTGTATGGTAATGCCGATTCGTTACGCGAAATACGAACCAACCCTCTGATCATGGGTGGCATCAAAGAGTTTTCTTTTACAAATAATTTTAATGTCATAATATGCACACATATTAAATCTAGGTGGCTTCGACGTTTTGTAAGATGATAAAAAGTAGAATATGCTGCCATAACAACCTTGAGCTCTGTTCCGGCATTAGTGGCCAGGTTCCAGTCTCCCTTTAGAGAGCGGCAGCACATTGGTAACAACACCTTTGGTGATACAAAAGTTCATAGGCAATACTCGGCTGAGGGTCGTGGATCACAACTTATCTGGATAATGAATGTCCATTGCATGCACACTATAAGATACAAGTGGCGGACGAGACCTTGAGCGTTCGGACGTCTTTTAGCAATCTGGTGAGTGTTACGGTTCTGGCTACAAGGCCTTTTGAACCATAGGAAACTGGTAATAGTAGTAGAATTCGCCACAAAGGCAGGCAAAAGAACCTTAGACCATACAGCCATTTCTGATGTATAAGTCTTCGTACAGTAGCGCGGTTGTATGACTATAACCTACGCTATTCAACGTAGTACTTGTGAAAATTCAAAAGGCCACATTTGAGTATACAGTTTCAAAAACTATCAATATCCTACAACTATTGTTCATTTTAGACAAAATTTACAAATTTTTAGAAAATAAAACTGCACAGCACAACGTCACCTTTTAGTTCCCGCCAAAAATCCATAGCAAACTGGATATTTTCAGTGTAGCCAACTCTCGTTATAGAAACGAGATGTACATGTCACCTCCTAAAAAGCGCAAGTTTATTAACTCAAAAATCATGTTGATTTGTACAATTTTAATTTGTAAAAATGAACAATAGTTGTGTGATATTGATAGTTTTTGAGTTGCAAATAGGCTAGAGGAAAGCAAGAGAAAATGTAATAGAATTTGCTTTTCTATAATTAATGTAACAATATAGAAAATAAACTTAAATTGTTAATTTATATAAGACTAGAATGTGCCCGCGACTTCGTCTACGCTTGACTTGAAATTCCCGCGGGATTCCCGGGACACAAAATACCCCAGCATTAGAAAAATAATATAAGCTATCGTTTTAGTGAAAACTGTGTCGGAATAAGCTAATTTTTATTTACTTAAACAACTTCAAACCGCTACCGGGAAAATTCCTGCGGGATTCATGAGATAAAAAGTAGCGCAGAATTTAAGTCTAAAAATTAGCTGTCGATCAGCAAAAAACGCATCGAATTCGGCCCAATACTTTTTATGTGAATCCCGAATAAACAGACAAACCAACAATCTTTAATAAAACGCATCGTGTTCTTCATTGTTTATATAGTCTATTCCATTTGTTTTTTTTTTTAAATAGCTTCAATGAATTATTTAGAATTTTATAATATTATAGATTAATTCATATGCTAAGAAACACATAATAAAACCTTTGCCTTTGATCACGTAATGTTTTATATTACGTGATCAAAGGTTTTAAACATTACAACGTCGAAAGCTTTGCTATGTATTTTACATGTCAAAGCGCTCGACTTTATAATTTTTATGGGCTTTTTTCCGACTTTGTGCTCGAAAACAAATTTTCTTATTATTCGATTTTATTACGTAATAATACGAGACAAAAATTTATGTGGATATGCTGAGAATGTAAATATTACACTGTCATACGTTCTTCATATAAAAATGACTCGTACTTCTATGATAGTCTGATAAGGCTCTTAGGAACGTTTTATGATCTAAATGAATTAAAATTAAATTTACAAAATCAACTATTGTCACCTTTTGAAAAAAGACATAAAAGATACTAACTGTGATACTAACCATTAAAAAATACAGCTGCTGCGTTTGATCTCTGCTCAATTTATGGAGCAGAGTAAAGCGCTGTGCACATGCCAGTGGTGCGGCCAGGCGGCGTCGGCTGCCCGACGCTGCAGGCCTCAGGGTATCGGGTGGGCCCGGGCGCCAGGCCGCGACGGCCGGCGCCGCAGGCCCCAGCCCGGACTCTGGCCCACTGTGGAACAATTATTATGAAATATTCTAATAAATATAGGGAAATAAAAACACCGTGTTTATACATTGAAGCCATTAAAAAAAACAACTGGAATATACTATAATAATATAAGCGATGGAGAACACGATGCGGTTTTTTTAGATTTCTTGTCCGTTTGTTCGGAGTTCACATAAAAACTTCTGGGCCGATTTCGAGCAAATTATTAGACCTAAAATCTGCGCTGCCTTTTATTCTGGGAATCCCGCGGGAATTTTTCCGGGAGTGGTTTGTAGTTGTTCGGGTGCATAAAAATTAAGCTTATTCCGACACAGTTTTCACTGAAACCATAGCTTACACTCTTTTTTGAATGCTGCCGTACTTTATGCCCTGGGAATCCCGCTCCTGCTCCTGCTCCATCTAAGATAGTATTAGTGACCGTCTCTCGTAGATGTAACATGTTTTTAACGCGTTATTTATGATGCGATATTATTATTAATTGTTAATGACGTTATACATAGAGATAATGTACGTATATACACTGTAGCTAATATTTAACGGCGTTTATTTTTAATTATATAAACAAGATCCATTTGTAATAAAACTACGTTTTAACGGTTTTAAGCGCGGTAATTTTATTTGATTTTGGTTTTTCCGACGTTTCGGCCACTTTTCAGTGGCCGTGATCACGGAAGACAAAGATGTCAAGTGTCAACGAGTATTGTTAAAGTTTTATTTAGCCTACCGCCAACTTATTAATTTTAATTATTTAATTTTTAATTTTGTTTATGGTTATTATTTAATCTATGGGAGCCTAATCTAATTTACTACCGCTTCGCAACATGTTATGGCTTGAAGAGAAGAAGCGGCGCAAGAAACTCTTCAGCAAACATGCCTAGCTCTAATAATTTTATATAATATTAAAATGGGTGGAAGGAAAAATAAAAGTAATTATCAGTCAAGTTGGTTTGTGTTTGTGGCAAGTACCACCTGTTTGGGATCCAATTATCAAAACTATTAAGACCCAAACCCAGCAAAAACCAGCTGCCAGACCTCAAGACACTGTGAGCTCTTTCTGCGTACAACGGAACACAAACCAACTTGACTGATAATTACTTTTATTTTTCCTTCCACCCATTTTAATATTATATAAAATTATTAGAGCTAGGCATGTTTGCTGAAGAGTTTCTTGCGCCGCTTCTTCTCTTCAAGCCATAACATGTTGCGAAGCGGTAGTAAATTAGATTAGGCTCCCATAGATTAAATAATAACCATAAACAAAATTAAAAATTAAATAATTAAAATTAATAAGTTGGCGGTAGGCTAAATAAAACTTTAACAATACTCGTTGACACTTGACATCTTTGTCTTCCGTGATCACGGCCACTGAAAAGTGGCCGAAACGTCGGAAAAACCAAAATCAAATAAAATTACCGCGCTTAAAACCGTTAAAACGTAGTTTTATTATGTATACAAGTCGCGAAAACTTAAGAAAATATTAAGATCCATTTGGTCACTAACTATAACATTATACCCGATGCAGCTCCTACTTATCAATGTCGCATCACAAATAGTGCACTAAGCCCTTAGTTACATCTGCGTAACACAGTCACCAACACTTAACATTATAGCCTACCGGAAAAAACACGAAAGAAGGCTACATTCTCTTTCCTTACACGATCATTTTCATAAATAACAAACAGGATTTTTGCAATGAATTACACTAGTTAATAATGTTTAAATGGCGCTCTGTTGTTCGTGCCTACCCCGCAAGGGAACTGGCGTGAAGTTATGTATGTATGTAATAATGTTTAAATATCTTAAACAACTTAAGCCACATCTGAAGTTATATATTACAGTAGAAAATGTTTTATCTGTGCAGGAACACGAGAGGCGACAAAACAACCCACAGCCAGGTGGTAAGGCATTTGCCCGACTGAATGACTACCACCCCAAGTTTAGAGTATGCCGCCATAACAACCTTGATTTGTGACCAGCGTCCAGTCTCCCTTAAGAGAGCAGCAGCGCATTTGTAGCACTTTTGGTGTTGCAAAGATTCATAGGCGACGGTAACCGCTTTCCATCAAGTGGACCGTATGCCTGTCTGCTGAACTCGTGCAATTAAAAAATATATATTCATTATCTAAAGACACAACGTGGGCCAAATGCCCACAAATTATTTCAAAAAATTAAAAAACGCCTAGTCGATAAAACAGGAGACCGGAAGGCTGGAGCTTACCTCGTTCAAAGGATTAGCCTCTGTATCCAGCGAGGTAATGCTGCCAGCCTTCTAGGTACAATACCCAGCGACAGTGGTCTGGTGGGGCTGGACAGGCTTTAATATAGGTTTTATTTTAATTTTAGTTTTTTTTACTATTGTATATATATTTATAAGTTAGGTTTATTTATAGGATATTTTAGTTTTTGTTAATAGATGTTAGACTTAGTTTATTTATAGTATTTAATTATACTTTTATTAATGTTATAATAAAACATATACAATTTTATAGACATAATTTAACTAAAAAGAAATCCAATAATGTATTTTGTAAAAAAAAAAATATATAGATAGATGGCAGTGGTGTGGCAAGAAGTCAACTGTTAACAGAGATGTAGGTAGTAGTACAATGTGTTGTTAGCAACAATTCAAGTGGCCGGCATGAGATCCATCACAATAACAAGTCACACTATACACTCATTTTATTAGTTACCTACGTTAAAAAATATATGAAATTAATTCTTTTTAAATATTTAACCGCATTAATTTCTAATTGCCTTCAAATTCTTATAACATCTTTATAGGGGCGTACATAATGGCGCCCGATCCAAAAAAATCATTAAAACTAGAAAATACAAAATATATTAAAAATAAACAAATATATTGCAATTATTATAATTTATACGGTTCACAGTGATGAATTTTCAAAATAAAATAAATGATAATTAAGAGTATAATGGGTTTGTTATTTTCAAAATTTACACAATACCTAAAATGAAAGTGAATTATTTGCATAGAAATTGATACCGCGTTCTATAGGGATTTGTACATCGCGACACAAATGGTTCACAAAAATATAATGTATCCGAACATAGTTACGAAATTAAATATTTAGCTTAAGTACCTATTTAAATTAAAGAAGTGTAAAATTATAATAAATTCGAATGAAAGCACCGCTAGAAAACAATGATAATAAGTAAATAGTTTGTGTAACTATGTAGATTTATATAAATATTCAGACCTAATATGTATAAGGTCTGAATATTTAAAACCCTGAATATTATACATTTTAAATAAACGTGTACTTACGTCCAGCTGCTCCGCCCGAATGCGAAATATCCATACACACTATGTCTTTTAATACTAATTCAGAAGCTAAAAAATTAAAGCGTTGTAACTTAATTCCTGAACATTTCTAGAATGTTCCGAGTATATGATTTTAAATGTTTGCCACGACATGGTTGTTTAAACATCAGTTTTGAATTGTAAAAACCATAAAATACCATAATGTTTTATATTAGTTTATAACATTCTAAAAGACATTATATTTTTTTCTACTGTGATTATAAAGGGTAAAGTATTTTTTTTGTAGCTTCCCTACGTAGTCAGCTTCTAAACTTTTAGATAATTTGTATTCATCTGTAATCCTTCAAATACAAAGAAACCAAATTACACAAAATTTCGATCATTTTTAAAACAATACAAATAAAGTGACCAATAGTAGATTGTTACATGAGAGGTGACCTATTTAGGCATGAGATGGTTTGGCGCACGAGCTTAACGAGGGTGCTTATATTTCGAGTGCCTAAATAGGCTTTTCACCTGAGGTTAACACTCTGCTTTTCATTTCGAATATGAGGAAAGTCAATAAAAACTGACTAGTTAAACAAACAACTACAGGCGTTAAATCCACATATAAATCCGATGAAAAGTCATCACGTCCGTCATATAGTATGAAACGTCAAGACTTTTTTCTCTGTGGCATTCTACCAGCCAGTATTTTTTGTCAATGATGATAGTAAATATTTAGCTCAAATTTGTATAATTGAGTGAAAAGTAATTTATAAATATAAAATGATGTTACAAAATTGTTCATATTTTTTATTACAATTTATGACGCGACTTAGCAGTGGCTGTAAAAAAGGTTGGGACCTGAGTTGCATGTATATTCTATGGTTCACATGGTTTTCTAAACTTTTGACAGCAGGGAGAATCGTTTCCCAGGGACGAAAAGTACTGTTTTCATCCCTGTGATTAGGCAACTCCAAACGTACTTTCATAATATGAGAAATGAAACAGTACAAACCTACTTCAAACAATATATTTTAGAATAAATGTAATTAGGATAAAATTTATATATTATAAATTTAATTTACTTGTACGTTTTTACCTAGAATGACACTGTATAATAAAATAAAAATAAATATACAGTAATATAACTAAATACATATATTTTGATCCTTCCTAAGTATCTCATTTATTTGTAAGTTTTTCAATAATATATGAATGACATGAATTTTCTAAGTAAGAATCTAGAATATTAGAGCAAATCATTAGACTACAAACAACACGCAATTATGGTAGTCAACGCAAATCTATATCAGAACCTATATACCTGTTAGATTGAAACGATATAGAATATATTACAATGGATTCCACGCAATAATGATACGTAAAATTGTGAAGGATTCAGCATTGTTCTTTGTTTGCCAAGTCAGGATGTGCAATTGTTACTTGCACTACTCTCCAGGTTAGGCTAGAAATAACCACAACTCACGCTGTAGAACTGAGTAAGCCGTCAACAGATGGGTTCACGTTATAGGTTAAGGTATCGATCCCGCGACCCTAATATGAAAGTTGTGGAAGAAAATAAAGTGATTTCTAATGTTTTTCTGTAAATGCCGCGAATCTTAGATAACCTCACTGTTTTTACCAAATAGTGGTTCAGGTAGTAAATAAAATGAAGTTCTTATTAAAGAAAACAACTGCAAATAAATAGTGTGAACTCAAATATGTAAATAACATTGATCACATGATTTCAAAATTGTTGAGAATTCTCATAGGTACTTGAAAATGTTCTTTTTAGTATTTATTATATTTAACACAATAATTTTTCCATGCTATTGGTATATAATCTTGCCCTTACACAATCAATTGTCTGGAAGATGTCGTTTATACAAGACTGCCTCTTACGCACAATGGGAATAATACCTACTAGCTTATCAGTTTCCTATAATGGTGTATAATAAAGTTATCTACCAAACTTTTGACACCAAGTTTTGTAGAAATTCCTGTATTTTTCTTAGGAATAAGTAGAATATTCTGCTAAAAACTATTTTGTGTATACAAACTAGTCCCAATACGCACAGTAATGTAAAGAGCCTCTATTACCTTAAGAATAAATATTCTAATTTCATGTCTTATAACCATTTTATTAATAAAAATCATGCTACATTTGCCTGGTTCTCTTCTAAAAAACAAGTTACAACGCTTTGCGTTCCTACTTCTCAACTGTTTAGAGACTTGTAAAATGTTGAAAATTAAAATCTACCGTCATTTTTTTTAGATGATTGTTAGAAATTACAATTACTTTTTATATTTAGATGTACTGTTTTTGTACATCTAATAATTATATATTCTTTAGTATATACATATGAAAATATAGGCGAAGCAACTCAGAACATACAAATTACTTATTTATCTATTGTAATACATGTTAATATAAATTGCTTGTCATATATAATGTTAATAAATATATTTATTTAGATTATTTCGTATATACGTATATATTGGTATTCTACATATGTGTTTGAATTTATGTATGTATTTATATATTAGTGTAAGTATGTATATTTCAATTGTACAGTGCTATATTTTTTCTACTCCACCTACATCGCCAGATTAGTTAAGAATTTCTTTTAAGCTAGGTTGCCTGAAAGAGATCGCTTTTAGCGATAAGGCGGCCTGTTGTTTTGCCTAGAGTATTGTAATTATGCATTTTGTTTTTGTATTTGTTTATTTTGGTGAGCAATAAAGTTCTAATATAATCTAATTTTGATATACACTTTACACGGAATTTCTTCACAAAGGAATTGCTTCCTAGAGCAAAGACAAGCTACACATTCCCTGTTTCTCGCGACCTTCATTTTTATTTTAAACTTCAATAAATGATTTCTTCAAGATAATATCCACATATTCACGATCCAATAAATAACCTAATTTTGCAGTTATTTTTGGTGAAAAGTTCACTGTTTTTTTTTTCAACATTATAATAGTGAAAACTATTTCTTATCTCCGCACTCAGAAATGTAGCTAACTTCTGTAATTAGTGGACTTTGGTCACCTATGCGGAACTTTATCTATAAGTACCATAAACCTGAAAATTAGCCAATTACGTGTCGTTGTCATTCCACAATTAATGAAGGGTTCGTAATGTCGATATTAAACGGTCAACAACGGACATCTATCGGTGCAGGAACGGAGAAAGAATACAATTTCCTGCGGCCGGGCGGCCTGTCGTAAGAGGCGACAAAACAACCCACAGCCAGGTGGTAGGGCATTTGCCCGACTGGATGGCTACCACCCCTGGTCTAGAGTATGCCGTCATAACAACCTTTAGTTGTGTTCCGGCATTAGTGACCAGGTTCCAGTCTCCCTTAAGAGAGCAGCAGCGCTTTTGTAGCACCTTTGGTGTGGCAAATGTCCATAGGCGATAGTAACCGCTTTTCATCAAGTGGGCCGTCTGCCTGTCTGCTGAACTCATGTAATAAAAAATAAAACAAAACAAATTGAATCAACTTGGTTGAAGAGGACAGAACTGAAAAGACATGACGGACCACGGTATTCAATGGCATTCAATGTTTATATGGTTCACTTTGATTGATTCATTCAAATTGAAAGACAGAAATGAACCGGCTGACAGCTTTATAGGTGACCAATATCTACCACTTTCGGCACCAACTTGTATGTCTTTTATGACCACGGGCCATAAAAATGGCCCGGACATTTGGAAGGCTTGCGTGGGGCCATGGGAAGGCCAACACGTAGAGGCCCCGTGACAAATTTAATGTAAATGTGGCGTGACATTAACCTGCGATTATCCCTGTCTACAACATATAGTGATGCACCCAAGGAAAAGCCCCGGCCAGTGTAGGACTATTGTGGGAAATGAGGACAAAAAGTACCGGGCTATTGGGGTGAACTGCTAGTGGTACAAGGGGTCTGGGAATATGGGGACTATGACGTCTGCCCGTCGCAATGTTCGGGGAACATGGAAAATTGGGCAGACGGTGACTCGCCACTCCCTGCATGGGCCCCTAAAAATGCCATAGAAGGCAGGGGCAACATGTGTGTTAGTGGCTAATTATTATTTTGTGTTATTATTAAACTGAGAGAGAGAGATAACACTTTATTGTACACCATTACAGAAAACACAGAAAAACTTATAGCCTAAAAATATTCTAAATGTGCACAATGGGCGGTCTTATCGCTAAGAAGCGATCTCTTCCAGACAAATCGTTGCAGGAATAAAACAGATTCAATTTGTCAATGGTGGTATACATAAATATTATACGATATGCCGTTACTTACATTATATTTTATTCAATACTAAACATATCAGTATGTAAAATATTATATAAGTAAGAATTATACTTAATAGACATATTTATATACACCTATCGATATTAAATACATAAATATCATTATAATATTAATACGTGAAGCAAAAACTTTGTACCCGTTTTTACGAAAATTGTGCGGACGGAGGAGTATGAAATTTCGCACACCTATAGTTTATATAGAGAAGGAGTGCAGACTGCTAATTTTTTTTTTAATTATGCGTAAAATGTACATTAAATCAATAAAAAAACATTACACACACTACCATGTATTTGACACACACACGCATATAACTCTTTTGTTTATTGTTAAAGTCAAATTAACAGTGTAGCCTTAGCGAAATCTGTGACTACAAAAGTATAGTCTTTGACAACAGAACCTTATTACTGTTCAAACTTATAATTTTAATTAATTATGGTCGAATTTCGACCAC
Source organism: Dendrolimus kikuchii (assembly GCA_019925095.2). Lineage (NCBI taxonomy): Eukaryota > Metazoa > Arthropoda > Insecta > Lepidoptera > Lasiocampidae > Dendrolimus > Dendrolimus kikuchii. Next base: position 11,752,052 of record CM034407.1, read on the forward strand.
TGGGCGACCACTAGTATACATAAATATACGTAAAAATATCAAACATCACGTTCCAGCAGTGCGGTAAATAGTGCGGTGCCACCAGTGCCCACGCACAGGGCTTAGACTCTGGGGGGCGCAAGAATGGCCAGACCAGGCAGGACTATTATTTTTTCGGTTTAATCCTGATAAGTTCTCGCAGCACCCCTAGTACTCGATTCCAACACATACGTACCTACATGCCAGTATCATCAAAAAGTCTGTTAAATTAGACAAAACATCGCGCTCATTTTTTTGGCAGCGCACAAGCGCATTTGTGTTCTAGTTCTTTAAATAAAATAGATTTTTATTCCAAAATAATAGATAATTGGTCCACAAAAACCAAGGTCCTTGTCCGTTATTTTATCACCCTGAATGAAAAATCTAGCTAGAGCTAGGGTACCTATAATATCTAAAAAACAAAGGCGCAGTTATAGAAGCTCGCATAGGGCGCATAAAAGGCTATTTGCGGCACTGTGTTCCAGGTAGTTAGTGTAGTAAATTGTATTATTATTAAATTGTATACGGGTTCCATTTTATCAAAATGGCTATGATACGCCAAAAAGGGAGAAAACAGTGTATATATGTATATGTATTGTTTATACACAGCCAGGTATGTATGACTGTCAAAATAAATGAAAGCGCACAAACACAATGTGCATGTCACAAGATGAAAGTTACAAAACATCTATTATAATATGATATCGACAAGAACGTAAGGAAATCAGGTAAACATTATTATACTTGGTATTTTCGTATCTAGATCGGTCGCATTGAAATATCTACCTTATTGTCTAGTTGTTGAGAATGGTTTTACAAAAGTACCAAGATAAGGATTCTTTGGAGAAGGTTGTGACACATTATCACGAGGTTTGACGTGGGCTCGGCACCCTCGTTTGGGAAGCATGCACAGTATTATTAAACATAGGTTGAAAGGTAACATAACGATGTATCGTAAGGTCAACAAGTCAAGGTGCTTCGGGTAAAATGTCTTTCTGATGGTATATTTATGTTGGATGATTGATTTTTTATGTTTTTTTTATTTTGCTTATAGGCAAACTGACAGACGGGTCCACTTGATGGCAAGTGGCTACCGTCGCCCATGGAAATCTGCAACACTAAGGGAGCCGATGCGTTGCCTACCTCGATTCTTGAAAGGTTGTCATAATTGGGTATTTGATACATTATACAATAAATCTAAAAACAATTTAAATCAAAAACAGGGTACACTTTTTTTTTATATATTGATCTACCTTGCTCCCATTCACCCCTAACATAGTCAGGGACCTTGTTTTCTTATATTATGTATCTTAATATTTATTAATTCTATACTTATTCTTATAGGTTTTTACTGTAATGTACTAATATATAGCCTATATAATATATAGCCGACGACAGCATCACCTGTCTATTGGTTCCGAGGAGGGCGAGACGACGCCCCCCTAGTGCTGTTCCTTTCTATCACTATTTTTGCGACATCCAAACAGCGTGTATTTAAATTCCACGACAATTATTAAAATTTAATTTTACAAAAAAAAATTAATTACTATTTAAACACTGACCATTTAATCGCTGACTATTTAATTATTGACTATTTAATCACTGACTACTTAATTACTGAATACTACCATTTAACTAGAGAACTCCTCTTAAACGGTTGGACTGATTTTGATGAAATTTGTGTGTTGAAGTGGATTCGAGAATAGTTCACAATTAGATACAGTAGGCGGCACTGCAATCGGGACCTAGAATTTTATTTTATCAGAGTAGGACAACGTCTATCGATCCCACTGGTTTCTTCTTATATATATATATATATATATATATATATATATATATATATATATATATATATATATATATATATATATATATATATATATATATATATATATTTTAATTATAACTATATTTCTTAATGGCTTTTTTTATATCTCAAAGTCACAAAAACTGTATCCCGTCCTGTGGCTTTTGAACTATTATAAAGTGAAAAATTCTGAAAGAATTAAAGTGAGTGAATCTAGAAAATATTTTCAAAGAAAGGAGACAGGGGCTTTTGGGCCAAATAAATGTAATTAGTTGAGATGTAGTTTACAAAAAGCGTTATAATTATATTTCTATATTACAAAATAGTGTTCTATTTTGTAATATGGAATTATAATTATAACTTAAATTCTATCTGGAAGACGAGAAATCATAAAAATGAGGTCACATATAAAATATCGATTGCCATAATAACAAAATAAAACATCGATTACCATAATCGTGTTAAATGAATGAATTTCAACATTTTATAATATGAAAACACTTACACCACAAGATTAATTCATTCAAAATAACTGAACCCACTACAATTATAAAAATATCGACATAATAAAAAGAAATCTTAAAATCACTCCCATCTTTTTACAATCTGGCCCCGAGAATGTATGAAAGCGTATCCGTTTCCTTTAATTTGTTAGGTAGTTTCTGGAATATGGAGTATTTTCAATTAATTACTTAACTTATTATCTCTCACTCGTTTATCGCTAATGCCACTTGTCTACAGAGCATGCACACTAGACAAGTGTTATTACCGCTAAATTATTAGAATAGTAAAATGTACGAGAATGTCATGTCGTTAAGCTGGGTATTATGTCATTCCCATAAATTTTCTATTATATTCGTTTAGCGCTAATGCACTTTGTCTACGGGGCTAAGATAGACTTCCCTCTCGGGTCGTAAAACTTGCAAGTGTGTTTATACAACTTATTTCCCTAAACCCTTGATCCGCATATTTACCTTCTTAATACGATTTTCTATTCCACATTCAAATGGTACAATTTCCTGAACCCTTTTTAACGAGCCCTTATTTTTCATAAAGACCATTCAATTTTATTGAATTATACTTTTTTCATACCCAAGCTTTAAACAAAAATATAAGTTAGTTGCTTTTTAGAATTAAACTTAAATAATAATAACATTATAATAAATAATAAATTAGCTGTCTACACTAGTTTTATAATATTTACGTAAACTTGGGGTCCACAGCTAGTAAACAATAAGAAGAAAACTGAGCGTGAAAAACAACAATCGTAATCATTAGCATTTTTATAAGTATACCAGGAAAATGACCGCGTTTCCGCTTTCCCACTTTCTTCGAGTTTCCATAACTTTCTAACTTATGTACCTTCATAAAAGAATACTAAAAAACAATGGGTTTTCCTTGTTGTGATCAAATAAATGGCCGCTTGTCAGGACGAGTACTGTGCTTGCATAATTTAGAGCTCGCTTAACGTTATAGAAAGTGGGGTCTCAAGTGGAAAATGTGTGTGCCTTATTGCTATATACAGTATGATGAATTCTTTATGATTTTTAATTGTAAGGATAAGTTGATAACATGTAAGTGATGGTATTTTTTGTTCGCTATCCTCTGTCTCGTGATGAGACATAGCATTGTGTTTCCTTTTATTGACTACTAGCGGTCTCGGCAGACGTTGTCCTGCCCTAAAAAAATAGAACCTAGAACCCGATTCCAGCGCCACTTGCCAGGTCTCAATCTAAACCATCCAGGGACTCAAACACACATAAAATTAGATTGGTGGATTATATTATTGAAATTTTAGTAGGCTCCCTAATTGTTATATATGTGTTATATATATAACAATATTAATCAGAGATAATGTAGCATTCGAATGGTAAAAATGTTTTTGAAATCGGTCCAGTAGTTTTTGAGTTTATTCGTTACAAATACAAATATTTTTTCTTTATAATATTAGTTTAGATTTTATTACATATTACATAGTGCTTTAGAATTAGGATTTTTATTTCCATATTATATTCTTTTATTTTAAAATTTATACATGCTAATAATATCTTTATTATATTGTCTTATTTTGTAACGTCATATTTTTTATACAAAGTTGTGTCTCAAGTAATATAATGTATACTTACTAGCTTACTTAATAATATTTAATTAAATACGTTTCTTACTAGCTAATCTTATGGTTCTTTTACAACTTTAACTATGCTTGGGGAGCAGTTAAAATCATCACAAAATGTTATGAAAATATTGAGAAAGTAATTTTACAATGTCAATATATATTTGTAATATTATTTATGTAAACATTCGACGTGTACGTTTCCTCATGTAATTTTTTACGCAATCCATAAATCATTTTTTACATACTTTTATCCTTCAAGTAATTTAATCTAACATAATAAGAAAAAGTATTCATTATATTATATAATAAGTTATAAATAGAAAAAGTTGTATATATAACTATTTACATAATGCAGTAGTAATAATAAATCAGTGTGCAATAAATAAATTTGTACTTGTATTAAGTCTAACATGTAATTGTGTAATTAGTGAACTAATTACATTGAACAATTAGTCCCCATTAATCGCATTACACTAACTGTACCCGTTGTAGTCTAGTGCAATTGATGGAAATTGACTCGAAATGTAATCAACGGCCTACCGGATGTTATTACCATAGTTGATGAACCAAGGTGATTTGGTTATGAATATACAGTAGTAATATTCACATCAAAGGGAATCAGATATTGTTCTTTTAACCTAGTTTGGTTAAACCAAAACATTATACATTTTAATATTAATATTATATACCAATCTTGTATTTTTCGGAACTATATGCCCTATGGTATTTTTCAGTCTAAGGCACCTATATACCAAATATCAAACAATATGTAATTAACAATAAAATAGACGGTCTTATAGCTATTAGCGATTTCTTCGAGACAACCTTTGGATGGACAAGAAGTTCGATAAAAACAGAGGTATCTTGCATTATTCTCACTTTACCGTATCAGTATCTTATAAATATATACATACATATAAAATATATATAGCAAATAAATATATACATACATTATATAACATAATATAATGTATGTATATGTATAATATAACATGGTCGATGATGTTATGCTGGAGCAAGTGAATGAGTTTGTATATCTTGGATGTGCTTTTAGCAGGGATGGAAGGTACACCGCTGATATAGAAAGAAGAGTGAATTTGGGGTATAGTTTGAATGGAGCGTTAGGTAAACTTCTAGGCGCTAAGAACCTCAGCCAGAAGGCCCAGCTCGCCGTACACAATGCGGTGCTGGTACCTACGCTCACGTATGGAAGCGAGAGTTGGGTATGGAAGAGAGAGAATGAAAGTAGAGTAAACGCGGTTGAGATGCGAGCACTGCGCAAAATCTGCGGAGTGACGCTCGCGGACCGCGTTCGTAATACCGAAGTAAGAAAGAGAGTTGGTCTGAAAGAGAGTGTCGGGATGAAGGTAAGGAAAGGAATGCTCCGGTGGTTCGGGCATGTGGAAAGAATGCATGATGAAAGAATGACTAAACAGATACACAATGCAAAAGTGGATGGATGCAGAAGTCGTGGAAGGCCGTGGCCTTCCACGACTGTCGTGTCGGTGTGTCGTGACACACCTTCCATGATCAAATTGATCGTGTACTAGCAGAAGGTGATGTCAGGAGCCTTAAGAACAGACGAGCGTGCATGACAAGAGTTATGAATGTCAAAGAAGCAAGTGAGGTGTGCAAGAATAAGCCTAAATGGCGCTCTGTTCGCCCGCAAGGGAACTGGCGTGAAGTTATGTATGTATGTATTATATAACATACATATATTAATAAAATTAAAAATTATAAAGTAAATAAAAATGGATTAGTTGAACAAAGAAGTATTTCTGTAATGAAATTAGGTGTTAAATTCATATCTAAATCTGATGAACTCATTTATTACGTCACATGTGAAACGTCAAGTAAATTTATTTTTCTGTGGCATTCTACCAGCCAGTATTTTTTGTCACTGATGATAGAAATTATTTAACTCAAATTGAGGTAAATTAAGTAATAATTTAGTGAAAAGTAGTATAAAATGATGTTACAAAATTGTTGATATTTTTTATTAGAAATTATGCCGCGATTTAACAGAGGCTGTAAAAAGGTTGGAACGGAGTCGCATGTATTATCTATGGTTCGCATAGTTTTAAATATTTTCGGGGAGTTTTTGGCGGGAACTGAAAGGGGACACTGTGCTGTGCAGTTTTATTTTCTAAAAATGTGTAAAATTACTCTAAAATGAACAATAGTTGTAGGATATTGATAGTTTTTGAGTAGAAATTATGTGTTTTGCGAGAAATGTGAACTGTAAAGTCAAATGTGGCCTTTTGAGTTGTCACAAGAACTCCGTTGAATGGCACTAGCTGATAACCTACAGTTCAGCGGTGCTACACATAGGTTTAATAGAATGAAGAAACTACATTAAATCTAAGACTTGGCTTAGAGGTCTAGCTGCCAAGCGAATCCAAAAAAAAAAAAAAAAAGTTTTTTTCACAGCATAATCGTTTCTTAGGGCCGAACAGTACTTTGTTGAGGCCACTCCAAGCGTACCTACTTTCAGAATATGAGAAATAAAAAAAAACTTATATATACAAATAAAAGAGATGTAACTCAGCTTTTATTTTAATACAGTTTCTATACGTTCAAGTATTGTTCTGGAAAATGTTAGATGTATTCAAATATGCGGACGGTGGCAATGAGATCGTCGCTTGGAATCTAATAATGGAATTTAAAAGACGTGCCAACGTCTTCTCACAAGCATATCTCGTGTCTCCTTTGTGTTTAAGAATGTGTAACGGACACAATCGATGTTTAATACGAAGACTTCTGCGTATATTTTGTCATGGCAGTGCTTCGTCTTAAAAGCAGTTTGAGTTTGACGGCGTCTGTGGTTGAGCGGGCTAAGCCTTTGTTGTCCTACCTCACTGCAACGTAGAGGCTCAGGGTTCGATTCCTGGTATAGTAAATTTCAGAACCGTATTTTCTGCGTTATTTACTTTTGTCTGGGTGTCTGGGATCGGCCCTAGCGTAGTCCGTTGTACATTACCCATAACACAAGCGTAACTTGCTTAATTTGGGGATATACAATATGTGTGTTTGTCTGCCGATTTTTATTATTATATATATATAGTATGTCTTTCGATACCACGAGCCATAAAAATGGCCCGGACATTTGGAGGGCTTGCGTGGGGCCATGGAAAGTCCAACACGTAGAGGCTCTTTGACAAATTTAATGTAAATGTGGCGTGACACTGACCGGCGATTATCCCTGTCTACACCATATAACAATGCACCCAAGGACAAGCCCCGGCCAGTGTAGGACTATTGTGGGAAATGGGGACAAAAAGTACCAGGCTATTGGGGTGAACTGCTAGTGGTACTAGGGGTCTGGAAATATGGGGACTATGGCGTCTGCCCGTCGCAATGTTTAGGGAACATGGAAAAATGGGCAGACGGTGACTCGCCACTGCCTGCATGGGCCCCAAAAAATGCCTTAGAAGACAGGGGCAACATAGGTGTGAGTGGCTAAGGGGTGTAGAGAGGTGGGCTGCAGGTTCACCAAAGCTACTTCTGACGTGATGCCATTTATCAATTCCACCCCTGGAGATTGAGTCTTAGCTCTAGCGATGTCCACTCCGTGTCAGCTGGTTAAGGCAAGCACGGAGGCAGGGGCCTTGCCTTGGTCCCTGGAGTCAGGTACGAGGTGTCGCTACTCACCTAAGGCTTCGCCACTAAGCCTCCCTGCCGGTTTATTATTATTAAATTGTCTTGTAAGTGGAAACCTAAAAGAAAGCATTTTTAAATAAATTCTATCAATACATTAAATTTTATTCAAAATAATATTAAGCATGTTCTTCATACAACGGACATTTGGTGCCTACGTCGCTATTTAACCATCGTACCACTCTCAGACTATTGGGAGTTCATCCACACTTTATCGACACCTGGAAATAAAAAAATGATAATCAATAAGTTCCTTTTTTTAAGTTTTCGTTACAAGTTCCTTTTTACCCCCAAAAATATCCTTTTTTTTTTATTGCATGAATTCAGCAGGCAGGCAGACGGCCCACCTGATGGAAAGCGGTTACCATCGCCTATAGACATTTGCAACAGCAAAGGTGATACAAATGCGCTGCTGTTCTCTGGGATGGATTCAATGCTGGGACACAATTCAAAGTTGTTATGGTGGCATACTATAGACCAGGGGTAGTAGTCATCCAGACGAGCAAATGCCCTGCCACCTGGCTATAATATATACGAATTTATTGTAAGTTGGCAAGCGTGATTTCATAATTTAGAAAAAAAATATCTATTTTTATACTCTAAACATTTTAGACGGAGAGATTTCTTCTTTATATATTTATCTACAACATGCTAACAATGCCTAAAAGCTTTTTAGGGTTTCTTAGTCATTCTTACAAAAATTTATCACTTATGAAATTACTATTTTAGTCTGTATTTGCATGTCACAGTAATATTCTTCGGAAACTTCTAGATTTATATTATACTTTAACATGAATGTAGTGGAACACTTACAAGCCAATAGATGGTGCTGTAGAATTATTGAGGTCGCAAACGATTCCCGAAACGAACAAACTATATATACAAATTTCTATCAATAATAGAAAGGCCTAGGACTGCGAGAAACAACAGTAGCCTCGCTGGAAGATCTTCCTTTGAGACGGAGGAGCATTCCATCTCGCTCCACCACCTTATAAGGGCCCCCCATAAAGAAAAATGTAGTCTGCATTCCCCTACAAAATGCTGAAGTATAATCGTGAGAAAGTATTGATTATAAGTGGCAGTGGCGTGAACTTTATACAACTCGATTCCCCATAGCCTACCTTTAAGAAACAAAGGACTAGCGACCAAAAGGTCGCAAGCGCCATCCATTCAATAGGGTTTACGTGTTCTGTTCAAACATATTGTTACGAGTTAGAGGACTCGAATTAGAATGCCGTCGGAATTACTATAGAGTTTATTAGAACTATACAAACACGTATAACACAGGTACAAATATAACTGGACGCAACCAGTACAAACGTGATGCACGATTTAATAACACACTCAAAGTCCGTCACTATATATATAACTTATCGAATGTACACATGTCTTGCACGTATCGTAATCGTCGCTTGACTGCCTCACCCCTCCGTATGGGCATTGTTTTATACTAAACTATACAAATACAATATATCTACCTGCCAAGCGTCGACGCAATTTCCCAGAAAACGTAATCCGCACACCTGCTTAATCATTCCTCCGAAAGGCCATAAACTAGTACAATACACAATAGGCTGTTTTTGTAAGTAAACAAAAGAAGTCCAAATGCGGGAAGGTAATAAGGAAGGTAATAAACTGTGCTTTATGGCAGGCAGGTGTGCATTCACTTTTGTCGGCATGTAACAATATTATTACTACTGTCTCTATAAGTTAATAAGCGACCAAAGGGTCGAAAGCGCCCCATGAGTTTCTTGGCGGTTACGTTTTTTATATTCGTGCCTATATTATTACTGTTTTACTACGCTCGGCAGCTTTCCACGCGTATTGGATGAAATAGCAACTCATAATCTGAACGGATACCGGTTTTTGTTTAAAAATAAGCGGTAAGATTGCACAATTAAAAATATAAATGGTAATGAGAAAATACATCGCGAGTTTTTATTTTGAAGTGTAAGTTTTATTTACAAATGTATGTTTTGGAAGTGAAACTTCTTTAGAGTCGTTGTTGTTGTTGATATTTAAGAAGTTTATTTTGAATTATAATAAGTTGACGGTTGTGGGCTAAAGGAATTATATTTTTATTAATAAAAGTTAGAGAAGAATTATCTGTGAGTATATTCTCTGAAGTTTCACTCCTACTGCGTGTGAACTACACGTATACACATTTTTGATAAACATTTTAGCTGGGTTAATCGTGTCCACCCTACATGGTTGCATCACAACAAAAAAAACAACGATTTTTCTTAATGATAATGATTTTCTTTTATTTATATATAGTAAGTAGTTCTATTTTTATGACGGACGAAACCGCGGGCAAAGCTATTATATATATAAACTTTAAAATATATTACCTAACTTATGATGAAAACCGCTTAAAAATACGTTGCGTGGTTTAGGAGTACTTATCGGATATACACACAGACAGACAGAGAGACGCGGAAAGCGACTTTGTTTTATCTATATATTAATACGTGAAGCAAAAACTTTGTACCCCTTTTTAGGAAAATTGCGTGGACAGAGGAGTAGGAAATTTCGTACACTTATAGTTTATATAGAAAAGAAGTGACGAATGCTAATACATTAAATCAATAAAAAAAAACATTACACACACTACTACCATGTATTTAACACACGCCCATACAAACTCTTTTGTTTATTGTTGCCTTAACGAAATCTGTGATTATAGAAGTATATGGTCTATACAAATTATTATGGTCGAATTTCGACCACAGGCGACCACTAGTACTATTTAAAGATTATAACTATGTAAATCTATAGTTAGCAAGGCCATAACTAGCAGTCTGGAAAGACACAAATTAGGTATATCCCACCCTGTAACTTCCGAGAATGAACTTAAAAAATGCTTTAGTTGGTTACATATTTGTGTCGTTTGGAGTTGAAACATTAGGTCCGTGAGGTCCAAAAGAGTTTATTCAAAGAAATTTGTAAAAAATTCTTTATTGTCGCCTGTAGTCACAAGACTGCTTTGTTTAAATCAGTATTATCATACAGCGTAGCAATGCAACCAGTCTTCTGGGTACGCTCCTCTCTGGCAACTATTTGTTTTATAGCCTATATTAATTTACTTGTAACTTGTTTATTTTTAGTATTTAATTTTATTTTTTTAAGTTAACTTAATTTATTTTTAATAGTTAAATTTAATTTATCTAATATATAAAATTCTCGTGTCACAGTTTTTGTTGCCATACTCCTCCGAAACGGCTTGACCGATTTTGATGAAATTTTTTGTGCTTATCCGGTATCTATGAGAATCGGCCAACATCTATTTTTCATCCCCCTAAATGTTAGGGGTAGTCCACCCCTAAATTTTTTGTTTATTTTTTAGACAAAATTTTTAATTTCTACTTTTTTATGATACAACATACAAAAATACATACAACCCTAAATTTTCACCCCTCTACGATCAACCCCTATTTTTTATTTGTTAATTATAAACTTTAATTTTTTGGTAAGATTTTTAATCTTATTTTGTCATGACTTAGAATAAAAAAATATATTACTCTTTTAGATTCACAATTAGAACCGGTAGGTGGCGCTGTGATCGGGTTCTGGAATCCTCCTAATCACCTGGAGCGATTTTTGTGAATTTGTTTTTGTGTGTTTGAGTGGGTACCCGCATGGTTTAGATTCGCAATTAGTACCGGTACGTGGCTCTGGGATCGGGTTCTAGAATTTTATTTTTTAAAGGCAGGACAACGTCTGCCGGGGCCGCTAGTAATGTTAAAAATACTTTGAAAAACATATCTGGAATAGTTTGTAAGAGGTGGGTATTTTCGATCCAAATACTTTCCTTAAGTAAAGAAATTACTGAATCAGTGGGCATTTGTCACCTCTACGGAACCTTTCCATAGATTAGCACACACTTGGCCAATTTTATTACCGCGTCCTATATTTTTTATTTCAACCTTACCCTAGCTTGGTATTCATGATACAATAGTTAATTATATAATACAAGAGGTTTCCCCGAAGGTTCGACGTCGTAACCTTCATCTAAGAACTTGTTTTTTCGTTTAAAATGAACTATGTTTTTCTTTGTTCTAATAAAAATAACTCTAGCTTTTTTGAAAGCTGGTGACTATTAGGCAATGGACAAGAAAACATTGTTTTTAAGAAGAGTACAAATATCCTTACACGATAAAGAGTTTACTATACGAAGAATTTCCATAAAATAGAGGATTTTTTTGTTGTGTGTGTGTAAATATGGCGATGACAATGACCTTAAAGTTGCAATTTTAATGTGTTGGTGTCCTGATTAGTCTGTTCTACTTCCGATAAGTATCCATTTTCCCCACGCTGTGCGGTAAAAAGATACTTAGGAGGAAAAAATAAAAGAATTACAACAAGGACTTTCACGTTACGAAAATAAATAAGCTGAATAATCGAACCTCTTTAGAAGTGCTTTTGATCAATACATTTATCTCACTTGAATACTATAGAGGAAATGAGACGAAAGATTTAATTATAACTTTCACCATGCGCCTGTGACGTCATTTGGAAATGCGCGTCATTTTCATATTAGAAACGCCAAAGATTGTTGCGACTTTCTGACTGATATTTATGTTATTTGCATTACCTATTGTATTGTTCTCTCGCAAATGTGTTGGAAAACGTATGACACACGTGCGGTCGTTGGTTTTTACAAACTCGTGACTATGGTAATCCCTCGACTTCGTCTCAGTCTTACATTGATCAACTCTCTTGCATAAACTGACCTACCGCACTAGTATCATAAATAACTATTTTTGCCTTTAACAATCAGACTTAATATAAATGATACAAAAAAAAATCTTTTTGGCGAATTTGGCTAGAGGTGACATTGATTATCCAGACTTCATTTCAAAAATATAATTGCGGGCTAATCAGCTTGGTCATAGACAGAGAGAATTGTTTCCCACATCTTTAGTGACCACCAACTACAGGCAAAACGCCTTTATCTTACGAAGCCCAAATTCTTTTATCAAAGTAGTAGTAAAATGGAACCTAGAATTATATTATTACTCTAGTGTAAATTCGGCCAAATGAATATTGGCTCTAGAATTTTTTGTAAACACAAAAAGTTAATAACTATCTCTGATAATCTGCATCGCCAGATTTATTACAAATATTCTTAGAATTTACATTACCTGGAAGAGATTGCTTTAAGCGATAAGGCCGTCTAATCTTTTTTTTCACTAGCTGTATTGCAATCGTGCATTTTTGTAGTTGTATATTTTGGTGAGTAATAGAGTGTTATCTATTCTATTCTATTATAATCTATAATTATTATTATTAGGTATCTTGTATATATGTGTTGTTACCAATAGGTGGAGGCTTGTTATCAGCTTTTGGCATTCTTTTATATAATACTTTCTTTACTTTACTTAACTTTATCATTGCAGGACTAAAGAAAGAATACAATTTCCTGCGGCTAGGCGGCCTAATATAGAGGAGACAAAACAACCCACTGCCAGGTGGTAGGGTATCTGCCCATCTGGATGGCTTCCACCCCTGGTCTAGAATGTGGTGCCATATGAACCTTAAGTTTTGTTCCTACATTAGTGGCCAGGTTCTAGTCTCTCTAAAAAGACCGGCAGCATACGGGTAACACCGTTGGTGTTACAAATTGTCCATTGGCGATGATAACCGGGTTTTTTTATATATTTTTTTTATAATAAATAGGTTTGCGTTTGAGCATGCTTACCTAGATAGTTCCTATTCACACGAGACTTGAAGATACCCAGATTGTACATTTTGGGAAACACGGAATCTGGTACTGCACTGCACAATTCTGCAGTACGTAGAAGGAACGTGGAGGCGAAATGTTTAGTACGCACTGGTAGCGTTTCCACTGTGAAACCGGTTTCCGGCAGGTGGGTCGGCTGCCTGTCTGCTGAACTCAAGTAATAAAATACTTTAAAGGATGTGTATTAGTCTGTAAGCCTTCCTAAAATTGAATAAATAAGTAAAATAAACTGTTCCAGTCCTGTTATTACGCTAAACTCATGGATATTCGCGGAACTTTGTCACCCCTTAGATAATCCGGTGAGGGTTAAAGGAGGCCAGAATCGTTTCGAAATTTACGCTTATCTACTCAGTAATCCGATATTTCCCGAACCCTTGCACACTATGAGATTAAACGACTGTACTATGAACCCCAAAAGTTATTTATTATTTAGGGTACCTTCAAGCAAGATATTAAATAGTTACCAGAAAAGTAATGGTTTTCTTGGCTTTTTATTTTTCTTGTGGTGATTTCTGTTTGGAGATAGGGCATAGTTTTAAATAATATTAATCGACAGTTAAACTCATACATTATATACTTATCATTAAGCCAAGGAAATTAGGTAGGTACAATAAATTTTAAAACACAAATACCTTGTTACTATCACATTATTACAGATTCTTAAAATATTATGATAGAAGTAGTTTAATTACAGTTAGAAAGAATAATTAGATAATATTCAAATAATTAATAAAACTAGTAACTAATAATTCATATACGAGTCAAAACTCGTTATACTGGGATCACACCTGCGATAATGTTAAGTTATCGACTGTGGTCGAATGCGTCTTATTTAAATATAACGCTGTTATTGAATAACCACATTAGTGTATATACATACGTTATGTATCAATATTTTACGTCATGAAAAATTATATCGCATCACAAATAACGCATTACACCCATCACACCACCTGCGTGAAATTACCTATATCTGTAACATTACCCCAGATGAGACCCCACCATTAAAGATATGACGTAACTCTCGTACAATAGTCTAGGTGGCTACGGCGTGCCTCTCTGTGTGTCTCAGTTGAGTTGACTGACAACTACCGTATTACGCTCAAACCGTAGTGAGTAACAGAGATTGTTTACCAAATTCATTGTTTAAGATTAAGGCCCAGTTCCTATATATTACTGAGCGTTCATTTGCCTTACTATCGGTTAAAATTTGACATAAACTCAAAGGGCAAGTGAATGTTATAGTAAGATATTAGAACTGGTCGTAACGCAACTCATTCATTCCATCAAACCACATTACATTATAACATATTACAAATCACACACGTCACTTACTTTACATAGGTCTAATATAAAAACCGAATATTTGTCTATAAAGTCTAAAATACAATTTTTTTATTCCTGAAGGACAGGAGACAGGCTCGCGGCCCAACTCTGATGGAAAGTGGTTACCATCGCATATGGTCATTAGGAATACCAAGAGGAGGAGAAACTGGAACCTGGCCACTAATGTCGGAACACGTTTGAAAGTTATTACGGCGGCATACTCTAGACCAGTGGTAGTAGTCATCCAGTCGGGCAATTCCCCTTCACCTGGCTGTGGGTTGTTTGTCGCCTCTTACGATAGGCCGCCCGGCCGCGGGATTTAGTATTCTTTGTCCGTTTCTACACGGAGAGCATATGAAAGACTGTGAAATCAATAAATATATAAATAGAATTCGAAAAACCAAGTTTCTTTCAATATAATACTAAATCATTTATTATATCAGAAACCTGACCCCGGGCCTCTGCGTACCAGAGTGCTAGGTTGCCCAAGGCTTGTGTATCCAGCCAGTTTCAAGTATCCATGAATATTTAAGTTTCAGAATAATAATCAAATAAATGCCTCAACCAAATTTTAAGTATTTGACTGACGCCAAATGAAGGAATTCTTGTAGCAGCTCGAAATAGCACATTTCATTGAACAGTTGAGATTTTTAATACAACTACACAGTTCTTAGTTAAAAATTATCAAATTCTACAAGTTATCTACATTTTTACAACCTCTAAGTGATATTATAAATGCGAAAGTAAGCTTGTTTGTGACATTTTCAAGCTTTAACCACGGAACAGATGGACACGAAATTTTGCATGCATGTTGTCAGGGGTATAGAATAGGACCTAGGGTACCTTTCAATCAGGAAAAAGTACTGTACCCGAGGGTTAGTCGAATATGGCGGTCTGATCGCGTTTTATCGGTGCCACCGTTGCAATTCACTAACAAATACATCACCATTGCCATCACAATGACTTGCCTCTAAGAAGCTGGGAGTGCTAAACCACACCTTTGGGCTGGAGCACCCGCCTACTAGCTTAATCCCCTGGACTGTATTCAACGTTGAGCTGTTCGCGTTTATAATGATCCCATACTCACAAACGGTCTAGATACGCTTGGCCTTCAGCCCCACTTCCTCGTGCCGCTTCGCTCATGTACGCAACGGTTCTTCACAACGTTTCTCTTGTGTGCCGTGGGGATTTAGAATGAGCTCCCAGCTAAGGTATTCCAACAGCGCGACAATATGGAGTTTTTCAAAAAGAGTGTCATACAATTTCTTCGAGGCCAGCAGCATTTTTTTATTTTTTTTTATTGACGGAGATCAGCAGACAGGCAGACGGCCCACTTGATGGTAAGCGCTTACCATCGCCTATGGACTTTTGCAACACCAAAGTTGCTACAAATGTGCTGCTGCTCTCTTAAGGGAGACTGGAACCTGGTCACTAATGCCGGAACACAACCCAAGGTTGTTATGGCGACATACTTTAGACCAAGGGTGGTAGCCATCCAGTTGGGCAAATGCCCTACCACCTGGCTGTGGGCTGTTTTGTCGCCTCTTACGACAGGCTGCCCGGCCGCAGGAAATTGTATTCTTTCTCCGTTCCTGCACGGATAAAAGCATGTTGGTAATACCTCTGGTGTTGCAAACGTCCATAGGCGACGGTAACCCCTTTCCATCAGGTGGGCCGTCAGCCTTTATTTTTTACTCCAGCTATAAAAAAATGACCTAGATTACATAAACCAATAAACCTTTATAGTAATATTACTAATCTACATGCAAATTCATATTACAAATTTCGTCGAATTATTGAATCTCACATTACTAATTAATTTTTTTTTAAGTTCTTTATATTTTTTATGTTTGAAATTTAATTACATTATTAGTATATTGAAATAATAATTAAAATATTGTGTTTTTTTTAATTAACTGTATTACAATTTTTCACATTACAAAATATTAAATTGCATGTAATGTTTACCTATAAGTACCTAATAGCTGCATTTGTCATGTTTCTTCTTATAAAGCTATGTAAATTCTTAGTGTATTAGTGCAAGTAATTAATAATAAACAAATAAATAAAAGTGACTGCGACAATTCTTGTGTGTTGCCATGGCTAATTTTACCTTCGCTAGAAGACGTAACGGGTATTTATGATAAGATATTTTGAATTAAAAATTAAGGTTGATATTTCTCAGAATTATAACATGCCCATGTCATGACATACGTATTGTGCCTTTTTAACGCGAGTCTAGGCGCGGGTATAAATAGTATATTATACATGTAAGGACTGTGGCAACATTATTCATGTTTACGAAGCTAGTCCTATTTTTAAAACTGTGGGAGTTTCCTACGGATGTTATATGAGCTTCCATTTGTTTACTGTAATGATCGTTTTCCGCGTATTTTCTTTTGTGAGACACGTGACCCCAGCACTAACTTGGAAATATAAATTCTAGTAAATTGTTATTATGAGCAGCAAAATATGATTTCCAACTAGCCTTTTTGCACTGGCTTGTTTAGACTAGTACCACCCTCGTAAAGCAATTATAGTATCACCATTTTAGGCAACATTATTATATTATTGTAACCTGTAGCTGCTACTTTGTTCGCTCTAGACATGGACTTTATATCTGAATGAATGAATGAAGACACTTTGTTGTTTTTCGTCAGCCAACCGTTGTTCACTGCTGGACGTAGGCCTCCCCAAGTTTGAGCCACCTATCCCAGTGCTCCACTATTCTCATCCAACCTCCACCGGCAACCTCGCGCAGATCGTCGATCCATCGGGCTGGAGAGCGTCCTACACTCCGTTTGCCGAGATACGGTCTACACTCTAGAACTCGTCTGCTACATCGGTTGCTTTATTGTTCAGTATAAATTAAAACTACGTATTGTACTTCCTTTTTACGAACGTATTTTTTGTATTGTAATGTTGAACTAAGAGCGTCCTTATGTTTAAAGAGATCTCTTCCAGGTAACCCCCTGAACTAAGGAAAATAAATACCTTTGTAGTCTGTAGTGGTTACAAAAATATAAAAAAGACTTCAAAAAAACTTAAAGAGAAGGACAGAGCATTAAATATTCAGTTCGTTTTTAAAAGGCAAAAGTGCCTGTGTATTCGTTTCAGCTGTTCACTGAAGAATAATGCATCGCACGTGCTTGCAATATTAAGTATTGTGCTTACAAGTTTGAGTGGGCGCTAAAGGACTTAAGTACGTGTTTGTATACTTTTTTTCGGTTGCATACATGCTTTATACTTTCTATAGGATTTAAGATAGTTGCATGCATGGCAGAAAATTTCAAAGTACATATTTATAGATAAATTAATTTAAGTTTTCTTTTAAAGTGCATATATATAAAACCTTTTTTGGAGAAGTTCGATATTTAAATTAAAGAGTGTACATAAAATATTTATGCCAACTGTCACTTGCTTTTGTCAGTTCGTTCGCACGTAATTAATTGATTTTTTGCAACGAGTTGCTAAAAACTCAAAATTATGGATAAAAGTGAGTCACGTGCGGTGATAAAATATCTCAGCTTGAAAAAATGTCTACGAAATAAAAAAAATCGGACACTCAGCAGACATTAGGAAATGATGCTGTACGTTATTCTACAATTGCGTACTGGGTGGCTGAATTTAAAAAGGTAGATCAAGCTGTAAAGATGACCCGCGTTCTGGGCGACCTTCAACCTCCGTTACGGAAAAAAATATCAAAAAGTTTGAGAATCTGGTTTTGGAAGCCAGAAGAATAATTATAAAACATATATCATAAAACTACGTTTTAATGGTTTTGAGCGCGGTAATTTATTTGATTTTTATTTTTCTGTCGTTTCGGCCACTTTTCAGTGGCCGTGATCACGGAAGGCAGAGATATCAAGTGTCAACGAGTATTGTTAAAGTTTTATTTAGCCTACCACCAACTTGTTAATTTTAATGATAACTTTTGGTACTGTTCAATCCATTTTAATTGATTCACTGAGATTCAAAAAAGTGTCAGCAAGATGGGTGCCACGAATGTTAACCGACGAAAACAAAGAGCAACGTTTGGAAACTTCTACGCGTAATCACGAAATGTTCCAGGGTAATTGAAATTATTTTTTTGTCGTCGCCTTGTCACTATTGATGAAACGTGGGTCCACCGTTTCAATCCTGAAACTAATAGACAAAACATGTCTTAGAAATGACCACCCTCTCCATCCATTAAGAAATTTCGAGTTGCTCCTCCCGCTGACAAAGTTATGACCTCAGTGTTTTGGGATAGTAAAATAATCCTTTTTATTGAATACATGCCATGTTGTTTCTTCACGATAACGCTCCCACTCCTCGATCGATAGTTGCGCTCAACGCTGTACTGGCTTCAATCTCCTTGACAACCCACCATATTCTTCGGATTTAGCCCCAAGTGATTTTCAGTTATTCCCAAAATTAAAAGAGGAAATTTGTGAAACTAAAGTTCACGATAATGACGCGGTTTTTCGAGACTCAAGAAAAACATTTTTTTCGCAAGGAATATTGAACTTACAAACACGTTATCCTAAATGCATTGCATTGAAGGTAAATTATGTAGAAAAATAAAAAATATTTTTTTTTTACATTTCTTATTATTGATTCCAAGAACTTTTTGATTCACCCTCGTACGTATTCTGATATGTAGAAATTCTTACGAGAATATAATCTTAAGTCACGGGAAAAGTTCATAATACGCATTGAAGCACCCGGGAGACTCAAAGCTTGTGGTAAGACAAACATAGTAAGGGTTCTATCATTAGTTATAGTGAATAGACACCCGTAAAATATTACCCGTCCCAAACTAGTTAATGTTTGACACTCGACGTTATTTATGAGACGCCACAGGAATAACGCACTACTTACAAAGATGTTATTTGGTATTTATTATAAACATATTTTTTGATAGGATAAGAACACAAATGAGTTATTAATGTATTTCAATTAATCGATAACAGCCTTATAGAAGGTCAGGAGCACTTTTAAATTATTAATTTGGTCAGCGAGTTGATATTAAAGTTATAAACTTACTTATTACTTGACTCCTGTGGTTGAAAAATGTAAAATGTGGTCAAGTGCGTCTCAGTTGTGCAGTGTCCGTTATGGCGACAAACATGTTGTAATGAAGTTGTATTTTACAAGCTTTTATTTAACTTGTAATTGATGTACATATGTATGTATGTATAAGTTCGGTTGGAATCTTGCAAGTTAAATTTGACCAACTTTTCGGTTTCCGATTGAGCTGAAATTTTGCACGCATATGTATATCGCGTGACAATGCAATAATATGGTATCATGGAGCTGATCTGATGATGGAGTCGGAAGGTGGCCATAGGAATGCCTTTACTAAACAAGATAGACCCGTCGTGTTTGGGCTTGTTTTACTTGTCTTGGCTAGCATTCTGCGGCTACATGATACTTAGGATCTCAAAATCTTGTATTTAAAAACCTTTTTTTTATTTTGTGACTAAATATATGTCACAAAGTGCCTCCTAAATTGTAGTTCTTTTGTCAGCGAGATATTTATTAGTATTATATTTTGCATCTCGAAAGAAAATGTATTTTCTTTCACAGCCCGATATATTCGTATAAGCTACCAATACATTAAGTTTTGTGTAAACCCAGGTCGTATATTTCACATCAAGTTTTTAAAGCTGATGTTGTCAGCCAATCGCAATTTATTGCTAGATATAAATCTTCCTAAAATTGCTCCACATATTAGGGATATGTGTATGTTAGGGTCTTCATTTTTCCTATTAAACTCCAATTGGCGACCTTTTGCAGGTCTTTTGGCCTGTTAGAATATTCTAAGCTTACCAAGGTTCATACCACTCCAGAACTTGCGTGCTCCACAGACCATCAATCCTCGTGATAGTTGTACAGCATCCATATCTACACGAGTGATTAATTATTATTATAGCAAAGGTTTTATAATTAGGAGAAAAGAAAACTCCTTCTCAAATAACACAATATAATAACTTTATATGTATAAATGAAGAGATCTATGCTAGAATAGAAGAGTATGGAAGGAAAATCAGTTAACGATTTTTTGACATATAAATTTTAAATATTTAATACTCTCAATTATTTGACAGTGATATTATCACAAATTATTTTTAATTTCTATTATCATTTATTATATTTATTTTAGTTAATATTGTTACAGATTTTTACTTGTTTGACTTAATATTTAATATGACGTGTAAAATTGATTAAATTTTACCTATACTAGTGTTAAGGCGTATAAATAGCCATAATACGTAGTACTATGATGAACCAGCGTTCGAGCCCAAAATTAATTACGGTGATTTAAAACAAAATATGCGATGCCGGGCAATCAAGACAACTCATATGACAACCACTGGAGCGGCTAAGAAAATATGCCCACTCACCTTATGATAGTACGACCGTCAGATCACCATAAGTGCACCACATCTTCGCCACGACACCAGACTCAAGGGGAAGCCGGCTTATAACTTATTCCCAGTCCCTCCACTTAATGCAACACTTATTAGTCTTTATGTATTGATTAAGGGCCGATTTTTTAATCACCAGATAGAAATTATTCGGTAAGTTTTAAATATTATTATTTATTGACGTGCGCCTGCTCAACGAGTACAGTAGCGACAAACGACGACGCGTATGTGTATGTAACGTACGAAAATTCAAAGAGTCCAGGCACCATCTACTAACGAGTGGGCAGCCGCAGTGACGTATAAGTGAAGTTATGTGTAAACTACCAAACATCGCTAGAGGGCGTCACCAACTAGATTTAAATATAATATCGCTACCGGCAAAATATAGATGTACACAACGATTAATCGTAACATGTATAACTTACCTATATTCGCTATAAATGAATTTGAATTTGGAAAATACATATTGTGCCGACCTCAAATAATTAGGAGAAGGTAAAATCAAATAATTGGAAGAAAAGAAAAGAGAGATGTATAAATGAATAGACGATTTTATAAACCGATAAATACAATACACATTGTCATTCATCGGAATTGCTTATATTGGAAATTTATCTAATCGTGTGTGAATCACGAATGAGGAGTTCTTCCGAAAATCATTTATACGTAATCTTTTGTGTCATAAGAAATCCAATATATCGCAGATATATTAAGCGATCTTCCTTATAACAAACAATGGCATATATCCAGTAACACACTCGATCACGTAACATGTTTTGTCGAGGGTGACAAGGCTAAAAATATAGACTTATAAGATCACAAAGGAATATAAATGTTTTTAGATACAAATAGATCAATTCACAGACATTTTTAATAACCTATAACTAAGAAAAGTCTGAAGGCCTAAGAGGTTGTTTTCCCAGATTCAAATGCTGAACAAGATAAGTAAGAAAATAAAATTTGAACTTTATGCTATGTCTTACAACTACCAGTATATCTGATTGACACGCGTCAATGTCACTAACCGACTCTCCAAAGGTGACCGCTTTAGGCTCTCTGTTTTTTTTTATTACTATGCATCGGATGTTGACAAATAATTTGCCCTCATCATCGTCAGATAATCGAATGCATTTCTGGACATAGGCCTATTCAAGTTTGCGCCACGTATCCCGGTCGCCCGCTTTTCTCAATTAGCTTCTATTAGAAATCGGGCGCAGGTCCATTAGCCTGATCATCATCTGAGCGTTAAATCTCAGTTGCGTTTAGAGCGTTCGCGCCGACGCCTAGAGTCCACTTTCCTACTTTTTCTTCACCACTTCGCGCGGTCTTCAGCATCTCTCATTTTTAGATAATTGGTACGCATGTCAAGCTTCACAACGTCAAGCCAGCATTTCTTAGGCCGTCACTCTGCGACCTGGACCCGACGAAGACTACATAATTAGACGTTTGCTCCCCACGTAATTAACTGGTCTCCATAAAGCGTGCCTGTACCAGCGTAAGCGCCTCTCTTGTAGTTTTCCCGCTATGTCAGGGCATCAAGACTACAGCGGATGCAAGAGTTCCTAACACGGCCATTCCACGTAACTCCACACATCCATCGCCACATATTCATCTCCATGACATGCAGCTCTTGCTTGTGTCGCTTAAGCACAACCTTGAGTTGTGTTCCGGCATTAGTGACCAGGTTCCAGTCTCCCTTAAGAGAGCAGCAGCGCATTTATAGCACCTTTGATGTTGCAAATGTCCATAGGCGATGGTAACCGCTTTCCATCATGTGTGTCGTCTGCCTGTCTGCTGAATTCCTGCAATTAAAAAAAAGTACATACAGAAGGACAGATGTAATAAAAGATTTATGGACATTTCATCTTGACCGGCATTTTAGGGGCCTATAGAGCATCAAACACCGGAAACAGGCCACTCCATAGCTCGCTGAGCGATTTTAAGCGTACTTTGACATAAACTGCACACACATACATCGTCAGCCATTCGCAGTCCACTGCTGGACGTAGGCCTCCCCAAAATGGCGCAACATAAACTGCATTGAATATTCAATTTCTATCTGATATAAGAAAAGTAGCAAATATGTGAAGATATTTTTATTATACTGACGTTTCAGTCTTTTTTCAGTAGCCGCTATCACGGAAGACATAGATGTCAAGTGTCAATGAGTAAGTATTGTTAAAGTTTTTATTTAGTCTACCGCCAACTTGTTCATTTTAATTATTTAGTTTTAATTTTTGTATAATGGTTATTATTTACTATGCGAGCCAAATCTAAAATGCCACCGCTTCGAAACATGTTGTGGCTTGAAGACAAGAAGGGACACAAGAAACTCTTCAGCAACATGCTTAGTTCTAATAATTTTATATAAGTAATATTGTTGTGGAATAAATACTTTTTGTTACAATTGTATAATACTGGCAGCTCAGTTTTTCACGTTGTTATAATTAAAAGACAATTGAGTTGCGATTCGAACGTAATGAAAAAATGGCGTTTTATTTTCGCTAGTCCCATTTTAATTTAAATATACATAATTTTGCCTCGTTCGGATCCATCACAAGTATTAAAATGGTTGGGAGGTAAACTTCGGAATAAAATTCAAATAAAATACCGAGCTTAAAATCGTTAAAACGTAGTTTTATTACACGATAAACAATTATATTATAGCCTTATTGCTTAATCTATTCCAGGCAACAAAAGTAACTCAGTTGATTTGTCTATCCGCTTCCCTATTGCCAATATCGAGAGTAACCACTACGTTCATTCATCAAAAACTTCATTCAAATGAAGTCCTTTTACAATTATAATTTATGTATATTAGTATAGATGATTTAAAAGTTGCAGCTTGAATATGACGGCAAAAGTTGAGTTCTCATAATTGCAATTTAATCCGTCTTACAAGATTTCGTTTTATGACAAGAGTTTGCAAGCGAGCAGACTTGACGTCTCCAACTTTTACTATCTTCAACAGGTTCTGTTATTAGAAAAGTTATATTTATTCATAGAATTTATTCATATCTCTCCCAACACTAGTTTGTGAGTTGACGTAAACAATTTTTTGCTTATATGTCTTCGCACGATTTGTTGATTTATCTAGTCTAAAATATTTGTGAGTTTAAAATACATTATTAGAAAGATTTCATAACTCCCATTTGCCGCTTCAAACTGTTAGGATGGAGTCTCCGTTGGGTCCTTTTAAAGAATCATAAATACTTTTACGTGCCTATAGGTTTTTTTTGGATTAGGTTTGCGTTAGATTTCTATCTCACCTGATGTTCAATGTAAAACTACGTGTTGTCCAGATAGTAGGGCAGATGACAATCGAACCTTTTTTATCTTTTTTTATTTTTTGACACTTTTTATCTTATAAAACAGAGTTTAAATCAAGACGACATAAATTTGTACAAGTGTAAAAAAAATCCTAAACATATATCTACAACGCTTAGTAGCCAAGTGGGAAGGCTACGAAGTACTGCATAAAGAAGGGACCAAGTACTATGAAACGCTGTGTTATTGTATTCTATCTCATTCTTTCGTAAACTTAGTTCTATACCTATTTTATGTGGTTGTCTCCTTTTAGAGCCACTTTTTCGTTTCATCGAGTTTCAAATTACAACGACTCTAAAGAAGTTTCACAACAAAAGAGAAACCGACTTCAAGAGTAACTAAAAAGCAAAAATAAGTATTTTCTAGAACATCTTAACATCGATGCCAAGTAGAACATAATAAACAACTTTGCAAAATATAGTAATTCTTATGTTTTACTTCGCACAGACTTAAAGATATTGTACAAAATATTTATATTTGCATTTTAGTTATTTTTAAACCTGTTTCTTTTTTGGTAGAATATTTTTATAGAGCCTGTTCTTATATGTAAACAATATTATAATTCATTGTAACATGTGTTATTTCTCTAATTGTCAAATCAACTCTCTCTCTAAAAATGAATACAATTGAATTTTGCTGTTGCCGCTGTCGTCAGCCAATCACAGTGTACTGCTGGACGTAGGCTCCCTAAGTTATCTCGGCACCACTCATCTCAGTCCTCCGCCCTCCTCATCCAACGCCCATCGGCGACCTTGCGCAAGTCTTGAGTCCATCAGGCTGGAGGTCGCCCGACACTACGTTTACCAAGGCGCGGTGTCTACTCCCGGACTCGTCTGCTCCATCGACCATCGGTCCTGCGACAAATAAATTGATTTTACGTAGTACAAATACGCAGACATAAACAATTTCGAATTAATATATTTTCATAACAAATCTTTCGTGGCAATCCAAAATCTCAAATTTCAATTAACTTGCATGAAATAGAACAAAGAACGGTAGGTAACAAAATCTAAGTTTGTTACAGTTTGTTTTTGCAAGAGAAACTCGCTCTTAAGTTTATTTTCAAGTTTGGATATAACTATAACTAACTTATGACCAACTCGTATATTACTCTCAGTCAGTTTATTGTGCTAGCATAAGTAGAATCGTACGTAATTAAGTTTATGACTTTGACTCATGTACTGCAAAATTTAATTTGTCTAGTATGCTCACGGGAGTCGTGTTAGAGCTTCGTTTTATTATCTCCTAAAATTCTATACGTCCTTTGATAATTAATTATCTATATTTTAGCCAATTTCCCGTTCTTTTATACCCTACTTCAAATCGTTAAAGAAGTTTACCAGCGCGGTTTTTCAAAGCGCTATAATATTAGGGGCTTTTTAAAAAGGGTGTTAGCAGATTCTTAAAATTCAAACAAGGTATGTAGCGGCTCGGCTGCCTTAGCGTTGTAGACTATTGCCATCGGCGGCAGTAGCTACTTACTATCAGGTTTGTGTGCCTGTTTGCTTGCCTTAAAGTCTTAAAAATGTATCTTTTCAATTTCATAATTATTTTATCAATGCAATTTTTCCCGTTAGATCTAAATTAAATTTAAAAAGTAGATAATAAAAAATGCAGGATTACTCAGACCAAACGTCCTGGTGATACTAGATCGCTTATTGCATAAATTTTGTATTTGTATCCAGCTGCAACAGTTCTGTTTTTTTTGAACATTGAATTTATAGTTTATGCCCATTATTTAAAAAATATACTTATGTTCCACTAAATTTGATAGTTCTCAGATCATTCGATTCCACTCGAGCTAACTCCGCCGTGCTAATTCGAATCCTTGACATGTGTTAAATTTTAGGGCATACAAATTTCAAGTCGCTCAACGGGCTATTGAGAGAGCTATGTTGGGTGTTTCTTTTATGGATAGGATTAGAAATGAGGATATCCGTAAGAGCACCAAGGTAACTGACATATCTCGCAAAATTGGCACGACAAAATGGCAGTGGACTGGTCACGTCTGTCGCAGGATCGATGGCAGATGGAGCAGACGAGTCTTGGAGTGCAGATCACATCTCAGTAAACGTAGTGGCGGACGCCCTTCAGCCCGATGGACTGACGACTTGAGCAAGGTCGCCGGTAGGCGTTGGATGTGGAAGGCGGAAGACCGTGATGAGTGGCGCCGACTTGGGGAGGCCTACGTCCATCGGTGGACTGTGATTGGCTGTCTACTACATGTGACAAACAAATGCCACAGGGAAACCATAATGATTACTTTTAAATACCCTGATGAGAACGGAGTCAAGAATCTAATGCGAAGAAAACAAAGCAAATGTGTCTTTCATTTATCTATAAGAATTACCAAGCAAGTTCAAATTGATGAATATTTATTGCAAACTTCTTTTGCAGCAACGCAATTTGTACTCTTCTACCTGCGAGCTTAGACGAACAAAAGTACAGACGGAGCCTACTTGAGTTAAACCATCAAAAGTGAAACTTTTTTTTAATTTTGTATTTTTAGTGTAGTATACACGTAGTTGGCGTATGAGTAATAGTAATATATTTACTGGAAAGTATTCTACCTTGATCCGTACTAATTCGATTATGTATTACTAAGTTCTTGACTTCCTATTCCCAAATATGCTTCCTTCAATCCACTTCACTCTAAGAACTCGGGACCCTAGCTAGGTACCTATTTTGTTCGCCTGAGTTTGCAATTTGTAGAACATTAACAAAGGAGCTATTCGTAGATATACGAAAACTTAGAGCAATAATACGTATTTAATCTGGTTCACTGCAATTGTTATTGCATGAGCATTAAAGATATGCAAAACATCAACAAAGTCATTGTACGTTATGACAATAGGTAGACGGGACATTTTTATCTCACGTGTGGCATCAAGCTCATGTATTAACTGCATTCAAAGTTGTCGATTTCTTGTTTGACGAGCTTAACCTATAAAAACACGTATAACAGTATCTCTAAAAAAACCTAAAATCTAATTTAAAATCTGTCTTGAATAAAAATCTATTTATTGTGTAGTACGTTCACTGCGTTAGGGTAAATATTTTCCCGTATGCGACTCTCCTCCATCTATGCGGCAATTAGCTATTGTTGTCTTACCCCCGGCGAGGAAGTGAATATTTTAAGTTCTCATGCAGTGCCGTGCACCTAGTTGAGATATAATTATATTTTTGATATCCGTTTTTCAAATATATTTTATTTAATTGAAAAAAATGGGCGGAAATTATTTTAATGTAATGTGTAGAAAGCAAATTATTTTCATTTGTTGCACTACGGGAACTATTTTGGTCGTAAATAATGAAACCCGTTCCCGCATACAAGCTCTATGGGATGATTTAATAGAAACTCTCCGCACCCCGTGTTCGGGCTCTACCGACTAATATAAATAAATTCTAAATACTTCTGCGTTTTTTGTATACTGAGCCTTGGGTGGCAAACAAATTCAATACTTAACCCTTATTTACACAAACCAACCGCCTAGCTGGGCAGATTACACGTGCTCTACGGATTTTCACTTTATATGATAATAACCTGCGCACCACAGCAGCCTTTGAGATTTTTTCTAGTGGGTGTATAAAAACACCCCTTTGAATTTTATAAACTGACATTTTGCAAAGATTTCACGTGGGAATAAAATCACTACGTATTTATTTTTGTTGAGTATTTCTATTGGTTTTATTGGGTTTGAGATGTATATAGCACCAAAGATTTTCACAACGAAAATCTTTGGTGCTATATACATCTCGGATAATGTTAATGTTACTGACTGTGCCGCGCACAGATATAGCGTAGTATATATAGTATATTTGTAGTGAAGCAGATGTATGAGTATATGTAAATGTATATACTGTTACGACCTAGACGCCGACAAAGACAAATTCACACCTGCATACCTGTAGAAACACATTTTATTACCTTTCGGCATTTGGACTTCTTTTGTTTACTTTGTATTTAAAATTTGTGATTATAAAACAGCCCATTGTGTATTGTAATCTTTTATGGCAGCCATTAGCCAGGTGTGTCGGATTTAAAGTACAAACTGATTCTAGAAAATTCGGCCCATGTGGCCGGGCAGACATATTGCATCTGTGCAGTATAAAGCAATGCCTCGATTGAGGGAGGAGGCAGTCTAGCGAGAATCACGAGCGAAGCGAGACTTGTGTACATTCGGTAATCTATTTAGTGACGGACTTTGCGCGTGTTATTGAATTACGATCTTCTGCATTACGTTTGGACTTGTTGCGTTCGGTTATATTTGTACCTGTGTTATAAGTGTTTGTATAGTTCTAATAAACTTTATAATAATTCCAACGGCATTTTAATTCGAGTCTCACACTCGTAACAATACATTAATGTAACTAATAATTAATGGCGTTATTTTTAATGCCATAACCAAACGCATTTGGCCCTAGTCATTAACAGTAAAATTATCCCAGATGGAATAGGGACATAAGAAGAATTTATTATGCAGTGTGTATATACTAAAATACAAGAAGTATTTTAATATACTATCCGATAAAATTAACGGATTAAGTTAACGGGTAGTAGGTACCTAAGGCAAATGAACGGGCGGTATGATATAGGAACCGGCCATTAATATATCAAATATTTTTTCTGATTCAACAGAATTTTGTCTAAATATATTTAACAAACAGAACACAACATGTTACATCGCCAGAGGGCTGTAACGAGTTCTGTAAGCTAAAGTTGCCCTCAGAATTTATGATAAAACACAAACAAGTAGAATATAAAGCAATTACGTCCTCGTGTAACGAGGAAGCCTTGAATTTTTTCATATCTTATTTTTAAGTAGAGATTCGTGGCGCAGACATACAACCCTCAATGAGAGTTACATGTTTGTGCCATTTGCTGTTGAGATGCTTGTACCATGGGGTCCCGAAGCCATGAGCCTCTACAAAGATATTTCAAAAGGACTTATTGACTCTTCAGGAGATGAGAGGGCTATCAAATCCTCGAATAACGGAGATCTAGGCTTAGTATTCTATTGTTACAACTCAGATCCCGACAAACACAAAATCCACCTGCATATCTGAAATAAAACACGTTTATTACCCGTCGGCATTTGAACTAATCATTGACACATTAAAAACATTGAAATTCTTTTATGGTCGTCTTCTTTTGTTTAATTATTGGCATACGGCCTATTGTTGTATTGTAATCATTAGCCAGGTGTTACGGATTTAAAGTACAAGGTAATTCTAGGAAATTCGGTCCACGCTGCCGGGCGGGCATATTGCATGTGTGCAGTATAAAGCATTGGCGCGATTGAGGGAGGGGCATTCGAGCGAGAACCACCAGCGAAGCGAGACGTGTGTACTACAATCGGAAATCTAATAAGTGATGGACTTTGCGCGTTTTATTGAATTACGACCTTCTGCATTACGTTTGGACTTGTTGTATTCGGTCATATTTGTACCTGTGTTATACGTGTTCGTATAGTTCTAATAAACTCTGTAGTAATTCTAACGGCATTTTATTTCATTTGAGTCTCGCACTCGTAACAATATTTAACAAAAGAGAAGAGTCTTGAGAGACTATGAGTAGAATACAATACAAATAAGTTAAGTTTCTTTTATTGTATTAGATTATTTGTTGTAAATAGACCATAAAGTAATATTATTATTATAGAAGTATAGAAATATAGTAACTAAATACAGTACGTTATATGGTTAGTTATCAAAAGGTAACTAATTGTTTGAGTCCACTTTTTGTTTCTATGTCTATCTTTTTATCATAGCTGGTTATCTACAGCAAGATCTGGATTCACGTTACTGAAAGGAGACCCAACAATTTTATCTAATATCCACGACGTAAATATAGTGACTCATTAACTCTTCAGGTGATCAGAAGACTGGTGGCTACCTCGGACAACGGATCAGTATGAAGATCCAGCGAGGAAACGTAGCCAGCCTTCTGGACACCTTACCCATAGAAGACGGTGATCTAGGCTCAGTATTCTACTTATAGTCTTGAGGAACTATGTCTACAATACAATATAAATAACTTTTTTCGAATTTTTTCTATACTTATTTTAAGTTACGAAAAAATTCACCAAATCACTTCCAAATTATTGACATGAAATTAATTCTTCAATTTTTATCAAAACAGGCTAAAAAATATCTACATCTTTATAAAAGAGAGAGAAATAATTAGGTTCTTTTAAATACTACTCTATTTTATTCACAAAAAATAATAATGCATTTGAAAAACTACCGCGTCTATTAAGTCCCTGTTATCGCCCGAAAAATCCTCAATGACATTGGTGTCGCGACAAGCCTTAAGTAAATATTGATTAACCACAAATTCTTCTAGTTAATTAAAGCTTTTGACATTGTTAATTAGTTAGCGGGAAAGCTCAATTTTAGTTGCTTTCATAAGTCACATTTTAATCAGGTTACATCAAAGAGGTGTTAATTATATTATCTCCTTTAAATATTAAGTTCATTAAAATTGAAATGTAAACAATTAATTTCTTAAGAGCTATAAGCCAAATTTAGCTGCACTTTAAATATTTTTGACACGCACAAAGGAGATCTGGGATTTGGGCTAAAGATTTATAATGAATATATGAATTTAAAAAAAAGCGTTTATATATATTTCTTACAAAATGGAAAATATTAGCCCTAAATTCTTTCTGGAAGATGAGAAACCTTAAAAATAAGGTCACAAATAGAAATGGTTATCGATTTATATAATCGATTTATGTGAATGAATTTCAACAAATAATAATATTAAAATACTTACATCACGCCATTATTTCATTCAAAACAACGTAATGCCACTACAATTATAAAATATATATCAACAAAATAAAATAAATCTCTAAATCACTGTCATCTTTTTACATCAATCTAGGCCCAAGAGTGTATGAAAGCGTCTCCTTTAAACACTTCGCGTTACTGCTTAGACCATTCAACCAGGTCTAAGCGTTACTGCGATGAGAGTTACCAAAATTATTAAAACCTTATCACCCTTAATCAGGAATGCTGTAAAAAAATACATTCGGATTCTTTAGCTGGGTCACGCTTAGTCTCAATACTGGATCGATAAATTAGTGTAGTATATAATGCTGTTACTGGCTTAAGGTTGATAGTTCAGCTAAACATGCTCGCTGTTTTTTTAAGTAACTGGTGACACATCAGCTGAAATTACGTAGCGTTCGGCGTAATGCCTTTCATCTAGCGGACATTTCTATGAGAATGCATTTTGAATAGCAATCCACACATCATCCAATGCATTACGCGAACGTAATAAAACCATTTTATGTACAGTCGTTGTTTAAAAAAGTGCGTCAGTTTTCAAATTGATTCATTTAACGTTCCGCGAGCACATATTATCTTTTCAGACTAAGTCACAGAACAGACTGTGTCTTTTAAAATTATTTAAATCAAAGTTGTTTGATTTCCTATCTTGTCTAAGAAGATCTCTTAGAGATGTAAAATCTTTTTATTGGTTTTAATTAGGGATGGGCCGAATGTGGTTTGAACCGAATAAGAACTTCGGCCGAACATTCGTTTAAAACAAAAAATTGGGCTGAAATTAGGCCGAACTTCGGTTTGATTTCGCCACACTTTCTCAAGAGCAAGACACCGTGACCTGTTGACAACGTTAACTTGATAACACCGAATTTTTGCCTTTTTTACACCATAATAAATAATAATAATAATAATAATCGGCAGACAAACACACACATTGTATATACCCAAATTAAGCAAGTTACGCTTGTGTTATGGGTAACATACAACGGACTACTCTGGGGCCGATCCCAGACACCCAGACCATAGTAAATAACGGAGAAAATACGTTTCCGAAATTTACTATACCAGGAATCGAACCCGGAACCTCTGCGTTGCAGTGAGGTACGCCGGCAAAGGCTTAGCCCACTCAACCACAGAGGCCGTCAAGTTCATAACCTGCCTCTAGTAAATTTTAAGTATGAGTAGATGGATAAAAGAATAGATGTTTAGACCTTTGATTGAAAAATAAATCACCATTTCATTTTCATAGTTTAATTCGTAAAAAGTGATTTCAATCAAAATTAAAGTTGTAATTGCTGATGTCCTTTAGACGTGTTTTTTTTATTTCAAGTTACGCATTATAATTAAGCAGTTGCACCACTTACTGATGTTTCTTAGAAGAATAATAAGTTTATTTTATTTTTGTTTTAATTTGATGTCTATTTAATTATGCAAAGATTCAATCAAGAATGAATGAATGAATGAAAACACTTTATTGTTCACCAAAAATTAAAACTACGTTCGTAAAACTAAGTATAATAAATGTTGAACAAAGGGCGGCCTTATCGCTTAAAGAGATCTTTTCCAGGCAACCCCCTAAAGTAAGGAAAAAAATAAGACAACCGTGGCGGTGAAAACAATAAATAATAAGAAACATTCCAAGAATAAGTAAATAAATAAATAATAATATACTTTATATACTATACAAAAGTAAGATATATCATGCTATATATAGCATCAGCAGCATGTTTTAGACTTGCGAGGATCAAGGATATTTAGTAACCATCAGTTTAAAGGACAATATGGATTTAGCTTGTCTGATGTTGAGTGGCAGGAAGTTCCATAAACGGACAGCCTGTACCGTGAAAGAGTTATTAACGAAGGAAGAAGTGTGTACAGGTGTCATTAAGGAGAGATTATTACTAGAGCGCAAACAACGGGGATGAGAGCGATGTAGAAAATCAAAATGTTCCTTTAAATACGGAGGAGTACAAGGATCACAAAGGATATTATACAAAAGAGAGAGTAAGTGAACATTCCGCCAAAGGCGAATAGGTAAGCATTTAAGCTTCTTGCGATATTCGGAAACATGGTCATATTTGCGCAACCCAAATATAAACCGTATACAGACATTTTGAAGTCGATCGAGCTTGTTCAGTTGTTCTTGTGTTAAGTCGATATAACTGGCATCAGCATAATCAAGTATGGGTAATAACAGAGATCGGGCAAGCATTACTTTAGTAGCAGTAGAACTACTTTTAAAAGAACTAATTTTAATTATTTTTTATCACATTGAACCCTAAGGTTTACATGTTTCCTAACTAAAATAAATTACCAAGAGTATATAGATGTCAATTTTTATATTACGATTATGATAGATATGATCTATGAACTTCAGTCAAAATAGTGCAAATAGGTATTTTACTTTTTCCTTACACCGAATGTTCGGCATTTAAACCGAATTGCAGCCGACTGCTTCGTTCGGCTCAAGCTGCCGAAATGCCGTCAAACCGAATGTAAAACGAATTTCGGCCCATCCCTAGTTTTAATAATTATAATAAGCATATTGCTTATATCTTCTTTGTTTGAGATGATTAAAACTATTGTTAATCATTATGTCATTGTCAACGTTGCAATTTTCTTTTTTTACGTTTCTATATTTTATAAACGTAACATTTATTAAAATGTTGGCAGTACCTACTGATTCTTATACTCGTGCAAGCAAAAGTCGACTTTAAAGTGACGAACCTTTTCATACCACGATTGTACATGCTCCGATACTTTTACGGATCTAATAGTACAAAATTACACGTGCCTACACGTTCACGTTGCACGTTCATGTTGCCTACACTTATAATATTAATACTTTAAAGGAATATGTGGTATTATATAATACAATAAGATGTTTGGAGAAATGTTTCGTACTATACTATTTATTCTCCATTTCGTAACGTTTGGTGTATCCTATCAACTGAATACTAAGACCGATATTCAGTCGCTGAAGTATCGACACCGCACCTTCAGCAGGTGTGTCATTATTATACTAAATCTGCGAATATCCGCTTCAGAAGCTCAACTAATTAGAAAGACGTTCTTGACATAATCGTTACTGTATAATCTGTATAGTAGAGAAATTAATATTGTTTGAAGCAAGAAAGATAAATTATTATTTATCAAGAGGTTCCTGTCTCTGGAGCCCAAACCACCGGTAGTTTGGACCCCCGGACCCGCTGCCAGTGAGCTATAATATTCTATATTTTTTATAACATATTGTATTTTGAATGTTGTTTTATAAAAGAATAATATATTTTATGTATTTTAATATAAAAAAAGTTTTATGGTGTTTTTGTAAATGTAAATTTTTTGGAAATGAATAACATAGTCTATAAACCTCCCACTGCTGGGATGCCCCTTTTTTTAAGGGAGGAACGCACAGTACGCCCGCCATTCTTATTCAAGGTGGATTGACACATCTCGTATATACATACCGATGAGAAGACTTCATCACGATGCTGATGTTTTCAATCACTGTCAACACGTAGTAATGATGTGTTTTTTTTTATTGCATAAGTTCAGCAGACAGGCAGACGGCCCACTTGATGAAAAGCGATTACTATCGCCTATGGACATTTGTCACACCAAAGGTGCTACAAATGCGCTGCTGCTCTCTTAAGGGAAACTGGAACCTGGTCACTAATGCCGGAACACAACTCAAGGTTGTTATGGCGACATACTCTAGACCAGGGGTGGTAGCCATCCAGTCGGGCAAATGCCCTACCACCTGACTGTGGGTTGTTTTCTCGCCTCTTACGACAGGCCGCCCGGCCGCAGGAAATTGTATTCTTTTTCCGTTCTGAACGGATGAATGTAAAAAGATTATTGAAAGTAGATGAAGCGAAAGTTACTTGTCAGGATCCTCGCAAGTGGAGGTCCATCATCTCTACCTTCCCATGGAGAAGAGGTATGATAATATGATACATAGACATATCATCAAACCTGTTCCCCACTGGGGTATGTTACTAGTTACGATACTCATATCGTAACTATAACAAAATATTATTAAAACTTAAATTTACAAAAGTGCTATCATAGTTTGTACGTATGTATATTACTATTTATACTTTCTAAGACAACCATGAAGTATATTTTCTCCTTTAATGAGATCAACTATCAAAGCGCCTTGTCGCCTCTCGCCCGAGCGACGGTCTTTTTGATTTACATTAATTAATGCCTAAAATTCGTAAGTCATTAAAAATTCTACCGACAGAAACTCAATGCCGCATTTTAACAAGAAATTATCGTGAAGAAAAAGTAAGAAATCTTTTTTTTCTTAGTGTACATACTTTTTACAGTTTTTTTTATTGCCTGCAGCAGGCAAACAGGCGGACGGCCCAGGAAGGTGGTTACCGTTGCCTATGGACGTTTGTAACACTAGGGGCGTTGCATACGTTCTAGAGAACCGTTGCGTAGTTGAGAGTGGGAGCTCCAAGAAATGAGGGTGAACAAGCGGTAGAATACGCAGAGGGATACAAAGTCTCTCCGAAGACCAAGCGATTTCGACAGTTTCGTAATTTTAACGTGGTGAAGCCATGTTGAAATCATTACCTAGATTACAACTCTTAGGGCCAACTCCATCGATCTGATACCACGCTCACACGGAGTACCGTTTTGAAACGGTAGCCTTGAGATAATCGTATTTCGTACGACGAATGCGAGCTCCAACTTCCAATGGCCCACTTCTCCTTCCACCTATCCCAGCCTCCCTTTTTTTGTTGTTGTTGAAACAGAGGGAATACGTTTCGTACTATACCGGGCCCTTAATGGGGGTTAGACCAAAGCGGCGAAAGTTAGACCACACGACTGGAAAGTGGTGTAAGAAAAGCGCCGCCGGCATGTGTGGAGTCTCAGCTGGTAAAGTCGTTCCCAATATGCTACTACTCTACTAAACCTTCCTGCATCCCATGTGTCTGGACTTGTAGTAGGAAGAGCATGAGACTTAGAACGTAGATACGGTCATGCTCATCTGCGTATCAAGGCCTGAGAGTGCCCCGGGAAGAGGAGCAAACTCACTTCGTCAACAGAGGTTAGTTCCAATGCGCACTCCGGACACCCGACTGACGTTGTTACCCGTGAGTCGCTTGCGCACCTCTCTCCCTATCCCAGCTTCCCTATGCCATCCCCCTATTCCAATCCCATATCCCACCCCTTCTATCCCATTCCTCTTTAACACTCTCTATAATTACTTTCCATTAGTTGTGCCACAGGTAGACCTGTATGCCAGCTTCGCAATAAAAAAATACAAAGTATACTTAATTAAAGTAAACTATTGAAAATTATTGTGTATAGATCAATTTTAATACGGCACACTACACACACACACACATTTTATGTCCCCAATCTAAGCAATAGACGACGGACCACTCTGAGGCCGATCCTAGACACCCCGACCATAGTAAATAACAGAAAGTTCATTTGCGAAATTTACCATGCCAGGAATCAAACCCGGAGCCTCTGCGTCCCAGCGAGTTCGACCGGCTAAAACTTAGTCCGCTCAACCACAGAGGCCGTTCCGTCAAAAGAAGAAGAACATATATGCGAAACAATTAAACAAAGCAAAACACGGCCGTGCTAAGACATATTGTAATACTTGCAACAACTCAGAAGGGTTTATGGTAGTAAAAGAACAGCAACTGGTCACAATACTTTATAATCAGCGAACCTTACGGTTTTAACTTATTAAATATACTAACTTTTTACACTCTACAAGCATTTTAGAACACCTCGCCATCCCTCTAACAATTTTACAGTAAGAAACTTAGCATATTGGCACAACCGATGGCGTATTGATGTCATTGATGAACTATTTTAATTAAAGGATTATTTATGCATGACAAGAATTTAATACATTACTATTTGGAAATTCCAGATAATATTTATACAAGATATTATATAAACCTTATACTTAAAATTTTACATGTAGTAAAACCAACCGAACACAGTACAAATCTATCGCGTCTGCCGACATGAAAACAAAATGTAGTGAATACCGTCTATATACAATTGAGATATTTTGAATTATAATCTGTACACAATCAGTACATTATAAAGACAAACATTCATACACAAAATTATGTTAAATTATAGAGAATTACCTACTCTATACAAAACAGGCGCTAATCACAGAATAAATAAAAGTATAACATTACTAGAGTTTACCCCGCGGCTCCGCCGCGCGTCAAACTCTAGTGCGTACCTCTTGTTTTAAGAGCAGGCGTTAATACAGGATATATTGTGTTGTATTTTTATGTTGGTGCTATTTGCTCTCGGAAGATTTACTTCATTTTATATCGCAAACTATCCCATCTACCGGGATGAATAGTATCTATGTCCATTTTCGGTATTCAGACAGACAGATCGAGTGAAAGTCGTATTTTTTTAAAGATTATGAATTTTTATATCTATAAACTTGATAAATGATTGGTCCCCCATACAAACTTTAATACCCTATTTCAACCCGTTCTAGTTTTATTTATATAACTAAATATTGTGTAAACTACACAAACGACCAAAACTACCAAACGTACTAAAACTGCCGAAACTACCAAATCTACCAACCAAAACTACCAAATCCACCAACCAAAACTACCACAACTACCTAAACTACCACAGTTACCAAATCTACCAATTACAACTACCACAACTACCAAAACTACCACAACTACCAAAACTACCACAACTATCAAAACTACCGCAATTACCAAAACAACTGAATCTACCAAATCTACCAACGAAAACTACCATAACTACCAAATCTACAAACCAAAACTACCACAACTACCAATACTACCACTATTACCAAAACTACCACAACTACCAAATCTACAAACCAAAACTACCACAACTATCAAAACTACCACAACTACCAAAATAACCGAATCTACCAAATCGACCAACCAAAACTACCAAATCTATAAACCAAAACTACCACGACTATCAAAACTACCACAACTACCAAAATAACCGAATCTACCAAATCTACCAACGAAAACTACCATAACTACCAAATCTACAAACCAAAACTACCACAATTACCAATACTACCACAACTATCAAAACTACCGCAACTACCAAAACAACCGAATCTACCAACCAAAACTACCAAATCTACAAACCAAAACTACCACAACTACCAATACTACCACTACTACCAAAACTACCACAATTACCGAAACTACCAAATCTACAAACCAAAACTACCACAACTATCAAATCTACCGAAACTACCAAATCTACAAAACAAAACTCCCGCAACTACCAAAACTACTACAGCTACCAAAACTACCACAACTACCGAAACTACCAAAACTACCACAACTACCGAAACTACCAAATCTACAAACCAAAACTACCACAACTACCAAATCTACCAAAAGTACCAAATCTACAAAACAAAACTACCACAACTACTAAAGCTACCAAAACTACCACAACTACCAAAACTGCCAAACAAAACTACCAAAATTACCTAAACGACCAAATGGACCAAAATAAACAAATTGATGAAAATGGCAAACCACAAATAAAAAACCTATCCTAGTTTCCGGGATAAACTTTACATAAATCTATCCCAAAATCTATCCCAGTATCCGGGATGAAAAGTATCCCTTGGCCACCCTCGGTATTCAAATTACATATGTACCGAGTATCAGCCAAATCGGTCCAATAGCCTTTCCATAAAAGGATAACAAACAGAGAGACAAATATACTTTTATCCCGGAAACTATCCCATTTTCCGGGATAAAAAGTATCCTATGTTCATTCTCGGCATCGAAAATATATATATACTGAGTTTCAGCCAAATCGGTCCAGTAGTTTTTACGTGAAAACGGAACAGACAGACAGACAGACAGACAGACAGACAGACAGACAGACAGACAGACAGACAGACAGACAGACAGACAGAGTTACTTTCGCATTTATAATATTAATAGGGATTATTCAATTAAGGAAATGGCCGATCGTATCGTTTAGAAATAAGAGGGTACATAACAAAATTAACTTTAAAGGAAACTTGACTAGAACAACTATGTTACTAAATAAGTGAAACAATACATTCCAAATTATGAAACCGATGAACGATGTGAATGCCGCAGCGTTAACCGCTTACTAATTTCAGTATTAAAAATAAATCAGCAAATGCTATTATAGAATCAAATTTAATATAAATTTTCTATGGCCGTTAAATAAGAGCTTTTCTATGTAAATAAAAGATTTATAGCTATTACCCAATAGAGAATTTTTATTTTATGGCCGCCGTTACGCCATTAAGGGAACGTGATTGGAGGTACGGACAAAATATTGTGTTAAAAATCCTTCAAATCATTATTTATTTCTACGTAAAGAAATTTAAAAAAATATTGTTACGAGTTTAGCGGGACTCGAATTAAAATGCCGTTAGAATTACTATAGAGTTTATTAGAACTATAC
The DNA here is from genome assembly GCA_019925095.2 of Dendrolimus kikuchii. Taxonomy (NCBI): domain Eukaryota; kingdom Metazoa; phylum Arthropoda; class Insecta; order Lepidoptera; family Lasiocampidae; genus Dendrolimus; species Dendrolimus kikuchii. The sequence continues at coordinate 11,791,717 of CM034407.1, forward strand.
AAACACGTATAACACAGGTGCAAATATAACCGAACACAACAAATCTAAACGTAATGCAGAAGGTCGTAATTCAATAAAACGCGCAAAGTCCGTCACTATTAGATTCCCGAATGTACGTACACACGTCACGCCCATATCGTAGTTGTTGCTCAACTGACCCCTCTCTCAATCAGGTCGTCGTTTTATACTTCACTAATGCAATTGTGCCCGCCCGGCAACGTCGACACAATTTCCTAGAATAAGCTTGTAATTTTAATCCGCAACACCTGGCTAATGATGCTCCTTAGCGAACAATAGGATAAGAGGCGGTTCTTCACAATAACTTAAAAACTAATGGCAATAAATAAGTGAACAAAAGAAGACGATCATCAAATAATTACAATTAGTTCAAATGCAGACAGGTAATAAAATGTGCTTTTACAGATTTGTATGTGGAATTTGTCTTTGTCGGCGCCTAGGTTGTAACAATATTTATGAAAGAAACATTGAAATGAGTTGTCACGTACAGTGTTTAAATAGAAAACCTTTAGTAACGGTTTTTAGTATTTTATTTAAGCCCTACTTCATTTTTTTACTTATTTAGGGAAAGTATTTTCTTTGTAGGTAGTAAAAATGTAGTTATTTCAAGGATAACATCAAGTTTCTTAATATTTTAACCATAATTAATGTTTTCCCTGCGCTTATGCCGCGGGTCAAGGCCTAAACCTATGGGCTATTATACTTACATAAAAACTTAATTACTTTTCTATATCTATATACATATAACAAAACTGCACAGGTCGAATTTCTGTACAGTGAAAAAAAATGCTAAAAACCGAATCAGAGGAATGTAAGAAGTGAAAAAAACTAATTTAGATTTTTTTCAAATTTTTTGTTTCTCTGTCTGTTTGCACGGGCTAATCTCCGAAACGACTGGACCGATTTAAATGAAATTTTGTATGGTTGGTTTTTGTCCCTGGTCAACATGTAGGACTTTTGGTCCCGAAAAATTAAAGAGTTCCCGTGGGATAGTCAAAAAAACTTACTTAAACAGCTTATTATACAACTTATGCACCTAATTAAGTATTGATATTGATGGTATCATCACACAATGTTTTATTGTGTGATGATACCAGCATTTATACATAAAAAAAATGTATACATTAATATTAATTAATATTTAATATTTTTAATATTAATATATAAAGCTGAAGAGTTTGTTTGCTTGAACGCGCTAATCTCACGAACTACTGGTGTGATTTGAAAAATTCTTTCATTGTTAGATAGCCCATTTATCGAGGAAGGCTATAGGCTATATATCATCACGCTAAGACCAATAGGAGCTGAGCACCAATGAAGAATGGTTCAAAATCGAGGGTTTTTTTAACTATTCGACGCGGACGAAGTCGCAAGCATAAGCCAGTATAATATATATATAAAACTTCATTGAAAAAATATCTAACTGTCGATGAAAACCGCTTCAAAATCCGTTGTGTAGTTTAGGAGTTAATGGATATACCTATATATAGTCGTGTGTATCCACTAACTCCTATAACTAATAATGACTTTACGCAGTCGCCGGTAGGGGCTGGACGAAGACGAGAGGGAGACCGGGATATTTGGCGCATACTTGGGGAGGCTCACGCCCAGCAGTGGACACTGATTGGCTGAAGAAGAAGTGGATATACAAACAGATGCGGAAAGCGACTTTATTCTTTTTTTTTTACTGTTTGAGTTCAGCAGCCAGGGATGACGATCCACCTGATGGGAAGCGATTACCATCGCCTATGAACATTTGTAACATCAAGGTGCTAACAATGTGCTTCCGCTGTCTAAATGGAGACTGGGATCTAGCCACTAATGGCGGAACACAACTCAAGGTTGTTATGGCAGCATACTCTAGACCCTACCACCTGGCTACGGGTTGATTTGTCGCCTCTTACGACAGGCCGACCGGCCGCATGAAATTGTGTTCTTTCTCCGTTCCTGCACGGATATATTATGATATGTGGTGATGCGTTATAAGATGATAGGAATAATATGAAACACTCACTTCTTTGTTGGGTTTGCTGGTTCGTTTTTGAATTTAGTATTTTTCGTTACACGTTAACTTTAAGCGGTAGCGTTGCAAGACTCATGACATTCTTGACAGATACGGAAGCGCAGCGCCATAGACATTGTTTCTTCCCATTGTGCGTCTCGTTCGCGCAAGTGTTGTGGCGGATAGGACAGACAAGGAGAGAGGACAATGGGAGGATATCAATACTTTTTTTTCTTTTCGCGGTTACGTGTATGGCGCCAACAATGTGTTTTGTATGTGTTTGTATCCTATGTAAAAAGGATTATTCTCTTGTTATTTAGTTCTAGATTTTAATATATTTTGCTTAGTTTGTAATTTATTTTTAGTTTATATTGTACTTTTAAAGCTTTTAACTATGTTAATAGGTACTATTTAAACAATAATTTATTGTACAATAAAATGAAGTTTCTTAAAATATAAAAATCCAAGGCCAACACTGTACATGCACTTCCTCACAACACCAGCATGTAACAGATACACTCTACATTAGTATAAGTTTAGTATTCAAATTAGAATAAATTAATATAATAAGTTATTCTTAAGGTACACCAAAACACAAAAATTACTACATATAATGTCACATACACTAACAAAAATAAACAATAAGCGTGTATGGGAGTCTCAAATTGTTCATAGAAATTAAGTAGTAAAAAAGGGTACGGAACTCGAGTCCATAGAGATATTAATAATAATTTTAAAAAAATATGTACATATATATATATAAATCAGCTAATTTGCCTATAGAATCCTAGAAAGCATTTACTCGAAAAAGTACCACAAAAGTAATCTTAGTACATCTCGTTCAAACCAATTGTCGTTGAAAATATTTTTATATACATTTTATTCTATTAGTAGCGTTTTTATACATGCACTTTTTATTCAATATAATCAATACTCATACATAATATTATAAAGAGGTAAAGTGTGAGTTTGGACGTTCGAGGTAATCTCTGGAACTACTGAAACGATTTTGAAAATGTTTTCACCAGTGGGAAGCCACGTTATTCCCGAGTAACATAGGCTATATTTGATTGTGATTAGTAATAACCCCCGGTGACGTAGGCACGGAAACGCCAGTCAAATATGTAATCGATAACGTTCCACGCAAAAATTGCACAAATCCTCTTACAAGGCACTGCGGGTGCTTTATTCGTTTATAAATTAATTAAAGGTTACAAAGCTTAATTAAACCTTGATATGCGTGCGTGCGTATGTGCGTGGGTGCATGTGTATTTTTTAATAACGCTCAGCGAAATGGGCACGGGTCAGCTAATTCAACGCATAAAAGGTCAGCATCTTCATGCTTGTGCCCCCAAAGCTTGAAAAGTACACACGATGGACTTACTTCCCTAATAATCAATATTATACTGCTACAGCAAAGCGCTAGTAGTATTAAAATAAGAATACAACTTATACAATATTGTCGAAGAAAGGTAGAAAAGCAACCATACAAATAAGCAATTGCAAACAATAAAAAACCTCTTAACAGTGAACAAAGGATAAATTGAAATGGTATTGGCATTGCCTGAAGGAATTTCTACAAATTAAAAAAAAATAAAAGCACAGTGTCGGATTTAGAGTAAGTGGAAAAAAAAATTGTTTGGTTTTTATAGACATCAAACTGTGCTCAGATAAAAACTACGCATGAATTGACTTGTGTGCGTATTGAATATATAATTACCTGATATCGATTATATATTATAAAATTCTAAACATGCTGTGTCTGCACATTGAATCTATTAAAAAAAAAACATCTGGAATATACTATATAAACGATGGAGAACACAATGCAATTTTTTAGATTTCTTCTGTTTCTTCGGGATTCACGTAAAAACTACTGAGCCGATATCGATGCGGTTCTCGCTGATCGTCAGTAAATTCTTAAACTTAAAATCTGCGCTACTTTTTATCTTGGGAATCTCGCGAGAATTTTTTCAAGAGCTGTTTGTAGTTGTTCGGGTGCATAAAAATTAGCTTATCTCGACACTATTTTCACTAAAACTATAGCTTACATTCTTTTTTAAATGCTGCGGTACTTTGTGTCCCGGGAATCCCGTGGGAATTCAAGTCAAATTGAGCGTGGACAAAGTCGTGGGCATATCCTAGTAATGTATATAATTTAGGACTGAACTCAGAAAGCTAAAATACTATTTAATTTCAAAAGTAATTAACATTCATTAATTCATTAATGCACAAAATATCCTGTTATCAAATATATACAAATACAGAATTTCATAATAGTCGGTTCCTTCAAATAAAATCGTATAAACTCAAAGTTTATACCTATTTCCTGCCTAAACTATCCTTCTTTCAGGGATAAAACGTATCCTATGTTCATCTTCATTATTAAAGTTACTGTAAGAGTGCACAGAAATTTATTTATTGACAGAAAAGATTTAAATAGGTTTGAACGGGATGCAGACAGTAGTATTTGAGGTGTTGAGATATTTTCGATAATTGATTTTTTACGTTTCCGTAACCAAAAAACCAAAAAAGTAATCATTCATCACCTCTACGGTATCTTTCAATATGGGTAAGTGTGTCATACATTTGTCGGGTTTTGTTAAAACTAACATTAAGCTGATATTAGACAGTTCATTTCAGTCTTTCAATTTGGATGAATCAACTAAAATGATCCATATAAAGACAAAGTTGAATTATTCAATATTATTGAACACCGTCGTGTTCTCTCAGCTCTGTGCCTTTCAACCAAATTGATTTAATTTCGTTGATCCGTTTATTATCAGCATTACACGACTCAACATCAGTCTTCATGTCCCCGTCAAAAATATTTTTAATACTTCACGTCAGAAGCATTTTCCTTTATTCAATTAAGATGCAACGTCATTAACGTTAGCCAGGCAAATTCGTCTTGCATTCAAGACCCATCAACCATCAACGTTACTTAGTAATTTTTCTTCGTTACGACTCCATTTATTAACGGGACGACCATAATTTAATCTTATAAGGAAAAGTCTTGTATCCTCATTTAGTACTTACTACCTTACATTGGGTTGTGAACAAAGTAACTTATGGGATTTAAACTAACAAAGATCAAATGATGAAAAAGATTAAATTATAATCGCTCAGGTGCCAAGTGCGTGTTACTCTAAATACAATAAAAAGTTCCAAAGTAACTATATTCATTGTTTGCCTACGAAACTGTAGAAAAAGGCATTTTATCAAAAAGAACCCATATTGTAGTACCTAAGTGAATTACAGTTCTTAAAAGTGCATATATATAAAACCTGTTTGGGAGAAGTTCGATATTCAAATTAAAGAATGTCTATCACACAATATTTATGTCAACTGTCACTTGTTTTTGTCAAATCGTTCGGACGTAATAAATTGTTTTGTGCAACGAGTTGCTAAATACGCAAAATTATGGATAAAAGTGAATTAGGTGCGGTGATGAAATCTCAGCTTGAAAAAAATGCCTACGAAAAATTTTTTGGACATTCAGCAGACGTTAGCGATTGATGTTGTACCCTATTCTACGGTTGCGTACTTTGTGGCTGGATTTAAAAGATGTAGATCAAGCTGTAAAGATGATCCGCGTTCTGGGCGGCCGTTACGGAAGAAAATAATAAAAAGGTTGAGAATCTGGTTTTGGAAGACAGAAGGATAGATATCCTAAAGATATATTTTAGGAGCGTTCAACCCATTTTAATTGATTCACTGGGATTCAAAAATGTGTCGGCAAGATCGGTGCCACGAATGTTAACCGATGAAAACAAAAAGCGACGTTTGGAAATTTTTACGCGTAATGTCGAAATATTCCAGTCTGATTCGGATAATTTTGGCCGTCGCCTTGTCACCATGGATGAAATGTGCGTCCAAAATTTCGATCCTGAAACTAAGAGACAAAGCCTGTCTTGGAAATGATCATCCTCTCCATCCATTAAGTAGTTTCGAGTTACTCCTACCGCTGGCAAAGTTATGGCCTCAGTGTTTTGGGATAGTGAAGAAATCCTTTTTATTGATTACATGCCACAAGGCCAGACGATTACTGGACCGTATTATGCAAATTTAATTCCGAAACTGAAGCGAAAGAGATTTATTAAGTCTTTTAGTATTTGATCTAGTTGTCACCAATCAAAATATATAATAGACAAAAGTTAATTTAGCATATTTTATGTCTTGAATAAAATAGACTTTCAGAGTTACGTTTTTAGCTCATCCCAGTATTCTTGTTTCAAGGTCCAAATCCCTCCCTGTACCTTATAAAGCAATGCTCTACTTTCCTACAATAAATTGCTTCATTGATTTCATTAATTGGATGCGTAAGCTTTGGTTTTGATTGTTGAAAACCTTACAAACAGACTATCATATCTACCATTTCCCATTGTTAATTAAATTGTTTGATTTAAGATAACCAATTAAGGAGTAAACAATGCTCTCTTGAGATTCGTTCGATTGTTTTCCGATTCACCAGAAAAGCTATTGAATGAAAATTACTTCAATTTAGTTGCTTACTAATGAATCTGTCTGTACCTTAGACATATTTTTTTTCAAGTAGCAGATCTGCAAAGGGTAAGTCAATAGATTTCGGCCAAATAGGCTAAATACAAATTTAATAATACTCATTAAAACTTGACATCTTTGTCATCCGTGATCACGGCTACTAAAAAGTGGCCGAAAATCAGAATAATAAAAATACGTTTTATTACGTATACTAGTCGCGAAATGCAATAGTATTGGGCTTGGTGCCATACGGGATTTGCGAGTGGGTCATGCTTGCCAACTAGGAGCAAGCAGGTGCGCGATCTGACTCCCTTCCTCGGCTCGTACCAATAGAGGACGTGCCGGCGCCAGAGAAGGTTTTTCGATCTCTGGCCACAGTGAGCGGGCAGTTGCGGGTGGCCCCTTGGGAAATGGTTTCCACCCACCGTACCTGCCGCCTAAATGAGAACTCTTCCCGTGAAGCAGCCTTATAGGCTTTTCGCATGCGAGGGCCATGAAACGTCGTAAATTCGGCTTTCCTTCAGCATTGGGTGACATAAGGACATGAGGACCACCGCCTGCCAGGGTCATATATACTAATACTGTCGCCTTTTGTTAATCTATAATAAATAGTATTGAATTTGGTAGATAATTATATATTTTATAAATTAATACAATGCATCCAGCCTTCTGGGCACGCTAATTGCAAGCGAGTTGGCAAGTTAGTTTATTTTTAGTATTTAATTATATTTTTAAGTTAGTTGTAGTTTGATATTGTAAGGTTGTATTTTAGAGATAGATGTGGCAAGACCGGCAGAGGGGACAATCAAAGAACATGGAGATTAATAAACACAATATAATTAGTGAAATGTGGTTTTATTTAAAACATAAAGTAACATTACATGGTGTCAGGTGTGTTTAGTTATAACACAGAGTAAATATAATAAGAGAAGTGATAATGAGTGGATTTAGGGTACCAAATGCTATAAATTTAGCAGTGCCTAACAAATACAATGAGTGGTTACGGTTTAAACAACAATTTGATATTTATATTGAAGCATCAAATAACAATGAAAATATAAGTGAAAAAAGGAAAATAGCTTTATTTTTGAATTTGATTGGTGAGGACTGCTTAGAAATTTACAACAATTTTGAATCATCGAGAAAAAAAAATTTGGCGAAGATCATTGTGAGTTTCGAAGAACATTTTAAACCTACGTGCAATATAATATTCGAACGTTATAAATTCAACAAAATAATACAAAAATCAGGGCAAGCATTTGACGACTTCGTAACAGAGTTGAAGACCGCAATTAAATCGTGCAATTATAAAGATCCAGACGAAATGGTCAGAGATAGAATTGTACTGGGGGTAAATTGTGTAAACTTACGTAAACGTTTATTAAGAGAATCAACGTTAACCTTACAAAACGCAATTTATATGGGAAAAGCGGCTGAGTCCACAGTGGCTCAGTTGCAGGAAATAAATACAACGTCCTCAGAATTTGTGGATATGGTAAATAAAAAACCAGTGTTTGATGGTCAAAGAAAAGAAAAAATAATTAAAAAGTGCGGGAGATGTGGGTCTTCACACCAAATTAATGCATGTTTTGCCTATAAAAAGAAATGTGACAATTGTGGTCGTATGGGCCATTTTAAAAAAATGTGTAGAACAAGAGCAAATTCAAATTTTAGAAATTTTGATGAAATTATAGAAGAACATGAAAATGAGGAGGATGATGTCTCAAAGATATTTTCCATTAGTCAAAATAATAGTAAAGCTTGGTATAAAACACTGATATTGAATAGTAAGGAAAAAGTTTTGTTTAAAATTGATACAGGTGCGGAATCCAACATATTACCATATGAGATTTATGAAAAGATCAAGCAAGAAGATTTAATTTTAGAAAATACTAATACAGTTCTTGTTGCATTTGGTGGGACTGAAATAAAGCCACTTCGCAAAGTTAAAATTATGTGTGAATACAATAACTTTCTATATTATATTTACTTTTATATTGTTGATATGAAATCAGTTCCAATATTAGGATTGCAAAGTTGCATAAAATTAGAAATTATTAAGAACATAAATGTCATAACAACAAAACAAAATTTATTAGAAAAATTCTCTGAGGTTTTTCAAGGATTAGGAAAATATCCAAAAAAGTATAAAATACAGCTGAAAGAAGATAATATTCCATACATTCATCGGCCAAGAAATGTACCTATAGCCATTCAAGACAAATTAAATGAATTGGAAGAAATGAAAATCATTGCTAAAGTTGAAGGACCAACAGATTGAGTAAATTCTATAGTTATAACATCCAAAAAGAATGGAGACTTAAGATTATGTATAGATCCAACAAAATTAAATGAAGCTATTCGAAGAGAATATTTTCCTATTCCAACGGCTGAGACAATAGCAGCAAAATTAAATGGGAAAAAGTACTTCACAGTGATGGATATGAAAGATGGTTATCTACAAGTAGAATTAGATGAAGAAAGTACAGAATTGACAACATTTAATACACCGTTTGGAAGGTACAAATTTTTAAGATTAGCACAAGGGTTAACGTCTGTCCCAGAAGTGTATCAGAAAATGAATTATGAATTATTTGGAGACTTACCTGGCGTAGGTATTTATTGTGATGATTTAATAATTTCAGGGTCTACACTTGAAGAACATGATAGAAATTTATTGAGTGTCCTTCAAGTAGCTCAAAAATATAACATCAAATTCAATCAAGATAAATTACAGTTCAGGCAAACTTCTGTAAAATATATGGGGCAAGTTTTTTCTTGTGAGGGAATCAAACCAGATCAGGCATTTATACAAGCTATAAATAATTTTAAGACTCCAGAAAATAAAACAGAGTTATTAAGATTTTTAGGAATGACTAAGTTTTTAGCTAAATTTATACCAAACATGTCTAAAATTACAGCGCCTTTAAGAAATTTAACATGTAAATATATTCCATGGACATGGGCTAAAGTACACAATGATTCATTAAACTATCTAAAAAATATAATAACTAAAGCTCCAGTTTTACAATATTTTGATTGTAACAAAGAAATAGTAATTCAATGTGATGCTAGTAAAGATGGTTTAGGGGCATGTTTGTTGCAAAATAATCATCCTATTGGATTTGTATCACGAAGTTTAAGCAAATCAGAAAAAATGTATTCGCAAATAGAAAAAGAGCTTTTGGCAATTGCATTTGGAGTTGAAAAATTTCATTATTTTATTTATGGAAGAAAGATAAGAATTCAGAGTGACCATAGACCATTGGAGTCCATATTTAAAAAAAGTTTAAGTGATGTGTCTCCTAGACTACAAAGATTATTATTGAAAATAGTAGGTTATGATTTACACGTAGGATATGTTCCAGGTAGTCAGTTATATATCGCAGGTTTTTTATCACGTGCCTTTTTGACAAATCATGATTCTGTTGCAGGAAATACTGATGTGAAAATTATACATAATATTAAACAAAAGGTGTTATTAACCGAGGAAAAAAAATATGAATATGTGAAAGCCATAGAAAATGATAGAATATTATCACAGGTAAAGAGTTTTGTTGAAAATGATTGGCCAGATTATAATAAGTTAGAAGGTGATTTAAAACACTATTATAAATTAAAGGATCACATTAAATTAGATTCAGATATGTTAGTCTTTAATGGGAAAATTATTGTACCTATATCTTTACAAAAAAGTATGTTAGATATGATACAGGAAGGACACTTAGGCATAAATAAGTGTAAACGTAGAGCTAGAGATTGTTTGTATTGGAAAGGGATGTCACAAGACATTGAGCAATTTATACAAAAATGTAGTATATGTTTAAAATTCAGTTATATTAATAGTAAAGAACCATTGTTACAACACCCAATCCCTCAACGGGCATGGGAAAGAGTGGCTTGTGACATCTTTACTTTTAATAATAAGGATTATCTGGCATTAATTGATGCATAGAGCAATTGGATAGAATTAGCATTTTTGCACACTAAGGAAGCCTCCACAATTATGAGTATTTTAAAATCAATATTTAGTAGGTTTGGAGTTCCAGATAAGTTACAAGCTGATAATATGCCATTTAATAGCAGCATGTTTTTACAATTTGCTAAAGATTGGGGTTTTGAATGTATTTTTTCAAGTCCAAGATACCCACAATTAAATGGGTTAGCAGAGAAAGGAGTAGCAATTTGTTGCAATAAAAATATGTTAAGAAAATGTGTTGAAAGTAAAACTGATATAAGTTTGGCATTAATGAATTACAGAAACACAGTGTTACATAACATGGAATATTCTCCTGCTCAACTTTTATTAAATAAAAGCATTAAAACTAGAATACCTTGTATTAGGTATCAATTAAAACCTAAATTGAATAAAAATGTTAATAACAATCAGTTGTGTAGAAAGACTGTACAGAAATATTATTTTGATAGAAATGCAAAACCTTTGGTACAATTAGCAGCTAAGGATAAAGTTATGTTATATGATTGTGAAAAGAAAATGTGGAAGCCAGGACAAATAGTTAAACTTTTAAAAGAACCTCGCAGTTATCTAGTGAGAACACAAGATGGTCAATGTGTTAGAAGAAATAGAAGGTTTATTAAACTGTGGGTAGGGAAAAATGGAAATGAGAAAAACAATGCATCTTGTTTATGTAAGTGTAACATAAATTGTAAGTCAATTCTTAACGGTTATAAAATACCTATGAGTAACTCTAATCCAGAAATTATTTCAAATGATTTTAATATTAATAATTATAACAATAATGGTAATAACAATTACATATTGAGGGACCGTTCAAATATAAAAGTACCCAAAAGATTTCAAACATAAGTTGATTTGTATTATTATATAAGTATGTATTCGAATCTTAAGAGGGAAGGTGTAAGGTTGTATTTTAGAGATAGATGTGGCAACACCGGCAGAGGGGACAATCAAAGAACATGGAGATTAATAAACACAATATAGTTAGTGAAATGTGGTTTTATTTAAAACATAAAGTAACATTACAGATATTGTAGCCTATGATTATAAACTATTTATTATTTAATAATAAGGTGATGTCAGGAGCCTTAAGAACAGACGAGCGTGCATGACAAGAGTTATGAATGTCAAAGAAGCAAGTGAGGTGTGTAAGAATAAGCCTAAATGGCGCTCTGTTGTTCGTGCCTACCCCGCAAGGGAACTGGCGTGAAGTTATGTATGTATGTATGTATTTAATAATAAATCTTTTTATACAATGAAGGACACTTAAATTATATTGTGTTCGACCTATACTTCAAAACTGTAAGTAGAATACTGAGCCTAGATCATCGAAGTCAATGAATAAGTCTCCCAGAGGGCTGGCTACGTTATTTCGGTGGATCGCCATATTGATTCATATTTATATACTTTTCAGAGCCACATTTTTTATTAGGCGATTATCAGTTCTAGTATTCACTCATACCGTGACATGAGCATCTCAACATACTAAGGACGAAATTGTAAAGATTATTTATTATGTGTTCGTTTACATCGTTTGCATGTGTAGTTCTGACAAAATATAATACTATCAACAAATAATAGATAACACAAGTCGTGTTTATTAAATGTTCGACTTTTTAAATGTGTCCTTGTAAGCTATGTTGCTGGTCAATAGCGACTATCTATAAACTCAAATATTTAATTAAAAACATGGAATTATAACAAAACAAGTGTATGACAACAATACAGATGGTAGTGTTGGTGCCGGGAAACCCTGAACTACTGACGACAATCAAATCGTAGACAGTTTAAGAATGGTCAGGTAAAAAGTGCCTATATTAAAAGTATGTATGAAACGCGTATGAATAAAAGTAAATGGACCAAAACATGTGTAAAATCGGCAAACAAAAATACACATTGTTTATCTTGAATCTAAGCAAGTTACTCTTATGTAATTGTCTTTTGTGGGTAATATACAACAGACCAATCTGGTCCCGATTCCAGACACCCAGACAGACCACATTAAATAACAGAAAATTCGTTTACGAAATTTACCATGTCAGGAATGAAACCCGATCGAGTCGATCGTATGTCAAGATTGTAGCAAGTGAAAATCTATCATCTGCACCTACACCTAAGAGAAATAGGCTTGATGATATGTATGTACAGAAAGCAAGAATTTATTTGAAGAAATAGCGCCGTAATTACATTTCTTATACATTATTCTACACAGAGCATATTTTGAGAATTTGTACGGCGCATTTTCAGCAAACAAGGTTTCCACTCTGCATATTGCTGTGCCGGAATTATATCCGAGACAACGTTGATTTTTAGTACGAACCCTCCTTTTGTCGTAAGACCAAAACGACCCAATTTTGTTAAATAATAAATGATAATAACAATAATTACTATAACTAATTCTACTTGTGTAATATTTAGTTAGTAAATCAAATAAATTTAAAAAAAAACTTAAAAAAAAATATTTTGTTACTTTAATGTTAATTGTTATATTTGTAGGTATCTTATGTAAATGCCTTTTAATTTAAATTTCGAATCAACGACTTCATTAAGACAACAAAATCCATTGTGTAAAAATAATAATGCTTAAAACACACAGTTATTGTTACAAAACAAAAACAAATTACCCATACTTTAGCTATGTTTACATTAATTAGAACATACCCGCCTTTTGTGATTAACACAACAAATAAGATAACAGAATAACAAACGACGAATCCTATTTATGAAAGCCCTGAAATATATGAGAGGTCGTTAAAATTTTGGTACATTTTATTCATAACTTGGTGTATCTCCTTTATGTAAATTACTAGCCGTTGTCAGCGGCTTCGTATGCATAGATTAAAAATAGGCATAGTTTGAGTAGACAGTGTACAAAACAGTAGTAGACAGTTTGAGTAGACAGTGTACAAAATAACAGTAAAAAGTTGAAAGGTCCCTTTTCATCACCTTAGGAGTTAAATTTCCAAAAACGTCGAAACATTTATTTCTAACCAGAAGAAGCAGAGGCAGCTATATAACATTTCCTGTTTCTTACTTTGAAAATGAAAGATTTTCATACAAAGTATCATCCCCTTTTTCATCTTCTTAGGGGTTGATTTTTCAGAAATCCTTTCTTAGTGCGCACTTAGAGTATAGAAGGAACCTGTATGCAAATTTTCATGATTCTAGCCCCAGTAGTTTGGGCTGGGCGTTCATATGTCAGTCAGTCAGTCAGTCCGTCAGTCAGTCCGTCAGTCAGTCAGCCAGTTAGGCGTCAATCAGTAAGTTAGTCAGTCAGTCAGTAAATCAGTCATTTAGTCAGTGAGACCAAACAATTACATATATTTAGACAAAAGGTGTGGTAGTATAGTGGTTAACGCACTTACCCTAATTCCGATGACATAGGTTCCTCGTTATTGGTTCGTTCAGAAAAAAAAAGTTTGAAAGCTGCCCCGATATCACAGGCAGAATAAGCAATTTTTGTGATTTATGTACATTGGTACAATTGCCACGTGGTGGCACGTGACTCTGAAAGAAAACATCATGATTAAACCATTGAGATAGCCTATGTGCAAAACCCGGCAATCCGCCTAAGACCAATTTGTCGGATATACCATCATCACCATCAGCATAGCATTAAGACATCTAGGAGCTGATACTATAAAATTAATTATATCATTATAGTCATATACATACATACATACATACATACATACATAACTTCACGCCAGTTCCCTTGCGGGGTAGGCACGAACAACAGAGTGCCATTTAGGCTTATTCTTACACACCTCACTTGCCTCTTTGGCATATAATATAACTATACATACATATACGTAATTAACTGTTGCAATTCAACGACCAAAAATAATCCTTAGCCTCCGAAAGGAGAATACTCCGGTTTCCTGTCCAGCGCTGTTTTCTACCAGCTACAGGCTAGAAGCTCAGCTTGTAGTAAACATTAAATTACATTACACCGAAGACTTGTACTCAAAATTCAGCATATTAATCAGCAAACTGTACGATGAAAAGCAAAAACAACTTAAATCCAAGTACAGTGGCGGAATGAAAAAGTTCACCAGTTTTCAAATTGATTCATTTAATGTTCCGCGAGCACATGTTACCTTTTCAAACTAAGTCACAGAACAGACCGTTCCGCAGAAAATTATGTTAACTGTTTGACAATAAAGTTTTATTGCATGAGTTCAGCAGACAGGCAGACGGCCCACCTAATGGTACGATTACCATCGCCTATGGATATTTGCAACACGAAAGGCATTAGAAATGCGCTGCTGCTCTCTTGAGGGAGTCTGGAACCTGGTCATTAAGGCCGAACACAACTCAAGATTGTTATGGCGACATACTCTAGATTAGGGATGGTAGCCATCCAGACGGGCAGATACCCTACCACCTGGCTGTAGGTTATTGTTGCCTGTTACGACAGGCCGCCCGGCCACAGAAATTGGTATTTTTTCTCCGTTCCTGCACATAACAGACAGTTTAATATTAATTAGATCAAAGTTCTTTGATTTTGTATGATGTGTAAGAAGGTTGTTTAGAGATATAAAACCCTTTTCTTGGTTTTAATATTTATGTTAAGCGTAATGATTATATCCTCTTTGTTTCTGAGGATTAAAACTATTGTTAATCTCAGTGTCTATCATTGTCAACATTGCCATTTTCTTTTTTCACGTTTCTATCTATACTCGCCCGCCCTATCTGTAGTCGCCCGTGGTCGAAATTCGACTATAATAATTAATGTCAAAACCTATATATACTTCTAAAATCACAGACTTTGCCAAGGCTACACTTTTAATGTGACTTTACCAATAAACAAGAGTGTATATATGCGTGTGTGTGTGTCAAATACATGGTAGTGTGTGGAATGTTTTTCTTTATTGATTTAATGTATGTTTTATGCATAATTTTAAACAATATCAGCATTCGTCGCTTCTTTTGTATATAAACTATAAGTGTGCGAAATTTCATACTCCTCCGTCTGTGCAATTTTCGTTTTTTGTACTCGTGCAAGCAAAAGTCGACTTTAAGGTGACGAACATTTTATTTCCGGGAGTGTACAAGTTTAAATTTCCATTAATTTATATGCAAGAATAAGTTTGACGTGAAACAACTTGAGAAGTACTCAACCGTTTTTTATTGTTCTCATATTCAGATAAATCAAAAGTTCAACAAGTTGGTTTCGTATATTGTTTGGTTGGTACGCAAAGGTTGTATAGGTGGCAACATAATAAACTATTTCAGGCATGTCATCAAACGTGACATGTTCAATTTGTTAGTATTATTTTTAATATGAAAAAAAATTACGAATGTAAAGATTTTTCTGATTTATCGTTGCTAATAAAATGAGCGTTACGTATTACGATACGTTTACATGAAAGAATACAGAACGAAAACTTCATTTAAAAATAAAATTTAGGAGGGGAAACGTATGCTAATTTCATAAAGATATTCTAGAATTCAACGTTGTGCATTTGTTTATCTTTCTCATTATCATAATCATCATCATAATTTTATTATATCAATGAATTACTTATGGTATTAATACCAATTTTTTTATGTTAAAAAAAATATTTTAGGATATTGACTGATTTTAAATAAAAAATGTGTGTTTGTGTTGAAAATCTTAACTGTTGAATGTGCCTTTTTGACCTGGCACACTAATTACTTTGTTGCGCACTAGTCAATTACCTAAAAATTGGCAGAGGTTTTTGTTACATAGGTCCAGCCTTGACCTGGTGAGTGTTTACTTAAATATTATTCTATAACTTGAGTATCTGTTCGTGAATTATTAACACTGTACATCCATTAACTATGCAAAGCAATGTTTAAACAAGAAGAAGAGTAATGTATTTTAACACTTAAGAAATAGTATTATTTCTCTTATGTCCCTGCTACACCTGAGATAACGTTACTGTTAGTGGGTGTGTCACATAGATGTAACCAAGAGCTTAATGCATTATTTGAGATGTGACATTTTTAAACGTCGATGTTAAACATCGACCGATAAATCATGTATATTTTAATGTAGCTAATCGTTAACGTCGTTGTTTTTTACCGCTGTAAGTAAATCTCATTCAGTCACAGTCACGTTAGTGTTAGTAGACTAACATAGGTGGAGTAGGGGCATTAGCATAAAGATATGTAATATAGTGCGACACCATTAACTCGTTTTGATAAACCAGTATATAGGGTCGCCTCGTATAATAATGTCGTAAATTCCGCGATAAGATTATGAAATTTTATGTCTGACAACAATTTTGATATTTTCCAAATTTCCACAGCGTATAGCTATACCCTTAATTTAAGATCGTTGAGAGTTTATTGGGTACTTGATTAACGTTAATATGAGGACTTGATATAAGATTTTGGAAACTGTTTTATGCGATCTTCTAGTTAAGAACATTTACTTATATTTGTAATTTCATTTACTTGAAAAAACAAATTAAATTGACTTAATATCCTTGCTATGCTTGAGACTTAAATATAATAACAGGCCCATAAAAGTCCCATTGCTAGGCGCGGGCCTCCCACTGCTGAGAAATGGAAAGGATACTCGCCACGCTCGTCCAAGGCGGCTTGGTAAGTTTCATACATCGGTTATGTCGACGTGCAGGTTTCATCACGATGTTTTCCTTCACCGTTGTTAACACGTGGTAATTGTAACAACATATACTTGAGGTCAGAAGAGTGCCTAAAAGGTGCATGTGTCTGGGACGTGTACGCTAGTTATTACGCTATCATGGCGATAAATAATTAATTAAAAAAAAAAATGTGTTAATTCTAAAAACATTTTTCATTTTAAATACTTTTTCCCGTATACATACATCATCGTATGGGATATTGTTTGTCATAACGATGCTACCTAATTATTTGTTTAGTAGTTTAAATATATAAGATAACACAAGATACTAAGATGATAGGTATTGTAATAGATTCTAATAGATGGAGGTTGCTGCTACTCTATAAAACCTCCGTATAACGTATAACGTTTTAAAGATGTTTTTGAAATATAGATATTTTCGATTAAATACCTTTTTATAGTTCTATAGCCAAGTGACTATAACAATTGGAAATTTGTTTTATTGAATGTGAGTGATCCGACACGCACTTGGCCATTTTATGAACTAAAAACATACTTAGCATGCATAGCTCAGAAGGCATTGTAATTCAAGAATACTTTCAAACCATCATTAAGGCAGTAAGGCGTAGGCTATTTGTAAGAAAAGCTCGTCCGCCCTCAACGGTCAAAATTAACTAAATGAAATAAGTTTTTAATTGTTTCCACAGACAAAGCAATTTGTCTTTAGTGTTACGACAGCGTTCGAATGTTTTGTGTTAATCTACCGATTAATGGTAGATAGGTAATATGGTTTATTTACAGGCACTTGCCCTCGAATAACAATGAACTTAGTATTTATCTACTTGGTTACTTTCACTTTAGCTAATACAAGCTTTGCTAATAGGATATCAATGAATGTTTAACGGTAGGTGGACTTACTTTTCACCTAAACGGCCGTGTATACAGCGCCGCAAAACTATGTGGATTATTTGCGACTGTGCAGTCACCATGCCGGAACCGCGACGCCGCCGCGTCGCCACTGCAATTTCGCTGTCGTAAAGTGATAAAGTAAATAGTAACGCAACCTAGATTTATAACTCGGATGATATTAATATATGATTTCATTTATAATACACTAAAGGCTTCGCCGCGGATCAGATGATCCTAAGAAGTAGCTTTATTCTACTTACAAAAAAACTTAATTAGGTTTTTTATATTTATAAACTATCAGTGAAAAATTATCTAACTGTTGGCGAAAACAGCTTGAAAATCCGTGGCGAGGTTTAGAAGGAGTTAGCGGATATCCAGACAGACGCAAAAAGCGAGTTTATTTTATACTATGTAAAGATAGCTACGGAACCATATAAAAACAATAATTAAAACCACGTATCACCGATTCACTAATAAATAAAAAACATTTATTGAGTAAAATATAACTCACAATTTTTGAAGCTCATTGGTCTCCAAACTAGTTCGACCTTGTATCTTGGGGACCTCCTTCCTAATTGGTACAATTCTGATCGTGAAATTATTGATTACAGTGACATTCTTTTTTTTAAATTATGTGTGTGCGTGTGTGTGTGTGTGTGCGTGCGTCTGTATGTGTGTGTGCCTGTTTATACATATAAACAGGCTTGTGAAATATAGAAGAATTTAAGATGTACATAATTATATTATACATTTATTTTTAACAATTGTTCTATCCATCATAGTCAAGTGTTAAAAGCCATTAATGTAATTTTATTCCTAAATAGCATACATAGTAGTATAGTAGTATGACATTGAATTATTATGTTATCTAAAATCATTTCCGAAAATATTTACGAAGCAACAACAAAACCTTATGTAAATACACAATTAAATAAAGCAATTTAGTGGTTTACGATCGCATTGGGAAACACAATGTCGAAATAATGTGAGCGCATTTGGAAATGTGAAAACAAATGGCGGAAACACGAACATTAATAATACCGCTGCCATTAGAATTAGCAAAATAAGTGAAACATTTCAAATAAATTTGTGATTGTGATTTGACCTGAAAGTGATTTAATATAACATTTCTGAATTTAAGGTACGGAAGAAGAATACTACATTTACTATTGGCCACTAATCAAAATTTGACCATAATACAGACAGACGGGGAGACACGATAAAATCAAAAGGGGGCCTTTTTGCCTGAATGGCTACGAAACCCTCAAAATGTGTAAAAGCAGCTATCTCAGTCTGACATCCGCATCATACTATCTATCTTTTTTATATCACATATTATTTTTAATATAAAATAGCTTTCTATTTTTCCACATAAACATTAAGCCAAATCTCTTTCTAAAAAATATGCTTTAATAAAATATTGAAAGAAAATTACAATTCACATTTTGTATTTTTTTTTTACAAATCCAAAACCAACTACAAACTGAAATTCAAAAAATAAAGATTTTCTAAAACATCTTGAAGTCGGTGCATTTTGCAATTTTGTTATTTTTTTGATTCACTTTAAGATGTTGTAGAAAAAATATTTATTTTTATTGCTTTTTATTTTGAATTCGGTTTTGGTTTTGTTAAAAATATACCATTTTCTACTTTCTAGTAGCAGAAATACTTGAATAGCCTTAGAAATAATATATTAAGCGCCTGTAGAAATTGTAGTACTGGCATGCATATACGCGTATACATACAAGTTTGCCTTTCGAAAAGTATAGGCGCTCAGAGTTCTTCAACATTTGTTAATCGTTTCATAAGTGATAGAGAAATCCTTATTTTGAGTCCTTCTTTTGAAAGTCGGTTTATAAAGCTTATTATGAGTTACGTTCTTTATTGTAATCCCGTAATATTCTTCTCTTATACTATAATTCTAGAACACGGTCTTAACTTTTCCACTACTTTTTCGAATACATTTAACTTACTTACTTTTTTAGAATAGGTACGTTACCTAATCATTTTTAATAGCAATCAAGGTGTTTTGTTGTTTTTATAAACTCCTCAAACATTTTCAGATATCGATTGATCTGATTCAATTATCATATAGCAGGGTTAACAATGAATAAGAATTGATATTACTAAAAGGCAATAATGAAATGACAACAATGAGAGTATTTAAAACACCAGAACGCGTAGTTTTCTCTCTTATATGTATCTTTGTACTTGCAATGCAATACATTAACTTCACTACTGCCTGCTACATGCCAAGTTACTCGCTAGATCACCCAACAAGCATGTCAACAAATCGTCCAACAAGTAGACGGTCTACTGTCAAAGTACCAGATGAAAATACAACTATGTCAACAACCAGTACTGAAGAAACTGTGGACGAAAAGAAACCATCGTGCAATATATGGTGTTGGATTAGAAGAGTTGGACTCTTTATTGTACAGCAGTTGTTAAGTGATTAAAACGATTTGATGTTTTGGATGTTATTTTCTTTTATAAATTAAATCATTTTATTGGTAACATTGTTACACGTCAATTATTTGTATAATATAATTTATAAAATGTACGTCATAAACTCATATGCCTAAAAAGTGCGCCCGACTGACCATCTCTTGAGCCGTATTTGAACAAACTGACAGATGGTGAGTCTATAATGTTTTTCGGGAGTTTGTTTTAGATACCAATATTATGACTATATATATTAGATTTAATATATGTAAACATATCTATTGTAGTATTTATATTTAAAATTTTCATAGATCTAAGTTATGTACAACCTACATCGCCAGATTAGCTAAAAATATCCCAGTAGTTTGGTTGTCTGGAAGACATCGCTTTACGCGATAAAGCCGCCTACTATTTTGCCTAAAAATATTGTGAATATTATGTTTTATCCAGGTTTCTCTGTTATTATGGTGCGTAATAAAGTATTATCTATCTAAGTAAAATTTTCCACCGCTAATGTGTCGACTTTATTGGAGCCGAACAGTGCACGTGACGATGGTAGGAATCGTGACGGAATTACTCTAATTCCCTGGCGACAAGGCAAGCCTTTGGTATGGGATGCGACCGGCGTGGACACGTTGGCCGCATCCCATTTACCAAACACGTCTAGATCAGCCGGTTCAGAGTCGGAAATAGCTGAATCCTACTCAAGCGACGCAGATGTGCTACCCTCAGTATAGCGGACTAGATCCAAACCAGAATCAGATCAGTATGGCGATCCAGCGAGGAAACGTGCCCAGCCTTCTAGGCACTTTACCCATAGAAGACGGTGACCTAGGCTCAGTATTCTATTTATGGTCTTGAGAGACCATGGGTAGAATACAATATAACTAAATTTTCTTTTATTTTATTACGGTTTCATTCATAGAAAGTTAGAGTAAGTTTGAACGCTTCTCTATGGTTCTTAAAGAAGCATTCAACATTATTCTAACTCTCTATGAATAAGGCCGTTAGTCTATAAAGTCATTGTAATTTAATATTTTTACATCTAACTTAAATTCTTGATTTAAAAAGGTTTTTATTACTTCAGTACAGCAGATCTATCTATATAGATAGGTATGAGTACGCCTATGAAAATTTTCAACACCAAATGTGCTACCAATGTCGGCTGCTACTTCTAATGGCAGAACACAACCCAAGGGTATTGTGGCATCATACTCTAGACCAGGGATGGTAACCATACCGACAAGCAAATGCCCTACAACCTGAATCTGGGTTGTCCACCTATAGACGTAGGCCTCCCCGAGGCATTTACAATATCCTGGAAGATTAGAAAATATGAATATTCCAAGCTTTGCGAAAACAAAAGCTAGCTAGTAAAGAATAAAGAAAGAAGAGGAATTTTTATCAATCGCGCTAAGGAGCTCCAATTTTTAAAATAATTCGTAATTTTGTTTTTAAATTTTTATGATTTAATCTATATTAACATTTCAAAACAACACGAGAAAGTTTAACATTAGAAGAACCTTTGAAGTAAGTTGAGCATTGAAAGAATATAATTAATGGTCATGAGTAACAAAACCCAAAAATTACTTTTTAAATATACCTTAAAAATATTTTCTTTAATCCCTGTTAATATTATAAATGCGAAAGTAACTCTGCTTATCTGTCTGTCTGTCATTTTCGTCATTTTTGTATTTTTTGACATTTTTGTCGCTTATGTAGTTTACAGATACATGGACGGAGATAGATAAATAAAACTAGAACGGGTTGAAATAGAGGATAAGAGTTTGTATCGGAGACCAATCATTTCACTAGTTTATAGATATAAAAAAATCATCATCTATAAAAAAAATGCGATAGTAACTCAATCTGTCTGTTAGGCTTTGACGGAAAAATTATCAAGAGTACTGGATCGGTTTTACTGCAATTGTTTAAATGTAGGTTTAATACCAAAAATGGACATATATACTTTTCATCCCGGGAGATGCGATAGTTTGCAATATAAAATGAAGTGCATCTTCCGGGGGCAAATATAAAAATTTAATACAATCTATGTAACCTGTATTAACGTCCGCTCTTTAAACAAGAGACCCGCGGCGCAGTCGCGGGGTAAACTTTAGTTACTCAATAGTGGAGTAAATTTATTCAATAGGTGACTGATTCACCTGATTCACAGGTATTCTTTGCTTTTGACCTGCTAAATACTTATTAAAAGTATTTAGTTGTTTATTGAATTTAATTAATTAAACTGATCGCTATCAAAATCAAACTTTTTATTGCTTTAGAAATCTTGCGTTTGCGTAGACATTTTTCTTGACTTTTACTTTGCCCCGGCTGCATCTCGCTAGCCTCTTTCCCGCATAGCGATGACTTTGTCCAATTTGCGGCGTCCGATAGCTTTCGCGGACTTTGCGCTGACTACTTTAACAACAGTACGTGACCTGTAAAGAGATCCGTAGAAATAACAAACGTCCACTCTACTGTTTTCGTCCTTTGGTTGCGGAATCATAAAAAATATTTAACCTCTTTTAAATTTACCAAATATCTAAAAAGCTACTTAACATATATTATTTATACCAATTTGCGATAAAAGTATTTTTATTTTCCACTTCATAGTTCTACGTTCATAATAAATATACCCCCTCTTGCAAGTGGCCACATCATGTCTAATGTAATAATATTATACTAATAAACTATGTGTAAAGATTTAGAAAGAAACATTTTTAAAGGACAGGGACATAAAAGTCTGTGTAAACAGAACGGCGGCTAAAAGCTCATAATAATTTCATTCCACTCTTAAGTTTATGGCGGTTTATCCTGAGCCTATTATTATTATACGGATATTATTACCTTAACGTTGTGTCAATTGCTTCAGGGTATGTTGTGGTGTACATCAAAGGGCAAATTCTTGGTTACTGTTATGAATACTAATATATCAAATCTATTCAAAATCTTACGCTTACAAACATCAGCATGGGCAACGAAGATTAATAGTATGACAGGTAATAAACGTAACTCTGACTTCTATATTCTAAATGATTAGATGGCCGCCGTACTGCCTAGTTGTAGGAGACAGCTGACCAACGGGAGCGTGAACGCACGTCACGGTTCTGCCCCCGCCAAAGGAGTACGCGTCGGCGCCGGAGGGCCAGCATGGACCTTCAGCCACCGAGAGCGGGCGGCGCAGGTTACCCCCTAAGGGTTCTCATTCATCTGCACATGCCATCGGGACGGGGGCGCGGCGTGTTCCGGGCGCGCTCATCTCTCCTCCCGTGGGGCGAGTTACAGACCGCCCAACGCCTAGAGAGTTTGAAGATGCCGAGGGATAAAAGTATTCCCCCAGCAGTGGAAGATGCATTGCGAGGCCTACGCCTGCCAGGGCTCCGGAGAGGCTAGGTCATATACTCGCAGCCCTGGCATAAGGCGAAGGTCAGAACACCCAGGAGTTTTAGTGGGTATCCCTAACTGGGGAGTGGCATGCTAGTGCCACCCCCGATCTGGCGAATCCCACACACGGGTCGTGAGTTATCCCCGCAAGGTTCTGCCCTTGTCGCGGCTTAGTCCTCAATCGGATTTCCCATGGTAAAAAAAAAAGCTGACCAAAACTGACTCCTGATTATGACTTGGACAACCGGAAGCGAAACGTCTGGTCCAGTGCACCTTTGGTGTTGCAAATGTCCATAGGCGCTGCTGCTCTCTTAAGAGAGACTGGAAACTGGTTACTAATGCCGGAACACAACTCAAGGTTGTTATGGCGGCATACTTTAGACTAGGGGTGGTAGCCATCCAGTCAGGCGAATGCTCTACCACCTGGCTGTAGGATGTTTTGTCACCTCTTACGACAGGCCGCCCGGCCGCAGGAAATTGTATTCTATCTCCGTTCCTGCACGGGTAAAAAATAAATAAGGACTACTTTTAAAGATTGTCATAAGATAATGTTATTTTGTGGGTGTGTATTTATGTAGAAACTAAATACCCCTTGTATGTCTTCAATTAATTGAAATCCGTGTCATTGGACTGACTTGTAGAAACCTTAGCTAATAAACTACACCAACTTCTACCAGTATATTATTCCAGAATTCCATTGTTAAAAGATAATGTATGAGCGAAATTACAATATGTGCTACGAAATCTGAAACCAACTGTATACTTAAACTCAATTTACACACGAAAACATCCCTATATTTTCTTATAGGAGATGTAATCAGTAACGTGATATACGTTGAATGTGGATATCAGTCACGTAGGGAACGAGAGGAGGTTCCCAAGGGATGGGTATATTGCGGACTGCGAGGACACAACCTAAATTTAGAAGGACATATCTACATTATGATATACATACATGGTAGGTAAAGTGTGTTATGTAAATGTGCATTATATCAAGAAACCACCTAAGTACGGGTCGGACTATCAACAGCCAAGGGTTTTGTAAAGCCCATATTAGACGGTTCATTTTCGCCTTTCAATTCAGATGATTCAACAAAAGTGATCCACATAAACTTGACTCATTCAATATCATTAAAATACCGACGTGTCTTTTCAGTTCTGAGCTTGTCAACCAAATAGAATCATTCTGTTTCATCCGTTTAATCTATAATATTATAAAATGCTACACATGCCGTGTCTGTACATTGAAGCTACATAACAAAACAACTGGAAAACATGATGCATTTTTTTAGATTTCTTATCTGTTTGTCGGTTTGTCTGTTTCTTCGGGATTCACGTAGAAATTACGAGGCCGATTTCGATACGGTTTTCGCTGATCGACAGCAAATTAGACTTAAAATCTGCGCTACTTTTTATGCTGAAATCCCGCAGGAAATTTTCTGGGAATGATTTAAGATGGCCAGATTAAAAAAAAATGGAATTCCAATGTAACTTTTCCTATACTGTTATAAAAAAAATAAAAAAAACTTATGTTGCGGCGTGATCTTTACTCCAAGACTCATCTACCCCATTAGCCATCGGCTCTGCCACAGACTTGATCAGCTCATTGCCATTTCAGGTCTCTAATTTAAAGAGCTATGTCGATTAACTCATTTCTTTTAGGGATATCCTCCATATTATATATTTATATAATATCCCATCAGAAACCATTATTCATATTTTATACGATTTTTTTTAGTTTAACATCCATAGTAGTAGTATATTATTTAGTTCCTTTACCTGTTATTATACATTCTTTAAAACATCAAAATCACAGTTTAATTCACGAACTTTTAGATTAAGCAACTTTTTCTTTTCAGATAATATTATTATAGTTATCAACTGTTTCACGCAGGTGTAGCGATGAATTTAATGCGTTATTTTTGATGTGTTATTGTTATAAGATGGTGACAACGTTAAATATCGACATATAACGTATGTATAAATAATATAATAATGTAGCTATGACTCTTAAACGATTTTCACCATCAGTTAGATAAATTTTCATTCAAGGTTTATATATATAAAAAGACTAATTAAGTTTTTATGTAACATAGAGATAGTACTAAGAGTTTTACACGCGGCGTGCCGCGGGTAAAACTCTAGTAATAGTATAAATGCGAATGTAAGTTGCTTTGTTATGTTTTAACGCCTTAACTACGCAACTAATCCTCACGGAACTTTACATACACGTTATCAGCAGTATAGAATAGGATATAAACGTTCTGTTCCCGAGGGATAGATGAGTATAACCAATGAAAATATGGCGCTCCGACCGTGTTATATTGGCGCCATCTTTACAACTCACTACCAAAAATAAATCGCCATGGCAACAACAACGACAGCGGCAATTTTAATGTGTTGCTCTCATGGTTACTTCTACCTTCGCTAGATAGCGTTAAGGTTATTTATCATTAGAATTATATAAGCCCACTTCATGACATACTTTTTTCTAATGCGAACAAAGCCGCAGCAAGGAAATGCTTGTTCGTAATATTAGTATTAGGATTCGTATAATACAGATTTGTTGTAAGTAAACTCTGTCAAATTATATTTTCAAAATTGTTACAATACGCGAGCCTTTAAGTGAACTCCATTTAGGTAGCCCCAATGAAATATTGTCTTATACTAATAAATCTATACATATAAAAATCAATTGCTGTTCGTTAGTCTCACTAAAAC
Source organism: Dendrolimus kikuchii (assembly GCA_019925095.2). NCBI lineage: Eukaryota > Metazoa > Arthropoda > Insecta > Lepidoptera > Lasiocampidae > Dendrolimus > Dendrolimus kikuchii. The sequence continues at coordinate 11,818,258 of CM034407.1, forward strand.
TCGAGAACGACTGGACTAATGGCTAATTTTGGTTTTTAAATTATTTGTGGAAGTCCTAAGAAGGTTTAAAAGGTGAGTAAATATGAAAAAAATGTTTGGAATTTAGTATAAATAACAATTTCGCTTTCCTTTAGAAACTATTCCTACCTGTCAAACAATTGATGTTCGTCCCGTCGTTTAAAAATCAATTAAATCTAAAACTCGTTCAGAAATCAAATTAAATTTATTAATTTTAAAGTGAATTTTTCTTTCATTTTTTTGGTTTTGAATGATAAACGTTTGATGTTCGTCCCGTCGTTCAGAAATCAACGTTTTTCATTTATTGATTTTGAGGCGGTACGAAGTTTGCCGGGTCAACTAGTATTTAATAAAAATCGATGCCTAATTAAATAATTTATTAGTGAAAGACCTTTTTCAGAATTTCCAAAAAAACCTTTTCAACTTAGTTATCAGATTCTTGATTTGGGTCGCAACAGTCCCAAAGCGGTCCTAAAATATGAGAATATTAATCGACGATCTTCCGGCACGCGTTTTCTTGCAATTTTAATTAACCTCTAGGGCTTCATCAAATTAATCAACCATGAGCGGTCTGATGGAGCATGTTATGATGAATTAATTACATAAATGTAATTAAGAGGTGTTTATGAGGCATTGGATTTGGAAAAATGTGGATTACATTTTCGAAAATAATCGAACTCGTAACTTACAAATATATGTCTAATGGAGATGTCTTCAGTTCAATGTATTCTGTTCAAAAACATGTTTTTATAGCAAATGCATCAATGTTGAAACAATAAATTACAGCTTTTTTCCAAAATAATAAATATGATAGAAGGTCAACTAATACTTTAAATCATCAAAGCCGCCTAGATTTTATACAAGCGTGGCAAGTTTTGACATCACATCTTTAACGAGTCAAATAACGGAGATTTTTTAAAAATATGATCATAACATGGTATTTGAGCGTCCGCTCCATATAATATAATACCTTTTTTGAATCCATATTGAAAAGTGTTAACGACCTAATTGTCTGTTTTAAAATTTTCAACTGTTTAGTGAAATGTGCCTTTTTGACTTGCCACAAGACCGTCTACATCAGACGTCAATCAAAAACCTACTATTTGGCTGAAGCTTCTAATTCATGAGCCAGGCTTTCGTCTGGTGCTATATTTGTAGATTATCATAACTTGCATACTTGTTACTGTATATGATACATACTACAGGTTACAAAAGAAGTCCTAACGTGGAAATAATTCAATTACTTAAAGCCAAGCCACCTGGCTCAATTTCAATGTTACCCCCACAACAACTTTTTCTTTGTTATCAGCAAAGTTGAATTTACTTCATGAACAATAGACGATTGTTTGGTAAATACGAAACGAGTATATATAAAACATCTAAACTGTTTCGCAAACAATAGCATTTTGAATTTCAGCAGGAAAAATATCGGATTACCAGACCTTTCTTTGATTGGAGTTACGTTATACTGTGCTGTACTTAACAATGTTTGTTGACGAGTGATTATATAATACTAACGTATATACCAGAAGCAAAATGATAAGTAAGTACATTATCCCTGAGGAATGATATTATAGAAACCACATTAAAATAGCCACAATATATGTACACTTATGGCACTGATAAATGGTTGGAAAAGATTCGTATAAAGTGGTACATTTGTCATTTTCAAAGTTGTCAGTAATAAGCAAAACCATACATTACTTTAATAATTTAAACTAGTCCAACAATGTTCAGTTGGCCTTACTTTACAAACCGAGATTCTATAATCACGGCTTGTAAATTAAAGCCAACAGTAAGTATTTTTAAATTAGTGGCATAATTAAAATATTTTTTCAACACACTTGCTCATAAAGTGGCTCTATGGTCACCGCAATTAGGCACAGAATGACACCCATAACCAAACTGTGAGTAAAAAACGTTATAACTCACTAGTGAGTTATAGATTTTTTTTTTAATTTTATTGGTTGAGTTGCTTTGTTCTTGAAAAAGTTTTTATTAAAAAAAAAAAGATCGTGTTCTATAGAACAAATAAATAAATGTTCCTATTGCTTGCTCATTTCATGCAACTTCTTATTTAAATAGATAATTTTAACTCGTGCGTGTTTAATAAATAAAACTTTCACTCATATATAACTTTTTTTTATCTACTAAAAATGAAATGAGTTTTTGTTGTTATTTTATTCACAAGTGTGTTGAAAAACGTCGTATGATACACGTGTGTATTGATGATTACCGTCCTCGGCTCTCTTAAGACCCTCGCCTACGGCTCGAGTCTCAATGGCGCCTCGGCGGTAATCACCAATGTTACACACTAGTACCATAATGTACTATTATGAATTAAAACACATTATTATAATTTATATTTTAGTCATCCTTTTAAAATGGATATAATGTAGGTTGATTTAACATAAAAAACAAAGTCTAAAAATGTAAAAAGGCCCAGTAATCATCAAATCCTACAGCAAGATGACAGATAGCAAGCAACACATGTCGTTTTTTTTTTCATTAAACGGTTTTTTAACCAAATCAGTCAGGACTTATAAATAAACTAAACTAACCGAAGTTTCCTATTGTGTATGCTACAATTACTGATACTGATACCTAATTGTATATCAGGTTATATAAAATTTCTTTTTTTTAAAGGGTTCTAACCATTACTGTCATATCAGGTCCCCTTAATACCCTGAATTAAATATATTGTACTAATAAGTACAATATAATTCACCGTAGTCGAAGAGTTCACCACAAACTGTATATTGTCTTAGCTTCTTGAAGCTGAAGAACTTCTTAATTTTCATAAAGTACCTAACCAGAAGAAAAATTCTTAATAGCTAAAAGCTTTATCAAATTTGTACCGATTTTCGTTCTTTGATCAAAGTTTCTCTTTGTAATTCGACGCAAAAGAATATTTATTTCATATCTTTCGAAATGCACAGCTGGTAGTTCCGAACTTATTTGATTTATTAGAGGAAGTATGCTTTGTTGGTTGTTTGTATTTTTCTCCGATTGTTTCGTTAAAACGTAAGTATTGGATCTATCGTAATACATACTATAAAAAATATATATTAGCTCATAATCATTCCAATGTTGGGCTCGGGCCTGCTCATTTTCTTAATGGTACGCACGCCCCCAAGCTTCTCCAAGGATTGGCCGGTTTGACACATTGATTACCTCGATGTGCAGGTTTCACGACATTGTTTTCCTTCAGTGTCAGCATATGTTCATTTTAACAATTTGCACCATTAAGTCTACATTATTGACATTATTTATCTATTTCTCACATAGAGTCCCTGGATGAAAAATATCCTATGTCCTTATTTATTTGTTAGAAATAATCCTCATTTTTTCCCAAGCATAGGTCAAATTATAAAACGCAATCGACGCGATAATGACAGGCTTTGTATTCACAGTAGCAAAACAACACTAATTAATAAAAAGTGTATTGTGTATGGCACCAGAGTAATATACAATAAATTACCTGACAGTGTAAAGAGGCAAAAATCCATATTATTATTTAAGAGACACCTAAAGAAATTTTTGATAATGAAATGCTATTATTGGTCGTGTACTAGCAGAAGGTGGTATCAGGAGCCTTAAGAACAGACGAGCGTGCATGACAAGAGTTATGAATGTCAAAGAAGCAAATGAGGTGTGTAAGAATAAGCCTGAATGGCGCTCTGTTGTTCGTGCCTACCCCGCAAGGGAACTGGCGTGAAGTTATGTATGTATGTATGTATGAAATGCTATTATAAAATCGAGGATTATTTAAGTGGTAAATTCTATTGATTATTAATGTATTCTTATTTAATTAATACCTTGCTAGACATTTCATATTGTTATCTAATTTATTTAATTATTATTGTAAATTACTTTCAATTTAGTTTTAGATATAAGATCTGAAAATTGCACGCCTAATAAGGCAAAATATATTGAGACAATTACCACAAAAAAAAACCACCTATTCTAGTCCTTTTCTATACTCCTGACAACGTGTATACAAAATTTCCTGACGGTCCGTTGCCTACTCAAGGCCAGAAAAATCACAAACAAATAAACTCATATCAGCATTTATAACGTTAGTTAGGATATACGTACAATATCTAATCTACTAAATTTTACTATACTTTATGTATTTATGTGTGTATATAATAATAATAATATGAATTTTTAAATATATTTTTAGAATATTGTACAACTAAACCCTGCCCTAGATTTTATGCCATTTTCTCTCTCCATCCCAAGGTTGTCTGGAAGAGATCGCTGCCAGCGATAAGGCCGCCATTTGTACTTAATTCTAAGCTGTTTTTGTGTATTGTTCCGTAAATGTTATTGTACAATAAAGTATATTCTATTCTATTCTACTAACAACTGCATCTTACAGAAATACTCATCATAGCAACTTTAGCAAATTTAGTTTTAACGGATAATACGAGAAAGTTCTTCTCACCAAGTTTGGAGACGGAACCATCAATATCTATCCTATACGCTCGTGACAAGAAAAGCGATAAGATAACCAACGAATGTCTAACAGAAATGTATCCAAGGAACTTGTATAAATATCCATTACATATAGACAGAAATGATGTGCCTTGCATAATACATTGTGTGTTAAAGAAGTTTGGTATCATGACAAATGATGGATTGATCAATATAAAGAATTATTACCGGCGGGTGCAAGCAATACATCGGTATGACCCAAGGATTTTGATCTCTGATGTCGGGGAGACTTGTGCCCAAAATATAAACGGTATGAACTTAGATCATGATGTTTGTAAAAAGGCAAAGGTGTTTAACGACTGTACTCAATTGTACGCCATTTCATATAGAGAACCTGAAGATTGGGCATGATTGAATGTATTTTTTTACTATTTATAAATAAATGGAAATAAATCTGATGTGTATTTTAAATTTGAATACATTTTTATTATTTCTTATGTAAATTTAATTAATATACAGTTACTGTTATAACACATTTTGTACTTAACGTATTGCGAGCATAGACAGTGTGAAAGCAGTACCTTCACAGTATTTGATTTATTTCTTTGGTGGATATTATTACGGAAAATGACGGCTACTGGGTGCAAGGTCCGTCACAAAGGATTGGGTACAACTCAACTCTTTAGAACTAACCATCGACTACATGGATTTGTACTCGAGTTTTTAACCAACTATTTTGCCGCTGTGTGTTATTCAACTGCACCAGTCTTCTGAAAATTTCTATCTTATGCCTCGCCACGGTTGAATACGACTTAATTCTGTAAACATTGCAAGTGAATAAAGGCATTATTGAAAACTACAACCGTAATTGAAAATTTTAGAGAAAGGAGACTAAAGTTGTCTGAATCGAATTTGTTTACAATAACCGCTGTAAGGCGCTGTATACTATGAATATTAAAGTTCTGATTTTGGAGCCGAACGTCTGCTGCCAGGAATACGATCACACTTCGAACACGTCAAAACGTCACGGCAACAGTTGTAATTTAAGATAATAGAATAACATGCCTCCTTCTCATGGTGTCTGACATCACGCTCGCTATTCGCTTCTTTTCAAAACTCTGGCTGTTTTGTATTATTAGGCACCTTAATTCGAGTATACTGGTGGTTGATGATTCCTATTTTTGTGGGTCAAGGTTACTAAATCATGTGTCTTTTGAGGACATCCTGCAATCTTAGACGCTGCTCACCTAAAAAGAAGATTAAGCTAGTATGGGCATGTACTGATAAGAGCGAAAAATTAAGTGATAATTATAGGTACAAAAGATTCATTTGATCGTATAAAGTTAAATGATCAGCCAGCCATCTTATAACTCGTTTAAAAAACCTACAGGTAGTCTTATGTCATCGAGTCGTGAGCTTTAACAAAATCTCTGCTGAACATATAAGTCTAATCTAGGTAATGACCTCCGTTGCTGACAGGCACTAATCTCGCCTTAACTGCAACCAATACTTTGGACGCTGTATGGTAACTATAACAGCAGTATAAAAGATAATCATATTAAAAAAAGAATATCACATCTCCTTTGAAAGGATCTCAAATTGGCAAAAATAAAGTAACAAATGAAGCTAATTCTCAAGACGTTATTACAACATTCTCGCATAAAATAAAGATGTTCTCTGCATATCAAAGCTTTTGTAGACTTTCATTAGTCATGATAAGCATTTTTTGTGAAAAATTTAAAATTTAAATGTGCCCGAGTTCAAAGTTAACGTGTTATTATATATAAATAGTAAATGAAGCTAGTTAAATAATTTCCGAATCCTCTACTTATAATATATGTAACAGTTAGGAGAGTTTTGGGTAGGAAAAAGACTAAATGTTAAATATTTGGGTAGGTGTCCCCCTTTTCATTGTTCAATCTTGTGATGTGACTACTCACACTTTACAGTAAGCCGTTGATCAAAGATATACTTGATCGAAGCAGTAAGCAATGACCACTGCCTACACGCTACTGCGCCTTTTTATACAAAAATGCTACCCACTACAAAACAAAAACATTATATCATTGCTAAAAATAGCAATTACATCATAGTGTTGCAAGGATGACAAAAATAATTATAACAACTAATTACTCGTGCACAAAATTATCTATATGATTAATTTAGTAGGATTATAAAATTAAATAAAAGGTAGAAAATGGCAATTTAATTATACATACATACATAACTTCACGCCAGTTCCCTTGCGGGGTAAGCACGAACAACAGAGTGCCATTTAGGCTTATTCTTACACACCTCACTTGCCTCTTTGACATTGCCAATTTAATTATAAATCGATTTATCTGATAAATCGAATAAAAATATATTATCTATGGTGTAAACACTTAGTATAAATCGAGTTATCTAATGAATCAACTAAAAATATTATTATCTATGACGATATCTGTGGTATTGATGTACTCTATGGTTTTTATGACTGTCTTGTGGGGGATATCTTCTAACATATGATGATTTTTTGGAGTTTACTCCTTAAAAATCGATTTTCATATAAGGTCCCTAGTATGAATATTTTGTACGGAGTTAAATTATAATACAAGCGTTATGTTTTTCTGTGCAATGTACCTTGCGCACCTTTCACTTTGTACTTAAGGAGTTAACTGCTGTCGTGCGTCAGAGCTCACACTTTAATGGATTCTGTAGGTGTTTTTGCAAAAATGGAACCCATATGAAATCGCTATCTGTCCAAATCAAGAGTGTGTTATGAGTTACGTCGTATACCAACGATTGCTATTACTAAGTATTTATTCTTCTTCTATGCTACTACAGCTATAATATGATAAAATTCTAAAAATGTCGTGTCTGTCCATTTAAGCTATATAAAAAAACCACTGGAATAAACGATGAAAAGGATGCAATTGTTTTAGATTTCTTTTTGGTGGTTTGTCGGTTTGTCTGTTCGGGATTCACGTAAAAACTACGGAGACCACTTTGATGCAGTTTTAGATGATCGTCAGCATATTCTTAGACTTAAAATTTGCGCTGCTCTTTATGCTGAGAATCGCGCGGGAATTTTTCTGGGAGCGATTTGTACTTGTCCGGATGTATAGAAATTAGCTTATTCCGACCTAGTTTTCACTAAAACGATAGATAGCTTCTTCTTTAAATACTGCGGTACTTTGTGTCCTGAGAATCCCGACGGAAGTTCAAGTCAAGCGAGGATGAAGTCACGGGCATATCCTACTACATGTATAAGGACACTGTCTACGAATACTTCACTGCTATGATAATCTTCTTATTTCGGTTGTTAGGTTATTTACAACTCTTAATTTCATTTTTTGGAAATGAAGTTTTTCGTAATTGTTTTACGAGTCTTAATAATTCACTATCATTTTCCAGAGTATTTTTCTTCAGTCTTCTTCTTATACGAATTTAGACAAATCAACTGCTGTTCGTTAGTCTGGCTAAAACTTAAAAACGACTTGACCGATTTTGATGAAATTTTGGGTGTGTATTTGAGTGCGTTCCGGGATGGTTTAGATTCGCAATTGGAAATTGTAGGTGGTGCTAAAATCGGTTTACAAGAGTTTTTTTATGTTTATTTGAGTGGGTGGTTTAGACTTACAATTGGACCCCGTAGGTGGCGCTGCAATCGATTTCTAGTTTTTTTTTCAGGACAGAACAACGTCTGCCGTGCCTACTAGTACCTTTTAAATTAATATAGCTTACAAGAAACGCTAAGCCGATTTTTACGTGCCATACAACTAATGACTTACGTAGTTTATAATTCCTATCATTTCTTAAGCGCCGTTTACACTAATTTATAATTAAACACGAAATTAATTCCGCCTTTCAAATGAGGTACGACGGTACCAGTACATTAATAAATTATTGCTCTGAATCGTAATAATGAACTTATGAATATTTTACTCAATTTACATTTCGTATAAAGCGAACGGAAGATATTTCATATCACGTTAACTACAAATACGGTACATTAATGAATTAAATTAATGTACCTAATATTATATGTGTATATTTATTTCTTATATTAGTTTAAATATTTATGTATCTATTGCCTTTTTCCTGCACCATCTACGTCACCTGATTCAATTTTTTTTATTTGAATTTGAGCGATAAGGCCGCTTATTGTATTGCCTATAAAATATTGTAAATATGGTCTGTTTTTGTAATTGTATATTTTAATTCTATAAATATTATCCTATAATCCTATATCCTATAAATATTATAAACGCGAAAGTTTGTAAGAATGTATGTATAGATGTATAGATATATGGATGTATGGCTCTATGTTTCTTACTCTTTCACGCTAAAACTACTGAATGGATTTTGATGAAACTTTACAGTAATATAGCTTACATATCAGAATAACACATAGGCTATAATTTATAAAGCTATAGTGTGAAATATCCAAAATATAACGATTTTCCATCACCACGCGGGTGGAACCGCGGGCGCAGCTAGTATGCAATAAAGTGATATATATATCTCTCTCTCGAATATAATAATACAATAAAGAAACTTAGCTTATACTTATATTGTATTCTACCAATAATCTCTTAAGACTATTAGTAGAATACTGAGCCTGGGTCGCCGTCTTCTTTGGGTAAGGTGGTCAGGGTGCTGGCAATGTTACCTCGCTGGATTGCACTTCTGATCTGTTGTCCGAGTTAAACACCAGCCCTCTGATCACCGGAAGAGTCTCGACTCTATGTATGGTATATGGTCGAGAGACTATGTATCGTATGTATTAGATACAATATTAGATTGTTATACGAGAAGTGAAAGTGACCTATTTAGGCATGAGATGGTTTGGCGCATGAGCGTTACGAGGGCGCTAATGCTCTAGTGCCTAAATAGGCCTTTCACCCAAGGTCAACACTCTGCTTTTCGTTTCGAATATGCAGACAGTAAATAAAAACTAATTAGTTAAACAAACTACTACGTCTCTGATAAAAACAGGCTTTAAATACATATCTTAATCTGATGAACTCATTCAATACCATAGATATTACTTATATATCACATATGAAACGTCAAGTAAATTTCTTTTTCTGCGGCATTACTAAGATAGACAGAAACAAATATTAGAAAGAGAAATGTATGAGTTATGTGATAGAGACTTTATTGCACACCAAAATATACAATTACAAAAACAGCCCAGATTTACAATATTTTTCTAGGCAATACAATAGACGGCCTTATCGCTCAAAGTGATCTCTTCCAGGCAACCTAAATCAAATTTGAATCAGGCGACGTAGGTGGTGCAGGAAAAAGGCAATAGATACTATAAATACTCAAACTAATTTAACAAATAAACATACAAATACATACATATATACATAGTCATAAATATACACGTATACAATAATATCTTTCAAAAACATAAGTTCTTATAACAAATGTGTTAGTGTGAACGTGTTTATAGGGATATGTGGTATGTAAGACAATATTAAAGTGTATTGAATGGTGCGTACGTGTGTGTAAAAGCTTCTAAATTCTAGACGACTAGATGAGACCAAAGGTCCTTTTTTATTCTGCTTTTTTACGTTTTTATACACTTCCAATTTCGATAGGTTCAAAACTCAGAAAAGTAATGATTATTTTACTATCTCCAAATATCGATGGCTCTGTTTAAAAACACTGATCTGAGACCCCTAAAACGACCACTTTTGGAGAGTAACATTGTGAAATTGTTACATGTCTAGATATACCACCATTTCCAAGAAATGGCATGAGTTATCATGTTATTTTGACACATATACCTACGTAATACGAATCTGTAAAAATGGCTATTTTATCTCTCGGACTATTTTCCTGAGAAATATAAAAAAATAAGTTTTGATGTTTTCAATTTTTTTCAGACTTGATTTTCCCCTGTCTCCTTATTTCTACGACCTATGCTAAAATATCAGTTATGTACGCTCATGACAAGCTTACTGATATAGTAGCAGAGCAGTGCCTTAACGAAATGTATCCCAAAGCGAAGCACATAGAAGTCCAGGAATCAGATGAGCCATGCATTATCTTTTGTGTCCTCAAGAAGTTTGGCATTATGAATACCAATGGAGTGATCAATTTGGAAATTTACAGGTACTTATAATTTATACTAATAAGCAAAATCATAGTGCTTGAATGCAAGTTAGGCGACGCTTAATTATAAACGAATCTTTTAGGAATTTTGTCTGTGTGTCAGTCTGAAAATTTATCTCAAACTAGCTTCTGCCCGCGACTTCGTCCGCGTGGAAAGTTTTTTTTAACTATCCCACGGGAACTCTTTCATTTTTCGGTATCAAAAGTATGCTATATGTTGACCAGGGATATAAGCTACCACCATACAAAATTTTATTTAAATCGGTCCAGTCGTTTCGGAGATTAGCTCGTACAAACAGACAAACAGAGAAACAAAAAAATTGAAAAAAAAAATCTAAATTAGTTCCATTTCACTTCTTACATCCCCCTGACTCGGTTTTTAGCATTTTTTTTTCGTCATTGTACAGTTTTATTATATGTAGTATAAGCTCCGAAACGTCTCAAAAGATTTTAATGAAAATTTTAGTAATAAAAAGGAACTTTATCTTAAATTTTAAATTCATAAAGTATGAATCTAAAGTCCTAATCCCAAGCGAACAATGTTCCAGGCACAGCTATTTCTTGACCTGATACTTTTAACGGTTCTAGTTTTAAATAATTAATAAGCTTTTTTAAAAAGGTTTTTAAATACAAGATTTTGAAATCCTGGATATCATGTAGCAACAGAATGCTAGCCAAGACAAGTAAAACGAGCCCAAACACGACGAGTCTATCTTGTTTAGTACAGGAGTTCCTATGGCCACTTTCCGACTCCATTATCAGATCAGCTCCATGGTACCATATTATTGCATTGTCACGCGATATACATATGCGTGCAAAATTTCAACTCAGTCGGAAACCGGGAAGTTGGTCAAATTAACTTGCAAGATTCTACCCGAACTTACATACATGCATACATAGGTACATCAATGGCAAGTTAAATAAAAGCTTGTAAAAAATCTATCTTATGCTATCTAAATACTGACCAGTCTATGTACTTTTATACGAAATCCAAGCTATATAATAATGTTCTATTAAGGACCAATTTTTAAATCACCAGATAAAAGTTATTCATAAGAATAAAATACAACTTGGGAAAATTTGAAAATTACAGATTTACAAATAAAACAGTTGAATTGTTTCATTTTTGAATTTAGTCAGGTTATAACTTATTTGACTGATAAGTTTTATCTGTTGATTGAAACATCGGCCCTAAATAGTGTGAGCGAATATAACATAAATTATATATAGAATACACTCTATAAACAATGGAGAACACGGTGCAATTTTTTAGATATCTTGTATGTTTGTCTGTCTATCTATTTGACTGTTTGACTGCTTTTTCGGGATTCACGTAAAAACTACTAGGCCGATTTCGATGTGGTTTTCAGTGATCGTCTACAAGTTCTTAGACTTAAATTATGCGCTGCTTTTTATTCTGGGAAGCCCGCGGAAATTTCAAGTGATGAAGCCACGGGCATATCCTAGTATGAACTAAATGTATGATTAGTTTTTTTGTTACGTCTTTGCATGTAAATAGATTTTCATACCTAGAAATCAATAAGGATTTTTAATTTTTATACAAAAAAATACAGCGAGATATGGAGCAGAATTTCACGCGGCTAGAGTGACAGGATAATACGTAGTGGTAATAGTGAATGAATACAGTGATCCCATTAGAGATTTGATCTAAGGGTCTCCTGCATACCTACGCCGGTCCGTCCCATTCAGGGGTTGTCATGAACACGCCTCTTAATCATTTTGGATCAGCGACGGCTGTAATTGAATACCCCATGATTTCCATGCCGAATGCGTCTTTTGTGTGAGATATGACGGTATTGTACTAACATCTGCGGTTTGCTTGATTTATTGAAAGATAGTTTTAATAAATATATACGGTCTTATTCATTCTATTATATTCTTTAAGAAACACAAAGAAGCGTTCAGACTTACTCTAACTCTCTATGAATAAGACCCATAATGTTAGCTGCTTCTGTCATTTAGTGGCACGTCGTAACTGTATAAACGTGTTTCCTTTTAAAACAAATATTTATTTAATAATACCAAATGTCACTGCAAACTCTGCATCGCTAGCAGAAAATAACTTATATGTAAACGCAATTTATTCCCATATTTGGTACTTGTTCTGCCCACTTCCCTCCCCAGTTTCCTCTTTGCCGCCATAGAAGTGGGCACAACGTAAACAAGGGATATTTCAAACATTTGTTCTAAGGGTCTAAAGCAGTCGCTTTCAGTTTTCTTATAACGATTTCATAGATTTCTTGTATCGAGATACGTGTCAATTTCACTAAACGATTCTGCAAAAGCGGCCTCTATTAGACCAACTAATAGACCAATAAAATAAGCGTTATGAAATTATAATAACTAGTATGCCTGAATTGAGGCTAATTGTAAAGTAACTCTACTTGTATTAAGGCTATTCCTATTTGTACTGTGAACTACATTTAATGCATGGGAATGAATAAATAAATAACTTTTGTTATCTTCAGAAAACGACTAAACCACAAAGAACAGCGTAACGTTGTTGGTAACAGCGGAAACTCCTGTGCCGAAGCCGCTGAAGCAACTCAACACAAGCAAGATGTATGCAAGAAAGCAAAAGTATTCAATGATTGTACACATCTGTATAGAATTCTTCTATAATAAAAATATTAATGAACAACACAAATTTTATATACTCGCAGGTATAAATAGCTGTTATAAATATAATAACATCATCGACAAACAAACACACATATTGTATAATGTATCCCCAAATTAAGTAAATTACGCTTGTGTTACGGATAATATACAACGGACTACTCTGAGGCCGATCACAGAGCATAGTAAATATCGAAGGAAATTCGTTTCTGAAATTTACCATACCGGGAATCGAGCCCAAAGCCTCTGCGTTGCAGTGAGGTAAGCCGGCAATCACAGAGGCTGTCAAATAAATTATTAATACTTCTTCAAATCCACCCCATTCTAATATCTTACCAACCGTTCATTTGCTTTACTATCCATACTAGTAATGTAAAAATGTTAAGATGTTAAGGCAAGTGAATGAATAGTAACATATAGGAACCGGCGAATAACCGATTTCGGGATTGATTCAGTCAGGTGATGCGCTTGCATGTACGTTGAATAAATATAGGTATCATCTTATTAAAGACTATATACCAGATCTTTGTCAAAGGAAAGCGTGCCCAAAATGCTGGCTGCATTGTCACGGTGAAGGGCAATATTGATTCACTGTGAAAAATATTAACCAACCTGATCGCGGCAGCCCCGGATCTAGGGGCCCATGTCCCGGGCGGCCAATTCAGTGCGCGGCAAATTCAAACTTCGTAGACAAATACACAACTCATCAATACTTTAAATGACTTAACACGTTGCGCATAGGCATAGGTTTAAAAACTACAGAGGAACGCGTGCGCGGTGACCGTTGTAGTGGGCAAGGGAAACCAGCTAACATTTGGGGACAAATAACGTGCATGCGAAAGGAATGATGCTATATTTGGAAACAAATTGACTGGTCATAGTGGCGTTTTTTCCGGGAGGCCTATGTCCATCAGTAGGAGTCTGATGGCTGAAATGATAATGATGAAAAAAATTCACAGACATAAAGGTTACAAAGTGATTTAAGGCTTGTAGCAACGCCAACGTCCTTGAAGATTTTTCGGTACTGATTTTTCTGGCGATAGCAGTGATTCCATAGAGGCGGTCGTTTTTCGGACGCATTATTGTTTTATTGTGAATAAAATAAAGTGCTGTATTAAAAAAATAAAGCTAAATTATTCATCTCTGTTTTATAAATATGTAGATATTTTTTTATCCTACTTTGATAATAGTTCAAGGAGTAAAATGGTTTCATGTTAATAATTTGGAGGTGATTTGGTAAAAAAAAATCTCAACTTAAAATAACTACAGAAAAATTATAAAAAATCACGTTACTTATCATATCTTGAAGATTTCTTTATACCATCGAAAAACTTTCTCGTTTGCACCCCACCGTCGACCTTTTGCGGCAATCTATTTCTGCAAAAGGTATTGTTTTAAGGCTTCTAAGCCTTAAAACAATTCCATTAACCACAACGAAACATTTTTATGTCGAAATGTTAAAGTTTATTCAAGAGCGAAAATCAAATGATACTTTGTAATTCTCCGATATTATTTTGTTTGTCAATGTTGTTTATCAACTCTGTTCAAACAAGGATTTGAAATAACTGGAAACAAATAAGAGGGTATTACTTTTTATATTTTCAGGTTTATTTTATGAAATCAAAGAGATTTTGAGCGTAATGATGTTTTAGGGTTGAAATGTTTTAAGGTAACAGGGGGTTTAAAACCTTTGTGTCTGTTTGTCCCAGCTGATTACCTCAACAACTGCTTTTTCTGTACAAATACAGTGACTTACTGAATTTGGCCATCAAAATATAATACGAGTATTATTAGGTGACCCGTGCCCACTTCGCTCGGCGTGTTCAAAAATATTAATAACCACGATCAAATATAGCCTACTAACTTTTATTGACTAAACTGATAATATGTATGTGTGTGTGTACATTACTTGGGTATAATCTAGCTTTCTACTGGTGAAAGAGTTCAAAATCGGTTCAGTAGTTCAAGAAATTATTTCATACAAACAAACTTACAAACTTTATAACCTTAGTACATACATACATACATACATAACTTCACGCCAGTTCCCTTGCGGGGTAGGCACGAACAACAGAGCGCCATTTAGGCTTATTCTTACATACCTCACTTGCTTCTTTGACATTCATAACTCTTGTCATGCACGCTCGTCTGTTCTTAAGGCTCCTGATATCACCTTCTGCTAGTACACGATCAATTTGATCATGGAAGGTGTGTCGTGGCCTTCCACGACTTCTGCATCCATCCACTTTTGCATTGTATATCTGTTTATTCATTCTTTCATCATGCATTCTTTCCACATGCCCGAACCACCGGAGCATTCCTTTCCTTACCTTCACCCCGACACTCTCTTTCAGACCAACTCTCTTTCTTACTTCGGTATTACGAACGCGGTCCGCAAGCGTCACTCTACTATAACCTTAGTATAGATATTAAACGCATTTTAACGATTTTACAAATATGTTCTCTTATTTGATTTTTAGTTCCGTAATCATTTTTCAAAAAAGGTACTCTAACCCCTACCATACCCACCCTGTAAATTTTCTATTATGCGATGAAAAATTAACACCAGAGTAAGTAAAATTAATCAAATATAAAAAATCGAAACTGGTTTAAGTATGATGGATAAAAAAGTGTAATGTTTGAGATAAAAGAAATTTTTAATTATAAATCTAACCGTAAGTGATGTGAATTATTGTGTGTATGTGTGTGTGTGCTATCTCCAATTGGTAAAGATCCATAACGTGATATTATTAGAAACATCAAAGAATATTTTACTAAATAAAATAAAGGCGTAATTGGCTTTTTTGTTCGCTACAAAACCGCAAACAGTAAATAATGAAAAAAGCACTAAACCG
Organism: Dendrolimus kikuchii; assembly: GCA_019925095.2. Lineage (NCBI taxonomy): Eukaryota > Metazoa > Arthropoda > Insecta > Lepidoptera > Lasiocampidae > Dendrolimus > Dendrolimus kikuchii. The sequence goes on from CM034407.1 coordinate 11,834,322, forward strand.
CCTAGCGGTCCCATCACAAATTGTTCCCGGGGGCTGCGTAATACAAGCCAATTTAGAAGACTCATATTCCATCTGAATAGAGATGTGTATCGAGCGCTTGCAGATACCTATCCGAATTGCCATTATCTTAAATAGTCTTGTGAAATAAAAGGGTACGCACCTTGCACCAATCTGCAGATTTTCCTTCGAAAGCTTGATGCAATGGCACATGTCGTAAGAGGCGACAAAACTACCCACAGCCAGGTGGTAGGGCATTTGCCCGACTGGATGGCTATCACCCCTGGCCTAATGTATGTCGCCATAACAACCTTGAATTGTGTTCCGGCATTAGTGGCCAGGTTCCAGTCTCCCTTAAGAGAGCAGCAGCGCATTTGTAGCACCTTTGGTGTTGCAAATGTTCATAGGCGATGGTAACCGCTTACCATTAACTCTCTGCTGAACTCCTGCAACAAAAAAAAACATGATAGGCTAGAAGTGAGGAAGAACTTACAGTTAGTCATGTATATATTAAAATTGTTACGGAGTTTGATCTCTAATCCTAGCATTTTGAGGGGTACAAGCTTCTATATACCTGACAACTAAACTCGCGATAGACAACACAAGTTGTTTGCACTACCGGTTAATCGGTCTAATGTGCCTACAAGCAACTCTAATCAGGGCTCTTCGGATTTTGAACCAGATTTGTGAAGTGAACACAGATTTAGATATTCACGTGTCCCTTATGAAAATTCACAGAAAGTGCATTGAAGTGTATTACTAATACAACTAATGATCAGGTGTTATATTGTAGCTTTAGTTATAAGACTGTTATGACATAGTAATTGAAATAAATAAATAAATAAATGATCTTCTAGTGTAATTATACTTTTACACGCGTCGCAGCGCAATGGATTAATTTGTGCTCTTTTTAAATTTTGAGTGGAACTTCGTAATTTTGTAAGCGTGCGTAGCAAATAAGAGGGACGATTTTGAATAAGGACTAGGAAACAAGAATAAATAAAATTTAATTCAAGAATGTAGCAGCAGATATTATCAGCTTTTCTTGTTCTTGTTTTATATTTATAAGATACTGATTCGGCAGTGAGAATAATGCAACAAATAAAGTGCTTATCAAACTTCTTGTCCATCCAAAGGTTGTCTGGAAAAAATCGCTAATAACGATAAGCCCGCCAATTGTATTATAAACTTTTATATCTGTTAACTATGTTTTAAAACACGATAAAGCATATTCATTCACTCATGGGTCAATGGCGCGTACACTATACAGTCTGTCCAGAGGCCATTAGACTCTAAAACTTAATTGTGCAATTTATAAACAAATGTTTCTCAAGGAATTTTATAACACAACATAAGAAATTACATAAACGTCAACTAAAAGCAATTTCAAAACTATTAATTAAGCTTATTGAGAGTAACACTACATTTCATTAGTCTTTACTAAGACATAAGTATGACTAACACAATACATCATCAAAAATTCTTAGCAAGACAATGAATTTGACACGTACGTCCATTTCAAAAATGTCAGTTTCCGGGTTTAAAAATTGACAGTCAAACACACAAAACACCTGGGCTACGTTCCAGAAGGGACTCACAACGACCACGTTCACGACCGCGATTTTTACAAGCTTTTATTTAACTTGCAATGGATGTACCTATGTATCTATGTATGTATGTATGTATGTGTGTAAGTATGACTATAAGTTCGGGTGGAATCTTTCAAGTTAAATTTGACCAACTTCCCAGTTTCCGATTGAACTGAAATTTTGCACACATATGTATATCGTGGGACAATGTAATAATATGGTACCATGGAACTGATCTGATAATGGAGTCGAAAGGTGGCCATAGGAACTCCTGTACTAAACAAGATAGACCCGTCGTGTTTGGGCTCGTTTTACTTGTTTTGGCTAGCACTCTGCGGCTACATGATACAGGATACTCAAAATCTTGTATTTAAAAACCTTTTTATTTCCGTTCCACTTGCTTGCGGACGTTACAATCATAAACTCTAGTGGAACCGATTATAGGGCGTTGATGTCATAAACGACGAAATACACAAATGTCATTGGTTTACTTGAAAATCGCGCTTTCTTCAATGTCAAGAGATAAAGAGAATTAATACTCTATAATCGATGCCCACTTCAATCCACCTCTTGACACGGGTCGTTGTGAGCGCTGTGTGATCGAAATTGATGACGTCATTAGTAACATTTTCGCCACGACACATGACTCGACACGACACACACACACACATGTATATATATTGTTTTTTCTTAGATGATTTTCGTACAATAGTTACGCACGATTATAGCAACCAATTACACTAATTTGGTGTGTAAATTTCTTAGCCAACTTAAGAATCGTTTAAAGTTGACATTAAACTAGAAAATGTTTTAAATTAAATATTTAAACACACAATTTAACTAAACTTGTATTCAAAAAGTATACATACACTACTATACATGATACTATACTATACATGACTATAAAGGACCAAATCCCATGTCACATATTATTATTCAAAACTTTTTACATGAAATCAATAGAAAATTGAGTTTTAAGTTAGTTTGTTTTCATTTGTTTTTAATATTTTTCAATATTAAAACTACATAAAGCGAGTTAACAATTGTATATGGAGCGATCTAATCATTCATGATTTTAAAACTTTTTAGAGTTTATACTTATTTAAGTTTTCACTACACGATGTTTTTTCCATAGTAAAAATGTGAAAATATCCGCAACGTAAAATAACCCTCCTCATCAACAACTCCGATTTATTTATATTTTGAAGGAAAATGAAAAAATATCACGGTACCTCACTTTTGTAATGATAGTATATTAGATTTACCTGAAAGCCGCTACATTGAGATTGAGACATAGCGTCAACATTCCTGCCTTTAACCCACACTCTATTACTAGGATTGTTCAGGTCGAAAAATTATTGTTTTATTTATGTATGAATCACGTATTACATAAGTATTGTGACGACCGAGAGCAGAAGTTTCTGGCAGCGTAAGCCGGTCTCAAGACATTTAAAAAAAGGTAGATTCTGAAAGCAAAAGACAAGGACAGATACATTTTAGAAAGGGACAGATGAACGAAAGAATAACGAAATTTTAGAATAGAAGGTTCAGGACGGAAAACGAAAAACAAATCGCAATTATTGGTTCCAGAAGATTCTTCCAAGTATATAAGCAACGTAAGGGGCGCCTACGGGGTAGTTCAGTTGAAGACAGCGAAGCGACAAGTGCGATACGAGAGAGTTGGAAGAAGTCTTAGTAGAAAACTGTCACAAGTTTAGTGGAAAGTTAATGGAGAGTTTAGTGGTGAGTTTAGTGAAAAGTTTAGCGGGCAATTCCGTGAAGGAGTTAAGCGTAATTTAAGAGGAATTCCAGAAGCGAGCTACGCGCGATATATTCGGAGGTGAGCACCGCAGCAGCAGGAGGTGGTGTGCGCAATATCGGCGACTGTCTTGTGAGTGAGACATCTCATATTCGGAACAGTGCGTCGTTAGTTGTGCATGTAAGGGCAACCCTGCGGAGAACAATCACATACAGCTGTGTAAGTTAATCAAAGCATTTAGTTAAAAAACTGGTGTTTCCTTCCAATCCCAAGTGCACACTCCGCTCAGTGCAGTACGGAGTTACGAATACGACCAAATAGTTCCCGTAACGCTACAAAGGAGAATAATCTGCTTTCTGAGCGTTACGCAAAAATATTTCTCGTACATTTTTACCGGCAAATAAATAACATACGAAGAAGAATTGTGTGAGTGTATAGTTCATACACACAGATCTTCTTTAATTTTTATTAACATAAATATAATTCCTTTAGCCTACATCCGTCAACATATTATAATTCAAAATAAACTTCTAAAGTATCAATTTAAATTTTTCACTGTTTTAGCCTAAAAAATATTAATATCAGTTTTATTTCGGTCCAAATTGGACTTATATTTAATAATCGGTCTTATTGACTCTCTAATCTGTGCTGCACAATGTAAACTCGTATCTCATTCTCTCGCAGGCTTAGTCATATAGATGTATATGTTTATCTTCAAATTTCATCAAGTTTCAAATGACAACGATTTTAAAGAAGTTCCATTTCAAAAGAATGTCAAAAATATAAGTATATTTTTAATACGTGCATGGGAACTTAGAAAACTCACTCCCGCAACGGGGGTAAGACAAAGTTAATTGACTGCAGCACAATTGGAGAGTCAAATAGAGGAAAATACTACCCGTAACGCAGTGAATTTGTAAAAAAAATCCCGGATTATGCTTTTCGGTAAACAAGGACAAGAACGAAAGCAGGGATTATTATTATTAAAAATAACAATGTCACAATAAGAAATGTAATTCCGAAAGCGGCTCATAGACATTTTGTAATCTCATTATTTTTGCATACATCGCTTTTTCTACACAAGCTTGAATAATTGTCTTTCAAAATAAATAATAACGAGACATTAGTTTAATATAAAATAATTACAAAAATACCTCTTACAATAGCTATTCATAAAATACACAGCAAATTACATAAAAAATGTAATGTGCATTATATACAAATGTAGATCGCTATCACAGCCAATTTAAAATATATTGGGCAAGTGCGTGCCTGTCCACGTAGAATAAAAGGTTTCGCGGAGATGACAAATGTTCAATATTTTCGACAACTGACTAAAAACAGAAGCATAAAGAAAGCAATTATTTGAAAACACCTCACATCACAAAAAATATATAAATCTTTTTCAAATTAATTTTCTAACAAGTTTTTAAGTTCTAATGCTGTAAAAAAATTCATTCCTTTCGACTTTTAACATAAAACTGAAAGTAAGACTTGTGTCCCACACAGAGTTGCAGTTTGGAATGCTGTACTAATTTAGGAACGAATATAATAGATTAAATTAGACTATCACAATGAAAGAAGGAATAATGAAAAAAAGAAAATATATAAAGTGTCAATAGAATATATAAAAACACTTTTCTAAAATATATGCCAGTGCTTTGATAGTCTAAACGCAGAATTTAACACTATGTTATACATATTATTGTCTAATCTTCTTACATTATTACTGGACGTCAACTAAGTACACAATAAATTCCATTATTTTACCAATTACAAGTTTCATTTCATTTCCAAAGCCGAGATCGACCTAGGCACTTTTAGATTGTTATGTCTTCAAAACTAGAAGTCAATTTCTCGGCACCTATTGACTTAAATATAATAAAAAGTCATGAAAACATTGACATGGCTATTTCATGAATCAAGTTCATTTATTTGCTCTAAACATAGCACATAAATATAAGATGATATGAAGATACCAGGCTCATATGTTTTACCTATGTGGAAAATTTTACTTAAGATTTCTAAATACTAATTACCTGCAATATAACACTAAGGCCTGATTTTTCAATCGTTAGATAAAAGTTATCAGTCGAATAAATTTTAACCTGAGTTAATACAAAAGTGAAACTACTCAACTGTTTCTATCATAGACCCGAACGAGGCAAAATTGTGTATAAATTAAAATGGGACTAGACAAAATAAAACACCATTTTTTCCTTATGTTCGAATCACAACCAACTCGATTTTCTTTTAATTATAATAATGCAAAATCAAGTTGCCAGTATTATAATATATATAAATAAATAAGTATTTGTTCCAAAACAATTTTATCCATGCAACTGAGATTTTTACTTTTTCCAGGTTACACTTTATTACTATGAATAACTTTTATCTGGCGATTGATAAATCATTCCTAAGGCTGGTGTGCACAGACATTTGAATTTTATTTGAGCATCGGTTAAATTTCTATGCAGACCAGCCTAAATACAAATATTTCGAGTCTGTTAGTATGTTAGAATAAAAAAATACCTTTATATCGTCAATACAAAATTTAAAAAAAAAAACCACGAAGTAAGAAGCGTTTTGGTTTTGCTTAAATGGCTACGGGACCCTAAAAAAAGATCATTTATCTGATTGCTCCCAAAATTGTATTAAATCCAATTCCAAATCCATTCCCTCCTAGCTTCACGAACATTACACATCTGATTAACAATAAAAATAATTCAAAAAAATGTTAAAAAAGATTATATTCCGTTTACTGTTGGTTCTCTTCTTGACTTCTCTTCTCGTCGCCTGTTCCTACTGTCAAGACGAAGCGACAACTATGGGTACTACGGGTGAGGAGGAGGAGGAAGAAGAACCGCCAAAGAAGGGCTGCTCCATCTGGTGCTGGATTCAGAAGATCGCAATGTTCGTGATATCCCAATTGCTAAGTGGTAATTGATAAATTGAAATTATAATTCTTTGTAAATATTGTTGATTGTTTTATTTGACAACTTGATTGGGAACTTCTAGCTTTTCGAAAGATAGATAGCACTTTGCTTACTTAAAAGAAAAGAACTATAAAACTGCATAAATGTAGTTATTTTTTATAAAAGAAATGGGGGCTGCTAAAGCGATGTCTTCTAGGCAACTTGACTTATAGCCATATACATATACCCTTGGATAGTAAGTTACAGAAATCCGGGGAATAAACGGTATTAGTGCAGTTGAATTATTCTATTTGATTCCCTCCACTGCATTCCATATCCGGACAAAGTGGTTTACCTAACCGTTTACAGTGGAAACTATTGGTGTTTGATATCAATATAATTGTCATTTAATCGTCAAGTTAATATGTATTTATAAAAAATATATAATGTCAATTTTAAATCACGTAAATATATATTATCACTCTCCCTTCCAAAATTCCACTGCGATAACTAGTTCTATTTTCAAACATATTAATTTCAGAAAGAACACCAGTGAGAACAAAACATTTTGGTTCCATATTACTTCTGCGAACGATAGAGTAGTGGAACGCACTACTAGTTTAGGTTTTTTATCCGTGCAGGAACGGAGAAAGAGTACAATTTCCTGCGGCCCGGCGGCCTGTCGTAAGAGGCGACTAAACAACCCACAGCTAGGTGGTAGAGTATTTGCTCGACTGGATGGCTACCACCCCTGGTCTAGAGTATGCCGCCATAACAACCTTGTGTTGTGTTCCGGCATTAGTGACCAGGTTCCAGTCTCCTTTAAGAGAGCAGCAGTGCATTTGTAGCACCTTTGGTGTTGCAAAAGTCTATAGGCGATGGAAACCGCTTTCCACCAAGTAGGCCGTCTGCCTGTCTCCTGAACTCCTGCAATAAAAAAAAAATAAAAAAAATAGCGTGTATCCGAAAATTACAATCACAGCCTGCAACTCTCGTGTGAACAGATATTTTCTAGCTAAACTTACTCCATCTTCGATCTTATCTTTTTTTTATTGCAGGAGATCAGCAGACAGGCAGACGGCCCACTTGATGGAAAGCGGTTACCATCGCCTATGGACATTTGCAACACCAAAGTTGCTACAAATGCGCTGCTGCTCTCTTAAGGGAAACTGGAACCTGGTCACTAATGCCGGAACACAAGCCAAGGTTGTTATGGCGACATACTTTAGACCAGGGGTGGTAGCCATCCAGTCGGGTAAATGCCCTACCACTTGTCTCTGGGTTGTTAAGTCGCCTCTTACGACAGGCCGCCCGGCCGCAGGAAATTGTATTCTTTCTCCGTTCCTGCACGGATAAGATCGCTTAATATTAAACCTGACGTATATTTCCATAAGTTAATTAGTTAGTTAACTGCGAATAATTATATTAGGCACGTTACGTCGTATAGCGAGTATCTTATAGTTGTTTAGATATACATCTACTTAATCAACAACTTATTACTTAACTGTAAATGTTCTGTCCAAACGGCGATAAGCACTTAACTCGGCACATATGCAATTTAACTATTTAATTAATGCAATTGTAAATTAGGCTTTAAACGCAACTAACGCACCCGCTTCTGACTCCAATGAAGTCGGTTCGAACCCTGGTCGGGAAAAGTAATAATAAAAAAAGGGGAAATACGTCACTTAGACAATTTTTCTGAGCTATTTTGTGTATTGTTACTATTATACCACGTTTTAACAGTGAATGAAAGCCTCATAAGGCAATTTAAGCATATAGTCATGAAATTAGTTGATTTTGAATAAATGCATAAACTATAAAATAATGCTACTTTTAAATTTAAATGAACGGTATAAATTAAAAAGCAGCTTCGGTCTTGTTTCAATAACAGGTAACTGTCATAAAGTACAATAATAAAAAGCCGTGTCTTATTGCTCCGTTGTCTGTATAGAATATTAACTAGGTACCTTTTAATTTTGTACTTCATCTGGTTAATGCTCTTCTGTTTTTGGTATTTTCTGTTCCGATACCTGGTTTAATTATAATCAAATTAGCCATGTGCGTGTCCTATGACGCATAATGAAGGGTTCCGTAATGGTGTACCATACATACTACGTCTCAAAAATAATCAATCAAAAAATACCACACATCTCAAAAAAATAAACGAAGTTTATTCAAGAGAATTTTCTTTGAAAGTATTTATTAAATTACTCCGTATTATACTTTTACAATTTAGTTTAAAAGCTTTGGAAGATATTATATAGCGAAATTATTAAATAACTTAGTATAGGTACCTTAAAGAAGTTAACTTATAATTATGTTTTAAAATTAAGCATACAACAAATTAAATATTACTATAATAAAAGACAAATAAATGCTAAAAATAAACTAAATTATAAATAAGCGAACCGTGCTCAGAAGTCTTGCTGCATTGCCACGCTGAATGCCAACATTCTGGTTCGCTGGGCAAAACGTGTTATTCAATTAATTCAATAATAATTGAATCTAGCAACGTATTTAATTTAATATAGCGATAAAAATAAACAACTAAACCTATTAAAAGCATTCCTATATCACTGAAATAACAATGACTACACAAAAGTAGTCGTTGTATGGTCGATCCCTATAACTTACTATTCATTCATTTGCCGTATTATATACGTGCGTATCTTTACAACAAAATTAATCGTACGCTGCCTATATACCCCCTGAATAGTATATAGAATAAAATAAATAAAGTATAATAGAATAGAATAATATACTGAAAGATACTTGCAAAAAAATAGTGATTGAATGGTTAAAATCAATCAATTATGATGAAATGGAACATTTGCTGCGTTTAACAATATAATATATCAAACTACGCATGTCTTATCTTTAATAGAATTATTACATACCCATACACACACATGTATGCTCGCACGTACGCTCCCACGCACGCACGCACACACACACACATTACCTTATAATTAGTATGTAGGTAGTTTGTTTTTCACCATGGAGTGAAGCACTGATGACTTGTAATACAGATCTGCACAGATCTACAATTGGCACCAGTGTCACACAACAGATCTATCACTTGTAAATTGTTGTGTGAAAAAATAAAATAAAGCTTCAAATTCTTTTGCCTTAACATCGGTTGAATTTTGACATTACTTCTATGGAGCTCATGTCATATTTTAACCAATAGTGAAGCAAATGAAGGACGGTAAGATAATAGAACCGGGTAGTAAACAATTGGTTCTTTCCTAGCTTATTTTATTTTACCAAACGCGTCCTTAATAATCTAAATGGCATAACATCAGTGTCCTTTCTAATAAAGACTTGCAATCCAATACGACGTATATTCTAATATAATCCGACTCATATAGATAACAAATCCTATAAGACATAAACGTGGAATAAGAGACAACATGTCCAAATTGAAGACGTTAGTAATATGACATGGTTTTGCCTTGATATTAGGTCTTATGGCCGCTAAAGCCTTTTGGCTTATATCGAAATACAAACATGTCACCACGAAATATCTTACATGGGAAACATTATCCATGTCCTAAGATATATGCTGTATCTAATTGCAGTATCGTTCGTACCCGTCTAAAGAGATTAGTGCCGGGTTTCTGTCTTAATAAGCATTCATTTGTCTTACTGGTTAAAATTTGACATCAACTCCATACATGTGAATTTTCTATCAATGGTATGTTAAGTAATATTGTAATAATCCCCATTATAGTTGAACTGTTCTAAGAAGCCCCCATTTGAAGTTTCATATGATGAACTAAGAATGAACTGAATGAATGTTATGAACTTAGTTCACTGATGAACTAAGTTTATAACAAATAATATCAAATGAATAAACCATAATCAGCGTATTTTTTTAGAAACGTAACACATGGCAACGTTATGTTTGTTAACACTTTCTTTTCTTAAATATTAATGCCGTGGCCTGGAGCTTGATGTGTACTGGGACACATAGTAGAAGTGAAACTTCAACGGACAAGTGGAAAAACTAATGGCAACGGAGAAGTGGCAAAACGAATCATTTGGACAATGACACTAACATTACCGCAGATGCAGCAGAAGCTAAGAGAGACTCCGAGCGTAGCACGCTCCATGGCTCGTTGAGTGACTTGGAATTTGTGAAGCGATCCTGACGTTTGTGTAAATTTCTTGGCCCTGCAGGGACCGTCATGTGACAAACAAACATTATAGAGACATTGTGTACGTGGTAAACTCGCTTAAGTGTTTTGCACACGAGTGATGAGTATAATAGGTTTAAATTGCACAGAATGCTCTTTATGGGTTGATATTATATTCAATAACTTAAAGACCTTATTGGTTGGTTCACTGTTGTAGAGCAATTGAAACATAGAAAAGACTCATACTCTATTATTGTTGTTAGGCAGTGGGTTTAAGTACACACTGTATCACTATTGTTTTAAGGTTTTTGAATAGTATATAGTGCTCATATAAAAATGCATAGTCGAGTACTGTATTTTTATATATTTAAAATAAATCTAACTCAGTGTACTATGATTTTTTTTTAAAGAAGCACTTATCCATCCGCCAATTTATTGATGCATAATTGAACATAACTAAGGACCATGGCAAATACATTAACGTGATGATGTACAGGTAACAGATATCAATGCTAGAGCTGCCGATAAAATTAGATATTTGTCTAAATCATCAAAAATGTCCAATCTCATAAACGTGTAAATATAATATTTAATAAAGATTAGAATATTGGTTTGCACACACGTAAACGATAATGTTTCTGTATATATAGTCTAAGTTAAATCAGGAACTATGAAGAAAGTAATATACTGCAAGAGTAGAACAACTCGACTTTTTCTTTTGTACTCCCTTCTCGGACGATTGAGTCATGGGGTCTCGCCAGTGGTGCGTCACCCTATCAAACGAGGTAACCATCACCATCGTGGATGCACCACTCAATTTAATCAACTCCCACATACACGTGGTAGAGCCAAGCTGGAATCAATTATCTTGATTAAACAACATAAACAATATTAAAACTAAATAATTAAAATGAACAAGTTGGCGGTAGACTATATAAAACTTTAACAATACTTGTTGACACTTGACTCTGTGATCACGGCCACTGAAAAGTGACCGAAACGTCGTGAATAACAAAAATCAAATAAATTACCACGCTTTAACATATTTCTTTTTATAAAAAAAATCTGAATTCGATCCGGAACCAAAAAAATCATCGAGTCTACTCTAAAATTATGCCGCCTTTCACCACGGCCGTAACGTTTTTCGTGACAAGAAAAAAGCTAATACCCCCCGTATATATAGAAGTTTCCCTTCAAAAATTACTGAATCTAGTTCACTGTCTTCTCCAGGTAAGGTGCGTAAGATATAGTGACATATTATAAAATTTCTTAAGTACAATAATAGATAACTGGGCGTAGTTAATGGGGGCTTAGGGTTAAAGTCACCCGTGCGCCGACATTAATTAAATTGCTGTTTTATCGCATTACGAAGTCCGGCGTTTGGAGTGGGATTGTTTCCTTCCCATGAATTAAAGGCAGTCCCCTCGACTTTAAGTTATCTGCTTTGTTTAATAGACTATGGAATATTCATTATGCTAATTAGGACTTACAAAGCTTATAAAAGCTTGTAGATGGACGTTGGATGGCGATCTTTTTCTTGTTAAATATGGATAGAGTACGTAAAGGCTGTCTTATACCTTGTATTTCTTACGAGATAAGTGTAAAAATTGTTTTATATTTTATTGTTTTCATAAAATCATCATTACACCATCCTAATTTTAAGAAGGGATCTCTAAGTCGACCAGTTTAATGTAATAACCGTTTCATTTAAATATTAATCTATGCTGGAATTACCATAATTATGTGGGAAACAAATATCTAGCTATGCCGCCTTCGCCGGCTAGAAAGAGAAGGCCCAATGCTAGCTTGCCGTTGTGAAGGGATAACATGCGTACCAATGATCTCAACACGGGGATGCTGAAAACCACGCGTAGTGTAGAATAAAGAGTAAGAAAGCAGACCCTGGGCGTCGGGACGAACGCTCCGAACGCAACCGGGAGTTAATGCTTAGATGGTGTTTTAATTGCCACAAATAATTGTTTCTATATCGATCACAATGACTTTGCACGATTTGAGTATCTAACCAGTATCAAATATTCATGACGTCTAATCATTTACAGGGTTCATTTCTGTCATTAAATTTGTATGAAGCAACCAAAATTATCTATATAAACACAAACTTCTAGCATTTAACGTCATGTCCATTCAGGTATGTGCTTTTCAAACAAATTTATTTAACATATCAGCAACACAAAACTTAAAGGGCATCGTCGGCAGCCAATCACAGTCCACTGCTGGACGTAGGCCTCCCCAAGTCGGTGCCATTCATCATGGTCCTCCGCCTTCTTCATCCATCGCCCACCGGCGACATTGAGCAGACCGCCAGTCCATCGGGCTGTCCAATCGGACATTTTTTCGTTTTTTTTTTTCAATAGTAATACAATAAGTAACAGCAAAACGTCCCCCATAGTAGAAATAGAAAACGTTGCGGGGGCAGATTTCTTTTTGAAACCCAGCTATACCCATTCCACCATCTGTACGTTATATAACAACAGTCATCACCTCACCAAACACCTGGCACACAATCTTTCGAAAAGAAACAACTTTTCCAAACAATTCGAACCGCTTGCAGAATGTATTAATAGTTCTTTTTCCCTCATACATTTTATAAGCGTAGCTACCGACCAATGAATAGAAAATGTATTGAGGCCGCGCGCTGTGATAGACCTTGTTAATAATTAGTTTGCTGCCTTTATTGGATCGAATAGGAGTATTTTCATTAAAAAGGTTTGAACATTTACTTTCTGAATACTAAATAGTGTATTACTACTATACTCTGTCTAATAATTCATTTTATTTTTGACATTTGCGTCGGTAATTTCTGACAATAAATTTCACCTGCTACAATTACCATGCCTCATTGTTCCAGTTGACGTTATAGTGACGTTTTTGGAGTCATCTAATGCACAGACTATAAATTATTGCCATCATACCTACATTTAAACGTAATTAATCGTGTTAAAATTAAAATGTAAAAATAAATAACACTACATTCATTTAGATTTGAAAACTTGTGAGTTTGCTTTTATTTCACTTATAAACATGGTTATATGGCTTATTCATTACGCAACACAGTATTATTAACAAATGATATAGGTGCAGTAATTTGAATAAAATGTATTCACAAAGAAACTCGATTTTTATATATAATTGAATCGGTAATGCTTTAGGGCAGTATTAATTGATCACTGATATCAAGCTGTCAAAAGTAAAATAAACATTTGAACAGAGTATATGGTAGTTAAACGTATTATCATTTTGTGTGCATTAATTTTTGATAGTGAATATTTTTGTTACTTACTTTCTTTACGTTGCAAATATTGCTTACTTGTTGAGATAAAATTAAGCCTGATTTACATTAATTAAGTATTTAGTTAACTTGCGTATAAATCCTTGACATCGTTTGGATAAACAGTTACTTAATCGACATGTTATTACTTACCTGTAAAAAAACCCTGGTATCAAATTTGATACCAGGGTTTCACCAGGGGTTGCTGGTGAGCTCCTATTACCGAATTAAGTCGGCAGCTATTCCTTTCGCCCAAACCCCTTGGAAGGTTGAGGGATTTCTTACCTATTACCACCAAAATTAAGCTAGCAAAGTCCCTATTACTCCCTATCCTTGACTTTGTACAGAAATTTTGAAGACTGGAGCGTCTTCAAAATTTCTGTACAAAGTTCATATTTGGCCTATGAAAATATGACCACGTCTCTGAATTCTGTAAAAAAAACTCAAGTGGTTGTCAATTCTTTGTCTTCTGTACAATATTTTATTTGTACCGAATATTCCTCATTATCTTAAAGAACACTTTGACTTGATTTAGTGCTCCCATAGTTTACGGCCATACACTAAACTGAAACTAAACACCCCTGGGTATAGTTCAGCTTTCTACAACAATTATTTTACCGCCAAGCCTATCTTTGGAACGCGCTGCCAGTTGCTATCAGACAAGCAAAATCGCTACCGATATTTAAAATAATGATCAGAAATTACTACCTGTCTTTGAATACGATGACAATATTTAAATGTATGCACATATATATTTATTTATAAGCATTTATATATTTGTATAGATATGTATTTGTATGTTATGTATATTAAATATATATCTATTTAATATATAAAATATTTGTGTATACTACATTTATATATTTATTACTAGAATGTAAGTAATTCTACTATGTGTTATGTATACCACCATCGTCATTATAATCTCAATTCATTCCTGGGTTTGTCTGGAAGAGATCGCTTTTTAGCGTTAATACCGGCCTTTGTACATAATTAGACATAGTTTTAGTCTATAAGTTCTTTTTGTATTGGTGTACCTTAAAGAGTTATTGATTGATTGTAAATTTTGATTTTAAACGATGATATGGACTTAACTTGCCACCCCTTTAAAATCAATTTTGGAGACAAAATGTGGTTTATATCTATCTCCAGAATATAAACTATTTTTCTGCCCAATTTCTTTAAGGTCCTTGTAGATGTTTAGTTGTGAAAAAGTAAAAAGAAACAGAAATACTTTCGTTAGGAAAGCTGTGTCACCTGATTACCGATGTGCGGGACCCATCAAACCGCTTAAGACAAGTGAGATGGATATATCTACAGTTTTCCTAGGCTATAGAATATTTATGGGCAGATTTTTTATATTATTATAACATACAGGAAGGCTAGAGATGAATCTTATATGATTAGATTGTGTTGGTCAATGTTTTTATATGACATTGTTACTAATAAATTATGTAATTATTTTTAAATACAATTGTTATTATAAAACACTACATAATTAATTCGAATTTTTCAGAACAATGTTGTTGCTGAAATTATTGGCGTGTCTTATATCGTGCGTGACTGGAGCCATGACCCGCAGTTCCTCTGGGACGATGGTCGATTTCGCAGACCCAAAAGTAAGCAATATTCCTGCATACATGATTCAAGACTGACTCAAGAGGCCATTTTTTGAAATAAAACAGACTGTAGTTGCTTATTGGTTAAGGTTTTCGCTTTTAAAATGTCGCTACAATGTTGCTTTTATCCGTGCAGGAACGGAGAAAGAATACAATTTCCTGCGGCCGGGAAAGTATGTCGCCATAACAACCTTGAGTTGTGTTCCGGCATTAGTAACCAGGTTCCAGACTCACTTAAGAGAGCAGCAGCGCATTTGTAGCACCTTTGATGTTGCAAATGTCCATAGGCGATGGTAACCGCTTTCCATCCAGTGGGCCGTCTGTCTGTCTGCTGAATTCCTGCTATAAAAAAAGGCTCATTAACAAAACTTATACAGATAGATACAATAAATCCTAACCTTCTTTTTGACTATAAAAAATAATGTTAGAATTTTATCATATTTTATAAATACACATACCCTGCGGCAGATGTTTCTGACTAGAAAATTGCTTTTCTCTTCTATAATTCATATTTACCGCAGTTTTGCATGTAGTGTTGTTGAAAATTATTATTTAAGAGACTTATAAATAGAGTTTCGAGCTCTCCTTCGTTCCCTAAACACTATTTATTCATTTTCATAATCCTTGCGTGTGACGTCCTGCATACGTCGCAATATTCACTTTGGAGCCCAAAGCTTGTTTTTGTACACCTTTGGTTTTTATTTGCAAACCATTTTATTGTCACTTACAAAATCGGGTTAAAAAGAATGTTTAAAGCATGCACAAATTGATTCATTATTTCAAAATATGGTTTTCTGTAGATATTCAGGCACAAATATTGATTATTCATAAATATGATATTTTTTATACGCTTACAAATTCACTAGTAACAAGCTTGTTCCAACGAAATGAAACAAATATGTAGGGGACAAGCGTTATCAAATATATGCGGTATAATAAATATCTTTATTTGCAAGAATGTAGTTTATACAGGTGTTATACAATTGTAGATGCACAGTACATTCTACCACATAGTAGTGTACAAAATGAATTAAAAATTGAAATTAAATTTACATAAATATTCTAATAAAAAAAATATCATTTAATCTTTGGTAATATATAAGTAATCAAAAGAAAAAATTACAAATAGATCACTAAGATTTCCCAGATAAATAATAACGACAAGTACTTCTTTCAAGAAATTCATCCACAGTATAGAACCACTCCTTGATCAGCCACTTTTTTAAGACTACAGTGAATTTTCTTGAGGATATGTTTATAATATTAGTTGGCAAAGAGTTATAAATAAGAGGAGCCATGTAAATACATTTTGTAATTTACAATTAAGTTTTAAGTTGGTTTTATTTAATAGTACTTCTATTACATATGGTAGTAATAATCTATAAAGAAAATAAATTAATGTTGAATTCTGAAAAAAGCCATAATTTATTTTTTAGTATATTTTTATTCCCATCTGTTTTATAGGATACCTATTCAAACGAAATACGACATATTTATGGAAATTATTATTGATTTAGAGTTTCAAGTTCAAGTTTCAATCTGTGTCCAATATCTACAAATTTAGCTTGCAACTTCATTCAGTAAATCAGCATCAAAAAATTTAAAGCCCACAATAATTATGTCTTAAGATCTCGAACCTGTCCCAACACTATTTATAACACAATGAATGCGAAAATTTATTCCTATTGTGTTATTGTTCAACTCAATTTTGCTTTGAAATTTGAGCGTTAAACCATTTATAGAGCAATTGTATCGCATTTCCTTTTATCATGCAGCTACTTATTTTTTTTAATTTAGTTCTTTACGTATTATTCGCGTAGGATTTTGACTTTATTACGTATTTATGTATTCATATCTTTTGAAACTTGCAAGGTATCAAAAAGAAATGTAATTTTAAACCAAAAATTAAAAATTAAATTTCTGTTTTAATTCCTAAACTTTATAATCAAATCTGTTGAGCCAGTTCGAAGCGTAATCGAGGCAAACTTTAAAACAATGATTAAGATATAAGCATCGTATATAAATATTTTCTTATCAAGTTTCTGTTTGTTTATAACCAACGTTACTGCCATCATTAGCAGTAACGTTGGTTACATAGAATATTAATTAGGCTTTATATAACGCGAGCGAAGCCGTGGACAAAAGCTGGTATATATATATATACTAGCTGTGCCCACGACTTCAACCGCGTGGAATTTTATTCGCGGAACCCTAATAGTATCATACTCCTTATAACATCAGCTATTTGCCAGTGAAAGTCCCGTCAAAATCGGTCCAGCCGTTTCTATATTACCCGGAATATCCAGACAGACAGACAACAATTTTAAAAATTGTTTATTTAATATAATACCGTATATACTTTCATATGCATTTAGTAAAAGGCTGCTATTTTGACATTACAAACAGACACTTCAATTTTATTTATCTGTATAGAGATATCATTCTTCCTTGAAAATTTATGCAGTTGATGGTGAAAACCGCTTACAAATCTGTTACGTGTTTTAGGAAGAGTGGATATACGGACCAATAGACAGACCGACGCGGAAAGCGACTTTGTTTTATACTACGTTAAGAAGATGAATTGGCTGTATGACGAGTTATTTCAAATGTTTCAGGTCCAAGGTCACCTTGACGCACTAGTCCGAATGGCACAGTCATGCGTCATAAAAGTTAGAGCTACACCTAAAGATGTGAGGGCATACTTCACCAATTCATCGCCAGTTTCCAGGTCTGGACAATGCTTCGCAGCCTGTATGCTGGAGCAGAGTGATGTCATTAACCATGGAAAGGTTAGAGTATAGTATTATTTTTGGGCCAACGGCCCACCTGATGAAAAGCAGTTACCATCGCTTAGGAACACTTGTACCAAATAACGGTGCTACAAAAGCGCTAGTGCTCTCTAAAGGGAGACTGAAACCTAGCCTCTAAAGCCGCCTGGCCACAGGAAATTGTATTCTGCACAGATAGATTTTTCTGTATTTCGAATGTTATTTATTAACCATCTTCGTAAAATATTGTTTTTTTTATAAAATCTATAAAACCTTCTTTCCCTATTTGTTTTGATAAACGGTATCTGTGCTTGAGGAACTAATCCTTTGCTGGCCCAGATCACTATGACGCAGAAGATCCGGTTTGGATTCTTAACATGGTAAATTTCTCAAATGAACTTTCCCTTTTTTACTATGGTCCGGGTGTCTAGTATCAACCCCAAAGTGATCCGTTTTATATTACCTATAACACAAGCGTAGCTTACTTAGCTTGGGGATGTACAATGTGTGTATTTGTCAGCAAGTGACTATATTTTTTTATTATTAATAAAATTTTCTATCTTTGCATGTAGACAAAATGGCAAAAGGCCTGATGGTAAGTGGTTACTGTCATTCATGGACATATGCAACACCAAGGGAACCGATGCGTTGCCTACCTCTTTAAGAGTGCCTTTCCACCAGAAATAGGCAATTAAGCTATACTACGAGAATGTAATAAGCTACGAAACTATTTAACCGTTTTCACTGATGCTAAGCTATGTAGCGGAGCGAGTAAGATGTGCTATGAAAATGCACCGCCACAAAGTAACTGTGCGAGAAGATGCGCAGCTCGAGCACTGCGACCTGTCGACAGAGGGAAGGCACGAGGAACGGCCTGCACATAGCTACACCACTCACAACCATCCATAACTCGCATCCATGGGATGCATCCTTTCATATAAAAAACGTAGCTTAGTTGAATCAGTTTCCAACAGAGCTATATACTCGGTGGACCAATTAATATGATTGGTGGATAATAAAGGCATCTATAGCAACGTTGCATAGCACATCTCTGGTGGAAAGGCAGCCCTAGACTTTAAATATATTGTATACATATTTAAGCAAAAACGGAATTTCGAAGTTTTCAGCACTAAACTTTATCCGCCAATTAGATGAATGTATATGACTATGACTATACATATAATTGTTCAATAAAATCTACACCACTTTAATGTCATTTTTCAGGTGAACAGAGATCTCCTAGTACATCTTGCCAGCCTGGTAAACGGAAAGAATTCCCGAGTTGTTCGCAAGCTTAACAGTATTTCACGCCTTTGCCTTGATAGCATAGAAGGCATGTCTGATAGATGCCAACTAGCGTCAACATACAACGACTGTTTGAATGAAAACATGGTCGAATTTTCATTCCCGCTTGATATAGCTGAGGAAGCTGTAAGGAAAATGCCATTCCATCTTATACAACCTAAGTAAGTAAGTCATCCATTTATATAGTTTACTTTCTAATTCGTACCCAATAAAACACCACTGTTCAACCAATAGTTAATAATCCGTCATTGGATCTTTAAGGAACATTTCCATTTTTATTATTCCAAAGTCAAACGATCGGGGCCTCTTGGACAGTCCACGTGACCACATAAATCTTTCTAACTTAATACGTGTAAATATTTAAACTCAAGTGAAATATTTAGTAAACAGTTTTTATTCTTTAATTAATTAAATCACAAACACACTCAACATTAACAGTCTTATTCATATTGAGTTACAGTAAGTATTTAGGCTTCTTTAAAGTTCTTAAAGAAGCCTTGAATAAGAATGTAGGAGATTACACTATATCATGTAAGTATCACCATTTTCTGACACCCGCATAGTGACGAGAAATTGCTGATATAATATTTCTAGCTCGTGTTGTTAATTTACACGAAGTCAATAATTGTCTTGAATTACTTAATAAAATAAATTATATTATCCTCAACCCTCCTTTCATCACAGTCGCTATTTTGTATGCCAATCAGTAGAGACGACTTATCGCCAAAATAGTTTTCTGTGTCGATCAGGTACCTACTAAATAAATGAATTCGCAGCTACGATTTGGATGTAACAGGTTACCTTGGTGTCTAGTCTTATGAATGAATGAATGAAATCTTTATTTGTAGAAATACAGGTAATAGTAGTACAAAAGATGGTAAACAAAGTCGATTAGCATTTGACCTAAACATGGTCATACAAATATTTGAATACATGTCAATTTAAACAATTATAACATATCTCACTTTATAAACCTAGTTTAATTTATTATATATTAAATACAGAGATAAAAGAATGTCAAAAATATAGAATAAATTAGATGTCAGAGATAAAAATATAAATATAATCATTTACCTAATAAAATCCCTAATATCTTTAAAAATAATGTAAAATCCTTAAAAATAAACATAATGATCTGTATTTTGAAATCTAGAATGAAATGAGCAGGTTATTTCAGAATATAATAACAACAGCCCATTTTCTTCACCGTTGTTAGCACTGGGTAAATAAAGCAATATGCACAGCAGCAGGTCAGAAAACTGCCTAAGTGGTGCACGCGTTCCGGCCAGGATTCGAATCCGCGCCCTTTGAGTATAGGACGCGTGCGGTAACCATTACGCTACCACCACTTCATTTATTTCAGTATGTTAGATGAATTTTTCCATTTTAGTTCCAAATGTTACTATTTTTTTCTTTTAGTTCTTTGATCTTTGTTTTGATATTTTAATTTAGTTCTTATCTATGGTGACTTGTTAATAGCTACTATAATTAATCTGTTATTAATATAATAATAATAGCTGATAGTCATCCAAAAATTGTATTATAAAATAAAAATAATATAGGTAATAGACACTAAAAAACTTTGTAGTAGGTATTACCTACTAAACCCCCACTTTTTTTTTAATGACACCAAAAATTAGGTAAACCCAACGAGTCTATTATACAATCTAATCTACCAGTGTAAACATCAGACCTAATATTATTAATATGAAATAACAATCCAGATAATTAATTTATAAATTAGGTACTATGAATCAGAAATCTCAAGTATGCCGTGAGATTCACAAGCCCTTCTGTCTGCAACAGAAATCGCAAGGACTTTCCAAATTGGATTAAACAAGCCCTCGTAAAGTTCAAACGTCGAGACTTTGAGAGAACTCGATTAAAGACTTTTCGAATCCATAATGAGTATGGAGATTGATCCTCTAATATTTCACGGTTGTCGGCAGAACCCATCAAACGGTTGCTGTTTGGAATTCATTATGGGAACTTTGATTAGCTTAATTTAAATTGATACTCCTTATACTTTGTTTAAATAAATTGGATGGTGCGTCGATGATAGTTACCCCGTTGGATAGAGTGACGCACCATTGGCGAGAGCTCGTGGCCCTATCGCCATGCGGGAGCTGATCTCGACCGCTTGAGAGGGGAGTACAAAATAAGACGAGTATTTGTATTAAACTTAAGACTATATATACAGAAATCTTAACTGCAAAGTGAAACCTAAACATATTCGTAGATGTATCTCCGAAGGTTTGCTGTTTTCTGTATTGACAAATTTTGGCACGTACATGGACTACTCAGTTTTAACCTTGCTAATTGTGTAGAAATAAATTCTTCCATGTACGTGACGTAACACTGCTTTTAATCCCAATTTTTGCGTTCATATACCACTTAATATTTCAATATCGATAGCAGAATATAGAATGAAGTAACCTTCCTAATATTCGTGCTCCATCTGGGATAATGTTAGTGTTAGTGACTGTGACAAAACGCGTTTTGTTTATAGCGTTAAAAATAAGGCTGTTAATGATCTACATTAGTATATACATACGTTGTCTGTCAATGTTTACCGTAATTACCAATTAATAACAATGTGGCATTACAAATAACGCATTAAGCCCATCGCTACATCTGCGTGAAACGGTCACTAATACTAACATTATTCTAGATGAAACAGGGAAATGAAAACGTGTTCCTTAGCATAATGGTCTGTAGTACAGACACCGAAAGGTTTGCCAGCTGAAAAAAAACATTCGAATTACAAAACCTTCAAGTTTGAGTTTTTGATTGGATCTGCGGGATAATGTTGTGTTGTACAAACAATTTCATTCTCTAAGAATGTGTAGGTAATATTATTTTAAAATAAATAATAGTTATAGGATATTAATAGTTTTTGTGTAATAATACTCTGTTTTGTGAGAAATATGAACTATATAGTCAAATGTTACCTTTTAATTAGTCACAAGAACTCAGTTTTTTGGCGTCAGTCAAAGAGCTAAAATTTCACTGAGATGTATTGAAGACTTAACACATCAGAAAAGTCTGTATGGATTAAATTCCTTTGCCTGCCATTGTAACGAATAAAACAACATCAATTTCAAGTTAGATAACTATAATGTTGCCATTGTAGAAAACTAATATGTCTTCCTAAATTCGGATGTTTTTCTACATATTTCAAATAGTATAAATGAACAATGTATTTAATTTAGTTTACTCGTATTATATTTGTAGCTTCCGTGACTGTAGTGTGGATTTGTAGTACATATTAAACACTGTATCGTAAGTGACAGTTTTACTCATCGTTGGTACATTCTGCTGGAAAGTAAACCTAAAACAAACTTTTTACCAATCCAAGACATCTTCAGTATCAGCTCAAATTAATGGTTTTCTGATTTACAGTTTGCCGAGCGACGCCAAACACCACGTATATTAAAGAAAAGAAATATTTTCCACTTTTTTATGAGCAATTGGACACAGTTATGCAAATTGGACCCAACTACATCTTTGACAAAATTGGGTTTAGTACACAACACAATCTTCTTCAATATTTATTATGAAATAGATTTATAGAAAACAGGTTTCCTTGGACACAAGGGTGCTTATATGAAAAACTTAACCATCTCAAAACTGTCATCCTGTGGTTTAGTTCTAATTTGCATAACTACGTGAAATTATACTTTATAGTAGTAATAAAAAAATAGAAGTTAAGATGTTTTTGTTTCAATGGTTCCTACATATATTTGATCAACTAAAATTGTTCGATACACATCGAACATTATGCTGATGTGGAGTTTGTACAGCGTGCTCGCGGGAATCGACTTGCCGCGACCTCGGTGTACACCACCACTGCGCACTTATTTTCTATCCTAGCACATCTTATCGTGAAATAAATACGTAACCCAAAATATTCGTGTTTATATTCTCACAAAGTGGCGTCCCAAACAAATATTTTTAGTAACTTTAATATTGTTATACCTTATTTATCTTTAAAAATGAAAATAGATCAGAAATAATCTAAACTATACTGGTGCAAGTTGAGAGTTTTATGATTTCCATATGTCATATACTTAGGTAACTACAGTATTTCTTTTCACTTTCACTATTTACTATTTCACTATTTCTTGCTTACGGTGCTAGTGCCACTCCAACGTGGCGAATACCAAACTCCCCACCGCCTTTGCCCCGCGGTGGATACTCCACAAGCGAAAAAGAGGTGTGCTCAAATATATTCAACAGCGCATGTAACCGAGGATAATTCGAAATGTCTGCTCACTTTTTAGTATCATTTACTGAATTCAGAACAATAATACAGCAAAAAGCCAGTTTGCACATACCCAGTAAGTATATAAACGCAAGTTGAAAACTTAATAAGACTATAATTCAAATGACACATATTGAGCCAACTACATAAGAAACTTAATTAATTAGGTTTATTATTCAAATATCGAATGACTCACACCGTTATAAAAAACACAAACTTTGAAAATATCGAAGTTCTAGTACTAAAATTGAAAAAGTTTTAAACCATTTGACACGTTATCTTGTAAAATAAGAATTTCGCCCTCGACTCACTATACGTAGGACCAAAGCTTGCAAACCGGTTAAAAAATTCTAATACCGGCTATAGCCTAAGTACATAAGAACTTTCTTTTCGGTTTTGTTTTCACTTTAACCTCAATTAAACAGTTTTCAGTAACAAAATTTTATTAAGCTGAGGTGTGTAAGAATAAGCCTGAATGGCGCTCTGTTGTTCGTGCCTACCCCGCAAGGGAACTGGTGTGAAGTTATGTATGTATTTATGTATGTAAAATTTTATTCAATATGTTTTGTTGAATTACCGGTTAGAAACGAAACAATAACGGTTTTTGGCGCATATCTTCAAAGCGCAGCCATCTGGTACAACAAGTTTTCAGTCGCACATAAACACATGTTGAGAGAAATATAATGATACTTAGTATTTTCTTAAGTATTCGCGACTAGTCCAGATAATAAAGCTTCTCTTCAATCTACAATATGTTGCGAAACGGTGGTAAATTAGATTAGGCTCCCATAATATGAATAATACCCATAAACAAAAGTTCAATCTAAATGATTAAAATGAACAAATTTGTAGTAGTCCAAATAAAAACGTTAACATTACTCATTGACACTCGACATCTTTTCTTCCGCGATCACGGCTACTAAAAACTGGCTGAAACATGGGAATAAAAATCAAATAAAATACCGCACTTAAAACCGTTAAAACATGTTTTTATTAGACTGATATCATATGATAGTTTAGCAGCAGCGCATTTATACCACCTTTGGTGTTGCAAATATCCATAGGCGATGGTACCCACTTTCCATCAAGTAGACTGTATGCCTGTCTGCGGAACTCCTGCAATAAAAATAAAAAAATAAAACAAATGATATTTCCTATTCTCGCGGAACAAACCGGTTGATTCAGGTTTATATAACACTCTCTTTGAAATTTACTCCGAACAAAATAATTGACTAAAACCGGTTATAACTGAATAAAACCGGTTAACTTTAAACCGGTTCCAAGCTTTGCGTAGGACACGTCGATTTCATAATAAATTAAGATATTATAATTACACTATGCTACAAATTATTTTAACGAATCAAATAATAATTTGTCTACAACATGAAAAAACCTAAGTTATTTTTTTGTTAAAGTAATATGTTAACTCATTTTAATTAAATGGCTTACTTGTACAATGACACGGTTTCAATGTCATATTATTCAATGTTAAGGTAATTAATGTGTTTTAATTATTTAATGGCTTAATTGTATAATCAATAAAGGTATCTTTGAAATATTTACAAGCGATACCCAAGTGAATTTGTATCTGTACAATAAGCACTGCCTTACATATTGGATTTAACTGGCTCTGAACGAGCAGGAATTGGGATAAGGTACATTCTAAAAATTCTAAATAATTTATATTTCTTTGTTTACAAAAAACAAAACTAACTAAAAATTTAAAAAAAAACCGACTTCAATAGTAAATAAAAAGCTAAAAATAAATATTTTGTACATCTTGAAGTCAGTGTCAAGTAAAACATAAAAATGCTAGATTTTGCAATTTTATTGTTTTTTATTTGGCACCGACATGAAGATGTTGTACAAAATATTTATATTTGCTTCTTAATCCGTCTTGAAATCAGTTTTGTTATTTGTTATTCTTTTATTTACTCCTTTTTAGTTACACAAATACTTGAGTAGCTTAAAAAAAAATGAAACATGCACGTACCTATAACAATGGAGCTTTGCTTTCGATTTCCCTGGAAACCACTCATCAGATTCTGACTTGAAAAAGTAACTAAAAGAGAAAAATAAATATTTCCTACAACATCTTGAAGTCGGTGCTAAGTAAAACATACTGTTACGAGTTACAGGACACGAATTAAAATGCCGTTGGTATTATTATAGAGTTTATTAGAACTATACAAAAACGTATAACACAGGTACAAATATAACTGAACACAACCAGTCCAAACGTAATGCACGATTCAATAACCCGCGCAAAGTCCGTCACTAAATAGATTACCGAATGTACACAAGTCTTGCTCCGCTTGTGGTTATCGCCCGACTGCCTCGTCCATCAATCGAGGCATTGCTTTATACTGCACGTATGCAATGACTGCTCGGCCGCGTGACCGAATTTCCCAGAATCACACCTGGCTAATGACTGCCATAAAAGAATACAATACACAATGCGCTGTTTTTCTAATCACAAATTTTAAACACAATGTAAACGAAGGAAGACCAAATGCAGAAGAGGTAATAAAATGTGTTACTACAGGGCTGTAGGTGTGAATTAGCCTTTATAGGCACCTCGGTCGTAACAATACAATAACAACGAGAATGCTAAGAAGTAATAATTTATGTCCACATAATTAAAATTAAACGTAATCTATAAACTACTACAGTGAAGGAAACTTGACTTATATTGTATTACCTATAATCCCTTAAGACAATAAATAGAATACCGAGCCTTGGTCATCGAAGTCAATGGGTAAGATTCCTAGAAGGCTGGCTACGTTACCTCGCTGTTAGGTACAGCTGTTCCACCACAGGAGTCTCGTCAGACTGTTTAGGACTTTGGACAGTATTGGGAGGTAATTCAGTTAGCAGATATGCTGACAATTGGTTATTGTGACCAGTGCCGCATAACTGCCTGTCTCTATGATTCTTTTCTTGTTTCTAAACAAAGCCCTTGGATCCATTTTAACTCTTCCCAGACGAACCAGGATTATTCACTAATACGTTATAACTCAAATAATAATTTCTTCTTTTTACAAGATTACGTCATTCAGGCACTCTGTCTTTGATAACATTAAGCCCCAAAGTGTTTGGAAAGGTAAATTTATTACTCATGATTGATCACGTGCCCTTTGCTTACTCTTGTTTGAATTTTTACTTTACTGTACTCTGTAGATAATCTGTGATTAAATTACTGGTTTATTTGTAGGTATGGTTTTTATTTTTGTTATAATGAGTATATATATATATATATATATATATATATATATAAAAGAAAGTCGTGTTAGTTACACTAATTATAACTCAAAAACGGCTTTACCGATTTGGCTGAAAATTGGTGGGGAGGTAGCTCAGAACCAGGAGACGGACATAGGATACTTTTTAACCTGTTCGAACCGGTAGGTGGTCAGCGCCACCTACCGGTTCTAGAGGGTTGGTCTCTATGGGGTTCTAGAATCCTCCTAATCACCTGGACCGATTTTGGTGATTTTGTTTTTGTGTGTTTGAGTGGGTTCCCGGAAAGTTTAAGTTCATAATTAGAACCGGTAGGTGGCGCTGAAATCGGGTTCTGGAATCCTCTTAATCACCTGGAGCGATTTTGGTGATTTTGTTTTTGTGTGTTTGAGTGGGTCCCCGGATGATTTAAATCCACAATTCGAACCGATAGGTGGCGCTGGGATCGGGTCCTAGATTTTTATTTTTTCAGAGCAGGACAACGTCTGCCGGGGCCGCTAGTATTATATATTAGGGAGTTAGAGGTAAAATATGAAAAAGGATTCACATTAGTTGTAGGAAGCTTCTAGGTTTAAAAAACGTTAGTTTAGTTGATAATGAGAATATGAATAACCATGGTTTTAACGAGCTTATAAACCTCGTATAAGCACTACGAAGAAGGAATATGTAATCAATACACTCATTTTTCAGTAACGTGACGTGGATTCGAATCGTGTCTGTTCCACCTAATTAGCATATTATTACAATTACCACATACTGATAAGGTAAGAGATAATCGGCGTGTAAATCCCGCAAATGCGATTTATGGCCGGTTCTTATATCTGATTAACCGTTCATTTGCCTTACGAGAGGTTACAATTTGATATAAGCTCCATACAAGTCAAATTTCTACCGATGGTAAGGCAATTGCATGAATAAGATTGATTTAAAACTTCAAATGTTTAAATAAAGAAAATTTTATGAAAATTAAACACCGAAATCTTTCTTACAGCTTTTTATTAAATGACGAAAAGTTCCATTAAGTACAGATTTTGTATACTATTTATATGCAATACGAGACTGAAAACTACACAAACAATTATACATAGTTTTAAACAAACAACTTAATTAAAATATATAATATCAAAGGAAACAATTTCTTAAACGAAACACGCCTCTATAAATATTAACGATTCAGCGAGTACATTATAAATTCACAGCATACCCACATAAAATAAATAAGCGACATTTTACATACAATTTTCTTAATAAACAATATCATTATAAACAGTTAACATTCTGGTTTAATTATTATATTAGAGCCATTTTAATAGGAACATAACTTTAATATTTAAATTAGTTTACTATCATACACATAAGACAAATGTGCTTTGTTATTTATTACCCCTCTACATTATATCCACTTCCATGGCAGCAAGCGGGGAAGTGACGAGGGAAATTGGCAGCGCGAATATGTAAATCCCAACATATCGTTGCTGTAATTTCACATTTTTTTTAATAAATAATAAATCTTTATTAGCCTTTAATGTTTTACAATTTAACAAAAGAAGAGACACTAGAAAGATAATTGGGAAACAGTAAAGATGTGTTAATTTAAAATATGGCTATAGAATTTAAAACAAGTATCCAATGTGTCTTTTTTGTTATTGATACAGTTAAACATGTAATAACTTTTAATATATTGACATTAATTTTATACATAGTACAATGTCGTAAACTATACCAAATGGCGCTACAAAATGAGTTATCTGATTTTTATAGTAAGATTATTAAAAAAAATTGTTTGAAAAAGTAATACATTTTCAAGATATTTCATTGTCATATTAAGAGCGCTTTCAAACTAGCTTTTTTAGCTTACACGCCCTTACACGTGCGCTTCATTTTGCGCTTGAAAAAGCCGAACGCACATACACGGGCTTATTCCGGCGTGTACACTGTACACTCGAACCAGTGCGATGCTAGCAAGTGTCAGGTGTCAGTAGAAATATGGACGCTCGAGGAGGTGTCTCTCGTGGCTTACGCTTGTTTATAAGCGCGTCATCGCTTGTACGCCTCCATGTGCTCGTGCTGCTCGGTCGCATGTCGCGCCTACATGCGCTTCGAAAAACGACCTTATACGCTCGTGTAAAACGTTAGTCTGAAAAGGCTCTTAAACAGCAATATGTTAAACATGGCATACTAGCGCTGTCCACTTCCCTACTAGCTGCCGTGGAAGTGGCCGTGATTTTCAACAAGGAATTACATTTTAATACAATAGGATTAGATAATTTTTTTATTTCACTTTTAAAAAATTATTTTCGCGGAATAGTTTCGCTCATCATTTCTATTTTCTAGTCAGAGTTAATATATGACGTAAAACCCATTCCTTTCTATTTTGGAAAATATTGTAAGTAATTTTGTTTTTGTTTGACTTTCAATGACGCCATCGCACATTATTATATTATAAAAAAGCTATACTTTGTGCTGGAGGGACATGAGAAACATACATATTATCATGCCTGTTTCCCAAAGGATAGACAGACGATGGATTTCCAATTGACTTACATTTACTTTCTTTAATCTTTTTATACATATTTTATTAAACGTGTTTGACTATTCTTCAAATGATGAATGACATTACAATGACTTCGATTAATTAATTATTGTTTATAATGTATAATATAAATATAAAGATGTCGTTCGACGTAATTATTAGCATTTTATTCGACATCAGCTTAACACACCATAACTATAATTCTAATCTCAATTTTTTATACTGTTGAACAATAACAAAATAGGACTGTGATGACGTCATTGGCCAGTTATATTTCAAATTGAAGTTAAAATGCGAAACTATTCAAATTATAATTATGTAATACATAACCTATTTTACCTAATAAAAATATAAAATAGTTGTTTCGATATTATATTTAATTTAGTTTTAAACTATATACTTAAAAATAAACTAAATTATAAATAAATTAATATAAAGTATGTAACAAATCGCTGCCAGCGGGAAGCGTCCCCAGAAGGCTGGCTGCATTGCCACGCTGTATGGCAGCGATTGGTGACATACTTTAAATTAATTTATTTATAATTTAGTTTATTTTTAATTCTTTAGTTTAATAATGAATTAAATATAATATACAAACATTATTCTAAATGCAATAAAATCTTTTTTAGACTGATTGAAATAGTTGTTTAGTCGTTTTTGGACAACTGCAATAGATTTTTGATCACACTACAGAATATACTATATAGAATTATTGAACATAATATAATAACAACGATTGAATCAATGTAATTTCAGAAACTAGTAGTTTTAAATACAGTTAGTTAATATTAAAGATACTTGTTTTATAATATAAATGTTATATATTCAGTTATATAGTGATTAATGTTTGGATATACGAATTATTTTAATCGTCATAATACCGATTATTTATCTATCATTAAATTCTCAAAGCCATGTTTAATAGATATCATACAAAGCGATATTATTTTAAAAGTCTATTGGTTCTTTTAAATGACTGTATCGTAATCATATTATTATGAAGTATTAGCTGACCCGGCAAACTTCGTAGCGCCTCAGAAATTTCTAAGGGAAAGCGAAATTGTTGTTTTTACTATATTCCAAGCATTTTTTTCATATTTAAAATTAGCCAAATCAGTCCAGCCGCTCTCGAGTTTTAGCGAGACTAACGAACAGCAATTGATATATATATAAAAGTATGAACTCAAACAAACAAAATAGGTAGACCGAGCCCAGAGCTTTCAGAATGAGCCGATTTTGAAATAGAAAGCCTATCACACCGCAGTGCGTTACGAGAACTTATTGTTAAATAATCGAATTAGTACAAATAAAGGTGGAATAGTTTTCATTGGTTCCATTACCATTAACCAACACAGACGGAACCCAGGTGTATACTATATAAGTTTACGCACACCAGTTTAAAAAAATACTTCACTTGTTGACGTAGGCCGTCTATACTTTTATTCGTTTGTCTGAAAGTATAAATAATAAATACCGCTCACGTATTCCATTAGCGCAGAATACTTATTCAAATGAAAGCTTTGTTTTAGAACTATTTATCAGGAGGTATTCTCATTTCCATTTCAACAGCACTAAGTGGTAACGTCTTGCGAAGTTGTGAATCAATAACTGCGACTAGACATCGACTAGAATATTAAAAACCACTTAAGTTCTGAATATAACAGTCTAGTATTTATACAATAGAGTATATATTTTTAAACGAAAGCAGGGCTTAATTGGCCAAGAAAATAAAAGATTTTAGAAAGCTATTGTATTACAAATATGTAATATTAGTATTATTGTGATATAAGTATTAGAATAACATAATTTTCAATGAAGCTCGTATAAATATTACTTGAAACAAAAATAAATTTTTCAAATTTGAATTAAGCGACAAATTTCATTCAAATTAAGGCATTGTAATGTTTACTTTCTTATACGTGAAAGGATGTATACAATAAATACTTATACAACCAAACTTTAGTGTACACAACCCTGCCTCTTGTTTTTACCCTCTCGTTAGAAGCATAGGTTTGCTGAAAGAAAACTCTTCTTTTGTTGTAATAATTACATACGAGTAGGTGCCTACATTTTACCCATATACATAATTATTTTACTATAATAACTACATATACCTGTAATTATTAATCATAAAATAAATATATAGGTACTAAGATAACAGAGTAATTGCTGCTACAGTGTATATAAAACACCCGATTTCAAACCGGGTATGATAAGACTAAGTAGCCATGGAAGGAAATACTATGTAAGTATGATGCGTAATACACATCAAAGCCGCCGACCCGCCGACACAGCCGCTGAGACAACCCGGTGACCTACATGAAAAGTATCAAGTCGGCAACATGCGCCCGCGCGTGTTGCCTGCCGACATATTGGCGACATGACGGCGGCTTGCGTACGCAAGCGATCAGTCCCGGCGACACACAAGCTGTAGTGATGTGCTGTATTTTTTGTTCCTTATCTCGAGACGCCGACAAAGTTTTCCGACTTATAATGAGTGAAGCCGCCAATTAGCCTGCCAACATAGGTCGACGGGTCGGCGGCTTTGGTGTGTATTGTGCTTGATAATCGCATATTAAAAAAACGTAACACTGAATATTTCTGAAATACTATAAAACTAGATGGTGCCATATGTCATATTCCTCTCGCTTTTTATTTATGTAACAAATATATCAAGGCGATTCTTGAATGGAATTTGCTACCTCGCTCGCGCATTACCACACTTCAGAGATATAAATTATAACAGAATTTACTTATGACGAATCGATGTTCTACTTAACTGAACAATAGTACTAGGAATGTTTCACATAACACATTTATTTTTCATTTCATATGTATTTCTATAAATAAAATTCAATTCTTGTGAAAGAAAAGTTTTATGTATGAAACCTTCTTTGAGGGCTTACTCTAGAACGTCTTTTGTCGTTCGTTTTATGTTCATTGCATGTTCCATTAATTTTGTATTATATAGACTATATTATTGTAGTATTATAGAAATCTTTGTTCTTTCTTTCTTCTGTCCAAAATTTTATTGACTCTTTCGGGCTGAACGCACGAAAACGAACGATGAAAGGCGTTTGAGAGTAAGGCCTCTGAATCGAAACGATTTTTATTTTTAAACATTCGTAATATTATTGTTAAGATTCGTAAAATAAAGGTTTGGTATAAGTAAATTCAGTCAGCTTATATTTCCAAAAAAGTAGTAGCATACTCCATTCAAGTAGCTTTTAACCAAATACTATGATAGTCCTAATAAGTTATTATTCAATTATTGACTGATTTGGTCTTTAAAAATATATTATAAATAATAAAATGAAAGTATTTATATTAACATTTTTATTGGGCCGCTATCATTCTAATTATTCTATGGCTTAACAAGAAGAAAATCTATTGACAAAATCTATGACATTATAGTACAAGTAACCTAACATTTAAACATGCTATTTACAGTCCAAACGACTGAGACACTTTTTAAAATTTCACAAAACCTTACAGCCTCTTGGTAAAATTAGTCATATAAATTACACTTAATCCAATTTTTAAGACCAAGCCCAATTCTCTGATATTCAGCAGAACCCTTCCATTAATTAGGATAATAATTATTATTACTTCTCGTTAAACCCTCGAAAATATTAAAGTTCGTGGTAAAAATTTAAAATAACTTTTCTGTCTTAATGTACCATGATTTTTTTTTATCGTACGAGTTCTGACAGGCAGACGGCCCACTTGATAGAAAGCGGTTACCATCGCCTATGGACACTTGTAACATTAAAGGTGCTACCAGTGTACTGCTGCTCTGGAAAGGGAGACTGGAACCCAATCACTATTACCGGAACACAACGCAAGGTTTTCAAGGATGATTGCTGCATCTCTAGTACCTGGTGACTGTTCCACTAGGCTACGATGATTATATTTAGTATCCAGCAGTCACCGAGAGTTCTACAGGACCTCACTATTTAGCTAAAGGCAAACTGATTCTAACAACGCCATATATTGAACGCATTGTGACTTCTGAACCCTTGAATTTTTATAAAGACAGGTTAAAAACATATTTAGCACACGCAAAGATGACCAAAGCGTCTCACACAACTTTGATCTGTAATCGCGAGATTATTAGAAAAGCTAGGGGATACATCATACACTACCAGTGACGTAGACTACATTCAACTCGATTGCACATAGCCTGCCTTTAAGAAAATTAGTGACTACGAAAGGTCGAAAGCGCCATCCATTCATTGGCGTTTACGTGTTCTGTTCCAACATATGATTTCCAGTTTTGCGCACTTCCAAAAAGGCTTTTTTCAAAGCCACTTTTATCATAAAGTCACTATCATCAAACCTTGTGCCTTTTTGTATGCTGATAATGGAGCCCTAATTCTACAACAAATTCCACGGTCTAGTCGGCGCTTGCATCATACAGTGTGTCTTTTCAACCAGCTTACGCTAGCCGAATTTCCACCCAGCGCTACTACCCCATGCATACGACCAGTATGTTTCTAGAACAGGTGAGACTATTGTTGACTGTTTTACAGAGGACACTAGTGTGCCTTCTGCATGAAACAGTAACTTCTGATGCTAATTTACGTTACTTGCATTGGGCAAGTATACCTTCACTCTCCCACGTTTCGTATGTAGGCTCAGTTTGTTTTCAGCTTTTGACTACCGTAATCAGGCATAAAGCGTTTTCCACATTTCTATCACTACACCTCCGGAGTCTAGAGCAGCAGTCCAATGAATAGACATAACCTAGAAATTTATTGCCAAAGATAAAATAACAAACCCTCGTCAATTACGGTTGTTTATACGAGCTTAAATTTTATTGAATGTCTATTTTTATATCTAAACTTCTACAGACTACATATGAATCGTCATCGTCAAAATTTTAACTCCCCTGTTCACATCCCCACATCACTTTACACTGGGGTCTAGCTTTGTACTTGTGCTTTAAAGCTCCAATAATTTTCATGTACCGTTGCGTATTGAATCGTTCCGCTCTCGTGTGCCGTGACGTCATCTTCGAAGTTGAAGCGTGGCAGAGAAACCCACCATCTAACACCACCATTCTATATTCTTGGAGGCAAAGTTCCAACATCTAAAGAACAAACCATATATCTAAATTTAAAATAATTTTGGTGTTACAAAGGTCTACAGGTGACGGTGACCGCTTTCCATCAGGAGGCCGTCTGTCTGACTGCCAGCTTCACAATAACAAGAATCGTAGGTGAACTAGGAGTTTGAATCTTAAGAATCGAATGCATCGAAGCTCTGAGACTACTGCAGTTTCTCTTGCCAAGTATTGTCGTAAGAAACGGCAAATAATGCCATGGGGCTTCGTGATCATTGCTAGTGTATTTTAGTTAGACTCAAGTACTTAGTTAAAATTAGAACCAATTACACTTATATAAAAAGACTCCATCTTCCTTTTTCGTTAGCCATTGGAGGAGCTATTTGAAAATTATTTAAACATCACTCTGGCTAAATCCAAAAAATAATTTTTTGAAAAAGCTTTATTTTAAAGAACGAGTACAAACTAAAAAACTTTAATAATAATAAGAATTAGGCAATTCTTGTCTTAGCTAGCCACCATGGAGTGGAGATCGCTAGAGCTAAGACTCAAGCTCCAAGGGGGGAAGTGATAAATGGCCTAACGTCGGAGGTAGCTTCGATGAACCTGCAGCCCACCACTCGACACCCCTTCGCCACTCACACCCATGTTGCCCCTGTCTTCTATAGCATTTTTTGGAGCCCATGCAGGGAGTGGCGAGTCACCGTCTGCCCATTTTTCTATGTTCCCTGAACATTGCGACGGGAGACGCCATAGTCCCCATATTCTCAGACCCCTAATACCACTAGCAGTTCACCCCAATAGCCCGATACTTTTTGTTCTCATTTCCCACAATAATCTTACACTGGCCGGGGCTTGTCCTTGGGTGCATTATTATATGGTGTAAACAGGGATAATCGCCGATCAGTGTCAAGGGGCCTCTACGTGTTGACCTTCCCATGTCCCCACGCAAGTCTTCCAAAAGTCCGGGCCATTTTTATGGCCCGTGGTCTTTAAAGACATACAGCATATAAGAATTAAATACAGCATTAACATTTCAGACAAATCATTCTTAGATATTTATTCCAATATTGTGATATTATTAATTTCATAACATTATAAGAATCGACTCTAAATTGAAGTTCTGAGTCCTGTGAAATTTAGGGCATGCCTACCAGACTATGAAGGTAACTCACCTTCACTGAATGATAACGAATATTACTTCAGGTATAGTATTTCTGATAACTTATCTTTAATTTAGATTCGAAGTACTGAAAGGTGGTTCAACTGGAAAAAGTAATATGATTTGTAATAAAGATCAACAACTTTTATTTGAAATCTATTTGGCCATTGAATTACATCTATAACATTATACTTTATTTATTTGCTTCTGAAAGGTATATGTTTATTTTGTATTATACATTTTAACTATAAACAAATACAGTGAAGGCAACTTAACTTATCTTGTATTCTACCTATAATCACTTAATACTACGAGTAGAGTACGTACTACTAGCCTAAGTCATCGAAATCAATAGGTAAGTTTCCTTTTTCTTCGAGATGAATCCGTTTGCGGACACCCCACTGCTCGGGGACATGTTAAACAGTGGGGTAGTGTGGGACTCACCGACTTTTTACCAGAATACCCAGTAAACACCCCGGTGTTTCTCCTGACGTCACATACGTGTCCACGAGAACAGGCCGACGCCGCACCCCTGACTAACGTAAGCTCACCCCTCCCTATGAGTGAGCCTCTCCTTAGACCCCCCCCCCCCCCGGCAACTACATGTTGTTTGGAACCGCAGAACACCTCCGTGCCGCCCTCTCAGTGGCCTGAATGGGTAAGATTCCTAGAAGGCTGGCTACGTTTCCTCGCTGGATCGCCATACTGATCCGTTGTCCGAGTTCGGTACTACCCCTCAGATCTCCCGAAGATTCAATAAGACGTTTTGAAATACCTCTGTAGAGGCTCATGACCTCGGGACCCCACGGTCCAAGTATTTTAACAGCAAACGGCACAAACATATAACTCTCACGGAGAGTTGCATATTTCCGCCGCTTGAGTGATCCATCTGTTTCCGCCGCCGAACCACCCGACCTAGACGTGTTATCTTGCTTCTTAACTATGGAATTTAATTTATCTTTTTAGCTAAGTGTCGCAAACTCGTGACGTCAAAGTACAGTCAGATCGTCAACAAAGAAGCATTAACAGGTGTTTTTATATTTTACAAAATGCGTTTATTGTGTGACGCCAGCGTCCATAATACGAAAGCGCGCCAAATGGAGCATTTCAATAACCCAAATCTGATTTTAGTATCGGCATGTTTATTTTGATGCGAAATTGTTACATTTTTATCAATGAAATTATTCATTCAATCATTTATTGCTAAAAAGTATGTACACAAGATGTTACAATATGCGTTGTTGCGTTGCTGTACATTTTGCCTTATTAGGCGTGCAATGTCCAAATACATGTCATAATTATACAACTAAATTTACATTAATATGATGATGATGATGATGATGACATTATTATATAAAATACATACATACATAACTTCACGCCAGTTCCCTTGCGGGGTAGGCACGAACAACAGAGCGCCATTTAGGCCCATTCTTACACACCTCACTTGCTTCTTTGACATTCATAACTCTTGTCATGCACACTCGTCTGTTCTTAAGGCTCCTGACATCACCCTCTGCTAGTACACGATCAATTTGATCATGGAAGGTGTGTCGTGGCCTTCCACGACTTCTGCATCCATCCACTTTTGCATTGTATATCTGTTTAGTCATTCTTTCATCATGCATTCTTTCCACATGCCCGAACCACCGGAGCATTCCTTTCCTCACCTTCACCCCGACACTTTCTTTCAGACCAACTCTCTTTCTTACTTCGGTATTACGAACGCGGTCCGCGAGCGTCACTCCGCAGATTTGGCGCAGTGCTCGCATCTCAACCGCGTTTACTCTACTTTCATGCTCTCTCTTCCATACCCAACTCTCGCTTCCATACGTGAGCGTAGGTACCAGCACCGCGTTGTGTATGGCGAGCTGGGCCTTCTGGCTGAGGTTAATAAAATAGTATAAAATATTATAATAAAATTATATGTCTAGTTACAAAATATTATTAGTCATGTCTTTGTCCTTCTCATATTCATTTACTGTATAATAAATAAACTTTTGCCAACAAAATTTTCTTAAGGGACTTTTTAAAGAAATTTTAAGGCTGCACTCGTAACATTTATGGCAGATTATTAAATATGATAGGCGCCATACAATAGATACTTTTGCGTTTCATGGCCGTTTTTGAAGAGCAAATACAGACTCTATGCTGATCTCGTCCCTTCCGAACAACTACATCAGAGACCTGAGGAACTAAGTTCGGGTTACTCTTAACGAATACCGCAATTTCAAAAATATATAAAGACGGTAAAGTTAGAACGTTATATTTTTTAAAGGTTTGCACAAGGCTGTTGGTTTAAGATTAAACATAGTCCTCACGCAACGTTTTTGCTGTTTGAATACTTTGCCTGCGTCTGTAGAGTTGCCCCAAAATATAATTCCGTATCTTATATTTGATACAGTAAGACCGTGATAAGCCGTCATAAGATTCTAAATTGACTACCGGAGCTAGCTTATACAGAACATAACTAAGTTTTCATTTTTTTTTACAAAGAGTGTTTGTGTGTTCCTTCCAATTTCTTTATCAATGTTATATTGTTATATTGCTATTTACTAATGTAAGCAATCGATTAAACTTAAAATATGAAAATAATACATCATACATGTTTAGTATTTTATAATATTGTTTTTATACTATTACTAGGATATGCCCGCGACTTGGTGCACGGTTGACTTGAAATTCCCGTGGGGTTTCCGGGACACAAAGTATCACAGCATTTAAAAGAGATTGTGAGCTATTATTTGAATGAAAACTGTTTCGGAATAAGTTAAATTTTCCACCCGAATAACTAAAAACCACTCCCGAGAAAATTCCCGGGATAAAAAATATCACACTTTTTATTACATAAAATTTGCTACCGATCAGTAAAAAAAATCACTTTGGAATTCAATTTTTTCTTAATCTGGCCATTTTAAATCATTGCCAGAAAAATTCCCGCGGCATTTCCCGGATAAAAAGTAGCGCAGATTTTAAGTCTAATAATTTGCTGTCGATCAGCGAAAACCGCATCAAAATCGGCCTATTAGTTTTACGTGAATCTCGAACAAACAGACAAACCAAAAATAA
Organism: Dendrolimus kikuchii; assembly: GCA_019925095.2. NCBI lineage: Eukaryota > Metazoa > Arthropoda > Insecta > Lepidoptera > Lasiocampidae > Dendrolimus > Dendrolimus kikuchii. The sequence goes on from CM034407.1 coordinate 11,873,038, forward strand.
AGCTAAAAAAAATTGCACCGTGTTCTCCATTGTTTATATAGTCTATTCTAGTTGTTTTTTTTTTAATAGCTTCGATTTACAGACACGGTATGTTTAGAATTTTATAATATTATAGATTTATTAGATTTCAATATATGCCTAAAAACAAATCTTTCTCTCATATCATCGAAAAAGAAATTAGAATTTTTGAAGAACCTTCGTATAGACCCCTGTCATGTTGATGCCCGTAGCCAACTTTTCTCAGAACTTTGTCAGAGAGGGTCACAAACTTGTACAAATTGTTGTGTATTTACGTAAGAAGTTTTAAGAGTTATTACTTGTATTGGAAGAGGGCAACAAGATAAACACGCCAGAAAATAAAATCCCAAAAACATTCCAAATCTTTTTCACAGAAATATACAACAAATATCATATATAATATATATATAATCAACTACAATGAAATCTGGCAACTTAACCAATGGTTGTCAAATTTGCCATTATATGTTTTCGTTTACAAGATTACTATTACTTCTCACAAAATGTCTTTTTTGAGTATATGGCTCATACGTGACATTATTTGCTCAAAAAAGTAATTTTGTTACAGGTACCTAATTGTAATCTTGTCGAAGTCGAAGTCGAAAAAAGTCGAAGACTTATAATGGCAACATTGTCAACCGTTGGTTAAGTTGCCAAATTTCACAGTAATGATCATCTTTAATCAGAATTTAACTTTTTTAACTACACAGCATACCATTACTTTTTAAGTTTTCATCAAAAACTTAAATTCAATAATCAACTCTCTGTTCTATACATTATATTAAAGTGATGTTGTTGACGTATTTCTGTTCAAAATATTGAAAAACATGTTCGTTCCCCGAGAAGTACAATCGGGCAGTGTTCAAGTTTTGTGTGAATAGGTATTATCGAGGTTTGCGTGCTTCATCCGCGACCGCTTCGTAGTTTAATAATTAAAAAAGAAAACAAAGAAAAAGCACAACACAAAAACATTTTAGATAAAGTTTATGTTTTAAACTCCGATCTGCATACAGAAAAAACATATTATCCTTCTTCTTACTCTCTGCTTTATATTACTATAACAGCCATACTTATTCATTAAATATGTTTCTTTTAAACGAAATAAATTACTATTTAAGATTTTAGCTCGTCACTGTACTAAATATTCTTGAACCGGACTTATAATCTTTTGTATTTTTGGATAATCATGACATGAAGCCTCGATCGATAATCGTATACGAGTAACCTTCAAGGCATGTTTTGAGCATCTATGAAAAAAATAAGAAAATTAATAGTAAAAAAAATTAAATCAAGCAAAAGTATATGTTTCACCATAAAGAAGACTACAAGGAATCGTCATAATATTTACGAGCGTAGCTCTTGTCGGTGCAGCCCTTTTTTAACGAGGGGAAATCCGATTGAGTACCATTAGTCGCGCGGGGAATCGTGGCGGTGTGTGGGATTCACCAGGTCGGGGTGGCAGTAGCACCGCAAGCAAAAGTGCTATTGCCACATCACAGTCAGGAATAGCCGCTAAAACCCCTTGGTGTTCCATCCTTCGCTCTTATGACAGGGCCACGGGTACATGGCCTAGCCCTTCCACCTTGACAGACGGTAGCCCAACGGCCTCATCCACAGCCGGAAGTTGCGAGTGTCCCATGGGAGGAGAGGTGAGAGCGTGTGGAACACGGCGCGCTCCCATCTTGACGGCATAACGGCGGGTAAAAACCCTTTTCCACAGGGCCACCCGCACCGCCCACTCACGAAGGCCAAAGGTTTGCTAGGATTGCCCTCCAGTGCCGACGGGTGGGAGCGGAACAAGGATGTACGCTCACGCTCTCGCTCCACCTTCTTCTTAGCAAACATAACTCGCTTTCAAAAAGAGGAGACGGCGTTCCATCCGGTAGGGCTCCCGACCTTGGTGCGAACCACGACCGGGAGCAAGAGGTCAAGTCCATCAAAGGTGACGAGATCTTGACACTGCTTTGTCCAAGCAGGACACTTCTGGTGGGTATACAGTGCCGTATCCTCGTCACCTGTGTCACAATGATGGCACCCTGACGTTGGGTCACAACCTAGGCGACACAGGTACATCCTAAAGCAGCCGCGCCCCGAGAAGATCTGTGTCAGCTGGATCGTCACGTTGCCATGACTTCTTTTGATCCAGTTCCGCAGGACGGACCTCACCGCTTCGATAGTGGCGAGGCCTACGCTGGAGTATCTGAGTCGTTCTTCCCAGACCACCACGGTGTCGTCACATTGTCGGTGGACCCTCCTCCAACCCTCTGCACTCTCAGCCAGCTATTTCACCTATTCGTTCGTCACGATACCTATCTTTTCCTTTATTTGGTCGACATCATCATCATCATCATCCGAGCATTGAATCCTAGTAGCGTTCACTTTAAAACCTAGAGTCCGCTTTTTTACTTTTAATTCCTGACTTCGCGCAATGTTCAGTATTTGGTATATATATATATATATATATATATATATATATATATATATATATATATATATCTTGTATTGAGACCTTTGGTATGCATGTCATCGTTTACTACGTCATTTTTCGTTCATCATCGTTTACGAAGCCAACATTTTTTGGATCTACCCCATCTACCGGGACCTAGCGGAGACGGCATGGCTTGACGTTTAATCCCCACATAACTAGGCGATCTCCGTAAAACATGACCTTACCATCGTAGACGACTGTCACGAAGTTTGTCTACTATATTACAAACACGAAGACTGCCGCGGTCTTTCCGCAAGATATATCCAGCGCAGCATATTCAACACTATGACGCGCAGTCTTTGTATGCGTCGCTCAAGTCAAACGCTTGCCACAAAATCATGACAATTGTTCAGTAAAAATGTAACTCGTAAAAGTTCCCTAATCTGAGGTGACTAATGTTGCTACAGGGCGAACTTCTACTACTACTTGACGTTTTAAAATTTAAAAAATATGTTTTAGAACAATTACCAGTAAAAAATTAAATCGTATAAAGTTTTTTTATTCAATTATTAAGTGAGCTAAATATACAGACAAGAATAACCTACGGTGTTATCTATGTTTTAAGAACTTTACAGAGCTACGTTATAAACGCAACTTTTTTATTGCGAAGCTGACAAACAGGCAGATGGCCCAGCTGATGGAAAATGGTTACCGTCGCCTTTATACGTTTGCAACACCAGAGAGCGATTCGAGGTGTTGCCAGGCTTTAGAATGAGATAAAGGAATGATATAGAGGAATACAATAGGATTGCGAACGGCCCACGACATACCTCGTGGCGCTTCACAAAGACGCGGAGAGACGCTGGTAGATTTAGTGGGTAATCTGACGTTTGACATCTCACAACTCGTACCTGATGGAATATATGTGCCAAGGCGGCCCCTGTGAGCCCCACATTCTCCAGGGATAAAAAGGAAAATAGGATAGGATGATGGAAAGAGGAAGGAGGAAGTGGGCCCTCGGAACTCTCAAATTAAAACCAAAATTATCAATTAAATAAATTAATACCTGTGTCATTTTATCCTGTCTTCCTTCCCACGACAACATTTCACTGTACCACGGCTCCTTGTGTGTACCAAAGTATAGGGGCTCCCATCTATGGTAGGGATACTCACGGCGAGCGATCAGCATTGGCTGTAAGTCATGTCTATTTAAATACAAAATTCTAATGTTTATTACAAAACAAAACCTCAAAATCCACTCAACAGATCTTGTTCAAACGAAATTTTGGTAACAATATAAATAAATATATTCAAAAATTTTCACTCTATAGATCTAAAGTTAGAAATGAACTAAGACGGCATATTGTAAAAATATATAAAAGGCACTAAGAACAGTTATGACTATTCAAGACCTATCTAACAACACCGTATTTATAATACATAAAATAATTTAATGCTTCAGTATGTAAGAGGAAGAGAAAGAAGAAGAAGACCACACACACACATCTGGGCTTATTGCTTTTTTTATTCTTTTTAATTTTCATTTTTATTTATTACCTTTATTACTGTTTTTTTTTTATATTTGTAACGGGTCATTACATCTAATACATGTTTCTTCTGTATACTCTGAATACATATTTACTAATTCTACCATTACATGTATTTATATTTATTTTTATTGTTACTATTTTATCTAATCTATTGTAATTTTGTCTATTTACTTATATCTTATTTCTAACTGCTTATTTGCTACTACTTATTATTTTGTTACATTTATTAAACAAAATTAATTGAAAGACACAGAGCTTAAAGGACATGGCGGCACTGAATGACATTGAATGATCCAAGTTTATGTTCATATGTATCCCTTTGGTTAAGACAAAAATGAACCTTGCAATATCGGCTCAAGATGAAATCCGGCAATAAGATTGGCTGAGAGCGAAAAGTAATATAGAATAGATAACACTTTATTGTTCACCAAATATACAATTACAAAAATGCACGGTTACAATATAGTCGTGGTAAATATAATAGGCGGCCTTATCGCTTAAAGCAATCTCTTCTAGGCAACCAAACTTAAGGAATAATTTAACCTAATCCGGCGATGTAGTTAGTGCAGACTATTAGATAGAAAAGTATATATACGTGACTACAAGATAATGTGTTAACGTTACATTTCAGACGTCCGGGGATTTTGTATGTTTCGTAGGTACAATATTGATTGCAGCGTGACACTTGTCAATTTGCTAAATTGGAACGTGACTTGTTTACTGCCTGTCACAGTAAATATGTAATTACGATAAGGATTTTGTATTGCCTTGAACACAATAAAGTTACGTAATATTCTTTTATTTACTTGTACGAGAAAATTTTATTTGTAGCAATAAGAACTGCTCATTAAGAATTCTGTTAAGTTTTTTGTCGATAGTCATAGGACTTATTTTGTCTTAACAAAAAGCATAGTTTTTGCAGGTTACAATAGCAAGCTGGAGGGAACTTCTAGCTAACGTTTGTCTCTGCGCTATGACATGAAAGAAGGGCATTATAATATTACTTCGAAGATGGCAAGGCGTTTGCAACAACCCTGATATTACCCCGTCTGCCTATTTACTACCGTTTATCAATAAAATATTTATGACGAAAATCACACTTGTCTTTACAAACATCATTGAAATTGAAAACAGCGCGACCTGTTGGCACCCTATTGTTAATCCAATATATTATTATTATTTCACATATATTTATTTACATTCTTTTTTATGTTTTTTTAATACATATATATATAAAAAATAAATACATATTAAAAAAATATAAAAAGATGACGTCCGTCGGCAGCGGGGCCTAGGGTCCAAGCTACCGGTGGTTAAGGCTCCAGAGACAGGAACTTCCTCACAATGCGTGCCGTGCTCAGGAGAACCGCCTTCTGCATCTGGCCCTTCACCCATTTACCGAGCGAGAGCCTCTCTAGGTGTCGGTCGAGGCTCTTCGCTATTAGACCGTTAACAGACACCACTATCGGTACGATGATCGTTGAGTCCATATGCCACATGGCCGTAATCTCGTGCGCGAGGTCAAGGTATTTCGTTAATTTGTCAGTTTCAGCTTTTACGAGATTACAGTCATGTGGGATACTTATATCAACAAGTATCGTACGTCTCGCAGATCGATCTATTATCACAATGTCAGGCTTATTGGCAACAATAGTCCTGTCTGTGATAATAGATCGATCCCAGTAGAGCGTGATATGACCATTTTCGAGAACTGGCTCAGGGGCATATTTATAATAAGGTACCTCATTCGCTATCAGACCGTATCGAAGAGCAAGTTGCTGATGGATGATCCTGGCTACTAGGTTGTGCCTATGCAAGTACTCGGAGTTAGCAAGACGAGAACAACAGGAAGTAACATGCCTGATGGATTCGCCCGGGCGATGACACGCCCGGCATACGTCGAGCGTGCCGTCCTTCAGGATGTACTTCCTGTAGTTGTTCGTCTTGATAACCTCGTCCATAATTGCACAGACAAACCCTTCGGTTTCCCCAAAGAGGTCACCGAAACGTAGCCAGTTCACCGACGCCGGCAAGTCTATGTCGGGCCCATATAACGCCCGGTAAAACCTGCCGTGCAGCTCCTTGCTCTTCCATATGTCCATTCGCTCGGAGGTACTCAATACCGTAGGTCTGAGCCAGTTCTCTTTTGCAAGAGAGAGCGGGGTGAATCCCTTGTCTACTGACACCATATCTCGATGCATACTTTCGTCAGTTTTCAGGAAGTATTCTCGTAGATTATACACCTCACGGTTGTGTAAGTCTTTAGCGTTTAGAAATCCCCGGCCACCACACTTCCGTGGGATGTACAATCTCATCACAGATGATCGTGGATGGTGCATCCGATATGTTGTCAGTCTACAACGGACCCTACGATCCAGGGCGTCTAGCTCTGTTTGAGTCCACCTTAGTATACCAAAGGAGTAAGCTAAAGAGGGCATGACCCAACTGTTAAAAGCACGAATCTTGTTACCACCTGAGAGAAGGCAATTTAATACTTTCTTCAGGCGGCTAAAGAATCGCACTGTTACCAGCTGTTTCATATCCTCGTCAACTATTTATCCAGAAATTATGCAAGCCGTCCAGCCCAGGGCTTTTCCAGTTGTGGGCTGAACCGATTGCATAACCTACATCAGATGGTTCAATAACTACTGGGTCCATTTCTGGTATCCGTTGGCATCTCTGTTCGACAGCACTTTTCCAGTTGCCTTCTGTGTGACTGACAGGCAACGACCAAATTCCACGCCAGAAGGCCGTTATGTCGTCAGCATTTGGTGGTTGCCCGTCATTACCTTGTTCATCAGGTCGTCCCCAACCTCTATAAACCCCTTTTTGGTCAATTTGGAAGCGGCGATTATTATTATTATTATTATTATTTTATTTGGCGTGTTCCTTAAACGGCAGCATATGGTAATTATAATAATTATCTAAACGCTGCAAGCTTCAAGGCCTAGATTCAAACCCTTGTCATTTGCATCAGACACCAGTATGTTAGGTACTAAGCTACCACGACTTATATACCTAAAATTAAATCTATTTGTACCTATATTTTTAGACTTTGTTTCTAACCTCTACTCCTTCGGGTGACTTCCTAAGTAGCCAAGACTGCAAGCCAGGAAAACGTTGACAGTGTGGGCACACCTTCTGATGAAAATACATCGCTCTGTTAGCTTGAACCAGTTGTACCAGTCTATAACAAAAATTATACAATCCATATAAGACTAATTAGGACACAGTCCCTAACAATAGGGCAAGTGAAACTCAATCCTACGTCCTCACAAGACAAGTCAATCTCCTCTAACTTATTTTAACTTGACGTTCTATTATTTGAAACATATTTTTTGAACCAACTCAGTTTAAAAAAATTGTGTGTCTGTGCAGTTCACACGCAGTAGAAGTGAAACAAAGTGAAGAAAGGGAGACTGGAGCCTGGTATCTAATGCCGGAACACAACTCAAGGCTGTTATGGCGGCATACTCTAGACCAGTGGTGGTAGCCATCCAGTCGGGCAAATACCTTACGACCTGGCTGTGGGTTCTTTTGTCGCCTCTTACGACAGGTCGCCCGGCCGCGGGAAATTGTATTCTTTTTCTGTTCCTGCACGGAGAAAAGCTTATAAAATTCTTCACTTTTATATTAATAATAAAAAACTATTTATATATCATAATCACAATTTCCCTGTTGCACATCTGTAATATCAAATATTGCTCAATTCCAAGAAGCAAACCATACATTAGCATATATTGTTTTTACATAAACTTAAAGGATGTCTAACATACTCTCGAATATTGTATCCGATACGAAAACAATTTCTGTAAACACAAATTTCGTGTAAACAAACACGAACCCATCTAAGATTAAAATTCAAACAAGCTCCTAACTCATACAAAAAGTCAATAAATTGTTTGAAATTTCCAAAACGTGAAACAGACGCTTCTAAAACAAACTGTCGCTATAAAATAATGTCAGCCAATAAAGAGATACTGATCGTCTGTAAACCGTTTATATTAAGACACAGTACACGGCGGTGGCATAAGTCACTAATATGTCACAATATTTTTGAAGCAAAGACCAATATTTTACAAATAATATAAGTAGATATTTTTATATCTATATATATAAAAATCAATTGCTGTTCGTTAGTCTCGCTAAACCTCGAGAACGGCTGGACTGATTTGGCTAATTTTGGTTTTGAATTATTTGTCGAAGTCCAGGGAAGGTTTAAAAGGTGAGTAAGTATGAAAAAAGTGCTTGGAATATAGTAAAAACCACAATTTCGCTATCCCTTAGAAAGTATTCCTACCTGTCAAAAATTTGATGTTCGTCCCGTCGTTTAGAAATCAATTAAATTTAAAAGTCGTTCAAAAACCAAATTAAATTTAAAAATGAGTTTTTTTTTATTTTGAATGTCAAATGTTTGATGTTCTTTCCGATTAAGTTTTGATCACATTTTTTACTAAAGTTGAAACATTCTGCAATTATCATTCAGCTTTTTTTATTTATTGATTTTGAGGCCGTACGAAGTTTGCCGGGTCAGCTTGTTCTGTAATATAATGTTTGTGCTAAAACTCTATTTAATATTAAGTCCCATTTGAGAACTAATTACTTGAAAGCATATTATGTAATCCCTAAACCTCATTAAATCATTAAGTGGGCGTTAATCAGTCTGTATTCTAAAAAGGTTCGGGACAATTTTTTTATCTGTACCTTTGTTGTTAGTATTATTTATATAATAGTTTAGATTAGCAATTTATTTTTGTTTACAATTAAATATTAGGTGTATTAATAGTGTTAGAAAGTTTTACAACATGATTTTAGACTGAGAATTTTTGTGCAACATAATAAGATTAAAATAGTTTTGACGATGTAAAATACAATCATAAAGCGCTCCAATAGCAATACAATGATGGTTTCGTATGAGACGAAACCAATAATTTTAAGTCTTCCTATGTTCAAAAGATTTCATTCATTCTATCATCTCAAGCATTGGAAACGTGAGTATTAGAAAGTAATAAAATTCATTATTATTGTTTTTAAAAATAATCCATGATTTTACTGTGAACTTGCTAGAAGTGTAAAAACAAAATTATCCACTGTTTATTACTGTGGCCATACACGCGTTTGCATATACCGCTTTACAGCCGTTCCGTTACTCCGCCATAACATCAACCGCTGAGCTCAATAAAATTGATAATAAACAATATTATGTTTTAACCCACCCTTTAGGCAAATAAACGACGTCGCTTCTTGCCGAGTTTTATTGCGAAAGTCTCAAATATTGCCTGGTCCCATAAACACTGGACGGAATACTTATTGATTTGTATTCCGGTCATCTTAGGCAGTAAACAATTACGATTTATTTTTGTATAAGTTCAGCAGACAGTTAGATGGCCCACTGGTGGAAAACGGTTACCACCGCCTATGGACATTCGCAACACTCTCTACAGGGACTGGAACCTGGTCACTAATGCCGGACCACAACTCAAGTTTGTTATGGCGGCATCCTCTAGACCAGGGGTGGTAATCATCCACATGGCAAATACCTACCTGGCTGTGGGAGATTGTATTCTTTCTCGGTTCCTGCACGGAAAGTAATTCCTGGCATGGTAAATTTTGTAAACAAACTTTCCGTTATTTATTATGGTCTGGGTATCTCGGATTGGCCCCAGAGAAATCCGTTGTATATTACCTATAATACATGCGTAACTTGGAGATATACAATGTGTGTGAGTTGTCTGTGAATTATAAAAATAAAATAAAAATGTGTGGTGTACAATATAATTTCTTCATTTTCGTAAGCCTATGTGTAGCACATCTGAACTGTAGGTAATCAGCTAGTGCCAATCATCGGAGTTCTTGTGACAACTCAAAAGGCCTCATTTGACTACACAGTTCACATTTCTCACAAAACATAATTACTACTCAAAAACTATCAATATCCTACAACAATTGTTCATTTTGGAGTAATTTTACACATTTTTAGAAAATAAAACTGCACAGCACAACATCTCCTTTTAGTTCCCGCCAAAAACTCCTAATTAAAGTTAGTAATAACTTCAGCACAGAATATACCTATTATCAGCCCATAAAAGTATGAAGCCTAACTCTGTACACCAATGCATAAAGAAAAAAAAGAAAAGGAATCATACGAGTATTAATAACAACGTGAGGCTATTTCTTCCAGAAACCCTTCATCAGAATAAACAAACAATAATATACATACAGTTGCAATATTTTTAGGTAACAGATAAGGCTGCCTTGTAGCTTATAATAACACATATAAATAGAAAAGAATTATTTCCGCATCAACATAACGGTTGGCGTAATTGTAACAAAACACGCCTTCGTCCAGAGTGAATGTGCGTTCAGAACAATAAATATAATGACCTGCAAGTTTGTTTCCCGTTTAGGTGTATTTTATGATCGTCATTTCTTTGCTTTCTAGATAACCGCCGTACTGGGTGGTTAATGCAGGGAGAAGCTTAAAGTAGCGCGTGTGGGGAATGGTTCCCACACGCCAATAATGCCGTCTAGAGGAGGGCGCATCGTCTTCCACCATAATAAACTAACATACTAAGATAATCTGCTCATTACACACTAAAATTCAAAATAAAGATCATTGAATTTGTTCCTAAACTAGACATCGAGGTACTTATTATATCCAAATTGTAGCTTCGAATTAATTTATTATATCGATATAGAAAACTATTTTAGCGATAGTTTGTGTCAACCGATTATAACGCAACGGAACTATGGACGTCGACTAACTAACGGAGTGCCGAGATATCTATATATATATATATATATATATATATATATATATATATATATATATATATATATATATAGGTTAAGTCAGCGATTTCCTGACGCTGTGCGAGTTTCAGAATACAGTGATTCTTACATGATATACAAAAATCTCTTCATTTCAAGTTGATCTTAAAATTTAAATATTTAATCAATTTTACTTCTATTCTTTCTATGCGTTTAATGTAAACATCATATCTTGGATCCCAGACTTATGAAGCATATTCTAAATGAGATCGAACATATGTAGATTATAGAATGTAGAAATTTTTAAACTGAGTAAAATTTTTTGAGAAACACATAAGGAACCCTAGCGCCCTAGAAGCTTTATTAACAATAGCAGTGACATGCCTATCAAACAATAGTTTTCAATCGTGTATAACACCGATATCTTTGACTACTTGTACTGATTGAAGCTTTTGCCCTCTTAAAAAATAGTCAAATAGCAACATTTATCAGTATTTAAATCTAACTTATTTATTAGTAGAAATTCAAAAGATGGTAAGGCAAGTGATAGAAAATAGTAAGATATAGGAACCGGCCATTAATGAGTATGTTAAAATTTGAGTGTTCATAATTATTTGACACTGACTAGTAGTCACTAGACTAGACACACCATTCGTACAAAGTAATACTTAAAAAATAAAATGTCTATGAAGCTTCCAATGCAAATGCAATAACTATGCAAAATTATTATTGAATTTTCTTGAAGACCTCGGACCATACAATGGCCAAGACTTTTGGAGGGCTTGCGTGGGGCCCCATTTCCATGGGGAAAGGCCAACACGTTGAGACCCCTTGACAAATGCGTTGTGAGTGTGGCGTAACACTGACCAATGACTATCCTTGTCCACACCATACAAAAATGTACTCAAAGAAAAGCCCTGGTCAGTGTACTACTATTGTAGGAAATGAAAAGAAAAGGCACCGGGCTATTGGGAGGAACTGTTAGTGGAACTAACAAAAAATGTCCCTCAAGACCATGGGCCATAAATAGCCCGGATTTTTGGAGGGCTTGCTTATTTGACTGTTCAGTTTCCTCTCTAAAATCAGTTTTTACGCCCAGAGCCTAGAACCGTTAATTTAAAACTATTAACAATGTTATTTAAGGTATTATAAGCTTTTAAGATAATAATTTCTTATCAAGGAAAAAGAAGAACGGTTACTAGAGAAACCGATGATAAATCTAATACATAATTCATTAACCAAGAATTATGAATGGCGGTCACGAATTCCGAATATCTAATAAGAAATACTTATATCAGTATAATATCGCGGGTCACGTATGATATACGGATGGCACTAGATGAATGTGTGTGCTGAATATGTTATGCCAATGGTAGGCATCTGGTATCTGCTAATTTATAAGAAAAATGGTGTAATAATGGAAGAGGTTCAAATGAAATGTATGTTGTCTCTAGTATGAATGAATGCTCTAGTATGAATGAATGAAAAACACGACATTTGAATACACCTAGGTTGTAGATATCAGGAAAATCAGACTCCGGCAATGAGTTCCACTCATTAATACACTTACAAACACACTTATAAATAAAGTTCAAATGTTACTAGAGAAATAAATAACATTATAAACAGTGCTGTGATCGTGTTTATGTATTTTTTTAGTTCTTTTAGTTTAATGGGAAAAATTGTACATTATATAGTTATATCTATAAAAAGTATTTAAATGAAGAGATAATACTACAAATGTACAAACAACCACATTTTCCACAGGTTAAATATATGAATTATAAACTTTAACAACTAGTTGTTAAAGTATTAAGGTTAACTGTCGATCTGGTACAGATTATATTAGTATGAGTGTCGTACCAACTATTTCACTAAATATTTATTTACATAAATAATCTCAGTTAATTGGACAATTATAAAGTGACAAAACGTAAAATCAAATCAACAGACTAAAATAAATAATCAGCTGTACCATCCATATTATGAGTACTGCATGCCATCTATTGTTAATCCGTGTAACTAAGTACAGAGCCTATCTGATTCGTAGCTATCGATCGTGGTTATTTATTGTTTGGTTCCCCTTTTCCTAGCGCCCGCGTTGCAACACTTCCAAGAGCAGGACGCGTATTACGGAACGCTATATACTATAGTAATTGTAAACAGCGTATTCAACCAACCGACGAATATTTAACTTGCAAGGGATGTACGGATAAATACTGTTAAGTCACGTACATGGAATAATTTATTGTTACATAGTTAACAAGGTTAAAACTGAGTAGTCCATGTACGTGCCAAAATCTGACAATACGGAAAACCTTCAGAAATGCATCTACAAACATGTTCAGAATATACGTTACAAATATTATCACGTAGCATTTAAGATTTCTGTATAATTATATAGTCTAAGTGTAATGTTAAATTAATTAAACAACAATTACATCTAGAGCACAATACTGGTTGTATTATTTTGTACTCCCCTCTCGGGCGCTTTAGTCATGGGGCTCTCACCTAGTAGTGCTTCACCAACATACAACAGGGGTCATCCACCACCGAAGCGACATAAATCAACCCACACAAATATCATCGACAATATTTGAACATTAAAAAAGATCACTTTGTTACTCTCACTCTGCAATACAAATCGACCTGGACCTGTCCTGCGTGCAACATTAAAATAACTACGCGGCGTCCGAAAATAGATTGCAATGCTCCAATTCTCCAAAATACCGCCGATGAGGCTGGAATCAACATGTTACTTGATAACAGTCAAGTTAGCCTCAATGATAGTCAGATAGACTGCGATTACTGCGAACCACACAGTATTATTTTAAATACGGATGATGAGACAGTAACTATGCAGAAAATCAGCCATTTGTTAAATCAAAAAATAAGCAGATCCATAAAATAGATGAAATCCGCCATAAATCACTATCATCGTTCATACTTTTTTTTTGAGCAGCCCTACAAGACATCAAAACGATGGTTAAAACGGAATTAAATATGTGGCACAAGATCTTGAATTGGTTTTTTACTGCTAATTCTGACTAAATTTTTGCTGAATAGATACATACATACATAACTTCACGCCAGTTCCCTTGCGGGATAGGCACGAACAACAGAGCGCCATTCAGGCTTATTCTTACACACCTCACTTGCTTCTTCTTTCTTTTGCTGAATAATCTGCTCTAAAATTACAATTAGTATATAAGAATAATTAATTCAGAAATTAGAAGATGAAAATAATAAGCTGCAATGGAAAATTCAACAAACAAAATATCAATTCTCGAATCTCGAGTATGTATCACGAAGTTAAGATATAAAAATTCAAGACATTTTCGAAAGCCGATTTGAAAACGTGCCATTATTTTATAAACAGCTTTTCAATGCTATCGGGATATTCATTGATGATGCCCAAATACTGAGCTGCCGAAGAGTTACCAAAATAGATGCGAAATCCAACACAATGCACAATATCTTAATCACACTTTCCTCAGCGTGACTTTGTGACTCCATTCTTTCATTATCCATACGCTTTAATAAGTCGAAATCTAGCAAATTAGATGAAACGTTTAATATCTCGCACATAGGCATAACTATAGAGAAAGTTAAGATTTATACAATTAAACACATCTCTCCCGAATGCGAACAGCTTTATGCTGAAAGTAGAAAAAAGCATTTAAGCAATTTAAATATATTAAGGTGAAATATGGAAAAATGTATATCCGTAAAGACGATGAATCCAAAACTATTATTATTAAAAATGCAGATTGCTTAAAAACATTGTGGTGTTTGGAATGTTCTTTTTCCTACTGATTTAAATTATGATTCTGTTTTATCAAAATGTTAACAGAGTTAGGAGTAAGTTAAAAGGTCTTTATCTAAATATTCTCAACATCGACTATGACATCATCTGCTTAACAGATACAAATTTAAATAACACTGTTATCGATACACAGTTTTTGTATGCTAAGTATCAGATTTTCCGCAGAGATTGATGTACCACGAGGATAAAAAAGAATGAACGGGGCGTTGTTGCTATAGCGCTTCGTAACAGCGTCAACGCTCGTCGCTTAATTTCATGTCAGAGTACTGTGGAGGATGTTCCGATATGCATCGAAGTTTCTCCTAGCTTAAACGTATTTATCTTTTTATGTTATTTACCACCAGCTCCAGAATTAGAAAAGTTAAACGAATTTTATGCGAACTGCCAAAAGAAACTACTGAAATGAATATTAAAAACGACATAAAACAGTTTTGAAAGTTTTTTAATGACAAAAACAATATCAGTCGATACCTACTTCGCTGAAGCATAACAACATAATAGCCTTTAACATCAACGAAGCTTTTGAGTTGTTTTCGGACTATTTTGGATCCGTATTCGAAGATTATTATCAACCTACCGCACATCGTATAAATATTACACATCATACAATCACATTCCACCACACGAACATTAATTTAGATGGTATCAAAATAAAAACAAAATCGCTTAAACGCGATACAAGACCGAGACCTGACGGTACTCCACCATCTTTCAAGAAAAATACTGTGGAGAACCCGGCCACCCTCTGCTGTTATTTGCACCCATAATATTAACTCCTTAAATATCTTGTGAATGCATGGTACATTATGTGCTCACATATTCAGAGTAGCGGCTTAGACGTAATAATAGATACATAATATGAAATATGTAACCTTTAGCTGTTTCTTGTTTCGTGTGCCTAATAAATAAATAACTTTTGTTAGATACTTTTAACCCTTTGGATAAACAAGATCAAAATGTTCTAATATTTTTGCTGGAAGAAATTTCTATGTCCAATTTTTGGATCTATTAATCCAAATCGAAGGGAAAGGATTTTAAAATATTAGATAATTTGTAAAATCTATCTGCAGCTATAATAGTTAGGCTGCTTTCTAATTTTTCGGCCCAGTAGCCATGCAAATTTAGTACCTGTGTTCGGTATATAAAGTACCTAAAACTTATCGAGCACCTATATTTCTATAAGCATTTCCTGATTCACTTTAGTTGGATAGTGAGCGAATCAGGAAACGCTCAAAGAACTATAGAAGTTCGATAAGCTTTCGGCACCTCGTATACTGAGCATACCAATTCCGCACTGCTGCTCCACGGATAATTCAGAAGAAAGTAGCCTGTGTCTGTAACAAAAAATTCAGCAAACAAAACATAATAAATGAGCAAAAAATAGATCATTGTATCATAAGTGTCAGCAAAAGATGAAAGATAGTTTTATTATAAGCTTTTGTAAGATAGAACACGTCTTAGACATCAAAAGCGTCATTTATCTACTTACGTGTCCTTGTCGCGAGGTATCTCTTCCCCCCTCTCAACTTCGAACAACGGCACGACAAAGATCGTCTTAGCAAACACACATCCCTCGTCTCGTTTCTTATCTCCCATAAGTTTCCTCACCATTGTTAGAAATTTAGGTGCTAAGCCGTCACTCGGCACCATCTCTATGTCTGACACAATGAAATAATTCGTCTTTGAAGCATTCCTTGCGACATTTCTGGCTACATTTATTGGATATATCATAGTGTGCTCGCGTCTGTATGTGGGTATATCGAATGATTCCAGACCGGAGCAGTCTTCGAACCTTAAAGAAGGCGGCCCATCCCTTCGCTTCGGTTTATGATACAACATCAGTCGCTCAATCTTCCGTTTCCTTGCCCACTCTACATATTGTGCTCGGCGTTTGGAATCCATTGTCTTATATTTATCAATCTTTTGCTGCAACTCATAGGTAATGTTTTGTGTGGTTGTTGAAATTTCAGTTGTGACAATGGTTCGCTGTTCTTTATTTGTCAGTTTAGGTGGGTGCATCTTCAAGTAGATTAAATGCAGTGATACTTTTTCCATATGCTCATAACAGTGACAAAGGTGATTCATAATTTGCATAGTAATATCTAAATCATAATCGGGGACAAATACTGATAAACTGATAGGGCCATCCCAATAGCGAGCTATTTCAACCAGATGATATAAAAATTCTGGAGTAGCATGCGTTGCATATGTGACTAGATCATATTTGCTGTAGTTGGCGTAAGCACGGCCTTTAATAGCATTGTAGATCACTCTATATAGGCCTTTATTTCCGGATTCAGGGGACGGATGCACTGAAAAACTTGCCCAATTAAGAGTGTCTGGGAGGCCGTAGTTGAAGTCGCAAAAGCTCTTATTCTCATTAGGCTGGACACCTTTTAGGAATGCGCCTGGTCGGTAGTCAAAGTCACCGATCCTCATTTGAGCGTGGGGGTGGTCGTGGCTCCGGAACGCGTAAAGGTGCAGGATTACGGTTATTGTTACGATGAACGACGCGATCAAGAGGATGGTCGAATGTCTCCGGGACAATCTGTACGAGTACGCCCCACATATCCGAAGGCATCTCGACATGTTTAAATGTCATTGTTTCAATTTAATTTTCTCACTCCAAGATCATTCCTTACTTACCGCCAAATAGTGTCCACTCTAATTCCACCAAATTTTTCACAAAAAAAAACACAATTGTTTTGTAAAATATTGCCAGGTTACAACAAGAACAACATTATTACACATTAGAAAGTACTCGTACCAAGAAAAAGAAAAACCAATCCGTTACATGCACTTCACAATTTCACAGTTAAGACACACTTTAGTCAATTTTTGTCGTCAATAACTCAAAACTAAACACTTTTTCACTCGGAAACTCAATAAATACGATATTTAATAGCTTTTGGTAGTGAATTACCGAATATTTCTTGCAAATTTTATTTATTTTCCGTCTAGTGTTTTATTTTGACAGGAGATGCGCGCGCCGTCTGCCAACGTTCTGCGTAATACAAAATCAATACGCCTCCATGCTCACAAAGCAGGTTTACATTTATAGAATTCTGGGAAATAGCATTTATTTTAAAATTAAAATTAAGAATCCTTTTTATCGGATGTACTTTTACAACAACAAACATAGTTTAATACTTTTACTTAATGCAATTTTATTCTCTGCTTTTAGAAACATTAATAACTCAATCTAAAAAATTATATCTTTAAGAACATAATTATACGAGTATTTATTAGCTTTTATCTCTACATAACGTCATTCTACTACAGTGTCAGGAATACACTTAAAATACTTATTATGGAAGCAACTAACGCTCATATAAGTGTATTTTAAATTATAAATTCAATTTGGTTTAACCGTGTATTATCAGCTAAAGGAAAAGACGACATGCTATGATACTGAATAATTAAATATTATGTTTACAGAAATGAAAGTAATTGATAATGTTCGTAAATGAAATACTACGTGCCCTTTCTGAATATTTTATTAAGAATTTCAATTGTGCTTTTGTCTGTTACTTTATTTGTGTATTGTTGTATAATAAAGAGTTATCTATTGATTTTATTAATATTCAAACTTTAAAAACATAGAATTGCAATATCTAAAGGTTATTGGACATGAAAGAAGTTTAATAACGTAATCATGTCTAACAACGACTCTCAACTGCAATCGATTCAAAATTTAACGTATTGACTAAAACCAATAACAATTTGTTAGATTACACTGTTTTGTTTGCTAGTTTTGGTGTCTCTTCTGAAGATTCCTTTATTAGAAATCATGGTAGTAGTTTAGTCTTTAAGATTATTTTCTAAGAGTCTTACTTACTTTTACATATTTGTACAAAGTAGCTATGGGTTTAATGCGTTATTAGTGTTTCGATATTGTTATTAATTGTACATTACACATTAATTGATGGTATTAATGGCGTTATTTTTACCACTATTAACGAAATGCATTTGGCTACAGCCACTAACACTAACATTATCCTCGATGGATCAGCTTTGGACTGGTATCTGGTCAGCTCATACTTAAGAAGTTAGACGCAATATTCGACCTGTAACTTAAGTGGAAGACAGGTAGAGTATAAAACCATTTTTCTATTTCAAGCACATTATTAGCAAAAAATCCAATATCCGTATTAGAAACACTTGTTGTCAAACTACTTCCTGCCGCTAAGTGACGAACCACATGACACGAACTCAATTTAAACTTTGTTTCTTCCACAAATCCATGGAGAGAAAATTATGGATATTTCATTTTTACTAAGATAGGCATACAAATTTCCTTAACATCACAAAATACAAATTAATGATAGAGTACTTATATACGAGTAAATACTATAAGATGCTTAGACATTGATAAATTGTATCCTAAAGACTGTCATGTTCATAAAGTAAACCAATATGAAATCGTATATTTCTTAACACAAAATTTATTGTTGATGTTGATTAAATTTTAACAGATGAAACATATCATCTATATAGGTGATACATATCTCTAGATTCTAAACTATATAAAAATTAACAATTTTAACTAGTGTTCAAAAGGCTCATGAAGTATTATAAGGTCAACCAACACCCATAAATTTTATTTTCCTCTTTGTTATTTGTACATCATTACATAGTACGAAGTATTTGTGTCATATTTGTTTAAGATTAAGGGCCGCTTGCATGACGTTCCTTAAATTGATTTAAGAAACACTAAACGCATTCAACACCCTTAAATACGATTAGCGTCTTGCACAACGCAAAATTTACCGGTAAATACGTTTAAAGAACTGTCAAAGTTCATCATCCAAAAATGGGTATTTAACTGCCTTAAACGCGTTTAAGGACAAAAAAATGTTGAGTAACCTCTTTTCATAAATTAATATTTACTATTCTTTAGAAATTGTCACTTATTAAAAAATCAATTACAGATTGTCACTCGTATATTATTTGCTTTAATTATTTTTCTCAATTCTAAATACCCATTATTCGTACAAATTTTAACATGGTAGCAGAGTAATAAAGTTAAGGATTTGGTTGCGGTAAAGATATTTTAACTTGGAAAGAATAAATACAATATTCTAGCATTGTACTCGACCTGACGTTCACCATGGATAAGGCGATCACAGAGGCTTCTAAGGTACAAATAATGCACCTAGATGGTAAAAACTATAAGCATTGGTGGTATCGTATTGAGACAGTGTGTAGGGCAATACCCGGCGCTGACGAAATTTTGCAAGGAAAACTTTAAAAGCTCCACGAGCCTGTAGCATCTGATGATGCAGAAGCTAAAGCAAAATATGAAATAAATTTACAACAATTTCTAAAAATTGACTTTGTCGTTTTAACTCTGATGACGACAAACATGACGGATGAGATTCTAGAACAAGTTATACGATATAAAAGCGCTAAAGAAGTATGTGATGACCTAAAACGCCTATATAATGGAAGCAGCGAAGACAAACCTGTGATCTTTATCTAAAATTCTTTGATTATAAAAAGGACTCTGAACAAGAGACGGAAAGCATATATCTGCATTAAAAAACATTTCAACAACTGTTTTCATAAATTAATATTTATTATTAGTCTTTATGAAATTGTAAGTTATTAAAAAGTCAATTACATATTGTCACTCGTATATTATTTGCTTTAATTATTTATGTTAATGCTAAATACCCATAAAATCGAAAATAAAACAACACAGCAAAAAATCATTCTTCAGGTTGCCGCCAAAAATTCCGAAGTAAAAACCTAACCAAACGAACGAAATTTCAAATGTCAATTTGACATTGGCCAACTAAAATCCCTTTTTACGCAAGAAATAACTAACATTAAAGCTAAATTTTGTGTGTTTGTCCGAAAATATGGATCGCCGCGTGAAACGGAACACATCTGGCTGTTTTACCGACGGCATAAATACATTTAACTAAATAACATGGGAGACCGCCTCATGCAAGACATCTTAAATACGTTTTGTGTAAAACGTGTTTAGGCAGTTTAATATGATTAACAAATTTTGATTTAAAGACGATCGTCGTGCAAGCGGGCCTAGGATTTGTTTTATTTATTATATTGTTTTATGCTTTAATTATATATTGCAAACCCACACGTATTCTCTGAAGTTATCTCAGTATCCGTGATCCGTGCAGAAACGGACAAAGAGTACAATGTCCTGCGACCGAGCGTCCGCGTCATAAGAGGCGCCAAAACAACCCACAGCCAGGTAGGGTATTTATCTGTCTGGATGGCTACCACCCCTGGTTTAGGGTATGCCACCATAACAATCTTGAGTTGTGTTCCGGCATTAGGGGCCAGGTTCCAGCCTCCCTTTAGAGAGCGGCAACACATTGATAGCACCTTTGGTGTTATAAATACCCATAGGCGATGGTAACCGTTTTCCATCAAGTTGGCCGTCTGCCGGTCTGCTGAACTCATGCAATTAAAAAAATCTACAAGGTGTGGTTATTAATGATAAAAAAAAAACAATTATTTTAATTATTAAAACTTCCTAAACTTTATCTTAATGTAATGCAATAATATATTCTATACGTCATAGAAACAAGTTAATAGTAAGCATAATATAAAACTAGCTAACTTTGATGGATAAGAAAATGATAAGTAATTATGCTCATAAACTTTTAGTTAGGAACCAATTAAAAATTGAACCAAAACACGAAACGCTCGCTAAACTTTTCAGCAGAACTCCTAGCTTAAACACTAACAGACTAGCTGTTAACATGAACAGTAGTAATTCCTACCGTGAAAAATTTACACAAAATTTTGTCAAACCACTTTATAGGCCAAAATGCAAGGTAGTGAAACCAAACAATAAAGTTGCAGTTACTACTCATAGTGTTATTGAACTAGATGGCTCAGATATACGTGTCAATAGAAAACTTGTGAGTGATAAAAACAGACATATTGATATACTTACAAATAAAAATAGAAAAGATATTTCAATTCCTAAAAGACTACTTGTTAATAATTATATTAAACAAAATTCTAAACATGTAACCAAAAATACTTTGTTAACGGAAAAAAAGAGAATTCCTTTGAAAGATTGTAGAATGCTAAACTCTATACCCCAAACTGCGACAGTAAAAGTTAATTTGGACTTAATTGATTTTAATACAGTAAGTTTCGCTTTACAACGCACAGTGACATGTTTATAATGTACTAGTGATGTATTACATTTTACTGGTATACCTTTAGGTGCCACATGTCTGGTTAAGAATATATCCCTTGGCCAAGCAGTCACGAGAATCATTTTACTCTCTTATATTCAGATGCGTTTTCTGCATTTTGGGGCTATATACACTGTTGATCATTTGGACAGTGATTTGGGTGTTCATCATTCATTCATTTGAAGGTAAGTACATTTTCTTTAATATTATCCAGACTTCTACATACTGTCCACATTATACAAATATGAAAATAAACAAAAATTATAAAATATACATTTCTATCTGTATATTTGTACGTACATATATGCCACAAGCGAATTTCTTAAAAACTACCGAGTAGTTATAGTTTATACTATAAATATTATAAAAAGTTAAAGTTTGTGAGTTTGGATGTCCGGGGTAATCTCCGGCACTACTGACCCGATGTTGAAAATTCTATCACCAATGGAAAGCTACATTATTCTCGAGTGATATAAGACACATTTAATTGTGATTAATAATATTGTTTATTTTTTTAATGACCAACGGTGAAGTGGGCACGGGAACGCCTGTCAAATATGTAACAGCAATAACATTTCACGCAAGAATTGCGCACATCCACGTACAAGGCACTGCAAGTGCTTTCCGCGTTTGTGAATTAATTAAAGGTTACAAAACTTAATTAAAATTTGATATGCATTCATGCATGCGTTTGGGCTTTGTATTTTTAATGGTGCCCAGCAAAATGAGCAGGGTCAGCTACTAATATATATATATAGACGAAATTAAAAAGGTGTTACAGAAGCCGGTAAGTAATGGTGTAGTGAAATGAAAAATGTTAAATTCAAGTTTAATTCCTTATTCAAAATACACAATTTTCGTTAAAGCGTGATACCAAAAATAATATTCCCTGTAATTTTAGGACCTTACGAAGCACAAACGTCGATAGACTTTGAAGAAAATCAAAATCAACTCGTAATTGATTTAGCGACGGAGCTAAGACTGGTTAGTGTTTTAATTTGATTTGAATAATTTATTTTAGCATTTAAATTATAACTATGGAAAATATCCAAGTAGACTCTGTATTCTTGATTGTTGAATAGTATCATAATTAAAGTTTAAAAAGCCTACTACTTAGAAAGACACATAGTGATCCTTATGTATGTATACTTTGATTTGATTTAGTATTATAATGGTATACTATACATGCAATTCTACGGTTGCGGCATTTCCAACATAAAAATATAATAATTTACGTATAAATTTCTTTTATCATAACTGGGTAATCGATCCGAATGTTACTCAGACCAAAGATAATATCGAAAAGATTTTTGATATGCTTTACCTAGAATAGAACTATATATAATTCTGTGACCGAAGTTTTCGTCATTGACACCTTATTAGGCTGTAAATCTATAAGCGGAGAAAATCACTACTACTTACAGTAGAAATACAACTGTAGCAAAGCCGAAGTATCAAGCGTCAAAGCACCCGGAAACTTGAGCATTCAATGGAAAATCCAGATTTCCAAGTGAATGCTTGAATCAGAACCGAGGAAAATGCTATAAGATATCGGACTATAATTGAAAAGCACAAGTTATGCCTTACATTTTATAGCAATAACAATGCATATTATTAACCCAAAATTAAATCGCAAGGTGGTCCAAGCCAAGTATGTGCGAAAGTAAAATATATAAACGTATTTTTTTGTTGTTTTTTTGCCATTTCATGAACAGAAAAGTTTTATCTATTTTTTTATTTATTTAAAGAATTACAATTACAATATATTTATGCTAGATACATTACTTGAGACTATAAGTTGACAGTTTTCCCCCAAACTAGGATAGGCCTGTAATTTGGGGGGCACATTCGGCCATGATATATTCTCATTTTTTTCTATATTGTATTGGTTGGGTGAGTTGAACTTATTAATTAATTTATTAATTAACATTTTTTTTAATAATTTAAGTGTGCATTATATAATATTAAACATTTAAACGTATGTTGAGTGTGTTTGTGGGGGTGTGTGTGTGTGTGTGTGAGTGTATGCGTGTGTGTGTCTCTGTGTGTGTCTGTAAATGATGATCATAAATGCTCGAGGACTCTACGGGCAACAGCCAAATTTTCAAATTTAAGAACGTAAAAGAATCACTGTAGAAGCATAACTAACATATGTTAAAAGGTGTAACTTTTATTTATTAGATACTGTCGTACAGACATTGCGCTGACAGATACCTACGAAATAACTTAAAAACTTCATTGAAGACTTCCTAGGCGTCACATACATATATTAACACGAAAGTTTGTAAGAATGTATGGATGTATGTTTGTTACTCTTTCACGCAAAAACTACTGAATGGATTTTGATGAAACTTTACAATAATATAGCTCACACATCTGAATAACACATAGGCTATAATTTATAAAGATATAGTGTGAATTATCCTAAATATATTGATTTTCCATCACCACGTGGGTGAAACCGTGGGTGCAGCTAGTATAAAATAAATTAGGATATTTGGTTTTTTTAATCATAAACTATCATTATCACATGGAATGACAATGCTTAGTGACTGTGACAAGTACGAAACAGCCTTCAGGTCACTGCGTTTATGGAATAAGTTATTGTGCCATTCTTTGAAAAAACCAATTTCTCAATCCCAATAAACCAGACAGACCCAGTATAAACACCTACACACAATTATTTACAATTAAATTATATTCTATTCCTCACAAAATAAACAATCTTATTTAAAAAAAAAAAAGATATTACATTCAACAGAAAATAAAAACTGACTTAAGATAATCTCTTGCCATCCAGCACTATGTTATTATCAAATTACTTCTTCACTGGCAAACTGAACTTATTAAATAATAACTTTCTCACAATGTAGGACGAAATAACAGTTTATCCTCCCACACCAGTAATGATGTCTTTCATTAAAACGTGTTTTTCTCGAGAGAAATCCGAAATAACTTTTGTACTGGATCAATTATCTCCACGTCTTTAAAACGCTCGACTGTTTTTAATAAAGCTTTCAAAATGATTTTTCCCTTTTCCCTTACTCTTTTGTTATTTTATTAAAATTGTGGATGAACAATAATTTGAAATGTTCGTATTAAACTTTCATTTTTAAAGATAATATAAAAGAATTTTCGTGCGATCATTAATTCAAATAAAGTTTATTAACTTCCGGAGTCAAATATAATTGATGCAGAATTGCATTAGCGTTATATAGGTATTTATACTCGTAGTAGCGTGATGACTACAGAACACGACCCGAACTCAAAGGGCGCGGCTTCGAATTCTGGCCGGAACGCATGAACCTCTTAGGTTGTTTTCTGAGCGATTGTGCATATTGTTACAATTACCACATGCTAACAACGGTGAAGGACATCATTGTGACGAAACCTGTGTCAAACCTGCCAAACCGCCTCGGACAAATGTGGCGGGTATACTGTTGCCCAATAGTGGGACACCCGAGCCCAGCAGTGGGATGTTTATGGAATGTTATTATTAGGTATTTATGTACTTAATATTTTTGGTCTTAGTAGAAGTGTCATTTAGATGCACCCACGTTTTTACTTACATGACTTATTTGGTGTTTTTTTTCTTTTAGATAACAGGTGTTAATATATAAAAAATTATGATAGTAGAATTAAACGAAAATGTTTGAACAACAAACATTGAGTAATTCCTAAGATATGAGTTACTTTCAATTGAACGCTTTCAGGATTTCGTGGCTAAATGATGAAAAGATATGGTGTTCCACGCACTTCGTATATTTTAGCTATTTCTACACGGTGTTTTAAAAAGCAATAATATTTTCAAAGTAATGCAGAAAATATTTACAGTGTTCAACTAACATAGCTGACGAGCTACAAGAATTCCAATTATTGTGAAGGCCTGCAGTTGGAAATGAACGAGCTGTGCAAGCTTGGTCTATGTAAATAGTTTAACAGTGCCGATGAGATTTCTAATATTTCGCGTTTAGTTTTTAGGGACATTTCTTTTACATTAGTAGTATTACATTTTTTGATATTTTTATGTGTATTTCTTATAGTTATATTTATTTATACTTACATGAACTACATACATAACATTATCTAATACTAGCTGCGCCCGCGGCTTCACCCGCGTCGTGATGGAAAATCGTTATATTTTGGATAATTCTCACTATATCTTTATAAATTATAGCCTGTGTTATTGTGATGTGTAAGCTATATTACTGTAAAGTTTCATCAAAATCCATTCAGTAGTTTTTGCATGAAAGAATAACTAAGAAACATTCATACATCTATACATCCATACATACATTCTACAAACTTTCGCGTTTATAATATTTATAGGGTATTATAAGATATAGAAGATAGATATATAAATATAGAATTATATAGAATAGATAGATATAGAGATTGTAAAATAAGCAAAAACGAGTTCAGAAGGATGGGTCTTTGAAAACTACACCGGGCCTGAAAACTCGATAGCAGATTTAGTTAGTATAGGCATGCAATGAAGAGTGATGTAAGTCATGTGACAAAAAGAATGTTAAACTGCAAGAGTGATAGGTACAAATGTAAAGGTAGACCAAAAAATAGATGGACGGATTGCATGCAGGATGATATGATGGTTTGTGGTGTGACAAAAGATATATGTCAGAATAGAAGAGTACGGAAAGGAAAGACATATTGTGCCGACCCCAAATAAGAAGGAGAAAGTGAAAAAAAAGAGGAGGGTGTGTCATGAGGAATAATCATAAAATCATATGACAAAAAGCTGATAACAAATAGCTTGATACATTGGAAGATTCATAGGTGTATGTCGCGTTTCTATATCTCAGAATAATCTTTAATGCACAAAAAAGAGTATTTCACTTCAGTACATACATACATACATACATACATAACTTCACGCCAGTTCCCTTGCGCGGTAAGCACGAACAACAGAGCGCCATTCAGACTTATTCTTACACACCTCACTTACTTCTTTGACATTCATAACTCTTGTCATGCATGCTCGTCTGTTCTCCTGTCATCAGCTTCTGCTAGTACACGATCAATTTACTTCAGTAGATATATAATATTAAATAATAATGTAGAATTGTATTATGTCGAAAGTTGTATACAGAGTAAAGAAGCATGAAAGGAAGATAATATATGTTGCATCAACCCCAAATGTTTGAGAAAAGATGAAATACTATTATTAAGTCCCACTAAGTCGCTAGCACAGTTAGTTGCATATAAATAAGTAATAATACCAAGGCGTCGATTACGTACGTATGTTATTTAAAGTGGCCATTTTCTGAGACGAAGCCGTAATTCCCTGACGACAACACGAGTATCAGCTCCATAAGTACCTACATTCCCGGCGGAGGGTATTCAAATTTCATTTTGAAATGAAACGCAAATTGGCGTCGAACATATTTTTCGGATGTCCCCTCTCCGGGGCCGAATCAGCATGAATAACATAAGAGTATTTCGCCAAAGACTTGCGAGATAGGACTGAATTTGAAATTTAACTAGGTAATACCGAATAGAGAGTACTATAATATTGTTATGAATTTAGCGGGACTCGAATTAAAATGCCGTTAGAATGATTATAGAGTTTATTAGAACTATACAAACACGTATAACACAGGTACAAATATAACCGAACACAACAAATCCAAACGTAATACAGAAAGTCGTAATTCAATAAAACGCGCAAAGTCCGTCACTATTAGATTCCCGAACGTCACGCCCGTATCGTAGTCGTAGCTCAACTGACTCCTCTCTCAATCAGGCTGTCGTTTTATACTTCACAAATGCAAATGTGCCCGCCCGGCAACGTCCACACAATTTCCTAGTAATCGTAATCCGCACACGTGGCTAATTATGCAGCCGCAAGCGGCCGTAACCGAATACATTAGATCAATTGGCTGTTCTGCACAATAACTAGAAGCGTATGCCAATAAATAAGTGAACAAAAGAAGACGATCATAAAAGGATTACACTTAGTTCAAATGCTACAAGTAATAAAATGTGCTTTTACAGATTTGTACGTGGAATTTGTCTTTGTCGGGGCCTAGGTTGTAACAATATAATAAATATTTTTTTACATTTTCAGTTAAGTTTGTATACGTTTTTAAATAAAAGAAAAAAATGACTTATACTAACTTGTCAGGCGTGTCGACACTTTAGAAAAAGAACTACCTCGCCTGTCCGATCAGTGGCCTACGGCAATTTTTTTGTGGTTTTTGGTAAGGGTCATATTTTTTTTTATTATTATAAAATAACTAGCGGTCCCGGCAGACGTTGTCCTGTCCTGAATAAATCAAAATTTAGGACCCGAATCCAATGCCACCTACCGGTTCCAGTTGTGAATCTAAATCGTCCAGGGACTCACTCAAACACACACAAACAATTTCATCGAAATCGGTAAAGTCCTTCTCAAGTTACGCGCGTACATACATTTCTACGATTCATTTTAATTTATATAGATTATAATAATATACTCCTGATGAAATGTTTAATACTCTGAATAAGAAAAGACTAAAAGAAGCACTCAGTTTTTAGAGAAATTCTTTATTATATTTCAACAGCTGAGACGACGACACTTAAAGGACCCAATGTCGACGACTCAACAAATATTTAACTAAAATCTTCAGAATCTAACTAAATAAGATAAGACCGTCAAAATGCTCGCCTGTATTTTGAATTTCATCGCTTAGGTAATAATACCGCACAAGTCAAAAATTTGGCAGATTATGTTTTTATATGTCATTAGATAGCCACTTTGGGCGTGCATCCAATGATAGTACATACATAAAACGTCCAATTTTGTTCTTATAAATAAATTTAAAAAAAAAACATTTGTGCGGTATATTTACTTAAGCGACCATTTGCAATGCCATACCAACTGGAATCCATATTTTATTTGTAAATATGTATGCAGTCGTTTCATTTTTAGGTTTTTTAGTATATACAAAATGGTGTTAATACTTGTAAAAGTATGTTGTAAAAGAAATAAACATTAATGGGCATAGTACTGTCACTGGCTTAGTAAAAATTACTGATGATATCAAATTTGCTGCGGAAAAGGGTAAAGTGACAGTTCTCACCTTGTTGGATTTTATTAACGCCTTCAATACAGTAGATTTTAATATTTTACTAGGAATTCTATGCTCTCTTAATATACCTCCAACAGTTATTGATTGGTTTCGTACTTACTTTTTTATACTTGGAGTCATTTTCTTCTTGGCGTAATACTGCTGGCATACCTCAGGGTGGCGTCTTATCTCCTCTAATTTTCTCGATTTTCATAAATTCCATCTCTGAACAACTTCAAAGTTCCTACCAGCTATACGCAGATGATTTGCAAATTTACACCAGCGTACCCATTGCTACCTTATCTGATGCTATCGTCATTATTAACGCCGACTTAAAATGTATATCTGATTGGAGTAGGAAGTATGGGTTCAGTGTTAATCCTAGTAAAGCCCAAACTATTATCACTGGAAGTAATAAAAAATTTTCGAGGATTGACTTGTCCTCATTACCACCAATTATGTTTGATGTAACTGTTTCCTATAAGTGATACAGTGAAGAACCTAGGAATTCACAGAGATAAATCATTATCTCGGGGCCCTCAGCTTCAGAAAATCCGTCGGAAAATATTTTAGTCAGCTGCTTCTCTACGCTGTCTGCAATACTTTCTACCTTTCAATACGGAAATAGCGCTAGCGCAATGCCTCCTTCTTCCCATACTTGATTATGATGACGTCAGATATCCCTATGTCTTAACCAGAACCAATTAGATAAACTTGAGCGACTTCAAAATTTTTGTATACGATCCATATTTGGTTTACGCAAATATGATCACATATCTGATTTCGCACGAAGCTCAAATGGTTGCCAATTCGACTACACCTTAATGCTCATCTTCTGTTTCTTCTCTATAACGTAGTGTTTGATTCCAGGACCCCGTCTTATCTTAAAAATAGTTTTCAGTTCTTTCCCAGTGAGATCTATAAGACCGTCGGAGAGGTTGCGACTCAGAACACTGTTACTTACTACGAAGATTTACGCAAGATCGTTCTCTGTTCAGACTGTGCATCTCTGGAATGCTACCCCGGTAGATGTCCGATCTGCTAAATCTATCCATTCCTTTAACAGACTTGTGAAGGAGCACTAACTGTATAACGTGTTTATTATATGTAGGTATATATTTTTATAGCAATATATGAATAATAATTATTGTCTATATTGAACTGCACGCCAACGCCATGTTTGTAATTAGATCTTGTCCATCCAAATGTTGCCTGGAAGAGATTGATTTAAGCAATAAGACCACCCATTGTACTACATTTTAGTATTTAAGCTTATTGTATATTTTTTCTGTCATATTGGTGTACTATAAAGAGTATTCTATTGTTTTGTATTGTAATATTGTTGTTTACATATTTAAAAAATATTGTTTTATCTCTTAGAAGTTTTGAGTCCATCAAGAATTTTTTTTTTAAATTTAAAACGGCACCCAATTTTCAAAACGCTTCTTAATTTTAACAAAATCAATATATTTTCTTCCGAGACATGAAAAAATAAGTGAATAAGTGAAAAAGTAATGAACTTTATTCCCCATCACTCTTCGCTGGCGTACCGTAATAGTAAATTGTTATAATATTTAGTCAATGTTAATAAATCACGGTCCTTACCCAGCATCCCTAATACATTACGAGTATTTTATTTCAATGTTGGAAAGGACTTTTTGGGCTCACATTTCGTATTACTTCTTCGAGTACGTACTTATTTAAATCCGGTGGGAATCAATTATGGAAGGATATGGGCTTGTATGGTTGCGTGTAATATAATATTTAGGGTATATTGAAGCCATCCATATCCATTCTAATCTCT
This sequence comes from Dendrolimus kikuchii, assembly GCA_019925095.2. Lineage (NCBI taxonomy): Eukaryota > Metazoa > Arthropoda > Insecta > Lepidoptera > Lasiocampidae > Dendrolimus > Dendrolimus kikuchii. The sequence goes on from CM034407.1 coordinate 11,903,686, forward strand.
GCCAACAAATTAATTTGAAGTATTTGTTTGTGATTTCAGAATTGTTTGAGTAACTGTAAATTATACGCTGCCTGACAATGTAGACCATTTTGGTCCTCTGTATGTTTAGCTCAAATAAGCTCAGGAAGAGCTCACGGTCCGTTAAAAAAAGAAAATTTAATATAAGAACTTTGTTATTAATTATTTTTTATTACTTGAAGTGGGTAAACAGACAGACGGGGCCTATCTTGTGTTGGAACGAATATAGCGCCGCCTATGGACGTTGGTAACACCAGGGTCAATGCCAACGTGTTGCCAATGACTGGGATGGGAAAAGAAGGATAGGATTCAGGAGGCGGGTTAGAAAGGATAGCATAGAAGTTTTCTCCATTTCATTCCTTTTTTTATTGCATGAATTCAGCAGACAGAGAGACGGCCCACTGATGGAAAGCGGTTACTATCGCCTATGGACATTTGCAACACCAGAGGTGCTACAAATGCGCTGTTGCTCTCTAAAGGGAGACCTGGTCACTAATACCGGGACACAACTCAAGGTTGTTATGCCGGCATACTTTAGACCAAAGGCGGTAGCCACCCAGACGGGGAACGTATACATATATAATATGTTATTTATAAAAACTCAGCGTAGTATAACTCGAAAACGTAAAAATAAAATATGGAATGCTAAAAACGCTTAATACGGAATGCCAAAAAAGTTTTCATGTGTAACAAACAACACAAAACGATATGGAAACTACACGCTTCTTTGGACACGTGTTGAAATCATAGCCTATTGAACTGAACAAATTGTACAAAAAAAGCCTGCCTTGTGTATCTTAAAAGTCTACTGGCTTTCTCAAATATAAGCCGATTTTTGTACACAAGATGGAAATAAATTTTCTTTTAACTGAATACACATTTCATCTCTAACATTTTTATTGAAGCAAAATGTTTTTTTCCTTTCATTACTATTTTGAGTTTGAGACAAAATAAATTAATTTTACATCGGAATAAACTAATAATGTAAATTTATAGAAAAAGGATGGTAGTATTTTAGAGTACTATATAAAAACCTAAACTTAATTACAAATTAAACTATACTATAACGAAAACTATACTTACAAGACTTACAAACGCAAGACCGCAATTAAACGTTGATAGGTTTCGATAGAAGTGATGAGCGCCAGGGCCCCACGGCCCCAGTGTCTCGACCCCAAAAGCCACAAATACGTACCCACTACCAATGGTCACATATTTGCGCCGTTTCAGGGCCTTCTAGTATACGGCAGCAGCCCCGGCTGTCACGGCTGTGTCTGGAAGATGAGATGCCACCAAAGTATCGACGCAAGTTGCGTCCCATACTAGGGAACGTCCCATCTTCCATCTGAATTAAAATTATTTTGAATATTTAACAGCTGAATCAATCAGGCGGGGCAAATATTTAACCATCGTTGGGAGTTATATGTTTGTGCCGTCTGCTGTTGAAACAATAATTTGATCTAGTAGTTCTCCGCCAACATTAAGGTTAGCTGTGTCTAAATACGTTTTATTAAATAACATACTACCACTATTACTATTTATTAAAATAATTTCGTATATAGGTATATATTGGTATCCTATAAATGTGTCTGGATTTATGTATGTATTAATTTTATAAATTAGTGTAAGTATGTATGTTTAGAATGTACAGCCGTATCTTTTTTCTGCTCTACCTACATCGCCAGATTAGTTAATTATTTCCTTGAAACTACAATGGTTGGCTGGAAGAGATCGCTTTTAGCGATATGGCCGCCTGTTGTTTAGGCAAGAAGTATTGTAATTATGCATTTTCTTTTTGTACCTAATTGTTTATTTTGGTAGGCTATAAAGTATTTTCTAATCTAATCTATGTCACTGAAATATTTGTTGTTTTGAAAACAGGAATACAAAAATTCTATGTGAGAAAAAATTAAGAAAGTAATTCCTACTCACATAGACTTATCAGTTATCACTATCAGGATAATTACGAACTTTCTGTTGTTTTTCACATAATATAATATCAGTAGGATTATCCAAATGAAATTCAATAATTTCCACTTATTTTAATGAGGCTGACCTTTAAAAAATAAATAAACGAAAGCTTTTTCCGTTAGGTTGTTCATGTCCTACGCGAAATAATATACTTTCACATTAAAATTCATATTATAATCAACTTGATTTTCACCTAAAATTGGCTAAATCTTGTTATTTTCAAAAGTTAAGACGTGGCGAAATCAAACTTGGAGTTTAATAAAAAAGTTTATAATGAAATCAGCCCGGATACCAAATCATATAAAAAGGATTTTTAAAGTACCGTAGTAATTTTGGAAAAACGGAACTTCGTGATTTCGTCATGTCCGTCCGTCCGCTGTCCTGGATACTGCTATTTTTCTCAGAAACTGATAGGTCTATATAAATGAAATTTAATAGAAATATGTAATCTATAATTATGGCGCTACACAATTCTGTAGTGAAAATGCGAAACATACATGTAATTCAGGGTTGAAAACATACTTTTCAGTGTATATAGTCTTGTAAGGTAAGTAGCTAAATCTTTCAAAATCATAATGATGATTCTTAACGACTTTTTTATTTAAGTCAATAAATGATGAGATATTAGCTCCCGAAAACATAAAAATTGTGTACCCATTTTCACTTTTGAAATATGAAATCGAAAATTCTGAAATATTTGAGGTTATAGAGCTTCAGAAAATACTTTCAACGAAAATCGGTGTCAATAATAATTAAACAATGTTGTGTAAATTAAAGTTACAACATTGTGTAAAGTTTTAGACGTCATTAATAGGGCAAAATAAGGCACTTTTTATTTATAACTAGCACTTAGCTTACGAATCTGATATAAATCTTCGTCTTGGAAGTTAGTGCTTACTCTCTTTTCTTTTACATTCTCTCCCAAACGATATAATCTATTTATACCATGAAAGAGTGCTTATCTATCCTTCTTCCACGATTTATAGAAATTAAATTGAAGTAGCTCTCTGTGATTTTAAAATAAGTTTAAATTTAATTGAAAACTATTACTTATACGATGCCTATGCATATTACCGTTTTTAGAATGTTTGTCTCTCATTCATTTAAAATTTGTCTGAAATAGTTTCGTAAATAGCTTACTAACGAATTAATACACTTTATCTTGAAGGGTTCAAATAATATTGGCACATTTGTGAACCCGCACAAACGGAGTGGCGGGCACAGCAAGTTCGAAATATAATTCTGTTTATTCTGTCTTGCTTCGTCTTATTTAGTTCGTTATTAAAGGTACGTAAACAAGTCAATAACTCCGTCTCAGTGGATTTGACGGAATAATGCGAACGGAATTTTTCCAAATATCCTTTCTATCAAATATTCAGTGGATTATAAAACCAGCCTACGCGTTCGAACACTCTAATAAACAGAGTGTCAAAGTAGTATCCATTTTAAATATGTATGAAATACAACCGTGTCTATATTACTCTACAAAATATATTCTGTACTAGAGTTTTTCCCGTGGCTGCGCCGCGTGTCAAATACTAGGCTGTAGCTTTATTATACTTACATAAAAACAATTCGGTTTTTTACATATAATAATAACACAGAAACTAAGTCCATATAGTCTAGACAATTGCCCAGCAAAACATAGAGGTGAGTCCAATCCAACATAGTTTGATATAATTTAATGAATGATATCTTGTTTATGACAACGTAGGTATTAGTTAGTGAATTGAAAAATGTGATTGCAGCGCCATCTATTTTGCTAATCTGTCTAGTCGGTGGAAACGAAGTCATTTTTCGGAATAAAAAGTATCCTAAGTGTTGACTAGGGATATAAGCCACCTCTGTGCCGATTTTCATTCGATACATTCAGTAGTTTTCAAAAAAGATACGACTGCAGCGCCATCTTTTTCATTATGTTCTTCTATCCCACGGAAACGACGTCATTTATTGGGATATGAAGTATCCTAAGTTACGACCTGGGATATAAGCTAGCTGTGTGTCGAGTGTCATGTCAATCCGCTCAGTAGTTTTCAAGTGATGCTCTGACAAACAGATAGACAAAATATTCTAAAAATTGCATTTTTGGAATCTTCTGGTCCGAATTATTATCCCGTGATTTTTTTCACATTTTTATACACAATGTAACAAACTCGAATATTTACAGATTTATTGGGTATATGATAAATAAATGTCACAAGGAATTTTAAATAAAGTACTTAATTTCGCAGAATTGAATTGAATAAAAAATTATATCCATAAAAAGTCAAAGGGACTAGCAAAGCCCGTGTTAGAAGCTATGTTTTCCGGTCATGATTTATTTGAAATTTGATATTAATATTTTAACCTAAAATTGTTTACTAGAGTATACCAAAGAGACCGACGTCGCATTTGATGGCAAGTCGTTGCTTTCGCTTACCTTAACAACCCTTCGGCAACACCAGGGGCATTGCGAACGTGCCTCAGATAAATTACATGAAATTATTTTGGAAAATTTTGAATAGATTCATGTGGTAAATTTCCTCACTGCTAAAAGTCGTAACCTTAAAATCAGTGAATAATTGTTCTGCCCCTCCAAAATATATTTTGAGGTCAGTAGAAGGAAAAATTAATAGACATAATCCATCAACCTGTTCAATCCAATTTTTTGAAGAATTGTTACGAGATCTCTTGCCTTCAACTATTCCTGTAATGATCATAAGTCTTTCTATTTAGCCTCTTCAGCAGATTGTACGAACATTAATGGTTTATCTTATGCTACAATTTCGCTTTCTTTCATATATACATACATATTATCACAGCTGTTTCCCACGGAGGTAGGCAGAGACTACCTCTTCATATATGCACTTTTATTTGAGATTTTTTTTACCTGACCTCTCCTTAACACTTCTGATATATTTAAAATGATCATGGCGTGTACGTCGCGGTCTACCGATCTCTCTCTCTCTCTCTCTCTCTCTCTCTGCTTTCGTAAACTGGAACTGAAATTATCTTTATCTTTTCTTTATACATAGCAAAAATAAGGTCGCTTTCCGCGTCTGTCTGTCTGTTCGTATATCCGCTAACTCCTCTTAAATCACGCAACGAATTTTTCAACGGTTTTCACCATTAATTACATATTTTTCAATGAAGGTTTATAATATATCTACTTGCTGTTACCCGCAGCGCGATATATAAAAACCTAATTAAGTTTTTATTTAAACAATATAGAGTTACTGGCTAGGTCGACTTGTCGACATGCCACTACCTGTATCTATGCAAATAACGATTCACTCATTCAAAGGGTGTGATCCGCGGGGAAAACTCTAGTAATTAATATATCTTATTAATCTTATAATACATGTAACTTTAATATTAATAAACTTGTTATGAAATTAGAACTTCCGCGACAAAGTAAGTCATATCAATGTAATACTTTAGATTAATATATCACGCATCATGACGTGACAGAACGAATCCGAGGAATACAAATTACGCTTTTCCATATTACATGAATCAAGATGACATACGAAGAATTTTACACGTGAATAATTCGGAGCTTATAACCGCGGAACGTGTTTGCTCCTAGTGAAATCCTGTGTATTTATACTATTATACACATGTTAAAATAACTGTTTGTTATTTTGTACATTTGTTTACTGCTTCTTCATAAATTTGGCAACGTGTCTTTTTAGGAAATATATATATACAATATTCTCATCATCATTTATATAATGAAATGAAATTTATTAGCATGTAAGTAAGTAGTACAGGATACATATAAAATGAGTAAAAATACAGACAACAGTACAAATGGCGTCCCAAAAGAAACTCGGTTTCCTACGCTAGGTCTCCTTAGAGCTTGTGTGGCGGGCGTCAGTAGCATTCGGTTCGGTCATAAAATTCTTATCATTGATGATAGGACATTACTGCAATGTGTTTGAGTAGTGAAAATTTATATGTATAAATAATATTTTCTATTGTTAAATTAAAAATTACCATTGAATATCCAAAGATGTTAATAATAACAATATGCTTTTGTGTATATGTCTGTGTGTGTGGTGGTGTATTTATTTATATTCGAGTATGCATAAGAGTGAGTGTGTGTGCGCGAACATATCAAATATTATATAGATGACGATGAGAATATTGAGATGTGGTGAGGTGTTACAAGAATAAATAAGGTGAGAAACGAGTACATAAGGGGATCTTTGAAAGTTGCAGTCGTAACTGAAAAAGCGAGAGGAAGTAGTTAAGGTCATAATTATGGGTATGTAATGAGGAGAGATGAAAGTCAGGTAACAAAAATAATGTTAAATCACAATATTTATGGGTACAAAGGTAAAAGCAGACCAGAAAAGAGATGGATGGATTGTGTGAAGGATGATATGATGATTTGTGGTGTGACACCGATACGTATGTCAAAATAAAGTTTTATCCGTGCAGGAACGGAGAAAGAATACAATTTCCTGCGGCCGGGCGGCCTGTCGTAAGAGGCGACAAAACAACCCACAGCCAGGTGGTAGGGCATTTGCCCGACTGGATGGCTACCACCCCTGGTCTAAAGTGTGTCGCCATAACAACCTTGAGTTGTGTTCCGGCATTAGTGACCAGGTTCCAGTCTCCCATAAGAGAGCAGCAGCGCATTTGTAGCACCTTTGGTGTTGCAAATGACCATAGGCGATGGTAACCGCTTTCCATCAAGTGGGCCGTCTGCCTGTCTGCTGAAGCCCTGCAATAAAAAAAAAATAAAAAAAATTGAGGAGTGTGGAAGGAAAATACATATTGTGCCGTACTCAAGTAATTGGGAAAAGGTGAAATAAAAGAGAGATTATATATTATGGATTGTAATAATAATATGAGTTTTCCATGTTCCTTGAACATTACGACAGACAGACGCCATAGTCCCCATAGTCCCCGATCTGCAAATTTACTAGCTACTGCTAGTTATATATATATATATATATACTTGTATAGAATTGTTTTCAAATTTTGACCAATAGCAGTAAAATAATATATATTAAAATATAAAGGTAGAAATTTGGGTGGTTCTACTTTTGCCTGGTGCCTCAAGTTTCGCCTATTTCACTAATTTATTAACCACTAGTACTAATATACTGACTTGCTCGAAGAATATTTCCAAACTTTGATATTCATGAATACTTAACACCATTATCCCAGACACACAAATCGTGCGAGGCTATGTTGAAAAAATTATATAACGGCCAACGAAGAGTTCTAACAGTGTGTATACCATAAGTTTTACTTATTTGACGTTTTTCTTAAAAGTACTCCAATGTTGCCGCGAAGTTTTGTAGCTTTATCTAGCTCTGTTCCAACTTATTAGGTGTTCTGGCTTTAATCCAACCCAGTCTGTGCCAAAATCAGTAAAATTTTAAGACACAATTGTTTCTTCACACCATTAAGATAAGACGTTCATATTAGATTATTTTTTACAATTTCTAACTTAAACTCATCTCTTATTTGCTATCGTGGTTGAGTTTATAGTGTACTATTTTATCATAGAATTAATAAAATGAGAATCGTACATAGTAATAAAACTACGTTTTAACGGTTTTAAGCGCGGTAATTTATTTGATTTTTGTTTTTCTGACGTTTCGGCCACTTTTCAGTGGCCGTGATTACGGAAGGCAAAGATGTCAACGAGTATTGTTAAAGTTTTATTTAGCCTACCGCCAACTTGTTCAGGCCACAATCAAATCAAACAAACAAAAAGTTATAACTTGAAGTTTTACGGGCAGATTATTAATGTACTTGTCCAGTTTGAAAATCTGCCCCTAAAACTTCAAGTTAAAATTTTGTTGCGATTCATTTTGTCACTTGTCAGTTGAGGTTTTCCACTTGTCCGTTGCGATTCGTTTTTCCACTTATTCGTTGCCATTCATTTTTCCACATGTCCGTTGCGATTCGTTTTTCCATTTATCCGTTGCCATTCATTTTTCAACTTGTCCGTAGCGATTCGTTTTTCCACTTATCCGTTGCGATTCATTTTTCCACTTATCCGTTGCCATTCGTTTTTCCACTTATCCGTTGCTATTCGTTTTTCCACATGTCCGTTGCGAATTGTTTTTCCACTTATTCGTTGCCATTCATTTTTCCACATGTCCGTTGCGATTCGTTTTTCCACTTATCCGTTGCCATTCATTATTCCACTTATCCGTTGCCATTCGTTTTTCAACTTGTCCGTTGCGATTCGTTTTTCAACTTGACCGTTTTTTTTTTGCAGCAATAACAGCTTAATTTCTACTACTACTACAAAATCTCAGTAAACTGCTTTTGGTAAATAAGTTTGAATAGTAAAGCAACGTTTGTACGAGAAAGCTTATTAAACTATTAAAGTATTAGACGACCGCACCGATTGGAAATAATACGATCGCTACCAAGCTCTTCCAGTAATTATTGATAAAAATTACATTAATAAACCTTGTATTAGTATTTAAACTACATTTAAAAAAAGAAATAATAAATATGCCATAGTCCCCATATTCCCAGACCCGGGGTACCACTAGCAGTTCATCCCAATAGCCCAGTACGTTTTGTTCTCATTTCCCATAACAGTCCTACACTGGCCGGGGTTTGTCCTTGGGTGCATTATAGTATATGATGTAAACAGGGATAAACGCCGGTGAGTGTCACGCCACATTTACATTAAATTTGTCAAGGGGCCTCTACGTGTTGGCCTTCCCATGGCCCCACGCAAGCCCTCCAAAAGTCCGGGCAATTTTTATGGCCCCTGATTGAAAGACATACAGTAAAATATGAAATAAAAATATGTTACTGGGGTGTTTGTTGCGCCGCTTCTTCTTCTTAATAGTATATATATAATTCTTAATAATTCTTCTTAAATTAACTAAAATTTCTTTGGAAGCGGTGGTAGACTCATGACTTTTAATAAGTCTCAAGATTCCATTTTTAAATAAATACATTAATTTTAATTTTTCATTAACCTTATACTAGGTACTCGTATAATGTGAAAATGAATTCTTTTGAACTAAACTGGATCGATTCAGTTAATTCTTATTGATTACTTGTCCTATATAGGTGTTTCAGCTAACGGAACACCTGCTTGAAACCGTTATAGTATACCGGGAATATATCTTAATTAAGATGCATTATAATTTTATTATTTAATAATAACAAAGAGACAGGAGATAAAAAAAATAATTTTGGTTGTGCTTCTCCTTAACATTGTACACTAAGAATGATTGAACTTTGCATAAAACATTTGGTAAATTCGTTGCCCTTTAATAATGCCGCCAAATACAAACACGCCGACAAAGCAACCGCGCATCCGGCTTACCGATAGTCAGCATTTTTATAAAATTCAGCTGACAGTTCGTGACCTCAATGATTTGTAAACATTGTTAAGGGGGATCCTATCAAAAGTACGTCGCTGCTGAAGTTAGTTTTCATGCGTTTTTTCAATAGCGAATGAATAAATTTGAAAAGAAAATAATATGTTCGATTAAAAATCTTTTACTGTACATGTTCCAACTGGTTTTATGCGAAATTATGGTGATAAGAAGTGAAAGTTTAAACGGTCATAACTCTAACACTACATTTTTAAGATTTTTTTCCTTTTTGTAACTGTGCGCTAGTGTTATGCTCTTTCACCCATTTAAGTAGGTGTTCCGTTTGCCGAAACAGCGTGTATAATGGGCTTGATGAATCCAATTTATGTCCGGGTTTTGCCGGAACTAACCCAATAATTCTAACCGTCTAATATCCTGGCCACCTCGAAAGCCCCGGATAACCGAAATTTCCACTGGAACAAGCGAGGCACTTGCGTCGCGGCCGATACCGATGACAAATCAGATATACAACAGTATTTTTAGAGTTCCTTTTAAATCCGTCTTTTTCAATCATGTTGTATGTCACGGTTATATTGCTGAAAAATTACTGGGTGTATAAGTAATAAAATTTGAGAGGTATTGTATACTATATATGCCGTTATATAATGCTCTAATGTAGTTAAACCGCGAAATTAGGTCTCATAAATGTACAGTCGCGGAATGAAAAAGTTCGTCACCTTAAAGTCGACTTTTGCCTACTTGAATACAAAAAACAGCATTGGCAACATTTTAATAAATGTTACTTTGATAAAATACAGAAATGTGGAAAAAGAAAATTGCAATGGTGACAATGACAGACACTGAGATTAGCAATAACAAATACGAGTAATCACTAAGTTTGTCATAAATATTAAAACTATTAAAAGGTATTATATCTCTAATAGCTAGAGAGCCAATGAAAAGCACAATACATATTTCAGTAAAGTCTGAATTTAACCCAATGACTCTCTAAAGTTTACTGTACACGAGGTGCACACTAAGCCCGATCGTGGTAGCTTTAGTAGTGCGCAGATATATCAGGTATAAAAATTACTTGAACTTCGAAAGTATTTCAGTAAAGTTGCCGTTTGTATATTTTAAATTAGATTGTTATTATAATTCAGAAATTAAAATGGCAGACGGTTATAGCGATTGCAACAACGTGGCAGACACACTTTAAAATTATAAAAAATATTTTTACAAAAGATGGCAAGAGACCCGAATGTCTTTAGTGCCCTGGAGGATGGGTCCTTTAGTATGGAACAGGTCTTGCGTCGATAGTCAGGCAGCGTCCCATCTTTCAGCCACTAGCATGTTTGCCGGTATAGCTGCTGCAAAACAGGAGGCCCTAGAATGCCGGAAATATTCCGCCATCAAAAATGGTTACATTTTTGCCGCTTTTGAAATCGAGACCCTGGGACCATGAGGGCCTGAGGCGCACCAACTTTATCGAGGCATAGCGAAACGCCTGGTAGACGTCTCATGTGACGAAAAGACTGATTTATACTTCGGACAACGCATTAGCATTGCCATACAGCGAGGTAATGTAGCCAGTCTTTTGGGCATGTTTCCAACTGACAGAGATCTGGCACTAGATTTAATAATTTAATTTTAATTACATATAGTTGTATTTATTACTTTAATTCATAAATAAAATTATATCTAATGAAATAAATATTTTTCTCAACAATACGGCAGAAAGAGAAACATCTTCAGCCCGAGCGTACCTATGCATGACTGACATGAGGAATGATTTTCTTTCTTTTCGTCATATAATATTAAGCGTGTGAGTTATTGTTACGTAGATTTTAAATAACGATGATTTTTTACACTTTTTCATTTATGTCAGTAAATGAGATGCCGTTAAAAGTTTAATTATGTCCTAAATAAAAAGTTTCATAACCGTTTCATAGAGGATCCTTTAAAGCGCGAGTCCGACTCGCACAAGCCACTTGTTAAGATATTCATAAGTACATCTTGCAGATAACATGTACATAAGTTGCGATACATCATCGAAGCGATTCAGCCATACTTTTAAAGGCGTTTATTAAAACGTTAAACAATATGTAGCTATATTTTTATGTTAAATAGTATAGTTATGAATTAATTATTATTTTTTTGAGTGATTTTACAGTATATGTGCACCACTATCACTATTTGTAATCAGTTTTATTCCTGCGACAAATTGTCTGGAAGAGATCGCTTTTTAACTTTACGACTTCTCTTGATACAGAATTAACTGACTGGCAAACTTCGTACCGCCTCAGAATCAATAAATAAAAAACGTTGATTTCTGAACGACGGAACGAACATCAAATGTTTGACATTCAAAACCGAAATAATGAAAAAAAATTCACTTTGAAATATAATTCTATTTCTGAACATAAGAAGAATAGGTTCTAAGGGAAAGCGAAATTGTTGTTTTTACTATATTACAAGCATTTTTTTCATATTTACTCACCTTTTAAACCTACCCTGGACTTCCACAAATAATTCAAAACCAAAATTAACCAAATCAGTCCAGCCGTTCTCGAGTTTTAGCGAGACTAATGAACAGCAATTGATTTTTATATATATAGATTTAAAGCATTTTACACTGTATGTTTCTTAATGTTTTGATATACAATAAACAGTTATCTATTTATATACCTATATCAATAAAAAAAACAAAAAAATGACCCCTGAAAATATATTTATTTCTCAAAATAGAAACAAGCTCGTCAGTAGACCCCAACCTGTCTCAAATAAGTGACATTGATTCATCCTCCTTTCGTTGAAGCCTCGCTGAATCAGCAATGTCATCTGTCAGTGAGCCTATAACCGTGACATTCGGATCAGCCCCGCACCTGGGGCCACCTCGAAATTGCAATCACCTCGAAATATTTATTTAAGAATATTCAAGCTACTCCATTTAGAGATAATTTGTTATTCCAACCAATTAAAATATTTTTATATTCTTGTTCGTTTTATTTTTTATTACATTTTTATTTTTTTATATATAGGAGAGGCTAACAGCTGTAGTATTATAGTTATTAACTAGATTATAAGCATAAATTACTATAATAGCATCAGGTATAAAGATACACAAGACATAACGAGCAATAGATAAATAAGATAATAAAAGATAAATATATATAAACAATGGAGAACGCGATGCATTTTTTTTATTTCTTGTCTGTTTGTCGTTTTGACTGTTTGTTTGGGATTCACGTAAAAATTACGGGGCCGACTTCGATGCGGTTTTCGCTGATCGACAGTTAATTCTTAGACTTAAACTCTGCGCTGTTTGTTATTCTGGGAATCCCGCGGGATTTTTTCTAGGAATTATTTAAAATGGCCAGATTAAAAAAAATCGAATTTCAATTTGATTTTTTCACTGATCAAGAGCAATTTTAATGTAATAAAATGTGCGATATTTTTTATCCCCGGTATCCCGCGGTAATTTTCCCGGGAGCGGTTTGTAGTTGTTCGGGTGCACGAAAATGAGTCTATTTCGACACAATTCTCACTAAAACGAAAGCTTATTTTTTTTATGCTACGTTGCTTTGTGTCACGGGAATCTCGCGAGATTTACAAGTCGAGCGTAGACGAAGTCGCGCGCATATACTAGTTATAAATAAAAATGAATCTTACAAATGTACGTACGCGGATAATTTGAGAACGACTACCGATTTTGATGTTTTTTTGTGTGTTTGAGTGGGTCCCCGGATGGTTTAGAATCAAAATTGGAACCGGTAGAAGGCACTAAAATCGGATCCTAAATTTTTATTTTTTTAGGCCTGGACAACGTTTGCTCGCTAGTTTATTATAAGATAAGATACTAAATTAGTAGAATTATGCAACATAGCACTGTTCTTATCCAACTTCTTGTCCATCCAAAGGTTGTCTGGGAGAAATCGCTAATAGCGATAAGACCAACTATTGTATTGTATTTTTTATTTCTGTTAACCGTTGGCCGATTACTATATCCTACCGACCGCTCATTTGCCTTACTATCGGTTGCAATTTGACATAAGCTCTATAGAATGTCAAAATTCCACCGACGGTAAGGCAACTCAATAAATAGTAAAATATAGGAACTGGCCATGAATATTTTAACAAACAATAAAACATATTTATTCCTTCATTCATTTATTGAATGCTAGTGGTTGCCCGTGGACGAAATTCGACCATAATAATGAATGCCAATACTATACTTCTATAATTACAGATTTCGCCAAGGCTACACTGTTAATTTGACTTAACAATAAACAAAAGAATATATATGCGTGTGTGTGTCAAATAAATGGTACTGTATGTAATGTTTTTTTTACTGATTTAATAAAAAATATTAGCATTTGTCGCTTCTTCTATATAAACTATAAGTGTGCGAAATTTCAAACACCTCCATCCGCACAATTTTCGTAAAAAGGGGTACAAAGTTTTTGCTTCACGTATTAATACATGATATTACTAGAATAAGCCTAAATGGCACTCTGTTGTTCGTGCCTACCCCTCAAGGGAACTGGCGTGAAGTTATGTATGTATGTATGTATATTACTATTCACGCAGCAACTCCTGTCCATCTAAATTTTGCAAATGTCTCCAAATTTTTAACAAATTCCGTCTGTTTTTTGCTTTTCCCCTCACTCACTTTACGGTCCTCTCGCAAAATATATTTCATGGATTGTTGTTTGATGCGAATTTTACGGTTTACTTTACTCACTTTTTATGCATACCTTTTTTTACAACCGGGACCATAATCTATGAGCCTGCAATATCGGATCGAGTAGTACAAATCGAATGAGATGAAAGCTCAAGGAAAATTTGCGCTGACCTGACTGGTAATTCGGGGTCACTGAACCATTGATCCCATAGCTATCATAGCGGAAATTCCATAATGTTGCAAAGTAGGGTTTATTGGTTTACACAGATACTTTTGTGTCACGTAGAAAGGTTGCCTATTCTAATAATATTAATACGTGAAGCAAAAACTATTTACCCGTTTTTACGAAAATTGCGCGGATGGAGGAGTATGAAATTTCGCACACTTATCGTTTATATAGATAAGGAGTGCAAAATGCTATTATTTTTTTAGTTATGCATAAAAGAACATTAAATCAATAAAAAAGACATTACACAGGAGTTTTTGGCGGGAACTGAAAGGAGATATTGTGCTGTGCAGTTTTATTTTGTAAAAATGTGTAAAGTTACTCTAAAATGAACAATAATTGTAGGATATTGATAGTTTTTGAGTAGTAATTATGTGTTTTTGTGAGAAATATGAACTGTATAGTCAAATGTGGCCTTTTGAGTTGTCACAAGAACTCCGTTGAATGGCACTAGCTGAGTACCTACAGTTCAGCTGTGCTACACATAGGTTTAAGAAAATGAAGAAACTATATTGTAAACTAAGATCTGGCTTAAAGGCCTAGCTGCCAAGCCATTAACCGAAATAAAAAAAATAAAAACAAAGACATTACACACACTACCATGTATTTGACACACACACGCATATATAATCTTTTGTTTGTTGTTAAAGTCAAATTAACAATGTAGCCTTGGTGAAAGCTGTTATTTTAAAAGTATAAGTCTTTGATAACAGAACTTTAATAATATTCAAAATTATAATTTAAATTAATTATGGTCGAAATTCCACCGGGCGACTACTAGTATATATAATTCTTTTGTTGGTGTGTTTGTCACTAAACTCCTCCTAAATGGTTGTACCGATTTTACTTAAATTCTTTGTGCGTGTTCAAATGGATTCGAGAATGGTTTTTTGTGTTTAACTGAGTGCGTCCCCTGGTGGTTTAAATCCACAATTGGACCCAGTAGATGACGCTGCAATCAGGATCTATATCTTTATTTTTCAGACCAGGACAACGTCTGCCGAGCCTGCTAGTAATATTTCCTTTCTACATAGCGTCTAAGATAGTATTTCTTGTATTCTTTATTTTATGCTATATTAATATAGACGTGTAAGAATACTCTTTTTAGACGACTTTTGTTCTTTCTTTAAATCTTATGTGTAATTATTTGTGTCTATCCGTACTTAGAATGACTAGATACTTTCTTATCATCATCATCCTTATGATAAGACACAATAACGTTCCAGATTATAGACATTACATGTGAACAAAAAACATATTCCGGAAGGTAATTGCTGCGAGCTATAGTTTCGAAGTCTATACGAGTGAAATCGCATGACATTTCTAATAAGTATATCTTAAAATAAAAAGATTATAGTGGAACTCATTATCGAAGTCAGCAATGTCTTCTTTTGGACACTTACAACTTGAATACCTTCAATTCCCATATGTCTTCTAAGTACGTTCCATCCAATTAATGCAAATTATTTTTGCTTAACATCAAGCGAAATGGAGGTCAAACCGAACTTATAAGTTTTTTAAGGTTTTTAAATACATGCTTTTGAGATCCTGAATATCATGTAGCAGCAGAGTGCTAGCCAAGACAAGTAACACGACGGGTCTATCTTATTTAGTACAGGAGTTCCTATGGCCACCATCCAACTCCGTAATCAGATCAGCACAATGGTACCATATTATTGCATTGTCACGCTATATACATATGCGTGCAAAATTTCAGCTCGATCGGAAACCGGGAAGTTGGTCAAATTTAACTTGCAAGATTCTACCTGAACTTACATACATACATAGGTACATCCATTGCAAGTGAAATAAAAGCTTGTAATAAAATAAATGTAAATGTTTCACATTTTTAGCAAGCCTTTCGCTTTAGGTTAATTTACATGTAAAGCTTCCATCATCATAATAATTAACACACCACACGTGGAAATGTATGCAAATGCTAACAAATTTATGTTCAGTAAGTTTGCTTTAGCGCTCAGGGCAGTGTACGCATGTGAAACGAGGTTAATATATCAAATAATATCGGTGAAGTAACAGTTGTATAAATATGGAATCACTACTTGTTACCCGCCACTATCCTATCCGTGCAGGAACGGAGAAAGAATACAATTTCATGAGGCCGGGCGGCCTGTCGTAAGAGGCGACAAAACAACCCACAGCCAGGTGGTATGGCATTTGCCCGACTGGATGGCTACCACCCCTGGTCTAAAGTATGTCGCCATAACAACCTTGAGTTGTGTTCTGGCATTAGTGACCAGGTTCCAGTCTCCCTTAAAAGAGCAGCAGCCCATTTGTAACAACTTTGCTGTTGCAAATGTCTGCCGTCTGCCTGTCTGCTGATCTCCTGCAATAAAAAAACAAAAAAAAACCTTAAAAACTAAAGTAGAAAGTAAACAGGTGTTTCTTTATTTTATACAAACTTTATCATTTTTTTTTTAAGAAAAAGAGAAAACATTTCCCATAATTAGGCAAAACGAGTAAGAAAAAAAGTGTCCGAATAGTAGAACCCCCAACATTATAAGAAGAGTAATTTTGGTACTTACTAGTAACTTTCAGTATTACGTTGAATGTAGTGCAAATATCAAATTGGTTTATTTACAATGTACGCATTTTATGAACATAACCATAATGTTTACTTTAAAAGGCTATCAATTTTGTAAACTAGAGCTTTATAACACCTTGTTGCTGATTAACAGGACAATTATTTAATTAAAACAGCTAAACGCCATTGAAAATGGCAGTGGTTTTTTTTTTTAGTAAATATCAATGAATTATTACGAAAAGATTTTTGCTTCAAATTCCGCTAGACATCCCTGGTAAGCTTTAAAAATCATTGCTCATCTGAAACTTAGTATTTTTATATTTTGGTCTTACGCCAAAAGGAGAGATTGCACTGAAAATCAGCGTTGTGTCGGATATTATTCCGACACAGCAATATGCTGAGTGCAAACCTTGTTTGCTCAAAATGCGGCGTACAAATTCTCAAAATATGCTTAATGTATAAAAATGTATAAGAAATGTAAATACGTCGCTATGTCTTCAAATAAAGTTTTTCTTTCTTTTCTTTATATCCGTATTTCGTTATTTCTATCGGATTTTAGACTCGGATATAGACGAATGGACAGTCATCACGACTAAATGAGGACTCCATTTTTCTCAAAATGGCTACTAGGACCCGAAAAATATATTTTTACCCTTCATTCCTAGTCTTATTTTCATAGACAACAAGCGCAATTTCCATGAATACAATAAATGAAACAAATTTTTCGGTCGAGCGTGGATTGGGGATGTAGTAATATTATGTGGAATATTTCGACACGCGTCCTGTTCAATGTATCGTATGAAAGACGGGAAACGCACCCACTTTGTTCCGGAATAATGATAAATGCTTTGCATATCTTATCATGATCTATATATACATTTATTATAATAACTTATGTATTTTGAAATATATTATTGTATATATGACTATGTATATATAAGTATGTTTGCATTTGTATATTTATTTGTTAAATTAGTTTAAGTATTTATGTAGCTATTGCCTTTTCCTGCACCACCTACATCGCCTGATTCTTACTTTGATTTAGGTTGCCTGGAAGAGATCGCTTTGAGCGATAAGGCTGCCCATTGTATTGCCTAGAAAATATTCTAAATATGGTCTGTTTTTGTAATTGCATTTTTTGGTGTGAAGCCTCTCTCTCTCTCTCTATATATATATATATATATATATATATATATATATATATATATATTTATATATATATATATATATATATATATATATATATATATATATATATATATATTAATTATATATATATATATATTATATGAATATGTCAGGGATATTTTATACTTACTTTATACGATCACTAGCTATTGCCCGCGGCGTCGCTCTCGTAGATTAATAATCATAGTTGAGAAGTAGAAAAAGGTTAAAATGTAGCCCCTTTTCAACAATTAAGGGGTAGTATGTGTAGGAAACCTACATAGACACTGGCTGTATGGAAGCCTAATTATTTTATAATAAACCCATGTGTCTAATAATATTGTCAGTTGCTATTGAACTGTTGTTGTGAAATATTATCTGCTATTCAATTAATATAAAATATAGTCCAAGTGAAGTGCAGTTTCCATTTTATATAGATATACGCGCATACACCAGCTAAGCAATTTACAGTCTGCTGAACTATAAGTTTTAAACATGGTCCTTCGAGCCGGATATGAACCAGCGACCTATGGATCTACAGAGAGAGCCATTATTATACAATCAATACAAGGCTTTTATTGATGAATATGTAGTATTAGGACATGGCTCTTATATTAATATCGATAAATATGACCTCACTTGTGATCCAGTATATTTTTTACGTCATCATTCTGTTTTGAGACCAGATAAAAAGACCACAAAGTGTCGAGTTGTATTTGATGCATCTATGCTAACCAGTAAGTCTCGATGTCCCAATGATTTGTTGCTAAATGGTCCTACAGTACAAAGAGATTTAATTGCTATTTTATTATTGTTTCTATTAGGCTCATATATTTTCAGTATAGATTTGAAGAGCATGTTTAGATGTATCGGGTTAAAACCTGAACATCGTTCCCTTCAGCTTATTCTGTGGAGAGAAGCTCCTTCTGAAAATATAAAATTCATAGAGCTAAACACAGTTACTTATGGTTTTAAGTGTTCAACATTTTTAGCAAACAGAGTAAAGATGATTGCTAGTTGCACTAAGGGATTTTCATGGTATTATATATGCACTGAAGAAAATCCAGCTGATTGTTTAAGTCGTGGTGTTTTACCACAAGAGCTTGCCTCACACTCACTCTGGTGGCATGGACCCTTCGTACTGTCCAACCATATGTATACTCCTCAATTTAATCAGCATCCTAATACATTACGAGACCTACCTGAGGTTAAGGCTGGAGTGTTGACTGATGAAACTTGTGTCATGTTTTGTAAAAGTCAGAATAGTATTTTATGTTTAGATTTTATTTATAAGTATTCAAGCATAAGCAAGATGCAGAGAATTTTGTCATATGTGCGTCGTTTTTGTTTTAATTTAAGATCTTCGAATGTAATTAGGTTTAATTACATTACTAGTGAAGAGTTAAACGAATCTTTGTTATTAATTATTAAATATGAGCAACAAAGGTATTTTTCTGTCAAGACACAAATACTCATACGAAATAAAAGTTTAAATGGTAGTTTTAAGGCATTAAACCCATTTATTGATGATAATGGCAAGAGTAGGAGGTCGTCTAGATTGTGCAACAATTCCTCACTCTCAAAAGCGCCTCATTGTTTTACCGGCTAAGTCAAGGATTACAGAACTAATTATTATAACTGAACACATAAAGAATTTACACGCTGGTCCAAAAATTGTATTGTCATCATTAAATCAGAAATTCTGGATCATTAATGGAATTAGATTAATAAAAAAAGTAATTTATTCTTGTGTCATATGTTTTAGGTTAAAGGCACAGGCAGCTAAAGCTCTAATGGGTTCCCTCCCTACGAACAGAGTTATCATGAATAGACCATTTCAAAGGGTGGGCATAGACTATGCACGACCATTTACAGTAAAACAAGCTCGAATACGGCGTTCTATTGTCAGTAAAGGTTACATTTACGTGTTTGTATGTTTTGTTACACAGGCTGTTCATCTTGAACTAGTTTCAAATCTCACAACGTCAGCGTTTCTAGCTTGCTTTAAGCGATTTGTATCTCGTCGTGGACTACCCAGTGATGTATATTCTGATAATGCATCTACGTTCAAGGGAGCAAGGAACCAATTAGACGAGCTATACAAGCTGCTAGCTTCCAAAGAGCACAAACAACAGGCGCAATCACAAAGCGCTCAGGAGGGAATACGTTTTGATTTTATTCCCAGTTACTCTCCTGTCATGGGTGGACTTTGGGAGGCAGCAGTTAAAAGCACAAAATATCATCTAAAGAGAGTTGTGCCGAGGGCTTTATTAACATATGAAGTGTTGAATACTGTTCTGGTTCAAATCGAGTCAATTTTGAATAGTAGACCCTTAACTCCTCTGTCTACAGACATTAATGACTATTCATATCTAACACCAGGTCATTTTTTGATTGGAACTGCTCTAAACACTTATCCAGAACATGATTTATCTCATTCTCATATAAATAGATTAAGTTTTTGGAATATATGTACCAGCATGTTTCAGCAGTTTTGGAAAATTTGGAGTAAACATTATTTAAATGTGTTACAATGTAGGCCAAAGTGGCAAGATAATTATCCTAACATTAAGGCTGGTTCTTTAGTAATTTTAGTTGAAAACGATGTTCAACCTTTGTTCTGGTCTATGGCTCGGATAATCAATGTATTTCCAGGAGCCGACGGTATAGTAAGAACCGCAGAGATGAGGGCACAGAATGGTAACATTCATAGAAGATCAATTACAAAAGTTTGTCTACTGCCTATTGATGTTAATTAGTTAATTCATGTTTCTTTTAACATCTTATTTCTTCCTTGGGAATATGTAGGAAACCTACATAGACACTGGCTGTATGGAAGCCTAATTATTTTATAATAAACCCATGTGTCTAATAATATTGTCTGTTGCTATTGAACTGTTGTTGTGAAATATTATCTGCTATTCAATTAATATAAAATATAGTCCAAGTGAAGTGCAGTTTCCATTTTATATAGATATACGCGCATACACCAGCTAAGCAATTTACAGTCTGCTGAACTATAAGTTTTAAACAGTATGTCCACAAGCGCCGATACACGTATAAGTTTATTTTTAACCAGAGGCAAGTATATAAAATTTCGTTCACATACTTTTAAGTTTGACGGATTTTTATGAAAATCCGTCAAACTTTCATCCCCTTATTCAGCCTTAATAGTTTGGGCTGTGCGTTGGTACATTAGTCACTGAGGTCAAGTAATACCTAATACCTATACGTGAAGATTAGCTATGCCGGAGACTTTGTTCGCTTTAAACCGAAGATCCGTTAATTCCGTATTTCCGTCCATTAATCCGGGAATGTGTTTTGTGGTAACGTTTGACCATTATATCATAACGTATAATAATAACAACTAGAGATAATAATAACGTATTCACAAAGGACTTGAAGACACACATTTTCCTGGTACCGTAGCCAAATGACAACACTAAACCACAAACTTCCATCGTCTCTATGACACCTTTCTTTATTCGTAACCAAGCAATGGACCAATATTTTTTATATAAATAATATTATATTGTAACATGAGAGGTGAACGTGTCCTATTTAGGCATTAGATGGTATGGCGCACGAGGGTTGCGAGGGTGCAATAACTCGAATGCCTAAATAGACCTTTCACCCGAGATTAACACTCTGCTTTTCATTTCGAATATGAGGAAAGTAAATAAAAACTGATTAGTTTAACAAACAATTAATTTTCTAATGAAATCAAGTGTTACATCTATATCTAAATCTGATGTACTCATTTAATACGTCACATGTGAAACGTCAAGTAAATTTCTTTTTCTGTGGTATTATTCTACCAGCCAGAATTTTTTGTCACTGATGATAGAAACTATTTAACTCAAATTTAGGTAAATTAAATAATAATTTAGTGAAAAGTAATTTATAAGTATAAAATTATGTTACAAAGTTGTTAATAAAATAATTTATTATAATTTATGCCGCGATTTAATAGTGGCTGTAAAAAAAAGGTGGGAAATGAGTCGCATGTATCTATGGTTATCATAATTTTTAAATTTTTGACAGCTGGGAAAAAGTACAGTTTTCATTCCTGTGATCAGGCAACTCCAAGCGTACTTTCAGAATATGAGAAATTAAAATGTATTTTCCTATAAAATGTCATTATTGTTCCCATTTATATCGTATTAAACCCATTAAGTCTGGGGGGCTTTGAAATATCTAAAGGTCCTCTCAGTCTATTTCTATTGTTTGCTGAATAATTTCGGTCTGTTTGATCTTCACTATCACAATATTGCTTTTTTTTGGACAAAGGGTTCTCGAATGAGTTTTTAGTTTACAAATAGATGGAATGACTTTAATATTGCTTGTTTATTCGTTGCCTTGTTTATTTTGGAGCCGATTGGCTTTTGTTTACACTTCTATACTAATATTATAAATAAGAAAGATTTGTATTTTTATACGTTTGTAACAAATAAACTCAATAACTACTGGACCGATTTATAAAATTCTTTCACCATTAGAATGCTACATTATCCCTAAGTGACATAGATAGGCTAAAAGTATTTTTAATAATTTGATTTTTTTGTGTTATTTTCGTGATGAATAACAGAAAATTTTAATAACATGACAATAATAATATTATATAAGCTGCCTGTATTGTACGTTCGAGAGGACAAACTGTCGTTCCTACAAAAATCACAACATCTTCTCTATCTTTAAATTATATGTATGTGACATTTTATGCAATAAAGTGATATTCTATTCTGTTCTATATTTTTTACTAGAAAATATTAGGGATTCCTACCAAAGCTTAAAAAAATACTCATAGACCACCCGTGCGACGGCCACCAGCCAGCCGGGACGGACCTCTAGTTTTTTATAAGACTGCAATACTTTGTAATTTTTTTCGATTAAATTTTTCTACAGAGCAAAAACTTTATCTGCGGCTTTCGTTTTAATTCCGTATGAAATGAAAATATCGCATTAATTGCAATTGCAAAAATATTACTTTCTCTGTCTATCGCTAAAGTAATAATTGGTACGGAATTTCATGAAAATTCTCCTACAGTGAAAAGAGAACGAACATATGTATATTCAAAGAAGATGGTAACTTAGGCTTAGTATTCTACTTACAGTTTTAATATGATTATAGGTAGAATACAATATAAATAAAAACAAGTTAAGTGTTCTTTAGTTCATAATATTTTACTTTAGAAAATTTTCTAAAGTGAAATATTAATATGTCTTTATTGCATAGAATTTATTAATTATTATTGTAACATAATATATTAATTAATGTACTTTCAAATAACAGGAGTGGGAGTTTATTATGACAGTGATCTAATTAATAATTCCGGAAATGTTTCACGTTTAAAATTCATTCCGTTATAATTCAAGCTCTGATTTATGATCGCACAGCATTCCATTGCGATCTTTCAATTAAATTCCATTCGCTTCATGTTCATTTTTTAATTTTATTTCGTCGAAACTATTAAAACAGTACGAAATTAATTAAATTTAATTTGGAAAATGAAAATTGACTCATATGCTAGTATATGATGGAAAAACAAATTATAGGTATTTTCAAAGCGACACATTAAATATTTATAAGAAACTAGCTCTTATCCGCAACTCCGGTCGCATTTATTATTGTAGTAAATATTTGAAAATCTAACGACTGCTGTGGAAGTTGAGAAGGTGATTTGGTATTCTATTAAATGAAATTTGGTTCCAATTTCTGTATATGTATTTTGTGATTTCATTATATTAGATTTATTGAGATATTTTGTTATTTATGTTAGACGTATGTAAGGCGAGTGACGTGTATGATTTAGGACATTATATTGCTATGATGTAATGAGTGACGTGAGAGAATTTATCTGTGGTCTAAACTTAACATTATATTTATAAAAGTATATACGTTGGCCAGCATTAATACCAAAGTATAAAAAATCTTGTATGAATTAAAAGCGCATCTATAACGGAAAAAACACATTTTTTTTATTTCTATCAAGATACCTAAATTAGAATTTTCTTCCTCTATTTCACCTCCCTTCAAGATGGTTTTTAAGACAAAGTCCTTTTCCGGATTACGATCTATCTCCTTGTTGTATTTTATGAAGATATGTTGAGTCCTGAAAAAATAGCAGACAGTGTTACTTTCTTATTAATATATTATTATAAAGTAGTTTCCCTTGCAGCTTCGATAACGAAATTATCACCTGTATAGCAGGATATTGTGGATCGCGTTAGAAACTCTCGCATACACGGCAGCCTTCATATCCGTGCCATAGCAGACAAACTACAAGAATGTCGGTTACGTTTGTTATGTGGGGAAAATTTTACTGAAGCAACCAAACCGCCTACAAAAGATCCCGGCAGAAGGAGTAGGTAAACTCAAAAAATGCTAGCTTATTGAAAAAAATTATATACGCCAATGATCTCACAATTTGAAATGCCAAAGACCTGGCAAAATGAAAAAAAAGTAGGAAAGCTGACGCTACGAACGCAACTGGGATTTATCGTTAGAATGATGATAATGCCAGGGAACTCTTTGCGTATTCGAGATACAAAGCTTATTGTATTGTTCATCCCGGTCCTTTATGTACATATTCTAAATAGAATCCTGCATGGTACATATATCAGTCTGCCCGGTTAATTACGAAGCATTCATTTAAATGCCTCGAGCCAATTCTGGGAGTTAATGGGCAGATATTATTAATAACCAGCCATCACAACAATGGCCTCTGAACGAACAATGCCGCTAGCTAAACCCGATCTTATATAAAACACGTGTCGAAATTGCTTAGGGCAAAATCACGCCAGCCGCTCTGTATTCCGACCAAATTCTTGACATAAAGTTAGGGGGTAGAATGCCCTGAGGAATTCAACGTATCTGCGTGGGGTTGTCTTACCCGACTATTGTTGTTCTTTATCATATAATATAACTTTGTCATATGAAGCAAGTATTTGCCTTTAAACATGATATTAGGTTTCTTATTTTATACAACAGATAGTTTCAGTCCTAGAACAAAGGCATTCTGTCTTAGAAGAATATTTACAAAAAAATTAAGACAATTTTGTTTTTACTAGGAATATATTATTATATTATACAACGATAAAAAATGGTCATAAATGTAGCAGTGAAGTTTCAGTAGATGACGAACTTTAATTTAGTTTTAGTAATTTAGCAACGGAATGTCAAAAAAGTAATAATCGATAATACGTCTTATTTAAAAAAGTAGAGAATGAATCTTATTTAAACTATTTTTTATTTAAAACTATCTGCGCAGAATACGGCCTACCTAAAGCTCGGTGGCCTATCGTAAGAGGCAAGAAAACAACCCACAACCAGATGATAGCTACCACCTTCGGTCTACGATATAAGTACCGTCACAACCGTGAGTTGTGTTCCCGGTATCAGTGGCCAGGTTTCAGTCCCCCTTTCGAGGCCGGCAGCACATTGGTAGCACTTTTGGTGTTGCAACTGTCCATAACAACAGTAACCGCTTTCCATCAGGTGAGTCGGCAGTCTAGCTACCACCACCACCACCTACTTCTACAATAAAAAATAATATTATTATATTATTTTTTTCCAATTCAAAATTTTCAAATTAGAATATTGACACTAACTAGATACCATTGCACTAAATCCATTTAAATGTTAATTAGATACTATTACTTTAAAAATAGTGATAAACAAACGGCAGGCCCAATTTCACACGTGTCATGCCGATGGATATGAAATGAACTGCAACCACACGCTGCTTCCATTCTCGGAAAATAAATTGATATTTCATCAGCTACTCATTGT
Source organism: Dendrolimus kikuchii (assembly GCA_019925095.2). Classification (NCBI taxonomy): domain Eukaryota; kingdom Metazoa; phylum Arthropoda; class Insecta; order Lepidoptera; family Lasiocampidae; genus Dendrolimus; species Dendrolimus kikuchii. The sequence goes on from CM034407.1 coordinate 11,929,378, forward strand.
ACCCGCTGCGCTTCGTATATTAGCAAAAAATCAATTTCCTCGTATGCATATATCACGGTATTCTTTTTCTGTCCACCGCACTCGGCGACCGTATTGAAAAGAGCATTTGACACGTTTTTATCGGCTCACATTTGATTATCTTTTTATATATAAACTAGCGGGTCCAGCTGACATTGTCCTACCCTGAAAAAACAAAATGTAGGAACCCGATTACAGCGCCGCTTACCGGGTCCAATTGTGAATCTAAGCCATCCTGGGACCCACTCAAACATACACACACAAAATTTCATCAAAATCCTGGAACCCAATTGCAGCGCCACCTATCGAGTCCAATTGTGAATCTAAACCACCCGAGGTCCCACTCAATCACACGTACACAAAATTTCATCAAAATCCTTGAACCCGATTGCAGCGCCACCTACTGGGTCAATTTATGAATCTAAACCATCCTGAGACCCACTCAAACACTCGCACAAAAAATTTCATCAAAATCCTTTAACCCAATTTCAGCGCCACCTACCGGGTCCAATTATGGATATAAACCATCCTGGGATCCATTCAAACATACACACACAAAATTTCATCAAAATCCTTGAACCCAATTGCAGCGCTACCTACCGGATCCAATTATGGATATAAACCATCCTGGGACCCATTCAAACATGCACACACAAAATTTCATCAAAATCCTGAAACCCAATTACAGCGCCACCTACCGAGTCCAATTATGAATCTAAACCATCCGCGGTCCCACTCAAACACGCACACACAAAATTTCATCAAAATCCTGGAATTCGATTGCAGCGCCACCTACCGGGTCCAATTGTGAATCTAAGCCATCCTGGGACCCACTCAAACATACACACACAAAATTTTATCAAAATCCTGGAACCCGATTGCAGCGCCACTTACCGAGTCCAATTGTGAATCTAAACCACCCGAGGTATCCCACTCAAACACACGCACACAAAATTTCATCAAAATCCTTGAACCCGATTGCAGTGCCACCTACCGGGTCCAATTATGAATCTAAACCATCCGAGGACCCACTCAAACACACGCATACAAAATTTCATCAAAATCCTGGGACCCGATTGCAGCGCCACCTACCGGGTCCAATTATGAATCTAAACCATCCTGGGAGTAATTTGAACACAAAAAAAAATCCATCAAGATCGGTTTAGAAATACTTCAATGACCTGACATACACACTAACATTAGAATTTTATATATAAGAAAGAAAAGATAAGAGATGATTCTTCTTTAAAAATGGTATTAGGAAAAGTGTTTTTAAGATAAGCTCTTATTTATTTCCAACATTTTCCTTGTGGCTCCCTCAAAAGTGAGCATTGGAAGATTTTTATGGACTTTTTTATTCGTCTACTCACCAATTATTGACTAAAGTTTATCCCTAGGGGTAGCTGACATTTAAGTCAAATGAGATACTTTTTATCATCTTACAAAATGCCGAAGCCGCCTAGATTTTGTACGAGAATAGCAAGCAATAGTAATAATGTCATGACTCAAACGAGTCAAATAGTCTACTAATTTTATTGTTTAAACAGTGTTTTAAATTGTTTTTATCGTGATATTTTAAAAACACGATAATGTGTGGTAATTAAACGTCTGCTTTATAATTATTTTAAAATTTAGAGTAATATGTATCTATCTACCTAATTGGAAGTACCGCCTATTTCTTACATTTTTGGTGATTTATCTACACCATGTAAGTAGTAATAATAAGCAAATAAATAATTTCAGAATAAATCGAATGTGGCAGTAATTGATAGATGTGATGGAGAGACAGACGAAGGAGTATAATACAATATTATAAGATTTTTTGCCCGTTGGGTCTGAAACCTTAGAAACAAAAACTCCCAACACATTTTTCTTTTATTTTCTGTAAACACCTACGACGCTACACCGTTACGCTCCCTACCTACTACGTCCCTACGTAGCTACAAAGTCGTTTCTACAACACGCTTAGTCTGAATAACAAACAATAAAGCCCCTCGGAAGTGCTTGGTACTCGGAACTCGGTACATAACGGTAATGTTCAGCTCATTAGCATTTACACAACGTAATGAAGCTTGCGTAACGCCACGTTGTGCCGTATACAATATTATTCACTCGCGACACAAAATCAAGATGGCCCTTCTGATTCGCCCTTTAGAAAATTATTCTCTTACAAAAAGTTTTTGACTTTATTAAACTCTCAAATTAATGCAGATTATTTATTTAAAGTAAATACTAGCTTAATAAATATTTACTTCATGTTTCTTGTTATACTTTTTTGCTGGGCGATTTTCATTCTTGGTGTTCTTCCAAGTAAATAACGTTATGCCCGCTTCCAAAGCAGCAAGTAATAAAAATGGCGAGAAAAGTGAGCGAGCGAGTATGAACTTATTTGAACACTTGTTGTTATCAGCGGCCTCGCTCACGTATATTAAAAGCAGTCTGTAACATATTTGAGTAATCAAAAGAAGCTCAAAAAGACAGTCTTTTTCACCATCTTAGGGAAAGAATTTCCAAAAACGCCGATACTCGTGTACATTAATTTCTAACCTAAAGCACTAACACGAAATATCGTGCTTCTTACTTTGAAAATGATGGATTTCATACCAAATTTTCATCCGCTTTTTCAGCTTCTTAGGGATTGGATTTTCAAATATTCTTTCTTAGTGCACATCTGAATAGAAAGAACTCCCATGCAACTTGTTACGGTCCTAGCCCCAAAAGTTTTGGCTGTACTTTCAAGTATACGTATATATATTGTGTGATATTTATATATATGTTTAATTTGCACACCACCGTTATACATTTGCAAATCTCCCGTTCATAAAATCCATAGCCCCGGTTGTCTGGAAGAGATCGCTCTAAAGCGATAAGGCCGCCCATTGCTTCTACTTTTACTGTTTAATGTAACTACTGTAAATTGTTTATTTTCTGTGTGGTCAACAATAAAGCGTTTTCTATTTTATTCTACTTTGATATGTCAGTCAATCAGTGAGGTCAAATAATTATATGCATGTATGGAAAGCCACGACACACCTTCCATGATCAAATTAATCGTGTACTAGCAGAAGGTGATGTCAGGACCCTTAGGAACAGACGAGCGTGCATGACAAGAGCTATGAATGTCAAAGAAGTAAGTGAGGTGTGTAAGAATAAGCCTGAATGGCGCTCTGTTGTTCGTGCCCACCCCGCAAGGGAACTGGCGTGAAGTTATATATGTATGTATGTATAGATATTTCATACTACTGTTTATTATCGTGAAAGGAGGCATAATAAAAATTAAATAAATGATCGACAGACAAACACACACATTGTATATATCCAAGCTAAGCAATTTACGCTTGTGTTATGGGTGATATACAACGGATCACTCTGGGGCCGATACCAGGCACCCAGACAATAGTAAATAACAGAAAGTTACTTTCCGAAATTTACCATATCAGGAATCGAACCCGGAGTCTCTGCATTCCAGCGAGTTCGGCCGGCTAAGACTTAGCCCGCTCAACCACAGAGACAGGGAGAATTCAAATTTTAATGTCACAAAAATATTATACCTATTGTGATGGATGATTACAATGTAGTCTCAACGACAAAAATGCTAAAAATATTTGAAACTCAAGAGCTCTGTCTTCATTTTAACAGATGAAAAAGAAAACACGTAAAATTGGATTTCTCTTTTCATGCTCGGTTTGTTATTTATTTTTGCGTTTCCTTATGAAAAAGATGGATCGTTGATTAACATGACAGGGTGACTTCGGTGGTTGAAAGGTTTTGCTTGTGAAAAATGTGGCCTGTCATAGTGCCTTTACAATTTGTTATTTATGTATTAAGATATTTTATGTTCTGTTGTGTTTTTGTAAGCCTCAGATTCCACAGCAAGAACTATAAAGGCTAGTACGTAGCAGTCTAAGAACTACGAAGGGTTCCTTAGAAGTTGTTAAACGTCAAATTTTTTGTAACCTCTATAATAATTGAACATACTAGTTATATTTGTTTTTTTATCTTCAGTTTTGTCAAAGTTACATATTGTTGAACACTAATTGAATATTGTTGCTCTACAAACAACAACAAAGAAAACTAAAATATATAAGCTTAACATAAAAAAAACTATCATAATGAAAATTATATATATATATATATATATATATATATATATATATATATATATATTATAACATGAGTCTTAAAACAATAAAAGAGATTTACTGATTAAGTTATGGAATTGTAGATAAATTAGGATCGGCAGTGGTCTGTTTTCATTATTCAAATAAGCACAAAACAAGGATCCTAATAAACTATAATGTATTAATTAGTGTTACACGAATGAAAAGATAAAAGACAAGACATAAGAGGACAGAAGAATATATCAAAACATGTGGTGTCAAAAAATTCAAATGTAATATGACTTCTGAGGTGCCAGTGCCAATTACACGACCTCATTTTAACAGGAATAAATGAGTATGTATAACTTGTTTTTTCTTACAAGATAAAATTTTAATTAAATTATTTCTTCAGATAATCAATATAACAAAAAATGTATTGTGATATATAAATTTAGACGTGACTTAAGTTGTCTAATGTCCGGTTCCTATATCTTACTATTCATACATTTGCGCTACCATCGCTTGAATTTTGACATAAGATGTGTGGAGCTTACGTTAAATTTTAACCGATAGTGAGGGAAATGAACGGTCGATAATATATAGGAACCGGGCATGAGACATTTAAACATCATTAAATAGTGTAATTTACTGCAAAAATCCTATTTGTAATATACAAAAATGATTTTCTAAGGAAAAACAATGTAACATAGATTAAATTATAACATTGTTGAATTAGTTGGTCGTAGTAGCCTTAAGATTTTTTATTATCTATAGTATTATAAAATTCTAAACATGTCGTGTCTGTACATTGTAGCTATTTAAAAAAACAACTGGAATAGACTATTGTAAAACTTTCAACAACTGAGAAGGGTTTATGGTAGCAAAAGAACAGCAACTGGTCACTATCCTTTATAATCAGAGAACCTTGCGGTTTTAACATATATTATACACTAACTTTTTACACTCTACAAGCATTTTAGAACATCTCGCCAACACTCCAACAATTTTTACAGGACACGAAATTTAGCAATTGGCACAACCGATAGCGGATTGATGTCTACAAACTATTTTAATTAAAGTGTTATGAATGAAAAGAATTTAATACATTACTGTTTGGAAATTCCAGTAAATATTTTATACAAAATATCATATAAAATATTATAGGTACTTAAAGTTTTACATGTAATAAAATAAACTGAACATAGCACAAATCTATCGCGTCTGCCAACATGAAAATAACATGTAGTGAATACCGTCTATATACAATTGAGAGACCCTGAATTATAATCTACGCAATTACCATATCATATTATTGTTATATAAAATGGAGGTAAATCATGGAGAACTACTCTATACAAAACAGGCACTAATCACAGAATAAATAAAAATATAACATTATTATTCAATTAAGGAAATAGCCGATCGTATCGTTTAGAAATAAATATAGAGGATACATAACAAAATTAATTATTAACTTTAAAAAGAAACACTACAAGAACAACTATGCTATTTAATAACTGTAACATTATATTTTTTTTTTTTTTTTTATTGCAGGAGATCAGCAGACAGGCAGACGGCCCACTTGATGGACAGCGGTTACCATCATATGGACATTTGCAACACCAAAGTTGCTACAAATGCGCTGCTGCTCTAAATTGTATTCTTTCTCCGTCCGTTTGTTCGGCATTCACGTAAAAACTACTGGGCCCATTTTGATATGGTTTTCTCTGATCGACAGCTAATTCTTAAACTTAAAATCTGCGCTAATTTTGATACCGCTGAAATTTTTCTGGGAATGACTTAAAATAGCCAGATTGAAAAAACATCGAATTCCAATGCGATTTTTTCATTGATCGATAGCAAATGTTAAGTAATAGAATAAGTGATATTTTTCATCCTGGGAATACCGCAGGAACTTCAAGTCACGCGTGGACGAAGTCGCCGGCATATCCTAATTTTGAATAATTTGTCAATTTATTCAAAACTAGGAGCTATGTGCCAATCACTTGGGGTGCCAATAAAATAGTTTAAAAAATATTTAGGAACAATATATTACAAATTTATTGCTTTGTGCAATCAAAGAGGGCTGATTCAGACAAAATAAAAAAGTCTGATTTTCTGAACCAACGACTGGAAACTCCAGTCGTTGGTTAAAAAAATTAGACTTTTACTCTTAAACAAAAACTATTACTAAATATTGAAACTCAGACAAATTATATCTTCGATCTCTTCACTCACAACTTCTCTTCTTTCACAAATTGAAAAGAAAATTTATTTTTCATCCAATCGGAAAAATGTATTGTCTTGTGAAGCGAACAATAGCTAATTTAATGTCTGTGAGGTTAAAAGGTAAGGTCACACAGCTGGCCAACGCAAGGCTTCCATATCAACTCTGCACTTGACGACACATGCCTAATCGAGCGGTAAACTAAGTAACCAAATCCACTTTGAGGCAATACTGTTGGCCAAAAGGGAATTAAGTGAACTATACTGATCCTATGGCATAGATCTCTTGGGATGGATGAGAAACACATTGTTTTATCCAATAGTTGCTTAGCTTTACTCAAATGGCTATTCTAAATTTCTTATTAACTTTCTATGTAAGTAGTTTAGATGTATGTAAACTTCTTTTGTTGTCTGTGGCAGGCAAACAGGCAGGCAGCCCACTTGACGAAAGTTGATTACCATTGGACCACCGGACGTTCGCAACACCCGGGGCGTTGGCAACGCATTGTCAGCCTCCAAGAAATGTTATAGCGCCCTTCTTAAACAACCCGCCGCAACCCGCAGGTTTTCTAGCGCAGAGGAAAAGCCTCTAGTCTAGAGGTTTACTCTCTAATCTGAACCTTAAACCAGAAATGGAATAGGAAATAGGGTGATGAGAAATTTGGTCATCGGAACTTTAAAAGACTAAAAATAATTTTAATCACTGATAAACGATTAATACACTACACTATTCAATTTGTTTAGGTTAAGACGTCGTAACTTGATACGCTCGTATAAAATCTAGGAAGCTATGACGTTTTGGAAGATAATAAAAAATGTGTCCATAGATTTGGCTGTCAAGTACTTTGTTGCCTTGTACCCTGTTGCATTAAAAAGCATATTGATGCTTTTCAAACCAAAAACAAATCGATTTGTTGTACAATAGTGTAGAGCTATAAATGTCATCTAGATTCGCCATGTAGTTTAGCGGGGCATATAAATAGTATAATTTTTAAAAGGCTATCAATACAATATAAACGTACAATTTTCATCTATAATAATATTAATGCTATTCAGATTACAACCACCAAGTGGAACACTTGGTGGTATGTAATTATATTACTACTTACATATAAGTGTGTGAAATCTTATAGAATGCCACAATAATTTAACTAATAAAGCAACGATATCAACTGAATAGGGTAATATTTAATGTAGTAACACGGTTTACAATATCATAGAATTTCTTACAATATCTATATAATATTAATGATGTTCAAATTTTTGCAGCCAAGTGTAACTTATGTACGTGTGAAATGTTATAGAAAATCAGAGTAATTTAGCTAATAGGGCAATGAAGCCAACTAATGACGTAGAAACCCGTTGTACTTTGTTGAATTAAATTTCCGCCCCACAAGATCTTGGGCGTAATTAATCAAGGCAGACGATTAACTCACCCGCCAAAATATGCTGGAAGGGATTTGTGCGTGAAGACGTGCCTTAGTAGACCCCTTAGATAACGAACTTTTAGATCTAAACACTGTAAGATATTTTTACCCGAAGTCAAATTATTTATATTATTACGAGATAAAGCTAAATAATAATATAAAAATAACGTTGTAACGCATAGCCGCATTAGTGATATACATACGTTACCTGTCAATATTTAACGTTATTAACAATGTCGCATCTCAAAGTGCGCATTACACCCATCGCCACATCTGTGTGAAACGGCCTATAACTTTAACTTTAATCCAGATGGAGCCGCACCATTATGAACACATAATGAATGTTAACACAAAAATTCTTTGTTTAAGTATAGATACAATAAGTTAATTATCAATCGAAAATATAATATATTTTTCATTTCTTCTATTCTGAAAGTACGCTTGGAGTTCCCTGATCAGGGATAAAAACAGCACTTTTCGTCCCTGGGAAACGATTTTCTTAGCTGTCAAAAAATTTAAAAACTATGGGCTTTATAGATAATACATACGACATTCATTCTCTATCAATTATATTAAAAAAATATAAATAATTTTGTAACATTATTTTATACTTATAATTTACTTTTCACTGAATTATGATTTTTACATAAATTGGAGCTAAACATTTACTATCATCAGTGACAAAAAATACAGCCTGGTTGAATGCTTCAGATTAAAAAAAATGATGTTTCGTATGTGACGTATTAAATGAGTATATCAGATTTAGATATGGATTTAACGCCTGATTTCATTAGAGAAGTAGTCGTTTGTTTAACTAACCAGTTTTTATTTACTTTTCTCATATTCAAAATGAAAAGCAGAGTATGAAAGACCCATTTAGGCACTCGAACTATTACCAGCCTCGGTACGCTCGTGCGCCAAACCATCTCATACCTAAATAGGTCATTTTCACCTCTCGTGTAACAATCTACTATTTTGTTGTCCCTACACCAGTTTTTGGTGAAATCTATTTGCCCATAATATGTTTGAGTGTAGTAATCGGTACAATATTATTATCAAAAATACTGAAATATAAACAATACTTTTAGAATATTGATTATGATGCAATTGTTAGGCCGAAAAGGTCTTGGGTGCGAATGCAGACAGGCTAAATTTCGTAAACGGAATTTTTGTTTTTTACTGTGGTCTAGGTTTTTAAGATAAGCTTTAAAATCGTGTGTTGTAAATTACCCTAATAATACAAGCCTAACTAGCTTAACCTGGAAAATATATTATGTTTGTATTTGTCTACTGATTTAAAATGCTTTATTTACTATATATAGCAATATAGTATTTAACTATATATATATATATATATATATATATATATATATATATATATATATATACATATATATGTATATATATATGTGTATATACATATATATGTATATATATATGTATATATATGTATATATATATATATATATATATATATACTATCGATTAAATACTAACTAGTGGTTGCCCGTGCTCGAAATTCGATCATAATAATTAATGTCAAAGACTTATACTTTGATAATCACAGATTTCGCCAAGCCTACACTGTCAATTTAACTTGAACAATAAAGAAAAGAGTATATATTATGCGTGTGTATGTCAAATACATGGTAGTGTGTGTAATTTTTTTTTTCATTAATGTAATGTATTTTTCAAGCGTAATTTAAAAAAATATTAGCATTCGTCGCTTTTTCTCTATATAAACTATAAGTGTGCGAAATTTCATACTCCTCTGTCCGCGCAATTTTCGTAAAAAGAGATACAAAGTTTTGCTTCACGTATTAATATATAGAGATAGACTTTGAAAGCTATTATCTGTCGAGATATTGACCTAAAAAGTACTAAGAAGCAGTTATTTTTTCAAGATCTGACTAACGATACCCTACACCACTATCTACAAATGTTTTCAACCGCTAGTTACAAGTAAATATATTTAAGCTATAGAAATATATTATAGGAGCTTTGAACTTTGTGAGTGAAGTAATTTCAAAACCCAACCTTAATAACTTATGAAATATTTTCCTTTCCATAGTCAGTTACCGCACAAAAGTGATATCTTTTAGAGCGTAGTGAAAAGAGCCATTGAGTGTCGCACTTATTTGGTCGGGTGATAAGATTTTTACGAAGCGACTGTGTTTAATTGGGACCAGAGTCATTAGAGGTTACGCAGTGCGACAATTTCAGGAAGAATGCGCGAGAAATATTGAGTTGATTAAGTTTTAATGACTCCAAGGCTGATGTGCTTTTGTTTAATTTGAAATTAACATTTTAGACCTATGTTCATAAAAAATTCTTACTTTTTAGTATTCCATAGACGTTTTAGCAAAAACGATACTCTTATACGAATGCTACTGTAAATGTACATATATGTCACAGGCATCTTTCATATCTCTGTTACATAATGTTAGTGTTAATGACTGTGGCCAAATGCCTTATTTACAGCGTTAAACAAAGCTGATTCGTTGCCCTAGTTGCAAGCCAGCCTTTTGGTCACGCGAGTCCTCAATTAAACACGATCCTTAAATAAATAGACAGATTAATAGATTTTTAATGTTATATAGAAATAATTTCCATTCCGCTTTTAAAAGTTTACATAACGAAAAACTAAAATTTCACATAGTTCTTATATTTAAAAGTCAATTAGTATATTCATAAGATTATCGTATGATTCATAACATTCACGCTTTAATTCTTGTCATATAATCATTTCGAACCTTTGTCATACATTAAATGCAGGAATACATACATATACGTATAATAGGAATACGTAGACATAAAACTGTAATTAACATACAGAACATTCCAGAAATTTTTCGACGATTATCCCACCCTTTGATCCATTAGGATTCAAGTTAACAAGTCAGTGATTCAACTAAAATTATTGTTTTTGTCCCCCAGATAACCCCACTTTCACCAAAATGGAAGGACGCAATAACAAAAAGGATAGAAGACGAAAGGCAATTGACAATTGTGGCGGTGGCCAAAGGCGCTAAATTGCACCCGGGGGAGTTTTGGGACTTATCCGGGACATTTCTGTTCACCATTTATGTGATGACGGCTTTAGGTTAGTACAATCGATTGAAAGGTTTCTCTCGAGGACGCATTAAACTGGCTTTTAAGGATTGTCCAATAATATTGCTCTTTCAAAAGTAATTTCGACTAATGTTTTCATGACATACAGGCAGAAGCGACAGACTGGCATTAATAAATTATAGTAATTATTAAATCAACATTTTAATAAAATAAAACTCAAATAAATTCTTCGCTTAATACCGGTAGTTTTAATTATGTGCACTAGACGATAAAACTTAAGAAAATATTTTATTGAAAAAACATTTTATATTTCAATATAAGTCATGATTGGAAATAATTTTAACAATTATAAATAAACACCTACTAATAAATTAAACTATGCTAGGTTTAATAAAGCTATATCTACAAAATAATATAAATCTATAAGTAAAAAATTGACTCCAGATCACTGTCACGGAATTATTAATGTGATTGCCATAATACAGCGCGTCGCGCGTCGTCCAGACAATCCATTCTGATATTATAAATGCAAGAGCAACTCTGCCTGTCTGATAAAGCTTTTACAGAAAAACTACGGTACCGATTTTGCTGAATTTATTTCTTATACGAGTATATCTAGTTTCAATACCGAGAATAAACATACAATACTTTTTATTCCGTAAATGGGATAGTTTCGGAATAAAATCATGTAAATTTCACGAGGGGGGCCTTTTTTATAGTAGTATAGATTCGCGGTGGCCATAATCTCGCCCGATATGGTCTAGTGTGGAGCACGCTTACCTAGAAGATAACTATTCCCACGGGACTTGAAGACACTCAGTTTGTAAGTATCGGGAATGACAGACTCCGGCAATGAGTTCCACTCCTTTGCGGTGAGCATGATGAAGGTAGACGCAAAGCGCTTCGTTCTTATAGGCGGAATATCCACCATATGTCGGTGCCGTATGCCGACCGGTGTGTCTGGTTGTCCGATGATGGAAGGAAGATGGCGGGATCAGCACACATGCACTCTTCAAGCTGTATCCGTTAAGAAACCGATAAACTGGCAACTCTGCGTCGATATGCGAGACTTTGAGTTTGCTTACCGCCTAGATGAAAATTTAATGCAATGTCACCTGTATTGCTTGATTTCAAAATGAAGTAAGAATTACTGACCCCGGTTGGATTTGGAGTGTCCACTTTGGAGCCCAGGATCCACTTTCCTACTCCACTTCTGTAAGGCCATTGGCAGCTTGTCATCTTTCACGACATTAAGCGAGCATTTCTTGGACAAACTACCGTGGGGTTTTTACCGAGACCTGGCGTAAGCGTAATGGGTAAACATTTATTCACCATGTATCTAGGTGGTTTAACTTAGACATGAAGACTACCAAACGAACATGAAGTGGGAGTTTCTTACGCGATCATTCCACGTGACTTCCTGTCATACAAGTTACAAGTAATAAATTTCCTTACAATCACAGATTAAAATAATAAATTAAACTACTGATTAATTTAGACAATTTAGAGAATATTTAGTAATGCCAGGTGGTAGGGTAATTGCCTGTCAGGATGGCAACAATCCCTGGTCTAGAGACCTAAAGTATGCCGCAATAACAGCCTTGAGTTATGTTCCATCATTAGTGGCCAGATTACTGTCCCACTTTAGAGAGCGGCAGCATATTGATAGCACCTTTGGTGTTACTAATGTCCATAGGTGATGGTAACTACTTTCCATGAGATGGGCCGTCTGCATATCTGCTGAACTCATCCAATAAAAAATCCCTATGTGGAATAGTACTCGACATACGTTTTAGCTACTAGATTAACTAAATACTCTAAAGTAGGTAAAACTCTTTATAGTAGCGGCAATTATAGTTACAAATACTAACGTTTAAGCTACAATGTACTACTAACCAAGTATAGGTATAATCAACGGTACCCGAAATTCACTATTACAATGTGGACACATCACGTCTCCTAATTATATTTTCTCCGTCACGCTCTTTTAAAGCCCGCACAATTTGATACACAAAAGCGTATAATCAACACGAAACACGTTTATTCGAATGAAATAAATATTTAAATCCCTTTTGAAATGCTCGTCGTGTTTTGAAATGTGCAGTTAAATTGAATTTACTCCAGGATTTGGTGCTCCTGTGCCACATACTTTATGGGGCAGAACGTCGGCTTTACTGTACGCTCTGCTGGCCGTGCCCATCCATCTCTATCTTAGTAAGTCTTAATAATTTGAATATTCATATAGTTTAGAATTACTTACACTTACACTGCTGCTATTTGGAGATTATGTAATACTTATGAACTGTAATCGTATTAAGTAGACATTCACGTATTAATTACTAAACGAATTAAAAAAAAAACATTCACAGTAATATAGCTTATACATCAGAATAACATATAAGGCTATCATTTATAAGGGTAATATTTAATGTGCTCAAAATATAATGACAAGTGTAAATCTCACGCGACCGCAGTCGCGGTCACAGCTAGTAATACCTATAATAAGTTCTGTTCATTTAACAGTATATTCTGTTTCTCTTTTGTTTTTTTAAATTACATATAATCGAATACAATGCAAGAAAACTTAACTTATTTGTATTGTATTCTACTCATAGTCTCTCAAGACTCTTCTCTTTTGTTAAATATTGTTACGAGTGCGAGACCTGAATTAAATAAAATGCCGTTAGAATTACTAAAGAGTTTATTAGAACTATGCAAACACGTATAACACAGGTACAAATATAACCGAACACAACAAGTCCAAACGTAATGCAGAAGGTCGTAATTCAATAAACGCGCAAAGACCGTCACTATTAGATCCCCGATTGTAGTACACAGGTCTCGCTTTAATCATGGTTCTCGCTCGACTGCCTTCCTCTCTCCATCAGGCCGTCCTTTTATGCTCCACAAATGCAAATGCAAATGTATGTTCGCCCGGCAACGCCGCTACAGTTTCCTAGAATTAGCTTGTAACACCTGGCTAATAATGCTAATGAGCGTGTACAACAGGACAATGGAACGTATGCCAATAAATAAGTAAACATAAGAAGACAATCATAAAAGTATTAAAATTAGTTCAAATGCCGACAGGTAATAAAATGTGCTTCGTGGAATTTGTATTTCTCGGGGCTAAGTTGTAACAATATGGATTCGTATGGTTTGTGGATCCAATCAGTGTCGAGTATCTTCAATAATAGGCACAAAGCCGAAAAGCCTCAGTCGTATTGTAAACGCTAAATAGCCGAATTCTTATAGCAACTGAAAAGCCAATCTTACTTACGATTACACAATTATTACTTGAAATACCATACTCCATTATTACTTTTTAACAGATCTTTGTATTGTTTATTTACAGTGTTGAATATAAGTACGTGTGTCATCGCACACGTAGATGCTTGTACTAACAATTTGAGAAACAAACTATCTGAAAGGAAGCCTTTTGCCGGTAGAAAATCAACATTGGAAATGATATCTCGTAAGTCAGATGTCTCTTTGACACAGTTTGGTCGAATATTGCAAAAGTAACCGTATATTTGTCACATTTTTATGACCATAAATTTAAATCAAACGTAACGGATTTTTTTAAACCAAAGGGGAGCATAGGCTACATGAATAGGATGTAACGTCTTATATTTTTTTTATATTATCTTTAACATTCCCTATTATCAGTTAGACGACTCTTGGGTCCTTCTTTACGACATGCAACTATCTTTGTCTTGGGTGTTTTTTTTAAAACATTTATGTCAAGGCAGCCTCTGCCGACATAACGTAATGTACATATCACGTACTTCTATGTACTAAGGACAGAAACAAAAAATGAATAAATTGCGTATTACCTAGTTGCCGTGCCAAATTGTATTACAGAGAAAATCCTATAACAATGTTAACGCAACATCGCTGTAGATGAAAAATTCAGATATTTTTTCTGTTAAACCTGTTTACTGTTCAGGCACGTATTCTCTATTAGAACAACAGCAAATGTGGTGGCAAACGGGAGTACTTATTTATTTCCTAACTGTTGGCCGCCATATTTGCGTTCCATCTTTGTGGAACCGCATTGTTTACCCAACGGGATAACTTTGGCTGGTTATTTAGGGCAAATGTTTGACCAATGTTGATTAGTTTTGTGTTTTATTAAAGCCGCAGTGGGTATTATCATTACTTGTGATAATTATTATAGCCCGAAAACATCTTAATGCCAACTATACTGTTACAAAGAGTATTTGTACAGTTCATTGTCTATAGTATTATATATTATTCTGTTTATAGAGCCATAATAAATTTAATTAATAAATATGGGCTCATCATTAAAATAGCACATCTATTTATATATTTTTTTGTGTGTTTGAATGGATCCCTGGATGGTTTAGATTCACAATTGGAACCGATAGGTCGCGCTGGGATTGGGTCTAGGATCCTTTTAATCTCCTGGACCAGTTTTGATGATTTTTTTTGCGTATTTGAGTGGGAGGGACCCCAGATAGTTTATATTCACAATTCCAACCGATAAGAGGCACTAGAATCGAATCCTAGATTTTTATTTTTTCAAGGTACAATGTCTTCCGGGACCGGTAAGTTAAATTAAAAATCTGTCACAAATGCTGAAGGCGTCTAGCATCAACGGATGACAAGCTGATTTACATTGATCCAGCAACTGACTTCAAATTCGAAGGAAGCAAGCGCTCACTTCATACTTGCATCGTGTAAATTGATTTGAACTCAGTACAGCGCTACCAAGTCTGAGTGACTGCAATCCTCCCAATTGAATATTTTAAAGTCAGTCCGCTCTCCAAGTCAGTACCTGTATCAGTGTAAATCAGCCTTTACGCTATTATCAGCGTCGGATTAAGATTATACTCTTGGTCACCGAGGAAACATTAAGTCGCGTATCAGTCTTCCCGTACTCTGTATGATTGGATAGATTTTTTTTTTTTTTTTTATTGCAGGAGTTCAGCAGACAGGCAGACGGCCCACTTAGTGGAAAGCGGTTACCATCGCCTATGGACATTTGCAACACCAAAGGTGCTACAAATGCGCTGCTGCTCTCTTAAAGGATTTGTTTGACGAATTAATTCAAGTCAAAAACGCCGCGTATATAACATATACTAGCATTTGCCCGCGACTGTGTCTACGTTGGACAGGTAAAAAAAGATCACAGTTATTTTGATAAATATGCAGCAATGGGTTTTTTAATATGAAAATACATGAATCCCGGAAATTCCCGTCAAAACTCGGGATAAGTAATGTTACTAAATGCATGCACAGCTACAATAATTTAACTAAAGATTTTATCAATCAGTGACAATTTCGCATTGGAATGAATTTATGTTCGCCCTGGACACTTTAAAACTTTCCCAAGAAAATTCCCGTAAAATTATCGGAACATAAAGTACTGAAAATTTTAAGTCCGGGAATTTACTACTGATCAGATAAAACCACTTCGAAATCGGCCCGGTAGTTTTTACGTGAAAACCGAACAAACAGACAAACACAAAAAATGTAAGAAACAAAAACTGCATTTTTACAATTTTATAATGTTATAAATTATTTTTACATAAACACATAGGTACATGTATTTCATATATACATATATATCATCAAGCATATTTCCCATAGATGTAAGCAGAGGCGACGGATTTCCACTTGCTACGATCTTGTAATATATCTTTTACTTTTCATCTCCTTTCATTAATTTCTTCATATATACCTACACGTTTATTATAGGTGTTTTTCACCTAGCCATCGTTCATTACTACGTGTATTTCATTAGGTATAATATTAAAATAAAGCCTTAATATTATATAATCATTAACGTAGTAAAGCCCGACTTCTAATCATGAGATTAAACGACTAACTTGACCTTTAAGTAATTAACTTCAATGTTCAATTATATAAGTCTTTAATAATACGGACCGTTAATAAATTAGTAGTTTAATTGGCTTCTGTTAATCTACTTACAAGGATTACAATACAAGCCTTATACAAATGTTTTCGAATAATACCTAAAGATGAATAATACATATTATTTGATACATAAATAATATTGCACCCTATTCATAAGCAAATGATGGTTTGTTATAGTAAAATAATGACTATTAAGTTACTCTTTTTTCTATTTCCACGTCGCAATCTCTTGGCTTCCATTATTGATATATCATCGCTTATTATACCACGTCTAGCCTATCATACATATCGAAACTAACTTACTATATATTATTTACTAGGCAACAACTAGACTACTTTAACACTAAAGCTACAAGAAATGAAAGAGAAAATTATATTTTAAAACAAAGAATCGACGGTTTTACCTAAACAGGATTATAATAACGAATATTTTATTATTAATAAATTTAAATTTAATTACTTTCTTACTTCGTAATACCGAAGTAAGAAAGAGAGTTGGTCTGAAAGAGAGTGTCGGGGTGAAGGTAAGGAAAGGAATGCTCCGGTGGTGCGGGCATGTGGAAAGAATGCATGATGAAAGAATGACTAAACAGATATACAATGCAAAAATGGATGGATGCAGAAGTCGTGGAAGGCCACGACACACCTTCCATGATCAAATTGATCGTGTACTAGCGGAGGGTGATGTCAGGAGCCTTAAGAACAGACGAGTGTGCATGACAAGAGTTATGAATGTCAAAGAAGCAAGTGAGGTGTGTAAGAATAAGCCTAAATGGCGCTCTGTTGTTCGTGCCTACCCCGCAAGGGAACTGGCGTGAAGTTATGTATGTATGTAATATTTAATTATAAAGTATATAATAATGTCAATCCTTTCTTTTATTTTTAATGTTACATTAAGAATAAACATATGAAAAAATCAAACAGCAATACACGTATATAACATACTAGCGCAGTAGGTTACAATTTGGGACATAGAACAAGCGTCTTAGGACATCCATGGGCAGTCCAAAGGTGAACTGTCAATATAATAAAGGAATTATGGGTAGGACTAAAACTAAATTTATATTGCACTACGAAATTGGCGTGTTAAGTTTTTGTTATCGTGTGGAAAGATTTTTCCAGTTAGGTAATAAATTGTCCATTAAGTTACATATTTGAGCCGTTTGGGGTGGAGACTTTGGGCCCATGGGGGCCAAGTGCCCACAAATTATTTAAAATAATTAAAAAACGCTTAATGGACAAAACAGGAGACCGGAAGGCTGGAGCTTACCTCGCTCAAAGGATTAGCCTTTGTATCCAGCGAGGTAATGCTGCCAGCCTTCTAGGTACAATGCCCAGCGACAGTGGTCTGGTGGGGCTGGACGGGCTTTAATATAGGTTTTATTTTAATATTAGGTTTTTTTTTACTATTGTATATATATTTTTAAGTTAGGTTTATTTATAGGATATTTTAGATTTTTAATTAATATTAATTTGTATAGGCTATAAAATAACACAATAATAAATGATTAGATACCCATTAAGTAAATGTATGTCTAAACTGAAATAAAGACTTAGTAGTTTCGGGAGTTAACTAACTACTGAATAAATGCAAATTATTAATCTTTATGTGTATTTATTCTATTTGCCTATCGTATCTATCGTATTTAAAGGTCTCTTAGTGGACACAATTGTGACTACTGACTTAGGCAATTCTATAATATTCAATAGAATGTACCAATATGTAAGTCAAGTAGGCATTTATCAGTAAGCCCTTTAATTAATTCCTTGTTCTTGTACGGACAAGGGACTAATCTATCGTATTTATGGTGAGATATAATATAGGGGACTTTGCACACTTAACATACGAATAGTAGGTACAATATAAAACTAATGTATAAATAATTTTATAGCTTTAGTTCCAAGTTGAAGTCTTAACATTCAGATTGACCGTATAGTGTAACAGTAAAACAAATAATCGTATAATAAAAACAAAATTATAAAGCAACTATAACAATGTAGTACACCCAGGGCTGTCTTGAACCGGGGATGCAAGGGGTGCATGATACCCGGGCGCAGAGCCTTACCTTATACCTACATATACCATGCGTAATCTGCTAGTTTAAAAAAATACTAACATGATATCACCTCGATCACCAAAAAAATGTATTATATATAAATTAGACTATTAGGTAACCCTGGGTAGCAGACGACCTTTTAAGGAAAACTTTCACATTGCGCTACGAAATACAGTTTGTATAATCTATCTATATTTACACATATTAAGTAAAGAAGGTGAGGTCTCTGAAACTATACAAACCTATCACTTTTTTCTACATATGTATTATTCCTACTATAATAAAGAGAAACTTGTGACGATACAGCCACATGACTAAACTTTATCCATCGATTGCATGCAATGTATTATAGCCTAAATCCTAGAGTTTAAATTACGTAGGTACATAGTACATACTATACACTAATCTCTAAAATTCTCTAAGACATAGTAACGTAAATTAGCATTTATTGACGATAATTTGTATTTTAATTAATTTACTCGTATCAATGTATACGTATTTCAAACTATTATTAAACAAAATAATGGTTTGAAACACCTGTACAAGCAAAAATATACTTAGGTCCAAATGTCGCTTACAATAAAATGGCGGTAAAGGCTCATTATCATAGTAAGTACATACAACGATCGTCAATGTAAAGGGGTCTTAAGATTACGAAGGTCAAAGTTCGACCTCCATTTTTATATGACGCTGTGGGCTCCGAAAATTGCCTACTTCACAAATATTGTGCGCTCTATTAATTAATTCTTTGGTATTGCTTTTCTATTGGAAGTAGATTGATTGCTATTTTCCTGTTTCAGAAAATCCAAATTACAGTAGAGATTCAGAAATACTACACGCTAAATATAACAGCTGCTTCAGGAAGATGATTATGGTACAAATTCACATTTTTAAAGTAGGGGGTAGTTAATGGCCGGTTTTTATATCTTATCGACCGTTTATTATTATTATTACCTTACTATCGTGTCCGGTCTCTTATGACGCAATAATCCAATATATGTAAAATAGATAAGCCTCTCTAGCATAAAATATCGAAACATCCACCACCTCACCCGATAGATGGTATCTTAATCGTAATTATTACATTCCTATAAATGCCATCAGATAGCGTTTCAATCGTTAATTCTATAAATTCCACTAGATGGTACTTTTAAGTCATTTTAAATTGGAATAAAGACAATAAAATTATAGTTTAAAAATTATAATAAAACATTTGATTTTTTTATTTCTGAATCGCAGCAGACCGGCTGACGGCCTACGGTGATGGAAAGTGGTTACCGTCGGCTATGGACATTAGCAACACCAGAGGTGCTGCCAATGTGCTGCCGGCCTTGAAGGAGAAATTGGAAGTTGGCCACTAATACCGGAACACAATTCAAAGTTGTTATGGCGGCATACTCTAGACCAGGGGTGGTAGCCATCCAGCGGGCATATGCTCCACCACCTGGCTGTAGGTTAGGTTGTTTTATCGCCTCTTATGACAAGTCGCCCGGCCGCAGGTATTAATATGGTTTTTACGTTCCTACACGGAGATAATTTAAACCAAAACTTAGTATGTTAAAATCTGTCGGCGATTCTTCTTCCTTCTGGGGATGCTTCCATCTGGCAGCGATTAGTTACACTCTTTAATTATATTTTTAAGTTAGTTTTAGATAGATACAGACATCACTGTTTTTTGTACAACTCACTAGATAACAGTAATAACTGTTAATATATTTAGGCCTCCTTTGAGGACTGCCTCTTCCTATGCCGGAGGACGTATCCCCCGGCTGCTGCTGAGTCTATTCCATGCGTGGGGCGGTCTGTAACGCGCCCCACGGGAAGAGAGATGAGCGCGCGCGGAACACTCGCGCTCTCATCTCGACGGCATGTGCGGGTGAGTGAGAACCCCTATACCCCTAGGGGCCTCACCCGCGCCGCCCGCTTACGGCGGCCGAAGATCACTATCCGACCTCCGGCGTCGGCGCGTCCTCCTTTGGCGGGAGCGGAGCAGGGAATTACGCTCACGCTCCCGTTCCGCCTCCTCCTTCGCAAACATAACTTGCTCGCAGAAGGAGGAGACGGCGTCCCATCCGGTGGAGCTCCCGACCATGGTGCGTACCACGGCCGGGAGCGAGGTGTCAAATCCGGTATGGGCGACGAGTTCCCGGCGCTGCTCCGTCCAGGCTGGACATTCCTGGAGTGTGTGCAGCGCCGTGTCCTCGTCGCCCGAGTCACAATGATGGCACCCTGACGTGGCCTCGCGGCCGAGGCGACACAGGTACCTTCCGAAGCAACCATGCCCCGTCAGGACCTGCGTCAGCCTGAACGTCAGGGTGCCGTGACTTCGTCCAATCCATTCTTGCAGGACGGGCCTCACCGCCTCAATGGTGGCAGGGCCCGCGCTGGGGCGTCTTAGGCGATCTTCCCAGACCCCCACGGCTACCTGGCGGAGCTCCGACCGGCACGCCTCGATCTCGCGAGGCGCGGGTCTGGTGCCCCTGGCCAGGGCCTCTTTGCGCCACACATACAGTGATGCCAGGACCCTGGCTTCCAGGTCCCATGGGGGGGATCCGGCGAGTAGCGAGGCCACTTCGAAGGACACCGTACGGTATCCTCTTATTGCTCTGACGGCCAATATGCGTTGCGCTTGACGCAACAGCGCCGCGTTTTTGGCCGTCAGGCGGTCCGACCACACTGGGGCCCCGTAAAGGGCCATCGAACGTACGATGCCTTCGAAGAGTTTTCGGCACGTGGCGTTAGGCCCCCCGACGTTGGGGAGCAGGCGCGAGAGTGCACCGGCTGCCCCCTTGAGTCTGGGGAACAGCTGCCGAAAGTGTGCCGAAAAATCCCACCGGCCATCGAGGACCAATCCCAGGTATTTCATGGTCTCCCCGATGCCGATGCGGATGCCTCCTACTACGATGCTACTGCCTGGAGGTGGGCGATTACGAGGACCGTGAAACATCACGGCCTCGGTCTTCTGTAACGCCACCTCCAGACCAAGACGCCGGATCCTGCCTACTATTGTCGAAACCCCAGCCGTGCCTAGAAGGCACGCCTGCCGATGGGTCCTCCCGCGCGCGGCGATCAGCGTATCGTCTGCATAACATACGATGCTGACGCCCGGGAGGACCCGACACCTCAGAGTCCAGTCGTATGCGATGTTCCACAGGAGGGGACCTAGAACCGACCCCTGTGGAACACCGCATACCATGGCTCGCCGATTCCAACCCTCGTGGACTGGGTAGATGACGGCTCTGCTATTTAAGTATGCCCCGACTATACGGCGGAGGTAGGTCGGCACCCCGAAATACCGGAGTGCCTCCATAATGCAAGGCCAGGGCAAGGAATTAAAGGCGTTGGCGATGTCAAGAGACACCGCCAATAATACCTCGCCCCGGGAAACTGCTTCCTCCGCCAGGCCTCTCAAGCGCATGATCGCGTCAATCGTGGAACGCCCCGGGCGGAAACCGAACTGGTTGTCCGCCAGGTCCGGCCCCGTCGTCGATAGGTGCTGGACGAGGCGGTCGACGATGATACGCTCAAAAAGCTTTCCAACCTCGTCCAGCAGCACAATGGGCCGGTAGGCGGACGGCGAGTCCGCAGGGCGCCCCTCCTTTCGCAGCAGGACCAGCTTTCCTGTCTTCCACCGTTGTGGAAACTGGCCCTGCTCTAAGCATGCGCCGAAAAGCCTCATATCAATTAGATTATGTCACCCTCGAACATAGACTTACACAAACTAAATACTTATCTATTCTTAAGTGCTATTTTAACTATCCTTAATAGCATATTGGCTTCTCTCGCTAGAGGGAACGCCAATATGCTATTACAGAGACCTATATCTAATTTATTTAGATTATAACGCTCAATATAGTTACTTCTTTCCACTTCGTTCCGGGTGCATTCCATTAGAATATGATAGACATCTTCAACCACTCCACACTCTGTACAATTTGATGAGGTTGTTTTCCCCATGAGGTGAGCGAATTTATTTAATGGAATGTGTCCGGACCGAAGCCTCAAGATAGTGACTACATCTGATCTGGCCATATTCAATCCTTCAAACCAAGGCGTTCTACTCAAACAAGGCTGTATTGTTTTGTACCAAATACCCTTACTCAGTGATCTCTCGTCAAAGTGCTCTTTCCAAAGTTCTTTACATTTATCTTTCACTAGTGTCAAGACATCAGCGTGATATGGTAGCCAATGCATAGTTATACCATTTGTAATAGCTTCTTTCGCAAGACGGTCAGCCAATTCATTGCCAGACAGGCCAACATGTGAAGGTACCCACTGTAAAGTAACATTTTTATTGGGTGGCATTTTATCAAGTAACCCTAAAATACGATATGCTATTGGTGTCCCGCGATAGTTCTTCGTACACTTGATAATATGTTGCAGGGCACTTCTTGAGTCCGTTAATATAACATAATCACCTCCTTCGAGAGAGCTAACATACGCAATAGCTTCCTCAATAGCTATTAGTTCTACGTTCATGATGGCGGTTTTTACCTCCAGCCTTATTTTAACGGATGTATTGGTTTGAGGATCATATATAGCCAAACCTACTCCTTCATTTTCTATAGAGCCATCTGTGTAGATTCTATAATAATTTAAATATTTTTCTGCCAAATACATTTCACATAACTTTCTTATATAAACATGATTATAATTACGTTTAGATTGCTTAAGAAATTCAATACCAGGTTTTATCTTCGATGTATCCATACTGTTAGCCCATTTATCTAATGAAAACATTTCATTTTTACAACTAGAATATATAAGTGTCCCTTTAAGTTGCTCGTGAACTGTGACTAATACCGGTTTGGATCTGTTTCTCCATAATATATTTTGACCTTGTACACTCAGTTCATTAATTGTATCTATTATATTGATTTCATGGTACGACTTTCTTCGTAACCAATATTTACCCGCAAGATAGTATCGACGAATGCTTAGAGGTGGAAGATGAAGCTCAGATTCCATAACATGAATGGCTGTTGATCGTATGAATCCTCCTATTACACGCATACATTGATTTTGTAGTCGGTCTAATTTAGATAAGTGTGTTTTGCAGCTATTCCCATAAAGAAAACACGCATAATCCAATTTACTCCTAATACAGGCTATATATAATTTCCTTAAATTACGAGGATGCATTCCCCAACCTGACCCAGCTAAAATTTTAAATATATTTATGAATTTAGATATTTTTTCTTTTATTTCATTAATATGCTTTGCCCAACGTAGTGAACAATCCAACCAGAGACCTAAATACTTAAAGTTATCTACTATTTCAAGTGTGTTATTTTTAATATTAATATTGACCAATTCTCTTAAATAACTTTTTCTAAAGATACATATTTTGCTTTTCATCGGAGCTATAGTCAAACCAATATCTGAAAGAATAATTTCCAATCTGTTTACCGCTAACTGTAATTCTTGGGCACCTTCTTGCACTACCTTACATGTAATATACAATACAAAATCATCTGCATATTGTGAGATGTTAACATTTTTGATATTTCGACAAGCATGAAGTGTTGCAACATTAAAGAGAAGTGGTGAAAAAGGATCTCCCTGTGCTAATCCTTGTTGCGTATTACGACAAAACGAAGACTTCTCTAATTGGATTTTGAGCTTCCTTTCTTTTAAGAAGGACCATAAATATTGGCACATCTGTTTACCAACCCCTATATTATCTAAAATATATAATAAATATGTGATGTTTACATTGTTATACGCGTTGTCAACATCGATGAAACACGCTATGGTAGTTTCTCTTTTTAAAAATCCCAATTGAATATGTGACACCAAGCAAGCTAAATTGTCCAAGGTTGATAGCCCCTTCCTAAAGCCAATAGTGTTAGATGCTAAAATATTGTTTTTCTCGACAAACCACTCTAATCTTTTGACTAGGATGCTGTGAAAAATTTTACAGAGACAGGAGATCATAGATATTGGTCGAAAACCGGCGCTAGTATGACTGTCGCGTCCAGGTTTTGGGATTGGAACAATAGAAATATCACGCCATTGTGTGGGCACAAAGCTAGATTTATAAAATTTATTATAAAGGGCTGTTAATATATCTTTTCCGTCCTCAGGAAGATTTCTTATCATTGAATAGGATACCTGATCGTTTCCTGGAGAAGTATCTTTTTGTCGCAAACAATTATCTAACTCCTGCCTCAAAATAATAGTTTCTAGTTGGTTGTTAGACGATGAAAAATTTGGGACATTTGAACATGCATAATCCGGAGTTAAATTTCGAAGCATTTGGTTAGCATCGTCCTCGTTTATGCAAGGTCTTGAAACTTTAATACCTTTAAACCATTTTAATCTACGCCATAATTCAGTTTGGGATGTACTACTATCAACTGATGAACAATATTCTTGCCAAGCTTTGTCTCGTTCATAGCGTATTGTGCGTTGTGCTGTACTGACTTTATTTTGAAGTATCACTAAGTTAGCTGGTGTGGGATTACGTCGAAATTTAGAAAGAGCTAATCTACGTTCGGCTACAACTTTAGATAGATTTGCATTCCAATAAGGTTTTGATAAAAATTTTGAGTCTGGGTTTGGATTTATCTTAATAGAAGGAATATGAATATCTGCCGCTGCGTTAATATAACAAAGAAAATTATCATACGAAGATTGAAGATCTTCTGTAATAGAAAAGTTTTTGAAGTCTCCTTTGAGCTTGTCTGAATATTTTCCCCAATCCGCTTTTTTGTAGTTTCTTTTTAATGACACATTCAATTTTGTATTTAGGTTAAATGTGATTTTAATAATAAGGTGATCGCTTCCCAGTGTCTCATTACAGGTAGTCCAGTTAAAATTTAGAGCAATGTCAGATGTTACGCAAGTTATATCAGGTGATGACTGTTGTAAAGCGTTATTTACCAACTTTATTCGTGTCGATTCACCATTATTTAAAACAATGAATGTATTATCCATGATTGCATCAAAAATTTGTGATCCTCTCTGATTGGAATTACTTGACCAAATTGAATGGTGTGCATTAAAGTCGCCTAAAATAATAGCTTTTTTGTTAAACATCGAAAATAAGAGATCCCAATCGCGTTGATTAGTATGAACTGATGGCGGACAATACAGTGACACTATGTATTCTATTCCGTTACAGTTATGTATCTTTATACCTACTATTTCTATGCCGGAGTGGATATTACTAAATCTTATCTCAGTTGCTTTAATGGATTTATGAACTAAAAGAGCTACACCACCATAACCATCGTATCTATCATTGCGGAAAATATTGTAGCCGTTTACCTTTGTTTGCATTTCTGATATTAACCAAGTTTCACTGAGCGCCGCAATATGAATTTTTTCTTGGCTTAAAAACTGTTCTAATACAATTAACTTAGGTTTCAAACTTTGCGCGTTCCATTGAATAATATTTAACTTAAGTACGTTTTTCTTAGTGTTATCCATTGTTGCATATAAAATCCATAATATTCTGTAAAATTGGCCAATCAGGAATGTAGTCTACCACCAAAAGAACCATCCATTCTATACAGTATTTAATAACCATCTTTATTTTAGTATGTATAGTTGCTCCTCTCATAAATATAGCTTCCTTTAATTTCTTCAAAAGTTCTTTAAAATTTACGTTTCTCTGTTCATTTCCTTCGTGTGGTTCTTCTTCCCGCTTGGAGCCTCCTGGGTTACTCGTAACGTCCATATATGACCTTTCATCACCTGCATAGGGTGAGTTCGGCCTTTGCCTCATTTTTTTTTTCTTATGGACAATATCTGGCTTAATTTTAACGACTTCTGCAAACGTTGGTTCATTATTTATTTCAGACGTGTTGGGTGGATCGAAGTCATCAAATGACGTCATAAAGTTAGATTTAAATTTAGTATCCTTGATGTCAATTGACTCTGCGCAGGGTGGGGGGACATATATAGTTAAAGCTCTCCTGTAGGTGCAGTTGAACTCTGCCATTATCTCTCGTAGCTTTTTTTCTTTTAAAAAAACTGAGCATGATGACTTAGCTAATGCCATATGGTTACCACCACAGTTAACACATTTAAATTGTTTCGTTTCACAATTGGTATGTTCACCAGCACATTTTGGACATACTGGTTTACTTTTGGGGCACTTTTTAGTAGAATGGCCTAGTCTCCAGCACTTCCCACATTGTGATACTCGAAAGACATAAGGTTCAACTTTAACGTTCGTTCCATGAATTGAAACATAAGCAGGAAGATATGAACCTTTGAAACAAAGACGAACCGCTTCACTTTTTACCCATCCATCTTCCTCTTTATTGCGTTGGTTAAGACGATAAGCGGACAATACCTCGGCATTACTTGGGCAACTTATGTTTTCTATGATTTCTTTTTCTTCCACATTCATCTCCACATTTCTTATTACACCAAATGATAGGTTTGTCTCCATAGCCCGACTAATTCTCCATCCTCTGTCTATTAATTCTTGGCTAGATTCTATTTTCTGGGCACTGGTTTCACTGTCGACGTCAATCCGAATTTTATAAGAATTCATAAATTTTATTCTGTTAACACCTATTACGCCAATTGATTTGAAGATCTTCGCCATTGCAAAGAGTTTGGGCAAAACTTCGTTAGACGTCACGTACATCTCAATTATAGCTTTAAGCTTTTTCTCTTTTCTTCTCACCACCGTCCAATCTTGTTGTTCATCGTCTTCTTCATCGCTCTCTCTGTCCCTCTTGGGTGTTTGACTCCGTGACATATTGTCATGCATTGCTCCGTCTATATTTTCTTGTTCTCCGTTATCCGTCATATTGTTTGTTGCCGTAAAACAAATAAGCGCATAATAACCGACACCCAGCTACGATAGCCAGGCGGCGGTGCACGAGAGTGCGTCCTAATAGGTATGCAGAACCGGTTTGTGCAACGAATATAGACGAATAATTAGACGCGGTCACCTCGTACGAATGCCGCGACGAGACTTTAGAATTTTATAATATTATAGATCATAGATCAGAAATAAAAGGCGGCACACACACTTTAAAAGCGAATTTCTTACTACCTATTGACTTAAGTAAAAGGTTACTTTCCCAAGGGAATAATTATAACATTGTTATATTATATATTTTCTAAACTTGCTAAGATGTTTTATATAAACTGTCATTTTTTTAAATTCCTTACAAACCTTTACAATAATCATTATCATCTGAGCATTAAACGCCGACGCCCAGGGTCCACTTTCCTACTTTTTCTACTCTACTTCACGCGGCCTTCAGTATCCCCCGTTTTGATACCATCGGTATGCATATCATCCTTCACAACATCAAGCCAGAATTTCTTGGGTCTTCCCTGTTCCACCGGGACCTGGTAGAAGCAGCATGGCTAAACATTTGTTCCCCACATAATTAGCCGATCTCCGTAAGCGACTCTCTTGCAGTTTATCTGCTATGTCACGGACATGAAGACTGCCCGGATGCGGAAGTTCCTGATGCGGTTTTTCCGCGTAATCCCCCACACATTTGACATGCAGCTCTTGCTTGTGTCGTTCAAGTACAGGCCACGCTTCACTGCCATACAAAAGAACAGATCTAATGCAGGAATTATAGACCAGTCCTTACAAGCCTGTACAGTAGCAGCCCTTATTTTTTTTCTATTGCATTACACTATTATGGATCTATACACAATATATACCTTTCTGCCAATTTTTTTCTATAGGATCAGTATGTAAATTATGAGAAAAATTACTTAAATGAATAAAGTACATAACGATGTATACTTTTTTGTCAATTAGCACACATCCTTAGAATTAATTATATCGGTCAATATTTATATCATAAATAAAAGTGAAACTTAATAAACCAACAGAACCTAAGACGTTTTTGTAATACGCTTTAACTTTCTACGTTACAGCTTATCAATGTTGGATTTTAAATTAAAATAAAAAAACAGATGCATGCATAGTACAACGATAAAGTTAATTAGTATTTGAAGAAAGTTAACACATAATATTATTTTGGTTCGATTCTAGGATATTTTCCCACAAGAAAGAGGGCGATGGCCCAAAGTTTTGAGAACCTATGTCCTACAACATGTTAGCTAGTTCAGTACTTTATAAAGTGGAAACTATGTTACACGAAATGAAACCACAGACTTTGTATCTTTTGTAGAAATACCTACTGCAAATCATTTCCTACAGCGCCCTAATTCTTTAAAAAAATTACTTCAAAACCGTGAATATTAGTGGAAATCACTTCAATGTTGTTTATTGAAATTACGGTTTTTCACATAAAAATTATTACTAAACTAACATTAATATTCTATATGTTTTACGTCTATGCTTGAAGCATGCAGATGTTGAAGAAGTTGTATATAATTTGGCGATGTCTTAACCGGTATTCTACAGTTCATTTTTGTTTCAATTTGGATGAATCAACCATACCATTCCATATATACACACAAACTTAAATCATAGTATTTTCTTAATAGTGCACATAACAAAACTACGATTTAACGGTGTTAAGCGCGGTATTTTATTTCATTTTAACATTACATTGACACTTGACGTTTTTGTGTTTGTGATCACGGTTACTGAAAAGTCGATATAAATCGGAATAAAAACCAAATATTTAAAATACTGCCCTTAAACCGTTCAAACGTAAAATTGAACTATTCAATGCGATTGAATACCGTCGTGTTCTTTCAATTCTGTGTTTTTCAATCAAATTGATTCAATTTCGATGATCCGTCAAATATCAGCATTGGTTTACAAAATATTTTTCTGTTATCTCTTACTGTCGGAGAGGCAAAATTCTTAACAACATTTAGAAATTTACTCAGAAAACACTATTTGTCCATAAATAGCTATGTCTGATTAACACAATATAATCATGCTAATACATTTATTATAGTAACTTATGAATTTTGAAATATACTATTGTATACCTGTATATTTATGACTATGTATATATGTATGTATTTGTATATTTATTTGTTAAATTAGTTTAAGTATTTATGTAGCTATTGCCATTTTCCTACACCACCTACATTGCCTGCTTCAAATTTGTTTTTGATTTAGGTTGCCTGGAAGAGATCGCTTTGAGCGATAAGGCCGCTTATTGTATTACCTAGAAAATATTGTAAATATGATCTGTTTTTGTAATTGTATATTTTGATGTGCAATAGTGTTATCTCTCTCTCTATTTTCTTAAGTTTTCGCGACTTGTATAGCGCTTTTACCATTAAAACGTAGTTTTATTATATCAGCATTGGCTTGTAATATCCCGATTCTTCATATATAACTATAACACCTATCATACTGAGTACTATTTTATACCGAATGCAAAACGTGAAGTCTCCTACGAACACTGTTATTACTTGTATATTGGCAGTATGTAATTATAGTCAAGGTAGCGAAGACGGTCAGTTGTGGATCTCCATACACCGTCTCATTATTTCCGTGTTTGAATAATTAAGATGACAAAAAATCAGTGAGTGAAGCTAACACACCATTGAATTCTGTCTTCGAATTGCAGTTGGCGTTAAATTCCGTTTAAAAAAAATTAAAGAACGAGCGGTGTATGCACTTAGCCCATTGACGGACTTCGCCACCTTAACTATACATCTATATGGAACAATCAATATTTCAGCATTAAATTCCTCCACCAAAGACTTTCCTCAAATTTTTTATGACATCGAAACAGCTGAATCGCGAACGCATTTCTCGGAATTTGTTTATTACAATCATACAGTTTAACCGGTTCTGAATTCCCAATAAGATTTATGGCATAAAAGGATTTTTATTGCAGTGTACCCTTTTGGATACTAATATGCATGTAAACAAGATATTATTCTCGTGTTTTTCCTTATAAAAGAATGACTGCGTAACTAGATAAAGTTGATACTTAGTATGTAAGAGGATATTCCACTATTTAAATAGCAACACACTTTAAAATAGAATATCTAATGGGAGGGAATAATAAAAGCAGATGAAGTGAAAGGTGTATGTTAGGATCGTAGCAAGCGGAGTTGCAGTCTCTGCCTAAGTGCCTTCCCTATGGGCACCAAGAGTGATAATATGTATGTATTAAATAGAAATTCGGGACAATAAATTATGGATAGATAGATATTTTATTAATTTCACACAAAATCTTAAATAGTTGCATTTTATATCACTATATCTCGTATATATGTATAACGTATCTGTATATTTGTATATATAGTATAGTTATTTTTTTTTAATCGTACAATAATTTTGTATATCGCCATCTCCACTCCTAATCAGCAATATTCTTGCCACGGATTGTCTGGAAGAGATCGCTTTTCAGCGATATGTCCGCCCTTTGTACACAATTAGTACAAAATTAAATAATTAAATAATAATACTAGTTCGTAAATTTTCTATAATGATGTACGTTAAAATGTTATCTATCTAAAATCATCATTTTCAATTTGTAGCTTTATATCCCAAATGTATTTTTAACATCCTCTTGTCTACATATTCTCCACTTCACACAGTCCGGCATCACATATTGAGAAACCATTGCTATAGGCACATCATTATTATCTTTAACAATGTCCAGCCAGCATTCCCTGGACGAATCCCTGCAACACCGAAACTTGAAGATTTTAACTTCAATTTAAACAAATATATATATTTGAAAACACAATTGCGTAGTTGCCAGTCAAATCAATAGAAACTTTATTACCTAACAAAACGTTGCAATATCCTTGATTGTATACAAGCATCGCAAGTTATGACGTCAAAACTTTTATCAGTCAATAGCGTACTTATTGTTATTTAAAGAGTAATCAAATTATTGTTATCATATCTGAAAATTAAAGTGATTGCTGCTATTTATAACCCGCTCTTTTTATGAGAATTATTTTAGAATTACCTTGTTATAATTTTTTATTTTTCCTAATTTCAGGTCGCAGGCTACGTACGTATTCTATACGCCATTTACTTAGAAGGTGCTATCGTACTGCTAGCTTGCTTCATCTCGACTCTGAAGAGAAATTGTAACTCGGCTGTTAGTAATATGGCTGACAAATACAGACTGTTTACAAGTATCCATGTGAAATAATACCTACACAATAGAGGTTTAATAATATAGATTTACAACCGCTATGTATACCTATTAGTTTTAAATAAAACATCTAATTAAAATAGAAGTAGACTAGTAGAATGGTCTAAGAATGGGATTAATACAGGTAACCTCATTAAATGAAATAACATTTTTTTGTCATAATAATCAACAAGTGGATGGTGTATTCTATGTTCATATTATTACCCGGTCTCTTAAGTATCTTGAACTACTACTATAAAACCAAATATAAAAATAGTCATTTATTTTTTTTAAGGCGGGGGAAATGCTATTTACGCACAATACCGGGTCCTTTGCAAGGGATTAGACCATAGTTGATCATGGAGGCTTTATCCTTTAATAAGGGGCAATCCAAACAGTAATCAACCAGCTTGTGTGGAGACTCCGAGAAGTTGCACGGGCAACAACCACTACCTACTAAAACCACCCTCCTCCCATGTGTCCCGCGCTTTTTATGTAGAAAAGGCTGAGACTTAGAACGTAGTTACGCCCAGTCCGATCCAGCGCAAAAAGTGCCTGAATGTGCCCCGGGAATCAGAACACATCCACTTTGTCAGCGGGGATGATGAATCCTTTGCTCCCTTGATAGCTAAAGGCCCCCCGAAGCGGTATTATTCAGGGTGGGAAGTCATGCGCATACCTGCGTCTCCGGATGCCAGCCAACCGCCGGCATCCGCGTGGAGTTGCATTAGTACGCGCAATAATACTCCTCTCCCATAAAAATAGTCTTTTTTTTTTTTGAGGCGAGGGAAAATGCTTAACCGATTTACGCACAAACTGGGTCGTTGCTAGTCGAACGACACGCGTCGGTCGGGGGCGATAACTCTGCAGCAATAGTATGCTCTTGGCAGTGCTCCGTCCGCGATCGACGTCACAGAATAGTGTGGAAGACTCCGAGCGTTGCTGCACGAGCGAGCAACCCCAATACCCACTAAAAACCCCCTCCTCCCTGTCGACCCTGCGCTTTTGTTTGTGTTGGAAAGGCTGAGATTTAGAATATAGTTACGCCCAGCCGGTAAAAATAGTCATAACTTAAGTCCTGACAAGGAAGTAAACACAATTATCATAATTTTGTTTAACTTACCTTCTATAAGTTACGTCACATATTAAGGGGGGGGAGGAGATTGACGAAGTGTGACATTGGCTACGTTCCAAAAGAGACAGCGACCACGTTCACGACTACGATTTTTTCAGTTCCACTTTTCGCCGTCACAATCGTGAACTCAAGTGGAACAGTTATTCGACCCACCTCTTGACATGGGTCGTTGTGAGCGCTGCGTGAGCGAAAATTATGACGTCATTAGTGACGTTTTCGCCACGACCGTAACGACCGCGGTCGCCTTGTGAAACGGCAGTCGGAGCATTTTAGTCGAGATACTAAAGGAACGCGCCCATTGTGTCACAAAGGGTGAGAGAGTAATTCGATTTTGTGGCGTCACATTTTAAAGTCTTTAAAACATGTTGTTTTTTTTTAAATACATGAAACTTAAACTATTAACGAAAAACTGCAAAATATTTCAAACTTTATATGTGTGAGCAATTAAGCAGTGTTTAAATTAATAAAAATAATTACGTTAACTGCCGTTTTAATTTAATACTTGTTTTATGTAAAATTGCAAAATACGTGATGTCACACTAGGGAGGGGGAGTCTCACGAATGTGGCCAGCTGTGACAAGGACGGGGAGGGGTCAAAAAATTATGACGTTCATGTGACGTAATTTGTGAATGGCCTCTATGTGTATATATTTTTATAGGCCCAAACGGTAACTGATTTTATTTACGAAGTCATTCTTATATATTGAGTACCGCTTTCGCGTGTTGCCTCTATACCGTGTATTTAGATTATTCAAAAAATTTAATATCATGAATACTTGACCCTATCTAAATACAGAAACCGTGTAATATTTAAAAAGAATTAAAGTATATTAAAACCACAGAGGAATATATATAATAGGTAAATTAAAACAAATTTCTATAAATTGGTAATAGTTTATTAAACTACCATATCCTACAAACTAGTCAACAGCTATATACAGCTTTGATTATACCATTCGAAGAAGCCATACAACTTTGAGATAACTTCAAAATTTCAATCCCAAAACTTACAAGTTAACATTTGGTTTTGATAGACTATAGCTAGAATAATATTAATCAAACAATTGCAAAATTCGATCCCCAAGAGTGTTATTACAACTGTGCCAGAATAGTCAAACATTGACTTCATAATGACATTCAAATGAACAGGACCCTTTTTATCATTTCACAAAACGCCGCAGATCCTTGACTTAGCATGCCATAGCAAGTTATTACGACAACTCTAAGAAATCAAATAGCTTATTAAGTATGGTTTTGTTTTTTTTCAACCTCTTTCATCGTTCAAGAAAGAGAGATATTAAGTATTGTTTAAGCCATAGACGTGTGCGATCTTTAAACAGTAAAAGAATATTTTTTTCAACAAATCCATCATAACTTGAGTCTTATGGGAACCGGCTATATCTGTTTGTCTATATCTTATTAACCGTTAATTTGCTTTAAGCTGATATTAAACAATTTATTTCTGTCTTTCAATTAGGATGAAGCGATCCATATGAACATAAACATGAAAATCAATACCATGGACTACCGTTGTGTCCTTTCAATTCTGTGCCTTGATTCAATTTGTTTGATCCGTCTAATATTAGCATTTAAAATTTGACATAAGCTGTGAAGCTTGTGTGAACAAGTAATGTCAACTTACTAATAATGGTAAGGCAAGTGAATGAATAGTAATATATAGAAGCCGGCCATAATGAGTTTCATTTTATTTTGTGTATATATTACGTAGGTACCCAAAATTACGAAGAATCGATAACAACATATAACGAAGGTGAAAATAAAATAAAGATTAAATGCAACATTCAAAAACACTGAGATTGTCATTCCTTAAATTCTTCGTTAATGCTTATCAGAAAAGTATTTAATTTATTTTTATTCTAGCTATACTCTTGAACAATGCTATGTTTATTATTATCACAGAAGTAATAAACATTATTAAATGACATATATTTTTTAGCCTGCTGTTTAGTAAATACCATAATCAAAAGAAAATTTTACTAAAAGTGATGAATCATTAAATTTGTTTATACTGGAATATTTTTCACATTTGGCAACACAAGTTTTTGCTATAAAACCGACCAGCGTCTCTTGTCCGGCAATGTTTAATCACTGCTGCCCCTTTTTACTCAATTTATTAAATTAATTCAAAATAGATCTGCATAATTATGCAGATATCGCTATACCTTAGCGATTACAGTTCATTCATTACGGTCGTGGATTCGAATCCTTACAGAGGACAGGCTCCGTTAAAGCAGCAGTGTTTTTCGGACCTAACTTAATATAACAACTACCACGTGCTGTCGGTGAAGAAAACCATCGTCACAAAACGTTCATATCAACAATCGATGCGTAAAACCCGCCAAACCATGAGAAAATGACATACTTGTCGATTTTACATGAGAAACTTTGCCTTCAATTAATTATCTAACATGTATGTACAACTCCAATTTTAGCCCTTGTTCCGCGATTCTTTAAGCACGTCGTCTTCGGGTGTGCCTTCGATGGACTTCTTTTCCTTAAGGGCCTCTTTAACAGCGTCAACGAGGTTCTGGGGCTCCCCTATTGACACTTTTTTACCTGTAAGGATGTATAATGAATAAACATCTACTAGGTCCCCGTCATGCCAAAATTAAATAACTAACAAAATCCCGAGAAAAACGCGTGTTTGTATTTTGTTTTTATACAAATGGCGATAGATTTAGAACTGTACACAAATTTACTCTGGCTCTTTATTTAATTAGGTTATCAAATAAAGACTGTAATTATATTTATTATTTAATTAATTCTCCATATATATATTATTACACTCTCTGATTTCGGTTTATTGATTTATCGCATAAAATTCTGTAAAGTTTATTTCTATTAATATCCTAAAACGTTATATAGAACAAAAGGCAGGTAACAGTTTCAGCTTTAAGAAAATCCAATCAAATCGATTTCGCAAAAGATGTTTGGTTTTGCCATGACGGGGACGACTATTACTTTAAAGACTATCCGACCATGAAATATGACCTTTCGAATTGCCTCGAGAACTCCTTTGTTTGATGGCCGATATAGGTAATTAGGTCTCGTTTTAGCTTAGTATCTACTGAAGGTTATTTCGAAACTTGAATATTCATGAATAATTGACACGTGCTAGATACACAAAGAATATTTATATTTTACGGAACAAATTTATTTAAGAAAGCGACTATGAACTTTTGACCTTTCACATACAGGTATTTCAAATATGTCTCATAATTTAAGATGATACCGCAATTAATAATTAGAGATGTACATAATATAGAAGTCGTGGCAGTGTAATGGCTAGCGAACGCAAACCAGACTCGAAGGGGCGCGGGTTCGAATCCTGGCAGGAACGCCTGCACCATTTAGGCAGTTTTCTGACCCAATGTGCATGTTATTACAATTATCACGTGCTAACAACGGTGAAGGAAAACATCGTGATGAAACCTGCACATCGAGATAACAGATGTGTTAAACCTGCCAAGCCGCCTTGGACAAACGTAGCGGATAGACTGTCCGTTCCCCTACAGTGGGAGGCTCGAGCCCAGCAGTGGGATATTTTTAGGCTGTTATTATTTATTTTTTTATTATAACATATAGAGCTCAAAGTACATACATATTTACTACGTACACTATATATACTACGTATTATTTAATTCTAGCGTTTTCCGAACGCTAAATAAATTTATATTAATATATAACAATAAATAATAAAATGTATCTGTCTGATGGTGAGCATCGCTTAAAAATCCGTTGCGAGATTTAGGAATAGTCAGCAGATGTACAGACAAGACAAACGCGGAAAGCGACTTCTTTTTGCCTAAAACTACTCTCTTGTTAAGTTCAATAGACAATAATACAATAACAAAGAAACTAAGTCTATATAGTCTAGACAACTGCCCAACAAAACATAGAGGCGAAACCAATCTGATTTGAAGTAATACAATGACTGACACTTTGCTTAGGACAACGAAGGTATTTGTTAATGTAGTGAAAAAACGCAAATTCAGCGCAATCTACTTTTCTAGTCCGTCTATTTCGTGGAAACGACATCCTTTATCGGGATAAAATGTATACTAAGTTACGCCCCGAGATATAAGCTAGCTCTATGTCGAGTTTCATTTAAATCTGTTCAGTAGTTTCACGTGACGCTCTAACAGACAGACAAAAATTCTATAATTTGTCTGCTGGTCCGAATTAGCCCCCCTGGTTTTTTTCACATTTTTAAACGCATTATACAAACTCGAACCATTTACAGATTTATTATAGTATAGATTATTATTAACTCTTACTAATTATAAATACATTTACACTCCAATAATACTATTTTATACAAATTAAAACAAACTTTAATACTCAATTCACATTCTTTATACAGTACCAATGGTTCGAGGACTTATTTTAAAACTACTGATTATAACTGAATAAACTCACAATCATCTGTTAATCATTTGTTATATGGAGTCTCCTATAAAAACGAAAATAATTTTAGAATGTTTTGTTATAATATTTAAACTTAAGTTAGACAGTAGACACAATACAGATTCTACCATTTCAAAGGTTGTCAACCAATTACTGGAAACCAGCTGTGCCTTCGATGTCTTTAGCGTGGGCCGCTAAACCGTATATAATATAATAAATAAAGATGATATCGATATGATACCTTCATTTTATACTTAATTTTTTTGCATATTTAAAGAGAAAATGTCTGTTCTAATTACTAAAACTTTCATTGAAATTCGTTGATCCATTTAGGAGTCTATGTAAGACGAAACATTTATGTTTTAATCACAGAGACATTTAAATTTTATTTATGGGTATGTTTAAATTCTATTTAATTTCTTGTTCAAATAAATGTAAAAATTTATGAAACGTATAAATAAACATTGCCTTTGAATAAAGTAAAATTATAGTATTGGAAGAGGAAGGTATTCAGACTGTATAGACTCGCATTGATTCTAGTTAAGGATGTATTTATATGCATAATCATAGATTTCGGAGTCGTATCTAAGGGGAAGTATCCAATATTCCGGGATACGATATATGTTCGGTCCTGTTATCAAAACTACTTATACGCTAAA
This sequence comes from Dendrolimus kikuchii, assembly GCA_019925095.2. Classification (NCBI taxonomy): domain Eukaryota; kingdom Metazoa; phylum Arthropoda; class Insecta; order Lepidoptera; family Lasiocampidae; genus Dendrolimus; species Dendrolimus kikuchii. The sequence continues at coordinate 11,967,426 of CM034407.1, forward strand.
TTTTATGATAATCAGTTCATTCCCAAAGCAGTGAATATGGAACAAAGAAACGTTCAAATAAAGTCTATTTAATGCATCACTTGCTTGGATGGACAGGATATTATCTCGAAAAATATTATTTTTAACTAAAAAATAAGAGCTCTTAAAAAAAATTATACATCTAATTAAAGTGGTGGTATAATTTTCTCACAAAGTATTTTTATGAAATACGTATATAGATGAAGTTATCCAAATAATTATAGATAGCCAATAATTTCAATTCGCCTTACAGAAAATTTGCTTACCCTTTTCATCTAAAACAACGACATATTATTAAACTGTTTATACTAGAAATTGTACTTTTGTAATTATTCATCAATATACAATTTATTTTTGTAAATGCTGTTATAATATGATGGTGTTGGGGATTCCAAAATAAAATTCAAATAAAACAACAAGTCTGGTAACTAAATTTCATATATTCAAATAAATATTAACAACAATTTCAATACATTTAATGCATAACCATCATACTATAATACATTTACAGCCACAAATCTATCGATAGTCTTTCGAAGCATATTCTTTTATTACATTCTTTTTACATCTAGTTTTACATGAAAAGATATGATATTTTTATGAATAGTGTTGTTGTCTTTTCTAGTGCACATTTCCTATTTCATCTTTCGGTATATCGTCATTTATTCAAAACGGATAGGATTTTTTTTTTATAAATCTGAAGTCCTTTGTATATGTCCAAGGTGAGCAAACTTGGTTTGTTATATAGAACAGACAACTCTGGAATTGATTTCATTAGACCCAGACTGGAGCAGGAAGGTGGGAGAGGTCTCAATTAACGAGGCTCGAGTAAACCAGTCGATTGAAGCACTAAAGATGGTATCTCCTTTGTAGAAGAAGCGGAAAACTTGGCGGACAATTTTGAAAAACAAGAAAATTATGGGGAATATCGTTACGGGATAGTAAATTGGTTTCTTGGGGTGGAAACCCCTATAATTCGAGGTGCAGATAGCGATTATTGGACGAGTGTATCAAATTCCAATATCATCCGAATGATGTTACATTAAGGACAAAGTTATGAAATTGTATTATCATCGGTCCTTATTACAATGTGCACATGTTCAAATGAATCAGACGTCTAAAATTCAGTGAAAATAACGATGAATAATTCGTTACTTATCTATGTGAAGCTAATGAAAGCAGTATATATACTATCAGTCTGTTTACAGTTGAAATAAGCAGAGATAATGAAAATACATTTACTACGATGTAGGTATACACTTTCGCTTCATCTACGTTAATTAATTTCATTTGGTCTTATTTATATTGAGTTAGAAAAGTTTGTAGTATTCTTTAAGAGCCATAAAGAATACTATAAGTAAACTCAAAATGAAAAGGACCGTAGCTCTTTAGACAGGTCTGCTTTATAAATGATAATGAATTGATTAGATATATTATTTGTATCCAGAATTTTTCTACTATTTTTACCTCAAAAATTGAAGTCGATCCTCACATTACAACTAGGAGTAACACACATATCTGTTACTCGTCGATATATATAACATATTAAGTGACGCTTTTAACCTTCCCTATTTATAACCTTATATGATTCCGTTCCTTTCACACTTCATACAATTCAGGATGCTGCTCTTTCTCTCTCTTGATCCTATTCTGATAGCCCAGAGGCAAGTCCATATCCCTAGATTCTCTCTCATCCAGTCTATCAATATATTTATTGAACCCTGTCCTATCATACGGATCCGATAGCATTGCAAGTGTACATACAATAACTGCACTAAAGAAACCAATAACAAATAGAGCTTTATTATTAGAATATGCATCGTAAAGACTTTCTAGAAACGTCCAAGCTTTAGTTTTATCTCGGTCGGTGTCCTCACTATCGCGATTTGTATGATGTATCGTTTGTGTGCTATCTGTTTCTTTACTACCTTTATTATTTGGTTTTTCTGTAAAGCAAATTTTCGTGTTTGAATTTTTTTACTTGCCAATATATTTTTAATAATATAAAACTCTACAACTTTGCTCACAAACAAGCTATACATTTTGAATTTCTTTACTAACTAATATAAAAAGCTAGCTATCAAAAAATGAAACCAGTTATTAATAGCTTTACTCATTGAAGCCTGATTTATGTACATTTGCATTAGTAAAGAAGATAGTTAGTTAACTTGCGACACCGACTAGTAAGCCCTTATCATCATTTGAACAAACATTTTCTAGTAAAATAGTAAGTAATCGATTAAGTACATAGATATCTGTCCAAACAAAATAATAAGGACTTATTCGCAAATTTTATCAAGCTCTTAAAAGTTTATAAAAAGAAATATTTTAGATATTTACCACCTAAAAAATTATAATCATTAATATTAACTATACTGTCGCCCAATATGTTAAAAATCTGTTTATTTTACTACAAACTAGAATAGTACTAACGTTGTCTAAAAATGACATTTTAACATCTTATAATCTTTCCTTTTTTCACACGATTTAAATATTTGCGTTATACACGTGAACATGTTTTTTGGCCAAATGTAATGCTGCTTTGACATATGGATGGAGAGGTAAGCAGTACCATCTCATATGGAGAGGAAAGTTGCAACTGTCCAACAGAAAATAGAGATTCAAAAAATTTCCACAATAGCGCTCGCATACGAAAAAGTATGATATGAACTAAAAATTGTTGAATACCATAGAATTAATAAAACGCCTCAACTATTTACGTAGTCTAAAATAATTTAGTTAATATAATGCTGTGAGAAAACGCGTAGAGCGATTTAATTATTATGAATTTTGATAATAAAAAACAAAACAAATTTCTCAGTCCTTGTTTATTTTTCTATCTTACTCTTAATTACTTTTGGTGCTTCCTTTAAAATTTATCGTATGCTACCACAGCGCCATTCTTATTCTCCGCGTTTTGACTGACACTTTCAAAACAGAGATGGTGGTACTCCATAGAACTATGGAACCCTCCATACTTTTACACGAAACCCATGATATTTCAGTGAGTTAACCTAAATTGCCTGACCGGCTCGTTCTTTGATATAGTTATTGTTGTTGTTAAATAGTTGCCAATTTTTTATTTTTTCTTACCATCTCTATCGTAGGAGACGCCGTGTATTTGTCCTGGAGTATCCTCTTCCAGTTCAGCATAAGCATACATGAGGGCTTTCTGTTTCTCAGTTAGCATTTTTGGAACCTATTATGACAAAATATTTTTTTCATAAATATCTATATATCGGAGGAAGCTATGCACAGTATTATTTCCTTACATTTTAATTACTTTTAACATTCTTAATTTGATTTGTTAAATCCTTCTATAATTTAAAAATCATCCTACCCTAATAAAAGTTATGAATATTGTAATTTAACAAGCGACCAATCAGAGCAGAGCACGTGCCTCGAGTGGTGTCGGGGCGCCATCTGTACTTATGATAGACGGGCGAGTTATTGCGTGACATTGGAGCGATAATAACGGATCGAGTTGGATCGTTGAGAATTTAAAACGAAGAGTTTAAGTAAAATGGATCCCCTGAATCCGCTGCTCGATCTTAAACTGTGACAAAATATCCTTTAAATCTAAATTAAAAGTATATAAAGGTTTGACTATTGTGTTTTGTGCTCGCATTTTACCTGATGATGCCCACTAAACTGGAAACCACTAAAGACGATGTCACTGAGAATGTTGCTTCTACGACATATATTATAAATTGTTTCTATTCTCCTGTCTGGATGTGTGCGTGATACATCTATACTCTAATTTTTAATTATTTAGACTAAAATGACAGCAACGATCAACCTTTCTTTATTATTTCATAAATAAGTTGTGCGAGTTGAATCAATGACTCACCACTGTGAGTTGAATCCTACAGAATGTCTATGGAAATTTTGTAGGCTTTAACTCACAATGGTGAGTTGCTCAAAGCTTGTAACGTAAATAAAGGACGATCTCAGCTGCCATTTTAGTCCAGGTAATTAAAGGGTAATGTTAGTTAGTGACTGTGTTATACAGATGTAGCTAAGGGTTTAATAAGTTATTTGAGATGCGACATTATTAATGACTTTAAACATTGACATAACAGACTACTGTCTGTTATGTCAATCCTAATCATTAACAGCGTTATTTTTTAATACTAAAGTCCTCTTTGGACACTTGGTCAACATTAAGCCAGGAGTAGCAGCGGCATAATTTATAGTTTGTAATCACTTTTAACTTTTTAAATCGAAATTTAAAAACCTCCTTTTTTGACGTCGGCTAAAACAATTACAAATCTGAATGACGTACCTGTATTTTAATGTGCACATAATGATCTCCATAACCATGTTGGCTGACTCTTTTCATACCTTTCCGAGACAACCTTATTGTGCTGTGGGAGGAAGTGCCTGGAAGTATCTGTAAAGAAAACACAATTAGATTTATTTCTTCACATAAATAATTAGTACTTAGTTTGCTGGATGTCACTAGTAACAAACAAAACGTGTTTAAAACAATGTTTTAGAGTAGGGTCTCCAAACTAGGGTCCGCAATATACAGTTTATTGCTGTTATTGATGCTTTGATGTTCGTTAAAAAAAAATCACTATAATTAATAAATAACTCGGTTTTATTTATTTGCTAGGTAAAGCTTAATGTAAATGTAATTTAAGTATAATAATTAACAAATACTTCAAATGAATCACACTAACATTGCAAATCTTCTAAAAATACTAAATAGTTTTAAGTAATTTTGCTTTACCACTTATAAGTTTGTAGTAATGGTGGGAAAATTCAAAAGGTTTTGGTCCTTGGAAGTTACTGGAATAAACAGTATGGGACTAAGTCTGAAAAGTTTGGAGACACCTGGTTTAGAGTTTAGTATTCTTCTTTGTAGACAATACTTCTTTTATTAAAACTAGCAGTCCGTCCCGGCTTCACACAGGTGGTTTATAAATATATTTTTTACACCTTGGGTTACATTACTAAAGTTTTAGTAAGGATCCGTAATTTTTTCTACTAATAAATATAGCCTACGTCACTCAGGTATAAATGTATAATTCTAATGGTTAAAGAATTTTTAAAATTGGTCCAGTAATTTTTGAATTTATTAGTTACAAGCATACAAATCTTTCTTCTTATACTATTAGTATAGATATAGATGATGAAGTACTCCGTTTCTTTATGTAATCGCATCGGGTCACTTAGTGTTGCAGATGTCCATGGGCGACGGTAGCCACTTGCCATCAAGTGGACCCATTTGCCAGTCTGCCTACAAGCAAAAAAAAGTGTAAAAGAGAAACAATAGACTTAAAGTAGAACAAACCTGTAAAGTGTGATCCTCATACAAGCCTTGTATACGAACTGTACCACCCAATAACGCCTGAGAAACAGAAATCTGAAAAGAAACAACAGATCACTTATTAATTTTTTTTTTTATAGAATTTCTTGTTCCTTCAAACAAACATTCTCGTCGTCGTCAGCCATTTGCAGTCCACTGCTGGACGTAGGTCTGCCCAAGTCGAAGCCACATTGTACACACACACAAAAAACATTGTAAAACTTCTACATATCTTCTTCTCAAAGGAAACCCACACATTCATCGACATGTTACAGTGGTTCTATCTCCATCCACGCAGTTAGACTATGGAACGCCTTGTCACATATGGAGAGCAGCTTAAAAAAAATCAAGGGGCCACTATCTGTCTTAACCCCTTCTTTCAGGGGCCAAATTTAATATTATTTTTGTCCACAATCTGCCAGCTGCCATCAATATTGCCGCGCCAAAACCAATAGAATTTTACAGTCTTTTTTATTCTAATACAAATTCTATGTATTTAGAGAGAGAAAGCATCAGTTCAACGTTCATTTCAATTATCTGTATTTGGCCACAAATGTGTGTTACTTCCCAATGAGGCGTGTGTGACAGTTCGGCAACAAATTTGTGGTGGTTCCGTCTTAGAGGGTTAAATTATCCTTATCTATTTATATTTTACAAAACGCCTAATTTTATTTTCCGGTTATGGGGTAGGCAGAGACTATAGATCTCCACTTGCGACAATCCTGACAAACAACTTTCGCTTCATCTACTTTCATTAACATTATGACAGATATGATTTCTATTAATTTTAGTAAAATACTGCAAATAGAATTTTTTACTTTTTTCATGCAACCAATGTTCAGCATTTAAACCAAGATTTGGCTGAATGCCAAAGATCGGCTCAAGCTTTTTTTTTTACTGCAGCATAGCAGACAGGCTGACAGCCCAATTGTGATGGAAAGTGATTACCGTCGCCTATAAACATTTGCAACACTAGATGTTACCAATATGCTTCCATACTCGTAGATGGAACTGAAACCTAGCCACTAATGCCAGGACACAACTCAAGGTTGTTATAAGTGTCGCATACTGTCGAACAAGGGTGGTAGCCATCCAAATGGACAAATACCCTACCACCTGGCTGTGGGTTTCTTTGTCGCCTCTTACGACAGGCCGCCCGGCCGAAGGAATTAGTATTCTTTCTCCATTCCTGCAAGGATAACGCCGTTTTGCGAATTTCGGCCCATCCCTGATAAAAAGTAGAAAATTTTTAACATATCACATACATTCATAAAATAATCCTTATATGGATATTTCTGTGTGGTTTATTTTTGTTAAAAATATTGAGTTCATAGGACAAATATGAGACAAACCCAAGTCAATGCCGAATGTCATGTTATTGATAACGAACATATTAATAAAATGTTGTCACTTACATTACAATCGGTGTGCACATCTGGCCCGTCCCTTTTGAAGTAACTGGAGCTTTCAACTTTGAAGGTGACAAATACCTCATTATTGCCGACGGCCATTCTCACAGTTTGCCCATCTTCTACACCAGCGGGTACTGGCACTGTTATTTTCTTACGTTGAACCTGAAAATTACAAGTTCAATTTTTCCTATTTACTTTCAAGAACTGTTTGGTGTACATACATTATTATTCAATGGGCACATGATATCATTTGTATTGGGATATGCTTGTAGAGGCAGGTTTTGACTGGCTACTCACTCAAAATAAGATTGAACCTACAACTATAGTATTAAGAATTTTTGAAGGATATCAAGATGGTGTAGTGGGTACATCACCTGTATAACATTCTCCAATGTTAAATACTACCACACCCATTGCATAAAGCTATGAAATCTTCATGATAAATTACACTTCACCAAAAATAGTATGTATACCACCGAACAACAAATTGTTAGAACATTTTTTTTTTGGAAATATAAGTCAGCTGTGCAATGTCAAAACGTAGCAAGTGCTTCCCAAGAAATTTTAAAACAAAGTACAAAAAGATGTCATGAACTTCAACTAAATGCTATTTCAAAACTATTTATTAAGCTTATTAGGAGCAATACTATATTTTGATATAGATAGTGCTTACATGTTTTGGCAAAAACAATACATCAGCACATGCTAGCAAAACAATGCAGAAACATCAAAACACAATATCACTTGCTGGGTTTTGAAATTGCACACATGAGGTGATAATAAAATTTACCGATTGCCCTTTGCCTTCACATTCAACACATGGAAATTTAATTAACATCCTAGTGCCATGGCAGTGCCTGCAAGTGGAACGCATCACAAATGGACCTGGAATACATAAAACAACTGAATTTAAATATCTATTTACATCTTTTTGTTACAATTTTTTTAGTATTGGAGATCATTTTTTTTGACCAATAAAAAGAAGCTACCTAATTAAGACTTTCAACTTAACATCAATTTAAGAGTAAAAAATATGTTTTACTACCAAGATGTAGATTGAAAGTTTTGAGATTTTCTATAGAAACAAACACACTTAGTGCCGACTGCGACTGAAGAGTATGTTATAAGTTCTATTTTTATAGTGTTCTTCTTCCAAAAGAGAAGAAGAGGAGAAAGGAGGAGGTTCATAGATAGACAAAAGACTTTTCTACTTTCTTTTTCCAGGTTTAGACAAAGTACTAAAAATATTTATATTAAAGAAAATAAGTTTAATTTACCTCTTGAGAATGTCTCCATGCCAGTGCCATTGCAGTACGTACACTTGATGGGCTTAGTGCCCAACTCGGCTCTTGATCCCTGGCACTTGGGGCAGATGTCCACAATATTAATGTTAATGTCCTTATTTACACCTCGAGCTGCTTCTGTGAATTTCAAGTTCACTATTACCTAGAATAGTAAAAAAATACATATTAGTAAAACAATGTATAAATCACTTGAGATGATCTGCTCTGGATAGAATGAACTGTAAAATGTATCCTCTCAACATTTTGAACTATGAGGTAAAAAAATTTGAAAACAATCCAAAATCTCAGGCTTATAACATAACGCTTTTGTAACATTTGCCTGTTTGCTGATCTCGTGCAATAAAAAAAAACGAAAATATGTTGTAATGTCTTCCCATGAAATGCCTAGGAGTTCCAAAGCCAAATGATAGAAATAGTAGGCATATCGAGCCATTACCGATTTATCATAAGCAACATTTGTACCTAAATTTATTTTTTATTGCAAAAGGTAATTTAATCTATTATTTTGTTTTAAGAATTACAATTTTAGTTAGATGAACAAGCTACTAAATCAAATATTTAATATAATAAAACAAAATAATATTAAATTAGCATATTACAACAAAAATATTAAAATACAAGTCACATGATAAAGTGCCAATAAAGGCTTAAGATCACAAATAAAGCACCCTTCAGTCTTCAAGGACTGACAAGCACATAGCCATGTTTTTATTTAAAGACTTCGACTTGACTTAAAATTCAACATAAATCACAAAAGTCCAGTTGAAGGTTATCCTGTACATTCCTCTAACAAAGGCTAAAAATTTACTTAAAATAGGATTCTAAATAAAAAGTACTATAAACTATTCATAGTAATATATAAAGACGAAGGTGTTTCCGTTTGCATCTTTTTATGCTCATTTTACACAAAATTTAGAAATGGAGGATCTTCATGTAACTCTGAATATAATTATGTAATTTTGATAACAGAGAATCCGAGAGAAGAAAATAAGATAGTTTGTTAGATAAGCATTACAATATCACATAATTGACTGCATAATGCTGTCAAGAAAATTAATAATTAACAAGGTTCCTATGGGATGCTTTAAGTCAGCAAAAGGATGCGGTATAGATATACAGCACATTTATTATTTGAGATATAAAATTAACTTTGGGTGGTTATAAAAAAAAATAACCACAAAGGCCTTAGCCTTCTAACCTATATTAAAAAAGTTCAAATCTGTTCATAATGTATAAATGTGACGTATAACTATACCCCACTCCAGCATAAACATGTAGAATACCCTAGTAAGGTTACATATACAAAAGTAATAGGCTTTAAATTTGAATAAAGATTTTTGGATTGTCATGAAGACCTCTAATTGATTCATTATTTCTAACACTTACTTCTTTAGCTGCCCCAAAACCAAACTGACTTTCGGCAAAATCACTAAAGCTTTCACTCTTGAAACCAGCATCACCAAATATCTTTCTGAAAAGTTCTTCAGGGTCTATAGTTGATTTGTATTGCCATTGGTGTGTAAAACCATCTGTTCCACCAGGTGCTCCGCCCATACCCATCTGTTCTGAGGTTGTTCCATAAGTATCATACTGTTTACGTTTGTTTTCATCTGATAGTATCTAAGGGTAGTAAATCTGAGTATGAGTAATGGTACCTTATGGCTAATGCATCGAAGTCTCATTCAAAATAATGTGGATTTAAATCCTAGCAGGGAAGCATCCACAAGCCAAACAGTTTTATGACCTATAGTGCATTTGGTTATAATTATCATATACTAACAATGATACCTATATATCAAGCTAATGAATGTTCCATGACAATAAGTATTGTAAGTATTGATCGGTTTTCCTAAAAATAGAATGGCTCAAGCCCAGCAGTGGAATATTAAAGTTATTTACTACATCCTCCACCACATCACTATTTAACATTAAGAGAGTTAATAAAAACCTATAATAAAAAAGCAGAAATTTAAATGCAAAAACAACATAATGGACAAGTTAAAATCTGCCTCCTTGTAGTATTCTTCATTGCTTATCACTCCCCATTAATTTAAAAAGCAGATTTATTTGATAATACAAATAACTATGCATTTCTATATATTATAAGCTGATGCTGAGTAGCAGTACCTCATAAGCTTCAGAAACTTCTTGAAACTTTTTGGAAGCTTCTGGATCCGACTTATTCGCATCAGGATGGTATTTTTTAGCGAGCTGATAGTATGCTTTTTTAATATCTTTGGCGGAGGCATTCTTAGAAACACCAAGGACCTTATAATAATCTGCTTGGGCATTTAAATTGCATGTTGTATGAAGGAACCGGCCTCTTGTCAAATTATCTGAACGAGTACCTGAAATATGAATTTGAGGTTATATTCAGCCAAAGGTCAACACAGTTGGTGAAAAAATGTAAAGAGCATGTATTTAATTTCTAAGTTTTATAGTTTTGCAAAAATATTTTGGATGTCATTTCGATTATATTAAACCAGTGATGTAATAAAAGCATGTATTCTTACAATTTTTAAAGATTGATAAAGTCGCATTTAAAACTGGAGCACCAAGAAAACGGTCACATTTTTTACAGGTGTGCAATAAACGAAATGGACTTTTTGAAACATTATTTGCGAAAATAGAACTAAAAGTTTTCGGATTTAAAAATCCCAGAACACTTCGAGTAGGAGCCATTTTAAATAACCACAGACTATTGTAGATACTATTAACTATTAAAAATGTATGGCCTGGTAACAAGAACGTTTGGGGTTTAGAAATAAAGGTGTCAGCCGCAGCTGATGGATGCGGCTACGCAAAGTACACACCCAGCTTAGGACGCATAGGATGAGGCTTTTGTGTTGCCAGTTCTATTCAGGTAAAACGTACTATCAACTCACAAGAAGCGTTACATTGACACGAATTTGGAAAAAGTCGTAAGAATAAAGTAATAAGAATAAATAAATTACTTAATTATAAATGCTTGTCTTGCAGAAAATATTGCTATAATAATTTTGGGTAAATCTGTTTAAAAATCCCTGTGCATGATTTCGGTGTCTACAATGTTAAATGGCGAATTAAAGTGATAATGGTCCATACACGATCTTCCATAGCAGGCCTGCTGAGGGCGAGGCATGCAGGTTTCAAAAGGCATCCTGCTCTGTGTTGCAGGACGCAAGGCAAGCTGCAACAATATTCACAATCCCCAATTACTCCGCGGACTGCCAGGCAGACTGCAATGTAGATCCGTGAATGCGCCCCTTTAAGCTGCCCACATATTACGTGACACGTCCGTTGGATGAGTCCGTCGAACGCGTCCGAACTTTATTCACACCAACTTATAATGTGTACATTTCAATATACTTTCCTTATCCAAATACTTTGTAAGTTACGCCTCTTAGCCGCGTCTATGAGTCGCGACTTATAATATGTACATACCTTTATAATTAACTGACATGACTACGAGAAGATAGATTTTTTATGTATTAAATAGGTTTGCGTTTGACCACGATCACGCCCAATGCCGGACGATGAAACAGTCGAATATGGAGCACGCTTACATATATAGTACCCATTTACACGAGACTTGAAAATACCCGGATTGTACTTTTCGGGAAATACGGATTCTGGTAGTGCATTCCACAACTCTGCTGTACGTAAAAGGTACGTGGAAATGAAACGCTTAGTACGCCATTTCAACTGTGAAACCGTGGCGTAGACTAGAGTGCTTGTGGCCCGAAGATGGAATGGTGTAGGAGGGATCAGATCGATCAGTTCAACCGCACACTCTCCGAAATGAATCTTATAAAAAACCGATAGACTAGCTGGTCGCTACCAATTAACCTCTTGGCTCTTCTTTCAATTGACTCTAGCGCTTCAAGCTGATATTTAGCTGAGCCGTCCCACAGGTGAGAACATAACTCCATGCAAGATCTTACTCGAGCACAGTAAAGGTTACGCAGTTACTGTGCAATGAAGCACTGTATCACCTTAGAAAGTATATTCGGCTGTTTAGCAGCCAGGTGAGCTACACTTTTACTATAGGAGTCGAAATTGAGAGTGGATGTTAAAGAAATGCCAAGAAGTCGAAGTTGGTCGGTTATCGGAATGGGTACACCTCGAAAAGTGGGACATAATTCAAACTGACTTTTTTTCACCGTAAACAGACATTCCTGGAGTTTAGCTGTGTTGAATTTGAATAAATTAGCATCGCCCCAATCGGATACTGCTTTCAAGGTTAAATTCAATATTTCAACCATGTCTGTCCGCTAGAAGTGGATTTCAACTCCGCCTGACCGTGCATGAGACACATACCTCTCTATAACTGTGCTGGCATCTGCATACCCAAAGATACCGGACTTAAGGAGCATATCATTTATATGCCGCATAAAAAGCGTTGCAGAGAGCACAGACCCCTGAGGGACACCGGCGTTAATCATCAAGCAATCAGAAGATCAACTGTCAACGACCACTTGAGTTTCCTTTCCCTCAGGAAGTCATATATCCAAGCAGGCAAACCAGCAGGCATATATATATATATATATATATATATATATATATATATATATATATATATATATACATACAGAATATTGGCAGAAGGCAAAAAAATAGTTCATCATTATGCCAAGGCTTGATTTAGTTATTTGATCATCATCCATGATTCAGATCATCCAGATTTCTATGCATACTCAAGGTGTGTGCATTATAAGTCGAGACTGACGGACGCGGCTGAGGGGCGTGGCTTATTACGTATCTGGATAAGGAAACTCCATTGAAGTGTGTACATCATAAGTCGTATGTCGCGGACGTGTCTTTGAGCGATCGTATATCCTCAAGCAATCTGGAGAGTGTGTTATGGTTCTAGTGGGCACATTGTTCGGTCACGTCCGACGGACACGTCACTTAATGTGCAGGCATCTTTACACGTCGTTCTTTTTATCCAACACAAATCTTTTTATATGGCAATCAAAGTACATATTTGAAAGAAAGACAAATTCATAATATGGTAACATTGTTTTCCTGAGCAACGGTAGGCAAGTTGATTTATAAACAAAAAAGGAGTTTACAAAATGCTCGTTGTTCTATTGAATTTTGTGTTAAATGAAAGAGTATCTGCAAAGAAATTGTAGTGCGCAATACTATATATTATTTATAACGTAAAAGAAGTTTCTAACAATGGCTTCAATGAGTGTTCGGGATCAAAAACTTGAACAGCAAGTAAGTTATTAGTAAATGTGTATTTCTGCTTTAATTTAGATATTAAATAATGCTATAAGAAATTTAAACGCTTAATGGGCTTTCTGTTAATATTTTAATATAGTGAACTAATTGTTTTAGCGTCAAATTATGGAACAGAAAATGAAGCAAAAGCGGCAAAACTCTGGGCTAGTCCAGGCAAACGATTTAAGAGTAACTTCTGCTAAACGTCCCATATCTGGTAGCAGATCTCGAGAACTACATGGTATATTATTATGATGATGCTTGCCATATTTTTTGCATTCTTCTAAATGTTGTAGTTCAGCCATGCATGGTTTTTTCAAATATTTCGTTATGCGCATTTTGTTTTTATTTCATAACAGGCTATGATGGTCCGATGCAATTCCTTATGTCGCCAGTGAATCCGGACCAAGTAATACCCCTTCAAACTAACAGAATATCAACTTATGATGGTAAGTGGATGTGCTGTGCTTACTATTTATAATGGTGTTTAGTTTTGAGCTGTTCAATACTTCTATTTTATCAATTGTCTCATAGCAGATTTGACTTGAAGTAATCTTAATATTTTAACAATCTAAACATGACATATTTTTGTCTATAATAGGAAAACTTGGTTAGGTTTAGGTATTCTATATGTAGTAGTATCACAGGTAGAATGCATTTGTTTAAGTTGAATTATATAAAAAGCCTTTACCAAATATAATGATAAAAAAATAGACAAGGAAGAAAATTTATCTATATATATATATATATAATATATTTATTATATTTAAGAAAATTTCTTCATTCTTATGTACAGTCACAAAATGAAAATGTTCCTCATCTTATAGTCCACTGTGGTTTGCCTGAGTATAAGAAACAAAACTGCTAACATTTTAATAAATGTTATGTTTATGAAATATATAAATGTGAAAAATGAAAATTGCAATGTTGACAATGACAGATGCTGCGATTAACAATAAGTAACAGAGATGATATAATCACTATGCTTAACATAAATATTAAAGCCAGTAAAAAGGTTTTACATGTCTAAACTATCTTCTTAGACAAGATATAAAATCAAACAACTTTGACCTAAGTAATTTTAAACTTTATTGTTAAATGGTTAAACATAATTTTCCATGTAACAGTCTGTTCTATGACTTAGTTTGAAAAGGTAACATCTGCTCGCAGAACATTAAGTAAATCAAATTGAAAATTGGAGAACATTTTCATATCATGACTGTACATTAAAAAGATTTTAAATTAATTTTAATAGGAAATGTGCTTTTAACAAAAATCAATTCTTACAATTTACACTTTTCATTGTATATTGGAGGTCAAAAGTTCAGCTCTTTATTAAACAATAACCCTTAACATTGCTTATTCGCAACCCTATGTAATATTCATACTTCATTGTTAATTTGAATGTTAAAATAAGTCATTGTATTTACACATTTTCATTGAACCTTTTGAACTGAATAGTCTTATTTTGGATAACCCAAATTAAATATCTGTTATTCAGACTGGATATTGTTAAGCATTGGCTAGATTTGTAATGTCATGCTAAAGATCAGCAATATTATTAAAATATACTTCCTTAAGTAGTTGGGTTAAAGTGAAACAGGTTACTATTAGGTTCGAATCTGTCTGTTTCATATCTACAGATATGAGACAGATTTAAAAATGTCTAAATTTATTCTTCGTCACATTATTGTTGTGATAATGGCTTTAACATTGTTGCCATGACCTTAAAAGACTTGTTCAGAAATAGGTATGACATGCAAGTTCATTTGAATAAATACTTTACAATTAGGGTGCGCTAAGATCAGATCAAAACATAACATACATATGTATGTGCTAACATATTTCTTCTGGATATTCTTAAAAATTATGATTTTACTCTAACTAATTAATAAAACAGTAGATACATATATATATAGGCATGATATTTTTCCTTATGGATTGAGCATGCTTAATTATAGGCCCTCTAAAAGTGTAACAAATTTCCATCAGCTAATTTCATTAATTTTCCGCATGTCATACTTTATGGCCACTCTTAGTAACAGATGGCTGGCAATAGTTAGTTTTGCCTATAAAATTAGGTAGTACACCACCTCCTGCAACTATTCCTTAATGTCCATAAAATGTAATGCTGGTTATATGTTGACTATAATTCTGAATTAACAAAACCTAAGAAGTTTTTAACTAACATGATTTGTCTAATTACTTGATAGCCAACTGGGCAGCATTATTAACATAATATTAGTGATTTTTTTGTTGGTACTTGTATCTGCTATCAGAAACTTTTCCATAAGCAAATTATATTATTGTATAAAGTCAGACAGAAAACAACATCCAGAAATTTTCTTTCATTTATTGGAGCCGTATTTTGTGTCCAGATCTAGAATGTGCACTTGTATATTAGTGAATGGATATTTATGTGTTGTCAAATCTATAAAGCTGAGTTGATATGGTCTGAGTATATCTGGAACATTTAATACGACTCATATAGTGACAAGTGGCAATTTGAGTGCCAAAGGGTAAGAATAGTCCTCAAGTTTTGTGAGTCTACTCTGACCTCATTAACCTTGCAAAATTTACTTGTAAGCAAACAGATTGATATGAGTAAACTAAACTTCGGATCAGTGTAAACTGTTATCAGAGTATACCACTATGTGGTAATTGTGTACAATCAGTTAAGAATACTCCGACCACGTGAAGGAGGCATAAGTGGAGCGAATATTATACTTTTTTAAACTGCTAACGAGAATAAAAACAGGTGCCAGTTTAACACCCTTTTAATTAAAAATCAATAGCTTTCACAAACATTGTGAAGCATGTTCATTAGTTACTGTTAATCTTTATGAGTGCTATTTGACATGTGGGTACTAAATTTTCAGTTACAAATTGAATACGCAATATATTTATATGCTGTAAAAGGTACTGTCTCTCTGTACTTCTGAAGATTGTTATTCATTAAACTACAGTATTTTAAGAGGCTTTGCTCGCATACACTTCGATCCATGTCCTGCAAAAATTATTTTAGTCTTTATGATCAAATAAGTCTTATGTTTTTCCTGGATATTGAAATTATGAATATGGACTAAGTTTCATTCATGACCTTGTGTGAAACGATTACCTACTATGAGGTAGAATCAATGAAAAAATTGGTAGTATGAAATAAAGACACCAATTTAATTTCAATTTTAAATATAGGTATTAATTGTACCTATTTTACCTTTTATATTGTACATTTTTAAAACTAGAATTTTAAAGAGACCAACTGAATATTTAAGCTTTCATGGCCGATTCCTAATCATACTAACCATTTATTTGCCTTACTATTGATCAATTTTTCTTTAATCGCCTCCGCCAGGCGAACAGGATCTCTTGGGCCTTTTTTTTAGCTTTTTTGTTCCTTTTTAGACTTGTATATTTTCTTGTCTTTTAACTGTTGGTCTATTGGTTACATGGGACATAATAAGCTCCCTATAAGTAATATTAAATTTGTACCGATGGTAAGGCAAGTGAATAAATACTAAGATATAGAAACGGGTCATTAGTCATAATAGATGTAATAAGTAGGCTTGACTCAAACGGTAATAGAGTGAGATCCCAGTCACCCCAGACTTGCGTGATTTTAGGAAAAATTACATTTTTAGCATCGGTACTTTAACATAAGCTTAGAAAGAAATGGATACTCGCTAAGCTGAAAGGGGGGCCGTTTTACAGGTAGCAGGTATCAAAGGTGGAAAAAAATCATGCTAACATACGTCAAACTAGCAAGGCTAGTTTTTACATATATCATATATGATATTGTTATAAACAATGATATACAGTTGCCAGACACTTGCTGTGGGCCATAGCTTTTGACAGACTGTTTAAAAAAATGTGGCAACAAGGCTCAATTTTATATATATTATCAAGTACCTATATTTTAAAATATTTTCCAATGAGCCATACAAATCTGACGGGCCAAACATCTTCCCAGACTCGTTAAGAGTTCCGCTGTGTGAGGAAGCGCGAGAGTGTTAAAGTCAATTCAATGTTATTTATACTTAAATTTTTTATATATTATATAGTCTGACTGGGATCTTGGCCCATAAGTCATTTTTTGAATTCCGTAGCCATTTTGCAAAAAAATTGATCTTTTCCGGAATCGTTTTTTTCGCCTGTTTATCTTTCATTAACAAAAAACTGGACTGGCTATACATCACGATGTTTTTGCTTTACTGTTAGCACATGGTAATTATTCTTTACAGATAAGAGATGTTCTCAAAGCTTCAACAGAACAGTATGATAGGTATATTTTTAATAACCATTGTGGTTTCGTTCAACCAATTATTGTTTTAAATGGTTTTGTTCGTCTATGAGTCAGTGAAACTCGAACAACAAATTGCGCACCTAGTATCGTGAGAACAATGAGTAATGCTCCTCGGCACAAAACTTATTTCACATAGGTTTTGATTCACAAGAAAAGTGATTTTATCAGTTTAATAGAATATTGTTTTAATTTAAGTTATCGTATGATCTTTAACAATACAGCGACATGTTATAGATGATTTACGTTTTTGACTCTTAAATTTCACTTCTAACTTGCACATTTGAATGACTAGCGTCTTTAATGCACTAATTCACCTTGATTTAGCTTATGCCCTTGCTACACCTGGGATAATTTTAGTGTCAGTGACTATAACACGCAGATGTAGCCGAGGGGTTAATGCCTTATTTGAGATGCGATATTGTTAATGACGTTAAACATTGACATATAACTCATGTATACACTAATTCAGTTAAATATTAACGGCGTTATTTTTAACAGTGTAACAAGTCGTGTTTGGACACAATCACTAACGTTAACCCAGGTGTAGCAGGGGCGCCTGCCAGGGCACGCGGAGTTGATCGAGCTTCCGCTTTCTCGTAACCCCGGCTTAAGGCGCAAGACGGAACCGCCAGAGGTTTTAGTGGGTATCCCTACGGGGGCGTTAATAGCATGGCACCAGTTTTGACTGGACATGCTAGTGTCACCCCCGACCTGGAAAATCCCACACACGGGCCGCGAATTATCTCCCCAAGGTTCTGCGTTTGTCGCGGCTTATGATTTCCCCTTGCTAAAAAAAGATGTACAGGGGCATTAGCGGATATCCTGTCTGTTTCCATGAAATTGGAAGCACTTAGCTTAGAGGTGTATGTTTCTTGGTACTCTTAACGGCGACAGAAAATGTCGAGAAGAAACCTACGTCTCGAGATTACTATATATGGATGTGTGAATTCCGCCTTAGATAAGCGTGAGTGTACAAAAATGCATGAAATAACTCCTGATTGCAGTAGATATGCGTTATCGTACTGAGAAGACTCAATTTTATTGTCTTAACTCAAATTTAGCGAAAGTGAAAAAAATGTCCATTTATTACAATAAATTCACGGAAGACAAGAAAACAAATATTCTAAGTTTAAAAGTGTTACTCGTGTGCTCGCCGAGTAGCGAGGCTATGTACCCGTTGCTTTTGTATGTAAACCAGAGACGGAACACCGAGGGATTTTACTGGGTATCGCCAACTCTGAAGGCAATAGCCCCTCTTTGGGGGCTCTGTTGCCACCCCAACGTGGCGAATCCCATAGGCCCCTACCGTGCTCCCCCCGCGTTTAGTTCTCAATCGAATTTCTTCTCGTTAATAGGAAAGTGTTACCAACAGTCGCTATAAATATTTTTATATTAATTATATCGCCACTGTATACTCTTGAGTAAAGACGGTTCCTGGCATTCCATTGTATAAGCACCAGTCTCCTCTCCCCGTTTGGGACAAAGGTAGTCTTTAGTTTCTATAATTCTTATTTTGTTTTATATAATTTACCGCATTTTTAATTGTTATAGTCGTTTTAAAATAATTATCGTTAATTTTATTTTACGCAACTTATATTCTGATACATTTTTTTAAATAATGAATTTGTAAATAAATACATATTTCAATTTAACAGCTTGTCTTGTTTCCCCTGCGAGACCTCGGTAGAATGCTACCAGACATGAGGGGCTAAACTAAAAGGGGCCTTTTTGGAGAACCCCTTAGTGAATTCAACACGTGTTTTAGCTATACTGGTAGATAATATAGAACATAGTATCAAGTTCCATAGTCATTTTTGATATAAGAATCTTAGACGACATCTGTGGTTTAGCGGGGGTCTTTGCCTGACAAACTCGGTATAACGCAGAGGCTCCGGGTTCGATTTCTGGCATGGTATATTTCCTAAACGGATTTACTATGGTCTGGGAACGGCCTCAAAGTGGTACCTTTTATGTAGCCATGACACAAGCGTAACATGCTTAGCTTGAGCATATCCAATGTATGTGTTTGCCTCCCAATTAACTATAACTGCACTGTCTTGTGTACATAACGACAAGCAGTCAAGTTAACGTTCACTGCGTATATAATAAATACCACAATTTTCAGAGTTAGGCAATCAGATAGAAGTGCTAACGGTAGGAGATGGAGACGGCAGTGGTGAGGAAGACGACGAGAGTGTCCCCGTGTGCAGCGTGGGCCGTGATGTCAGCACCGATGACGTATGCGCCGACGCAGCCGTAGCTCCTTTGCAGGCGAAAAATGTAAAGAGAGATACTTCTCCAACCCAGGGGAATGAGGTAAAAATATTTTGTTGACTGACTTACTAGCTACATATTATATTTCCAATAAATTGCCAGATCTGCTGTATTCCAATAAAATCGAAGCAATTAGGTGTTCAAAATTATTGCGTCAAATTCTTGACATGTAAGTTTATTGGTTTGTGGTTTTAAGATAACATTCTTTCGACTCGAAAAAGTTCTGAGGGAATAACAGTACTTAAACGGTCAGTTATTGAGCAAATTTTTTGTGTTTTGTTTTCAGTAATAAAGTTTTTCAAGTAGCTTGGCTTACGTAAGTTTCAACGTCGTACTCCGCGGAAACGATCTAAATAAAAATTATCTTATATGTATATTAGGGTGGCGCAAAAAAACCAGTTATTTTTTTGAGTCTCAAGTGAAAAAATGATAGTTTTTGATGTTTTAAGAACTCCCTCCAAAGAACAGCTGAAAAAAAAATTTTAAGAGGTCGCTCCAAATTTTTTTAGATTTCAAAAATCGCCAAAAACTGAGATTTTTTTATTCAGTTTTTTTTTCTCGTTACGGTATAATTTTATAGACCAAAAAATAGTAATATTCTGAAAGTTTAATTTCAAAATTTGAATTTTAAAAGGTAGCTCATAATTTTTATTTGAATGTAAACTACCAAAAACTTATTTTTTCACTTGAGACTCAAAAAAAATTGTCGGTTGTTTTGCGCCAGCCTAATGTATATGCCAAATTTCATTTCTAAAGTAGTAAATAACACACACTAGGGCACAAAAACAGATCCAAACTATACTTTCACGTTTATATACTGAGTATCAAATGTTGTACAGCACACATACACACACGTGTAGGCTGCTTTACATGCGCATTAGTATACCTGTGTCCTGCGCGCGCGCGCGCGTATGTGTGTATTTGTAAGCAATGAGACAGCCCTTTGTTCTACCCACCTATATTGAATCTACTTTATAAGAACCTAATTTTCTTTCTTTCATTCATAATAGTATTGTTTTAATTTGTAGTCTGCAGAAATCGAAGGTTCCGTTGAAGGCGCTGTGGAAATGTT
Organism: Dendrolimus kikuchii; assembly: GCA_019925095.2. Classification (NCBI taxonomy): domain Eukaryota; kingdom Metazoa; phylum Arthropoda; class Insecta; order Lepidoptera; family Lasiocampidae; genus Dendrolimus; species Dendrolimus kikuchii. The sequence continues at coordinate 11,988,331 of CM034407.1, forward strand.
TGTTGTCACGCCGGCAAAGCATGGAACACTCTATAAATGTAGGATAGCCCGAGATCGTAAAGGCATGGATCGTGGCTTATATCCAACATATTTCTTACATTTGGAAAAGGATTATGGGAAGAAAGTGTTCTTATTAGCTGGTAAATTTTAAATCTCATATCATTTCTACAAAAATAGTATTCACTAGATCGTTAAAGTTTTTCTGTGTCTCTATCAATAACAAGCGTAAATTACCTAGTTATATAATATATGTGACTTTTTCATACATCCGTGCAGGAACGGAGAAAGAATACAATTTCCTGCGTTGGGGCGGCCTGTCGTAAGAGGCGACAAAACAACCCACAGCCAGGTGGTAGGGCATTTGCCCGACTGGATGGCTACCACCCCTGGTCTAAAGTATGTCGCCATAACAACCTTGAGTTGTGTTCTGGCATTAGTGACCAGGTTCCAGTCTCCCTTAAGAGAGCAGCAGGCATTTGTAGCACCTTTGGTGTTGCAAATGTCCATAGGCGATGGTAACCGCTTTCCATCAAGTGGGCCGTCTGCCTGTCTACTGAACTCCTTCAATAAAAAAAAAAACATCCAATTAAAGGCATTTTGAAGAAAGAAAGAAAGTTTATTTGCCAAATGCGACACAAACAAAGTTAACTAAAACTAGTAAAAAAAATATTTTTTTTTTGGAGTTGTATGCCGCAATTCGACAAATGAGGTTCGCACTCGGTATATTGCTGTGTCGAAAGATACTCTGCCACAGCACTGATTTTCAGTGCTCACCTCTTAGTATAAACGTATTCTTTTGAGAACCGAATAAAAAAAGTATAATTGTTTAATTTAATCGTGACAATAAATACTTGCAGAAAATTTGAAATAAATAAAAAATACATATATACATTTCGTGAACAAAACTCTGTTCAGAACAATAAAATATATAATTTAGTTGTTTGCCAATAGAAACACATGTAGAAACAATGAAATGAATTTCAAAGAAATATATCTCGGTTCTGAATATCTCGACAACTGGGTGGTTTGATTAGACTCGCTTTATCAGTCAGTTTTTGATAACATTTTATAATTATAGTAAAGAGTAGGGCATGATAGGGTTGCCGTAGGTTTGCGGACAAAAACTCCAAAACAAAAAAGTGTTTTAGAAGCTATATGCCGTGATTTGTCAAGCATTCAATATTTCGCTGTGCCGAAATTTTATCTTACACAGCATTGATTTTCAAAGGCCCACCTAGATGACTATTTGAATTACACTATAACGTTTTGTTTTATTAACAGCTCGTAAACGTAAGAAATCGGCGACATCTAACTACCTAATATCCACGGATCCGACGGAACTTACCAGAACAGCTGATAGTTTTGCGGGAAAATTACGATCAAATCTACTGGGCACGGCGTTCACCGTTTACGATAATGGTAAAGCGTGGCGGAAACACGACCACGCTAAAACGAGACATGAATTGGCTTCTGTTATTTATGTGAGTGTATTTAATATTTATTTTAATTTGTGACGATAGTTAATTTTCAAAAATACAATAAAATTCACATTTTAACCTTTTGTGATAGTTCCTTTACAATGCAGGGTGTCAAACTTTGAACTGATCCTCCTTTTATTGTCTGGAAAGCCAAAACATTAAACAATTTATGTCTATCGATATATTTTTAATTTATTAATGTATTTGAATATTAATTAAACTAATGTAGTACATATTATGTCGATGGTAGGTAAGTCGTGGTAGCGGGCGCACGCGTCCCAAACTCACAGGGCACGGGTTCGATCCTGGCCGGAACGTATGCACCATATTGTTACAATTACCACGAGCTAACAACGGTGAAGGGAAACATCGTGATGCAACCTGCACATCGAGATTATAGATGTCTCAAACCTGCCAAGCCGCCTTGAACAAGCGTGGCGGGTATACTGTCCGTTTCCTCTATAATGGGGGGCCCGAGCCCAGCAGTGGGACATTTGTGGGCTGTTATTATATAGAGGCAAGTGAGGTGTGTAAGAATAAGCCTAAATGGCACTCTGTTGTTCGTGCCTACCCCGCAAGGGAACTGGCGTGAAGTTATGTATGTATGTATGTATTATAGAGTACATACATATGTAATATGTATTTAATTTGTAATGTACTTATAGTATGTGTATTTACTTTTTAAGTCCTGTCTCATACTCTGCATCACATACATCGTCAGATTAATAACGATTATTCTTTAAGTTATGTTGCCTAGAAGAGATTATTCTGAGTGATTAGGCCGCCTGTTATTTTTACCGAGTATTCAATTGATGTATTTGCAATTGTTTATTGTGGTGAACAATAAAGTGTTATTTATCTATCTATGATTTTAATGTGCTCGAATTAGATATTTCGTGGAGTACTGTTCTTACCTTTCGAATGGCACAGCAAAATCCCAACTTGAAGTGTTAGGAGTCAATTGAGAGGAGAGCCAAGACGCTTATTAGAAAGCACCGATTTGTCGATGTGAGGTTAACAAACCCTATAACAGGGGTCACCAATTAGTTTCACCACCACCCCTGGTCTAGAGTATGCCGCCATAACAGCCTTGAGTTGTGTTCCGGCATTAGTGACCAGGTTCCAGTCTCCCTTAAGAGAGCAGCAGCGCATTTGTAGCCTTTGGTGATGCAAATGTCCATAGACGATGGTAACCGCTTTCCATCGAGTGGGCCGTCTGCAACGTCTGTAACTTATCGATAGAATGCACACGGTCGATTGTGCAGTTGAACTGTTTGACTGGATTCTCGCCACTCCATTGCATCTTCAAAAATCAAAGTGCTCTACTTAACCATTTATCCGTGCAGGAACGGAGAAAGAATACAATTTCCTGCGGCCGGGCGGCCTGTCGTAAGAGGCGACTTAACAACCCACAGCCAGATGGTAGGGCATTTGCCCGACTGGATGGCTACCACCCCTGGTCTAAAGAATGTCGCCATAACAATCTTGAGTTGTGTTCCGGCATTAGTGACCAGGTTCCAGTCTCCCTTAAGAGAGCAGCAGCGCATTTGTAGCACCTTTGGTGTTGCAAATGTCTATAGGCGATGGTAACCGCTTTACATCAAGTGGGCCATTTGCCTGTCTGCTGATCTCCTGCAATAAAAAAAAACCATTTCACGGAATCATATTAAATTAACTAGGTTTATCAATAAAACACAAGAAAACGTAAAGCGATGAGTAATATTAAACTATACTGACGTCAAACGATTGATTTAATATGACGCTGTATGTTAGCTATTATCTTATATGACGTCATAATATGGCAACTTAGGCCGCGTTATTTGTCGATGTGAGAACGGTGCGGAATCGCTGTGTTCGGTTCACGCGCTGCCGAAAACTTATTTTTCTATGAGCGTTTTCTGATTTGCTCGGTATATGCCGTTCCCGCACCGATACCGAGCGAATCAGGAAATAGGAATATACGAGCTCGGTAAGATTTCAGTATTCGGATTCGGCACTATTCTTGAACCGACATCAGAACGCTGCCTTATTCTACCAAGATTATTGAAAGTTATCATAACATAATCATCTGAAAATTTTGTTTTATTCCTTTCCTAAATTTATCCATGGAGAAATGGAGAAAGAATACAATTTCCCGCGGCCACAGCCCGGTGGTAGGGTATTGCCCGTCTGGATGGCTATCACCCCTGGTCTAGAGTATGCTGCCATAACAATCTTGAGTTGTGTTCTGGTATCAGAGGCCAGGTTCCAGTCTCCCTTACGAGAGCCGTAGCGCATTTGTAGCACCTTTGGTGTTGCAAGTGTCCATAGGCGATGGTAACCGCGTTACATCAGGTGGGCCGGGCCGTCTGCCTGTCTGCTGAACTCATGCAATGATAAAAAAATACATTACTTACTTTAAATCTCACAATCTCCTTACTGTGGCTAGTATCTATATACTTGAAATCGCTAAGTTTATCCAATTCAATGGGACTTTGTTTGAAGAATTTAACAATGTTAACGCGAGGCTTGTAACGCAAGTAAAATTAAAGATGTCTGTGCCTACTCTGGATCTCTTCAGAAGGAATTGTATTTACATGGCTCCTCTTATTTATAACTCTGCCAATTAATATTATAAATGTACCCTCAAGAAAATTCACTGTAGTCTTAAAAAAGTGGCTGATCAAGGAGTGTTTCTATACTGTAGCTGAATTTCTTAAAAAAAAATGCTTGTCGTTTTCTCTTGATATTAATTGCTTATTTATATTACTAAAAAATAACTTTTTTTTATTAGAATATTTATGTAAATTATAATATTTATTTTATTATAATTTTTAATTCATTTTGTACACCACTATGTGATGGAATGTACTGTGCATCTACAATTGTATAACACCTGTATAAACTACATTCTTCCGAATAAATATATTGATACTTCTGAATTTACAGGATACCAATGTACTTGGCTTTAAGGGACCAAGGAAAATGACAGTAATATTACCAGGAATGACACCCGACCGCCAAAGGGTGACAATCGCACCGCAAGACGACAGCGAAACACTCATCGAGAGATGGAAAAGCCAGAATTTCGATGACATCGTCATACTACACAACAAGACACCTGTGTGGAACGATGAAACTCAGTCGTACGTCCTCAATTTCCACGGAAGAGTTACGCAGGCGAGTGTGAAAAATTTCCAAATTGTCCATGATTCGGAACCTGATTATGTAGTTATGCAGTTTGGTAGGATATCTGAGGATGTGTTTACAATGGATTTTAGGTATCCGCTGTGTGCTTTACAAGCGTTCGGTATAGCTTTAAGCTCGTTTGATAGTAAGTTGGCGTGTGAATGATTTGGTCTGTAAATTAACTGTTATATTATTCTTGGAAGGTAAAGACACCTGTAATGGACGTTTTTCCTAAGAACGAAAGAAAATATGATTTGATAGTAGTTTTCTAGATATTTCTAATTTTATAGACAAACAAAAGTAGATTGCGTAGTCTTTTAAGTGTTACTTTATTTCTGTTCTATTCTATTTTTGGCGATTTGACTTCAACGCTACTGGCGCTGTTTCGGCCAATGTCACATGGAGAATGTCAGGGGTGGGTTATTGGCAATAGTAGCTCAAATTTGGTCAGTTTTCTTTGCAATTTTGATTTCTGTGAACATAGGGACATTTTGAATTTTCTATAAATTGACTTTTTGCCTTTTTATTATAAATTACTGGAAGTAGTTTGTTTACAGACTGTGTCATTTGTATCTGTTATATTTTTAACATTCCCGTTACTCATGTTATAAATGAGGCAACACCGAATGCATACATTTTCTTTTGTCCATATATATGGGAAACATCAATAATGGGTGTTTTTACCTTATCAATATTCTTAAAAGAGGTCTTGGAATGAAAAGATATATTGAAATGGTAATATTAATTTAACTTTTTTATATGGAGTGTCAATCCTAAAAATAAATATAATGAAATTATTTTCTATATCCACTGAAGATAAATACTAGGAATAACAATCCTAGTATTCTAACTTGTTTGTTTTAATGGCTAGTTCCACTTCAACGAGATGTCGCTACTATACATTCATAGTAACTTTACATAAATGTAATATTTGTGAAGACTTGTTGTTTGAGTTCAGATAGTTTAAATTTGTATTAGAAAATAAATCATAGCAGAACAATATCGTGATTTTTGATGTGGTAGGTTGTTTCGATCGTTGTGTATCACGCACTCATAGAATATCGCTGTTAAAATAATATATAAATCTGTAAATGGCTCGAACTTGTACATTCAGAGTTTAAAGATGTGAAAAAAATCAGGGGGGATAGATAATGCGGACCAGGAGATTCCGAAAATGCAATTTTTAGAATTTTTGTTTGTCTGTCAGAACATCACGTGAAAACTACTGAACGGATTTAAATGAAACTCGATATAGGGCTAACTTATATCCCGGGGCGTAACTTAGGATACTGTTTATCCCGATAAATGACGCTGATTCTATATATAGAATTATAGAGATATGAGAATACCTTAAGTTTGTATAGTATATAAAGTATATTATTATTTATTTTATTTATTTTACAAGTATTCTCGGAATGTTTCATATTATTTATTGTTTTGACCGCCATTGTTGTCTTAATATGTTCTTTAGTTTAGGGGGTAGCCTGGAAGAGATTGCTTTAAGCGATAAGGCCGCCCTTTGTTCAACATTTATTGTACCTAGTTGTAATTTTTGGTGAACAATAAAGTTTTCATTCATTCATTCATGTCGCCGTTTCCGTGGAATAAACGAAAATAGCGAAAAAGATGGCGCTGCGTTCGCATCTTTTTTGAAAGTACTTAACGTATATGAATAAAACTCGACATAGCGCCTGCTTATAACCCAAGTTAACTCTTGTGATACTTTTTATCCCGAAAAATAATGTCGTTTCCATCGAATAGACGGATTAGCAAAATAGATGGCGCTGCAATCGTGTTATTCAATTCACTAACAAAAATCTACCTTATCGTAATGTTACTTCAAATCAGATTGGCTGCGACTCGCCTCTTTGTGTTGCTGGGCAGCTGTATAGACTATATGGACTTAGTTTTTTTGTTATTGTAGTAAATTGAAAAAGAAAAAGTAGTTTTAGGTCTAATATATATAAAAAACCTAATTTAGTTTTTATGTAAGTAACATAGAGCTACTAGTACTATCGTTATAATATATTTAGATTGACCGGACTATTTACGTCCGGTCAATCTAGGCAAAAAAAATTAGAGTGAAGGTACATAAAATCACAACAAGCTGAAAATCAGTAAAATTGTTCAAAAGTTTTGAACAATTTTACTGATTTTCAGCTTGTTGTGATTTTATGCACCTTCGAATGTCCTAGATTGACCAGACTAAAAACACGAAATTTTTAAGTATTAACAAAAAACTTCGAAACATAACCAACTCTATCTGTATGAGCATAGTGTTTAAATTATTAATTATAATTTATTCTATCTCATTCTCTTGCAGGCTTGGTTCTATAGATTTATGGGTTTTTCTATTTTTAGTGTAGCTTCTTCGTTTCATCGAGTTTCAAATCATGATTCTAAAGAAGTTTCACTTCAAAAATCTACTTACAGTTACGTATGTGGCCACCACCAGTAATTTTATTCGTTTCGCGGTTTTCACTTTACAATAAATATATGGCGCTATATAGAGTAGACCTGATATAAATTTCATCGTAATACTTCCAGCAGTTTCCGAGTAAAATCACACTGACATATAAAGACATACGGACGAATAGATATTGCAATAAAATAGGGCTTTCGGTTTTGTTTTAAAAAGGAACCTAAAAAAGGTTTATGAATGGTGGAATAGAGTAATATAGAAGTATGTTTATTCCTTGACCTCTTTTAAAAGCGTTTAAATATTTGAAAGAAAATTATATTATTGAAACTATACGCACATATAATTTATTTTTGGTGCTTACCACTATGATGGTTGTGTTAATATCGCAGTTCAACGATTCTTTATAGACGAGGTATGTATTTATCCAAATCTAAGTATATTATTTTTTCTAGCTGTTCTCACAGAAATTGTAATGTTTGTACCTTCTGAACCCTGCAATGTATCGAAATGAAACAAGAAAATGATTAAGAATTAAGCTACCTATATCCTTTCCAAGCATTTATTTTACTTTTGACAGCTCGATGACGCATAAATTAGTAATGTTGTAATGCGTTACCGACTTCACTTAAAAATAAGTTTTAAATAATTTAACATGTCTATAACTTTTGCTAAAAATACTATATCGTGTAATAAATATATCCACATTTCAATGAACATATTGTACATATATTAAATAAGCCATTTAAAACGGCACTTATAATAATTATTTTTTATTTAAAGTAGAACATTTTTTAATTTTCAAATCGATTACCTTCGATTTATTTACGTATAGTGTCGATGGTTTAATAGTCTGTGCGCTACATAACTCACAGAACATCACTAACGACAATTATGTCATTTGTTTCATGTGGGCTTTACTGCCAAGAAATATGTAACTTGATAGACATTCAAACGTTAAAAGTAATACAAACGCTTGGAAACTATATAAACCGAGTTCGCTATCTATATATTATCATCTTTTTTTAATTATTTATTTTCAAAAAGTTACAAGACTTCAAACATTTTACTAATAAAAACATTTATATAAAATGTATTATGTTGTAGGCAAGATTACATCTATAAAATCACAGGAATTACTTTTTATATGTAGATATATATTTGGAATAAAAATCAAATTTCTGTGGAACGTTCATAATTTTAAGTGTATTCTGTCAATTTATATCTTCAGATATCAGATATGTTGTAATGCGCGAACTCGATTTATTCCGTTAATACTGATTGTATCCTGAAGGAATTCAGGTGATTGACTTCATCAATTGGATGAATATGAACTAGTGTTACTTCTGTGACAATTGAATTACTTAATTAATGTACCTTAAATAGGGAGTTTTTATTTATTTTACGTGTTTTGTAGTAATTTACAGTATTGTTACAAGCTACACAGGACTCGAATTAAAAATGCCGTTGGAATTACTATAGAGTTTATTAGAACTATACAAACACGTATAAAACAGGTACAAATATACTGGATACAACCAGTAACACTGCACGATTCAATAACTTGTGCAAAGTCCGTCACTATATCGCTAATCGAAAGTACTACACCCGTCTTGCTAGTATCGTAATCGTCGCTTGACTGCCCCACCCCTCCGTTGGGGCATTGTTTTATAGTAAACTATACAATACAAAATCGATTGCGTGGCCTGGGTTCTTCCAAGAAAATATAATTTGCACACACCTGCGAACGGCCAACAAAGTCGAAAACAATGACAATAAGGATTAGTTCGACACTAATGACGGCCATAAAAGAAGTAGAAACACAATACCATGTTTTTCTGAACTACAAATTCTAAACACAAAGTAATCAAAAGAATTCCTAAATCCGGTGGCAATAAACTGCGTTTTACGACAAGCAGCTGTGCGTTTATATTCGACGGCATGTAACAGTATTTTATTCTTGCCAATATAGGTTTAATTATCATATAGAACAAGTATTCAAGCTTATTTTTCAAAATAATTTCATTAATTTGAATCTTAATACAAGGATTTTAGCGACAAATCAAGTTCAGTCAATTAGTGAAATAATTTTGTAGTATAACATGACAACTCTATAATTATTTATAATTATTATAATAGAATTGGAATTTATATATATATACATACATACATAACTTCACGCCAGTTCCCTATATATATATGTATATATATATATATATATATATATATATAGATATATACTTGCAATGTCAAGGGTTACAGTATTAGGCATATATAACTTGAACAAAGATGACGGCAATATACATTTCTGTATTTTAATTTCTGGAACCCACTCACTCCCGGCTATTAATAGCATCTTATTTCATATTCAAGTTATATGCCGAGAATTCGTTGTTTACCAAATATTTAAATTTAAATATAATATCGTACCTTAATCAGTTTAAAATGCCATAGCTTAATTTTAAATATTATGTACAAACTATTTTTAAGATTATATTTTTCATAATTTACATAGGTAAGCGATCTTGCACCTCCATTCTGGAAAGTTGTATGAAAATACATTTATAGTAGCAACCATGGACATAAATATTAATCGATATCATTATTTCCCTTCATCCGTCGATATAATTGAATATATGCAGTTGCGATTTCAATGTACTATAAGTTTCGTATCCGGCTCGAAGGACCAAATATCCTAGATAAGCTGCTAAGTTAAGATTGAAGGGTGTAGATAATTACCTATACCTGAGAAATATTTTAACTATAAAACAGTTTTATAGTTTCATTTCTTAATAATTTGAACTCATATATTGGTATTAAATTGCATACTATTACAATTACATGCACATTTTGTAGTTACAATAAAACGCTTCTCAGGTATATAATTAGGGTTAAATCGATGTTGCTAGTCATTATTGGTCTTATTCATATTGAGTTAGAGTAAGTTTGAAAGCTTTAAGAATCATAAAGAATCCTTCCAAACTTACTCTAACGCAATATGAATAAGACCGTAAAAGTTTATTTATGATTTGTTTTATCGTAAGTAATTGTAAATTATTTTAATCATAATCACAATAATTAAAGAACATTCCGCACCTATTAGTTTCCATAGTAGATATTAAATCAGCATTTTATATACTAAAGTTGCGCTGACACGGTCCCAGTATGCTCCGGCCGAACGGAATACATACGAACGTAGATACCGATTTACACTTTCCGAGCTTACTGGTATCTATCTTTACATTGTCGAAGTTAAGGATGTCGGCCGGTTGACCCCATTTTGTTTCTATACAGCCTTACTATGGAGAGTAGAGGTGAGGAGAATCATCTCATATAGGAAAATAGTTGAAGAAGTGTCTAGCTGTAAGCTGTAAATAACAGTTTAACAACCGTCCACAATGGCGCTGATGTAGACAAAGGGTATATAAATGTAGCTGTTGTAGACAAATCGAAGTATGCCGAGTAAAAACTAATAATATCTTTGGCGACTAGAGTAATTGGTGACAGTGCACTGTTATAAAACGCCAACTATTTACGTAGTACAAAGTAATTTACTAAATATAATCTCAAAGAATTGTTATGTGAAAACGTGACTAGTCATTTTATTTCGTGAATTTTGAATAATACGCTTAGTGGTTTTGTAATATTTGATTTTATAAAACACTACAATACTACTCTAATAACTTTTGGCGCTTTCTTTAAAATTCACTCTGATGCCAAAGTGGCGCCACCCTAATTTAATTCATTTCGACGGACACTTTTTCATATACACAGATCAAATCAAATCAAATCATTTTTATTGCGAACTAAGTGTATACATAGGTCTTATTTAAGATAACTGAGAACTTATTATATAGCTGGCCTTTCATAGCATTGCAATGATGATTCTCCTTACCTCTACCCTCCATAAGTTTGACTTAACTCGTCGAAGTTGAGCACGGTCTGAATTCACTCGGATCAGACGCCGTAGTTTAAATTCACTCGGAGTGCCATTTGTTCAATACAAGTAGCATCCGAGTGCGTTTGTTCCGACCGCACTCTGATCGTACTATCGCGACTTAACGGCAGTTTTAATGACTTATCTGATCGTACATTTCGTGGAAGAATTTTTAACATTCTATTTTCAATAATAAAAAAAGAGCTTATGCCAGACTTCTCTCTTTAGAAATAAAAGGGACGATAGATAGTTCAAAGAAAACACCAGTTTAGGTACAAATGAATGTGCGTACTTCTCTATAAATCCAATTTCTAGCATCAACCTCGTTTGTTATGAAGGTCTGTGAAAAATAAGACTATTACTAAAACTAAGCTCAAATGGTTTTTATATTAAGGTTAATATGGTTTTTATGCATATTACATCTTCATTAAACGTAGAAAATGTTAAATAATTACAGTGTCACATAGCTTCTTTATCCACTCTTGTTGCTACTTAGTTTTCTTACGCCACGCATCTTCTGGTTAAGGAAGTAAGTCATTTTTCTTATTTTATGCAGAGTTAAGTTTTATTTTATCTCTGACCGTAGTGACTAACAGTGAACTGTTGGCCAGTTCCTATATCTTACTCTCCATTCATTTGCCTTAAAACTGGCTAAAATTTTACATAAACTCCATACAAGTTATGTCAATTTTCTACCAATAGTAAGCTAAATGAATGAATAGTACAATCGTCGCCGTCAGTGCAGAACTTTGTAACTAATTTTTTTCACATTTATCGTCAAAATTGTAGTATATAAAATATCGAGCTTTTACCGTAATTTTATCGTAAGCGACATTTGCACCAAGTATATTTTTTGTTGGAAAATGTATTTGAAACTATTATTTTATTTTAAGATTTTCAGTTTTAGTTAGAATAAACCCTACTGAATCAAATACTGAAGGTCTGAAAACAACAAAAAATATTCTTAGGTCCAAATGTCGCTTACGATAAAATGGCGGTAAAGGCTCGATAAGTAAAATGTAATAATTATAAAATGATGTAAAAAAGTAGTTACAAGGTCCTACACTGACGCCGACGATATGTAAAAATACGGTTTATATCATAAGCATTTTTGATGTTAGAAGTTGGCTTTGAAATGAAGTCAATCAACACTGGGATGTATTTATGTATAGGCTGCGCTAAACTTAATAATAGCCTCTGGAGATTAGATCAAAGAAGCTGTAAGTAACTCACTTTTCCACGAAAAATCGTCTTTGGCAGGGTCATGAAATTCGGCGATGACTCTACGTCGGTTTTTGAATGGCATATTTTTATGGGAATTAAATTAATATAATCCCTTTAAAGTTGAATTTAACAATTAGTAACTTAATAAATGTGTGCCTATAATAGGTTTACGTGTGTAGATAGTTAAAAGAGGAATAATAAATGGAATTGTATAATAATAAAAATACACTAAATTAATATTTAAATGCGTCAATACTATTAAAGAGCTTCTTGTAGATGGTGTGGAAAATATTTTTATTCAGCTATATTAATATTATAAGACACTGAATTTAATCCACATTTGTAAAACTAACTTAAATATGATTCACCGTTGGTTTTTTTATTATTTTTAACTTAGTTATAAGACAGTATAAAAAATACTTTTTGACGGGTTTCATGAGTGTTTAATTTTATTGTTTTAATTCTGACAACAACTTTGCAATGATAAGTATCCACGAAATATGAGTGTGAAGTGATTGAAATTTAGCCACTGCTGTGTGAAAAAGGACAAACATTTTAACACGTTGAAGGTTTTATGGTATCTAAGGGGTCTCTTACGTCCCTTTCATTACATGCGACGCCTAAAACGTCTATATTTATATTAGCGGGCCGGCGCGGTTTCACCCGCGCTCTGTCCCGCTCCCGTGGTATATAGCGTCATGTTATATAGCCTATGTTACTCCCTGTTAACGTAGCTTTCGAACAGTAAAAGAATTTTTAAAATCGGTTTAGTAGACCCAGAGATTACTTCCTACAACGTCACAAACTACCTATTTATAATATTAGTATAGATATGGACATGATAAATAAATATACACACTCGTGTTCCATTAAAATTTGATATGACGTTATTTCCAAAACCTGGTTTTATGGGTTAGTAAGATCTCTTAGACCCCTGCTCCATCTGCATTTATGTTAGTGACTGTACCCAAATGAGTCTTTATAGCACTAAAAATAACGCCGTGAATGATTAGCTACATTAGTTGTTTATGGATAATTCATCAGTTAACGTATAACGTCATTAAAGATATCGCATATTAAATTACGCATTAAACCCTTGGCTACATTTGCGTGCACAGTCACTACATTACACAAAGTGTTGCATAGGCATTATGCAGTATAAAGGGTTTTTTTTACGTACGAGTTCTAATAGATCTTAAAATTAGTGTCTGATATTTTTGAAACTGGAAGCGCATTAAATGTGTTAATAAATGATTCGTTGTGTGAATAAATATGCTCGATAAAATCCGTTTCAAAAGTAAACGCTATCAGTATTTGTCATGTTTTAATTATTATGAAATACTAAGTCATATTAAGCTCAAATATTAGTTTTTATTTATCATATTAAAATAATGTTTATTGTAAAAATAATTTTGGTGTATTGTGCCTTTTGTAAACATAGGTTAAATGTTTGTGCCTTTTCTTTCATCTCAACTATTTATATTGTACCTGAAGCTATTGTACTAGTAGATAGCAGAATAATATAACTCTTATTACAATAAACGGTCGGCCTCACTGAGTCTGGCGAAATCTATCATATTGATTTTTTTAAATAAATATGGCTACTTATTGAGCTTATATGATAAATTATAATTAACTTGATATTTAATACATAATATAAAAGTTACTGTTACTTAACTTTGTTGTTATCTACTACCTACATTAGGTTAACTTACTAAATATGTAATAAAGTAAAACCGAGGAATTTAGATTTTTCTATTTATATTTTGCTCTCTAGATAGTTAGGTGTGTTAGAACGATACCCATATGCAAATCAATGCTTGAAACTATAAATATAATTGGCAAAATTAAAATGTAGTATTTGAAAATACTTTTAAATTCTTTGGATTAAATAATTACAGCCTACAGTGGCCGTATCTGGAGAATCGCTTAGTGTTATTAACGTGTCTATACTGGTAGTTGTAAGACATAGCATAAAGTTCTATTTTATTTTGATACTTGTCATGTTCGTCATAAGAACCTACGAAAACGTTCGCTTTAGGCCATCAGGTGTTGGTTTGTGAATTAGTATCATTGCTGCTTTCGTAAGCTGTTTCAGTTTAAATCATTGAAGAAATAAACTAGAAATGATAATAGTCCAGTATGTATCCCTGGAAAATGTCTAAATTTTCTCCTTCTCCTTTTCTTCTAAATTTTCATTTTTCTCCTGGTTTTTGACATTTTATAATTTAAAGGTTAGAAAGATTTCGTTTTACAAATTGAATAAGTTGCTATTGAAAGACGAATAACTAAACAACTATATTATAAACTATGGTTTAAAAGAAATATTTTCAAATATTAAAAGCGACATACGGATTACGTGGCGCCATGTAACCATGTTAGATTTGAGAGCTTTACAGAACTTCACTGGGCCATTAAAACTTCTAGTATTCTTTCATGGTTTAATTGCATTAATTTAATTACTGGACTAGTTAAATTAATCGATATATGCATCCCTTGTTGCCCAGTGAGGCTGTACCTTAAATTGCTTTGTATAATTTAACAGTATTAGAAAATATAAGAAGAGTTTTACAATCATTGTGGTAGGAGTAGTATAGTTCAATTAATGTGTGTCTATGATGTAGATATAATTAAAATTTACACTGTCAAATAATTTGGGTCACATTGTAAATTTTGTTTAAATTTAAGAATAATTTATTTTTGTTGAAGAAAAATTGACAGCTATTTGAGGTATTACTAATATATATGTTACAAATAGCATAATAATGCTCATTCTTCTTGGTGCACTTTCTAGAAGAGGTTCCTGGATTCTTGGGATCCACTTGTAGACTACCTATGGGATTTTGTTTTCAGAGATTCGTCCTCTATTGAGAATTGTCGGCTTGTAAATCTGTTTTACAAGGAGGAATAAGTAATCATTATCCGCCCTATTGGCAAAAATTAAGAATAATCTAGCTAATGAAGGTTGACAATGTCCCAATTTTGTCACCCTGAAGGTGGTGCTACGATTTCTTCTCCCACATACATAGGCAGTTTGCTAATTGTCTGAAGATTTGGTTATTTTCGATCCTTATCCGTTCCGATCCCATCTCTATTTTATCCCTCCTATCCTACCCTAAAGGTGGGCAACACGTTTGGTAATGGTAACCAGTTTAACCTTTGCGCTATGACATGGGGTTTTAAGAAGGGCCTTATAAAATTTCTTAGAGGTAAGCAACGCGATGGCGACCCCACTAGTGTCACAAACGTCCATGGGCGACGGTAACCGCTTTCCATCGGATGAGCCGTCTGCTTGCTCCAGATGATAATAATAAAAAATTGAAGAAATGAAATATTGTCCGGCTTTAAATGTGTAGTTTTTAAAAAATGCACAAAAACTATAAAAACTAATGTTTTTGCTTAATTTAACTTGGCATCATGACATTAAAGTATGAATTAGGTAATTAATTATAAGTTAATTTTTAGAAATAACAGTTTTCTTGAAGACCTTAATATTCACATCACTATGCTACACATCACTGTTCTGACAATAAGAACTGCATTGTTAGAATTTTCAATCAGCACTGTTCTAAATGATAAACATGTTTATCACAAATAAGTCTAAATACTGGTATTTGTTTCATATTTTAAAATCATGTGAGCTACTTATTGGTCAGTAGTTATACTTATTTACCAATTCTGTTTTTTGTGATATAAAATCATGTTGTTTTATTAATAAAATTATTTGTGCATTATTTATTTTTTATTTAATTAATAAAATGTCCTGAAGGTATCTTTCTAGGCTTCCGTTAGCAAAATGACAAAAAAGAACCCTTGTACTTTATTCCATCTGCCTATGCGTGTCAAATCTGTTTCTCGAAACCTATAAAGCTTTGATTAGCTATCACATATATGTGCCTCATGCCTAGTTCCTTTATCTTACTGATCATTTATTTATCTTACTATTAGTTAATAATTTACATAAACTATGTACAAGTAATGTCAAAATTCAATTGATGGTAAATAAGACAAATGAATAATATTAAGATATAGGAACCGGCCATAACAGGAGAAAAAAGAAACAATAGTGTGGATTATTAAGTACAAATTTAATTAAGTATGTTTATTATTCAGAGAGATGCATCTCCAGACGTATTCATTAATTTATAAATTATTGCTCTCCTTTCAAGTATTTCAACTATGAAGAAAATATTTAAATCTTACTTTCAATAAAAATTTATTTGAACAAGACCTACTTCTACAGTTTTTGAGATCTGAAGTATTTTCAGTTAAATGCTTTTTAGTGCTGCAATAGTCAAATAGCTAAAATAGTAATTGGTAACCTCTATAGAACCCTTTGCCAGGTGTATGGGCTCTCACATTTGGCTTATTAATGAATGTGCAAATTAACTGATCGCCACAGTTGTGAGTGCTAAAATAGTTTAATTAGGAACCTATTCATCAAGATGCCTGATGTGTAAATTGCATCTTAATAAACATACAAAAACATCTCTGCTTCTAACAATAATGACTCTTAAGCCCATCTGTAGATTAAATGATTAATAACAAACAGCATACAGAAAGATTAATATTATGTACTTCCAACAGATGAAATAAGATGACTATCAGACTTAGTTCACTATAAATTTGTATGAAGTTGCTTCAGCTGCACCAAGATTTACCAAAAACTTGCATTTTATATACAAAATTACATTTAGATAAGGTGCTGTCAGAAGATAAGTGACTTTTAGACATGAGAAATGTTTTGTCTCAAATAAGTGGTTTAAACATATTAAAGATGTAACAAATTTAAACTTGTTATGATTTGGTTTTCTTTATATAATTGATAACATTGTTTATAATCATGGACAAATATACATTTAAGAACTCAAAACTGTATATTAAATACCTGGAGGCTTCTGAAATAAAAGCAAGGTTAGGTTTTTATCTTTTTAATTTTCAGCTTACATATTACAATTATTCTGCCTTGGCTGCGGCAGCTTTAGGTTTCTTCGCCTTGATGGGCCTCTGTGACCTAAGGATAGCTGATGCGCGGCGCAGTGTAGCTTTGCACAGATCCGTGCGGTATTGGTTAGCTTTGATCAGCCTCTTCACTTTATACAAGGATCTTCTTGCGCCAGCCTTGAATGGACGACGAACTGTATTCTTAGCTGGCTTGTGTGTAGCCTTTGCCTTCTTGTAAACAACTGTAAATCCCTTCCTGTCTGGATTTTCAACCACGCTGATAGCTTTCTTATGAATCAAACCGTTGTATCTGTAAGAGTTGAGGTTAGTCACATTGTTCGGTTCCTTACTGAAGGGTTTTTTGATATTGCGTTTTTTCACCAAGAAGGCGTTATTGTTACGAATAATCATCCAATTTAAATGAGACGACATTTTGTAAGTTTTCTAGTAAAACTACACAAATTACAACGTGCTCCCGACGTGTCTATAGACAAAAGAAAGACAGCGAATGAAATATGAATGACGGTTGTCTATTAATTTTGTTGACAATGTCGATGAAAGTGTCAAATTTAAAGTTGCCCGTATTCAAAAAATATCAATATAACGCATTCATTCTTCGAATAATTAATCGTTGCGTGAATAGTAATCTTTATGTAATAATATAAATTATACTGTCTATGGAATTTACCGTTGATCTTTGCATCATTTTTGGCGTTTTGCTTATGGTGTTATGTCAAATTCCAAACCTAAACTTGTGTGGGACGTTTCGTGTTGGTTCTAATATATCTTTTTTTCTTTAGTATATTTACAATATTCCAATAAAGTAAATGTAGTTCTTGCATGAAATTTGTATGTGATTGTGAAAGTGCCAAATTGATGTCTCGTTTTTATTCGCATCATGAATCAGGTTGATCAAAATATAAACAAAGATATGATCGATTCTGATCTGATTGACGTGGAATCATTGGATTCTTCCGATGGTCAGACATGGTGAGGGCTATTTTTTACTATATGCATGGTGATTCGTATTTAGAAATAAATTTATATGCGTTTAATGTACCATACCTTTGGTATGTCCGGCAGACATGGCTGTCATTTACTGAGCTTGTTCCAGTTATTCTTTAAATTGTTTTGTTTCTCGTCTGACCAGCATTTAATTAGACTTAAGGTTTAGGCGCTAAACGTTATTAAGTTACTTCTTTCTTATTGTATGATGACTCATTTCTTGAATAGGTTTTATTTTTTATTATAGATATATAGCTATAATTATTAAAATTTGCTAAATTGTCAAAAACACCTGTACAGTGTAAATAAACATGTATTTTCTGCTAAGCAAATGGCTAATATATTAAGAACACAGCTTTCCCTTTGCAATCAATTGCTAAGCCAAATGATGTATCACCTATATAAATAAATTATATCCCAGCCCTACACCTTCAAGTTTGGTTTGCATAACCTTCTAATGCTAAATGCACACTATAATTGTCAATATCTGACTCATTATTTCACAGCTGAGTTATTGAAAAATCATAGTGCGCATTTAAGTTTTGAGGCTTATGCTAGCAAAATTTACAGGTGTTTTATAGACATTATTTCAGTTTTCAATTATAATAAATAAATTGACATTTTAACACAATGAGACAAAAAAATATACCTATTATTTAAAAGGGTCATCACCTGAAGCTAAGTGGACCAGTGAACTTCTAAAAAGTCTAATGTCCCATTATAATATCAAGTAACAAATCTCCTGCTGCTACTGTTTGGATTGCCCATTTTAGAAGGAGTGATATTATCACCACTTTTGGCCAAGGGGATTGGTGAATTTCACACATTCATAACCTTCTCATCAAATATCTCCTTGTGACATTTTTCTTCACAGCTACTACCTTATATTATGTAAGGTGTTTTTGATCTCTGGTTAAGATTAGAAATCATATTATTGTAATGAGGTGTAGTGTTAACATAATTTTTCTCTAGCTACCTAATCATAATATACAACTATTAATTAAAACTATATTTCAACAGTTTTAAGCATTAACTGTTTTAAGGTACAATTGATTTCACTTACAACAACCTAAGTTGTAATGATGTTTTGGTTAAACAACATAACAATTCAATCCCTTGAATTTAGAGTATACTTTTAGAGGAAAATAATATAGCTATAGTGACTTCGATGTAATACCAATATCTCATATAGGGACTAGTTTTTATGCAGTAGTTGGAATTCCTTGCAGATATTGCAACTGAGTCTACATACAAGGATGGAGCCAACAAACAAAGACACAAAGGTTCATTCATAGGATCATAAAGTTTTCTTATCTTTTGTTTCCATACATAGATGGTCAGCAATTGCATAATATTTTGTTTTAATACATGTTCAGATAGATAAAGTTAACTTATAATCAGTTAGTATTATTAAGTAGACATGATGTATGCGCATTTCACTGTTGTAGGTATTGTCTAACAATAAATATTGTTTTCTTTCTACCATTGTATATATAGCAACTTCCGGGTATAATGATGGAACTATACTAGTTCCTACATCATCCTTATAATGGAAATTCACTCTAATATAGTCAATAACTGAATCTGATAAACATTAATAATTCTTCTTGATATGTATTTCAACCACAAAGCTAAGATGTAAAATAGCCTCTTACAGAACCATATCTTGATATAGTTCTATGTATGGCATAAATGTAAATTAGCCTCTAATTTATATTTATACCCCTTGGGGTGATAGGCTATTTGTTACAAGTGATATTTTGTAAGAGACCTAACATAGTTTTGCATCCTAATGTCTTGTGCTTTTTTCATTTTAATCTGTCATCTTAAGAAAATATAAAAAACCATGTTTCCAATTGATATTCCTTTATTTTTGTCAAATATGATATACAGTTTATTATGCCTTTCTCTAGGTAATTTGAAACTAAAGTTTTCTCTTGACACATTTTCAAAACAGCTCTTAAACTTTATGGACTTTCAACCCTAGATATTAATAATCTGTCAAGCAAGCATTATACAATAATTAACTTTCCACAACATTTCAATTCTCTATACCTACTTCAGATGCAAATCCTGTAGAACTGATGCATTCTCCAAAAAAAAGTATTGTATGATTATCAGTTTTATTGAAACTACAACTACACTTAGAACAGATTTTATGATAAAGCACAATATCTTCGCTTTGCTTCCATAAACTTTTAGTCAGTTTACAACAGAATTTAATATATTTATGAGGTTATTGCACCACTCTTGGTTCTTCTTGATTTGAAAATGGTCCCTGTATACCTCTGTATATAGGTAGCATTTCCAAACGAAATCATATTTTGCATACATTAAATCATGATGGTGTAAAGAGAAAATGAGAGTTAAAATCTATAACTAGATCACTCCTATCCACTATATTGGGTCTTAGATGCAGTGAAGTATATAAGACTTTCTATTTGTTTGATATTTATATTCAGAATAAAACTTTATTTTCTTTTATCTTATAGAAAGTATATCTATATTAGGTTAATGAATATGGGTTTAATAATAAGAATAAAGAAGGAACAAACAAATTAATTTTCTTATAGGGCCACAATTCTGACCAGGATTCACCCGAGTGCAGTGCACGATAGGGCGTCCCCCGCAGGCGACGCTCACCGATGCGCCCCCGTCGGTGTGGATTCTCGCGCATGCGGCGAAGGGGGCCGCCACCCTTCACGCAGCGCCAAACCTGGCGGGTCGAGAGGAGCAGAGTGCCGTATAGGCACGTGGAATGTGAGAGGTGGAATGAAAGATAAGATGGACGAAATGATTGATATAATGAATGAGAGAAGCCTGGATGCCTTATGTCTGACAGAGACAAAGCGGAAGGGGTGCGACGTCGATGACCTCCCCGGTGGCATGCTTGCTCTGTGGTCCGGCGTGGACCTGGACGAGCGTGCAAGTGGGGGGGTAGGCGTCTTACTCTCATCCCGCTTTGTGTCTGGAGTAAAAGCTTATTGTCTGGTGAACCCGAGACTTCTCTGGGTCCGCCTAAAACTGGGGATCACGCGAGTTTTTCTGGTCGCAGCTTATGCTCCCGTAAGCTCAGCGGATCCCCAAGAACTCGAGAAGTTTTGGGAGTCTGTGAGAGAAATTCTGGATCTGGCTGAAGGGAACGAAAGACTAATTATGTGTGGTGATCTTAATGGCTGGGTGGGGACCAAACGAGACGGCCTTGAGGCTGTCCTTGGACCCTATGGTGACAAGAGAGTGAACGATGCTGGTAGGCCAATCATAGACGTATGCATGGAAAGAAACTTGCTTGTGTCGAACACACTATTCCATCATAAGGATATTCACACGTATACATGGAGAATGAATGATCAGAAAAGTATGATTGATCTGATTTTAATTGATAGTCGCCTCCGAAACACAATAATGGATACAAGAGCCTACAGAGGCCCCACTCTTGAAACGGACCACTACCTGGTGATAAGCCGGTTTGTGGGCCTTTTCAAGAAGTGGAGACACTGGCGAGTGCGTACCAATTTCGGGGAGCTTGAAAGAATAAAGTGTGAAAAATTGGAAGATGTTAGTGTAAGGAGTATGTATGCGCGCCTAGTCGAAGAAAGGCTTGCAAAAGCGGACTTCTCCGACTTAGATGTGGATAATGACTGGGATAGTATGAAGGAAAGTATAGGGGAAAGCTGACGGAGAACTTCGAGGCGAATACCAAACTCTTTTGGAGAGAGGTTAAGAAGTCTCGGGGTTGTTCGTCAGCTTCCAGAATGGAAAGAATAAAATCTAAAGCAGGGGACGTTCTTGCTAACCCACAAGAGGTATTAGCGCGATGGAGTGAATATTTTAGAGAAATGTATGATGATATCCCGGATGCTGGCACCACGACTGAGTCTGTGACCGACTCCGAGTAGTCAGCATCCGAGATCACTTTGGAAGAGATCGAATGGTCGATAAGAAGTCTGAAAAATGGAAAGGCAGTAGGAATCGATAGTGTGTCTGCTGAGATGATCAAATATGGTGGAACCTGCGTCCGGGACGCTTTCCTGTCCTTATGCAACTTGTGCTGGAGAACGGGAAAGGTTCCCAAGGACTGGAGGCGCGCTGTCATCGTGCCCTTGTATAAAGGCAAGGGGTCACGTATGGAGTGCGCCAGCTACAGGGCCATCAGTTTGATCAGCACAGCATCTAAAGTGTATGCGAAGATTATTGAAAAGAGAATGAGAGTTGTATCCGATGGATTACTGTGGGATGCACAAGGTGGTTTCAGAAATGGAAGGGGATGTATGGATCAAGTTTTCTCTCTCCGCAATATCGTAGAGAAGCAGCTGGCTATGGGCCGGAAGGTTTTCTGCGGTTTTGTGGATCTAGAGAAAGCATTTGACAGGGTTGTGCGGAAGGACCTCTGGGACATATTGCCCGGATATGGGATTAATGGCCAATTGATGCGTGCTGTGCAGTCCACTTACGAGGGCTGTATGGCATGCGTGCGAGTGGAAGGCAGCCTGTCGCCCTGGTTTGACGTCAATATTGGCGTCCGCCAGGGCTGCGTGCTGTCGGCTTTGCTGTTCATCCTATATCTGGACGATTGTCTCCAGAGAATAAGATTGATGGATGTTGGGGTGCGGATGAGTGATCTAGTTGTAAGCACCTTGCTTTATGCGGATGATGCCGTGCTTTTAGTCGAATCGCCATCAGAACTGCAAACACTAGTCACAATGATGAAAGATGACTGTCAGGCGAGAGGCTTACATTTGAATGCGAAGAAAACAAAGGTTATGGTGTTTGAAAGAGAAGAAACCAGAACGAATGCAAGGATAATGGTCGATGATGTTATGCTGGAGCAAGTGAATGAGTTTGTATATCTTGGATGTGCTTTTAGCAGGGATGGAAGGTACACCGCTGATATAGAAAGAAGAGTGAATTTGGGGAATAGTTTAAATGGAGCGTTAGGTAAACTTCTAGGCGCTAAGAACCTCAGCCAGAAGGCCCAGCTCGCCGTACACAACGCGGTGCTGGTACCTACGCTCACGTATGGAAGCGAGAGTTGGGTATGGAAGAAAGAGCATGAAAGTAGAGTAAACGCGGTCGAGATGCGAGCACTGCGCAAAATCTGCGGAGTGACGCTCGCGGACCGCGTTCGTAATACCGAAGTAAGAAAGAGAGTTGGTCTGAAAGAGAGTGTCGGGGTGAAGGTAAGGAAAGGAATGCTCCGGTGGTTCGGGCATGTGGAAAGAATGCATGATGAAAGAATGACTAAACAGATATACAATGCAAAAGTGGATGGATGCAGAAGTCGTGGAAGGCCACGACACACCTTCTGCTAGTACACGATCCCCACCTTCCATGATCAAATTGATCGTGTACTAGCAGAAGGTGATGTCAGGAGCCTTAAGAACAGACGAGCTTGCATGACAAGAGTTATGAATGTCAAAGAGGCAAGTGAGGTGTGTAAGAATAAGCCTAAATGGCACTCTGTTGTTCGTGCCTACCCCGCGAGGGAACTGGCGTGAAGTTATGTATGTATGTATGTATGTATAATCATTAACCAGGTGTTACTGATTGTAAAGTAAAAACTGATTCTAGGAAATTCGGTCCACGCTTCCGGGCGGACTTATTGCATTTGTGCCGTATAAAACAATGACCTGATGTAGGGGGGGTGGCAGTCGAGCGAAGCGAGACGTGTGTACTACAATCGAGAATCTAATAAGTGACGGACTTGGCGTGTTTTATTGAATTACGACCTTCTGCATTATGTTTGGACTTGTTGTGTTCGGTTATATTTGTACCTGTGTTATACGTATTTGTATAGTTCTAATAAACTCTATAGTAATTCTAACCACATTTTAATTCGAGTCCCTCGCGACTCGTAACAATATGTATGAAAGAAAAATTATCTTTATTTTGATATATGATAAACATTATGATGCGGATCGTTTTAGGTTTGAACCTGATATCAGGTCCTCAATAATAGACAAAGCATCCGAGCTTTCAGGTTAAATTAGTACCTAATGCATATTAAGTCATGTGTGTTCTGTAATCTTGTAAAAAATTTAGGTAGCTATAGGAATGAAAAACGCTATTAAGTCATATGTCTACTTTAGTATTTGAAAGTGATCTAAAATATTCTCCTCATCTCACCTAATTCTATCTAAGAAATAAGTTTATTAATGTAATCTTATATATATATATTAACATAGTAAGGTCGTTTATTCTTAATAGTTCAAGATTTAAGTAATTTTTATGATTTTGCTATATACATTGGTAGCACCTCTGGTGATGCCCATGCCCATATGTGATGCTTACCACTTTCCGTCAGCTGAGCCGTCTACCTATTTGCTGAATTCATACAATACAAAAAAACATTGCATATAAAAGTGAAACAAAGTAAACTATAAATAAAATAATGGAGTATAACATTTAAACAACTTAAATATGAAGTAATAGATTTGCTGACTTACAGACAGGAGAGACTTACAGCCGTTTCAGAGATAAGCCCGACTATCCAGACAAACAGACATCAATTTTATCTATCAATATAGAAAATACAATCCTATGATGTGTGTGTGTTCTTTTGCTGGTTTTTAAAGAAATGAAAAAACATTATCATCCTCTTACAATGTCACGGACATATCTGACAACTAAAAAGATGTCATGAAACTCTTTTGAGGCCAGCAGAAGGTTGATAGTACCTCTGGTATTGCTAGAGTTCATGGCGACGATGACCACTTTTCAACAAGTGAATCATTAGCCTGTCTATGTCTGTGCTATACTCCAGAAATAGAATTAAAATATTTCTACATGCCTATAAATAATGTTACAAAACTATGTATGTGTCTTTGTTAAAAGGTTAAGAAGAGCATATGATGACTCTGGTCAAAGGGTGGATATTGTGGATTGGAACCTGTCATGTGATTGGCCTGTGAGCGAGGACAATGTTTGTGTCAAAATGGAGAAAAATCTCTACACTCTGCTTGATAACATTCTCAAAAGTAAGTTCAATTTTTTTTATTAAATGAGGTATATTATAATATATATTTTTTAATATACAAATATTATTTAAGACATGTAGAAAATTCACTAATAACTCCAATGTAAGAAATTATAATTAAAATTAACTGTGATGTATTTAAATAAGTATGCATACATTCATAAATCTTACATTAACAAATAAAATAATTGTTATTTATATTAATCTGGAATAATGTAGCATTCTAACAGTGAAAGAATTTTAGAAATCGGTCCAGTAGTTTTTGAGTTTATTCCTTACAAACATGCAAAAATAAAAATATTTCCTGTTTATAATATTAGTATAGATTATAAATTAGAAATTGGATACTTTTCCTAATATGGTTGGCCTACGCTATGGTATCAACTGTTTTGCTGTCTGTAGTAGGTATGCATATTGTTATCTTACAAATCAATTAGGAATATATTTTGAATTTCCTAATAGTATCTTCAAGTAGAAAGGTTCATTACATATTATGCTTTTAGTATATTTGTCACAAAGTTACTATTATCAAAACTTCAAATCTCAATAATATTATATATACATGGCAAATACTACACCATTGGCGTGGACTTCATACAATACAATTTCCCATAGCTTACTAGCGATCTAAAGGTTGAAAGCGCCACGAATTTATTGGACTTACGTTTTTTATTCCTGCATTTATATTATTGCTGTATTACGCGGCTTTCCCCACGCATTGGATGAAATAGCAACTCATAACCCGATCGGGCACCGGCATTTTTTCAAAATATGCAGTACTAGTTGCTCCCCGCGGTTTTACCCGCGTGGTGATGGAAAGTCGTTATATTTTGGATAATTCACACTATATCTTTATAAATTATAGCCTGTGTTATTCTGATGTGTAAGCTATATTATTGTAATGTCTCATCAAAATCCATTCAGTAGTTTTTGCGTGAAAGAGTAACAAACATACATTCTTACAAACTTTCTCGTTTATAATATTAGGAGGAAGATTGCAAAATTAAAAGTACAAATTGTAATAAGAAAATTGAGAGTTGAGACGTTTATTCAATAGTGTAGTCAGCGCTTGCATCAAACGGTATTTTTTTTCAACCGGCTTACCCTACCCTAGCCGAATTTCCACCCCGCGCCACTGCACTACACATACCCGTTTTTTATAGAATAGGTTCGCCATCGACCTCTACTAGATCAGCATAAGATTATCTCTAACCTTGAATTGTACTATATAAATCATCTTATCTGAACAATAAGAACATCTGTAACAAATGAATTGTAAACAATACTTTAATTAGCAATATCCATTGCATAGTTTCGCCTGTGAATTGAACTGGAACATAAAGGTTACGGCGATATACTCAGTTAGACATTCTTATTGTTTTAGTGGGTAATATCTGATATGCATTATAAAAAGGATGTTCCGATTTATTATCATTCATGGTAATATGTTTTGCTGAATTTAAGATCAAACCTGGACTACAGTCTTTTTGGTGGAACACGCTGTATAAACCAGGTTTAAAGTGATGAACATAAATTAACAATGGTAACGGATCATAAAGTCACTTCTGGACTCACACAGCAGTGGGACTTTATGGACCGTTATAATTATAGGTACATGTTCATCGCTTCACATTTGTGGATATGATCCAATTTGCATTTTTGGAATGTAGGTACTTTAGTCATCACTGTCCTAGCGGCTAGAAGCCCGCAGTCCGCTTGCCTACTTTTTTCTCTTCGCGCAATCTTCGGCATCTCTAATCGTGAGATCATTAGTACGAATATAGGTATTTTAGTGACTGAGATAATTATTTATTTTATAACTAGCTTCTGACCGCGACTTCGTCCGCGTGAAAAGTTTTTTAACTATTCCACAGGAACTCTTTAATTTTTCGGAATCAAAAGTATCCTATATGATGATGACCAGGGATATAAGCTACCACTATACAAAATTTAATTTAAATCGGTCCAGTCGTTTCGGAGATTAGCCCGTACAAACATACAAACAGAGAAATAATTTTTTTTTTAAATATCTAAATTAGTTCTATTTGGCTTCTTACATCCCCCTGACTCGGTTTTTAGCAATTTTTGTCATTGTACAGAAATTCGACCTCTACAGTTTTATTATATGTATAGAAAAAAGCACTTTTCTCGCTTCTGGTAATAAGTCATGGTAGCATACTGTCTAAGGGATCCATGTCTCCTTTAACGTGGGTTCGACTGGAAGGAGGCCATGCACGACCTAATTTGCACACATATTACAATTATCACGTGCTGGTGGTGGAGAAGAGTATCGCAAGTATACTTGCACATCGAGATCAGCTATATCTGAAAGGCACTAACAACCATGAACAAGCGTGGCGTATATATACGAGTACAGCGTTCGTTCTAAAATTGGGATGCCAGTATTAGAACGTTACGGGTTGTTAATAAGAGAGTTAATCTCCAGCAAATGCAAGTATTTCCTATTTTATAAGGAAGCCTAGTACCTATCATATAGAATAAAGTTCCTCTAAGTAGACACATTTCGATAGGAAGGAATGATTCCTGGTGCGGCGGCGCTGGGTTTAGCGGGAAGCGAACTGTGTCAAATTTGCGGGAAAAGAAGTGTGGGACAATTTTGATGGGAATCGGAAGATAAGCACGCACTTACCTGGTTAATGGGAATGAAATGCGGCTGCTCCTCTGCCCTCAGTCCACCTCACTTCACTTTATTTGTTATAATTTATATTATATATTTTTATTATATTTTACAATTTGATGCGGAGCGGGTTATTTATGTAATACATATATTATTTATATTTAATTAGGGTTGCGGGCGCGATATAGGTATTTTATGTTATGTTATTTTATATATATATTTACATTTGCGGTGCGATTTAATTTATTTTATTTTATCTTATGACATGAGATGAATGATTGATGTGACGTGCGAAAGGGAACGCGTCGTCAGATTTGAAGTGAGAATTTAAATATGTCGAAGAAAAGTATGAATAGGTCGAAAGGAGGTTTCCATGGCGGTACCAATTCCAGTACTGTGAACGTAAAAGAACGGAATACGTCTATTTTTTTTATAATAAATAGTCTAAGCGACTATTTGATCGAATAGGTAACATTCGTCACGGAACATAAAGCTTAAGACTAAGATCCGATTTCGGTATAACAGCACGTAAATAGGTACGACCGCCGCAGTGAATTATTGCTCTGATAACTTATAGCCGTATGACGTAATGCTAATAATCGTTTGATATGCATTAAATATCGGATTTACTCAGAAAAATAATCTCGTCCTGGAATCATTATCTTGATTACAGCTGTTAGGGCCGGCTCGACCAGTGTAATAGCACGCTCTCACAGAATTTCGGCGTTAAACGGTTGGCCTTGAGCTACTCGTGTTTTGTGCGATGAGTGAGAGTTCCGATGGCCTACTTCCTGTTCTCCCTATCCTGTCTTCCTTATCACATCCCCCATCTCTACCCATTTATTACATTCCTCCTGTCTGCGATATCTCTCCTCTCTCGCACCGTGAAGGCTGGCTTTGCCCCTGGTGTTGCAGGAGTTTATATACAGGCTACGGTTACCACTTTCCATTAATTCCATAGAATTTCTATAGATTGCTATTATTCTATCTATGTATGTATATCTGTATGTATTTTATTATGTTAATATTTATTTTCAGATAAGTAAATGTACATTTATATATTATAAATCGTTCATGCCTTTCGCCCTTAAGCCGATATTAACGGCTCATGTCTATCTTTCAGTTGGAATGAATCGACCAAAGTTAGCCATAATGTCATTGAGTACCTACCATTGTGTCCTTTTAGTTCATTGCCTTTTAACCAAATTTCATGCAATTAGGCTGATGAACTCAAAAACTACTGGACCGATTTCAATAATTCTTTCATCATTCGAATGCTACATTATCTCTGACTAATATAGGCTATACAAAAATTAGGGATACCTACTGAAACTTCAATAATGTAATCTATCAATCTGAACAAAATAGTTGGCGCTCGAATCGGGTTCCACGATTTTGAAGAGATTTTATATTTATTTGCGTGGGTCCTGGGGTGGTTTAGATTCCACAATTAGACCCAGTAGGTGGTGCTAGAATAGGGTTTTAGATTTATATTTTTTTAGGGCAAGACAACGTCTGCCGAGACCGCTAGTCTATAATAAGTTCATAATTTAGATATTTTCATGTGACTGCTGTAGGAATTTGCAGCAAGGATATTGAAGAGTATTTATTACTCAGCTATTGAGCCATCCATAAATTACGCCTCACCTGAGGGGGGGGGGGGGGTGAGCACGGTGTCGGCAATGTGTGACATTGTTTAACAAGGGCTGTGAGGAGTTCTAAATTTCGTAACGTCACATTTCAAAATTTAATATATTAAAGCTCTAAAACACGAAATTTCAACTATTAACAAAAACCTTAAAATATTTCCAACTCTATCTCTATGAGTATAGTGTTTAAATTATTAAAAAATAATTTAAATGGTAATAAAACTAATTATAGATCTGCTGTTTTAATTTAATAATTTCTTGATGTGAAATTGCAAAATATGTGATGTCACAATAGGGAGGCCCCTATAGGCAAAGGATAAGGTGACGGTTATAAGATTGTTACGATATTGTAATTGAATTGAATAAATAAGAAAAATTATACCTATAAATATATAATAATATAA
Organism: Dendrolimus kikuchii; assembly: GCA_019925095.2. NCBI lineage: Eukaryota > Metazoa > Arthropoda > Insecta > Lepidoptera > Lasiocampidae > Dendrolimus > Dendrolimus kikuchii. The sequence goes on from CM034407.1 coordinate 12,018,173, forward strand.
ATTTCCTGTGAAATCTAAAAATTCGTAATATGTATATAATTATGTATAGTATATATATTATATTTTATGTGTGTGTTATGTATACATGATCAAATTGATCGTGTACTAGCGGAGGGTGATGTCAGGAGCCTTAAGAACAGACGAGCGTGCATGACAAGAGTTATGAATGTCAAAGAAGCAAGTGAGCTGTGTAAGAATGGGCCTAAATGGCGCTCTGTTGTTCGTGCCTACCCCGCAAGGGAACTGGCGTGAAGTTATGTATGTATGTATGTTATGTATACATAACTATCAATAATCGAATGCAGCAAAAACAGCCTGTAGGACGTGGTCGATGTTTTAATTTCCTCCGGGCATGCCCACAAATGGTCGCTTTGAAATTGGATGATTGCTCCGACATTGAACGATTATGTGACTTATCTGTTTGTGATACTTGTTTAAGCTTCGCTTCGTGATTCAGATTTTATGTTTGGACAAATCTAGGCCTTTTAAATTACGGCTGTGAGTAGTTTCAAACAGAAATATTTCTGAACGCTGGCTATATTTTTGTAAGATTTTTCAAATTCTTTGTTTATTAGTTCAGAAAAATATATGACTTAGTCAGAGTGTCATTGAATTGATATGCGTATAATTTTATATATAGGTACTTTAGAAACAAGACATGATAGTAGGATACTTTTCGTCTCAGAAAATTGCAGAGTTCCTGCTGTATACGGGACCCGAGTTTATGTGTGCAATTGTTTTTTAATAAACAAGTCCAAATATCCAAATGAATCTTAATAATTTCAAATCATAATAAACAAAGGAATGGCTTAAAAACTGGTAAATCCAACGTTCTTTTATTGTTGTTGTCCTCGACTCATTAAATTCATCCCCCCTACTCACAGATATGTAGGCAATAATATAGACATTTATATATTCATGCCCAAGTTAGTAATAACTTCCGTGAATCACAGTCTAGACATTCAATAGAAATAAATTTATAAGAGAATCTTTAGATCTTAGGCGAGGCATACGACCGAGCTGTGCAAGGATAAGTGCGGTATTGACAATCTTAGTATGAACTTAACTTTAGACGCTTATGGCAGCAAAACTTACAGCTGTATAGCCGGGCTTACATTTAAACCGCATCGCTTGTCATCGACGGGATATTCATCCCCCATTCCTTTGAGCTCCCACGCTCATCTATGCAACGGCTCTCTAAAACGTTTATTCCGCGTACAGCAATGATGTCGAGGAACTTCAAGATAACATGAAATGCGCACTCCTTTATACGCGTAATTGTAAATTATAGCTGTATACCCATGATACAATGGTAGCAGCATTTTCTGAGACGGCTATATCATGTCAGTATTGATTGACATCATGATTCATGATATAAAGAAATCTGCTACCATTTTATTACAAGTGTATCGCGTATGCAATAAACCCTGGTACACATGGCACTATCTATTTATTCGTGGGTGATCTCCCCGTTACTATAAGGATTCCAGAACCAAAGGAACGCGTCTGAATACAAGGGGTTCGCACCTAACGATGCCCAAGTTATATTAGACTAGCTGTGCCCGCGACGTCGTCCGCGTGGAATTTGCTTTCAAAACCATCCGATTTTGAAACATTCTTCATTGGTGTTCCGCTCCTATTGGTCTTAGCGTGATGATATATAGTCTATAGCCTTCCTCGATAAATGGGCCATCCAACACTGAAAGAATTTTTCAAATTAGACCAGTATTTCCTGAGATTAGCGTGTTCAATCAAATAATATTAGTATATTTGGCTACAACACTAATAATTACATTTTAAATATCGCGATATCTTTTGAATGAAACGTCTGAATTGAATAATTCAAAAAGTTCTAGAAAGGTATTGAATTCGTCTTGAATATGGAGTAATTTATTTTGATAAGGATTAATACCAAGGTACAAAATAAAGAGTTTTTGAAGCGACGGCATTTTAATTATTTAAAAAAATAAAAGAAAACACTTATTGTGAGATAACTACAATAGTTAGACATATGGTTACGCGATATTTTTTGTAGGCAATTATATGTTCTGCAAAGTGGTAGTACATTGGTTTGTTCTATAATCAATAGTTTTCACAGCGCACGTAGTGTAAGGATTTTTTCGGGTCATTTTTTTACACCTTGGGTTACATTATTGGACTTTTAGTAAGGATCCCTAATTTTTTTGAAAATATAATATAGCCTATATAATAAGGCTATAATAGCCTTCCTCGATAAATGTACTATTCAACACTGAAGAATTTTTCAAATCGGACCAGCGGTTCCTGAGATTAGCGCGTTTAAACAAACAAACTCTTCAGCTTTATAATATTAGTATAGATATTAAAAAAAAAACAAATCTACACAACACTTTCAATTCTTAAACAGTGTAGTTAGTAGTGTAGTACTTAAACTGCATTTGCCTATACAGGGTCCATATTAGTCTGTTTTATGTAGGTCTATAGGGCATACATTGATTTATAAATAAAACCGATAGTTGCCTTAAGGGCATGTTGGCACCTTTACAATTACATCCTTCCTTCTACCTTGTAAGGTCAACCCGTAATGTGCTCATATACATACGAATCGCATTAAGCATTGAAACACATACGCCCACGCATCAATTAGCATTCGAAACTTGTATAACATTATTTTCACTTTCTATGTAACAGGAGGCTGTTATTGGTACCGAAACCTCTATCACGTTTGTGAATGAACTTAGATTTTAGATATAGTAGTTATTGTACAGTTTTAAAAAGTGATGGGTGTATTGGTAGTGTGATATATTGCTACTTAGTTAGAACTTTGTATTTTCTAGTAATCTACGGAATGCATTATCATTCACGTAAAATCTGTTCCCAATGCATATAGATTCTGTAGTGTTTGTTAGCAATAATAGAGTTCATCATACAAATGAATCTAGTAGTCAACAATATAATATCACCTATAACATCCCATTGCTCGGTTCATGCCATTTTATTTCAGGATTGACATAGCCATACCCATTAAACTTGTCCAAGGTGCCTAATATTTTAGTTGATTCTTTTTATATTTAATTCAAATCTTATCTATGACACGTATTCAATTGCACCAAAGATTACATATAACATGTAACAATATAACGATAAGTTCAGTGTACAAATATTGAGTACATCATTGCGTAGAATGAGTCCCCTTATACGTTGCGCTTGGAAACATGTCTGCTATCCGGTTTTGATTTCTTTTTACCTTTATCAGAAATGGTGTCATCAAAAGCTGCAGTTTTAAAGGATATCGCAGGAATTTCCGCTGCTGTTATTCGTCACTTTGTAATTGAGGATGTGTTATTATAATGTCAAAGGCAGCTAATTATATGTCTTTTCAATAAACAGGGTAAATTTTACAAGTGAACCTCTATGGTTAAATCTGAAAATATAAGATACAACTAAAAATATTCATAGGATTTTGATGAAAACTAGACCGGAATCATAAGATTGTACAAAAATCAATTACCCTAGTGAAGAATCGAATCGGCTGATGCTTAAATAAAAACATACTTCAATATTACACCAACCTATAGTATAGCTTTTGTAAGGATCAACTTCTGTGAAGAAATTAAAATAGCAATTTTTTTTTACTTTTATATTAAATAAGTTTTGATATTATATTATTATTTACCCTCAGTTATGCTGTAATAGCATTAGGGAATTTAGGTAATTTAAAAAATCTGTCAGATATAAAATTTCCAACGATTTACGTTGCTAAGGCGAAAAACAATGTCAATGAACGCTCCAGACAAACAACTCTGCATACGATACTATTGAATTATAAAATATACAATATTAATCAAGCAACTACATACCGTTATTTGAGACAGGTTATTAGTTTGCAATCGCTTCACGTACGACGTTCTATATAACACTTGCGTTGGCTATACTTTTGATGATTTCTACTTGCTTCAGAAAATAATTTTGCTAGATTCAAGTTATTAGCTTGTAAATTTAGTTTCTGCCACAGTATTCTTCATCTCAAAGAAGTCTTGAAGCGTATTGAAATAAGGGACGAAAATTTGTGTGAGCAACTCACAATTCCCCAAGTTAATAAATTCATACATATTTAGACTTTTGATAACATTTGCCGTTGCGTTTTTACTTCATTCAGAAGGAAAAAAGTAAGGGCGAACGAAGTCGCGGGTAACAGCAAGTAATAAAATTCATTTGTCTATAAGATGGTATGATTAGTTTAGATCTTCAAAATAGTATAGAATATCATAACACATTTACCGGTTGGATGTGTAGGTATATATTTGAATCAAAATACATACATACATACGTACATAACTTCACGCCAGTTCCCTTGCGGGGTAGGCACGAACAACAGAGCGCCATTTAGGCTTATTCTTACACACCTTACTTGCTTCTTTCACATTCATATACATACATACATAACTTCACGCCAGTTCCCTTGCGGGGTAGGCACGAACAACAGAGCGCCATTTAGGCCCATTCTTACACACCTCACTTGCTTCTTTGAATCAAAATGTTGTACTTAAGTTAAATTTAAATGTTTAAACATTTCCGTTCAAACATTTAAAATAAATTACTAACAGTTGTGTCTAATGAAGCTAATGAAAAATACTTAGCGGACTGTAGTTATAACTATATAAATATAAATGAATACTAGAAAGAAAACGTTCTCTGATTGCGAAATGCACTTTACTCGAGGCTATTTTTTCTTACACACGTTGTTGATCATTGCAACTTAGCAACCGATAGTCTTCTTAAATTTAAAATTTTAACAAATAAACCTACAAGGAGGCCATCATCAACAGATGATATTAATTGACTATGTATACAAATATCCATCTGACTCTTCATGGCAACTTTTGGGTTCAGAGATTGTTATTCTTTACTTCTCACTTTTACGTGTATATTAGTGCATGTACTGACGATAAAGAAAAAACATCCTGAGACATTGCACATCAAATTAAACACCAGTGTGTGAAAGCCGTGAACACGCTTTGGACAAGCGTGGCGGTTGTATCGTCCGTTCCCCTAAAATGAGATGTTTTAAGAGTTCATATTTATTACCCGTCAGCTACGGATATTTCTTAAAGCGTCATATATTCAAAATAAACAAAATTTTAGTCTCGGTATAAAAAAAAGTGTGCTGGATTGAAACCTTCACCTGTCAGTCTGGTGTAATTTCTCTTTAACCGTTTGAATATCTATTGTAACGCTTCTTATTTCTTTTTGACTCGGATGTTTTTTCCTCAATAAAGTTGCATACCAGAAACAAGATTGGTGCTCATCGATTTTCGTGGCCAATTACCCAAATTTCTAAAAAACAAGTACCTTGATAACTACATTTCTGATTGACTCAATTGTTGGTTACAATTCAATGCAAATTGTACCGTGTCGTTAGGAGAAAAAGTAGTTTTTTTATTATTAAAAACGAACGTGTTAGATAATCCCCAGCTTTGATATGCTATTTTTAATGGGTTTGTTGAACTTGTTTTTATCTTCCGTATCAATCTATTTATTTGTATCTGTTTTCTTTATGATATCTATTATTACTTGATCTAATCACTTATGTTTGTGCTCAGTGTATTACTTTTTTCAAATTTAATTACAAATCTACTTCTTTTTCGCAATGTCTAACAAGGTAATTTATTTTTCTATTTAAAACTTATCAGAATTTAATATAGATAATTATATATTCATTTTAATTAGATTACCGTAGTCAAATAGTAAAATGGAAACCTTTATAGTTACGTCATTTTCGTATAACCTCTCTTCTGTAAAGGAGATATGATTTCCAATTTTTTCTTCTATTCTCAAGTCAAATAACAACAAACTTTTGTGTCTTTTGTTGATATAATTTTCTAAATATGCAAGTATTATGTTAGAATGTGTAACGGTTATTAATAGTTGGACAGAATGACAGCGGCGACCTATTCATTCTGAATCTTTTGTGTCGGAGTCAACGACACAAGAGAGGGATAATTAGAGCATAGTGATCGCCTAATTCACAGTGGCTTAGTAATTATTGAACTGAAGCTGTACGGTTTAAAAATCATTGATTTATTGATCAGAGATCACCCAAGTACATTTCAGTTGATCAAAATGCGAAATAGCAAAAAGCACTTGAAATAGGAGTAAATATATACATACTTTTTTCTATGTATATAGGCGTGTGAGGGTCTTGAAATGTTACAACGTTGTTAGTAAAAATCATAAGCATATGATGACTCTTTTTGTTTAATTCAGCCGAGGATACGCCCACCGTTTAAAACAAAATTTGATTCTAAAGTAATAAAAAGTTAAAACTGAGCTAAAAATTCTGAAAAGTTGTAGGTAGGAACTTGACAAACGTTTTAATGAATATTGGTTTGAATATATTCTCCTAAGTAGTTTTTTAGATATACACTATTTTCATTGAAAGGCCGTTTTAGAGTCCCGTACCGAAATTGGAAAAACTGGACTTTCATCACCTTTACGAAACCTTTTAAAGGTTAATACTGCGCATCCCCTAAATAGTATAAAGTATTAATAGAACTGTGACTATTTACTTATTCAAGCACTGTGCCAGTAGTCGTAATAATTTACCGTATTGTAACGTCGATATAAATACAATACAAATCTTCCTCGTCGAGAAATTGATTCACAACGTCGCACCACTTCGCCAGACTGAATGTCGGCCAACCTCATCTAGTCTTGTTGACACTATTATACGGTCAAAAAATTATCAAGTGGAAGTTATGATACACGTTATGGTAGTTGACCGGAGCCGTGATTGGGGCAAATTATAAATAGATGTAGCAGTTGTGGTTGTTCAGTAAAGAACTTTGCTTTATGAAGCATCTATACCTGTGTCATTTACATAGATCGCCTATGGATAGTGACCTAAGCCTTCTTTTTTTTAGAACGTAGGATCACGTATTCTATTCGGAGTAGGGTCATTTTCGTAAACGAAATTTCCATTATGGGCCCTGGTTCTGTATTATTCGTGTCTTTTATATACTCATAGCATATAAGCGTAATAACTACGCAAGTTTGGGAATATAATTATAATTTATGTTTGTCTGCCGATTTGCTTGTTTCCTTTAAATTACGCCATAATGTAGCGCATCCATGATGATGATATGGACTAAATATAACTTGCTACCATTTGACATTAAAATAAAAATCAGCAAAGTACATGCTAAACCAAGCACATTGTAGAGTTCCATGGATTCAACTAACGTCTGCTGTTTCCGTCATTTGCCTAAGAAACCGTGTAAATATCATTTAAACGAATTAGTCTAAGTACATATAACTCAAAAACTATTCAGTCAATTTCGTTCATATCAAATTTCGCTAAAAATACTTGTTAGGCTCTACCGCTTCTATTTATAGGTATTTTTATCTCAGTGTGAAAGTTTGAAGGGGACTTTGAAAGGGAATAACTTGCCGAGTATTGACTACAATATTAAAGTAATTTAGGAACATTTGATGTTTTTAACACCTAACTAACGTAATCCCATACGACTATGTATACTGAATTTTATTCTTTTTGATTACGTGTGTGGATGCCATCCCTAATCTTTATTTTTTTTTTGTTGTAATATAAATAATAGATTGAAATTATAACAGAAAATTGATATTATAAAATATTCTTACTTTCAGGCGACGTCTCGCTACCGGACAAGCACAAGTTCGATTCACGCACCTACGTCAAACCCAAAAAACGGGTACAGAGGCCAAGTATACACAATATCGTGGAAGTGGTGTCAAATCCTCCGTCGATGTCTCCACAGAACTCCCTCAATGCAACAGGCAATAAATATCTGACGTACAACAAATATAGTATGCCACTGGGACCTGTGAGTCCTATGTTGAGACTGAAAACTTTCAATGTTGATACCAATACGGAGAACAGCAGCATAATTAAGGAGTACGCCATGAAAAGGAGGAGCTTGGTCCAAGACGATGATCCACAGGTAATGTATTTTTTGTCAAGCATATTTTTGATGGTAACCTATAGATATCAATATAATATTATGATAATTAAGTGATCTTGGATGCATACAATTTGTTTATTGAGATCTATCTCCCAATTCTTTTTATTGCCTGAAGCAGACAGACGGTGACTCACCTGGAGAGTAGTTACTGTCTTGGACGTTCATTTCCAAAAACAGGAACGTTTATAACGCGTTGCCGGCTTAAAACAAATTTTGCGCCATTAAAACTCATATCGTAGCGATCGTATTTTCATTTCATTTTCTGGTTTCCGAGAGGTGCAAGGACAGCAGTGGGATGTTTATGGGCTTTTATAATTATCAGGGATGTTTAAACTTGTCAATGACAATTCATCTACAAGATTTAATTCTGATTAATCCCACTAACCGCGACGATAAACTTAGCCGACAATTTAGCTGAATTATTTCTTTCATACTACTCTAATTAAATTCAATGCTTCTAAATACGAAGTTGTAAAATAATTATTCGTTTGTAATAATTACTTTAATTCATCCTTAAGATTTTTTGTTTTGTTATTTTGATTTTAGATCAATAAATTTTACATAAAAGCAATGTGGAAATGATTCTGATCTGATACTTTAGAAATTCTTTCAAGTTGCAAGGGAAATTCGGCCAATAGCTTTTAAGGGTTCTGTGCGAGTGGCGAACATATCAGGTTTTTGCTGTTTGGCTACATAATCCATGAAAGTACGTAGCCGAAATCTACCCATATCTCAGAATTTACTTAACGCAGAAATATCCTAAACTGTGGTTCTCTACCCACTGGTGGGTTGCGAGTAAATATTGGGTGGGCCCTGAAAAATAGAATGGCTCATCGATCGACCTAGATCGAGTATCACATATGAAGCGGGATTTTCTGTTATTATTATTATTAAAGCTGAATGTGGACATAAATTGAACATTTAAAAAGAAGCTTAATCTCAGAAAACTAAAGTTAATGCAACGAAAGCTATAATATATTTAATTTAAATAGTAGTTCTTTAATTTAATTAACAAAATTTCGAATGTGACACTGTTTTTTAATAGTCCTTCATTCATAAAATTATGCCTGTAACCTCAGCCAAAAAGCGACTCCCGAATTTGTATAAAAAGAAATCAACTGTGGGTATCACTGGCTTAATTTACGTTGAGCGTACCAATTTTGGTTGAATATGCAAACGTAACAACACCTATTTAGCTCAATAAATAATTACATTTATGTACTTATTTTATTTTATTTTATTTTTATTTTATTTGGGAGGTTAACAGCTGTGATCTTACAAACTAAAGTTTACAAACTAGCGTTACAGAGATAGTTATACGGGTGGGTACCCCTAATTATACGATTTTCTTAAAATTTCACTACGCTGTTGTACTTATTGCGTCATTACAATATCACTTTCTGCTTAATTTAATTAATATAAAACTGATGGTATTTGAGAAAATGACTGACAGAACTAAGACTGATGACCATGACGAAAACGTGTAATATTCTGATTTTACTATTTGATTTATCTGTGGGACCTTAAAAAGCACCGATATCATATTTGACATGAATAAATTTCACGTCATCTTTAACGTCACCGTAGGATGTGCAATATGTATCTTGAATTCTAAAATTTGTTTATCGATAATAGTCTCTATAATTTCTTCAATATCTAAATATCTTTCTTCTACTATTGAGCTATTAACCTACTTCTAAGCTTCAAATATCTTAAAATAAAATATATAAGAAGCTCGGTACATTATAAACTTTTCAAGATCAGCGTGTGAAAATACCGTATATTTTATTTTTATTAACATATCTGAAGTATACTTGAGCAATATTACACAAAAATATTGCTTAATTTTGCACTAAAAAGTAAACACTTGAGTTGCTCACAATTACATTGTAAACTGAAATGAAATTACTCTTATGTATAAAATATTTTTTACGATGTGTCTGGAATTTTAGTCGTAATTTTTAGCTAGTGATTTTTTAGACAATTCAAACTAATTTTATAGAAACTTGCTTAGATTAAATTTATACCTAACTGTCAAGATATTATCGCTTGTTAAGCAAATATTAGTTTTACATATTTGAATATCTACGGTCAAGTTGAAGGATTATTGTTCTAGAAAAACTGTTTCTTCATACTTCAATCCGGCTCGGACCATTGCGTGGTTTTTAATAGCTGACAACATTAACTATAACAAGGCAACTTTAACCATAGTTATTTTAGAAACTTCCACAAGTCCTTAATGGTCTTCCGCCTCAGTCCTCTTCTTGTAATAGTTTATATAGTAGGTATTTGATTCTAAATTACTCTTTATGTAGCGCATTATGACCAACCTACTTCACTTGACCGTGACTGTGAACTTGCATAGTAAATGAGATCATGGCCGTTTTAAAGTCATCGTAAAACTTTTTAATGAAGCATCTAAAATGCAAAACAATACGCTCTCGTGTATGTTGTTTAATATTCAACTCTCAATTTGCGTTTACTGGTGACTGTGGCATAGTCATGTTAAATAACACACACTGAATACACTCTTAAAATTGCCAGTGTCGTGAATTTTGTGTTGAATCCAGTTAATATTTGTTATTTTTTATATCTGACCCAAATTATTTGAAGTCACCAGTTGCTAACTTTAATTGCAGTAATTAATTTAAAAGAAAACTTTTGTTCGAAATCGCACCACGGTCGTTTTGCATAGTCAAAAATATCATATTAGGAAATGGTTTCGTAGACTCTATTAGCTTTCAGAGAGTTTGCGTTTCTACTTTCAGTAGAATGGGAGTACTCCGAAGAACTGTTTTATCGGGTAAAAACGCCTCAGTTTCCACAGAATTATTTACCATGGACGGGACACTCGCCCACATTTCCTTGAGCTATAACAATTAAACAACAATCCTATAAAAAGTTTATTTTATGTACAATAATGATCCGAAAGGAACTACTTGTTGAGGGTTTTCTTCTGGTTTTGATTCTCCTAGTGTTGAAAACGTTTAATGTGTCGTTTTAGACCTTTGTCTTATCACGTTGACTATGTAAAAATTCAATTACGCATGGAGAAATATTCCAATGCGTCTATTTGGTCACAAGCAAGTCACAGATGGCTAGCTGCGTCTTTTTTTCATTTTTGAGGCGACAGATCTTGTCAAGCACGTTTTATTTCAGTATTGACAATGGTTATAATTATACTGTAATACTAACTTGTGTCCATGACTGGGTGTGAATCGAACGTTGCAATTAGAGAAAGTAACATTTCAACACCTTACTTATATTTCATCGCACTTACGTTTCATTGGTAGGCAAGTGCGTTGAGTTCTGTTTTCTGTGTCGCAGACTAGTACTACTATATTTTATGGTCATACTACAATTAATAAGTCATTTGGAGACTGTGATCTCGAGAAAACAATTTCTTCAAAATCTATCCATTGTTTAATTTAAAGAATATCTAGTGGTCTGGAGATATGTTTTGGCTCACCAAGTTCACTTGAATGCACAGGTTGATTTCTGGCAAGATGAATTTCGTAAATGAAATCTCCGTTATTTATTCTGCACTGACCTCAGAGTTGTATGTTATGCCACGCACGGATTCGGGTTTAGTGATGGGCTTTGCGACGAGCGATACAAAGTGTATGGGCATTGCGCGCATTGATGGCATTTTTCATTCATTTTAATACTTTTGTTCTTGATGCTCTCAACGACAAGTTCGGACCAACTTATTACTTTGTAACACATGTATGGCTTGGTTAGCCTGAGAATATCAAACACATGTTTTTCTTCTGTTAAAAATCAAAAATATAGGTGTCAGATCAGAGCTTGTTTGAATTTTGTTTTCATACATACATACATACATAACTTCACGCCAGTTCCCTTGCGGGGTAGGCACGAACAACAGCGCCATTTAGGCCTATTCTTACACACCTCACTTGCTTCTTTCACATTCATAACTCTTGTCATGCACGCTCGTCTGTTCTTAAGGCTCCTGACATCACGTACTAGTACACGATCAATTTTGATCATGGAAGGTGTGTCGTGGCCTTCCACAACTTCTGCATCCATCCACTTTTGCATTGTATATCTGTTTAGTCATTCTTTCATCATGCATTCTTTCCACATGTCCGAACCACCGGAGCATTCCTTTCCTTACCTTCACCCCGACACTCTCTTTCAGACCAGACTTTGTTTTCATGTAATCACAATTAATATTTAGTATTAAACCTTACACTCATTCTTCATTTCTTCAGCACTTCTGTAAACAACTAACAGTATGAATAATAGTTTTAATGCAGATGACCCTCACATCCTTTCAAACTTGCTATTGAATTTATATTCATATAAAATTTAATTTAGTTAAAACTTAAAGACCGCTTCGTTTATTGTAATCGTAGTTTCATTTCAAGCAATAACATTGAGTCATTGTATGTATAACTAGTAAATATATTGGACGCACAGCTGTACAAATGTAACCAAACCGTTACAAAATGGATCGGGTTTTAAAGTTTAAACTTAATTACGACTCTACTAAACCACGTGGGTAGACCCATAGCCAAAACTATTAAAGAGAAAGTGGTCTTGACAATTACGGTTTCTTTAATTTTAGAATTGAACTGTAAAAACTTTTCGATTTTTTAAGAGTAAATCCAAATCTCTGGTTTTTAAGTACTAAGTTATGATTAAGTAATTGGGACTTAATGGCTAACGCAACAACATTTTATTCTATTAACGCGGGACCCATTTCGGTAGAGCAGACCTTTTGTATAGATTTCTCAGCAAGTATACAAATGTTAAATAATAATCCACTTTGCCCATCGTCTTAATACTTCAAACCAATACACACAATACTAGAACCAATATTTACATTATTCGATCAAAATATATATATACCCACAGATCCCCAATAAGTTAATCCGGTGATTATTTTGATTTTTATAGCTACTTCATTTGTTTTATAAGTATGGTAGTTAAAGTTAATAAGATTAAGACCTTCATTAAACTCTAGCACCCTTGTTAATAAACATAATTATATTAGAGTAAGATTAGATTTCATCCCTAGTATTATGTAGATATTTCCACACAAACTCGCTCTTGTGAATTTCTAATCCCTATCTCGTGGAAACTATCCCATTTTTCGGGATATGTGCCTTGTTATGGAAACATTCTAAGTACGAAATTGCATGATAATTGACTAATTGCTGAAGCTATGAAGAAGAAACAAACGTCAAAGAAAGTCGCTTCAAATTCTGTTTCTGTAAATTTAATGTAGCATAATTTATAAGTGTCAATGACACAAAATAAATTGATGTTTCCTAAAGATATTTTTATAATTGCTCCAAGGCTATAATGCCTGATTTGTAAACACTAATTTCATTCGATGTAAAATCTAGTTCTCCAAGTTACATTGCGGTTAAGGCATAGTTTTGAATCGTGCAAGCGAGATTAAGTAATGCTGTTATGCAAAACCATGCCTAAAAATACTAGCTCATATATCCATATTATAATGTAATACAAATTCTAAATAATAGTCTATTTGACATTTCAAACTGCATTAACAGTATCAAACATATTTTATGAAAGTTAAAGAAGTGACGTAGATCCGGTTAGCCCTAGAAATTTTAACCTAGAGTATTCACGGGTTCGTTCGCATTTATATCAAATCTATATACCTCTGAAACTTTAATTTTTTCGGGTAAACTCGTTTTATGTTTATGTATCCCTGTTATTAGAAATACGTGTGTGCGAAATTCCAGGATAATCGGTAAATTCCAAGGTCCTGAGCAGTAAACAATTTCTAATTTATAATGGTATTCTAGAACATCTACGGATAGGTTTAAGAGTCTAATTTATTATAAGTACCTATTACATACATGGAATTTGTTTTGTATCTATCAAGATCAAATTCATTGTCTGTGTATGTGTTCTTCGTTCCCTTGATAATAAAAGGACTTCTTTTACCCTTTAGAAGTATGTATGTATATATGCATATACGTATTTCACGAAGCCGATAATGTAGGGATACATACCTAGTCCACTTACAACAGCATTCCAAAATGCTTAAAATATTTCTTTATGCATTCATATATCGTCATGCATTGACGTATAATGTTGTCATATAGTCAAAAATATCTGATCGCGAAAAGTGTTACATAAGCGATAACATGCAAATTGGTCATGAATGTTTTTGAGCGTTTATTTATGCATACAATTATAGACTGTGTGTTATAATATAACATTGTGTCTTGTTACGAGGAAAATGTTATAACCGTTACAATGCCGTATAAACAATGTCCTTTGCATTGTATACTTTATCTATTTAACCCCTTCATGTGGCTTCATTCATGTAAGATGCGAATCACTGTCCTTTGGGAACTGTTCTATTTTTTCTGATAGAAATTATCCTATGGTCATCATCGTTATCGAAAGTATGAAATTTGTTTATACTAAAGGCCGTGAAGAGGAAACAAAAAGTTACTTTCACAGTATTATGTAGGATGAAGTATGTTTAGCCAACATCAGTTTACAGTAGTTTATTAGTTTACAGTTTAATAATTAAAATGATAAGTCCTGTTTTGGATATTTCCTATTCTTTCAGTATACTATATATAATATAGCGACAAAGCTGACTCATTTAATGTGTATTTAATGGTGAAAGTTATATTAAAATGTTACTACAAGTGAATTTATGGTATTTCAATTATCTATTTATCAAACTCATCATCATCATCATCATCATCCGAGCATTAAATCCCAATTGCGTTCGGAGCGTTCACTCCGACGCCCAGGGATGGCTTTCCTAATTTTTCTACTCCACTTCGCGTGGTCTTCAGCATCCCCCGTTTTCAGACTACCTGATCTCAATCTGCAGCAAGCTTTAGTCTAAATGTAACTTTTGCAATTTTCAGTTAGAAGATATAGACATCACCCTAATGTCGGATACATCCATCCGAACGTCTATCGAGCACGTGCCCTCGAAACCAATCAACATAGATCTATCGCAACCAGCACATAATATTCACAATACGTTCAACAGGTAAGTTTTATTAGTGTAATGTTTAGCTTTATGCATACTTTCCAGTCCGAGGATGATATCGTAGTAAACAGTAGTATGATAGTTTGGGATTCGCGGCGACTGCTGGATACCCAATACAACAACCCCCGGGTTTGCTTGAATCAGCAGACTTTAAATGACGTGATATTACCTGAGCATCGCAGCGGTGCGCTTATGGCATCCGGAGTGGTTAGACGCTTTCCGGTATCAAATCGTATTTATTTTAAGAAATCAATAACTGTAATGAGATTAAACAATGTCATAGAAATAACACACTTGACATCTTTACCTCCCATGATCAATTGATCACGGCTACTGAAAAGTAGCCGAAACGTCGAAATAAAAATCAAATAAATAAAATGCCTCGCTTAAAACCGTTAAAACGTAGTTTTAATTAATAGAACTTATTTAATCGTTAGAATTACTTGTTTTATAAAATTAAATTTAGTTACTTTTTACCACATTGCTATCGAAAAAGAATCATCTACTTTGCCCAGGGGATTTGTTGGTCATAGAGCGAAATGGTTTTTAGGCGAAGGCTAGCGCGTTTGGGGGAGCGAAGCGTGCCCGGGGAAAAGAACATTGCTGCGCTTTTCTCCGGGTTTACCTCTATCCTCCATTTGCGAAACCATTCGCCTAGTTCTGCGACAGCTGTCTGCAGCCGGATGCTGGTGAGGGCCTCGATTGCCGTCTCCGTGTCATGGCGGGACACGATGTGGTCCGGGATGCGGTCCAGGTCTTGTGAGCTGGTTGCCTTGAGGAGGGTCTCAAGTCTCAACCAATCCACAGAGGTCCTAGTTTCAGATGTCTGGTCTGTCTGTGGTCCTAATCTGAGGATAACCGGACGATGGTCCGAGTCGATATCGTCCATCGTTTCGATCGAATGGAACTGAAGGGTTACGCCCCTCAGTAATGCTAGGTCGAGAGTGTTTGGGGTCCCCCAGTCGCGGTTGGGGGGGTATCTTGTAGGGGTCATGGGAGTTAGTATATCAAACAAAAGATTGTCTGATATATTTATTAGGGCTCTGCCATTGGGGTTAGTGGTATTGCAATTCCACTGCTCGTGTTTGCAATTCAGATCTCCGGCTATAATAACAGCCGGGCCTAAGTTGAATAGGGTTTCTAGGTCTTTCTTAATAAGGGTTTTTTGGCATGCGAGGTATGCTGAAACTATGACTAGAGGTTGGTGGCCAGTCATTGCTAGTCTGCAGGCGGATACCTCCATACCGTCTAGTGGGGGGGTGACTACAGGCATGCAGTGTAGGGATCTTCTGAAATAGATCAGGGTGCCGCCACCACGGCCTACCCTGTCATGTCTAGTGATCCGATAGTTAGAGATCTTTGGATCTCTATTACTCGGTTTCAGGAAGGTCTCCTGTACTAGTAGTATATCTACTTGATTGGTAACCAGGAAGTCATGGACCAAGTCGCGCTGGTTTCGAAGACCATTGGCGTTATAAGTCGCCAGAGTCAATGAGCGTGGTTTATTTCTACCTACATGCGCCATTTGTTACCGGTAACAATAATTTGACTAGGTTGTTTAGTTACAACGATCTAAGTATTTGGAGGAGGTACGCGTGATCCATTTCGATCACGAGTTGATCCCGGAGGGAGGGTTGTGTTGACTCTGAAACTTGCCTCAGTTTCCGAGCCAAGAGTTGGACCTCTTGCAGGTCGAAGGGCAAGTTCTTGGCGAATTTAGTCGCCAAAGCTAAGTCCTCCGCTATAGAGTGGTGGGCCGATGGCCCTGAAGGTCCCTTAGAAATGGGGGCGAGGGCGGGGGCGGGGGTGGCCGAGGGTAGGCCGGCCATAACTGGGGCACGCGTCCTTAGCGGAGGGAACGCTTCCGTCGTGGGAAGACCCGTCCAGTGGTTTACCACTGGGGGGGGGGCCGCCACGAATGCGGGTTTGTTCGGCACTTTTCTAGTGCCTTTTTGGGCATTGCCCTTTCCGACCTTACGTTTGGGTCGGGGGGCGGCAGGGCAGCCTCTGTAGTTAGCGGGGTGACCCGCTTGGCCGCAGAGGATGCAGCTCGGTGGCTCCGGGGAGTCCCGGGTGCGAGTGCACTCCGAGGTCCCGTGGTCGCCCAGGCACTTGACGCACCTGGGACGGGATTGACAATGTAGGGCAGAGTGCCCATAAAGTTGGCAGCGATGACACTGCCGCAGTGTATGTTTTTCGTGTGGACGTTCCACACGAAGGCCAGAGAGGCCACAGACCTTCTCAAGATCGAAGATCTTTTTCCCCTCTGGGGAGAGGTCGAGGACAACCAATACTAGGTTTAGAGGGGACTTTGTGGCGTCGCCTCTGTGCATACGGTGCACTTCGTGCACTGGTAGGGCTTGGGACTTAAGGTCCTCTAGAATATAGGAACTTTCAATTTCCTGAGGAAGTCCGCGGATTACAGCCCGAAGGCGTTTTTCTTCTGGCAGGGCGTAAGTGTAGTAACCGATTTTACGGTCACATAATAAAGTAGTTAGGGCGCGGTGGTCACTTGAAGACGTGACCATAACTTTGATGCCGTGTTGAGTATCACGGGCTTCCTTTATGGAGATTGCCTTACCTGGCAGTTCTTTAGCGAGTTGAAGCCAATGGGCTTTCTCGCGGATGGTCAGGGGTGGCGGCGGGCGTTGTGAAGGTGGCCCAGGGCGGCTGGAAGGTGCCGCTGTCGGTGTTGTGCCCGCTGTTGGGGCGGGGTTGGGGGGGACCTCCCTCTGGGTCTTACGTTTTTTAGTACGATTAACGGTTATAAAACCGTCATCGTCTTCGCGGTCTAAGGGGATGTTCGCGGGGGGCGCGACATCCATAGGAGTAATTTCATCGGCCGGTGGAAGAGGGGCATCCCTGAGGTTTTGCGGACCTTCAGAGGATAAATCGATTTCTCGACGAGAGTCGATTACGCGATGGATGGGCGAACGTGAACGCGATGTCGTCGAACTCGCAGAGCTCGAACGCGGTTTTGTCGATGCGGAACCGCGAGAAAACGAGGCGCGCGACTTTGGTGCCACACGATGGGCATCGTTGAGCGGGGGTGCGGGCGGCGGGCGCACTGGTAACGCGGCGGGTATGGATGCGGGGGGCGCGGGCGCTACGGCAGAGTGCAGGTGGACCGCGGTAAGCGCGGCGGCGGGGGTTGCGGGGCGTGCGCTAGTCGCGGCAGGTGCGATGGTCGCGGCAGATGCGGGTGCGGGGAGGGGGGCCTGCGCGGGGGCCCTTTGCACGTGTGACTCGCGGGACACAGGTTTCTCGGAATTAAGTTCCGAAATAACGGGCACCATTGATTGGGACTCCGGAGTCCTCAAAAATTGGTCGAGAGCTTGAGGGAATTGCTGTCGTAAAAACGACAGCAAACCCTCTAGCAACGATGGGGAGGGCTCCACGCCGTCCATTGTCCCTGAGGGGGACGAACGATTTGGTGGAAAAACCACCTGATGACGCACTTTTCACTGCACTGTCACAGAAAAAATACAGATCGACCGGGTGAACGAACGAACACAACGAACACGAATAACGGACTGCCGAGGCGGAACGGGAGACGTGCGCGCGCGACGAACGACAGCGGGCGAATGATTTAACGAAGGTGCCAATGGTTATAACTGAAATACTTTCGTAGCAATTACTTTGGATGACTTGACAGTCATTGAATCGATAGAACAAGGTGAAAGCGTACAGACGAAAAGAATAATAGTAAAGCGCGAATCTATCTTTTTTATCACACTATTACATCAAAAAGGTACTTTTACTTTTATACTAGGCGTCATTAATAGACTATTGGGTTTAAAGTTTTGTATTTCTCTATCCTTATTTATTTTTGCTTCCGAATCCATCTTAAATCTTCAGACTCATTCTTTCGCTATTTTTAATTTTTCCTGAAAATCTTAGCAAATCGACTGCATTATCAGACTGTAATGTCATAATATTTCAGTAGCACAATAAGATGAGGGACTACTGGGGTATGAATCCATATGAATATAACTATAAACGTGAAATTGATTATGTTTGATTGTTTGTTTGCTGCTTCTTCACGGTCTTGAAAATTAACTGTCTAACACATGTAATACATTAGAAATTGATTATAACTTTTTGTATCACTTGTACAAATAGTATAATGAGAATGATCTAGTTTGAAATTGCTGAACTTCAAAATGACCTAAACAAATATTTTCATTCTTTGTCAGAAAAAATCTATTTGTTAGCGTTATATTCCAGAGGTCTTTCAAATATAATGAACGAACGCACCAGTATGAATATGTACCAAAGTGGTGAGAGTTTGATGCGGATGTCGCCTCCTAGTCTGGTGTCTTCCTTACTGATGGAAAGCTCCGGCACCTTTAACCCTGAGTCCATTGAAAGTAGAAAGTCGGTACCATCTCATAGGGATTCAGGTAGGTAAAAAATTTACTAATTATGATTGTACTCAAAAATATACAATATTTTTTACCTAGAATTTGTTTATTTGAGCCCAAGTTTTTAATATTTTTATTCTCTTTTTATCTCATACTACTTATTATCTTTTGCTTCTTATTCCTTGTTTTCCACAACTAAGTGTGTCAGTAATTATGGTCGGTTAAACAGCGGACCAATTGCCAATCAAGCGAAACGGATAGTACGCTTCTCTTCTGGCTATTGCTTGTGTCTTTCATTTGTATATTTGTAACAGCCCCGCGATACTCGGTTACTACTTCCGTGTACGAAGTTTAAAAAATATATTATTTCCTTTTCAATAATTTCCTTACCTAATTAATAGATTTACCCCTCTAATAAGAATTTATATTCGGTTTTATGTGATTTTACAGGCTTACCAACATCGGGCCGAGATAGTATAGATCCAATGATGACGAGTATGACACTAAGTATCCTAGATGAAAAAGACATGAGTACAAGTTTTCTATCACAAACCACTTATCCAGATAATGATAGTCTAATTGATTCCTTACCGCCAAGTCTAGTCAGTTCTGTGAATTCTTCTTTCGTAGTCTCCAATTCAAAGCCCAAACCAGAAATACCAGATTCCAACATATTCAGTTCAGCGACCTTCACACATTTAGAACAATCAGAGAAACTCCTTTCAGCACGACCGAGGTGTCAACTTTTTAATAGTATTACAAAACGCGATCCCACTATACGAAATTCAGAAAGTTATACCAAATCGCGTGAAGAAGCAAGTCAAATAGACAGCGCTAAAGTCTTAAACGAAAATAGTGATAAAAAAGATTCACCGAAAATTGTGCCGAAAGTCAATCCAGAAATGAGTGAAACTATCACCTTACATTACTCAAATAATAAGTTCAGGCGAGACAATGATGCCGAAAAAGAGAATTTTGAAAGAGATGATACTTTTTACAAAGATATGGGTATACCCAAACCTGAAGATATTGGTAGAAATAGTCTAAATGTTACTTTGGGGAAGCAAGAGTTAAATGAAATAATACAGGCGAGGCAAAAGTTGTCTTTAGCAAGGAAAGGATTGCCTAGTGAGCCAGATAAATCTTTGCCAAATCAAGTCGATTCGTCTGCAATAAAAACAATTCAGTTACCGAATCAAACAATAACAGTGCCCCGTCAAAGTCTGGAGAATGCATCAGAATTACTTTCAAGGCGAAGAGCGATGAATGCGAACGGTCTAGATAAACATGAAGAGCCAACAAGAGAGACTCCTAAAAGAAATGCTACTTTTAAAAAAGTATCTCCAAAACAAACTGCAATGGATACCACTGTGGTTTATGTCAAAGCTGAAGAAAATCAAATGATTGATATTAATTCAGCTACATTAAACCTTATCGATGCTAGTGACAGAATAGCGTTGGATGAGGTATGTTAAATTTATTTGAAATATGGTGTGTCTCACGGTATTTTGCGCGTCTAAACTATAGAGCTTTAAATAGGAACGATAATAATTTTAGTTAAGTAATTACTTTTATTAACATTTCATGAATAATAAAGTCACATAATGAAAACTACATTTCAATTCTAAAATGTTTATGATTACAAAATTTATTTAAAAACTGTTTTTAATAATCAATATCTAAGATTATCAACGGCGAAAAAACGTACAACCCATTACCTTTTACTTTTATGTTTCAACAAGAGCTTGCTGTGCAGATTTACGCGTTTCTATTTGTTCATCACAGTTGCTCTTGCATCTGTCTCTATCTATACATAATTCAATACCAGGCAGGTCGGTCATATCAAAGATCATTAAGAGATAACGAACCAAGATTTTCATCAAATTACTATGTATAGAAGTATGAAGTAAGGATGGATTAACATAACTTATTGTTGGTTCTTATCAATAATTTTTAGAAAAATCGTTGAGCATATATAAATAATCATATTTTTTTCTGTAAATTTCCCATAAAGGAATGGGGTCTCCAAGAGCGAGCTATGGTCGGTTCAAGTGAGAGTACAGACACTGCCACTTTTAGCTCCTCGAGTCCACCAGACAGCGTGCCTGATACGGCCCATGCGAATCCACGTGAGTTGCGTAGCTAAACAGTAATAATTAACCTTAATTAATTTTTAGGAGCACCGAAACATTTAAATTTTAATTAAAATTGCATTGAAATAGTACCATCAGCAACACCAGAAGTTGTTTAAAAAAATGTGCTTTACGAAATCAATCTATATTATTTCATATTCTCTTTTGCCAGGTGGTAGGGCATTTGCCCGACTGGATGGCTACCACCTCTCGTCTTGAGTATGTCGCCATAACAACCTTGAGTTGAGTTCCGGCATTAGTGACCAGGTTCCAGTGACCCTTAAGAGAGCAGCAGCGCATTTGTAGCACCTTTGGTGTTGCAATGCGATGGTAACCGCTTTCTTTTAAGTGGGTCGCCTGCCTGTCTGCTGAACTCCTGCAATAAAAAAAGAGATAAACAGAGTGCCTTTATTTATAAAGCTTTCTTCATTTGTCTTATTTTAGTAGGGATTCGGATGCTACAAAAAATTCTAAAAAAAATACATAATTATTAAAGCACAGGTATTAAAATAACATCTTATCATCTAATTTAAAAATATCATGATATAAATAATTTTAATTGCTTTTTGCACAATGATTAATGCGCTATTTGAGTTATTTTACGTGTAACATGTTTTGACGTCATAAGTAGGAATAAATGTTTCGTAAATTATTGTTTGTTGGGTAAAACAGCATTAGGTGCAATTGAAAGGTGGGGGTGAAGGGGTGTTGGTTGTTACAATGGAGACGCCAGGTGGCCACCATTTTTATTCAAGTTATATGCCCATTTATGTGTATGGGAGGAAGATTATAGTCTTTATTTTGGAGTTAAAAAGATTAACTTAATTGTTAACTAATTTTGTTATGGAATAAATAAATTAGATTTCAACAAGAATGGACTATGATCTTTTTAGCACCATATTGATTTAAGACACAAGTAAAGGAAACCAACCACATATTATGTTTGTAATGCTTTTGGTACAGTTTAAATGTTATATGTTTGTGATAATTTTATTTGCTAATGTTTTGTGTTAAAATGCGAGATGTCAAGTATCAACACAATCGATTTTAAATGTATATTGTAAAATTATATTCCTTTTCAGAATAAAATTCTGGAACAAAATTTAAAGTTTGATTTATACTTTTTACTAAATTAATTAGTTTTGATACTTGACGCATCACAAAAAAAAACAATTTCAGACGCACAAATTGCATCAACACCGCTAATGACACTGAGGAGGGGGGCAAAAACTGAATTAATAAATATTCACAATACAATATCACCTATATACGACATGATATCGCCTGAGGACCAGTCATATACTTTAACGAAAGCATCGAGTGTCAAAATGTCGCCATTAGAGCGTACATACGACATGCATAACACAACTATTATAAATAGCGGGACAATAGTGAAAAAAAGTTCGGCGAAAAGGGAAATTTTGTCAGAAAAATTTAGTCCTGAAAAGAAAATGTATGGGCTACCGTCACCTCAGAAATCTCAACCAA
The DNA here is from genome assembly GCA_019925095.2 of Dendrolimus kikuchii. NCBI lineage: Eukaryota > Metazoa > Arthropoda > Insecta > Lepidoptera > Lasiocampidae > Dendrolimus > Dendrolimus kikuchii. Next base: position 12,041,154 of record CM034407.1, read on the forward strand.
ATAGAGTGTCTCCTACTAATACAGGTATATATTGAATTTTTATATCAAAAACCCATTATATAAACTCAAAACTGGCATTAAACTAACTTGAATAAAACGACAGAAGTCAACAATAGATTTTTATTGATTGAATCTGATTATGACTAAAGGGTTTGATACAATTATTCAACATTAGTTTTCTCTTTCACACCCAGGCAAATGTTTATAGTGCTGTCGCACTTGTTCGTTGTGTTATTACGACTGCGACAGCTATATACTAGAATTTGTGTGTGAGTAAAAAACAAGTAATATTGGGGTATTCTACAAAATTCTCGCTATAGTGACTGGAATATAATTCAAACATTACAGCTACAGTTATTATATATGCAGCTTTTTAATTTATTTATTACAAGGTTTTGGTGAGTCGGTGTAACTTACTTTAAAAAGATTTGCACTGCTTTTTGTGTGGACACAAGGAGTCGGTTTCAATAAAGTCAATAGCAACCTATTTGTATAATTTTTTAAGATGAAGCATATTTCTGATACCTATAATTAAGACGATTTATATAATTCTTAACATTGGTCTAAAGCATTTTATATTGATTATTATAATACCTGATTATTGTGTTTTATTCTTATGTGTGATGATGTATGCTTGTACACACAGAAGCTTTATTCGTTTAGGTCTTTATGTCTAATTGAACATTTTTCGTTGGAAATGGGCAGTTGCACTTGTCTATGTATAATGTGTTGTATATTTATATTTTAATAATAATATTTCCAGTGTCATATGGTTCAATGGTTCCCCCTACAGCCATTGCGCGAAAAACTGGCCTGCCCACTTCCAAGTTAAGGCAGTACAGTTCACATCGAGAACTTAGCAGGATACCTGGTTAGTTTATCTCTAAATTTTTAAGAAGTGTCCCTTCTTTGACTGCAACTATTTTTTTAAATTAGAAACGATGATAATAAAGTTATTGGTGTATTACATAACACACACACATACACACACTTTCATGCACAAACTCACCCATATATCACATATATATATTTATTATACATTGTTCACATACACACAATTATATAATATATGTAAGTCCATAAATATTAAATATAAGTATATATCGACACGACCCAACCTTACGATCAAAGATCGTTGGTCGTAAGTTATCATCGGTCGTGTCGTATAAAGAGGGCAACACTCTCCTCGCGCATGCGCGGGTCCACTGCGCAGGCGCACCAGCGCCGCGAGTGGCTCGCCCGCAAACTAAATATAGGAATGAAGTTTGCAGTTTCTTGCGGTGTGACATTGAGAAAAACAAAACCACCGACCATATACTTTAAACTTTACTTCATTTTAAATACTTATAAATATTATACTTTTATAAACTGTTTCATATTGTAACTAAGCGCAATATAAGAGTGGTTACGAACTGTTTGTTTCTTTTGGCTGTGCATCAAACAAGACGGCGTATAAATAAATGTGAGATGGGTGATGGGTACATAATACATCTACATCCCCCACAAAGTCATGACTTTTAATAAGCAGTTTATAGGATTCTATTTTAAATTAAAATCTTTTCCTCCCCTTAACAATCTGACATGTTAAGTAAAATTTTATGTTTAAACATATGGTCACTCACTAATAGTAATCTTAATTTATTCCTGTTTTGTACTCGACATCTATTGTTTTATTTTTTCTCTTTAAAAATTACTAGAACTCTGGGTTGTCAGAAAGAAATCGGTAAGGTCGCTCATTGTCCAATTGCGGTGTCTATTGTACATACATACATACATAACTTCACGCCAGTTCCCTTGCGGGGTAGGCACGAACAACAGAGCGCCATTCAGGCTTATTCTTATACACCTCACTTGCTTCTTTGTGTCTATTGTCTAACCTTTTTAAGGCTATAACCATCTGAGCTGGTTATAAAAAAAATATCTTTCCTTTTTCATTAAAAATGAATTAATTTAATTTAGAATTGAATCTGTGTTATCTTTCTTAGGGTTATAGGTACGTATTTAACTTTTAGTTTATTGTAAATAATAAAGTTTTCGGTTATTAAAATATATTTTAATATATTGAAGGCAATACGAACGTCGCGCCCCGCGGTGCGAACAGTCGCACGATGGTCCGCCGCGGCGTGTACGGCTCGAACCCCGCTCTGAGTCCGACTGCGCCTGCGCCGCCGACTACCACCGAATCCTACACCATTGCTGTGGCCCCGCAGGTATGTATATTTAGGGTAATTGATTTTTCAAAAATCAAATGATAACTATTTATTCTTCATCAAAATCGGTCTCGAGGATTATTTCGTAAGTTTTTTTTTAAACGGGGCTAGATAAAAGTAGGTACTATGTATAATTTTGTGATCTAAAAGTATCAAATGCCTGACAGGTTTTTTAATCAAATAAATATTATCAAATGTTTATCACATAGTTTTCAATTAACGTAGTGGTGTCCATCTGTAGGGATGACTTTTTTTTGTTGTTGGGCTGTTAAACCTAGTTGAATCTACTTATTTTAAAAATAAAATAAAAATAATACATGCCGTAAAGAAGTTTCACATCATATGTTGTATACACATACACACACACACACACACAATTAAATTTTTTTCAGTGGAGCATCGTCCAGTCTTCTCTATTTTCTGCCAACTGAATCACTTTGTCCGCTACGACGCGACAAATACACACATGTTATATTTCCAAAACATGTCATGTTTATGATCTATGATATTTCAGTCATGATCAGTATTATTTATTATTATAAACAACAATTTGTTTGATTCTCTAAAGCGCTCTTCAAGCAGTATTCAGCGGTGTTCCCTGTGTTTTTAGGTTTGACTCTGGGAAAATATTGTTCCTTTTAAAAAAAGAACCATCTCCAAATTTTGTTTCTTTTCTAACTGATACTATTGTAATTTTTTTGTGACATGGTTAAAAATTTATTCGCGTTATAAATAATTATTTTCAGAAATCAGAAGATAAACCGAAACCTACCGTGACCGCACCGCCACCTCTCGTACGTCAAGGCACAGAAACTCTGAGAAGAGAAAGACCGCAAAGTCAGTTGGTGGCACCAAAAGATGTAAGTTTCTTACTCCCAATATTGCTTTAACACGTTCAATCGCCAATTCCGTGAAGTCTAGTTTTTTGTGCAGCTTCAGTTTGACTAATCACGCGACGTTGCGTGGTGAATTTTTACCACGCGACGTCGCGTTATATCGTTATAATAGGCTATATACTATGAAAAGTATGATGTGTTTCTCATCTAACTTTTCAGACCATACCGAAATTACTGATGGCGTTTATACCTTAACTGACAAAGTCCAAATATCTTAAAAAAGCTATTACGCTATTTACTGCCTCACTTTGGATGCTTTAATAGTACATTATGGTACTAGTGTGTAACATTGGTGATTACCGCCGAGGCGCCATTGAGACTCGAGCCGTAGGCGAGGGTCTTAAGAGAGCCGGGGATGGTAATCATCAATACACACGTGTATCATACGACGTTTTTCAACACACTTGTGAATAAAATAACAACAAAAACTCATTTTATTTAGTAGATAAAATAAGTTATATATGAGTGAAAGTTTTATTTATTAATCACGTACGAGTTAAAATTATCTGTTTAAATAAGAATTTGCATGAAATGAGCAAGCAATAGGAACATTAATTTATTTGTTTTATAGAAAACGATCTTTTTTTTTTTAATAAAAACTTTTTTAAGAACAAAGCAACGCAACCAATAAAATTAAAAAAAATATCTATAACTCACTAGTGAGTTATAATGTTTTTTAGTCACAGTTTGATTATGGGTGTCATTCTGTACCTAATTGCGGTGACCATAGAGCCACTTTATGAGCAAGTGTGTTGAAAAATAATTAATGTTACAATAAATATTTTTTCAACACACTTGCTCATATATAGACATCATTATAGATTTTTTTTTTTAATTTATTGGTTGAGTTGCTTTGTTCTTAAAAAAGTTTTTATTCAAAAAAAAAGATCGTGTTCTATAGAACAAATAAATTAATGTTCCTATTGCTTGCTCATTTCATGCAACTTCTTATTTAAATAGATAATTTTAACTCGTACGTGTTTAATAAATAAAACTTTCACTCATATATAACTTTTTCTTATCTACTAAATAAAATGAGTTTTTGTTGTTATTTTATTCACAAGTGTGTTGAAAAACGTCGTATGATACACGTGTGTATTGATGATTACTGTCCTCGGCTCTCTTAAGACCCTCGCCTACGGCTCGAGTCTCAATGGCGCCTCGGCGGTAATCACCAATGTTACACACTAGTACCATAATGTACTATTATTAGAATTAGCTCGTGAGTTCGGTCACGTTACTTGAATGGAAAAATCTTTCTCGATAATAAAATTTTATGAATTTTAGAATATTTCATATACCCCACTACCTAATCGGTGTAATTTGTCAGTTTTCTTTTTTTTATTCGGGTTATAAATGTTCGTTTTTGTTTGTTGCTTATCAAGACCGGTTACATAATGATTATTGTGGTTTGGGTTTTTTTGGTATCAACTAATAATAATCATAACATGATTTTGATTACCAGCGATAACTTTTATTTGTGCCTAACTTCATAATGTGTCAGTAGTGGTTCAACATCGTAGAAAGGTTTATATTCTTGCTAACTTTATGTTTTTGTCGCCTAATTTGGTTGTTTGTACTGATTATTTATTATCATTGGGGCAACCATATCTATTGTAATAAATACCTGTCAGGTGTACAATAACTTATTCTATGATATAATTTCTTATTGTTATCAATATTTGCTCAATAGCTGATACTGGTTACTGTACTACTGACTGCGATTGTCATAAAGTTAGCAAGATTATTCTTAACTTCAATAACCTATCAATCCATAATTTTTCTTTCCGATGTCAATCAGATTTTTTTTCTTTTATCTATTTGTATCAGGGAAGAAGAATGACAATTCCAATAATTTAATGTTTCGGTATTGGTTAATTCCGTTTTGTTCGCCAGGCGTCACTAATATTGGTTCATTATAAATTGTCGTGTAGAGTCTCAACTTCTGACTGATTACTTTTATGAATAACTAGAGTATACCCGCGACTTCGTCCACGCTTGACTTAAATTTCCCGCGGGATTCCTGGTATAAAAAGTATCGTACATTTTATTAGATTTCTTGTCCGTTTGTTCGGGATTCACGTAACAAACAACTGGACCGATTTCGATGCGGTTTTCGCTGATCGACAGCTACTTTTGTATCCCGGGAGTTCGGAGAAAATTGTTCTAGGAACTATAAATTGGCCAAATTTAAAAAAATCTAATTCCAATGTTTTGCACTGAACGATAGCAATTCTTATGTAATAAAATGTGTAGTATTTTTTTATCCCACGGGAATCCTTCCGAGAGCCGTTCGTAGTTGTTCGGGTGCATAAAAATTTGCTTATTCCGACACAGTTTTCACTAAAACGATAAAAAAATTAACATTCTTTTTTAAATGCAACAATACTTTGTGTCTCGGGCTTGATTGATTCCCGCCGGAATTTCAAGCCAAGCGTGGACGAAGTCGCAGCCATATCCTAGTTATAGATAAAACACAAACACACTTCTTCCATTCTAAGTATATCTAAATAGGTTATTGAAGTTGAGAGCCATAAACTAGTATCCAGTGGCGAATTCACCAGTAAGCTAAGCAAGCAGGAAGAGTCTGGGGGGGGGGGTCAAAAATTTATCCCTTAACGCGAAACCTTTCCCCGCCTTATTAGTAGTACATGAGTGAGCTTTTATTTAGCTCAAAAATATATCCAAGAACTATTCTTGTAATCTTAACTAAATATTTGTAGTGTAAAAAATGTACAAGCTGACATATCGATCCCCTAGTTCACTATCAGATTAATTACGGAAAAATGTGGTGTAATCAGGCTGATAGTGCGCAAATCATAGTACAACTTCATTGACAAAAAACTTGTAATTTTAGTTTTTCCTTCCGATGTACCTGCGCAGGAGACCAATTTTAGTAGCACGCTACAGTGTACGAATCGTATAAGCGGAACAGAGTTACGAATGCATAGCAAGCAACACTGCCCTTTCCGCTTACGAATAAGTTCAATATAAATTACATGTCGGTTGCAAGTTTATGCACAAACGTAAACTGCCGATCGGAATTCAAAGTTGTGTGAAATTGTAATATGATTGTGAATTGAGTATTTGACACATATTACAATAAATTCTAAAATAGTATTCATGTTAATTACTTTCAATAGTTTATTATAGAAATAATTTTAATTACAGTTTAAACAATAATTATTACGCTACTTGACTCGTTAAAATTGTGACGTCATAAGCCAGTTTTCTCATAAAAAATCAAAGAGGCAACGACATTCGTGCGATGACAAAAAGCGTCTTAGTCAAAATACCCAATTAGAGTATTGTATGATAGAGGATCTAGGGGCGGTAAAATTTGAATAACCCACTGGCGGCAAATGTGTGAATCCGCCACTGCTAGTACTCCGACACTACTGGCACGTCTCTAACAATATCGATGTGCCGTGTTAACATTTTGCGTGTGCGTGTGTGGGGTGGCAGCTTCGCGCGAGTGGCGTGCCGACCGCCGGCGGTGTGCCGGTCTCGATGCGAAACCACCAAATACCTGTGAGTTTAACGTTCGTCCGTGTGCGGTGCGCGGCAAATATCTTGATTCGAAATTTCACAACCAATCTCTGTATCTCTGTGGAAACGGAGAGAGCTGGGCGGTTTGTTCTACGAGGCGATGAAACAACTCACAGACCATCTCTGATTTTTTTTTTATTGCAAAGCTGGCCAACAGGGCAGATGATTCATCTAAAAGATGGTGGTTGCCGTCGCCTATAGACTTATGCAATATCAGGGTTGATGTTAACGCGTTACTAGCTTAGGATGGAATAGAAGTGATGGGATGGGGAAATGGTGGGTCATAGGAACTCTCACTCATCGTACGAAACACGATTAACCCGCGGCTAACCGTTTCACGCCGATGTTCTGTGAGAGTGTGGTATCACATCGATCGGGCCGGCCCTAAGAGCTGTAATCAAGATGATGGTTACGGGATTATATCAGCCTGTGCTTTACTCCAACAGTTAAAAAAATAATATTGAGATTTGCAACATATTTTATTACTGAGGTGGTGGCTTAATGGTTAAAACTCGCGTTTTATATGACGCGCGTTTCAGTCCTCAGAAGAAATAAGCACCGCTTAGGCATTTTTCTATCCTAATGTATGTATGTCGATTACCATGTGCTAAACATGAAGGTGAAAACGTCGCGTTGAAACCTGTGCACATCAGGACAACCAATTTGTTAAACCCACCGAGCCGTTTTGGCCAAACGTGGCGGGTGTACACTACCCTGAAAAAGTGGTGGTCTGAACCCAGCAGTGGGGTGTTTTATTTGGATATTAAATTGATTATGATTCCAAGTTTAGTGGTAGAAACTACATCTATATAATGTTGCTAAAGGTAATTGCGTGTTGCTGTGTTACTTACTATAATACGTGTTGATTCTGCTTGCAGCGGTACATCAGTTTTTACGTATTCTGCGTAATTGAATTTCTAAATATAAAAAATACATATACGTATCAGAGATATATCTATAGACTCAAAATAAAAATTGATACAGAATGTTCTAATGATTATAGCGTAAAAACAGTTCTTTGTGTTGTTAGTATATTTATTTTATATGTATGAAATATTGTACACATATAGACAAAATTAAAGAACAGGGAATGTCCCTTGGAAGGTTTACGAATCGAGTCTTGCGAAAGATTAAGATATTTGCCGCGCACTATTTTGCATCATCCTTCATGGTAGAGCTTTTATCATCTGTACAATGATACCTTAATAAATGTTTCATTATCATCGGCAGGGAGTTAAGTATATAAACATATTATAAGGGAATTGAGGATTGAAAATTAAAGAAATAATGTTGATACACAACGCATACGTTGTAGATTTGACTGCAAGGTTTTAACTTATACAATGAATATAATGTACTTACGCCGAGAGAACATTTTGCAATCGAATTCACAGTATATGCTTCATATCTCTATATATTCACATTAATACAGCTAAGGTATATTTATAACAAACTATGTTAAATTACATTTAAAAAGAACAGTAACTCTTATGTTTGCAACTAATTAAAATTTATGATTTACAAATAATTGAACAATAATTGTATGAAAATAAAAAGAGCATAATTTTGTTATAGACTAGAAAATTATTTATATCAATTTGTTGAGAGGATGTTTATGTATGCTTTTCAATATTTAAGTCGATGTAATTTAGTTTGAAAATTGGAACTAACACATCACCTTAAGGTTTGATTTTCCTAGTTCGGATTATGTTTGATCTATACGATTATTAAAAGACGGAGATAGTAAATAGTTCATTAGCGGTGCCACACTGAAATCTAAATATCTATTAATCATTAACATCATATTATGGTCATCGATGTCTAAATCATGACAGACGAATACTACGAATGACAGTGATACAGTGAAAATGTAACTCTTAAAAAACCCTAACTCCAACATAATTAGATTAGACAATTTATTCTACTCTGAACTTTTTATTTTAACAAGGGCTTTTTACAGATAATTAGCTTCGAGACGTTTTTACGTTTATAGTTAGTGTAAGGTCAGCACATAAATAAATAAACTAATATTTTTATAGGTCGGTATTTAATATTAAACGATATTAAAATCTATATAAAAATCAATTGCTTTTCGTTAGTCTCGCTAAAATTCGAGAACGGCTGGACTAATTTGGCTAATTTTGGTATTGAATTATTTGTGGAAGTCCAGGGAAGGTTTAAAAGGTGAGTGAATATTAACAAAATGCTTGAAATATAGTAAAAACAACAATTTCGCTTTCTCTTAGAAACTATTCTTATCTGTCAAACATTTGAAAATGTGTCGTTCAGAAATCAAATTAAATTTAAAAGTGAAGTTTTTGTTTTTGAATGTCAAACGTTTGATGTTCGTTCCGATTAAATTTTGACCACATTTTTTTACTAAAGTTGAAACATTCTGCAATTATCATTCAGCTTTTTTGTTTATTGATTCTGGGGCGGTATGAAGTTTGCCGGGTCAGCTAGTAATAAATATCAATATTAAACATAATTTTTAATACTAAATTTCAAGTTTATTAGTCCTGTAAATATACAAACGCAAAAACGTGTCGAAGCTAATTTACCTGTACTGGGCAGTTGTCATTTTTAGGCCGTTCCAAAAGCTTGCCGAGCGCCTATATTTCTATGAGCGTTCAAAACGCGGCCTTAATATTCGTTCATGATCCGGATTATAGTTAGTTCTTGCTATTATTATTTTAATACTTCGGGGCACGTCTCTTTGCTTTTCTTCACTTTGCATGATATTCACAATTCTTTTCTTATGAAATCATTAGCACGCAACACATGTTTGTCTGTATATGTGTTCTAAACACTGGATAAAGACTGTACATGCGAATAAGAATTATTTAATATTATGTATTTCCAGCCGCCTTCAACGAGACCTTATTCGATAGCGGGAGCTTCACAGCTCAGGGTCGCAAGGCCAGCCTCTGGGCCAGTCCAGAAACTAGCGCCAGGTAAATAGCTCTATAAGCTTGATTACCGAGTACATTCTTATGATGACAGAATTGGTATTTACATCTGCAAGCATATTAAGATTACAATTCATACAAGACGAACCATTGCTAAATGAAATTTTTCAAGATTTTCGTTATTACCTCTATCTATTGCAAAATTACGTAAGCTAAATTTGACCCTTAAAATTCCATATAAAAAGCTAGATGGCGTTAAAATTTTCCGTCAACAATTAAAAAAAATCAGTTTTACGAAATTTGTTCATGAAAGAGAAGGAATGTTTAAAAGAATAGTAATAAAAAGGAATTGTTCAATAGAAGAGGTCGTGTTTGTATAAGACCGAAATACTAAAAATCGCTCCCGGGACAATATCCGTGGGATTCCCGGGAGAACAAATAAGCCAGATTTTAAGTATTTTAGCTTCAATGTACAGACACGGCATCTTTAGAATTTTACAATATAACAGAAGACGTATGTCTACTTTAGTACCAACACCTGTAGTGGAACAACCGAGACCCGCTTCGAGTACGGAAGCGCGCGCGTCCGCTGTTCCCAGACCTTCGAGGCTACCTGCTCCGAGACGAGCCCTTAGGTAAAATAACCATTTCGTCAAATTACGGCTCATTTAATTACACTTTATTATGGATCGAATGAACTTCGTTATCGTTCATTTAGCACATTAGTAAAGCACACTTGTACTTCTTTCCGAAAGATTACCGTCTATCTTAGTAGATACGACGGTATGGCTGACACATCCCATAGAACGTAACTTGTAACAATATCTTATACTTGACCTATGAATTAGATACGAATTTTAATTATATAGAAATAAGTTAATCCTTACTGTTTAATAGTGTTATTATATTTGAAAACACAACGTCTTTTTCTTTATTTACGTAATTTTCATTTAACATTTTATTATTTACCTGACACTTTAAAGTTACGCACTAAGGGCACTTTTCACTACTCTCAATGCACTTGTATTTAATTCATAGGTCAAGTATAAAGGCGCGACCACACATTGGATTCAACTTTGCGTAAGCTTGGCTCCAATTTGAAATGGCCAATATTAAAACAAACTACAGCACCATACATTGGTCTAAGATGCCCACGCGCACTCCTTTTTCATTCCCCTCGCCTTTGAACTCGTTTCAAAAACCGACTCGTTGCGCGTCGGTATTGGACATTGGACGTTTATTGGACGGGATATTCACATTGTGTCCAAAGACTGATCCACACATTGGAGTATTGGCCGCAATACGCTACATTGATCCAAATATGACCAATGTGTGGCCGCGGGTAAGATATTGCTACAAATTACGTTGTATGGGATGTGTCAGCCATACCGTCGTATTTGAGATGGACTATAGTGACACTTTAAAAGCTCATTTATTAGACTTTGTTAATAACAATTTATACTTTAGTGATGTTCAGTTACACTTCCGTAATGAACAGTAACACTTTTTTGAAGATTATTTTTTATCGTTGGTACAGCTCACAGCCCAACGCCTTACCTAATGGAAAGTAGATACCATTGCCTATGGACATTTCCAGCACCAGAGGTTTAATCAATGTGCTGCTGACCTTGGAGATATCTAAGGACTCTGTTAATTATTTACAAGTGAAAACACATTGTTTTAAAAACCCCATAACATAGTAATCAAAGCAAACCTTAGCTCGTTCGAAATTCCTTAAGGTGCGCAAGACCAACTAGAACGTAAATGAACAGTTTACTAGAACACATCTCTAGAATAAATATCTCGTTGGACAATAAATGTACTTTTAAACAGAAAGCTTTTTCAAATTGCAGGCCACCGTCAGTATACTCTGTGGCGCCCACAGCGGATGTTGATCATTACTGACATATAGCCTGTTGTGCCAACTTTTTGGGCCGGAGCCCGGACTAACAGTAAACTGAAAAAAATGTATAATAATATTGTAATTTATTAACACGACTGATTGCCGAAACTGTGTCTTTTTTACTGCCTATTTGTATAACTTAGATACGAATGAGATTTTTTAAATCTGGTAATACTCTGCCGTGAGTCAGTGCTTAATTAAGACTTTTAAACATGATACTAAACTTAATGGTGTTTGATATTTATTTTTACTAATATTCTAATATACACGAAAAAGAGTATTCCTGCTTTAATTCCATTTTTATTTTCTATATTATTTAGCAACGCAAATGTGAATATAAAAATATGTTTGTTATAATTTTATTTAAAAAAATATGCATAACCCATTGTAGCATCTCTTAATTTTGTCTTTACATTGTGTTCTGGTGTACAATAAAGAGTTATCTATCATTAATAATCCTGAAAATTAACAACAGTTGTACAATTTTAAAGTGTAAACTATTTAAATATCAATTAAATATTTAAAATATAACGAGTGTAAATAAAAGCTACTTTATACTATTACAGTGATTGTCATTGTTTGAAATGTATATATACTATAATGTGTGATTTTGATTACTAAAAAATAGTTGAAATTACAGTTTTAAATTAAAAACTGTAAATATCACCCTTCGTGAAAACGTGATTATTAATTACTTAATATTAGTTGATTAATACCGGCTTCTAAATCTTACTATGGCTACATTTCATTAGAGGCTCACAACGACCACGTTCACGACCGCGATCTTTCCCGTTCCACTTGCTTACGGGAGTTACAATCATAAACTCTAGTGGAACGGTTATTCGACCCACCTCTTGACATAGGTCGTTATGAGCGTTGCGTGATCAAAAATGATGATGTCATTAGTGACGTTTCCGCCACGACCTTATAACGACCGCGGTCGCCAGGTGGAACGACTGACGGAGCATTTTAGGCGTTGTGAGCTGCTAAAGGAACGCGCTGTATTTATTCACTTGCCTTGCCATCCGTGCAAATTTGTAATTATTGGTATGAAGCTTATGTCAAATTTCAACCAAGAGATGAACGGTTAAGAAAATATAGGAACTCGCCATTAATGTCCTCTCTTACGGTTCATATAAAATTAGGAGTACATCAGATCGACGAATATAAAGACTAATAAAGAGCATAGTTACTGTTATGATTTTTTTTGTATATTTTATGGTACTGGTCATTAGGGCTTTTGAATCATTTCTATTACGAATGAAAGATAGTGTTCCAAGGTTTAAAAAATCTTTTCTGTGAATAAGTCTACGTCTTATGGGTTTTTACTAAATATTTAAATAAATTATTACTTTTTAACATTTTTTTAATGATAATAATCAACAGCCAATTTTAAACGTTGATCGACAAAGTGATAAATTAAGTATTGACCAATTGGATTTTTAATGGAAAGCCAGAGAATGATTGTTATGTTGGAATATTGAGTGAGGTTGGTTTGTATGTAGATTTTTCATGTCATTTCATGAATAGTTCGGTCTATTGTTAGTCAGAGCTGATTGTTTGATTTTTATCAAAATGATATCTATGCTTTTGAATAACTTTACTCAGCATGTCATTAAAGTAAATAACTTTGAAACTGTTGATATATCGAACGTTACTAAGTTTCCAGTAGAAGACATAAATAGTATAAAAAAATAAGAGATTCTGCTTTTGAGAATATATATGGAAATATCATTCAAGTTTTCTAAAAGAATGTAGAAATTCAGACACTAGTGATAGTTGGAATTAGAGACTGGTTCAAGTTAAATAATCCTGAGGATAAAATAAAATTTAAGATGAGTATAAAAACGAGTTTAAAAAATAGTTTATTGAACAACGTCCCTTTAGTAGTTCTTTATATATGCGGCATTTTCAATTAAATCTTTTTAAGGGCCTGGGTCTTGTTCTTTAAAGGGATAAGACTAGAATATAGCCCTATCTCACTCCCGAGACACGTCTATAAATTGTTTTCGAGTATGGTTACGAACTGTTTCGCCAGCGACTTGACGAGTTCCAACTACCGAAACAGACTGGATATCGAAAAGGCGTAAACCACGTCCATTCTGTTCGGCAGATTGTACAAAAAATAGAAGAGTACAATCAGACACTGTGTAGGGGATTTATTGACCACGACAAAGCTTTCGACAACATCGAAATTTGGACTGTTCTGGAGTCCCTGCCTCTGCAGGTATCTATATCGTATATGTTAGCGATACGTTGAGATGTTCGGACGTCTGTGCGCCATAATGGTGGCTATTGAGATCCAGAACCAAAATATAAAGTCTATCCCTTTTCGTCGCGGGGTGGCACAAGGGAATGTCATATCTCCGAAAATGTTCATTGAAACTATGGAGGATTTTTAAAATTAAAATTGGATTGAAATAGACGTGGCATTAATATCACCTCACCTGCATTTCACTGACAATATCGTCATATTTGCGAAGAATTTAGAAAATCTTACCGAGATGCTGAACACTGCTCATTAATAAAACAGATAAGACTCTTGAATGAAGGCTGATGGAGTGTATAACTGAGATGACGGAATTGTTTCTCGTCGACCATTCGCTAATACTTGAAGGTAAAAATCTTGGACCATTACGTCCTGCCTGTTATCATTTTCAGCTACGACATGGGAATACTAACAGTGGGAATAAATCCCAAATTTAAAGTTCCTCAGTAGATTATGAAGTGAGCAATGTTTGTTGTTTCTCTTATGAAAAAAATTGAATCAACGATATTTCTAAGAGAATAATAATAGTAAACAAGATTACAACTGTTATGCGACGGGCGAAGACTTTATACCACTCGAGGCCAGTAAAATAGTGGACATTCATCACCTTCACAGAACCCTACACTGTGCGTAGACACACGCTTGACAGTTTTTTATTACATAGATAAATATCGTACATCGTTCTATTTTAGTGCCGTTTCAAATTATTACAGTATTCTTCAAACTTTGTTTGATTGACATAAATATGTCAATCGGAATTATTTTTCAGCGCTGACTAACATTGACCAACCTGTACATTGACAAAATTTTATATTCTAATTATTTCTTTATTTATACTATTATTTCATACTCGTGTTGATTTACTGATTTTAATTTCGGCATTCAAAATTTTTCGTGTTAAAAATTTTGTTAATGTCTCACGATTGAGGTGTGAAATTCACTTTTCAAGTTGAAAAGTTTAAAATATATCACCCTCACGACTATCGCCGGTTGTTTTGGAATTTGCGATTATCGCTGATGGTTGTATACTTTTCAACGGGAATTACTGGGTGTATATATTTAATTTCATTTTCAAATATTATGATAGAAATATACGTTGCAAAAGTCATAGTGTATTATTCTTGAACTTAAATAATATATGCGTTTTAATATAAGTAGTATAAGGTAATACTACGAATTAACATTTGAAACAATATACGCGATAAATCCGTTGAAAAGTGTATATTAAATTTTATCGTTTTTAATGCTCTCTCTACATCCTCATCTCCAGTGAAGCTCAAAATTTTGAAATTCTTATTAAATCACTATTTGGTACAAAGACATACAAATTAAGATATTATTTCTATGTTATTTACAAAATTAGTGAGTAAAGTTTGAGACATTGAGCAACAAGGAATGGATACACTTTTAATAATTTACCTTTTTAAAATGTTGACGTGTAAATTTATATAAAGATTTTAAAGACGAATAACTGATATCTATTATACTATTTTTAATAAGGCAGTTAAGCTTAGTGTTCCTATATATACACCTATAGCAATAAGGCTATTATAGAGTTAAAAAGCTTAAAGTTTAACATAGTACATGATAATATTATTATTACGCAAGACATTCATTCCATGCTGTTCAATGATTTGAGATGATAACTTTTGAGCTAGTAATTTATATCAGTTTAAGACATTTTGCATTTTTGTTTAGAATTTGTAATCATTTAGGGACATGTAATTTAATTGTATTTTCGATTTAGATGTAAATTTATATTATAACATTTTTTGTATATTCAAAAATATTTTCCTAAGCTGTAAGATATTCAATCCGATTCAAACTTTATGGCAGTTCTTAATAATAGACGACTTATCACACGAAATCATCTACTGTGAAGTATTTTACACCTAATCTAGAAGTGTCACAAAGTTTGGTTCTAAATGTATTCAAATTTTACTATAAATTCAAAAAAAGTATAACATAAATTGCGTATAGCCCGCCCAACTTATCTGTAAAATGGTAAAAAATGGAACATCAACTGCCATGTTTTAACTTTTATACGAGTTAAGACTGCCAGTTATGAAACATGTTGTTAATTCGTTAACGTCTTTATATTTAACGCGATAAATAAGACGCATTTGGCCACATTTAATAACTATAAGATTATCTTATATGGAGTCCGAGCATTATAATATATGATTATCTTAGTGTAAAGTGATATATTCAGATGTCTTTGATAATTATTCATAAATTAGCAACACCGGAGCGAACACAGCGAAACTCTTCATTTCACAGATAGGTTGGTAGCAATATAATAGAAATTTTTATCATTCATTCATTCACATAATGACACAATTCAACAGTCGATAAAACAGCACATGCACAAAATTTATGTATATTTATAAATAAATATTTTATCCATGTAAATTATGTAAATTTCAGTCTTCATATATTGTTAAGAATTATATAAATTATTTATTATATAACCGTTGAAGCTTCCTGTATTTAGCAAGTGATGTTGAATTTTACATCCTTTTAGATTTGAATGGCAACCTTTTGCGTCATTCACAATTATAAAACACATTATATTCTTACGGTCTTATTCATATTGAGTTAGAGTAAGTTTGAAGGCTCTTTTATGATTCTCATTTTTTTCACATATACCGCTTTTGAATAACTTGTATCTCTATATTATTTTTCTTACTTGCTTAAGAAAACTATATATATTACTAGGTTTATATATTATATATAATCGCCTCATTGCTTCAATAGTATGTTGTTATCTTGAAAAATGAAATTTTTGAAGAGTTTTTATATCTTCAAAAAATTATTGTATCGAAACAACTAACGTGGTATCTTTTAAGATACATTGAAAATTAACGGGAAAAAAGTTATTTGTGTCGATACAATTACTTTTTGAAGTTTAAAAAACTTCTAAAATTTCAATTTTCCAGATAACACACAATTGAAGCTAAAAGGCAATATATGAAAATGCATGTTGTTAGATTTAAAATCTAAGACTATGTAAAATTCAACGTACATTCTTACAAATTAACGACGCCAGTAACATATCGAGAAATGATAACCTTTGACTGTTTATATACATTATAACTTATTACATGTAATCGCTTTATGTGTATTTATAAATGAAAATTTTAAAATGTTATTAACTTTTTTGAGCATCGATGATTTCCGGCCAAATGTCAGTATTTCGAGCGGGTACTCGTTTTTATAGACAAAAGTAATTAAGTAAATACGAAAAGTTCATATCATCCTCTCCATAAAGCTAAACGCTGACTGTCTTACTCAGAATCTTTAAAGAACGATCAGCTTTTAAATATCGACAATAGATTTTTATGCTTTGTGTTAATGTTTTTTAGGTTATATTTTACGTCAGTTTCAAGAAAAGTTAATAAAGTCAGCTGTCATGCCAGATATGACATATATGACAGAATACAAACTACAAGATAAACTAGCTAATTAATACTACTTTTAACGCTTTTAAGCGCGCTATTTTGTTTGATTCATTTCGACTTTTTGGCCACTTCTGTAGCCGTGATCACAAAAAACAAGGATGTCAATGTGTATTAATCGCGAAGATTGAAGGAAATACAATGAAAAACCAGCAAGGTCTCCGATAAAATTAATGCTGAAAACATTGGAGCCATATTACGAACAAAGAGAAGTTATGCTAGTTATGCGAGGAACAAATGTCTATTGACACCAACATCGCCAGATCCTTTAGGGATTTCTAAACCCGCATACCTTGCTCCTATAAGCATCTAAGGCTAAGCGCGCACTACGACTTGTTATTACTGGATTCAGCAATGAATGGATACCGGGTAGGATCAAGCGAAGTAGAAAATATAGGAATCCGAATCCCGCATTCTGAAAGAGATGCTTCAGATGCAAGAGATATTAACGCTACGACAATAACTAATATAAAAAATAGAATACGTATATATTTACAATCCATGTCCATGTTTCTTTTTATAATAAAGTTTAATTGTTCTTTAAGCTCTCTTGAGAATGATAGTTATTGTTTCTTTGGTAGTAGTAGTAGAATTCACCATAAAGGCAGGCAAGGGTATCTTAGTCCATACAGCCAATTCTAATGTAGAACGGTCTTGTGTATGGAGAGTTAAAGTAAGTTTGAATGATTCTTTATAGTTCTTTAAGAAGTGTTTATACTTACTCTAACTCTCTATGAATAAGACCGTAAAGCTTCGTATAGGTAGTGCAGTTGAATTGTAGGCTTCATCGGAGTTCGTGTGAAAACTCGAAAGGCCATATTTGACTATACAGTTCACATTTCTTACAAAAATACATAACTACTACTCAAAACTATCAATATCCTACAACTATTGAACAATAGTTTTTAATTTTAGAGTAATTTTACACATTTTTAGAAACTAAAACTGTACAGCACAATGTTTCAGTTCCCGGCAAAAAATACTGCTTTTTTATTTGTAGTGTTGCCCGCCTTTGTCTTTTCCACATCTGACAAAAATTGAATGCACATTTAAACAAACAAAAAAGAGTTTTAGTGCATTTTGCAACCTCCGGATTACTTAATTAACGGCCAGTTTCTATATCTTACTGTTCATTCACTTTCCTTATTATTGCTTGGTTCAATTTTGATATTACTTGTATTTCGAACCGATAGTAAGGCAAATGAACGCTTGGTAAGAATAGTAAGTCAGGAACGAGCCATAAATAGTCCGAATTTATATGCATGACAAACTATCGTACAGTCCGTGGCGTACAATATCCGCTTTTACATTACCACATATACCTACATTATAGACAATTTTCATAAAAAATCATTTATTGCACAACCGTCCACAGGTGCAGCAGTTTGAAACGATTTTTTTACGTCTTTAATTTTAGACTTCTTAACGTGGCTTCTTAGATTGGATCTTATTTTACATTAAGGCTACCTTTACGTGACTCGTCAGTTAGTTTTCGCACTTTTTAATTTAAAGCTGACCATAAAATGTTGCATGTTCATAGACAAGGATTGGATGACTAAAACTTTTGTATTTACTTGAATTTGACAAAAGATGAGCAATAAAGCTACTCGCAATTCTAAATTATCGCAGTAGGATTATGATTGTATATTTTGTGAAAATAAATGTATATGTACAGGGACTGATTAAATGTCTGTTTATTGTATCGTGTTAGCTTAAATCTGAATGTTTTTGCTGCCGTCTCGTCCTGCTGGAGCGTATTGTTACGAGCACAAACGCGCCATACGGTTTGTTTGGACACATCGTGCCTTATTTAGGTAGTGTAAGGGATTTTGTTTTCATTTTCTAATAAAATTATGTATTTACAATAGTGATGTTTTATATTTAAATCTACTAGCGACAGCCGAGTGGAACCTCAATTTTTTTAAGAATAATAGTGATTATTGTCAGTTATATCATTACGAGTAAGTACAGGGTACTTAAATCAGGGTGAAGTAATGGGTTTCGGGAAAACTTCAAAGTATATCAAGGGAGGAATGGCCATTCATTGGTCTTAAGCAGCCATTCTCAACCTTTTTTTTTGTAGGAGCTACATACACGTAGGTAATAGATGAGGCGCTGCGACATGAATTGATAAAATATTACCCGTGCGCAGAAGGTTTGCTAATATACTCGTGATGTCACGCGTCTATGGTCAGTAAGGTTGACAAAAAAGGTTACATAAATAGTTGTTGCAATAAATTTATTATTGTATATACTTTACATAAGTATATACAATAATAGTAAGTAGTCATCGGCAAACCTGCGCGTGGCTTATACGTCTATTTAAGCATTAATGCTACAGTACAACAGTAAGTAGGCTGACGACACACTTGATGGAAAGTTGTTACGTCGTATTATGAATATTTGCAACACCAGAGAATTTATCAATGTAAACCCATTATGCAAAGTGTAGTATGCTAGGCTGGCCACTCGCAAAAGGTCGGCGGGCCACAGGTTGAGTATATTGGGTCTCATAAGCGACATTTTAAAAGTTTGGTATAAGAAACGTCTACGGTAGTACCCAGGAAAGTAAGCAAAGCAAGTATGTAAACACTGCCGATGTCCTACGCTCTTCTTTTTGTTAGTTTTTCGTATAGAAATAAAAGGACGGACAGCGTGAGCTCAATTACGTGTATAAATACTGCTTTCATTCTAAATTGCTGCAAAGTGCTTGAAGATTAAAAACTACAATGGTAAAATCAATGCTGAAAGCGTTGGAGCCATAATTCCAAATTACAACGCTCTATTACCATAAATTGATATAATCTACCAATGTCCAATTCTTTCTTGTATTATATAACTGTTCAAAACACTTCTATTATATCTAGACAAACTTAGTAGATAAAGCACCGAAACTGCAACTACTTCGACGTCTTTCATTGTCTATCGTCAAACCTGACTATAGAAGCCGAAGATAAACATTCACTACCTGCGATGCTGCCACAAAAATATTTACAAAACTATTTTTATCTTGAATGCGAGCGGCAACAGCTGAATGTATAGGGGGCATAAGATATAGAAACCCGGCAGCCATTCCATACATCGTCAATTACCGCCCATTAAAAAAAAAACGTTAATGTAGGGTTAATTCTAAAGAAAGGCATTTTTTAAATTACGTGAATGCAGGGTAGATTCTAGTGGGAGCCACGGCACATATCTATGCGGTTTAGATGGGGCTGACTGCCAAGCCAATGACGAATAAGTAAGTATTTTTTTATTTCATAGCCATTAATTACAACATAATTATGTTTATAAGTAAAAGGGACAAAAGAGACTACAAAGAAAATCTAGCTGTGTAGTCAGGTGGTTGAAAAAACCTCAAAAACGAACTGGAATCAATTTATAGAATAGGATGTTGGACAACGTGTGCGAAAGCGTGAAGATACTTCAATTAAGAATATAAAGACATTTGACTCTTAATAATATTTTTAAATATCTTTCAGTTTTCAACTTTTTACATTGTTTCCCAAAAGGGCGGTTCTTACCTCATAGACTCAATACCTTGAAAAAGTATATTCCTTATATCATTATTAAGTAGGTATTTTAATGTCCTTGATTATGCTTTTTATTGTTATTAAAGGGAAGTCAAAAGATGAAGCATGCACTGAAATACTATTACAATCCTGTACAAGCAATTAAAAGCTCAGACTACTGGACATCGGACCGAAAATTTAATATCTAAAATCTTCAAATTAATATAATCCTCCTGATATTAAATTAAGGACTAGTTTTTTATGGTTTCTCAATATTAGCAGAGATTGCGCTATTTGAGAAAGCGTCTTGCTGAAATCTAATATCTAAGAAAGGCCATAGTTTGGCAACTACTATACCTAGTTAGTTTTTAAAGTTACAGCAATGTCCGTTTTGTACTTTAATCAAACGTATAGAGAGGTATGGTCCTATTCATAGAGAGTTAGTTTGAAAGAACACTTCTTTAAGAACCATAAAGAATCGTTCAAACTTACCCTAACTCTATGAATACGATCGTCAGTGTTTAACTATTTTCAATCAGTTTATTTACGCGGTACTACTGTGGCATTTCAGTAGTTGTGTCAAAGAAAATAAATTAATACGAGGCTGAGATTTTTTAATGCGACGAATTAAACTATAGCATTAAACTTATCAAAACCTAAAAAGATAACAAAAATAACTAGTGTTGCCATTAACATATAGTAATACTTTAAAATAAATCAAGTAGGTAGTCGCGACACTAGCGCTTAAGACAACTGTCACCTTGACTTTAGTTTGCATGTGTGTGTGAGTGTACGAAATCGCATGTTACGTTATGTGAGTGTGCGACGTCGTGAGTGCTGTCTACGAGTAATTTTTGCTTTTTACCTTTTTATTTTTATAAATAACCGATATAGACGATGTTAATAGTAATGTAATACCTTCAGGTGATAACAATTGTGATATATCAATGCAATGGCGCTTAAAATACACAGTGTTTTCATCTACTATGTGATTCCGTGCAATAAGTCGTCACTTCGGTTGTTTGTCAATGACGTTTATGTTTAGCGCAGCAAAAAGTGGAATTTTAGTTTGATTGTGACAAGTAGTGCAAACAAAAATTATAGTAATCGTGGTATTAGATGAGTGATCGTAAAATGGATGAGTGTCTCCTTCATTGGAACATTATTTTATCAACTGGGGCCAACAGAGCTGGCTCATGAAGAAAGGGTTAGTTTACCTGTTTATGTTTACTTTATATGTAGTACACATCTTTGATTATGAGTGTGATATCTATTTTTATCATTATTATAGCATTGTTGCGAAAGTTGTAGCTATCACTAATACAAGTATAGGTTATGACTCGTAGATGTTTGTCTCTTACGCGCAAAAATTAGTCATCCTTTCAACTCAATGAAAATCGCAATTTACATTAATAGTAACACTAATTAATCCGGATATACCGATTATTTCGTATTGAGGCTAGGGATGTGTTATTTTTCTTTTGTTACTTTCTCTTGGAGTGAAGGGAGAGAGGAAGACAAGTATATCGTACATGCCATATGAATGAAAGAGACAGTGCTCTACTGAGACCTATGGCCATGTTTTATGTTCACACATGAAAACTTTTGCTGTGTTACTTTTCTATAATAAAATGATTATGTGTAATATAATATTAGATATGTAATGGCTGTCATTTATCTTTAGCTATGTTACACAAGCCAGTTTTGGCAATAGTTTGTGAATCTTTTAATGCCTATGTGCCAATGACCCATCATATGGTCATTTTATTCTATATAACAGTATATTATATAAAGATTATAAGTTATAGAATAGCGGATCTAGATTTATTATTTCTTGTCTCAAAATTTTAACATCAATCTAGATTATATTGAGACCTATTTAATTAGTATTGTTATTATGGAAATTTAAAAATAAAATTCAATTATACCTTGAAAGTGGTTTTTGATAGTCTTTATCATATTACTGTCTTCACTTAGGTTAAATTAGTCCTACTATACAGATATATAATTGATAATTACATACTGTTTTAAGTAGGTAATTGATTTCTGAACAAAAATCTTGCCAATATTTATTTAGGTTTATGAAAGTTTGTTACTCTTCTTAGTGCACTATAATTCCAAGAGTATTATTAATTTTCCACAAATTCCATTAATACTTCTACATGTTTTAAAGCAACTCATTGGGTCATGGAGTGGGCAAGTCAGATATTTCCCTTATTAATAGAGTCAAAAATTAGTATATCCATAAAAGTCATGGTAGAGCCATACTGGAATTATTATCTTGGTTACAGCTCTCTGGGCTGGCTAAATCCACTGATCCAATACCACATTATATTTTTTTATTGTATTAGTTCAGCAGACAGGCAGACATCCCACCTGATGGAAAGAGGTTACCATTGTCTACGGACATTTGCCACACCAAAGGCGTAACAAATGCACTGCTGTTCTCTCAAGGGAGACTTGAACCTGGTCATTAATGCCGGAACACAACTCAAGGTTGCTATGGCTGCATCATTTAGACCAGGGGTGATAGTCATCCAGACGGGCAAATACCCTATAACCTGGCTCTCAACTCTCATAGAATACTGTCATAAAACAGTTAGTCTTGAACTGATTGCTTTTCATGTAAGTGAAAGTTCCAATGGCCACCATCCTCATTCCCCTCCTATCTCACTTCTTCTATCTAATTTTTCCTGTTTGATTCCTCTATCCCGCCTCATATACCACTCTCTTAATCCCACCCTCCAATCCCATATCCTAAAGGGTGCCAACACATTGTCTTCACTCCTGGTGTTGCAAATGTTTATAGGTGATGGTAACCACTTTCCATTAGGTGGGTGCTCTGCCTGTTTGCCATTTCACATTTAAAAATATGTAATAACAACATAGCTCCCAAAATTAATAAATTCATGTGGCAGTGTTCCCAACCAATTTTTTGAGTAGAGACCACATCTTAGCAAATACAGTGTAGGATGACCACAAGCCCATTGGACAGGCAATCTGCCCAAAGTCACTTATAGAAGTTTCCTGAGTAAAGCATAGGACTCAGATATGCCTAACAAAACTAGGGATGCTTTTACCAGTATTGGACATCAATTTTAATACTTACACCAATTATTGGTGGATTTAAATAAAAAATTTCAATCAACTTTAAATAAAGTATAAAATGTAATTACCTACATAAGTTGTGATTGTGAAGCTTCAGTTAATATTAATTTCTCACTTCATATAGTGATGAAAATCAACACACTTAAATAATTTTTTTACATACGTACATAACTTCACGCCAGTTCTCTTGCGGGGTAGGCAACAGAGCGCCATTCAGGCTTATTTTTACACACCTCACTTGCTTCTTTGACATTCATAACTTTTTGTTGTTTGTTTGTTTTTTAAAGTTTGTTAAAAAAGTTTGTTACTCAACTTTTTATCCTAGAAAATATATGGTTCCCATGGGATAACATTAATGTAAGCGAGGCCACAGTCAAAAGCTAATTTTACATAGTCACTAAAATGTTAAGTAATAAAAAATTAAGTTTACTATAAAAACCATAAAAGAAGGACTAAAATAATAACAAAATAAGAAGCCTGATTTGAAAGTTCTGTCTCATTACAACATATTTAGGGATTGAAACCTCCAAATAGTTAACCAACTTAACGGATTATAACGAAAAATCTATTAAAAATTATACAACTTTATGATCAATTGATTTATTTTAAATTAATTACTTTTTGTGTCACACAAATACCTTACAAAATTGATATGGAGTGCGAAAGTTTTGTCTCCCATCAGATTTTACATGCCCCATACATTTATAAAGCATCACAGTTAATCTACTAAAATTTATTATTTTATCCCTATAATGTATATTTATTTTGTCATTTTTTGTTTTCAATTAATATATGTACAATTATGTAGTATTGTTTTAGTATAAATACTAGGGATGGGCCGAAATTCGTTTTACATTCGGTTGGACCGAATTTCGGCAGCTTGAGCCGAACTTCGGCATTCGGCCGAAATTCAGTTTAAATGTCGAACATTCGGTGCAAGAAAATAGTAAAATACCTACTTGCACTATTTTGACTGAAGTTAATAGACATCATATCTATCATAACCGTAATATAAAAATTGGCCTTTATAGTATATAAAGGCCAATTTTTCATGGTCATTTATTTTAGTTAGAAACATGTAAACCTTAACATGCAATGTGCTAAAAATAAGTAAATACAGTTCATGATTGAGTCTTTTCCTAATTAAATAGACATCAAATTAAAACAAAAATAAAATAAATTTATTATTCCCCTAAGAAACACCAGCAAGTAGTGCAACTGCTTAATTATAATGCATAACTTGAATAAAATTAAAATAAAAGTCTAAGGGACACCAGCAATTAAACTTTAATTTTGATTGTCACTTTTTACGAATTAAACATTATGAATTTAGAATTATGAAATAGTGATTTTTTTCAATTATAGATCTAAAAATCTATTCTTTTATCCACCTACTCATACTTAAAATTTACAGCGTTATCTAGTTACGACGTGTTGTTTTTGAGAAAGCGTGGCGAAATCAAACCAAAGTTCGGTCGAATTTCGGCCGAATCTTTTGTTTTAACCGAATTCGGCCGAAGTTCATATTCACTTCAAACCACATTCGGCCCATCCCTAATAAATACATGAATAATAGTCTAAGGTTTTAGAATAAAATATATTATAGGTTTTCCTGAATCAAATTGAATTAATGAAATGGAACAACCTTTTAGTAGCAACACTAAAATTAATAATAAGATGCAGCTTTAGGACATAACTGTTATTGGGATTTGGCCATAGATTAATAGGACATTACAGAATTAATAAAAAATTATGTTATTTCATTATTTTGAGGAAAATAATAATTGAAAAATGTTTTATAATGTTATATAATGCACCAATAAAAAAATATCTATATTATCACCTAAATAAATTAATTGTTGTTGTATCAGTGCAGGAAAGTAGAAAGAATACAATTTACTGCATTGGGGCGGCATGTCGTAAGAGGCGACTTAATAACCCACAGCCAGGTGGTAGGGCATTTGCCCGACTGGATGGCTACCACCCCTCATCTAGAGTATGTCGCCATAACAACCTTGTGTTGTGTTCCGGCATTAGTGACCAGGTTCCAGTCTCCCTTAAGAGAGCAGCAGCGCATTTGTAGCAACTTTGGTGTTGCAAATGTCCATAGCGATGGTAACCGCTTTCTATTAAGTGGGCCATCTGCCTGTCTTCTGAACTCCTGCAATTAAAAAAAAAAAGTTATTGGTTTTCAGTTTTGTTGATATTATGTAAAATTATGTTCTATTGACTTTATAAGTGTCAAATTGGGCTTTTTATTTTATGATGTGGTGGCCCTTACAGTTTACCTGTTCATTCTTGGAGTCAGAAAATATTTAATTTACTATTACTTACTATTAGTTAAAATTTGGCATAGCTCCATATAAATAATCTCAAAATTCAATCATTGATAAGGCATAGAATGAATAGTGAGATATAGCAACCAGCCAATAATCAATGCATAGGAAATTAAAGTATCCATTGCAAATTACATTTTAAAGTTGAGCAGTAAGATTATAAAATATGTAAATAAAATTATTAAGTGTAAATATTTACTTATACTCATTATTTACCATTCCAAAGCAATTGTCCTTCAGAGATAAATGTATTTTAATGTTTACACTTTATTAAGCCTACTTTTCTTTGGTGTTTTTTTCCTTGAAAAGGGGATTATTTGCCTTATTTATGTCTTCTGAAATATATAACTCAAATATGTAAGAATAAATTCTTTTCATCTTACCAGTTTCTTATTATTGATATGGCCCTACTTGGTTAGAAACAGATGGCTGTGTAATATGTAGTTTTCTAAAAAAGTCCAGTATCACTAAGTTTTCTGCAGTTAATCTAAATAGGCTACAAATTTGACATGGACTTATTTTAAAGAGTTTTATTATTATAGTATTTATTTACTTTCAGAAAATTACAGTTTTTAAAAAGGTTACAAAATATAACTTAACTAAAAATATCCCACAATTATAAGCTTGTAAGCCATGGCAATTTGGTAGTTTACCAAACTCAAGTGGTGGGATTTGAGTCTTGACTGGTAAGCATACATATTCAGTTTTCTGACCTAATGTAACAAATACCACATTCTAACACTAAAAGAAAACATCATGACATAACCAATGTGTTAAAGTCACTGAACTGTACAAGTGTGGTGGGTGCACTATCCATTTTAGTAAGAAATGGGAAAATCTAAGCCCACCAGTGGGACAATTATAGGCTGCTATTATTGTTATTATTATATACTCTTATAAAAACTCCATTATATAAAGTATTTATTATAAAATAGATGTAAATAAAAAATGAATGTCTTAAACAAACTACCTGTTATTTACTCTAGTCTGGGTGTTTTCACATAAATAAAAGTGTTTCGGCTGAAAGTGTTATTTCTTTCAATATATATCTCTCTTACATAGTGATGAACAATGAGTTTATTCATTAGGTACATTATTATATTTCTATAACAAAAAAACATAGAGATGGCAAGTATAACATCTAATATTTATTAATTTACAATCTTTTTAGGTTCTGGTGGGAATTTCAAAATTGATAATTTTACTGTGTAGATTTATTATAAAAAATATATTTTTTTTTAAATTAATATTATTTGTAGTATATTGATTATTATTGTTGTCCAATAATTCTGTTTTTGTGTATACTATATAATTTTAAACATAATGTGAAACTAAATCCCTAGTACTAGCACCCATGTCAGGTGAAATCTCAATCTATGTAACACCCACCTCAGTTTCAGCCAAATTGTATTCAAAATCAATAAATAGTCCAGAACTATTTGTCACTTAAAAAAATTAATATGTATTTTTAAGACAATATGTTATTACCTTGATAAGTTTGTACAAAAAATTTGCAGAACTATTTATTACTTGTACTAACATTATTTATGATATAAAATTAAACATTTTAAATGTTTCATAAAACACTAACAAAACAAAACTGGTCAATCATTCATAGGCAGCCAGAAAAACCATGTTATATAAAAAAAACTAGCAGACCATGTCCTGCCCTGAAAAAAAAATTGAACCCAATTTCAGCACCACCTACTGGATCCAATTGTGGGTCTATAGCATCCTGGGACCCACTTGAACACTCGCAATTTTTTTTATGAAAGTCAGTCCAGCGGTTTAGAAGTTCAGTGACATATACATGTATGTAAAAAAATATACAAATGAATTTTGAGGTGGGGCGTCTTTAATTAAATCCGAATCTAAGAAATAGTGAAAAATATTCAAAGTATGTGGAACGGCTGAAGAAGCATTTTGAGTGTTGCGAGCTATTAGAGGAATGCGCACTTTGTGACACAGATGTAGTAAGTTTAATGTGTTATTTGAGATGAGACATTGTTAATGACAATTAAACTTTGACAGATAACTCAATACACTAGTGAAGATAATAAGTTCACATTATTTTTTGTTTTACCAAGTAACTATTGTCTTGTCCTTTTTT
The DNA here is from genome assembly GCA_019925095.2 of Dendrolimus kikuchii. NCBI lineage: Eukaryota > Metazoa > Arthropoda > Insecta > Lepidoptera > Lasiocampidae > Dendrolimus > Dendrolimus kikuchii. The sequence goes on from CM034407.1 coordinate 12,069,414, forward strand.
TTTGTAAATTTTTTTTTGGTGAACAATAAAGTGTTGTCTATGTCTATTTTTTCATATTATAACTCGCATTGGGGCCCATTCAATAATACTAATGCAGGTGGAGCGGGGGACCAAGGTTTAGTTATGCAAACATCTTATCAATTAATTTCATCTTCCTGTTAATAATGCACAGATTATATTTAATAACCTTGACTATATGATGTATGTAAAGAACATGTTTTTAATGTACTTTTTTAATACCAAAGGTCAACATCGTAGTATAAAACAGTTTTAAAATATTTTAAAAGCCAGTTTAATGCTATTTATCTATGGTTACACATACCACCTGTTATTTTAGACACTCCGTATTTATGCTAATGTTCCTATAGTAATGCTTGACCTCATTTGGTATAACAATAACAAGTTTATTTTTAGAACTCCATAGTTAATTGAGGTCAAATTGAACCCTTAGACAATCCTTATGTTCCTTAGTCCTTTCTCTCTTCTTTCTTCTTCTCCCAATTGTTTGGGGTCGGCAAAATATGTCATTTCCTTCCATATTCCTCTATTATGATATATATCCTCTGTCACACCACAAATCATCATATCCCTCACCGAATCCTCCCATCTGCTTCTATTCATGTAGCAACGGAGTAAGAATACGATTTTTTGCGGCCGGGTGGCCTGTCGTAAAAGGCGACAAAACAACCCACAGTCACATGGTAGGGTATTTGGCCGACTGGATTGCTACCACCCCCGGGTCTAGAGTATGCCGCCATAACAACATTGAGTTGTGTTCCGGCATTAGTGACCAGGTTCCAGTCTCTTTTAAGAGAGCAGTAGCGTATTTGTAGCACCTTTGCTGTTGCAAATGTCCATAGGCGCTGGTAACTGCTTTCCATCAAGTGGGCTGTCTGCCTGTCTGCTGAACTGCAATTAAAAAACTTTTTTTTATACCTTTGTATATTGGTATACTGAAAGTCTATATATATGGACATATATTCTTCAAAAGTAAAATAAAAATTATGTATATAATATGTGGGCTTGGGGTATTATTAACCAGTTCTTTAGAAATTATAATGAAGTTCATGAATGACTTAAAGTTAAGTTAATTGGTATGGATGGCTTCAAAACTAAGGTAAAAGTAGGATACACTTGTCTAATTTTTTAACTATTAGAAGGAAAGTTCAAACAAAATTTTGACATTTTAACAAAATTTATAACAACACTTGTAGATATTAAAAAATCTTGAATTGAAAATGAACAAAATGTCTTGAATAGATTTTAAGTTATGAATGATTAAATGCTTTTTGGCTAGCGGTGGCCTCCTTCTGCGAGGACGCTATGTCCCAGAAGAAGGCTGCCGAAAGAATAAGGGAGGAGGATGAGCAGGCGGATCTCTGTCGCAGACGGCGAACAAAAATTCACAGGCGGCGCTTTGCTCATCTCCTCCCGATAACATAGTGGGACTGGGGGGCTGGGGTACCCTCCCGACGAGCCACACCCAGTGTCGTGGGGTGTTCTAGTTTCAGGGACACCCCTCCTTGTCGGCTTGCATCGAGATGTTACGGCAGTCATACCCATGGTTACGGTTCCGTGGCGCCTCATCGTAATGCGGAGGGACTCTGAAAAAAAAGACACACGTAGCCAAATAATTAAAACAGTAGACATTGGTCACCTATATAAATAACACTTCAATGTTCATTGAATTACAAACTTGGCCTATTTTTCTAATTCAGCCCCAATTTATAATATAAATATTAAAATCAATGTACTGACAAAAAACCATTGAACTTTCAATAATAAATTAAAAGCGCAATGTTTGAAATGTTCAGAATTACATCTTTTATGTTGCATTTCATTGATAAGAAAATGTTTTTAGTAAGTGGGTTACCACATTAACCATTATTTTTTATCAGTTTGCCTGTGATGTTATTGCCTTTTGTTTTGCATCATGCTGGTATAGGTAATTTTTCCATTCAATTGATGTAATAATGGCCTGATACAGTACCATTTACTGATAAAACCAGTCAGGGTGTGGTTTTTTTTAGATATTTAAGGGTTGATGATGTGATAGGTTTTCTTGTTAATAGCTTTGTATGTACATAAATATGTGTGTATATTTATTTCATTTTGTAGATACATACATACATATTTATTATCTATGCTACAAAATGATGTAGATTCTGTAGGAGGTACCTAAGAAAATGTAAAAATGTGTTATAGTTTAATTTTACAGTGTATTTTATGGCACTAAAAATAAAACAATAAAAACTGTGACCTTATAAAAATGTCTTGACCGTTGACGTCATAATTATAATTATGTAATAATGACTAAAAATAGAAAGTTAGTTTTTTGTTTGTGAGTATATTTGTTTGTTTGTTCCTTTTACACAATCTCGTCTATGGATTGATTTTTATGAAATTAAGGAAATATTGGTATATTATGTACTTTTTACAATGGAGACGGAAATAAGGTATATTTTTGAATATAATATTTTATCCGAAACTTTGAGTTATATGTACTTACATAACGTAGTACATTATACATCATTGTTCGGAAATGGGATAGATTGTTGCCGATCCGAATTTACGGGAGTGAGCCTGCACCGTAATCTTGTACTTTTAAAAACCACATAAAATTATTCATAAAAGGTATAAAACAGAATATAATAAAATAATTAAAGTTGAAAGCTGTTGTATTAATTTTATATTAAGACTGGTTATAATGTAGTTAATAGATAAATTATAACTCATAAATGAAAATTAGGATCTGAGAAAGTCATTGTTGAAATCATGTCTTAATACAAACTCAAAAGAAAATTTTAAAATACTACTAAGTATTGTATTAACAATAATTTCGATTGTGGCATTTTGAGAAACGCATTAAGCAAATAGGGTCCGTAAGGTCTTGCGGACATTTTGGACAAGTCAATCGCCTTGACCCTCGTCAAGTAAGCACTGTGTCAAGGGCCAACTACCGGCTACCCAGAGAACTGAACTGACATGATTATGACTACATAATAGCATCGAAAGTATCAAGAGTGGTGACTTATCTAGTTGATATTTTATTGAGCTCGAAATCACTCTGCTTTCGTTTGAACCTCGTAGTTTGTTCATTGATATTTTTTTTTGTGAAGCTGATAAAGAGCCAGACGGCCCATCTAAAGGGAAGGTAGTTACCGTCGTCTATAGACTATTGCAACACCGGGGGCAAAGCCAACGCGTTTCCAGCCTATAGGACGTGATATGACGCATGGGATAAAGGGACAGACAATAGGAATGGGATAGAGAACAACATAGAACTCTAAAAAGAAGTGAAAGAAACGAATACATATTATTTAATAGTAGATTGTTGCACGAGATGTGAAAGTGACCTATTTAGTACGAGATGATTTGGCGCACGAGCGTAGTGAGGACGCCAATAGTTCGAGTGCCTAAATATGTCTTTCATCCGAGGTTAACACTCTGCTTTTTATTTCGAACTAGCTGATGGCCGCGACTTCGTCCGCATGGTGCGGTTTTTTAACTAGCCCACGGGAACTCGTTAGTTTTTCGGAATCAAAAGTATCCTATATGTTGACCAGGGATATAAGCTACTACTATACAAGATTTCGTTTAAATCGGTCCAGTCGTTTCGGAGATTAGCCGGTACAAACAGACAGATAAACAGACAAACAGAGAAACAAAAAAATTGAAAAAAATCTAAATTAGTTCTATTTCACTTCTTACATCCCCCCTGACTCGGTTTTTAGCATTTTTTTTTCATTATACAGACATTCGACCTCTACAGTTTTATTATATGTATAGATACGAGGAGAGAAAATAAAAACTGATTAGTTAAACAAACAAGTATTTTTGTAATGAAATTAGGCGTAAAATTCATATCTAAATCTGATAAACTCATTTAATACGTCACATATGAAACGTCAGGTAATATTTTTTCTGTGGCTTCTACCACCCAGTATTTTATGTAACTGATGATAGTAAATATTTGGCTCAAATTAAATATTAATTTATAAGTATAAAATGATGTTACAAAATTGTTGTTATTTTTTTTTATTACAATTTATGTCGCGATTTTACTTGTGGCTGTAAAAAATAAAGTCCTCGTGTACACTCCCACTTTCTATACCAGGCCCGACATATACTGTACATACAATGTATATTTGTAATAAGGGTTTACTTTAATATAACAAAATTAATGCACACTTATTACTGCTCAAGAAAAGTGTAGCGTAATCACAAACACACGGTGTCGGTTTGTCGTAACTCTCACTTGGCTTAGCATTAGGATGTTTACTTTTCATCCCTTTAATGTGTTAGTAAGATATTAAACGAAATGGGCCACACATGTTATTTAAAGTAACTTGTTTATTTTTATAATCATAATTTAAATATTTCCGGTTATCATTAAAAAAATGGATTGGCGAGTAAATATGCGGTGGATTAATTACTATGGCATTCTGTTGTTACAGTACATTATAATGCAGTACAGTACAAGTAATTGTAATTACTTTTTCCTTTGAAAACAGATGCTTTGGTAGTTCTTTGTTTCGTGATAATATAGATAGATACTGCCGGCCTCTGTTGTTGAGCGGGCTAAGCCTTTGCCGGCCTAGCTCACTGCAACGCAAAGGTTCCGGGTTCGATTCGTGGTATGGTAAATTTCGGGAACGAATTTATTTTCTCCGTTATTTACTATGGTTTGGGTGTCTGGGATCGGCCCCAGAGTAGTCCGTTATATAATTACCCATAACACATGCGTACTTTGCTTAATTTTGGGATATACACTATGTGTGTTTGCCGATTATTATACTAATATATATCTCAATTTATAGATAGACACGTAGATAATACTTTATTACCCACCAAACTAACATACACAATATATTTTTTTTATTTTTTATTGCGTGGAGTTTAGCAGACAGGCAGACGGCCCACTTGATGGAAAGCGGTTACCATCGCCTATGGACATTTGCAACACCAGAGGCGCTACAAATGTGCTGCTGTGAGACTGGAACCTGGTCACTAATGCCGAACCACAACTCAAGGCTATTATGGCGGCATACTATAGACCAGGGGTGGTAGCCATCCAGTCGGACAAATACCCTACCACCTGGCAGTGGTTTTTTTTTGTCGCCGCTTACGACAGGCCGCCCGACCGCAGGAAGTTGTATTCTTTCTCCGTCCCTGCACAGATAATGCAATATTTATTCAATATATATTTAAAGCGATCTCTTTCAGGCAACTTAATTTACAGTTAGGTAAAATTATTAATCGTTAATTATGCTTTGGCAGAAACCTCATCCTCATTTTAGTCTTCTATTTATGTTTATGTATAAAACGTATACTTAATACCTATAAAATTATAGTAACAGTTCCTTGTGTGTCGTGAATTCTTGAATGAAAATCTATAAAGTTAATTCAGAACATATAAAATAATGAGCCGCCAAGTTAGCTATTTTTTTATTACGAAGCTAGCAGACAGGCAGGCGGCTTATCGAATGGAAAGCGGTTACCTTCGCCTAGAGACGTTCGCAACGCCAACGCGTTGTCAGACTAGGATCGGATAGGGGGAGAAGGAAGTGTCCGTCGGAACTATCACTCATCGCACCAAACACGATCAACTCAACGCTAACCGTTCCACGTCGATATTCTGTGTGAGTATGGTAATGGTATCTATCACACAGATCGAGGCTGCCCTAAGGCTGAAATCATGTAATAATACCAACATTTCTCTACCACTTTAGGTACGATATTGCTATATACTGATCTTTCACTATTCATTGACAATAATTGCGGGTGCAATTAAATCAGTCGCAATTGTGAGCCAGCGCAATGCTTGTAACTACATCGTTATTGATGTTTTATGAATTCTATAATTTTAGTTTGTATGTGAGAAGATATTTAGAAATTTTAATCTTATTGTGTTATTAATGGAATAAGATTGTTAATTAATAATTAAGAAATTGTAGTATGGTTATGCACAAGAAAACATTATTATAAAAATATACCCTAAATTTTCCCTTAGTCGACGGTAACTTTAAACGGATCTAGATGAAATTGCCACATGATATTGTTACCAGTTGTATATGTTGTTGATATTGTTACACCTGCATATGTCTACACAAAGCACATTTATTACCTGCCGCGGCGTTTGGGCTAATAACATTGAAACTGTTTTATGACTATCTTCTTTTGTTTACTTTGTATTTAAAAAAATTAATAAGAAAACAGCCCATTGTGTATTGTACTCTTTTATGGCCGTTCGCAGGCATAATTACGCAGGTGTGCGGATTACGTTTCCTGGGAAATTGCGTCGACGCTTGCCAGGTAGACATATTGCATCGGTGCATTATAAAGCAATGGCCAAATGGAGAGATAGCCAGTCAAAGCGATAACACAAGCGAGGCAAGACGTGTGTACATTTTAGTGACGGACTTTGCGCGTGTTATTGATTTGTGCATTACATTTGGACGTATTGCGTCCGGTTACATTTGTACCTGTGTTATACGTGTTTGTATAGTTCTAATATATTCTATAGTAATTCCAACGGCATTTTTATTCGAATCCCGTACTCGTAACAATATACTAAATTCAGATAATCCAACTTAGACCTTATTCATATGTCTCAGGCCCCCACCTGTTGTTTCACCTGCCACGGTTGTTCTAGGGCAGTCTAGGGGCTAATTTCCAGGTTTCAATCAGTTTATCCACAATATTACCTTCATTGTTATACTATTGTGGTAGTTGTAACAATATGTACTCGCTTCCGGGCCGCTCCGGTATTAGGCCTATCTGATTGACAAAATATAATCTTGCACTAGCATTCTCTAAGGGACTGAAATAGCACACGGAAAGTCTTTTCTAAAATACATAGTTTCACAGTGTCTTTACACTGTGAAAACACACACACACACGCCATATACATACACACACACACTTTCACACACCTATACATTTCCACATACATTACACACCATATAGTAACACGAAGTATTTCCAAATGTAATAAACTTTAAAATAATTTTCTTTTTATCAAATTGTATAACAAACTATTTGAATGGAAGTGGGTGCTAACAACTGCAACACAGTATTATACTATGTTTGCGATACCAAATTGTTTCTGTACACTATATTAATGGTTTTGAATAAATTCTTTAATTTTATTAAATCAAAAATTTGACAGAAATAATAATATACGTTAGCAAAAAAGAGATTAATGAAATGTGTGAAGGGCGACATGAAGATTTGTGTTGTGACAAGGACGTATTCCGTAGTAGAGACATTTTCTAGAAACGACATACTGTTCCCGTATACTGCCCGTTCCTTTATAATGGGAGGCCCGAGCCCAGCATTGGGACATTTATTTGAATCGTATCAATGCCTATATGTTAGTTAACAAATTGTTATTATTAGGAAGCCAAAACCCACGTTTAAACAAGTGGAAGAGTAGTATACGCCTTAAACTTAGCATTATCTCGCCACTAAAGTTACATTTTTATTATTATCACGTTAAAATAGTAGACGACGTTCAAAAATCAAATAAGGACAAGGTTTTTCTCAGTGTTAATTGTAAGCTAATTATAAATTAATATAAACAATTAAGTCTTCAATGTCAAGATAAAGATATATGTGATAATTATTTAGAATAATGATAACATGCTATAGTTTTGTTTAAATTAGGAAGTATATTCTTTATACATTTTTACAGTAAATAATATCAGTTACGACGATAGTTCGCTGTATCTCCAAATTAAATTATTGAAATTTGTTTTTTTTTTTCATTAATGTGTGCGCTCGCATTAACAATTTTAATCATCGTTTCATGGGCTTTATCTCTTATGGCTAAATGTTTATTTCGAAATTATAAACTTTGCGGTCCATAAACCCGCATTAAACCCATTACTAAAGTGCTTAGCCGCCATAAACTGGACGTAGACAATAAGGGAAATCAGTTCGCCGTACATTACACGTACGTTCATAACAGCCCCGGACATTGGACCACCCGGCTTTGTTTGTTTTTGTTACTATCTCTAACTGGCCGCTTTAAAAGATCGTCCTTACTCCCCGCACCCCATTACAATTACGACGGCAGAGGGGGAGCATCGATCATTCGCCAAGTTTCAATAAATGCTGGTCTTTGCGACTGACACTTTAAAATGATCCTCTTCAGCGGAAGCCTCTGGGGCTTTTTTTTATTAGTTTTAATCTCGCTTACGACTGCTTACTTTGTGCAGCTAGATTCTTGAAGGACAATGAACTCGTGTTATTTTCTGGGGCAAATTTAAACGTCAAACAGGTCAGGTCTGTAATTGTTTGTGTCCACAAAGACTTGTTTCACGTGTGTGCTTTAGATCTTTAATAACGTGAAACTGTTTCGTAAGCAGTTGATTGTGTGTATTGAATTAAAACTTAAAATTCCTTTGGGACTGACAGTGCCGTATTTCGGTAACTTCTTAAACGTACGTGTATGAAGAGGTGAATGAAAGTAGATGAACCGAAAGTTGTTTGTCAGTATCGTCGCAAGCGGAGCGCCATCGTCTCTACCTGGCCCATGGGAAACAGGCTTGATGATAGATAGGTAGATAACACTTTATATTGCTCACAGAAATAACAGATACATAACTTCAGTTCAATATTTTTAATTTTAATTCAGAATGTTTTACGATAAATATGAAATATATTTTTATTCGATAAACAGTAATCATGTCTGGGAAATTGCCCATGACTTCGTCCACGCTTGTCAGGTAACGTAGATTACAGTTATTTTGCGAGTATTTAAAATCATAGGGTATTTTCAGCAAGGAAACGGATTTTTTAAATATGAAAATGCATGAATTTCGAAAATTCCCGTAAATACCCGAGATGGGTAATGTTACTAAAGGATAACATAAACATATAAACTGTTATATCAAAAAAGTCCTAATATCACGTGGTTTCGAAGTTAGGAAATCCCGGGAATATTAAAAGTCCCGGATTATATTGTTTTATTATCAGTCGTATCGGAATGAGCTAACTTTTATGTATAATACCCACTTTAAAACAGTCACGGGAAGATTCCCGGATTCCGGGAATATCGAGTATCGCATCACTTGAAAAAGGGCTTAAGATATTGTTCTAGTGAAATCAGCTAATTTGTATACAATCAACTAATTTGTACCATATCCGGGAAAATTCCAACGCAATTGCTGGGACACAAAGTACAGGTCCCGCCACGTAAAAAGAACGCTGAGCGGTAGTGGAGGGGATGTGTCTGCGCAGGTGTACAGTCGTATCCTAAAGTACTAGGGTAATGTTTTATGAGTAATTGTTTTATTGTAGAATCTTATTAGGTACTTTACTAGCTACTTAGTACTTTGGAATTGGCTGAAATTCCCGTCTCGCCCCCTTCATACCACCAATTTGATCGATAAAACGCTCACTGCGCAGGTTCAGAGCCAGCGTTCTTTTTACGTGGCGCGAACTATATTGTAGCATTTAATAAAAAATGTAAGCTATAGTGTTAGTGGAAACTGTGTCGGAATAAGCTAATTTTTATGCATCTGAATAACTTCAAATAGAGCCCGGAAATTTTCCCGCGGGATTCCCGAGATTAAAAGTATCACACATTTTAGCACATAAAATTTGATATCGATCAGTGAAAAAATCGCATTGGAATTCGATTATATTTTTTCAATCTTCCCATTTTAAATCATTCCCAGAAAAATTCCCGCGAGATTGCCGAGATAAAAAGTAGTACAGATTATTAATTTAAAAATTGGCTGTCGAACAGCGAAAACCACATCGAAATCGGCCCGGTAGTTTTTACGTGAATCCCGAACAAACAGACAAAAATACAAAAAGAAAAGAAATAAGTAAAAATACATCGTGTTCTCCGTCGTTTATATAGTGTATTCTAGTTGTTTTATTTTAAATAGCTTCAATGTACAGACATTTAACAATTTTATAATATTATAGATATTGTTACGACCTACACGCCGACAAAAATAGATTCACGCCCGCATACCACAAAAGCACACTTTATTACTTTTCCGCATTTGGACTTCTTTTGTTTATCTTGTGTTTACAATTTGTAATTAGAAAACAGCCCATTGTGTATTGTAATCTTTTATGGCAATCATTAGCCAGGTGTGTCGAACTGATTCTAAGAAATTCGGGCTATGCGATACGGGCAGCCATATTGTATCGGTGCAGTATCAAGCAATGGCCCAATGGAGAGATCGGCAGTCTAACGATAACCACAAGCGAAGTGAGACCTGTGTACATTCGGTAATCTATTTAGTGACGGACTTTGCGCGTGTTATTGAATTGTGCATTACGTTTGGTCTGGTTGTTTTCAGTTATATTTGTACCTGTAGTATACGTGTTTGTATAGTTCTAATCAATTCTATAGTAATTCCAACGGCATTTTAATTCGAGTCCTGCAACTCGTAACAATATAAATAATTGTATATAGTTAATTTAGGCATAGTTGTTTCAGATAAGCTATTGCTTTCTGTATAGATTCTTAAAGGTCAGTAACTTTCTGGTTTCTCGATAATACGTATGTATGTATATAAGGAAGTAATTTTTCTTCAGAATATCTTTTCGAAAATTCAATTATTATAATGATCCTGCCGCCAATGAAGCGGCAATAACTACTACATTACAGTGCATGTTGAATCAATTCGTTGCTCCCTTAAGGCGCGCGATTAAGCCAAACAATAGGCGTAGCTCGCGAACTTTCACGGGGTTATTGCAACAGTTCATTCAAGTTTGGCGGCAAATGTCGCGAAATCCGCAAATAATTGCAATAAATGCGAAGATCGCGTAAAAACGATCCTCCGAGAGTTGGCATGGAGCCCGCGGCGAGAACCCCGTTAACGTCTGAACCTACTTATAAACGGACTTGGTTTAATTCATTAATGTTTTAAAACTCATCTGACACATAAGAAATTCTAGAACATTTGTTTTATTGTGTTTAAATTGGTTTTGTTGTTTTGAATAATGATTTCGTTTTTTTAATTAAAAAGATTTTTGTAGTACGGACGTATCAGTAACTAGTAGCACTGTATTATGGCAGTTCGTATCTACATGCATAAATACTCTACTAGTGAGTACTCTTTTCCCTTTGCCTAGGGAAGAATTCGTGAGCGGTTCTATCTGGTATATATTAATATATTAGAAAAAATCCCCTACTTTAGTGTATTGTTTGCCCTGCCCCAAATTGCATGACTGACCTGTAATAGTTGCGTAATAGCCGGTTTTTCGTACAAAAGCGTTTACTACTCAGTCTTGTTTAGCTAATTTAGAAGCAGTTCAGCAGACATAGACGGCCCACCTCATTGAGAGCATTTAACATCGCCTATGGACATCTGTATCACCAAAGATGTCACCAGCACATTGGGTGCTGACGCTCTCTAAAGGAAAACTGACTCTAAAGAGAGATATAGATATTATCACTAAGATATTTTTGTCATATATATGTTTGATATGTTGCTGCAATGTTCTAACGTACGGTGTGGGATTTTAGTAGGACCATGAAGAATGATGATTTGTGTTTTTTTTTTTTCAGAAAGCGTTTATAAGCTGCTGATGCATATGCATATGCACACAAATAATTAATATACTATACTTATGTGTAGTATATCGATTATTTGAATGCAGGAATTGTTTTGTTTGTGTAGAAAATCTCAACTGTTTAGTAAAATATGACATTTTGAGTCAGTACAAGTACTTTGTTGTTTGGGGTCTTTATTCAATTACTTAAAAGTTGTCTAGCTGAGGTAGTAGTAGGTTGTTTGGGACCGCTTTTCATCTATTGTCTATTTGCTTCAATACTAGATACCTATTAAAGAACTTTAACATTCTTAAACATTGGCTAAATTGTAAACTAAAAAGAAGATACCTATGCATTGCTTAAATAAAAGCGATGTAGAATGACGCGGATATGTCAATGAACGCCTACGAAACATCCCTTACTAAAATTAGTCGTGTATTTATGTACTAAAAATAGAAATGGGACTTAATTTTATACACCGCTAATGTTGACTTAGAATAATTGTAGCCCGCCCTGTAAGGGTGGCAGTTCTGTTAAATTCTTTATCAACTTCCCTTGAGAGATTTGGATAAAACTTTCCTACTTCCAATTAGAAATTTTTGATTTAATAATGAAACACTTTCAAGTTATATTTTAACTATGTATGTAATGAGTTGAGCTGTCAGGCTTTATTATTTAATCATAAATATTTCGAAGTGCTTATCTTAATTATCTTACTGCTGCTATTTAATCATACAGACTACATAGTCTTACCAACCATAGTTCACTGTTTGAATTATGCTATATAAAATATCAGGGAACAGTAAAATATATCACTAAAACACGTATATTTAGTAAAGTAATAAATGAGAAAAACTGGAAAATGCAAGTCGACCCCATTCATTATAATTTGTTCCATAGATACGACGGAAATCAACAGCTTTTACTATTTGACTACGAAACCTTTAAAAAAGTTTTTAACGTAGTTTTTTAGTGCACACCAATGTTTTGCGAATGCCCTAATTTTAAATTGTAAATATATTGAATTGAAAAAGACAAGTAACTAAGTATGACTGCAACAGAAACTTAATAAAGTGGTAGTCAGGTCGATTAAATCTAAATAAAAACGAAGAATGAACACTAATTCCTACGACCAGAGGCAGCTTGTCGTAAGACCCCACAAAAACAACCCGCAGCCAAGTGATAAGGCCCGTCTGGGTGGCTACCATACCTGATCTTTAGTATGCCACCATAAGAACCATGAGATGTGTTCCGACATCAATGGTTCCGTTTCAGTCACATTTTCTAGGCCGGCAGAACATCAGTAATACCTTTGATGTTGCAAATGTCCTGAGGCGATAGTGACTATTTTCCATTCGGTGGGCTGTTAGACTATTTGCTGTACTCCAGCAACAAAAAAATCTTGTCCTAAATCGTCAAACGCAAACATTACTCTCTTTTATTTCACCTTTGGCACGATATGTCTTTTCCTTCTATACTCCTCTATTCTGACATACATACGTCCTGTCTGTCACACCACAAATCATATCCTTCACACAATCCATCCATTTCTTTTTTGGTCTATCTGTACTTTTGTAACTATCAATATTGCCATTTAACATTAAACATAAACGTCATAAACATAGCAAAACTCCAAATTAACACTTTGTTATTATCAATATCAACCAAACAGACTGTATTAGATATCTATCTATTTCTGTAGGCCATATAAATTATACGTCTATTATTATAGGCGGTTATTTTTGTAACTAGATGTAATACAATATCTCCAACCCTTTAACATAAGTTGTAGCTTGATCCGAAGATATATTTAGCTTTAAAACAACAGCTGGCAGGGGTTACGTGCTCAACAAACTTTGCATGGTCCTAGTTTTCGTCGAGATTTAAGTTTATAGTCAGAAAAGACGCGATGTCTTTACAAAGTGTCATCTGGTAGCGATACTAAAGTTCTGAAATTGATAATATTCTATAAGACTTGAGTATGATTAATATTTTGGGCATTATCGCTTTTTGCTGGTAGCAGCTATACACATGCAGGTACGGAGAAAGAATACAATTTCTTGCGGCCGGGCATCCTGTCGTAACAGGCGACAAAACAACCCACAGCCAAGTGGTGGGGTATTTATCCGTGGTTACCACCCCTGATCTAGAGTGTGCCGCCTAACAACCTTGAGTTGTTTTCTGGCATTATTGGCCAGATTCCAGTCACCCTTTTAGGGAGCGGCAACACCTTTTTAGCGCCTTAGGTGTTACAAATGTCCGTAGGCGATGGTAACCACTTTCCATCAGTTAGGGCGTCTGCCTTTCACTGAACTCATGCAAAAAAAAAAACATGGAAGAACCTACTAACGATTGAAAATCGCTTTTAAAAAACTGAACACGCGCTCCCGACACAGTTGGTGCAACCACTGCAATTTTATTTTTTATTAAAAATCAAAACTAGAACTTCAATGAACTTTTGACTATTTAACACATTTTTTTTTCATTAAAATTAGTCATAATCTGAAAATCCTAATAAGTCTCTTCAATTTCATGAATGTCATTGCGTGAGTTACATTCCTTAGTGTTTTTTCTTCTATTCTATGGATCATTTAAGAGTAGTGAATGATAAGACGATAAGATCTTTCGGGAGTGTTTCATATCTATCTGTAGTTATCATCGCTTCAATTGGATTTTTTATTGATCCGATGGGTGGTCCAAAATATCGCTGAAAAAACAGGAAACATGCAATATGACATGTGTTTCAGGCTCATAATTGGCAAAAAACTACGCAAGACAGCGGAAAGCCGAGAGTTCTCGTTTCAGAATCCAAGATCGCTGAATTAACTTGTTTGATAGTGTTTTTGCTATAAGGGCGTTCATTGGGGTTTTTCTCGCTTACACTTCACACTGACGAACTCGCATAAAATTAAATAAAACAACGTGATGCTATGACTGAGTGTTTAATTTAATAAGATACGGGACTTAAATCTCTCTATCCATAACCACCCGCTTATAATTAAATATTATTAGTGTCGTATCCCAGAATGCTTCGTGTATTTACAGAGTTAAAGTGTATACTCATCTTTGGTCTCTAAAATACTGCTTAAATATTAGTTGCATAAAAATCTTGTATTTACATTTATATTTTATAAACACACGTTTACATTTATATTTTAAATACTCCTTCGTTCATATAAACATCGGAACCGTGTCCCGCGGGATCCGCCACATTTCTCGGGATGAGGCTATCCGATGGTTGTACCCTTTATCGAAAACGATGAAAGTACATAATAATACGTGATACGAGTATACCAGATATTATAATCAGTTTATTTATAAAACCTATTATCTTAGGTTCGGCTACGAGATTCTCAATTTCGAGGTTGGTTCGGACCCTCCAGCTACCATCCTTTTTCTTTGTTGGTGCCAGAACCTTACGGAGAATCTTCCTGTCCGCTACTAAAAGCTGGTTCTCCTCCGTGAGGGTAAGCGTCCAAGCGTCGCACCCATACATCAGAATGTGCCGTATGAGCCTAACATAATAAGAGAAATAAAAGCTCACCGCCTCCGCTGGCTCGGTCACGTAGAACGGATAGGAGAGGATCGCAGCGTAAGGAAAGCATATTTGGGTCGGCGTCCGGTCGGCTGTCCCAAATATCGCTGGAAGGATAGAGTGGAGGGTGACCTGTCGGAGCTACGAGCCGATAATTGGAAAGAAACCGCACAGGACAGAGAAAAGTGGCATGTTCTCGTTTCGGAGGCCAAGACCCACTTTAGGTCGCTGAGACAACGGAGTAAGTAAGTTATTTATAAAACTGTCAAGAGCGAGTAACAAACAGAAACATACAAGTCCTTTTTCACTTACATTGGATATATTAACGTAATAACAACTTCTGTTCAACATATACATAAAACGTATCTGTATCGAAGGAATTTGAAATAATTTTTAACTTACTTTAAATGTATACGTGCTTGATTGCATATTGATTGTAAGTGATGTTAGCTATAGAATAATTAACAATACAAATTTATAATAGCCCGCGGTCACTAACCGATACAATATTGCCTATCTCTCATATTTAATTGAGAGTATACGGAAGCAATACGAATGTTATTATTAATATTCCTTCCAAGCCAAGTATGTTCTATTTTCTACCTCGGCAACCTAACGAACCCTATTTATACTCGCTTACAGCCGAAATTACGTTCTATTTTTGGTCCATTGATTCCGACGCTACGTTATGTTTGTTATTTTTGAATTTAGTACGAGTATTTTACTTTCGCGCCGTTTAGGGGAATTTTGACCCCTTCGAAAGCTCCCTTTCTACGAACCGCTTTATTGAAAAGATGTCATTTGCTAGCCTATTTTAAATAAAGGGGATATAAATCTTGCTTATCTAAGTACGCTAGCATACTCAGTAATGTGTATCAATTGTCATAATTGTGATTTTTACTTGTTGAATACATCAATGAAGTTTTCTTAGTTAGAGTTCATGGTTTGTTAGATTTTAATAAGTACAATATAGGATACAGGGAAATACTCTAGTCCTTGAAAAATACATACATGATGTAAATAGATGTCCAATTAACCTCATAACATCGACAAAGTAACTAAATCATTTTTCATTACAAAAACATCTTAAGGGTGGGTTATTCACACGAAGAGAGTTTATCGCGCGTTTTGGGGCGAATATCGTATACTATTTTCGTAGGCGATACTCTTTAGACAATAATCGCATTGTCATGTTTACATTCAACCAAAAAACAAAAACTCGGCCTAAAAGTATAATATAATATTATATATATATATAATATCAGCCCATAAATGTCCCACTGCTGGGCTCGGGCCTCCCATTAATAAGGGGAACGGACGTATACCCGCCACGCTTGTCCAAGGCGGCTTGGCAGGTTTGACACATCGGTTATCTCGATGTGCAGGTTGCATCACGATGTTTTCCTTCACCGTTATTAGCACGTGGTAATTGTAACAATATGCACATTAGATCAGAAAACTGACTAAGTGGTGCATGCGTTCCGGCCAGGATCGAACCCGCGCCCTCTGAGTTTGGAACGCGTGCACTAGCCATTACGCTACCACATAATAATCGTAAAGTAATTATCACCAAGAATTTTGTTTACACTACGACACAAACCGCATTGAGATATTTGTTTACGGTTTCTCAACTTGTCTAAACTAGAATTCGTAAGACATTTTTACAAGTTTATGCTAGTATCGTGCAAATCATTTTGAACCGATTTGAATATGAGACTTACCTTTCAAGCTCAGTGATGAGCACGGTGTTTTGTTTACACATAGACGTCAATATTCAATGACCAGGCGATTATCGCCCTTCCACGTACGGTATAGTATGTTTAGTTTACATGATAATATTAAAATGCGGCGTACAAATTCTCAAAATATGCTTTGTGTATAGATATGTATAAGGAATGTAATTGCGTCGCAATTTCTTCGAATAAAGTTTTTCTTTCTTTCTTAATATTTTTTTTCTTGCTTTCGACAATCGTATCCTGGAGGCAAGAAACTCTCTCCTTGTAAATGGCACTTTTGTGTATTTTCATTTTAGGAATATTAGGACATTGTGTATTACCTAAAGAGCTTTTTTTTATATCAACCAATTGAACCACAGTAATGAAAGATAACTGATGACAAATTGAAAGCAAAATAAAGATATCATATTAAATATACTCGTCTGTAAGTATATAGCAGCCCCAATTTAAATGTTTTTCACAATTCACTGTTGTGAAGCAATATGTAAAAAGTATACATTGCTGTTTGATTTAATCTATAATAGATCTAGTAATAGTTCCTGATAAAACTTCACATGACAAACAGAATCACTCGTCCTGTAGGATAATTAATCATTATCCAACTCAGAGTGTTGCAGTTTATCGTTATAACGATATAGAACTATAGAGAACTATAGTTCTGTCTTTATATCAAAATGACTGTTGCGTAAGCTGTAAACTGGAGTCAAGAAATCCTTAAACTTAAGCTGAGTGTTAAACTAGATTTATATTTTCCGCTAATCCCAATAGTACTTGAAATATTAAACTCGCTCGTAAATGTCCTATAACATTGAATTCATGGTGAAAATAAAATACGAGTGAGTACAGAACTTAAAGTACTTCATCAAAAGTGCAGGTGTTGTTTGCGAACAATGATGTTAGAAAATTAATTAATAAACAAAAAAGGAATGAAGGCTTGGTACATACCAAAAGAAGTTCGACTAATATTATTGTCTATATGAACATATTTTAGTTTGGTGTTCACTTATTGTATGTTTAGCCATCGACTCCTTTTGTAGGACAGTAATGTATCGCTAAGGAACGGCAGGAAAGAGAGGGACCAGGTCTCTTGGTATCCCTCCCGCATATTGGATAGTAGACGGCGCCGGAGGGCCTTTCATTACCTCCGCTGCACTGTAGCAAGTGACGACCGTCAGAGGCACAACATCAGTCGTCATTCGCATCAAGGCTGCAAGACGCAAATATTCCTCCCGTGCGCATTTCTTTTATTGTTATATAGGTATGACGATGCCTGCTGGGGGCTTGAAACCCTCTTTTATATTAAAAGGCCTTACTATCTAGCCCGAGCTTGCCGGGGTTGTGACTTATGCTAAAGTGTTGTCCCACGACGCTAGTGGTTTTAGTTTTAGTATCTGGTCACCGCGAGTTTCAAACTTCTATACTCACAGATTATTCTTCTCTAACTTTTATTAATATAAATATAACTCCATTAACCTGCATTCGTCAACATATAAGAATTCAATATAAACTTCTTCAACTTTTCACTATTTTGATCTAAACAATATTATCAGTTTTATTTCGGACCAAATTAGATCTATGTTTAATCATCGGTCTTATTGATTCTCTAATTTGTGCTACGCAATGTAAAAATCTCATTCTCTTGCAGCCTTAATCCTATACATTTATGTGTTTATCTCTTTTTAATGTCACTTTTTCGTTTCATCGAGTTTCAAATCACAACGATTTTAAAGAAGTTTCACTTCAAAAGCTTAGAGCCGTGGATTCGTTTCGGCGTTGCCTATGGTGTGATCATGTGGACGTAACTGAAGGAGAATGTTGGAACATTGAGATAGTTTAGTGGCTATACGACAGTCTTGCGCCTAAAAATAAGAACAAACTGGTGTTTAAGAACAGACTACGCATAGTATAGCGTCCTTTAATGGAAACACATTTATTCTGCCAGGAATTTGGCTTCCGAACGCTAGATTCTGTTGTGCGAAACTGCTAATATTCAATTTTTTGCTTTGTATCCATTGCATATCGGTTCACAATATTAAATTTCTGTAATTTGCATAATAGAACAGATAGGTGGACGGACATGACGACACTATAAAGGTTCCATTTTAACGTAATGCTTATCAGAATTTTATATCGGCAGAGCGCCGCGGGGTTGTTTATTTAGTCCAATCATGTAGAATGAAGTAGAAAATAAAATATGTGCGGGCACTTCGATATCCATACTCCATCCTTAGTAATATCATAAATACGAAACTAACTGTTACGCTTTCACGGAAAAAACATAGTACCTGTTTTGCTGAAATGTAGTTTATAACGTAGTCTCAATTTTAGGACTGGACATAGGATACTTTTTTTTCAGGATATTTGATAGTTTTCACGGAACACATCGGATTATGAGTGAATAGCGCTTAGTTAAAAATTTAGTGCAATGCTTGCTCTTAAAATAGTATGAGGGATACCTTAGTATACTGAAAATTAGAACTAGTCATGTTTATAAAATATGTAGGAAATCAACGAATGCCGTTCAGACATTACACGTAATTATTGAAAATGAATTGTAGAAAATCAATCAATGATTCATCATTTGAGTCGGAAATATTTATCTAACATAATTAATAAAATATTTAGCAAACGCGTGGCCCTGGATAATATCTAGTTACGTTATCTCGTTGCCAATGCAAACAATCGCTATTCACTCGCATTTTAGCCTTTATTACTTCACCTATTGGAATTGAATTAATGATTGATACCAGAACTGAAACTAGATGTAAGATACAAACCACTTCTTTTTGGTTTAATCGCATTAATAAATGTAACAACCATATAATTTAACTAAATCATACTATATATTGTTCTTAGGAACTATGACGATATGCTTACAAAAATTTCTGAATATTTTTCGGAAACTAAAATATTTTTATACGCTTTATACTTTAGAAGGCCATTGATGAAAGATGCCTATTAGGAGGGTTGCCTTGATGGTTGGTCCCACTGTGCTCAGTAGATGTCACTGTAACCGTATCGATTCATCGTAATATTATGTACCTTATGTATGTAGTATTATTTGTGCAGGAACGGAGAAAGAATACAATTTCCTGCGGCCGGGCGGCCTGTCGTAAGAGGCGACTTAACAACCCACAACCAGGTGGTAGGGCATTTGCCCGACTGGATGGCTACCACCCCTGGTCTAAAGTATGTCGCCATAACAACCTTGAGTTGTGTTCCGGTATTAGTGACCAGGTTCCAGTCTCCCTTAAGAGAGCAGCAGCGCATTTGTAGCAACTTTGGTGTTGCAAATGTCCACAGGCGATGGTAACCGCTTTCCATCAAGTAGGCCGTCTGCCTGTCTGCCGATCTCCTGCAATAAAAAAAAAACCTTACACTTTTAAAGACTTATTTAATTCAGGAGGCCTAAAGAAGCTGCCTTCGCATATTAGTAAACGAATATGACAAGTTTCAGAATAAAGTGTAACTTTACGCTATATGTCACACCTACGAGTATATCTAGGCACGTGTCAATTTCATTAAGTGATTCTCCAAAAGCGGCCCCTTTAGGTTCTCTGATACTCTGCTCAATTATGTACTTGGCAAAAACTTAATTCAATTTTTAAGTTATATGGTGCAAGAAATATGTTTTGAATAATAAAATGTAAAAAAGCTATTATAGTATACTATGACACTATCTAACACTTAAAATTTAGGAGCTTTTGGGGGTTACGCTCATTACTGGGCGATTGTAATTTTTCTTACATGATAAGTCGTCGTAACGTGTATACTAAATATTTGATTACTTATTAAAAGTCGTGTACTTATGTTTTTTATAAACCAAAGTAATTTAAATTTCTTACGAATAAATTCTCCATTATTCCTAGGAAAATGTTTGACACAATGGCTTGGAGGACTTTGAAACATGCTAATTAAAGATATTGTTTTTCAATTGCTTATTCGTTCGCCATAAGATTATCGATGCGCCATTTTGCGTAGGACCTTTACCACAATACATTATACAGGCACCCGGCACGAGTGTCGCTCGTTTATCGTTACCGTTCGCAGGGGGAAAGTAAAATTATTTCCTACTAGTGCGGCTGGTAATTTTGTCGGTATCGTGGTACAGGGCCGTTTGAACTAGGTCGTACTGGCGAGCGACGGACCAAGCGCAATGTTATGTTTTCTTGTTGCCTTTGTATTATCTTGTTTATAGATACACAATATAGTCGCAGTTTACCTGCGGTGATTTAGTGAAAGTAGATTCTTTTTAAACGAGTTCTTTTTCTTAATTAAGCTTCGCTAGTTTCTTTGCCGATGTAAGTTATTTTTAACTTCTATAAGTTACTACAACTCAAAGCGTCTTCAGAATGTTTAGTTGCGAATATTTTCTTATTAATGACATATTATTAGATGCATTTAAATGACGACGTGTGTGTGTGTTTGAAGTGGCAGGTTGTATGGGTCTAGTTTTTGCCTGATTCATGTTTGCTTGAAGATAATGCTAAAACTTGAATACTTGTAAGTACTTGGCACTGGCTAGGTAACACAAACTGTACAGTTATATGTTAAAAAGTAAGGGCTAACAATAAATATATGTTAAATTTATATTAGTTCGATGTTTATAGTTATGTATAATACCAATTTCCCGACTTTAGGGAACGTTGATATTATTTCGATTTAGTGTATGGTAAGTAATTGCTATGTAATTGTACCATCAGCACTTCTGATTTGTTTTATTCGATTGTAACTCAGTATCGGCGAGAGTCGACTTGCCTACTGTCGAAGAATCACGTCCAAAATTAAACCTTTAGCAACAAAAGTGTGTTTCAATTACAAAGGATAACCACGAGCCACCATCCTAACATAACGAACAAATAGTATAACTTAATGTTAAGAACTAATATTTTTTCACTGCTGTTTTTATAGTTACGTTCATCGTATATCAACAAGGTGGACAAGAAATAATTTGCATTGAAGATCTCGGTTTCATCTATTTATATCATAAAATGGTCGAGTTAATATTCCTCTAAGAATTTCTTAAAACCCATTAAAACAGTAAACCATTAAAACGATTTAAGCGCTAGTTGCGAGTGAATTTAATTGCCACACTTCTAAGCATTAAATGTACTCGTGAGGTAGCTAACCAGTCGTATACTCTTTGCCCTTATTTAGGGTCAGTGCACATCAATGGAGATCGCAGTTATAAATGTATATTTTTGATTGATAGCACTATTGTCGTTTGGCAGCAATGATGAGTCTTTCTTCGTTGATTAGTAGGTAAAAGGTTGTTCCGTTTTAAGCTTCCACAAGTATTGACAGATCACACAAGTAGGTATATACATATATAGAATATCAATTCTTCTTAAAACCCCGCAAATATCGATAACACGGAGTGATTTATCACCTCGTATAGCAGTTACGTATAAGCCTAAGAGCCTAAGCTTCTGGATTCATCTTCAAAGTTTGAAATTTAGTACTATTCTAATCAAGTGAAATCGAATTAGTTCTCGATTAAATCGAACATTATGCAATTATGTTACATGGTTGCGTTAAGATAACACACGGTTAATTAGTTCTTGTTTCAATTCAGACAATTGACCTAATCAATCATCGAAAATCTTTCAGATAGATTATTCAGATTTATTTTTTACACATAATATCACTCACGTGTGGTTTCAATATAGAGTCATCAATCAGTATAGAGAGGAGTGTATTTATTTAATAAATACACTCCTCTCTCATATAATTACAGAAATAAATTATTTAAATAATTTACTATTAGGTTGATCGGCCACTCGATGGTGTAGATTGTCCTTATCATAAATAAAGTACGTTATTAAGAATGTGTGTACCTACCATTAAATGTCCACTCGACAGGGGACTGCGGCACAGTGCTACGTAACATAATCCATTGTGGCCGCTTTCTGTTTACATTCGAGTTGGATACAATACGCTCTACTTACACATACAATTATTATTTTAATGACTCCCTTGTTACGCTTAAAATTGTTAGTAATTAATAAACGGATTTTGTTGGTGTGTATTTGATGATTCTTAAATTAAGAAACGAAACCCGTGATGTAAATTGTATTTTAAGTCGTTTAGAATGTGAAATTGTTTATTTTTATGTTATTTAATATGAATTGGTTTGATTATTAAATTAATATCGATCTTAATTAACATTCGAACTAGGGCGAACTCGTGGACCTTTTCTTTTTTTTTTGAACCTCAGCAAAATCTGACATGTTTCATGGATATGTCAATTTACTAGACTATATAGGATTCTGTCTCACGAAATAAGTCGCGCAGTTGCGGCGCTGCGGTCGTCCAAAGGAATATAAGAAAGATTCGGATTTAATAGTACTAGTGGTCACCCGTGGTAAAATTTGACCATAATAATTAATATCAAAGACCATACTTCTATAATCACAGATTCCGCCAAGGCTACACTGTTAATTTGACTTGAACAATAAACAAAAGAGTATATATGCGTATTTGTGTCAAATACATGGTAGTGCGTGTAATGTTTTTTTAAATTGATTTAATGTATTTTTATGTATAATTTAAAAAAAATATATTAGCATTCGTCCCTTCTTCTCTATATAAACTATAAGTGTGCGAAATTTCATACTCCTCCGTCCGCGCAATTTTCGTAAAAAGGGGTACAAAGTTTTGCTTCACGTATTAATGAATAAATTTAGTAAATTTACATTGAAAAACTTGATAATAACAAAATATCAACGTGGCTGGGTTGATCTGTATGATTAGTTCCATTTTTTTGCCACGAGACTTTCTCCGTGAGACGCACTCTCTTTTACGAATCAGAATTAAACATAAATATCCTAAACTATTTATTATACATAATAATTTGTGTTTGTAAGTTTATAGTATTTTATGTATTGTGAACATAACAAGATTAAATTGCCCTTGGCAAATGAATTATATCAATTGAAGCATCGGCAATTTCGCTTAATATTGATTAATTAACAACCATTTATCGACTTATCGATAGTGCTTATCGGGCAATGATGGAAGATAAGCATATTGAATTATATTTTCTGTAAATTGCGTTATTGGAATACATTTATGTAGCTTATCTATCTTATCATAGACATGCTTTTTATAAATCTTTTTCTGTTTTATAATATTTTATCAGATCTTTAGATATTATACGTTTTTTATCAATTTTCTAAGGATCGGGTTTTAGAGTATAATGAAAATTTATGTGAAACAATTAGCTGCAGTTTAATGTCATAAAAGGTGGATCAGGTATTTTTTATATAACTTGACAATAGTGTTTGTTACCCATTAGATGTCAAGTCTAACATATACATATAGGATTACAGTTATATTCAAATATTCAACATCATAGCTAACAAATCTCACAAATATGTGATTTCATATAATCTATTTATCGCTTCTCAGCCTTTTGGTTAATATCAAAGATGCGTGAATGTCTTTACGACGGGTCGATTCAGACTGATCGTTGAGACGCGGAAGTGCGGGGTAAATTACTTTTTCGGGGAATCATCGTTCGTTACGCGGTGGCGTGAACATCCTGGGGCCCGGGGAAAAGGTGACGGCTCCCATTTATAGTGCTGACTAAGTGCTGTTGTCGTCGAGGGGAAGACGAGCAATCTTTGTGACTGGTCTCGTTAAGCTGCCATCCTTGGTGCTGAGTTCTACGACTCGGACGACGTCATCCTTTCCGGGCAGAATCTTCTTTATTCTTCCCATCTTCCACTGGAGTCTGGGAAGATTATCCTCCTTTATGAGTACCAGCTCACCAATCTTGGGTCGACTGGTTTCCGTAGTCCATTTAGATCGGGATTGGAGAGTGTGCAGGTAGGATTTCGACCACAAGGTCCAAAATCGCTGAGCCAACGCTTGCACTAAGCGAAAACGTCGTAGGGTTGATGGAGGAGAGGATTCATGGGAATGTTCGGGTAATGCGGTAAGTGGGCGACCTATAAGGAAATGACCAGCGGTTAGGACTTCGAAGTCTGTAGGGTCTGAAGACAGAGGGCAGAGTGGTCGAGAGTTGAGAACGGCCTCAATACGGGCTAAGAGTGTAGAAAATTCTTCAAAGGTCAGATGCTGCTCACCTAATACGCGATAGAGTAATTGCTTAGTAGATTTCACGGCTGCCTCGTGCAGACCGCCAAAAGAAGGAGCTGAGGGCGGATTGAGCAACCATGTGATCTGCTGTGTGGCTAGCTTGTGCGTAATTCTATCATCATTGGCCTTTAAGAAGTTTTGTACTTCTATGAGCTGATTTCTTGCGCCGACATAGTTTGTACCGCAATCAGAGCGAATTAGGGTAGGGATTCCGCGCCGACTAACGAACCTTTGCAGTGCCGCAAAAAAGGCGTCCGTAGAAAGTTCCGAGACAGCCTCTAAGTGCACTGCCTTGGTGGCGAGACAAACGAAAACACAAAAGTAGCCTTTGAGAAGTTTGGCATTGCGTAGAGTACTTGATTTAATTAGGAATGGTCCGGCAAAATCCGTGGACACTTGACTAAACACCGGTTGTGGGCTGACTCGATCAGCCGGTAGGTCGGCCATAAAAGGGGGATTCGGCTGAGCTCGATGCCTAAAACAGCGTACACATTTAAAGACACGGTGACGAATGACTCGCCTTCCAGATAAAATCCAGTATTGTTGACGGAGTAGTGCGTGTAGTGTATCTGCGCCCGGGTGGCAGTGTATAGTGTGGAAATGATCTATAATTAGGTCCACAAGGGGGCTTGAACTGGGTAAGATGAGGGGATGTTGTGTGTCATATCTAAGGGCTGAGTTGGACAAGCGCCCTCCTACTCTAAGAAGACCATCCTTGAGAAAGGGCGAGAGGCGTTGTATTCGCACTGTACATAATTTGTTAGTTTGCAGTCGGTGGATGTCTTCAGCGAACATATTTTGTTGGACTGAGCGTACCCAGTGTAAGAGCGCTTTCTTACGTTCGTCTACGGTAATGGGACCAACGATGCGAGAGTGAGAAGATACCAAGCAATTGTGTGCAAAACGTTTAATACATGCGGTTACGCCTACAAGTGTGTCTAAGGAGCTGAATCTCGTGAGTAAATCCGTGTCTAGATCAGGAACCGCGATGTGAGCTACCATTTTTCTTGGTTTTAGACCAGGCAGTACGTGATGACCCAAAGCAGGGGGCATCGTGGGCCAGGTATCAGGTGGGGCCTTGAGCCAAGTAGGCGACCACCATAGGTCATAGGCTAAGAGTTCCTGTGCTGATATTCCCCTGCTAGCACAGTCGGCAGGGTTAAGAGCTGAGGGTACATGTCTCCAAGTAGGGTTACATGGATTGGCTGCAATGGCAGAGACTCGATTGGCCTCAAAGACCTGTAGGGATTGAGAAGGAGTTTTAAGCCAGGCGAGTACGATAGTACTGTCTGACCAACAAAAGTGTTGCTGAATGGTAATGTGGGCAGAAAGTTGAACAGAGACGCGAGAAATGAGCAGCGAAGTGAGGTGTGCAGCTGAAAGTTCCAGCTTTGGTATAGTCTGTCGGGTTTTAATGGGGGCTACCTTGGATTTAGAAACAAGTAGTCTGACGTGTACCTGACCCGTGATATTCGTTTCATGAAGATAGACTGCGGCTGCATATCCGGATTCGGATGCATCGGCAAAACCGTGTAGGGTGTAGGTGGAATCTTTGCTGGTGCAAATTGTTCTGGGGAGTCGAAGAGCAGAGAGTAGAGGTAAGTCTTCAAAAATGTGCTGAAATTGAAATGTGACATCATTGGGAGCCGATTCATCCCAGTCTAACTTTAGAGTCCATAGGTGCTGAATGAGCAGTTTTGCGCGGAAAATAACTGGGCTGATCCATCCACTAGGATCGTATAAACGAGCGATGGTACTGAGTATTGACCTTTTGGTAAATTTTTCCAGTGTAGGTACCGAAATGTGATATGTAAATTCGTCCGTTTGGGGTATCCATTGCATACCAAGTACCTTGATTGCATTGGAGTCGGGTACAACATCAAAATCCTTGGGTATGTCACATTGATCATCCGGGAAGCGTTCTAAAAGCTGACGAGAGTTTGAGGTCCACTTTCGCAAATGAAATCCCCCTAGGGCTAGTAACTCAATGAGTTCAGTCTGCAGAGCTATTGCCTTGTCAACTGAATCATGCCCAGTCAGAATGTCATCCACGAATATGGAGTGCGTAAGAACCTGTGCAGCCTGGGGAAAACGGTGACCTTCATCAGTGACCAGCTGTATAATAGATCGATTGGCGAGGAAGGGGCTGGGTCGTAGGCCATACGTGACAGTGGACAGGGCGTAAGTGAGCAGAGGTTGATCTGGAGAAGAGCGCCATAGAATGAGTTGGAACCGTCTGTGGTCTGGGTGAACTAGTATATTTCTAAACATCATCTGGATGTCTGTACTAAAGACCACTTTGTGAGTACGAAAATTTAGAATGATGTCAGTAATATCAGGTTGGAGCGGTGGGCCAGTGTGCAGACAGTCATTAAGACTGACACCATTAGAGCTCTTACAGCTGCCATCAAAAACCGTGCGAAGTTTTTCAGAGTTGGCTTTGAAGATGCCATGATGCGGGACGTAAAAATGGTCTTTTCCTTTGAATGTGCTGGGGTGACAAAGAGCCATGTGGCCCATGTCAATGTATTCCTTCATGAAGTCGATATATTTTGAGCGGAGGGTAGGATCTCTTTGGAGTTTGCGCTCCAAATTAAGGAATCGTCGTAGTGCAATAGCGTGGGTTGCACCGAGCTTAGGTGCCTTTGTAAGAAAGGGAAGGGATACTATGTATCGCCCTGTGGGATCACGTGTGGTGGTAGAACGAAAGTTCTCCTCACACTCGTCAGAGGTTGAGTTGTCCTTTGATTGCACTTCTTCGACTTCCCAGAATCTCTCCAGAGCGGAGTGTATTTCTTTATTTGAGTGTTGGGGTTGTAAACAGTCAATATTTACTAGTGCTGAATTAACTTGAGGCTCAGGCTTTGTGTAGTTTGGATTGATAGGACCTAAAAGAGCGAAATTGAAGATCGTGCCGAAGGCTATTGGTCTGCCGGGGCCCAAAAAAATTTTGTTACCATCCAAAATTTGGCCCAAGACATCAGAACCTAAAATTAAGTCAATAGCGGCTGGAGTATGTGCTGAAATATGACTGTCATTTTGGTTAGCTTTATCAGAGGAAGTAACAGGGCTGCCGGGCAAGTGATTATTATGATAAACTTTATTATCATAGTGCTGAGTATGAAACTGGGATTTATTTTGTTTACGTGATGTAGTGGATGGTGTATATTGTAGCGATGGTATGGGTGGGTGTAGTGTAGTATTGTGTAAGTGAGTAGCAGGTAGTCATTGTTGTGAATTAATAGGTGAATTACGACGAGAAGAGTTTCTTGATTCCGTGGTTGGGCGGGTGTGTTCTTGTCCTCTTAGTTGTGGGGGCAAGAGGTGAGAATTGTCATATGTGGGTGATTCAAAGCCACTGCGATGTAAGGTGGTATGGTGTTTCTCGCTATCACATTCTCTACACCGTCCTGTGGATCTGCACTCGTCAGAGTAATGGGGTCCTAGACACTTACGGCACCGTTCATGAGCTTGGATAAAATCCCAGCGCCCTTGCGTAGGCTGTCTTAGGTATTCACCGCAGTTCAGCAACCTGTGTCCTCTAACGTGACACCAAGGGCAGTAATAATTATTGGTCGGTGCTGGTGGGTGGGCGGAATCTTGTGCTATGGGCTCGAAATATTGTGTAGACTGTGGGTATCCTTGAGCGTACTGTACAGGGTACGCTTGACTTTGTAGAGGATATGCAGGGCGCGTTAAAGGTGGGCGGACGGAAGTAGTGGGCTGAAAACGAACGTGCCGAATTTCTGGTCTGGGTGCAGAAGCGCGTGGTTGGTACCGTGCTGAGGGAGAAGCACGTTCAGTTTGTCTGTATGTCGGGCTGAGGGGAGGGGGGGGTGGGTTATATGTCTCAGTTTCTGTGCAACGTGCATGGTCTTCTAAGAATGTGATTACATCCTTTAAGGTGGGCAGAGTGTCTGAAGACCCATGCGTTCGTTCAAATAATGTGCGAAGCTCGCCCTTTAACTTCCGCACTACTATTGACACTAGGACGTAGTCTGAGTCATGTAGTGGTAAGTTTAGGTTTTTAAGCGCCGATTGGGTTGAAATAAGAGGGGCTAAAAATAACTGTCTGATTTGTGAGCGGGTGGTGATGTGGGGTAACTCTAGTATCATATCTATAAACCTATCAATGAGAACTCGGCGATTTTCGTAGCGATTGGCAAGTGTTGTCATCGCTACATCGTAGTTCTCATCGGTAACCTTGAGGTGTGATACCATACTGAGAGCTTCTCCGGAGAGGCAAGAAAATAAATAGTGTAATTTAACTGCACCTGACAAATTACCGGCAGTGTCCGTAAGGCTTTTGAAAATTGTTATGAAAGATGGCCAATCCTCAAGCTTGGAAGAAAATTTGGGTAGATCTATTTTGGGCAGAACAGTAGACGTGGAGAATGTGGGCGAGCTTGGTTTGATGCTTGAGCTGATGGTGATGTTTGCCACCAAAATTTTTTCATATGCTTCTATAGCCGAGGTGTAGTAGTCAAAGTACCATTTTTCCACTTTGTCGTCAAGGTCTTTAGAGTCCAAGATCTCATAATATACTGTATCCAACTTGCCCTTTATATCGTCCAATTTTGTAAAGCGCCCTATGAAATCGTTTACACTATACTTTTTGTCTCCTTTTAATATAAGGTTAGCTATCTCTAATAGGAAAGTTATGTACTTATGGGTTTGCATAAAGATGGCAGATTGCGATTTGGTAGGCATGACGATGAGAAGTGCACAATAAGAAAAGGAAAAGCAAACGAAAAAAAAAAAAAAAAAAAAAATTTTTTTTTTTTTTTTTTTTTTTTTTTTACTAATGCTAATAAAGAACACGCAAGAAAGCAGCCAGAGAAACGTAAGAAATACGAAATAAATAAAAATGATTAGGAAAAAAAATATATATCAAACTGTCGTGTGCGCTGAGTCTTAATAAACACGAAGCTATATATAAGCTATAAAAGTTGCACGGCAAGCTAACCACACCGAGTGAAACGAATATAATATTCAATATTATTATATCGATCCGATATCACGTTTAGTGCAAGTATTCGAGAATAGGTGTGCTGAATAAAGTACAGAATACGTACTCGAGGTTATATTAACCTACCTACGTACCAAAAAATAGTTATCGTGTAGCAATTTGCGTAATTATCTGAGGAATGTGGAATGGGTATTCAAATATATAAGGGCAGAAGTAATATGTTTATAAGAAAACAAAAAAGAAAAAACAAGGGCAGAAAACGGGTAAATGGGCAGATTGATAATGATTGTTTATTTAACTTTTTAGGTATGCGAAAATTTACAATTTGGTTTGAATTAACCATAAAATGGCAAAATACGGTTGTTGCAGACTGTATAAATAGGTCGCCAGTTGGAATATCCGGCTCGAAGGACCATATGATCTGGCCGATTGCCATTACGCGGTGGCGTGAACACAATGCCCTTCAGACGAGTTGACCGGTCGCATAGGATCACTGGTGGGCAGTGACAAGGTTGTTTGCAATTCGATTCCTTTGGGCTTTGTTTTCAAATTATGATAATTTTAACCAAAATATACTAATTTCTTTTTTGCCACCATATACATAAAACAATTTTTAACTTTTTTCACTGTTCGCCACTGTTAGTACACCAAAAAAAAAACATTCTGTAATGCTAAATTAGACTGTGAAATGTTCATATTCGTCTTTGCATATTCAGTAAAGGAATATGATTTTATTTCTGTTTTTTTTTAATATATTATAAGTACAACTCACTCTCTGTGTGAGAGTTGTGACAACTGCCGAGTACCGGTTAACCCACCTCGGTGTTTCTTTTATCACCAGGATGTTGGGACAACATAAACCAGCGCTCTCAGGCTCCCTCTACATTGCCGACGAGGATCAAAACAAATCTTAGAATGATAAGTGTACCTCCGTTACGTCTATGCGCCCTTACCTCTACCCCGTCAACCGGAGCAGTTGCCTCTATGCCGGCGGAAGGTCGTTAGACGCTTTTTGGCGTCGTTTAATCTCACGTGTGCGTCATGAAAGTCAGAATCAGAAGAAGTAAACGTGTAAGTGTAAGTAAGTGAGAAGTAAGCGTGCTCGATCTTAGACCATACCTCCGCTCAAATCGAGTGAGATAATAGTCAAACGCGAACCTATACGTAATAAAAAAAAAGGAGATCAGCTACCTTTTCCGTCCCTACGTCGCCTTATACAGCACTGTTTCTCAAAAGGAGAGGACAGCGTCCCATCCGGGTTTGCTCCCGACCATGATTTAGAGACCATAGCCGGGACAATACTAACGAAGAGTTCGCGATACATAAAACATATTTAAGTTTTTATGTAGGTAAAATAGAGCTACTTACCAGAGTTTATAAACTTTAGTTTTAAATAAAATCCATTTATAGGTGAACTCACTTGAGCACACCACAATGTTTAAAGGTTGGAAGATTTACATTCTTGGCTTTTAGCTCTTTAGTGGAACGTGTTTATTAAAGAAGCTGTTAACACTTTACTCCCAATAAATTGTAGGTTGGTACAGAATAAATTATTTTCATCGCAACGTCGTGGCTGATTTATCGCTTGGAACTTTAATTAATAGTTTCAGGAAGTTGACGGCCATAACGAGAAGGGGCTAGTACTAAAACTAAAGTGTATTTGTCGTGGAATCGTCTCAATTTAGAATGTTGCGGGAATTTGTCGCTGTATTTCTGATTTGAGTTGTCTCATTAATGAGGATGATTTAATTTTGAGGGCTAGAATATTACAGATCGAAAATGATGTTTTGTGGTAAATCAAAGGAGGATTATGCTGTCAATTAACGTTATAGAGCCATGCTGGGATCATTATCTTGATTACAGCTCTTGGGACCGTCTCGATCGGTATACCACGCTCTCACAGAATACCGATGTGCAACGGTTAGCTTTGAGCTAATCGTGTTTCATAGGATGTGTGAGAGTTTCGATGACCCTTTTCAACCTCCCTTATTCCATACAGCTATCCCTTTCCTCCTGTCTAATCCCTCTATCCCATCTTACACGCTGGCATGTATGTATGTAGGTCATGTATTTATTAATTGGTATTAATATACATTCATATTAAGACTGGGCGTCATACCCGCCAAGTTTGTCTAAAGACGGATTGTAGGGTTTCATTTATACTCGATTGCGCTGTTTGGTTTCCCCACGATGTCATCCCTCAGCATCATTATTAGCCCGTGGTAATTGCTGTTTACAACAAAAAAGTTTTTATCATAGTTTCAATTCGTATAATTCAAACATAGGTATTATATGTTATATTAGAAAAAATGTGTGTGTGCAGTTAACACGGAGTAGAAGTGAGACTTGATAGAATATATTCACAGATAATTCTTTTCTAACTTTTATTAAAATAAATATAATTCCTCTCGCCTACATATGTCAACATATTATAATTCAAAATAAACTTCTTAAGTATTACTTTCCATTTTCACTGTTTTAGTATTAAAAAGATTATTATCAGTTTTATTTCTGTCCAAATTGGAACTATGT
This sequence comes from Dendrolimus kikuchii, assembly GCA_019925095.2. Lineage (NCBI taxonomy): Eukaryota > Metazoa > Arthropoda > Insecta > Lepidoptera > Lasiocampidae > Dendrolimus > Dendrolimus kikuchii. The sequence goes on from CM034407.1 coordinate 12,101,813, forward strand.
TTAATCGTCGGTCTTATTGACTCTTTAATCTGTGCTGCACAATGTAAAATTCCGTATCTCATTCTCTCGTAGGCATAGTCCTATATATTTACGTGTTTATCTCTTTTAGCGTACTTTTTCGTTTCAGCTAGCTTCAAATCACAACGATTCTAAAGAAAGTTCACTTTTTTTTTCTATATATATTATGTACAACTCTACGGACTCGAGTTCCGTACCCTTTTTTACAATTTAATTTCTATGAAAGATTTTAGAGCCCATACACGCTTATTGTTTATTTTTGTTACTGTGTGTGACATTAATTTAGTGATTTTTATGTTGTGGTGTAAGAAGGTTCACTTAAAAAAGTCGTCAAAATTGTAAATTTAACCACCGGGTTCCGGGGTGGTTCAGATGTAATTTAATATAATGGATGTAATGTAATTTAAATGTGTAATTTTATATGTGTTTGAGTGGGTAATCAAACACACATAAAATTCCATCAAAACCGTAGAAACCCATTCTAACGTAAAGTATTTTGCTTAGATTGATGGGTTACATTATTAGTTTTAGTAGGGAGCCCTAATTTTTATATACTCTATATTAATCAGGGATAATGTGGCATTCGAATGGTGAAAGAATTTTTGAAATCGGTGCTGTAGTTTTAGACTTTATTCATTACAAACATACAAAATTACAAAAACACAAATCTTTCCTCTTTATAATATTAGGTATAGATTATTGCGAATGACTTTTCTCTAATATGACATATTGCTATATTTAAAATATTCAATTAAAATTAAAAGCAAATAAAACCTTTTTTGTTGTAAACAAATGCTTTTCTCAAATGTCTTCCAAATCTGATTATTGTCAAATTGCTACACACACTTTAAAATATCTTGCGCCTACCAGTATTTTTTATTGCGAAACCGGCAAACAGGCAGACGGCTCACGTAATGGAAAGTAATTACCGTCGCCTATAAATGTTTGCAACACCAGGGACGCAGCCAACGCGTTGCCAACCTGGTGTCGAGGAGATGGGATAGGAGGCGTGAGATGTAGGGGACGGGATAGAGTGGTCAGGCAGGAGGAATAGGATAAAAGAGTGAATGAAAGAATTAATGAAACACTTTATTGTTCACCAAAAATTAAAACTACTTTCTTAAAACTAGGTACACTAAATGTTGAACAAGGGCGGCTTTATCGCTTAAAGCGATCTCTTACAGCCAATCCCCTAAAGTAAGGAAAATATTAAGACTAACATTGGCGGTGAAGACAATAAATAATATGAAACATTCCAAGAATAAGTGAAAATAAATAATAATATACTTTATATACTATATAAAAATAGTATATACATACTATATATAGAATCAGCAGCATGTTTTAGATTTGCGAGGACTAAAGATATTTAGTAACCATCAGTTTAAAAGATAATATGGATTTAGTTTGTCTGATGTTGAGTGGCAGTGAGTTCCATAAACGGACAGCCTGTACCGTGAAAGAGTTAGCAACGAAGGAAGAAGTGTGTACAGGTGTCATTAAGAAGTGATTATTACTAGAGCGTAAATAACAAATAAAAGATGGAATAGAGTGAGGAGAAATGGACCATAGGAACTCTCACTCATCATACGGAACATGATTAAATCTAGGCTATAACCGTTTCACGTCCATATTCCTTAAGAGCGTGATGTCACATATTATAATTTCAGCATGACTTTACCACATTATTTATTAGTATTATCTATCCCTGATTCACGATATGATTTTGCAAAAAGGCCGTTTTCAGGTCACTGATCACCCAATTCAAAGATTTAACCTTTCATTTTACAATCGTCGAATTAACGGATGATGTTGGGTGTATAGAATTTTGTTGTTGCAAAAACATGCAGGAACGCATACTTAGTTCTTTAGAGAAAGTGAAAGGTCGAGTCTTTACCCCCTCCGATCGTGATGTGTTCCGCGATTGTCCATTCACGTCTTAATACAATATTCTTTTCTGAGAAGATGATTTTACTGCAGCTCTTGTGCCATAATTTATACTCGGTTACATTCCAATGTGATTTTTACAACCAAAGACGTGTTGCTTTTACGTATTACCGATAGTTTATGCGAATATTGAATAGGCTATTGTTTGTTTGGAAAATTTTGCATGGTTTCCACGAATAATATTATTTCAATTTGATAGCAAAAAACCCGATCAAGTGGTGGCCTAGTAAGGGGTTAAATAAGAGTAAAGGAGACAGTAGCTTTTTACAATCTTAGAAGGCCTCTTTATTAAAAAAAAAGGCGTTAAGTCGATAGTCGACGGTTCATTTCTGTCTTTCAATTTGGATGAATCAACCAAACTGATCCACATAAACATAAACTTGTTCAAGGTCATTGAATACTATTGTGCCGATTCTATTCTGTACTTTTCAATCAAATTGTTTCAATTTGATTGATTCACCTAACATTAGCTTTATGAAATATTATTGCTTGTTAATCTTCAAAGCTACCTACCAATAAAACCCCACTTTTTATGTTTTTTATTTTTTAGTTACTTTCCTATTATTTGGCACACATAGTTTTTATATTTTCGTAACTTTCACAACGCCTTCCTTCCAAATTTCATCTATACAGAATCAGTAGTCTTGTAAAAAGACTATATATAACCTAAGGAAAAATCATTTGACATGATATTGCTATAAGAATTCTCTTTTTGCCATTTGGATACGAAACCCTAAAATCAGTATATACGAATTAGCAATATTAATTAATAAACTATATATGTAGTATTTTGATTGACCTATATCTGTAGAAAGCTCCATAATTGCCCATTAGGTAAATTATAGATATATCTTGTTTATATAAGCTTCAAATTAAGTGATAACGAAGACGTTTACAAAGTTGTTATACTGTTTTGTGCCGTGTAGTGTAAAGAGCTTTGTAACTACAATAAAATGACAATAGATGGCGCTGTATTTAGGTACGCAATGACACTCTCTTCGTCCCTTCTACATATTGCACGCTTAATAATAATCCAATACTGACACTATCCAAGAAAGTCCACTTTACAAGAGAGCCAATAAACGTTTTAGGCTCTCCTGTAAAGTCCGCATGAATATCAGTATTATTACATGATATTACAATGCCTTCCTAATGATATTTTAGTTACTTTTCAACTACGATTAGAGTATTTCCATGTATAACGATAGATGGCATTAAAAAGTCGATTTGGCAAAATGTTGGTAGTGCCAATTCCATACACGGTCTGTGTATCTCTTCTTTATATCATCGGTCTATCATTAATTATACAGTAGTACATACATACATACATACATAACTTCACGCCAGTTCCCTTGCGGGGTAGGCACGAACAACAGAGTGCCATTTAGGCTTATTCTTACACACCTCACTTGCCTCTTTGACATAAGTAGTACATACAGTAGTAATCAAGTAAAATTATGTTAATGTTATAATATATATATAAATGTCTAGAAACAGCTAAATGTGCAATTAATATTATCAATAAATCTCAGAGTGCCATTTAGGCTTATTCTTACACGCCTCACTTGCCTCTTTGACATAAGTAGTACATACAGTAGTAATCAAGTAAAATTATGTTAATGTTATAATATATATATAAATGTCTAGAAACAGCTAAATGTGCAATTAATATTATCAATAAATCTCTTAATACTGGTGCATATTATGTAATGGTTTCACAACATTTCTTATTCAAATATGTTGTTTTAACTTGAGCTGGTGTTGAGCATTGTTTTTGTGTGTGACTCATTCATTATTACCTATGCTTGCATACCGGCGGTTCGGCACGCACGGAATGTTGCCCCAATGTCTTGTGTCACTTTTTTCTCATGATTTTAACTTTATATTTTAATGATTAATCCTTACCGTACATGACGATACATTTATACCTTTTCCGATACCTACGCTCAGACTGCTGAACTAATTTTGAAATTACATTGTTTCATCTCGAGTCCAGACTTTAGGAGCGTATTTTGTATAAATAACCAGCTGCGTCCCACGGTTTCACCCGCGTGGTGATGGAAATTCGTTATATTTTGGATAATTCACACTATATCTTTATAAATTAGACAGCCTATGTGTTATTCTGATGTGTAAGCTATATTATTGTAAAGTTTCATCAAAATCCATTCAGTAGTTTTTGCGTGAAAGAGTAACGAACGTACATCCATACATTCTAACAAACTTTAGCGTTTATAGTACTAGTAGGTCAGTAGGATTGTAACAGTAATAGGAACAGAAATGGACAGAACAGATGACATTTACAAACTAAAGCAATATTGTATTAGAATGAGAACTTGTAAATAAAGAATGGACAAAAACGGAAAAGATAACCCGTGAAGCTTAACGTAAGAATATTAGAAAAAAAATATAGCTGATGTTTTAAAAGTTTTTATGAATGTCAAAGAAGCGAGTGAGGTGTGTCAGAACTAGCCTGAATGGCGCTCTGTTGTTCGTGCCTACCCCGTAAGGGAACTGGCGTGAAGCTATGTATGTATGTTTTAAAAGATTCAATCACTGACTATGTTAGGGGGACGCCTAACTTAAAGGGCTTTAAAAAAAAAAGAAGCATATTTGGACAAATGTTACGTTTCTTACATAATGGTGCCCGCTCTGAAATTGTCCAACTCAGTCTTATTTATAGTAAACTAGAAGCGGAATAATAATTTCTGTATGTACTTTCCAATCTTTTTTTGTTATATCAGCAACATTGAACCAATCCTGTGTACCGTTCTCGTCTTTGGGACGGCTCCGCCAAATACCAGTTAGAGGCGATGGAGTAAATTGAGAAAAGGGCCAAGAAGCTGGTCGGCAATGACTGTCTTTTCTATGCTTAACTTCAAAGTCTAGAGTAAAGACGCAAGGTTGCGGGGCTATCTGTCTTCTATCGGATACATTTCTGGGAGTATTCCTTAGAACTGTACGAGCTGGTTCCCCCATCCCCATCAACAACCAGAGGCATCAGTTTGCGCCACCGTTACATAGTGGAAACACCAGTTAGAACCAAGCGCTTCGCTTCATCTTTTCTGTTGCGCACTGCCAAAGTGTGGAATAATTTGCCAGAGTTCGTTTTTCCTGATAAACACAGTCTGGGAACGAGTCTTCAAGTCATGAGTGATTAGGAGGTACCTTCTAAGGCTGGAGGCTAAGTGCTCCATCCTAGACGTTGTCATACATCACCCAACATCAGGTGAGACAGTGGTCAAACGCAAACCTATAACATCCTTAAAAAAAAGTACGGGGTCATACATTAGGCTCGATGATATGACATAAAAGCACCTAAACAGGTTCACATTTTCAAACACATAATTATCTTATTTCACAATCAAATTCGGTTCCGGAATTACAAAAGAAAACGTTAGAAGTTATGTAATTAATTTTATTCAATGTTTTTCACATAATTAAACCGGTCTAAAGCTTTTTCTAACAGTAAATTTTGGCGCAAGATAGCATAATATACAAATTAGCAATAAAACATATTATGTTAACAATAATATATGTATGTATAACGGTGTTAACAGATTATGTTCAGAGAAATATGCGTCATTACAAGTCAATAAAAATATCTCGTTCCAAGCGCTGATCTACTTTTCAATCTTCATTTTTTTAATCCAGTAGTGATGTGTTTATTGCTTTGATATTTATTTGAAGAACTTTTTCCACTTTTAAATATTGTCACAAGTGTTCCTACATATTTTGTGTGTATATATATTTTAGAGAAGTCTTACACTCAGCAATAGACGACAATTAACTAAATAACCACGAAAGAACTCGCAATTAGGGCCCGGGAACTCAGTTTAACCTGTGATATAAGATTGTTTTACAAGTCTTTGTTGATGGAATTATTTGTTGGGAAAATAACTTCCAAAAAGTTCAAAGTAGTGTACATACATGATTGATGAGACTTATTTGCAAAGTAAATTGTTATTTTTTATTGTATAGATACACACGGGGTAAAAACAATCATATATCTTCGTATGTTAATGGAAATGAAGTTTATTTACTTTGTATCAATTAATATGACGAAATGTTAAAAATCTAGTGTGCTTTTTATTAAAAAAAATTATAGATCCCTTATTCTGCGTACAACAAGTTTCGAAGTTTTCTGTGCACTTACGACATAGGGTCGTTTAGGACATCATAAAATCTCTTCGAGGACCTTGAGACTGTTGGCGACATCCGGAGTGTTGCGAACCGAGCTACGGTGACCGAGTTCGTTAGGCAGCTCTTTTGTTTGGTTGTGATATACAGTAATTGAGCAGTCTTAGGAACGATACAGTCTATTTATTTATTATAAATGACTTCTAACATAAAGGTAAGGAATTTGCAGAAAATAATTTACTAAATTTAATTAACAGGAACATATGCCTTTTTTATATATTAGACTTCAAAATAATAGATGATGTAGTTTCACAAATATATATGTTGCGTAAGATGTATTTATTATACATTTAAATTTATTAACATAAAATTTAATAATTACTCTTTTGTATATATAATAATGACCTTGTTATGATCCGTATATGGCGTGTTTTACGATTTTGCACTTACGTCTATTCACAACACAGTATACAATAAATTGCAAAGTTTACAGATGTATATGATATAATATATAATATTTTATCACTGCAAAGTAATAAAAACGGCAAATAATAACCGCTCCACTAGCCAACATCTACAATATTTATAGCGGTATCTTATCACGAGTGTTGCTCTATTCAAATTATGATCTTGCGCAGTTAAATACATCGATTTTAACGCAACAACGCTCGCGAACTTCGATAAGTGCTCGAACAATGCATTATTTTATGAATGCTCTTTCTCGCTTATCGTGGCATAAAACGCTAAGAGCTCATTCAAGAGCTAAGACTACTTTATTATTGACCATTGTAAAATAAAACCATTCGATGCAAAATATCTTGTAACCACAATAGCAATATGTAATTATGAAACCTCATGATTCCCGGATCTCAGGAAGAGATATATCGGCATGCAAACGCCATCTGTCATAGTAGCAGTTTTAAATGACGGTCACGTAAGGAGCAGTCCAAAGAGAGGGAACATTGTAATTTAATGCTTAATGTACGAAGCACAGAGTATATTTTGTATATTAATCTCAGGTAAACGAATAAAAGTATAGACGGAGCTTACGTGAACAAAAGCAAATGAAGTGAAGCAAGTTTTAAAAACTTGTGTACGTAAAATAATGCAATATTATACAAGTGGTTTGTGTCTCTGTGGTTAATAATATGTAATGTATCCACTCGAAATTATTCCACTTTTATACTCACTAATTCGATTATTTAGTACTAAGATCTCGTAACACACTGTAGCGCGATCGGCTCCCTTTAGCCGGCTTTACTCTGAGAGCTCGAGGCTCGGTCTACCTATTTTGTTCATCTGAGATTTTAGTATTGAACATCGAACATGGGAGTCAGTCGCAACGCTTTTTCCTTTCTCGCGAACTTCTGCATTCCTTTCGCTTAACAGCAGACTGCCTCTTTATTAACTTACTTCTTTATAACAGTGCACGGACTGATTGATTCTGCGTGTTATTAGGAAGGTCGAAACTATGGCCGTGGCACGCGAGATGTTGTTTAACACAATTGGTTTTAAGCAAAGTAGGTATGGGACTTTACACGTCGCCTTGCCCTCAGTGACCTTGCCTCGCGTCCCATGTTAATGAACTGTCTATTTAAACATTACTGCTTACGATGTTCGAATTAACACCTTACAGTGTTGGTATTATGAATACTGTTGTTTATCTTGACAACTGTAGGACAACTTTTTTTTGCAAACCTTGAATTGATCGTTCTGTTATGTAATTGTATGTCCAGCGGTTTTACTTCAGTATTTTATACTATTGTAATTGTTATCATATAAGTGGTCCGTGAAAACGTTTCAAGCAATTTTCTATGAATAACATTTCCTTTGAAAAAATATTAAAGGTGTTACAAATAGGAATACCTACAAAAATAGTATCTCATAAAACGAGTGGGTGAGACGGCATACAAAATGAAGATCGCGTCGTTGGATAAAACTTGTGGAAAAACCGCTTGGTATATTGAAAATGAAATGTATTCAACAGATTTGATAGGTATCGATTTGAAAGTAATGCGGTGCATGCCGCGTTCTACATTCTAATGGAAAACTATTGTCATCAATTGGAGGTATTCCCACGACCACTAGTGTATGTATTTACCTATAATTACGCGCTGCAAGGCAAATGCGATGCTAAGCCGACGGAATTTCAAGTCAAATTGAAAACAATATTATCGTTAGTTTGTTAAAAAAAATTAATAGAAAACGATACGTTATACATGTTTTTCCTATACTCATAATATGTATTTCATATAGAGGTAACGAATATCACGCAACCACTACATCAGATTCGATAACCCACAAATCCTCGCGAAAGAGAATCGTTTCATACCTAGAATGATGCGTGAGGCTATTGAAATCAAAAACCACCCAAATTTCAATAGATAAGATAGTTGGCAAGTACCACCTGTTTGGGATCCAATCATCAAAAATATTAAGACCTAAACCCAGCAAAAACCAGCTGCCAGACCTCAAGACACTGTGAGCTCTTTCTGCGTACAACGGAACACAAACCAACTTGACTGATAATTATTTTTATTTTTCCTTCCACCCATTTTAATATTGTGTAAAATTATTAGAGCTAGGTATGTTTGCTGAAGAGTTTCTTGCGCCGCTTCTTCTCTTCAAGCCATAACATGTTACGAAGCGGTAGTAAATTAGATTAGGCTCCCATAGAGTAAATAATAACCATAAACAAAATTAAAATTAAATAATTAAAATTAACAAGTTGGCGGTAGGCTAAATAAAACTAACAATACTCGTTGACAGTTGACATCTTTGTCTTCCGTGATCACGGCCACTGAAAAGTGGCCGAAACGTCGGAAAAACCAAAATCAAATAAAATTACCGCGCTTAAAACCGTTAAAACGTAGTTTTATTATGTATACAAGTCGCGAAAACTTAAGAAAATATTAATATGATTGTGATTAGGTGTGTGTTAAGAACGTAAACTTATATGAAATTCACGACTGCAAGCCTTTCTTGGGCCTAGTCCTTGTACCGAACTCTGGTGAAAGTGTCATAGCTAGCTAGATAGACGTTTGTTTCCCAAATAAATTATCGGCTTTAATAAAAGTAACCATACATTAATCATTCCATTTCTAAAGTACTAGGGGCCTTAAAATGAACCCTTTTTGGAGAATCGCATTATGAAATTGATATGTTTATATATCCATATTATTTTGTAACTTGTCATATTCATAACACAGATCTGCAATTATGACAGAGCACGTTTGTCAGAATAGAGGAGTATCGAAGGAAAAGACATATTGTGCCGACCCCAAATAATTGGGAGAAGGTGAGAGAAAAGAGAAAGATCTGCAAAAGGGTCTATTTTTACCCACATATATACCTTTCATATAAATCAATTTATTTCATAGAACGGAAAGTTCTAAGAAAAATACATCCAGACGTATATAATAATCTACAAGTAGACTGTAAAGGTATAATCGGTAACGATTTGACATGATTTCGTTTTGCACAATATAACTAACTATATTAATAAATAGTGTAAAGAAACCAATATAAACAAGTATGGCCAGAACGTCTCTATTTAGTGGAGCGTATTTAATTTATATGTTAAGTCTTTCGTATTTATTTGGTATATTTTTCTTTTCATATATTATCGACATACCAGTTTAATACTATTAGTATTGTTACATGTTTGGTATGAGTAAATATGTATAATTTATACTTTATATTATATAAATCTAATTTGTTTTAATTTATCGAGCGATTTAAAATGAACATTAATAGAAGTCTATAAAAGAATGTGTGTGTGTGTGTATATACATGTATAGGCGGTAGGTACTTGCTCTACCACCACCGTACAAGTTCGACTAGGTTTCGAACCCACATCATTCAAACGAGACGCAGGAGCTTTATTACCCACTGAGCTACCACGACTCCCGTAATGCGTAATTCATGTTATGTAACATAAAATTTGTAGCAAGCTTTAAACACTAAATCACAATTACTCATAACATTTAACTTCACAAGAGTCTTAGTATAACTGAAGCCAATGATTATACAACTTAAGGGAGTTCTGTGTTTGTTAACACAGTTATATTATGAGTATTTATTAATTATACGTTATACAAGTGTAATAAAAACTTTGATGTTAGTATTAGGAGCGTGACCTGTTGCCAGTACATTAATTACTTTTTTATTGTTATGTTTTAAGAACACAAGTCTCTTAAAGTCTAACCCCCCCCCCCCCCCCTCGTTATCATTATTTATTTATATTTTATTTTAAGAAGGTTTACAGTCTAACATAGATTCCCAGCTACTAAATGTCCGGCAATATGTCTTCCGCCATACTCGCTCAGCTTGGGATCTTCTGTTGTACCTGACCCACCTTGGGCTGAAGCCATTAAGAGCCAAGGGGAAGTTCTGGCCTAGATATTGCTAAGGCCTTCGAAACGGGTGTTCGGCACACGGCACATGCTCTTCTGTCGAAGCTAACATCTTACGGGATACCCGAAGGACCTTGCACCTGCCTATCCAGCTTTCTTGGTAGGCGTATCATTCAAGTCGTCAATGGCTACTGCTCTAGCACCAAGCCCATCAACGCTGGTGTGCCCCACCAGCGTTGTGTGTTGTCGCCAACGCTGTTTATTTCGCAATATCAATGGTATGTTGTCCATTAACAACATTCATTGCTGCGTATGACAGCACTGGCGACATGCAGTACTCTGGTCGTGCAAACGTCCCTCGACCATTCGTCGAGGAAAGTCGAGTTAGACTTGTGTCTGAAATAGAGAATTCCTTAGAGAGAGTGTCGGAGTGGGAAAAACAAAACCTTGTCCATTTCAACCCCACGAAGACACAGGTATTATCTGCCAAGAAAACTCCATTGGAGCAAGCATTTCAGTTCCAAGAAACTCCCCTTACCACCTCCACTCTTGGAGAGTATTGGGATCCTCGGTGTCGACATCGCGAACGATGTGCAGTTCAGGGGCCATCTTGAAGGCAAGGGAAAACTTGCCTCCAAGAAGCTAGGAGTGCTAAATCGGTGTAAGCAGTACTTGACTCCGCGGCCACGCCTTGTGCTTTACCAGACACAGGTGAGGCCGCATATGGAGTACTGCTCACACCTGTGGGCCCGACCACCTGCCTACCAGCTTAATCTCCTGGACAGTATTCAACGTCGAGTCGTTCGCGTTATCGATGATCCCATACTCACAGAGGGTCCAGACACGTTTGGCCTTCGGAGGAAAGACTTCGCGGCTCTCTGCGCACTCTACCGACTGTACTATGTATGGAGTGTTTCGAGGAACTGTTCAGGATGGTGCCATGGTCTTCTTACTACCACCGCAGCGCTCGCTCATCGGCTGGGCGTTCATCCCCACGTTCTTGTACGCAACGGTTCCTTAGAACGTTACTCTTGGGTACCGCAGAGATTTGGAATGAGCTCCCAGCTGTGGTTTTCCCACAGTGCTACGATTTTAAGTTTTTTAAAACGAGTGTCATAAATTTTCTTCGAGGCCGGCACCACGTTGGTGACATCCCTGGTGCTGCAAACGTCCATAGGCGACGGTAACCGCTTTCCATCAGGTAGACCGTCTGCCTGTCTGCTGTGCTCCAGCTATAAAAAATGACACTTAAAAATTATAGTAAAAGCAATATTTTAAAAATGCTAATGATATATATACCTATCGGTAAAAAAATATATACAGACGATATCAACACAAGTTAAATATGATACATATTAATTGTCAGTCTTTTCAAAAAAAATGCAGAGCCAATGTGCGATTAACAGAATCAACGCTAGTGCATAACAGGTCTATACTTAAATATTTACTACTTCATTAACAGAATGTGAGCTTCGTATGATAAAAGTGTTTTTTTCTGTAGTTGGTATTTACGATCGATGTGTGGAGTAGTAATTATCTCTACCTAAGGCCAAGTTGATGGAAGTGGGCAGCGCGATACCAAATGTTCGAATAAGTTGTATTTAATGCAACAGATACGAAGGATACTTTCGTAGGTTCGTATTACGAATACGACAAGTTTAGTATCAAAATATAGTAGATCTGCATACTATGTTTTACACCTAACAGTATATGTATTAATTTTACTAAGCAATTCTCCAAATGCAGCCATTTTAGGCTATCTGGTGTGAATGTAACTATATAGGCTACATAATATAAAAATATTTTCCGTTAATATATACTTGCTTATAAAAAATATGTACTATATGTAGTAGCAGTTAGAAGCTAAAGTTCAAATAAAAAAGTTTTGCTTCTAGCGACGTGAATGTGGCTTGTTAATACTCAAGAGTCATACGTATGCATGATTTTATTATGTACTTCATTAGAAACCATGATGAATAAGTTGCATAAAATAGTCATAGAATACAATGAGACATACTTCCTTTTGTGACAGTGACACCGTATTATTTATTTACTCCTGCTTTTAATACTAAACAGAGTTCTTCCCGTGGCTTCATCCGCGCTAACTTTCGGTATGCTTGGTAACTGGAGCTCCTATTTTTCGGGGTTATAAACATTCTATTATCTGAAAATTTGCTTTATGGACACAACCGTAAACGACGTCTGTCTTCATATGTTGTTCTGCCTTCGGGTCGACGATGACGTGTGTTTTTCGTTTAAACGTCAAGAATTCTAAGACTAATTCGTGTTTACCCTATGCGGTTTATTCTCGTATAGTACCGGAAATTCCCTACAAAATCGCACTCATAGTTTAGTTTCGAAAAAAAGTGACAAGTTTTTCTTTTTCCCTGGAGTCTTCGTTTATTCCATGCCTAAGAAACTTTTGTATATTGATTTTCTTGAAAAACATATCATGTTCATTGTTATAAAAGTTAAACTAACACTTACTTTTTCATTATTACTAAGGACATAATATTTACAGTTGATTAAATGTACTTTTGATTTGGTTAAGCAGTGAAAAAATAGTTAATAGTTTTGATGATTACCTGTAAATTTAACAGAGGATAATTTATATGGTGCAATACAATGGTGTTAAAAAAGGCCCAACTAGAAATGAGTCAAGTTAAGCGCTTACCTAGTTTATGTTACTATGTTTCTTACTTAAGCTATTTTATAACACGAATTAAGTATCTTGTATATGTATATAACTTATGTGTATATTTGTATATATAGTATAGTTATATATTTATTATTAAAATGTAAGTAATCGTACAATAATTATGTATACCACCGTCGCCACTCCTAATCAAAATATTCTTGCCACGGGTTGTCTGGAAGAGATCGCTTTTTAGCGATAAGACCGCCCTTTGTACCCAACTAGACTAATTAATACTAGTTCGTAAGTTTTTCTGTAATGGTGTACAATAAAGTGTTATCTATCTATCTATCTAAGTAGCGGATTTGGTAAGAGCAATCAACCAACCCTACAGTGCTGTGGGCGTCGGTCCCCAGTTGTCGGAAGTGGCCTAGCGCATCCCGATCCACCATTGTGAATGTGAAATGCAAACGTGACCGGCTCGAGCACAACCGGCTTTATTATTGCGTTTTATAACATCGGCTTGGCGTTCTTATTCGATAAGGTACACTTCCGATAACGCTTTGATTTTATCGATTATCCCTCACCTGACTTTTGCTTCGTATTTGAGAAGCTCATTCACATTACTAAGTCCAATTTAAGTGTTAAAAGCTGCCCATGAAACTATAGAAATAAATATAGTTTAAATGTCTCTAGGTTTAAGTTACGGTGAACAATAAAGAGTTTTCATTCATTCATTCATTGTTTAGTAACTTATGGTAAAAGAAAAATATAGTCTTGCTACAGTAATTTTCGTACTGATCTTTGTATTTTTTAGTCTTAACGCAATTTAATAGGTAATTAAACATTATTGTCATTTAATATAGAATTGAATTAGCTAGAGTCAAAAATCTTATTTTCTGTTAAATTAAATCTTGAGACTCGCTTTAAGCATTCTGCATTCATAACGTACCGATTACCTTGATATTAAAACTTGATTCAGTATTGAGTATTTTTAGGCCTTCATCGTTAACTCCATCAGACGGTGATCTTAGTTTGTCGAGGTAGAAAGCTTTACGCATACCCAAATCCTGGAAACGCACTAAAAATACCCGCGTGTTCCTCCAATCACCTGATCCATGGTTATGGAACATAACTTGAGTCACAGGACGCACGGAAATGACCTGTGTGGCCTCGTCTTTTCTTCTTCCAAGTCGTGTCCCTAACTGCTGAGGGTCGTAACTTTGATGGCAGTGAATAATTGCTCCCCTCCATTGTAATTAATATTAAATACGGGGAGGGCCGATTTTATGGACATATCCAGCTTGTCAGCAATCTTCTCAATCCATCTCTTCGGAAATTGACCACAAGCTCTTTTGCCTTCAACTTTCCCAGTGAACACAAGTCTTTCCATATTGTCTGGAGTTCGGTGCGGATAACTGCTAGCTGATATTAACCCCGAGGGTTGTCATCCTCAGCGGTGCGCCTACGGCGACCAGAGATTTTTAGCAGTCTACCTGCACTATCTTGTTTTTGCGAGAAAGGAGTCGGGACATCCGCTCGCTTATTTGCCTTGCCACCTTCTTAACGGACGTTATGGTGTCATAAGAGAAACGAATAATATTTATATTAATAAAAGTTAGAGAAGAATTATCTGTAACTATATTCTCTGAAGTTTCACTTCTACTGCGTGTGAACTGCACACACTTTTTTATTTTGCTGAGCAATAAAGTGTTCTATCTATTTATCTAATTTCATATGTTAGTCCAAGCCATCGGCATCAGAAAAAAACTAAATATTTCACTTTTTTTTATGTTGAGTAAATAACTCAGAATAAAAAACGCAGCCGCGTAATGAGCGCCGATCGCGTAACGAATAAGTGCATATACTAGTACATTGCGCATTGAAGATGCCTCTTCCGGCGACCAATTAAGAAAATTACTTGCTGGCAAATGAGATGGAGATTGCTGGAGAGATTAGCATGTTATTACTGCTTCCTCGAGAACATTAGATTTGTTTCTAAGAGCTTTTGGAACTATTCCGTACCCTGTAATATTAAATGAAAGCTACGATTGTTTGTGATAACTCATTACCTGATTTTCATGTTTTATCTAAGTTCAATCAATAATTTTGATACATTTTAACGTTATTTCGGTTAAATATGACAGTTATAAATTTACATATTTAAAGCTCTTAAACTATTTTTTAATAAAAATATTTTATAAGGATACTGAAATAAACGTGCAATATGAATAGATTCATGAAAGTAAATGAAGCCACGTGAAGATCTATCATCTGTGCGTACCCCCATGGAAAACAGGCGTGATAAATTCAAATTTAAGTTTTTATTTAAAATTATTTCTATTGGAAAACACTTTTTGAATGTCAAACATATAAGTTAAAATTTAGATGTACTTCCTATTCTATGTACACCGCTTCACAACGTGTTATTGCTGTTAAGAAGCGACAAGAAACTCCCCAGCAACAAGTCTAGCAAAAAAATTGTTTTCCTCCTTCTCTCTTTTCTTTTTAAATAAAGCTCTTTTTAAAATAAATTTTATACAGAAGTAATGAATTTATACACGTATGTACTTGACTGTCACTGTTAAAGTTTTGAAATTAAATAGCATTTAAAATCACTAGGACATAGTTATAGATTTGCGAATATCGAAACGATTGTTTTTGGGTGTATTTAACAGTATTGGTGGTTTATTATAATTGACGGTATCATTAGGAACATTAAAGTTCCGGGAGTTCCTGTTTAATTAGGAAGGTTTGTATTTGATGGCCGGTAATTGTTCGATAGGTGATTATAGCCAAGTAAACAAGTTATTGTAGTTATGTCTCTTGACCTCTCCAAAGTGTGATTTTACGTTCAGGACCAAAATAAGTGATGCGGACCAAGGTCCAAGATCAGAGCACTACTGGTCACGTGCCTCCACATTAGCTGCTGTTATCGTAATCGATTTGGTCAATTGGTATTGTTGGGATGGTCTAAACTACTCTAAACATATTTTAATGGAAAAAATATTAAAATATTTACTATCCTATGGCCAATATTTGTAATAACAACTATTTATCCAATATAAATTATAGTCCAGTGATTCGGGCATGTGGAAAGAATGCATGATGAAAGAATGACTAAACAGACATACAATGCAAAAGTGGATGGATGCAGAAGTCGTGGAAGGCCACGAAACACCTTCCATGATCAAATTGATCGTGTACTAGCAGAAGGTGATGTCATGAGCCTTAAGAACAGACGAGTTTGCATGACAAGAGTTATGAATGTCAAAGAAGCAAGTGAGGTGTGTAAGAATAAGCCTGAATGGCGCTTTGTTGCTCGTACCTACCCCGCAAGGGAACTGGCGTAAAGTTATTGTATGTGTAAATTATAGTGACACATAAACCTGTACTTAATATAAATATGTATATGGCTTTATAATCACGGTTCAGTTAACACCCATTAAGTGATATTTTCAACACGACAACAATTATTGCAGGAAAACAAAATTTTCGGTTTAATTCGTTTATAAATAACTGATGTATAATATAAATAAATAAATAACATAAAAACTTTGAAATATTTGGTAGGTAATCTTTATTTCATTGACCCACCGGACCGAGAGAAGTCGCATGGCAAGTCCTAGTATTTTATTTTATAAATCCAAAATGTGTAGTCAGAATTTAATTGTTAAATAATACGTACGTAATTTTCACTAGCGACCTAAAATAATATGACATTTAAGGCTGTGTAAACTGTCTCGCCACTAAATCTGTGCGTGTGGGTGACAATTTAACTTTTAATGAAACAACCTACGGTTTGTAATCAGAATTCAAATCATTAAGAATTTTAAAGGAGTGTTGTATTATACTAATTTCGTTAAAATGTTTTATAATTTATGAGGTAGATGAGCAAAGGAAAGAGTTAATTGCAAATATAAGAGTTCTAAGTTAACATTTTATTAAATAAAATTATTCTTTGTAAACCGCGGCTTTATAAGCCGCGCGCAGAAAGTTTACAAATGACTACTTACTATTATTGTATATCCTTATGTAAAGTATATACAATAATAAATTTAAATAATACATTTATTGGCAACGACTATTTATGTAAACTTTTTTTGTCAACCCTACTGACCATCGACGCGTGACATCATGAGGCTATCGGCAAACCTGCGCACGGGTAATACACGGTTAGATTGTTCGTCTCACTTTCTCATTTTAATATCGAGTTAGGCTTCTTTTTACGGTTCCATAGCAATTTTCAGAATTAAATTTGTCATAGATCTAATGGCGGCCTCTGGTGATCTAGTTTGTCTTCTGCTTCCTGGAAGAAAGCCTTGAGGTTCTGAGGAAGAAAGATGAAACGAAACGCTTCTTACTAACTGATGGTGATTCAACGATGTAATGGTGGCTCAAATCGGTGCGTTTGGTTGTCCCATGGTAAAACGGGGATGGAGGAACCAGTTCGTGCAGTTCCAAGGAATACTTCCCGAAGTGTATCCGATAGAAGTTTTTCTATAATGGAGTAAAATAAAGAGTTACACAGCGTGTCGGCCAGCCACGATAAATTTTCAATTATATATTCTATATAAATGTATTTCATTTGATTATATGTAGTCAATAACATCAAATAATACACAAATCGATCATCTTACTTAACAGGTGGTCGATCCTCTACCCTCTTCCATTTCAATCGTTTAACCCTTAAAGATGTTGGAATGGCCTAATAATATTCTGCGAAACATAATATTCAAAGGTATCGACGTCAAGAGAGCATCAATATTTCGCATGTTGACTCCTCTAAGTCTACTTGGTCTGATACATGGTATAATATTGATTAGTTTTTTTGGCGTTTTAGCGAACAAGTGTTTATCGAACCAAGCACATGAAAGTTCCGTAAAGATGAAAATCTTCTGTCTATCTGTGATATAGCCATTTTTTTTATACGTTTGGGACTAGATAGATGGAATTTGAAACAACGTTTCATTGCATAAACCGCTATACAGTTATATATTTTAATTACGAAAAATAATTAGGGATGGAGAATGCAACGTCTATACTAGTTGTACAAAGTATGTACAAGTCATTTTTTAATTGAAATATTATGTAAATATATTGAGTATATTAAATATATTGAGTAAATGTATCTTGACTGCAATTCCAGCTGAGTCCCAATGTTTTAAGTGACTCTGCGTGTTTAAAATCGTAGTTTAGTTGTTTTAATACGTCATTTTTGACATTGTTTTGAAGATCTGGTGAACTTGAGGCCCATTTCCTCAAATTGAATCCACCTGATTGTATTAACCGGATGAGATCTGTTTGGACATTTTTTGCTGCTTACAAACTGTGTTCTCCGCCCAATAAATCATCCATAGGTCGCTGGTTAATCTGGCTCGAAGGACCAAATTATGTAGGGTGTTTTCCTACATAGGATGTTAATGATAGATGTTTTAGGATGTTAATTGTTTATTGCTAAATTATGGTAATGAAAATTATGGTCCTTATGATTATGCTCTAAAATCAATGGCTGTTTTGCCGACTGACCGAGTAAGGTGCTAATCGAGTACTGATGCGAATATGTTAAAATGCACGTGTCGGCGTAAACCGCTGACACGGCAATGTACGGCTGTTGCTAGCCGGCCACTAGGTGTGGGGTAACGTAATAAGATAGGTCTTAATGACAATATGTCATATTTAAGTCAATAGGTATAGAATTCAGTTTTCTTTCATCTTCTCCTCATTATTTGGGGTCGGCACAATGTCCTTTCCCTCCATCCTCCTCTATTCTGACATACTCTATCTTGTCCTCTGTCACACCACAAATCATCAATGTCATCCTTCACACAATCTTCTAGTTTAGTGTTCTTTTTGAAAAGTGACTTCATTTCTCATTACATGCCCATACCATGTTAGTCTTTTTCCTTTCAACATGTCTGTCACTGGTGCCAACTTTTAAAGATAGTTAATAAAATATGGGTGTTTAATTTCCTAAAATGTAAGTTTCCTTCGTTTCTTTAACTTTTGTCATCCAAGGATTAGCGGGTTTCATGCTATAGCGTCCTTTATGTGCAGGTGTCTTCGCGATGCTTCATTCACTGTGAAAACGTGTAAACTGTAACAATATTGTCCATAATATATTTTTATTTATAGAGCTGAAAACTACCTCACTTGCAAATGTTATATTCCAGATTCTATCGCACGTTATCGGAAAGGCCACCGGATGCTTTAAACACTGAGCTACCACGACTTATTTAGAATTAAGATTATAAAACTATTTTCATGTGTTTATTGTATTTATGTTTGGTGCCACACGTTGTTATCGCGTAAGCAATAGCTGTGGAGATAAGAATGATAAAGGCATACACGATACGCCTACTAATGTCACGGACGGACAGATGAAACGAGTCTTCCGAAAGATTATATATATTTAAAATACAATCTTATTTACACATATACTCGTAAAAAACGTAATATTGAAAAGCTACATGACATGACTAGATGGCGCCATATGTCGTCCCTCATCTCTCGCTTTTTATTGTGTGCGTGCGTGCGTGTGTGTGTGGCATACGATTCTAGTTATTGTGGAGAACAGCCTATTGTCCTATTGTACTCGTTTACGGCCGCTCAGGAGTATCATTAGCCATGTGTTGCGGATTATAAGTACAAGCTAATTCTACGAAATTATGTCGACGTTGCCGGGCGGGCCCATTTGCATTTGTGAAATATAAAAGGATGACCTGATGGAGAGAGGGGGTCAGTTGAGCGACAACTACGATCGAGGCGCGACGTGTCTACATTCGGGAATCTAATAGTGACGGACTTTGCGCATTTTATTGAATTACGACCTTCTGCATTACGTTTGGATTTGTTGAGTTCGGTTATATTTGTACCTGTGTTATAATTCTAATAAACTCTATAATAATTCTAACGGCATTTTAATTCGAGTCCCGCGAACTCGTAACAATATTATTTTATTTCGCAAAGAAGATATAAGATTTTATCCGTGCAGGAACGGAGAAAGAATACAATTTCCTGCGGCCGGGCGGCCTGTCGTAAGAGGCGACAAAATAACCCACAGCTAGGTGGTAGGGTATTTGTCCGACTGGATGGCTACCACCCCTGGTCTAGAGTATGCCGCCATAACAATTTTGAGTTGTGTTCCGGCATTAATGACCAGGTTCCAGTCTCCCTTAAGAGAACAGCAGCGCATTTGTAAGCACCTTTGATGTTGTAAATGTCCATAGGCGATGGTAACCGCTTTCCATCAAGTGGGCCGTCTGCCTGTCTTTTGAACTCCTGCAATTAAAAAATATATATACGAGCCATGTGTGGGATAAAACAGCGAGATAGTTGTAGACCATTCTTTAAAAGCCTCAAATTATTAATCTTACCGTGCTTATACATTTTTGAAATAGCAGTCTATGTTAGGAACACCCTGAGCACTACGAAAACATCCGAAGCACACACCCACAGACATTAAAATTTAATAAAAACTTTAACAAATTATTTTTACCGAGCATAAATAGCGTATAGCGGTGTCAATAAAAAATTAATATTAATAGGAAATTGACTGGACATTAGGAAATGTAATGCATTTAAAATTTATGGGACTAAGTTATTTGACTATTTGGCAAACATGACATTCTAATCTATTCAAGATATATTTTTTACAATAATATGTAGAAGGTGTGACATATATAAAATGTAAGTAAATTACTGTTGTAATAATGATATATAAATGACTATTGTAATCTTCCATTTAATAATTGTAAAGTCAGTAAATATTGTAAAGTCTGTGTTGGTAATAGTTGTATAGGGTGGTAGTCTGGAAAATATCGCCTATGGCGATAGACGGCCCATTGTACTTTAATGTAATGCAATAAAGTTATTCATGCCTTCATTGCTATTTAGACGACTTATTATAAGATTTTGGCTGATTTGGTTTTTAAATAAATATGTCTAATAATAAAACTTAGGAGGTAAAACGGATTTTATTTTAAAGATCTTTAACGAGGCCATGCTACGTTTTACAGCCGACCGATCTGTGTGATTACGTTTTCATAGGAAATCTACGTGAAACGATTAGCCTTGAGCTAATCGTGTACGTAAGAGGAGTGATAGTTCAGATGGTCCATTTCCTCTAATCTTTGGCCCATATACGCTATCCCATCCCGCCATTTTCGCATTCCCCTATCTTATCCTCTCTATGCCATTCCTTTTGTCTGACCCTTCTATGTTATTACTCCTATCCTACCTCTTTTATCCCATATTAAAGGCTGGCACAGTGTTGGTTCCGCCCCCGGTATTGCAAACTTCCATAGGTGACAGTAACCGTTATCTAATAGATGGGCCGCCTGTTTTCCAAATTCGCAATAAAACAAGATTATCTATTTTGGCAATGACGTCATAGGTCTCCGTTTACCGGTGTTAAATTTCAAAGTCTTTACTATTATTATTTGCACGTTTTTTTGAATTGAAACTAGTTTATGCTCTTCATTTAAAGTTTCAACGAAAATTATTATTAAGATTTTTTTGTAAATCACTGATCTTATTGTTAGAATTTAATTTAGTAATAAAACGTATAGACACATTTACGTCAATTCACATTCACATCTGTCTCATTTATCAGTGGACGTAATAAATTAATTAAAACCACTCGTTAGTGTGCACCCTGAATGCAAATCGGTTCGTGACCTCGCTAACAGCGACAAAAACGTCAAACGGGCTATCTCGTCTATGCCCTCTGTGTTAGTTTTTGTATTCTTTGACGTCATATTTTTTATACACATTAGTGGGCATGCAGATTAGCTAACTTTTAAGAGTTTTTTTTACACATTTGTTTTAGAAACGTAACTGTTATTACTGGCGTTTATTTCGCGCAAAACTGACTGCTTTTAGCTAGCTACAGATAGATTTTTTTTATTTTTTTTATTGCAGGAGTTCAGCAGACAGGCAGACGGCCCACTTGATGAAAAGCGGTTACCATCACATATAGACATTTGCAACACCAAAGGTGCTACAAATACGCTGCTGCTCTCTTAAGGGAGACTGGAACCTGGTCACTAATGCCGGAACACAACTCAAGGTTGTTATGGCGACATACTTTTGACCAGGGGTGGTAGCCATCCAATCGGGCAAATGCCCTACCACCTGGATGTGGGTTGTTTTGTCGCTTCTTACGACAGGCCGCCCGGCCGCAGGAAATTGTATTCTTTCTCCGTTCCTGCACGGATGTAAGATAGATGCACTATAGATGGTTTTTCTTACAAAATTCGCAAAGGGGCGGAGCTGGCAGGACTCGAGAGGCATCCCACTCGGTGTTGCCAGAAGCAATGCAGGCTGCAACAACATTCACAGTCCTGTATAACTTGGCGGATGGCTAGGCAGACTGTCATACAGGATAGTGAATGGGCCCCCTTTACTGCGTGGCCTTCTGAAGTTATTCGGGAGACGTAGTTAAGTTTGACGCGTATTATATTTGTATGTCACTATCTATTTTTTTTAATGTAATTTCCGGCGATACATTGCTCTATCATTATTATTATTATAGTTTGGTATATCCTGTTGACCAGAAATGGCCATTCAAATTTATTTGTATTACCAGAGTTTTCCTCGCGGTTTCGCCACGTGAAAACCCTAGGTAGTAAGCTCTATGTTACGTACATAAAAAAATAATTAGGTGATTTATATATAAACCTTCAATACTTATTTTCTTGTCCAATTAAATACAATTACAAAGAAACTAAGTCAATATTATAATGTAGACAACTGCACAGCAAAGCATAAAGAAAAGTCGCAGCCAACCTGATTTGAACAACCGAATACGTAATTAATGACATGTGGGCAACCTGAAAATAAACATATTTGTTATTGAATTACAGGGACAGTTGTCTACATCGCAATTGCAACGCCATCTATTTTGCTAATCCGTCTATTCTAAATAAACGATGTCTTTTAAAACGGCCAAATTAATAAAATATCGAATTTTAATATGGCTTTTTTTACTGATCGATAGCAAGTTTAATACCCCTCATTTTATTACAATGTGTGATATTTTTTATTCCGGGTATTTTTCCCGGATAGGTTTGTAGTTGTTAGGGTCCGTAAAAATTAGCTTATTCCAACACAGTTTTCTCTACAACCATAGCTTACATTCTTTTTCACATACTGCGATATTTGGTGTCCCGGAAATCCCGCAGGAATTTCAGTTCAATCGTAGACGAAATCGCGGGCCTATCTTAGTTTTTAAATAAAATTTGTATAATTTAATCGAAAGAACCTGTCAGTAATATAATTGTGAGGAAATAAACAATGCCGTTGCGCGCCAACATCAAATCGTCGGTCATGCGACGTTTACGGAAAGCGTGAAACAAGCTGAAAGCCATTTACAGTAACGTAGGGCGGGCAATGAGAGAGAATTTCACGTCTTCCTGAAAATTAATGAGTACGCCGCTTACACCCCGACAAACTTACTTGTGCCGGTCAGAGTGGCGCTAGTTTCTACGTAAAATGACAAAAATATAAGGATGCAATTTAGTCTCACTCTTAGCCACCGAGCCGGATAAGTTTGTGGTACTTTACGACGTTTGCGATCGCACCTCGTTTTCACAATACGGCCGGCGACGGCAGCGCGCGCTCGCGACCCGCAGCCGCTAATCACTGCGCGCGGAACAGTGAAAACATCTCCATCCTTTTCTAACTGACCCGTAACACGTCAATCGCGTCTCGTTCGTACCGCACCCGGAGCGGCAACGTAGCACTACAACCCGGATAAATTACAACCTATTAACTTCGTTCCGGTGCTCGATTTAAGCTTTAATGTCTCTCACAGTAAGGATTGAAATTGCATAAGAACATTTATAATCACCGCTAATGTTTACCTTAGACTTTACCGTCGTTATCATAAAGTCGACGTTGTTTCGCCGACGGTGTCAGTTAAGACGTTGTATATGCGTTTGTTATTATTAATTTGCTGTCAAATAAAGGGGCCGCTCACTTGGGCGTGCGTGTCGGCACAAATTTCTGCCATACTTTGGAATCGGTGATTATTTTTTTGCTGCCTTGACTTTGGTTCAACAGACTGACAGACATTTTTATGCACTATTATTTCGGTCTGCATTTCACAGGAGGAATGGCCGACTGAATTCTAATTAGACGCTCGGAGATGGCGCCAACTGATATAGAATTATTTGATTAGATACGTACAGCACTACTTATTTTTATGTGCTTTTTAAAAGCATTTTAAGTAGGTGAATATTCAATAAGGTTTTCACTATTATATGATAGTTGTTTTTACTGTAGTCATTTATTTTCAATCTATAATACTATAATAAATCTATTGTACATTGCGTTTAAAAATGTGAAAAAATCAGGGGCGTTAATTTGGACCAGGAGAATCCGAAAATGCATTTTTTAGAATTTTTGTCTTTCTATTAGAGCATCACGTAAAAACTATTGAACAGATTTAAATAAAACTGGAAACGGAGTAGGCTTATGTCTTGGGTTGTAACTTAGGATACTTTATATCCCGATAAATGACGTGGTTTCCGAGGCATAGATGAAAATAGCGAAAAAATGGCGCTCCTATCCCTTTATCTATCCCCATTCCTCTTGTTTGATCCCTCTATTCCATCTCTCCTATCCCACCCCAAAGGCTGGCAATGCGTTGACTCCGCAACTGGTTTTACCAACGTTTTATAGGCAAAAACATCTTTCCATTAGATGCGCCATCTGCTTGTTGTCGGTTTCGCAATAAAAAAGAGAAGAATATACCTTTTCAGATTCTTATTTTGTGATCATTTTGGGCAGTACCTAATACGATTGAATAATAAAAAAAACATAATTATCTACTAATGTTTTCATTGATATCACCTCGTGATAATTATAATTTTATACAAAAATAAATAATTTTAGAATAACAAATTAGTATTTCTTTTTGTTGACAAGCTCCGATTACTACATTTTCGACATATAATTTATACCCATAGGTGTAAACGACCACACAAACCCCAGTAAATAATAAATTACACTTAATTACCCAGAACGGAGGTGTTATATTATTCTTATGAACGTACCTAATTCTTATATTAATAATAATACTCTAAACCGACTTCGGTTCCAGCGCACATTGTGTATTAGGGTCTATTGGACAATCATTTCCTATTAGTCATCAGTCAATGGCAGTCCAATATTTTTACATAGGCTTTCCCGAATTTAAGCTACATATCCTGGCCCTCCGCTGTCCTTGTCCAGCCCCAACCGGCGTTCTTGTGCAGCTTGATGCCTAAAACGTATTGCTTAGAGTCCTAGGCTTTTTTGGACAAGGTGAAATTCGTTTTAAAACTGCCAACCGCGGGGAAATCGTGGCGGGGAAGTTTGAGATTCGCCGCTTTGGGGTGGTTATAACTTATAACACCCCCAGAGAAATACAATGCATATCCGAGTTGTGGATACCCACTAAATAAAACTTACCAATGTTTTCCCTTTCGTCTTATAACAGAGGGCCGGGTGAACGGTGTGACCAATTCATGGGCCCTGGCAGGTGGAGGCCCATCGCCCTCTTCAACATCTGAGGGAACCAAGCCCTAAACGTAGGAGTGCTAGGCAAGGCCAACTATAAAAAAGGCACTTCCTATAGACCTAGCCATTAGTTCTACGCACACGTATGTATGGCTGAAATCTGAATCTTCTTTTAAATACTATGCTCTGCACGACGTGTAACCAATGTATTCATTACTATAAGTCTTAGAATAATCTTCAAGTATGTAGGCATAAGATCCTTGTAACAAAAGATCCAGTCAAATCGTAGATCTATGACTGAAGCCAAACGAGAGATATTTTTTGAAAGCTCAAAAAAACCCACTAACCAGTTACAATTTTAAACAGAAACTCACAATTCTTGCTTAAACGCAATTAATTAAATATTGTTAGTGCATGATTTTTACAACAAAACACGTAGAACTTGGAGAACCAGTTTTATTTGACTTCCAAACAAATAATGCCGTTGTAAAGTATAATTAATGAAAATTATGATTTTCGTACAATAATTAGCTCCCTAGAGTGCTACTATGACATATGCAATTGTACATCCAACCAAAGATGAAGCGAATAGAACAGAATAAACATTTATTGTATAAACTGTCACAATCATAAAATTACAAAGTTGTTCGAGTTTTTTGTTGGAACGACAGTTTGTCCTTTTGGACGTACAATACAGGCGATTGTGACAGGTGAGAGTGACTCAATGACCTGGCGTCGGTACGCCCGCACGTTTTTATATCCGAGCTACTACTACCCGTGCGCAGAAGGTTTGCCGAGAGCCTCATGATGTCACGCGTCGGTGGTCAATAGAGTTGACAAAAAAAGTTACATAAATAGTTGTTTCAATAAATGTATTATTTTTATTAGTCATCAATAGTAAGCAGTCATCGACAAACGGCTTCTTCGCGCGGCTTACATGACGAAACGAGCCGAGTAGTAATCACAACTACCCGCAAATATTACAATAGTATAATAATAGGTGACACTACTTGGAAAAAAATGTTATTAACATTATACAGTGTGAATTTCCAAGACCAGGCCAATGAATGTAATGTTTAATTGTCTTTTGCTATTTCGTATAGTTCAGGACTTGGCCCGAAGGCCCACTTGAAAAATTCACTCTGTATGCATTTTTTAAATATAGAAGTGCAAAGCAAAACAATCACCGTTCAAGTTTTAGCTAAATACTCCATGATCGAATTTCCGATATTCTGGTATAACGCATCTGTATATGCCAGACTAAAAAGGTCCGTACTCAATAGACACATTGCAAACAACGCGACGCGACTGACGCAGTCCTGTGCACGTGTATAAGGCGCCCAACACATATTCTATCTCACCCTGATCCAATTTGACCTCATTTTTATTCAAGTCACTGCGACACATTCTGGCACATGTTTGAATGCATTTGGATTTTTTTATTATACCAAATTTAATGAAGGACATACAGTGTTACTCAAAGTATAATATTAGTATATAAAAATCCCACTGCTGGGATTGAAAACACGCATTTTAGGGGAGTGGATGGTATATTAGCCACGCGTGCCTAAGGCACATCGCCAGGTTTCCTCAAAATCATCATTGACGGTAATGTAGCACATGGTAATGGTAACAATATACATATTAAGGTCTCAAAAACAAAGCGGTGCAAGTTTCCCAGTTAAGATTCGAACCTAAGTTATTAAATCGAGACGCAGGGGTTTTATCCACTAAGCTGCTACAGTCAGTAATCTGTTTTTAATGTTTATATATACATTTTTTTAAAGTGGTAATTATTTTATGCTTATTTATTTACTTACATCACACACATCTGGTCTAATTTTAACTGCAGAGAGAAATTTGACATAAATATACAAGTAGAGCCAATTCTGTCTGCACCAATTACCAATACAATGAGATTTAAATAAGTTATTGTAAATTGCCATATAAATATCACATTTGTTTGGACAGTAATTCCTTAGATAACAGGATGACGATTAAAGCGGGAGTTAAACTTGATTCCAACATCCCACGCCTCCGCGTATTGATATGATTTATGATAACCACGAAATGAATTTAATTTTTATAGGATATGTTGGCTGCCAACATTCAGGTCCAAATTGCACCAACGCGAAGAGATCACAGTGGTTCAAAGTGTATATAGATTTGCGACTCAAGTAAAGTAGCATGTGGAGGTAGCCTACTTAATTATATAATTGCATATATTTCGTGATGCGAAATAAATGTAAATTTAACGAATTTGAGTGCTATTTGTGGTTCTATATTAAAATGGCGGAATGAAACTTTTATTATTTCATAATGTTCCTCAGATTTTGACATGGTAGAGTGTGTGTATGAGAATTTGAGTGTTTCTTCGAGAACGAATTCAAAGCATAGCGAAACCACATATTAAAGGCCCCACTACGTACAAAGGGCATATTTTGACATTTGTATAATAATAGTATTAAGATGTCCACACAAGTTCATTATGGGATACTGATCTGCCTCATTAATATCAGGTTATTGACCATGCACGTAACTAGAATAGTTACAAGTTTTTATACTTAGTCTCAACGTATAGTGAGCAATGTAACAATTACTTATTACAAAGCATATTAAGCCACATTGTGATTACAATTACAGCATGTCCAACAATATATTGATACATCAGTTATGAGTAGCCAGAAATTAAATTATGATTCATTGACATCAGTTCTTACTCGTGCATAGCTTAATCGATGCCAGTTACCAACTCGATTTTATATATTATTTATTTACTTTTCATATTTGTACATATTTTACTGCATATTAAAATTTGTTTTGAATGAATGATAAGAATGAGCAAGGTGTAGGTTGCTCATACGAATTTTCATCCCCTATTTGACCTTAAATATTCTTCTTCGAGACAAATGTAGCTTCATATATTCTTTTTCAGGATTCCATCTCCTTACTAACTTTCATTAACATTAGCCATTTAGTCGTGAAAAGTTAATAAAATTATTTCGCATTGGTATTATAGTTCTTAAGGATATATCTTTTTTATTGCGTGAGTTCAGCAGACAGGCTGACGGGCCACTTGATGGAAAGAGGTTACCATCACCATGGACATTCGTAACACCAAAGGTTCTACAAATGTGCTGCCGCTCTCTAAATTTTGATAGTACTTGTATGGAGCTTATGACAAATTTTTACCGATAGTGAGGCAAATGAACGGTCGGTAAGATATAGGAAACGGGCATTGTTAATGTTGCTTTGTAACTGTTATAAGGGATTCAGTTAAGAAGAAATGGTATGTACAATATCTACAAAACCATGAATCAAAATTTGATACGTGCAATTGCATGATTTATAAGGTAAAAACAAAAAGGTCAAACCGACAAGGCCGTGGGTAAGGAACTTATCGCTGGTTGGTACGAAATGAAGACGATGAAATTGCGATAAAACGTCAGCTTTCAGTCTAAAATTATTACAGGTTTAAATTGGAATTGGGCTGTGCGTATTTTTGGGTTTCCCGTTTGACCTTTTTAAGGAAATGCGGACGTAATTACATTTGTGGATGTTTCTCTTTTCTTTCATATTTGTCCCATCGTTTGGGATGGGCACGAGTGATGTCTTCTATTATTTACTACTAGGATATGCCCGCTTAATTTGAAATTCCCACGTGATTTCCGGGACACAAAATATAACAGCATTTAAAAAAATATTAAGCTATCGTTTAAATAAAAACTGTGTCGGAATAAGCTCTCCAGACGGAGGTGCTTGCCAAGGTCCCGCTCTCGGCAAGATGCCCGTGCTAGGGGCCGTGGCCAGGCAGAGACGGAAGTGATCAGGACGCGGGAAACCGCGACCATGATCCAAACTGGCAAAGAGATTTAGATTCTCCTGAGGCGGCCGGCGTTGAAACACAGGAGGTATTTCGTCCCCACCTAGTACGATGGGTCGCGCGGAAACCCGGGAATCTGACCTTGATGATGACGCAGGTACTTATCGGACACGGGTGCTTCGATAAGCATCTGTATCTTATCGTGGGATGTTTGTCTTCCCCTCAATGCCGCGAGTGCGGCGCATTAAACACTGCGTTCCTTACGCTGGTCTAATGTGCTGCATGGCAACCTCAGAGGCTCGAGGCCATCGTAGGACCAATGGATTCGATAGGGAGCTTGGTTGAAGACTTGCTCCACAGCGACACTCATTGGGATGTGGTTTCATCCTTTTGTGAGACAGTAATATCACGCAAGGAGACCGCCGAGAGGGAAAGGGAGAGAGCTGCGCATGCGATTCCCAGACGCCGTCGTCAGACTGGCCTCCGGAGACAGAGCGCATAATCTCCTCCCGTGATTCCATCGCAGGTGTTATCGCTACAGTTTTGAGATGCGGCGGCTCTAACCTCTGCTGGTAAAGTTGGTCACTCTGCATCCCGGGTGACCAAAGCTTGATGCACGCATGAACATGTGGGTAACTTTGTTTTAGACTTCATATTCTTTCAACACAAGCGCGGGTAATGGGACGCATGTTTAGGTTTAGCGAGGTTTTGGGAACGACTTTACCAGAGCCCACGTACACGCTACGCGGCGTTTCTCGCTGCGAATTGGGCCTCTCCCCATTGAATGAACCCAGTACGATACGAAATGTATTTCTCTGCTCATCAGGGAGAAAATAGTATGCCGCATAACAACCTTGAGTTGTATTCCGGCATTAGTGGCCAGTCTCCCTTTAGAGAGCGGCAGGACATTGGTAGCAACATTAATGTTACAAATCTCTAGGCGATACTAACCGCTTTTCATCAGGTGGACCATCTGGCTGTCTGCTAAACTCGTGCAATAAAAAAAACTAGGCTCCAACGCCTTTGGCATTGATTTTACATATAGGATATCAATTAAATATATATAGACTAAATATATTCGATTACCTTCATCAAAGACAATGTACATATAATACAATAATACGTCTCTCAATAATTTTCTATTTTGGCATACGTACACATATCACAGCAAACTTCATGTCGTCCTTTACACACTTAATTCATCTATTTTGGCCGACCTTATCTCTATATTTAGCCTCGATATAATTTGCCATAATATGATACAATACCTCATTGAATAAATTAAAATTAATTATAACATATTTTTTGTTTCAGGTACGTTGTTAATGTAGATTTGCAGTTTCTGTAATCGTCTAATAGTATGTATGTCATTTGTAAATAAATCTCTAATAACGTATTAGACGACTTGAAAAAAGGTTTTAAACCTCCTACTATTTATGGATGATTGGTGAGAATATCTCCGTTCACAATACATAATTGTATGTGAAATTAAATTACCTTGCGGACATTATGAAATACATATGCACGTTATAATATAAAAATAGAATGTACCAAACGAGAGCACTGTAGTCCGTCGGAAATTAGTCGCCGGGAGGGATTGGGGGTGTTTGGCGTTGCAGCTTTACGCCCCCCTCTTTCCCAATAATATGAGTATCTCCCTTTGTAGGCTAGATGGTCGGATGTACCAAGATTCGTGCACAAGTGCATTTTTATAGTCTGTATAAATAAATCCGTGAGAGATGATGAATATTTATAATCATTTTAGTTTTTGGAGTTTAGAACTTAAGAATCGATTTTCATATAAGGCCCCCGATATGGAAATTTTATGAAGAGTGAAATAATATAAGCGTTAACTCAACAGTGTTACGTTTCTTATTATACGATTTCGAACTTTAATGCAATAAAACAAGATCTATATATAATAATAGATATCCATTAGTGCATATTCATAGACAATCGTACTCAATACGACCCCTGTTACCGTAAAAGGTCGAAAGAAAGGTGTAAACGAAACAACTTTTCACTGATAATGACTGATTTCATCAATGTATTTACCAAAAAAAAATATCATCAACCTTCGCGACGTGAGACGTGTAACGTGGTGTTTTTGTAATTTTACTGTAATTATTTCAAGTTAAGAAAAAAAATCACCTTCAAATTATTGACATGAAACCATTTTGCTCCTTCATCATCATCATCAACAAGATAAAAAAATCTACATCTTTATAAAAGAGAGATAAATAATTTGGTTTTACTATTTTTTTCATAATAATCACTGAAAAACGACAGCGTCTATGGAATCCCGGCTACAGCCCGAAAAATCCTCAAGGACGTTGGCGTTGCTACAAGCCTTAAGGAGTAAATTCTAGTTGTGTGTCCGTACTATATTTATAATAAAAATGTGTCTGATACACACATTTTTATTATAAATATAGTAGTAATATATATGCTATTTTCCCAATGATGTACAAAGACAGACAAGACAAAAAATAAGGGTTCTATTTTTGGCAAAATAACTATGATATCCTAAAAAATTCAAGTTATTATCTTTTTCAAAATGATACTTATCATCTATTATTCCTACTTATGGCCGATCTCTATATCTTACATTTTCGCTCACTTGCGCCACCGTCGGGAGAAACTTGACATTACTTGTATGGTGCTTATGTCAAATTTTAACAGATAGTAAGGCAAATTAACGCTCGGTAAGGTATAAGAACCTGCCATTAATAAGATTTGAAATTTATATCTACCTCGTTAAATCGAAACTTACATATGTGTACCACTTGAAAGTACATTAATATTAAAACGGTTGTTGACTAGCGTGACTCTGATGTTTACCTTATATAACCAGTAAAACTCTATTATTAAGAAGACAAATAAAGGAATGTCGTTTGGTGTTTCATCGGAACAATACCATTATCTGCTTAAGCACTATATTGTTATAAGAAGAAAGAAGTTGTTTGTCTTTGATCGTTTTCACGGTAAATCTATATAGTTCTTAGAACAACCAAATGCCATGCGTTAGCTTCAGAAGGGATTCACCTTTGCCAAGCTATACTGTAAGAGATTTCTCTTATTGAAATTTCACTCGAGTCGACGCGCTCACCTCATCAATGGAAGAAGTTATTCATTCAAGAATAAATGACAATAGCACGGTGCATTCAGTATGAATGAATTAATGTTCTTTATTGCACATATTCATAATACAGAATATACAAAATAGGTCTTGTCGCCGCCGGCGATAACTTTCTGATCAAATTCACAATTATAGAAACTAGGATAACTATATCATAGCTTATTAAAAAATGTCGGATTTCAAATGATTATACCTACGCGTGTCATTATTGTTATACGTACATATTTTATATTAGTGATTCGAATTATTATGATAGTTTGTAGAAAGAATAGCCTGGCTGTTAACCATGTTTTAAAGTGAGAAGAAAGTGGCTAAATAACTTGTATATCCCTTGTGTTTGTAAAAAATGGTAATAAATATAACAATGATGTAAATAATGGTTAGCATAAATTTTTGTTAGATAGTTTTAACGAACACTTTCATAACCGTCCAAAATGGACCTATGGGATCACAAAATTGTTTTAAATCTCCTCTTTGTGTTAACAATATGAAAACTTGTTTTTTGTAGGTAACATCTTCCCTATTGGCGCCATCGATATTCATATCAATTTTCTAATTGTTTAAATGCAATAAACGAGACTTAATTGTACGATTTATTTTAATAAACTCGAAACTGGTTCCCAATATCTCCATTAACGTTAGGTTGTTGTCCTATGTTTAAAATACTTGAGATATTTTTATCAATCATAAATAATGAATGAAATCCGTCTATTGAATTGCCTACAAATTTTCTTCTTGTTATCTCAAATTATTTCTTTATTTGGTTTCCCTGAAATACCATTAGCGTTTGCCTAAGGTCAACAAACAGTTGATGGTGTGTATATATAGTTTTATACGTTTATCGGTATGGTATCGGCTATATTTTTTTAGCGTGTCCATATGGAAATAATTTATGTTAAAATTTTTGCAAATTTACTGTCGGATTTTGCAAGGTGACGAACTTGTAACTTGTTACCTTAATAATCATTAATTAACTCGTTATTTATATATTAAATATATTTGTATGTTACTTTGGATTTCATGGTAATGATTCACTCCTTACTCAGTCAAAAGGTGCAAACAAACATCTAAAATACTTCATTTAACTTTTGAATCAGTAGTAGTAGAATTATGGGAACACATACCAATTTTTTTTTAAGAATCGCATCAATATCGATTTAGTCAATTAAATATTCATACATAGTGCCGAAGTCACGAGACAAAAAGAATGTTAAAAGGGAAGTTTGACGGGTATAAATGTAAAGGTAGACCTAAAAAGAAATGGATGTATATATGAAGGACGACATGATGTTTTGTGGTGTGACGACAGAGGACGTATGTCAGAATGGAGAATAATCTAATCTAATTAAAATATAAAATAGTGTGGAAGGAAAAACATATTGTGCCGACTCCAAATATTTGGGTGAAGGTGGAAGAAAAGAGAGAGACATGGTGTCGAAGTCAAGTAAAACTGTGATGAGGATAAGCGTGAAATCAGCGTGTGGGTTTTGCAATGATAAATGATTCACTCATTTAGATGATTATTTTTTTACTTTGAATATGACGTAAGGTTATACAGTTATTACCACGCCAATATCATTGATATAAAATATTGATTTCTAATATTATTTTTTTTTATTAAAACTGGTTAATTATTTATACAGAAACATTTTTTACCCATAATTTATCTGAGGAACAAGTCTATTTGTTACTGTATTACCTTCACCAAATCCTGGTAGATAGATAGATAAATAACACTTATTGCTGACGAAAATAATAGCTTCTTTTCTTTTTTAAAATATCAAGCCTCCATCTTTTCTTCGATCTCCGTTGCACTGTATCGCATCGCAGATACATATTATAATATAATATTGACTCCATCTGTGTTCGGTCGTGCTACAAACGTTGGTCACGTTCCGGCACATCAACACCTTTCAAGCTCCAGTGGCTGTAGGCCGTTGCAAGTCAAGTCTGTTGCAGGAC
The DNA here is from genome assembly GCA_019925095.2 of Dendrolimus kikuchii. Classification (NCBI taxonomy): domain Eukaryota; kingdom Metazoa; phylum Arthropoda; class Insecta; order Lepidoptera; family Lasiocampidae; genus Dendrolimus; species Dendrolimus kikuchii. Next base: position 12,136,336 of record CM034407.1, read on the forward strand.
CGATAGCTATTAGAGCACGAGCACGAGTTCTGGAGTGGAGACTGCGTCTTGATAATAAACGTACTGTACGACATCCTTCGACTGGTGGCGCAAACTGGAAGACCAACAGTTTATAAGTAGACTGCAATGGCTGGCGAAAATGAATAGTGCTACATTGAGAACATAATTAACACAATAATGATAATAGATCATCTATATTTTATGTGTATGTATGTATAATATTTTCTTAAGTTTTCGCGACTTGTATACATAATAAAACTACGTTTTAACGGTTTTAAGCGCCGTAATTTATTTGATTTTGGTTATTCCGACGTTTCGGCCACTTCTCAGTGGCCGTGATCACGGAAGACAAAGATGTCAAGTGCAAAGGCAAAACAACACATTGCTGACATGAAACACACAAGGTCTACGAAGTCTGCGATCAGTGAACACACGCTGGATAAACCCAACCACTACATCAGATTCTATAACCCATAAATCATCGCAAAAGAGAATCGTTTCATACCTAGATTGATGCGTGAGGCTACTGAAATCAAAAACACCCAAATTTCAATAGAGAAGATGGTTGGCAAGTACCACCTGTTTGGGATCCGATCATCAAAACTATTAAGACCCAAACCCAGCACAAACCAACTGCCAGACCTCAAGGCACTGTGAGCTTTCTCTACGTGCACCGGAACACAAACCAACTTGACTGATAATTTCTTCTATTTTCCTTCCACCCATTTTAATATTATATAAAATTATTAGAGCTGGGCATGTTTGCTGAAGAGTTTCTTGAGCCGCTTCTTCTCTTCAAGCCATAACATGTTGCGAAGCGGTGGTAAAGTAGATTACGCTCCCATAGAGTAAATAATAACCATAAACAAATTTTAAACTAAATAATGAAAATGAACAAGTTGGCGGTAGGTTAAATAAAACTTTAACAATACTCGTTGACACTTGACATCTTTGTCTTCTGTGATCACGGCAACTGAAAAGTGGCCGAAACGTCGGAATAAACAAAATCAAATAAATTACCGCGCTTAAAACCGTTAAAACCGTAGTTTTATTATGTATGTATGTGTGTTGAAATGATGCTTAGTTTGAAGACACTTTTAGTCATCCACTTTATTGTACAGTTTTTTATATGCCGGCAAAAGTGTGGGGTACGTTTTCAACGTGAAGTTAGAATCGTAAATAAAGTGTGCGCGAATCGCCTACACGCCAGACACCTACAGGATTCCACTATTGTATGTATAGCCTTTTTACCTCATATAAATGTTATTGTCGTCTAACAGATGACATTTAATGCTCTTGCCTGCAAAATGCAAATCTATATTTAGAGAAATAAATTGTCTATGTTAGAGATGGCTGTTTACGAAATAAGCTAAAGAACGTTGTTATTAATAGCTGTCACTGATTTATTTAACTGAATGCGAGTCTTATAAACCACTTATGGGGTGACAGACGTGCGACTAGCGTCCTTACCCGCTCTGCGACATTTTTCTTTCGTCTGTCATTATATAGGCTGGCCAAAACGAGTAGAAAATAATAGAGGCGCCACTTTCGCGAATTTGTCTAAACTCTGGTAACTCCAATATTATGTCAAGTGTAATTTTGATTTTTATCAAATTGAATTTTTATCATTCATTACGTCAAACATCGTGCAAATATCAAGTGACTTTATTTACGACATACGCGTACCATAACCAATGATATTTACTTTAATAAAATGACTATAATTTTGTAAGCTAAGCTTTAAATTCCGCTAGACATCCTTGGTGGTAAACTTTATAAATCACTGATCGTGTGTAATTTAGTATTGTTATATCCGTATTTAGATATTTTTAGTGGATTTTAGACTTGGATCAACGTTAAAATTAAAATAACATGAATAAATTTTCTTTGTTTATAATTGACTACAGATAAGATAGAATATTGCCAGAATGCAAAAAAATAGTTCATGTTTTATTTTTATTTCATTTTATTGGAACAACAAACTGCCACATTATTAAAATTGTTATAACTTAAACATTGAGTAAAAATGCAGCCCACAGCGCTGTACACAGGTTAAAATCTATATTATAAAATTCTAAATATGCCGTGTCTGTACATTGAAGCTATTAAAAAAAACAAATGAAATAAATAAGGAATTTTCCCGGGAGCGGTTTAAAGTTGTTCGGGTGCATAAAAATTAGCTTATTCCGACAGTTTTCATTGAAACGATAGCTTACATTTTTTAAAATGCTGTGTTGTTTTGTGTCCCGGGAATCCCGAGGGAATTTCAAGTCAAGCGTGGATGAAGTCGCGGGCATATTCTAGTAGATATATATTATTAAAGCGATTTTGTTATGTTTGTTTTAAACATTATGGCTGGACTATAAGTAAGAGAACTTTCAGAAACGAAGACAGTCATTGAGCCATAATTACGCATTCTGCTCGTACGTCTATCACCCACTTCACAGTTTACAAAATAAATCGACTACAAGCAAATATCACCCTTCCAAAACTTTATGAAAAATTGTATTACATATTTCAACACAATACCGTACATTCAACTTAGTATTAGATTAAAAAATAACTATCGGCATTTTTAACAACAGATAAAAGCTCGATCAACAATGCAGTATAAAAACTCAAACACCAAAGAGCTTGAGTTTCTAGGAAACGCTTAGCTAGCTGCGTTAAAATATCTGTGGGGACGGTACACATTTACGAGTATATCGTGCTATCTCTTTTCCAATAATCGGCGAGGGCTGTGTCGCGCTGTTGGATTTTTCTAATATATCTGTAGCATAGATGATTTCATACAAAATGTACTTAGCATTAGTTGACTGTGTTTCAAAGGGCCCTTTTTTTGTTGCCTTTGCGTAATTTGAGTTAATTATGTTCAAGTTAAAGCCTAATTTACGGCCACAATAGTTTATTATTGACTCTTACAGTAATATCTTTATTTACTAAGGTCCGTGATCTAGAAATGCATTTAGTCTTGAGTTTAAACTTATAATTAATAAATAAAAAAAACGTCCGTAACATGAAACATTGATTCAAGACGATGTTATTGTAAAATATGAATTAAAACTTCAAAAGTGAGTTCGGTAATCTACCTGGAGACTTTAAGTAGTAGAATGCTGGTGTATTTACATTAAATTTTTACATTTTTATTACGTTAGAATTCATGTAAAGTGAATGTTAAAGTATAGAAATCAGTCGGTATATTTTATTTATCTGACATCCTTATTTCTGTGTGTCGAACACAGCTTTTATTAGCAGTAAGTTCTCGACGAGTGTTCTCTATTGTATAAATACAATAAAGATTATAACACCATGGGTTTACTAGGTGTGTTTCAATTAAAATTGCTGATTTTAAAATTACTTTGAGACTTTGTTTAGTGCATTTCAGGTTTCCGTTAGATAAAGATAACATGGAATCCTTATGGTCTAAATCCGGTATTTGTCAGTGTGCCCGCATGCCTGATTATCTCAGAAAAAACTACGGCTAGAAACCTGAAGTTTGGCACCTATATAGAAGTCTTGTGTGTTGCAAATATGTATCTCTAAATTCACGAAAATATTTTATAATAATAAGATCTTTTATAATATTCTTGAATAAATTTAAAGTGCGAGTCCGACTTGTACAAATACCATTTGATTTCAGAAAAAAAAAAACAATTCGCTTTACCATTTTAACCACTTTTTACAGAAAACGTCAAACTTAAAATCAGATCTTAAAATAAAAATATTCACTTGCAGTCTATTTATTATTTACTTTTACATACATACATACATACATAACTTCACGCCAGTTCCCTTGCGGGGTAGGCACGAGCAACAGAGCGCCATTTAGGCCCATTCTTACACACCTCACTTGCTTCTTTGACATTCATAACTCTTGTCATGCACACTCGTCTGTTCTTAAGGCTCCTGACATCACCCTCCGCTAGTACACGATTATTTACTTTTAATAATTCTAATTTTGTTATTTATTTATTCAAATCCTTGCTGGGAGAACTACTACAGTTACACATTACAGAATTTTATACCTGAACCTACCTACCGCTTAAAATATATTATATTTGTAATAGGTTTCTAAGTATTATAAAATTTGGATAATATCTTACAAATATACGTCTATATGCATAGAATTCAATGTTATGTTTTTCGGATACAAAAACACATTCGCGTAAATTTGAAACCATTAAAATCATTTGACGCGCGACACTTAATTATGCGCCATCTTCACATTATACTCAATAGTGCAGCTGTGTTGTTTAATGAGGCGTTGAAAGATTTGTTTCCAGTTCCGCGTGTGTGTGTGTCTGTGTGTGTCGACCACACGTGTTGGGTTGCGTACATAAAAGCTCAATAAACGACGTATTTAATCCTAAATGCATTATGCGCCACATCCAGAAAACTTAAGCAAAAATCAACTTTTTTATTTGTTTTTATTTTATGATTTTTTTAGTATAAAACAAAGTCGAAATCAGTTTTCATTGTCAATTAGATAAATTTGCACTGAACGTTAATATATATAAAAAACCTAATTAAGTTTTTATGTAAGGAAAATACAGCTACTTCCTTGTGTTCACTAACTAACTCTAGTAAATACTAATTAAAGATATGCATTATACATATTGGGAAAAATGTTTTCTTAATTACAATGATTGCAAGTACTAAGTAAAGAACTTTTCAAATCAGACCAGTAGTTCCTGAGATTAGCGCGTTCTAACTAACAAACAAACTCTTCAGCTTTATATATTAGTAGAAGACCATGAAATTTCTGAAGGCTGATATATTGAATTGGAATGTGGCCGATGACATATATTGCAAAACAACAGTGTTGAGGAAAGAATTTATTATTACGACTTCGAGAGAAAAAATGTGAAAGATGAAGTCGCAACTCATAGAAGATGTTACTTTCTAGATAAAACAGCCTAGTAAATTTATAACTTTTCATGCATAAACGTATGAATCAAGTATGCTCTTACGTTACATATTCAGTGTTCTCAGATAACGTACGTTGACTGTCGACGGACCGTTGTGTACGCATTATTATGTATACTTTTTCAGTTATTTTTTTCTGTTTAAAACGAACGACACGTGATACGGCGTGCACACGTATAACTTGGAGATATGTTAATGTGTGGTTTCATTTGCGTATTAGTATCTTTTTGCATGAAAAACTTTTCGCGCTTGACTGCGTGTAACTTTATTAAAGTTTATGTTCTTGGTCGTTTTATCGTGTCATGTATCTAAATGATGTTGTTTTTTTTTCTATTTCTTTCTTTTTGTTTTTAAGTGGTCATATAAATTTGCCTACAAATTATCGTGAATGTTGTATAAAATTTTGTGTAGATTTTTAATAGTGTGTAAGAGAGTTATTGATATAACATTTGAAGACTGCTAGAATTTGTATATAAATTTCGAATTTCAAAAACATACATAACTGTGGTAGTAAATATAAGAAGAGAGGGGTGTAGTTTCATAACCCGCTATAATGTATGACCTCTCTTTCATTTTAGGGTGTTATGAAACTATCTGTTCTGTTTTTAGGTTTTCATAGTAATTATGGCAACAACAAAACTTATGAATTTGTCATATCCATCCGTCCGTCCCTGTATGATATGCTAATAAAAATAGTATCAAACAATTTTTGATACCTGAGTATTTTCAATTAAACCCTTTTTAAGCAATCTATCTAGACTATCATTAGGATACTATTTCTGTGCGTAGATTTTTTATTTCAAAAAACGATTCACATTTATTCTTAATATGAATAATTATATGATTGTCTTGAAATATACTACTAACACCAAAGATGCTACCAATGTAAAGCCGCCCTCGAATGGGGGCACTGGAAACTGGATACTGATGCTGGAACACAATTTGAGGTTGTTGTAGCTGCATACTACTCCAGTCCAGGTATAGTACCCATCCAGACGGTCAAATGCCCTACTACCTGTCTGTGGGATGTTTAGTCAGTCAATCAGGAATTACTGTGCTTTCTCCGTGGATAAAATTACATATTTTAATTAAAATGAAGGCTAGACCGGTAAACTGCGACATAGGTACTTGCACGATCAAATCGCAAATGTCTTAAAGAATTGCCAGGTAAAAAGCATCTATAGAAAACGTTGATGTATGAACAGATTAATGAAAGTAGAAGAAGCAAAAGAGGTATATCAAGATCATGATAGATGGAAATCCATCGTCTCTGCGTACCCCTATGGGAAACAGGAGTGATGATATGTATTTATATATGTAAAAGAAAAGCAATTGCCTTCAGCACTTCAACGTTTAATCGCACGATGTCAAAACATTACCACTAAAGCATTTTGTTTGTACCGAGACAGGAAATTGCGTGTTTAAGTGGAGAATCAAGCCGAATAATCCCTAAAGAATATTGAAGGGAATCCCGTTTTTATCTGACCAAATGTAGCGAGTGTAAATAGAGATAAACGAAGCTTTCATGTCGTGTAATTAGTGGAGACTGATTGTGTTCCAGTGACGTACGATCTTCTCTTATATATAAAAATGAATCGTAGAAATTTGTGTACGCACATAACTTGAGAACGACTTTACCGACTTTGATTAAACTTTTTGTGTGTTTGGGTGGGTTCGCGGATGTTTTAGATTCTCAATTGGAACCGTTAGGTGGCACTAGAATCGAGGCCTAGATTTTCATTTTTTTCAGGGCAGGACAACGTCTGTCGGGACAGCTAGTTTACTATATAAACAACTACTATTTATCAATTTTGACTAGTAGTTTTTTACTGTAGATATTTTGAAACCCTTGTGGAATTGTCCTGTCCGTCTTTCCCTCTGTCATTATACGTCACAGTTATTTTTCTTGGAGAATACTAAACCTGTATAGATGAAATTAAACAAAAAGGTGTATTCCCCGCAAGCGGTATAACGACTGATGAATTTCATCGGTCGGTATGAAAGCAAGCGGGTTGCGGGGTTATTCGTATACGTCAGTCATGGTTGTTTCTTTCCATTCATTTCAATGAACTGCCAAATGTGCGGTTGTAAAATCTCAATCAGTTCACATTCAGGTCCCGTTGTTTAATATATAAACAGTTAGTAAAGTGAAATGTCCTGTACCCTGAATGCGGGCCTTACCTTAAGAAAGGCCTTAAAGTTGGACAAGGGTTATACTTTTAAGTTTTTGGGGGGGAATTTGGAATGGCACATTTTGCTGTGCAGTTTTATTTTCAAAAAACGTTTAATACTGATTATGTGTCGATAATCGTTGTAGTACATTAATAGTTTTTAGTTTAGTGAAATTTGTCTATTTGAGCTGCCAGAGAACATTCGTTTGGCGTCAGTCAAAGACCCAAAGATTGGCAGGGATTTCTGTTCCATGGGTCCGCTTTCATTTCAAATCAAAATCAAAAATCATTTATTGAGTAAAATAATTCAAGATTTTGAAACTCAGTGGTCCCCAAACTAGGTCGACCTGCATATTGGGGACCTCCTTCCTAATTGGTACAAAAAAATAAACTTAATTATTCATGAATAACTTGCTTGATAGTGGCTAGATTTACAAAATCGTGCAGAATCATACTTAAAAAGAAGGACTACATTTTCGAGAAAGACAGTTTGTGCATAGTATATTACACGAACTATTTGGTTTCTGGGCGGTGCGGCGTCGGTCGGTCTAGTATTAACTGCTCAAACAGAGATAAATGTTTACTTATTTATCGAGGTGTGCGCTTGGATTTCATTCCGTGGGCTGTCGCGGGCGGCCGCTCGGAAACTTGTTTGATACAACACATATACACTAGATGGTGTCATATGCCACGTTTAATGTTAATTTAGAATCCTCTCGTTTTTACTCTGGTGTTGTTTTATTATGTGGGTTAGTAACTTGTCTATTTCCTCAATCAAACGTTACAACAACGGGTTTGTAGTACATTTCTTTTTTATTGTTTGTGGGATTCATGGAAATTCAAAATAATATTGATATTTGAATTAGATAATCGAAAGAGATTACGGTGGCAGGGCGTCTTCAGGGCATTCTATCTGTAGAAATAGATGACCTAGATTTTATTAGCTTTAGTTAAATTAAATACAATTTAATATCTTTTTGCCTGTACCAGGCGTGTCGACGGACGGCGCACCTGATCAAAATATTGGAATCTACGTCTTTGGACACGAACCACGTTGCCGCCTCGAAGAAATTGTATAACGCCCTTCTTAAAAAATGAGATACCATAGCTTCTAGGGAAAGCCTCGGCGGGAAATTCCCTCCAAATGGCTGTTGTAAACGGAATAAACATTATAGAGAACAGTGGCGTTATTACTCAGGATATAAGGGCGAATATCACGCTAATGACGAGCGGTACAGTTATGGAAGTGAGGAGATGGCATCAAATCAAGTAGTGTCTATGAAAATTCCCCATTATGCAGACGGTAGAAAACGCAGAGATGCAGTGTCGCTTAAGGCTAAGCGATTTTAAGCCGTCTGTTACCAAAGAATCAACTACGTTTTTGTTTTGTTGAATTGAAACTGACGTTATTAGTTAAAGAATTCTGTTAATGAGTATCGTATACTACTTATAACGTCATATGGGGTCTTGATAAGAAGTGAGACACAAAAATCTTTGGTGCAAACTTCCAAAAATATACGTATGTATACGTACTAGTCCATAATTGTTTTTACTTTCATGACTGTTTCCGTGCACATTTTACTGTTCTTAGTTGCAGTATATTATGGTACTATGTAATGAAACGTTTGCTTATTCATAAAAAAGTATATTTGCGCTTCTATGGAACAGTAACAAAACTTATTGCTAGTAAACCACTAGTCCATAAACTGTACCTCGCTTCCGCCCATTGTATTAACTCGAACCATAATTCAGTATGTCAACTAATTGGCTACTAATTGTCTTATAACGAGGTTTTCTCGTGTTATTGCGCGAACGTGTCGTTTGTAATAAAGAACTATCTTTAAATAATGTAGGCATATTAACATTATATTCACTATTACTCGATTATTGTTCTCCACTCAATCTAATTGAAAATGTTGAGATGGGAGTGTGGTGTTACGAGAATGGATGAGGTGAGGACTTAAATCTATAAAAATGTCACCCATTACTGAAAAATTGAGAGGAAGAAGATTAAGATTGTATGGTCTTTTAATGAGAAGGATTGAAATTCATGTGGCAATAAAAATTTTAAACTGGAAGATTGATGGATTTGAGAACGAAGTGTGTGGAATGACAAGAAGATTTGTGATGTGACAGAAAATGTATGCAAGGAAGAGAGTACGGAAGAATACACATGGGGCCGTCCGGAAATGTACTCTCTCTTTCTTTTTAACTTTTCCCAATACACTCCATAGTTTCTTAAGGCTTAATCTTTATTGGATACAAAGAAAGAGAGAAATAAGATATTAATTTTATTAATTTATGCAGGTTAAAACTATTATGAACATTTTAATTACTTGTTATTGTTGTTTCGTGTTAATTAATCAATAATATTAATTACAAAGCATTAAAATAACTTGATAAGTGACCCATACATGTTAGTGCACCTCAAGTTACCGGAAACACGCTCCGCTACTTATGCTGACAATAAAAACCGGTCTGTAACTGGCATCTATTACCAATCCGTACATACTTATGGGTAGTGATTTTGTTTGATTGTTGCTTCTTCATTATGTCGATTTCATACATATATAGTTTTTGAGAAAAATGACTGTGATAAACAATGAAAGATGAATTAATTTACAAGGGTTCCGGTTTTGACAAAATGACTGCGAATGCCATCAATTTTGATAAATACCTACATTTATTTCTTCCGAACGTGAATTCATTTTATTGTTTAGTGACTGTAAATATTTTTGAGAAAGGAGATTAATAGGATACATGGTCATTACAAAAATGCCGATTGTTCTTGTACGATATTGTTCCAAGGTTTCAACGGGCGAAGCCGTATGGATCTATCTGCTGGATAATATAGACATTTAACCACTGCAATCATATTAGTATAGCTTGATATGGTCTAAACAAAAATAAACACGCTTGATAGAGGTCACGAATACCTTTCAGGAAATACGTCTGATTCAGAAAATTCTCAACGTTACAGAACTGTTGTAATATTTTTAAATAGCTAAATATATCAACGTTTTGTGTTAGAAATAGGTTCGTCACTCGTCAGTTGTCAGTGCAACCGATAGTTTTAGTTGATTGATATTGTTTGTGGTTTTAAGCGTACCGCGGTGTGGCCGGATGACGCGCTCTGTATCCGGCTCTTGTCCAACACGTTATATTATAGTATCGATTTGCTAAGGATTGACGATAACTTGCTATAAAAAATGTTAACAATTTTTTTTTTCAAATTCTAAACTGACTGACGGCCTCTGTGGCTTACTGGTTTGAGCGTTGGCACAATTGGTTTAATAGGACTCGATAGATGAAACACTTTTTTCGGTATTCTCTGACTTGGTTATTTATTGGAATGAAGGTCTTTTACGCGGTTTACAAGAGTGAACTGACAGAAATCGTCAAGTAAGAAAAAAGCGTTAGGCCCCCTCCAAGTAACCTTTAACGTATATTTTATCATACGATTTCGAGCTTTAGTGCAATGAAATAAGATCTAAATTAAAATAATAACCATCAGTGTAACGTATGGTATGTTGAAAATTAGAAAAATCTTGTCACCGTCTTTATTCAGCCGCATTCGGGTTTTTTTTTATATAATTTACAATTTTATATAAAATTTTTCAATAAATGAATATTTTTTGTTTAAAAGTAAGGAATTTCGTTCCTGACGGGGGTCCCCCAACCGCGGAGAATTGGTTATTTATTTATTCATTCATTCAAACCCTTGTGTTTACAAAATATGATACAGAACAAGTTATATGCTACAGGATATTGTAACTTATTCTTATTGTATCCTAATTAATAGGATCTGCCCCAGAGTAGTTCGAATTGCAATATTCGTTATCCATAACATAAACTGCTTACTTTTTTGGGTATATGTATGTAGGTACATATCATTAATTGTATATTGCTATGCATGTGGACGTCTGCTGATTTTACTAAAAATATTTAAACACTTGTTAATAATTTATTGCACGACATAAAAAATAAGGCGTCTTATAATTTTTTCATGACAGACAAAATTTAGTTGTGTTTTAGATATTTTTTTATTATTATATTGATATACTTAATTATAAAATAAGTACATATACTAAGTATCATAATGAAAAAAAGAATCATTTTAACGAAATCTGCATTCTTTTTTATTCTTTTGGCTGGAAAGAGCTTGTGAATCCGTAAACTAACAAAAAAAAAACTCATAAATAACTTGATTTGGTGCTAGTGCCTCCCACTTTGATGGAATCTATATTTAATTTTAACTCAAATATTTTTAAAAAGGCTATTATCGTGGAAAAATCAAACATTGATTACATGACTAGCGGTTCCGGCAGACGTTGTCCTGCCCTGAAAAAAAAATCTAGAACGCGATTCCAGCGCCACCTACCGAGTCTAATTTTGAATGTAAACCATCCCCGGACCCACTCAAACACTATTTTTTTACACCTGGGTTATATTATTGAAGTTTTAGTAGGGATCCCTGATTTTTATATAGCCTATATTAATCTGGGATAATGTAGCATTCTAATGGTGAACGAATTTTTGAAATCGGTCCAGTAGCTTTTGAGTTTGATTTTTTTAACGCTTTTTTACAAGTAGTTCCCACGCCATCGATTTTAAGAGTAGACACAGCGCGTTTTCTCTAGCTATAGTTGGCAACATTGATGCGACCGATAGGTTGACGACTATACCTACCTGTATAAGAGCATGGCAGACACTAGAAATTATAATCGTCCAGTGAATAATGTAACTTTGAAAAGGCATGTAATTCTACTCTACTAGAGAGCGAGTCTTTCTTTTGCCGTTTGATATAGAAAAACTCCATTAGATTTCCAACCAACATTTTTTTTATAAAAAAAACATAGTTTTAAACCGAATCAATTATAAAACATTACACTGTAAAGAAACTCATTAGAACTTCAAATTTTTGAATGACGTGATCTGAAAGACATTTTTAATCATATGTTACATACACCATATGTATGTAGAATTTTTATTAGATATTTAGAATAATGTAAAGGAACTTGAGCAATTGCAAAATACTGCAATTCCCAACAGTTTGATGGTACTGAATATTGTGCAACAATTTCCAGTAGTTTAAATATACAGACGTACAGAGTCTAGTATTATAAATTGCCCTGTGGCAACAGTTGCGCAACTCCGTGTTTCGAAGTGAACTCTTAGTGGTGGCCGATATTAAAGGAAGTTTTAATCACCAAACCTTAGAAACAACATTTTGAAATGGTAATCTGTTATGCCGAGATCCGGCGCACACAAACACCGTTAGTTTGCGTCATAAAACGAATGGGATCGAATAATTCCATAAAATAATGTAAAACACACGATTAAGAATTCATTCCAGATTCATTTCAATGTCTGTTTATCATTCAACATTCGATGCCAGTCGTAAAGCGGTAGTGAGCATGCCTATCGTTACACGACCTATGCCCATGCGCCAGCGCAATTATAAAGGTACTGATACACATACTCATACTTAAGCATGCTTAAAACTAGCTTGCTCCGCAGTTGTTCACGTTTGCTAGCAATAAGAGTATTAGTTTTAAGCATATTCCTAAGTAACAATCCTCATGCTGGTAAGCAAACCTGTTCAGACGCGTTCGAAGCACGCCCCATTCCAGCAGCGGTAGCATGCTCGAAAATCAAACGAGTGGAGATTTTTCAGCATGCTTGAAATAAACATGCTAATTACTAGCAATGCTTTAATACACATGCAACTAAGTAGCAATTGCTCATTAATGGTATGCTTTCGTAGTAATGAGTGTCTGTATCAGTACCTTAAGTCAAACAGTTTCTGATCGAACATTAAATTTGTTTCACATTATTTGATGCTTCAATTGGCCCTCATAGAAAAGCTGTTCCAAATAATTTTAATGTAATTCGAACTAGAGCTATGTTTACTATTTATAAACGATTACTCAGGCAAAACAAAACGACACTTTGTACATTTCATACTAAATATAATTTAAGATATTAGTACCAATTATGTCATTCCTTTGTGTAGACCAGTTCCATATTTAAAATGCGTTGTTCCAAATGCAATTGCAATTATTCTCCGAGGGACCGAAACCAAAGTGACAGTGGTAGGCAAGTAAGGCGTTATAGTAGGTGGTCGGATAAAGTTCGCAGGTCAAGGCGACGCGATACGTCGGTAGCGTCGCCGAAGCTACGCGGGTCGAAGACCGCGGCACGCCGCCCGTCGCACTTAAGGTAGGTCCCGTTACTCTTCCCTGCCTTTATTTCCCTGGTACTGAGTCTACATAATATGTGACATTATCAGCTCATTTCAATTCCGCTATTGGTTTAGGGCATTATTTCTTTGTGATAAAATGAAACTTAACCGAGTACGCTCGTACAAAGCGAACTGGAGCCGGAGCTTTGAAGGAATTGGTAGGTTTGGTTTTGTCTAGAAATTTTACAACCAATCTACACATTATAAACTAGCTAATAAAATAACTTAATAAGTTAAGGATTTATATTATTAAGTTGTAATTATAATTATATAAAAACAATTGTGTACTTCATGAAATGGAGTGGCTGCGAAGCGGCAAAATCTTTTAAAAATAAAGTTTTTTTTTATTATATTGCAGAAGCTCAGCAGACAGGCAGACACTTGATGGAAAGCGGTTACCATCGCCTATGGACATTTGCAACACCAAAGGTGCTACAAATGCGCTGCTGCTCTCTTAAAGGAGACAGGAACCTGGTCACTAATGCCGGAACACAACACAAGGTTTTTATGGCGGCATACTCTAGATCAGGGGTGGTCGCCATCCAGTCGAGCAAATACCCTACCACCTGGCTGTGGGTTGTTTAGTCGCCTCTTACGATAGGCCGCCGGGCCGCAGTGAATTGTATTCTTTCTCCGTTCCTGCACGGATAAAATTCGACTAATATTATAGCGTATTAAATTTAACATTGGATCTATAATTGAAATGAAACTTGTAAGTTTCATTGTTACTTATTGTTTAACTAATTGGACTATCATAATTTTACCTTTGGATCTAATCAAGTCAATAATACTAATAAATAAAAGAATTGATAAAAATTTGCTGACTGCGAGACTAAAAAGAACGTTTGTTTGAATCGGTATTGTAGAACGGATACAGCGGTGTAACGAAACGATACTTTGCATAAAATGGTATTGTTCCGAACCGATCGCAGCTCAAGATAGCGCAGCGTTAGGTTGTCTCGTTAATTTAAATTTTTATTACATGAATTGTTTGATAATCGTTGTTGTTGTGTGCGTGTTTTGTTGTTGCTACCTGGCCGCGTGGGAACGGAACACAGAAGCACACCGTTCAGCGGAGTGGCTTATCTTGAAATATCGCCGCTGACAGCACGACTCGCGGTCGAAACACGCCGTCGCGCCTCCATGGAAAATTGTTAGCGTTTAAACCCATTAATTTTATTTAGCCATCAAGCGGTGGAAGTATTTTGAGACAAATTTTAATTACGACAATAAATTCTTATTAACTTTTATTATTCTAGTCCATAGAAAAATGTTTGTGAGCCACGAGCGGGTAAATCATTTTACTGCCGGGTCTAAGTAACGTTTCAATAGCGGTGCCTAGCCGCGTACAATAATAGCCTAAGTTGGAATGATAATTATTAAAATACCATGTTTAGCGGTTGCTTTGTGCCAGTTTTACGGCGCGTGGTTTACGCCGCATGCTATGTTTGCTTAATATCGGTATGACATCATCACCTAACTTGCAGCGCTTTCAGTGGAACAAATGAATTTATAAAATGTGTAACATAAATATAACCTATTCGTCTCTTTGTCTTGTACGTCATTGTTTAATCAATTGCTTTTCTAGTTATGTTTTAAACTTTGCAAAGTAGGTGAAGCATTCTTTACGCAATGACAATGCTTCGCTTGGCCACTATTTGATTAGTTTGTCTAAAAACAGCCATGTGTAGAGGAGATTATTTGTTGTATTTGCTTCATTTGTACAAATGAGTCAAATAACGCCAATAGCAAAAACGCGTTTCCATTGACTGTCGGTTTTAATGACACATCAAAGGACTCAAATTAGCCGAATATTTGCAGAAGAAAACTTAGGAGAATGGGTATATATACTGGATTTACCGTGGGGATAATCATGATATTAGGTGAAAAAGTGTTGAATCAGAATGTAACATGACTCATGGGTGTGCACTAACGTAATAGCAATAATGATTATATATTGTATAGAGCACTGTACACAGCAATAAAATAATCCCGAATGCATTAGATCCAAAGTATGTAGTGTTATTGGCTCACGGCCAAATACTCTTTATCCGACCTCACAAGAGCATCGTCTCCAGTCCCACTTACTATACAAAATTGGAAAGCGTTGCGATTTAACAATATGTCTGATAATCCTTTCCGACAACCATCTGGACAATGTCTACTATCATCAGCTTTACTTATAACTATATATTGAACATGTTTTATATTTGTAACATTTCGTTATTTGATACAATGTCACCTTTTCTTGTATTAAATAGTACATTTAATAATCATTTCTGGTCCCTAGAACAAAAAATATCAAATTTCATAAAAAACTTACTTTTAATTTTATAAAGTATGGATATTAATGTATATAGGATCACATCATACATCTATAGTATATAAAATCTGTAAATTATTGTATATATTATATTGCGTTTAAAATGATGATAAAGGGGGGGGGGGGGCTAATTCGGACCAGCAGATATCGAAATTTGAACTATTAGAATTTTCATTTCTCATATTCTGGCAGTACGCATGGAGTTGCCTGATTACAGGGATGAAAACATCCTTCTTTTATTTACTTTTGAAGTCAGTTTTGTTTTTTGTTATTTTCTATAATTATTAAGAATTAGCTTTAGAAAGAAATATGAAACACGTGGTACGTGCCTATATTCGAAGGTTGCTCTTGATTTCCCCGGGATTCACTCATCAGATCATGACTTGGTGACAGTGGGGCCACCACAGAAGTTTGACGGAGAAATCGCGTAACAATCAAACAGAAAAAAAACGACTTGAATAGAGAACCTCCTCCTTTTTAAAGTCGGTTAAAAATGGCCTGTCTTATTGCGAACTTGGTATTATTTAAATATTTTCCTTTTACTCTGTTGCTCTTATCGCTGCCTAGTTTTGCAATGCAGTAAAAACCTATATTAAGTTTTCCTTATAGCACGTTATAATTCCCGGATTAAGTAAATGACGTCATTTGTTTGTTTACAGCAGTAAGAGTGATATGTAAATTGTTATGCAATATGCAGATCACGTGCGATATATTGTTTGTCGGCCTTGACCTATCTAGTAAATGAGCTATTTATTATTTAAATGAGATTTGGGTGACGGGTCCAACAAATTTTGAGGTTGAACATCGACTATGCGGAAGAAATATATCTCATATGTTTAGCTGCTTTTAGTGTGTTAATTAATTTATTAAATTTATCATTAATTAAAGCCATTAAATAAATAAGTTTGATAATATAAAAATATTTTGAAAATAAAATTATTGATAAAAATCAGTTAAAACAATGTAATGTTAAACTGTGATCGATGATACTATTAATTTCGGATTTCCCTATTTCGAGGAAAAACTAAAGCGCTCGCTGCACTTCTTCATTATAAATTGGCGTGTTTTACTGATTGGAATTCTTAATGTGCAAGTTTCTATTTGATATTTTCCTTCACCCTAGTAATCTATTATACTATAATAAATCTGTAAATGGTTCGAGTTTATAATAGCGTTTAAAAGTGTGAAAAAATGGGGAGGAGAATTGGGACCAGGAAATTTCGAAAATGACTTTTTTGGAAATTTTGTCAATCTGTCTAGCATCACGTAAAAACTACTGAACGGATTTAAATGAAACTATACGATACAGCACAGATAAACTATACGATACATATAACGATACAGAGCTAGCTTATATCCCGGGTCGTAACTTAGGATACTTTTTATCCCGATAAATAACGTCGTTTCCGTGGGATAGCGAAAAAGATAGCGCTGCGATCGCATTTTTTTTTTGTTGAAACTACTGAACGTTTTTGAATAAAACTCGACATATTGCTAACTTTTGCCATAACCTTAAAAAAAATATAAAAAAATTGCTAACTTTTAACCCGAGTTTACACTTAGGATAGGATAACGAAGACAAGAGACCGGAACATGTGGCACAGACTTGGGGAGACCTACGTCCAGCAATGGATATTAATTGGCTGAAGTAGAAGATATATGTGTTAAGCTACAAAATCTGTCTGAGGGTTTCATGATTTCTGGCTAGGCTTCAAGGCATCCACCTCTGTCAATATTTCAATCCTAACATTTCCAATTAATGTAAAAGTGGATCTGTATGTAAATTTTAATTATTATTTCTTCATGACCTTATTAATTATACGTATTTAAAACAAGTAATACGTACAATAATATTCTGAAAATACGCGAACGAATTCGATTGCATAGTGCTATTTAAAAAGTTTCTTTTTAATTCTAATACGTAAATAATACCACCCCATAAATGTCCCATTGCTGGGCTTAGTCCTTTGCGTTTCAAAGAGGACGGTTGATCTGTTACCCTTGTCCAAGGTGGTTTGGCAGGTTTCATTAGAGTGTTTTCTTTCACCAGATGTACATGGTAATTCATAACAATCTGCACATTATTATGTGAGAAGCATTTTCGCCGTAATTCCAACCAACGTCATTGAATTTTATAATTTTTCAAATATGTAGTTTCAAGTCAGTCTCGTTTTTCTGAATAAAATGAATAAACAATTTGATTAAATATGAAAACAACGAACCATTAAATGTGCTGTAATTCACTGACGTTGCGCGCAACTGTAATAAATTTGACATATTGCCACTGTTATTGCTATATAACTGCTTCAGAAGTTATTTAGCAAGTAAAAAATGTTGCCACTTTGTCATACGATTGTCTTTCATGAGGGGAAAAGATATTGTAGCACAGTACAATACAATTTATACCTACGCGTCGTCGGCTCTTGACAAATGTTTTTGTACGCTTGAAAATTTAATTCGCAATTTGTTTGTAATATAATGTACACGAATGGCGACGAGGCTATGAGTTATGCTTTAAATATGTATCACTTGTGTAATATGATCGTCCTAGTACTGAAAATTTCATGTCACATATATGTGTGAATGTATAATTAATTAAATCAAGATTTTTTCAACTTTAAGTTGCTCTAGGATTAAATTCGTTAAGTTACTAATTGGAACGTGGCGTTCAGTACCTATCTAAACTTTGTCTACCCGTCGTATTTAGAGACTCATAACGATTCGTGAGTTGTAAAAATCTGCTAAGCCAGGGTTATAGAATTATTAATTAAAAGTTTTTTTTTATTGCAGGAGATCAGCAGACAGGCAGACGGCCCACTTGATGGAAAGCGGTCACCATCGCCTATGGACATTTGCAACACCAAAGTTGCTACAAATGCGCTGCTGCTCTCTTTAAGGGAGACTGGAACCTGGTCACTAATGCCGGAACACAACTCAAGGTTGTTATGACGCCATACTTTAGACCAGGGGTGGTAGCCATCCAGTCGGGCAAATGCCCTACCACCTGGTACCTAAGAATACACAATTTAATCAAAAATACTGAAAGGATATTGTAGAAATCAATTAATATCTATTGCAATTTTTAAAGCTATACTACATACATACATAACTTCACGCCAGTTCCCTTGCGGGGTAGGCACGAACAACAGAGCGCCATTCAGGCTTATTCTTACACACCTCACTTACTTCTTTGACATTCATAGCTCTTGTCATGCACGCTCGTCTGTTCTTAAGGCTCCTGACATCACCTTCTGCTAGTACACGATCAATAGTATACAAAACTATACTACTTTTTAAAAATAATATTTCATGTAGTTGCCGGCTTGGATCGTGAACGGTTGGCGCCTGGCGGAATAGTAGGGGAATCGCTTTGCGCATTAGCGTAACCAATGTGATGCGATTTATCGACACTTCGATAATATTATGTTTTGTCCCTTTACTCAAAAGGGATAATACTACGAAAAAGAACCGTAAAACCTACTGAATAAATTTAAATGCTACTTGACACAAAGCTAGCTAGCTTACTTATTCCCGGATCAACACCTAGGATAACTTTTTCCCCCATAAATGAAGTGGTTTCCGTGGGATAGATGAATATAACGAAAAGATGGGCTTCAGTCGCGTTTGTTAGATGCCACCGTTACAATTTAGTAAGAACTAAGTCGAAAATCGGAGCTTTCATGGCTGCTAGTGACTAATAAACCGTAACCATTCATGATTTTAAATGACGTTTATTTCAATTTCCCTGATTAAGTGCGAAGAGTTCTTTAAGTTACCCATGCAGGAACGGAGAAAGAATACAATTTCCTGCGGCCGGGCGGCCTGTCGTAAGAGGCGACTTAACAACCCACAGCCAGGTAGGTGGTAGGGCATTTGCCCGACTGGATGGCTACCACCCCTCGTCTAAAGTATGTCGCCATAACAACCTTGAGTTGTGTTCCGGCATTAGTGACCAGGGTCCAGTCTCCCTTAAGAGAGCAGCACCGCATTTGTAGCAACTTTGGTGTTGCAAATATCCATAGGCGATGGTAACCGCTTTCCATCAAGTGGGCCGTCTGCCTGTCTGCTGATCTCCTGTAATAAAAATAAAAAAAAGTTAAAATCATACTGAATGTTCTCTGAGTGCGGCAGTATAAGTAGTTCCTGCTAAATACAATGGGGTTTTAGTTAAAAGCACATTAAAGGACACGACCTGCTCAATTCTCAATTGCTTGTAAGAACTAAGAACCATTAACCCAACACGGTGAACCGATGCGGGTAGAATGAATTAATGGCAAAATAGTTGGCATAAAAATTTACATTTTGATTGGAATTCTACGAGTCTATTCACTGATTGTCGAGAAGGTAGGTAGAAATTAATGCAAATGCTCTCAAAAATCAAGTTAACTTGAGGAATAATTGGACATACATTTTATTACAACATATTAGAAAAATATCGCCTAAATGCTAAAACTATTTCAACCACAGTGAAATGTTCTACAGAGGTAACGAACATACACAGGTTTTTCTAGTTTTACTACATAGGTTACCCTAAAAACTAGTTAAACAAAAATACTTCCTATCCCTAAAATCACTTCACGGGACCTGTTAAAATTGTTTTCGTTGAAAATATATTTAAGCCGTACTAATAATTTTTTAACATTTTTCACCCCGATTGAACAGAATACAGATGGGTCGGATAGAACACTTTTTATGAATTTGGAAGCGAATATATCCGGTATTCAGCTAAAATTACTATTGTGATTTTTGAAGACCGGGAAGTAGGTACTATTTAATAAATATAAATTGTAACCAAGATAGTATGTGTAGACGTGCAAGTAAGTCCGCGTACTTAGGCTCGGCGATCGTTTTCGCCCGTTTGTCACCGTAATTACGCGGTTTCAGAAGTGAAGAAAGTCATCGAGCCATAAGTACGCGTACTAGCTTGCACGTGTATTGCCCGCTTTATAAATATAAGAGAACGCAACACGAGCGAAAGTTAACATATACGTAATGCAACGTAAAAGTAGAATGTAAGCGAAACATAATTTATCATATTATGATCATGTGTATAGATAATCGATAGTGGAAAGCTGAGCAAGGTCGTCCGCAACTCGTCAGTCGGGTCGGTTTGGTCGCTACCAGTTTCTGTGTGGGTACTTATGGCCGACTGCCCGCACGCGTCTGAAATAAGACACTCATTAATTAATTATTGGTTGTTGTTTTGGACACAGGTTGCTAATACAGTAATAAAGATCGACTACAACGGACCCGCTTGAATTGACTATATAATTGGTTCAATCCTTTTTTGATACAAATTCTGTGAAGAGCACAGAGCAGTACATTTGATCAAAATTTAGATGGGATGAGTAGTGTTGTGATCATTTATATAGCCATTTATCGTATAAACAAACAAGTGTTGTAACCGACGAGTTGCATCGGCAAGTGGTGTGCGCAGCCGTCAATCCTGTCTGATGTAAAATGCCACTAACTTCCTCATAAACAGTACGAATGCATCTTCGTGATATATTGAGCGTGGGAGTAATGAGCGCAATATGCTTGCTTGTCCACACTTGAACCATACAATTTTCACTAAGCGTGGGCGAATATCATATATTTGTTCTATAAACAGATTAATATGTAACAAACATAATAATGATTCATTATTAACTTTTATTTAGCCAGGTATAAAGTAATGCATCATTACTATTCTAGTCATTATTGAATAGTTTCACAAGTAGCATAGCTAATATGGAGCAAAGTATCACAAAATATGAGAATATGTAATCAGATCAACCAACCAGGCTTACAAAATTACCATTTATCTGC
Organism: Dendrolimus kikuchii; assembly: GCA_019925095.2. NCBI lineage: Eukaryota > Metazoa > Arthropoda > Insecta > Lepidoptera > Lasiocampidae > Dendrolimus > Dendrolimus kikuchii. Next base: position 12,157,808 of record CM034407.1, read on the forward strand.
GTCGGTAATTATTCGTGTATTAAAGTGTGAACTATACATTACTGAATGTAAACAGGCAGCATAATGTGTATAATAAACACTTCGTATATTAAATCTGCGCAGTCATTCGTCTTCATTATATATTGCTTCAAAGTTCGTTTGAATATAGTTGTACTCAAAGGGCCTTACTTATAATCGTTTCTTAAATTTAATAAAACTGCTCAGCAACTGATTAATGACAATTTTACCCATAAACTCCTCTTTAGTCGAATATTTTGGGTACAACCTACGTTAATCATTCAAATTTCGTTTATGCTGCTCCTCTTAGGTAAACAACAGGTAATACATGTTTATAAGTGAAAAAAAAGATATTCATTGATTAGGGTCTGATTCTGATTCTCTTACTTAAGAGATGCCCAATCGTTTCTTAACGAGATTATTATAAGTAAGGCCGTAATTTAATAATCAATTTTCATAAAAGTATTTATCTGTCCGTACTCCATACCTTATTTTTAGCTTGTTTTTTTAATTAAATTGAAACAGTTTTATTCCTATATGGGCACTTTAGTTAATTACCATTTCAAATTACACCCATATCCAACTACTAATAAGACCCTTCATACATTGAGTCCTCTTTAGTCTCCCTAACCGCAGTGTGCGTGGTTCGGTTATCTAATGAGACCCTAGATTTATTCTTTTTGTTGTATCTTTCGAGTGAAACTACTCTTGGCAGTTGGTTTTTATTTTTTTCTACTACCTAACCTTGTGGATAATCATGTTTTCTTTTAAATTTTATCAGAAAGCAGCCTCCGTTAAAAAGTTGCTAATCTCACTCGATCAATATCTGTTGATATTTATAACTCAAAGGTCAGGATCAGTATTACGAAACCGGTGAAATGATAAATTAAAATGAACATATAACAGAAATGCCTCTCAACGAGAATCCTGTACAAGGCGTCGTCTGAAAACGTTGGTTGGACACGCCACAGTTCTTTGACATTATAAAATATAAACATCAAGGTCGTATATACGATCACGAGAATTGTGCGGACGATGAACTCTTTCTTCCAAAAAATCCATATTTTTTTATTCACCGTGCCAAAAGCTTTCGATCCATCCGCTACAAACTGGAGGCATGAAACAGATATTGCGGTCCGACCGTCCTCAATGATTAGTGTCCCGCCGGCTAATTTATCAAAACAAAATTATAGACTATTGTGCCGACTTAGTAAAAAGGTACCTACTTAGTTATTGTGAACATTTGGACGGTTGGTAAATGTGTAGAACTTTAAATATTGTTTTATAACAACATTATAAATGTAAAAAAAGGTTTCATTATAAATAAAGTGAGCTTATATTAATGGCAATAGTTAATTTATTAACTAATATAAAGCCGTTCTGCATTGTACATCTGTTCTCCAAAGGTTTTAATACTGTATTAAAATTATGATCATAATTATTCAATTGTCTGAAACAGAAGTTTATTTCCATCCGGGTGTTATTTTGGTTCATCGAATAACTTTATTAAGTTCACAATGTCCATATATCGTAATTGTATTTTTACGCTATTACTTGTTGATTTGCAATTCGTATTAATTTTTGTTAACATGTTTGTGCCGGTTTTTGTTCATAACACTTTACTTGCCCTTTTTTTAAAATAGTTTTGCACGATTTATGTATGTAGCCAGTCATTATCATCATCATCCGAGCGTTATATCCTGGTTGCGTTCGGAGCGATCTCTTCGACGCCCAGGGTCCGCTTTCCTACTTTTTCTTCTCCACTTCGTGGGATCTTCGGCATCCCTTGTATTGAGACCATTGGTACACATGTCTTTCTTCACAAGGTCGTATACGTATGTATGTAGCCAGCGTCCGCTATTACTGAATATTTAAGTTTTTGATAAAAGTTTCAGCAAATAGGCAACACGTGAAAGCCAGACGCATAGAACCCACCAAACTCAGTGTCAGACAAAATGTGTTCTGTGTGCTAGGCGCCAAACAACGGAATTATTATAGGTACATAGATTGAAGTCACATTTTACTAAACAGTTGAGGATTTTATATACAAACACACATTTCTTGAATAAAAATGGTAATACACAAAACTAATTTTGTTTTTGCTAAAAAAACATACACTTTTAAATTTTGCACAAAAAGTATTAATCCTTAAATGTTCCAGAAACTCCCATGCGTGGGCAATGGGTATACCAATGTCCAAATTAAATTCTATTACTTTAATTTAGATTGTTTTTTTATCACTAGTGTCTAGTCAAAATTACAAGTCTTTATTCAATTCCTAAAAAACTGACATAATAACCGTTATAGTAATGTACAGGATGACTATTGACATTATTTACTGTACACGTTTTTTGTTCTTCCAGATAGCTTTTCTCGCTAATCTTCTTTGTAGAATACCGGCATCCTTTTTCGTTCACTCGAATTTAATAAGGAATTATGTGCTTTACGACACTTTATTTAGAATTCAATCTGTATCGTTTTACCCTAAAGTTTTTTAACATTGTTGGCTTCATTGTTAAAACAGATAATGACTTGGATTTTTTATAATTTGACCGCTGATAGTTTTAGGTAGTTGCAAATTTACCTGCTCAAAGGCATCGGTTGCCAGATAACTAATAGTCGTATTTGATGTAACAGTTTTGAATTAAGAAAATGATTTTACATAATCCAAGTAATTTATTTTGAAAGATAGCCGTCATGTATTTTCAACTATTGTGAACGTGACTAATCAAATATATAAACGTTTAAGTGACTTATGTGTATAGAAAATCAAAATTAAGTCGAATATTCTAATTTATCGATGAATTTTTATTTGTCACCTCTTCTTTTTCTTTATTCTTTATTGTACACAAAAAGTTACATACAAAATTATAGAGTAGTGGTGATGTACAAAGGCGACCTTAACCTTAAAAGAGTTTTCTTCCAGCAAACCTATGAGTCTAGCGAGAAGCAAAAAGCAGGGTTTTGTACACTAAAAATATTTAACGATATAACATATAATATAAACAGATTACAAAAATAAATAAATTATATACACGTTACTCTTAAGATACATACATATATAATGTAAAATATAAGGATAATTTAAGATAGATTGTATGTATGTGGCAGGGCGTTCCATAATCTAACTGCGTGGACGGAGAAAGAACCAGTATAACATGCCGATGAGTGTGTGGGAGCTTTGAAAATAAGGGATTTAGAAGTTCTGCAATGTTTGTTTTACACGCATTGTTAGTTTTTTATATATATACGAGACACACATGTATCTATCCACAACAGACTGAAAATATGCATTCTTCATTTCATTTATAGTAATCCAGCATTTATATAATTTTATTGCAACATGTAGTAATAATTTTTAATCGTGTAGTTTAAGTTACTATTTTCCAATTATGGTATTATTAATTTAATTTTAACGAATAACAATAAAATCACTACCAGCTTGAACTAGCAATGTCACTTGAAAGTCAAACACATTAGTAATCTTATCGACATCTCTGATTACATGTATTACAATGACTCAAACATCGCGTGGGAGTGATTTTTGAACGGTATTCTAATAGAGTAGTTTACAATTAAATCGACTGATGGCCGATTCCTATATTTTACTATTCATTCACTTGCCTTACCATTGGTTGAATATCGACACCACTTGTATGAGGTTTATTTCAAATTTTAACCAATAGTAAGGCAAATGAATGATGGGTACGATATAGGAACCGGCCTTGATCTTACGAAACTTTGCATTATCCTAGAGTTTGTAGCAGATTGTAGCTTACGACATAATTATGACAAATCGAATGGTGATTTAATAATATAATTTAATGAAGGAATGATATTTGGAATTTCTTAACAATTTAATATATTAAGTAATTTCCAACCGTTTTGTTGCTCAAGAACTCAAATTTAAATGAAATTCTTCCACACCGCTGTCCCTTGTTAATTGCATGCTTATAGCTATCCCAGGTCAGTGTTCGTTATGCTGCAGTTCTCTGGGACGATTAACATTATACCAAAATATTTCTTTAGTTTTCGAAAAATAATTGGAAGTTTCAGCTCAGTCTTTCTTCCAATAAGTTTGGTAAATATACATAACTAGCTCTGCTGTGCTATTAAATTTCATTTCCATCACTGATTTTATAGTAACTTGTTTGATGTATGAATCTACCGGATTTATAATAACATTGCTAATAGTTCGGATGTAACGACTCATATCCAGTATTACAAAGGAAGCTCTTTCAAAAATTTCATTTTGTCTCTTAATATACTTACTTACCTTGAGAAAATTTAGTCTTTAGCTCTAAAGGCTATAAATGTACCAACATTTTACTTATTGCATATTATCTGATAATAAATACCATGTAAAAATAGTGGTTCGTTCACCCTTTACCAATAGGAATAGTTTTAATAATTCAATTTGTGTAGTTCGGTAGCCAGCTGCATAATCATTGCTTTATCTATTATATCTTTAAATCGCATTCTATTAAGGGTGATGTGGTCTTTAAATGATTTATGAATTATTTAAAAGTCGATAGCATGTGAAGCTTCGATCACATCTGTATCGTTTGGTTGATTCGATCATCGATTGTTGCTTGATTGCGTATCTTATAGCAAGTACCTATTATTGAATCGGCCGATATTTTTAGATCGTAAATTATCAGGTAATATTTTCCACCAAATTAACCCGTTGGTGTATAACACTGCCGATCTGAATCATCAAAAAGCTACAGATTAACTATTTTGATTTACGAAGCATTTGTCTGCAATATATATAATCTATATAATAGGTTGGGGAAAAAGTCTTTTCGCATATAGTATGTATGAACTTGTAATAAGATCTCTTTGGCTATACTATTTGTATCTGGCTGGTTTTGGTATCATTAAAAAGTTTTAATTTTAAAGAAGACAATTCCAAATTTAAATTAGGAAAATGTGTGATTTTCATTTGTTTTTCTTATTGTTAAAATGAGTGAATCTAATGAAGAAATTCGATACATTTTAAATTTTTACTACAAAAAAGGTAAAAATGCAACACAAGCCGCGAAAAAAATTTGTGATGTTTATGAACCTAATGCAGTATCTGTGAGAGTAGCGCAAATTTGGTTTAAGCGTTTTCAATCCGGAAATTTTGATATCAAAGATGCACGTCGCTCTGGTCGCCCTGTTACGGACAAAATTGATGCCATTTTTGTGAAAAAGTGAAGCATGATCGGCATATTAGTAGTTACGATGTAGCTGGAGAACTGAGAATTGACCACAAAACGGTTTTGGCGCATTTGAAAAAAGCTGGGTACACAAAAAAGCTCGATATTTGGGTGCCTCATGAACTCACTAAAAGAAACCTAATGAACCGTGTACTCAGTTGTGATTCTTTATTACGACGTAATGAAACCGAACCATTTTTGAAGAAGCTGATAACTGGTGATGAAAAATGGATCACGTACGACAAGAACGTGCGAAAGAGATCGTGGTCAAAGGCCGGTCAGGCTTCACAGACTGTGGCTAAACCCGGGTTAACTCGCAATAAGGTGATGCTGTGTGTATGGTGGGATTGGAAGGGCATTATTCATTATGAGCTGTTACCGCCAGGCAGGACCATCGATCCTGAACTGTACTGCGAACAACTGATGAAACTAAAGCAAAAAGTTGAGAGAAAGCGGCGGGAATTAATCAACAGAAAGGGCGTGGTTTTTCACCATGATAACGCTAGACCTCACACATCTTTAGCCAATCAGCAAAAATTACGAAAGTTTGACTGGGAGGTGTTAATGCATCCGCCGTATAGTCCTGACCTTGCACCTTCAGATTTTCATCTGTTTCGGTCTCTACAGAATTCCTTAGGCAGTGTCAGGTTAACATCACGAGAGGACTGCCAAAACCACTTGTCGCAGTTTTTTGATCAGAAGCCCCAAAATTTTTATAGCAATGGGATCACGTCCCTACCTACAAGATGGCAAAAAGTTATCCAACAAAATGGCACCTACATACTTTAGCCAAATGTAAATAAACTTTATAAAAAAACCTTTTGAATTTTTATATAAAATGCGAAGAAACTTTTTCCCCAACCTAATATATATATACTACTAGCGTACGATAATGATCTGGAGGGAACATCCCAGTTCCGCCGAAATTTTGCGTTGGGACATGGAGTTGTTTAAGAAATGCGTTACAAAATTCCTCAGAGGCCGGTAACGCATTGGCAACATCTCCGGTTCTCCAAAAGTCTATGAGCGACTGTAAATATTTCAATTTAGTGGACCGTCTGCCTGTTTGTCTGTCACAGGTAATAAAAAAAGTTATATATTTATATATAGCTTTAACAAGAATTGTATTTTTCTGTGAAACTAGTGAAATGTGACATCTCACAATAACTATTATTTATCATTTAATAATATTATTCGACTGTGCCAGGGGTTATATATAAATCCGGTTTACGCCAGGTGTCTATTAAAGATTATTCTTAAAATTGAATATTCATGAATGCTTGACACTACCTAAGTCCACAAAGCGTACAAAGCAATATTCGTACAAACAATGATTGATGATCATATCGACCTGATAATACAGTTGTGATCGAATCCTTCAATATTTTAATAATTTCTAAATCATTTAAAGGTCTTATCATAATAGTAAGAATAGGTGGTTATATACAAATATTAATTAGATGAAAATCGAAAGTAAAACATTAAACTTCTAGTTTTCGCGAAATACTCATCTAATTAAATTAATAATATAAATACCCACTACACACGGTTATATGATATTTGTATCGGAATTAAGCTATGGGACGTAAATCCTAGCTACCGCGATCATGGTTATGTTTGGGTTAGTTCGGTGTGGGCTGGATTACATTTAATTATATTTGCTACGCAAAGGCACATAGGTTTCAATCCGCTTATGAAGCTGAAGTCATGCTTCAAAGTTGGGAATGTTGAAATGCATTGGTCAATTTTAATTTAAGTTTTTAAGGCTCTATAGCCATGAAATTTATATAGGTATAAAATATATACATAAAATTACTGCCTGTTTCCCATGGGGGTAGGCAGAGACTATGGATCTCCACTTACGACTATCCAAACAAACAACTTTCGCTTTATCTACTTTCATTAACCTCGTTGTGGAATGAAGAAAGATGTTATAACAAGAGTTGAAAAAGGAATGTTAATGTGGTTTGGACATGAAGAGAGAATGGATAAAAGTAGAATCACAAAACAAGTGTACGACAGCATTGTGAATGGTAGAGTTGCTGCCGGTCGATCGAGACGTTACACACCATGATCAAATAGCAGAAGTGTTAAAGAGAGGTCAGGTAAAAAGCAGCTCAAATAAACGAGTATGTATGAAGAGTTTAAGATATAGGTACTTAATTAAATTGTTCATTACATAACAAGAAATGATGCATTATTTTGATTACTTAATGCCGTTTTAATTATTTGAAAACAAATCACGAATCTATAGTGTTTCTGTTTTATAGACCTAACCACTGATTTCCCCGTTACAATGAAAGGAAGAGGCATGTTAGTCCTAGGAGAATTAGCAGGTTTCATATTTTTGAAAGAGACAACATTTTAAAAATTGTCTTTCGGTGTCTAATGTTTTCTATAAAAACTTGTTTATTTAAGAATTTTTCTCCATGCAGGAACAGACAAAGAATACAATTTCCTGCGGCCGGGCGGCCTGTCGTAAGAGACGGAAAAACAACCAACTCCCAGGTGGTAGGGCATTTGCCCGGCTGGATGGCTAGCACCCCTGGCCTAGAGTATTCCGCAATAACAACCTTGAGTTGTGTTCCGGCATAGGTGGCCAAGTTCCAGTTTCTCCTTCAAAGCCGGCTGCACATAAGCAGCACCTCTGGTATTGCTAATGTACATAGACGATGCTAACCACTTTCCATCACTGTTGGGCCGTCAGTCAGCCTGTCTGCTGTGCTTCAGCAATAAATAAAAAAGCATATAATTTTCTTGTGATTGTTTGCGTCGTCTTGATGTGTATAATTATTTTGTTATACCTCAAGTTATTACTTACGATGTCATAATTTATGAGCACTTGTTTAGTAATTGTCACTTCCCATATTAATTCGCCTACTACATTTTAAAAAGTATTTAACAGATTAATAAATTGAAGCCGTCAATCAGACCATTGTGTTAATTCGCGTTGACACTAGCAGAGTATATATACTCGGACCGAGCGCACTCTGATGGCTATTCGGATGCTTATGGTAACTTGTTATCAAGTGTAACAGTGTCTGGTCCGAATAGAGTCGTCTCGTATTCAACTTTTGGAAATGAAATTGTGTCAACTGAAAATATGTGCCTGGCATACACAACTTAAAATCGACTTGAAAATGGACAGATTAATGCGGGGCGATCGGATGAATGTAAATCTCACTTGTATGAACTTACTTCATAGGTACGAGTTAACTTTGAGGTCCGAGTGCACTTTAATTCTGCCAATACAGGTTTATTATTAGAAATCACTTATTTTTAAACTTACCGAGTAGATATGTATATTTGAAAATGGGATCAGAAGTTATTACTAAATTTTCCACTACATGTAATCACATCTAGATAGCTGTAATGGAGACAATGGTAATGAGATTATCTATGGCTCTGCCCTTGACCTCAATAATTCAAAGGCAGTGATGCTCGAATAAATGAAATAATTATCTTACGACAATGTATACCTCTATACGTGGACATACCGTAATAAGGTCGATTGTCGGAGATTATCATAATAGAGGAGATTTGTTATAGACATTCAAAGTGACGCACTCTGAGTTGTATAATGGATCATTAATCTTAAATGACGATCGAATTTTCCATTTTAGTATCTTAAGTCTGCTATTTTCGTCAGTTAATAACAAATTAAAATATTTACTGAGTAGCATTAATATTTAGAACAATTTTAAATAAAGCAAAATCGTTTAAGTATTGCAATTGGAAGTTAACCAAGCACATAGTTGTATTAATAAATTTTAATTCTTTATGCACTTTATTTAATATAACAGTTAATAATAAAATAGATATTGTAAATTAAACTATGCTAAAAATAAAACAATAGCTAATATAAATAAAATTATAATTGCACTATAATTTATCTGTCCTTAAAATATAATATGTTGAATGATCCTAAATTGTAATAAAACTACGTTTTAACGGTTCTAAGTGCCGTAATTTATATGATTTTTATTATTCCGACGTTTTCGAAATTGATTCACGTTTTTACGTAAAATATGAAACGTTTATGTGCTGGAAGACTGAAACGCACTTGTCCAATTTTAAATTATGTTTTAATTAGTAGAGTACATTTTCAAATAATACATATATTATCAAAATTCTTCAAATTATGCCAATTTTTGTATAATTACTTTATATATATATATATATATATATATATATATATATATATATATATATATATATATATATATATATATATGTATATATATATATTACTTTTTATTCTTAATGTATAATATTTAAAGTTTATTTTCGTTAATTATTACTAAATTCTTGTCAAATAAATATAACTACAAAAACTCTAAATTCTTTTATGACTTTATGGAATATAATTATCTCATTATGATGTACGCTTTAAATATTTGAATTACTTGTCTTAGGCCTTTGTGTATATACAATAATAATCTACCAAGACTTAAATATCCGTCAAGCGCTGCAGTGGCCTCGCCGCAGAATTATAAATAGACGAGCAAAACAATGACCAGATGCAAACTTTTTCCATTAAAATATCGATTGTAAAAGATTTTTCATTTCTCATATTCTGAAAGTACGCTTGCTCGGAGTTGCCTAATCACAGAGATGAAAACAGCGCTTTTCGTCCCTGGACAGAGATTGTCCCTGTTGTCAAAAATTTTGAAAACTATGCGAACCATAGATAATACATGTGACTCATGTCTCAACTTTTTTACAGTCACTGTTAAATCGTGGCATAAATTGTAATAAAAACAAAACAATTTTGTAACATCATTTTATACCCGTAAATTACTTTTCACTTAATTATTATTTAATTTACATACATATGAGCTAAATATTTAATATCATCAGTGACAAAAAAAATACTGGCTGGTATAAATAATGCCACAGAAAAAAAACTTGACGTTTAATATGTGACATACGTGATGATGTTTTATCAGATTTAGATATGGATTTAACGCCTGATTTTATTAGATAAGTAGTTGTTTGTTTAATTAATCAGATTTTATTTACTTTCCTCATGTTCGAAATGAAAAGCAGAGTGATTTCGGCACTCGAATTGTAAGTGCACTCGCTACGCTCATGCGCCAAACCATCTCGTGCCAAAATATATCACTTTCACCTCTCGTGCAACAATGTACTATTGTATGTTTAGTACTATGGATCAATTGTAAACCGAGTTAATCAATACAGGATTTCGAATATACGAAACACCAAGACAACGGGCACTGTATTATGTTATACATCTAAGAATATAATAAATGATTATATAAAGTAAAAAAAAGGTTGCTGGACTGCGAACTTACCATTTTTATAGAAATGGTTGTTTGATCCGCCTTGCCTATTTAAGGCGGATTAGCAGGTTTCATACGTCGTTTAATACAAATTGCAAAAAGGTTGCCAACGATATATCCACCTATCTACATATAAAGTTTACGGCCACCCATAATTAGCAATAAATTAGCCTGCGTTATAAACGGTTTTTCATAATAAAGGGTATTGACCAGTCTTCTCCAGCTAACTTGACTACATTACAGAAGGAGCGCTGATTATATTACTTTCAATCACTAAGTAGTTATTCAGACACTGAGACCAAAAATTATACAGGTCAATTAATAATTCGTTTTCTTTTTTCAGGCCGCACAAAATGATGCTGGAGTCGAGCCGGTATGTTCCTAACATTGTTTCTTCTAAAAAATATGACAGGGTACATAACGTCAAAGTATTTAATATAGATTTATATTACATAAATATATTAAACACCGTTTGAGCTTCCTGAGTTCGCAGTAGGAATTTATAGGCGCTAATGACTTGAGAATGACAAATTTATTTATTGTAATATTACAAGCAGTCGGTTGAAGTCGGTATTCAAAATTTAAGTTCCAAAATTGATGTAACAACGTCCTTCTTGACTGTCACTTTGACGTTTCTAATTGACATTATTGACTAGTAAGTCATTATTGGCATTTGAATCTGGAAATTATAGTCGCGTTCACGACAAACACAAAATTCTACAATGGGATAGTTGACACAAATCACAATAGTTTCTGAATGTTTAATGAAAAGAGCTGGCGGCCAAATACCATGCTATCATCATAACTTTGAAATATCATAATAGACATAACTTTAATCACTGTTTACCATGGAATTAATACGCTATTTGACTCGTTATAGAAGTGACGTCATAATTTGCAAAGCTCGTACAAAGTGAAGGTGGCCTTGGCGTTTTGTAATTTGTTTAAAAGTATCTTAGTTAATATAACTGAGCCGTAAGCCGGTTGAAAAAACATACCGTATAATACAACCGCCGACTTCACCGCTGTAGAAAAAAAAACTTCGAATTCCTTATTACAAATTGTATTTTAATTTAGCGATCTTACCGCATATTTTGAAACAAAAGCCGGTGCTCGGTCGGGTTATGAGTTGCTATTCCATCCACGCGTAGAAAGCCGCTAAGCGTAAGAGATAGTAGTAATACACTAATGATATATGCACGAATAAAAACGTAAACGTCAATACATTCATGGCGCTTTCGACTTTTTGGTCGCTAGTCACTAGTTTCTTAAAGGTACGCTGAGGGGAATCGAGTTGTATGAAATTCACGCCAGTGCCGTCTACTGCCCTATAATGGGTTCTTCGAACTCCTTAATGATTCAAAAATGTAGATATTGATTACTATTCCATGAAAAGAAAGGAATCCAATGCAAGGCCCCAGCACCCACTTGAGGGCGGTATTCCCCTCCTAGGGAATGGTCTAACTCATGGAACTATTAATTACGTTAAAACAAAGCGTTTTACAACTTTCCACTTTTAATTGGGCTGATTTATAATGTTTCTATCAACGCGTGTATAATTTATTAGTTCGTTTTACACACTGTTAAAGGTATACATACACAGGGAGAAAACCTTAAACGGGGCAGTTAGGAGAAGTACTTTAACCATTGCAGCTACTCGAAAATGGTCTTAGAAGACTATCCATATTTTTTGTGAAATGTTAATCCACAATCACAGATTTTCAAAAATAACGATACAGATAGCAAGAAAATAGCCAGCTTACGCAAAAAAAAATCAGAACTGAGGTGCTGATATTTATAGTTTATTGTTCGTTAATTTTTTGATCGTAATTCAATAGGTGGATGGTATAGAATTCGCATTCAAAGCTATTCCTTCAAATATTAGATTTATGATCTGGAAAAGTCTAAAAAAATAGTTAAAGTAGTAGATTCTTACGGTCTTGTTTATATTGAATTAGAGTAAGATTGTCGGCTTCTTTATGGATCTAAAATAAGCCTATAGAGTATAAGTATTGAGTAATCTGTGAGTAGTTTTTGAGACATTTCTTATTTTCGATTAAATTAATTTTAAGGTTCTCTAGCCAAATAACAACATTTGAACATTGGTCACTTCTACGTAAACCTTTATATTATATGTATATTAAGAAATAATGAAGAATTTTCTTTGTTAGTAAGTAGTTCAATGGCGTGTTAGGAAAAATCCCTTGTACAATGACGTTGTTCATTAACACACCTACGGCTTAATTTACGCTCACTTGAATAATTGTCTTGCGATAAGAAATGCAAACGAGATAAAATAATTACTTTATAGCGTCATAATCATGATAAACGGACTGGCACTATAGCACAATATGTAGTAAGTAGCCGCGCCGCGGTTATGTAAAGCTTCTGTGGTTGTAAATCACTGTTGGAAAGAGATAGCTGTACGCGTCATACGAAAGAAAGTGGCGTTGTTAGAGCGAGTATAATAGTTTTTTGTGAGTTCTGTTTTCAAGTGCGGCCGTGAACTGTGAAAGTAAACACAGGGCATTATAGAGTTTAATTTATTTACCAGACAGTTCTTTTATTTAGGTCTCCTTCGTGTATATCACGCCTTTTGTGTTAATTGCAGATATCAAAGTCATTGCAACACGATCGTCATTGCAATATTTATTTGTAGCCATTTTAAGCTTGCAATTACGCACATGGTGTTACAATAGATGGCGTTAGCTGTTCTTTACATTCGCTACTCATTATTTTTTCGATGGCAGTAAGCTTAATTATGTAGGCAAAGTTTGTTAACATTCATTTTAATATATTTTTTTCGCCTTCTGATTTAATTTCCTTTTTCTATTACTACACCAGGGGCGAAGCCAACGCGTTGCCAGCCGTTAGGTTGGACATAGGGGAGATGGAATAAAAGAGGTGGGATAGAGGAATTTAACAAGTTGAATTGCATAGAGGGCATAGGACAGGGAATGGAATGAGGAAGGAGAAAGTGGGCTATCAGAACTCTCACTCATCGCACGAAACACGATTAGCTTAAGGCTTCAAGGTTAATCATTTCACTCCGATATTCTATGACAGCGCGATATCACCCCGATCGAGCGGTAATCAAGTATGATTCCAGCATCGCTCTACCATATTCAAAATATTTATTGAAACCACTTTTTTGAATAATAATTAAAAGAAAAAATGAAATATAATAAATAGTTTGCATTGTGTCTAACAGTCGCAAAAATAGGACTTTCTTAAATGAGATTAATGATGTCTTTAAAAAACTACAAATGACAGGAACCTCGGCGCCACTATTACGTTACGCCGTCGCTTCAAGATGTATTAAAACCTTTAAACCATTGTGATAATGCTAAGTTATTTCGAGGCGAACAGTGGAAATGGAAACGACCCATCCGTTTCCACGTAACGACCGATTCTACCAAAAAAAGGTGCATCAAATCAATCAAAGCGAGTCACCATACACAGTCCAAGTTAGGGTTGCTACACAACATCCTGTCATTCTAACGTCGTATTCGTTTCTAACATGTTCCTGGTGGCTCACGTTGCAAACTTACAACAATAAGGGTGCTATTTAACCAGAGATGTGCTATGTAGCCTATGCTGCGAGAATGTTAAAGCTAAGCTACGAAACTATGTGACCGTTTCCACTGATGCCAAGCTTTGTAAGCGGAGCAAGTAAGATGTGCTATGAAAATGCGCCGCCGTATTTCGGTGACAAACGGGCGTCTACTGTAGGTACACTACTCTGCACATAACTAATTCAATCGCGACTATCCATAGCACGCAATCATAGCATGTATCGTTCCATATAAAAAAAACGTAGCTTAGTTGAATCAGTCTCCACCAGTGCTATGCTGTGTGGACCAATGAAAATGATTGGTGGACATCAAACGCATCTATATCAACGTCACATAGCACATCTCTGGTGGAAAAGCAGCTTCGTACTATTTATTGTACACCAATATAATAAAAATTATATACGTATTGTCTAATACTGGTAGGTCTTATCCGTGCAGGAACGGAGAAAGAATACAATTTCCTGCGGCCTGGCGGCCTGCCGTAAGACGCGACTAAACAACCCACAGCCAGGTGTTAGGGTATTTGCTCGACTGGATGGCGACCACCCCTGGTCTAGATTATGCTGCCATAACAACCTTGTGTTGTGTTCCGGCATTAGTGACCAAGATCCAGTCTCCTTTAAGAGAGCAGCAGCGCATTTGTAGCACCTTGGGTGTTGCAAATATCCATAGGTGATGGTAACCGCTTTCCATCAAGTGGGCCGTCTGCCTGTCTTTTAAACTCTTGCAATAAAAAAAAGGTAGTACAATGGGCATTGAGTGGCCTTATTAAGTGATCTTTTCCAGGCAACATTTGGATGGACAAATCTTAACTATGTATTTGAACATTTTTAATACAGCGCTAGATTTATTTTTCTACTAAATTATGAATGTGATGCAGTGTTTATATGTTTGTCGGTTCCTACTTTATGGTACTAGTAATGTATATGACATTTGTGTGCATGTAGACACGAATAAATGTGAAAATTACAGAGAAAGGAAAGTCATCTTAAAGCTTAAAACTTTTGTATCTGAAAAAGAAAATTAAAAACTAAAACATGAAAAATAAACCGTAATAGTCTTTTAGAAAACAAATTAAACATTATAAAAGAACCAAAGGCGCTTGACATCAACTATAATATAGGTAATGATAATTATTATCCATTCGGTAACTTTATAAATAATAGTCTTGAAAAGACTTAACAACCCTAGAATGTAATTCTTTGAATTTGAAGATAATAATATTGATCAAATTCAACAGCCCTAGGGTGTATTAACTTTTTTCACAGCTCATTTGCATTCTTTTATCCCTTTCGCACTCATTAATCGCACTGGAAAGCGTGATAGAGACGGAAACTGTGTCGCAGTGACCTTAGAGACGTGCGCGTGCGTTGATACCGTTGCGCCCGTGAGAATTCATTTTTGAATTGCTTTGTCATAGAATAGGCAATGGAAGGCTCTATGTGTAAAACGGTGAAACGTGTCGTTAGAGGTAAAGTTTGTGAGTTTGTGACGTTGTAGGGGCTAATCTCTGGATCTACTAAACCCATTTTAAACATTATTTTACTTTTAGAAAGCTACGTTAACAGGGAGTATCACAGGCTATATAACGTGACTTTTTATAGCACGGGAGCGGGACAGAGCGGGGGTGAAACCGCTCCGGGCCGCTAGTATTATATAATCGGGATATAGGCCGATCACATTTATGTAAGGAAAGGGTAGATATTGCACCATGAGAGATATTTTTAATTATTTAATCATTTATTTTCATTTTCGCTGTTATATGTATGATAGAATTTATATGTGACAAAGTCAATATTAAGTGGTGGTGTTGTCAACATGCGGCGCGACGGTGAAATTAAGCACCATCCCGAACAATATTTTAATTTTTCATTACATCTTGGGTAGTAATATATTATTATGCCTTAGAGCGAGCATTCTAGTAGCACTGTGGTCACATTATAAGATCACGTCAGTCTTATGATTTACAAAATAATTTCAGCAAATTGGTCGATATTATAAATATAGTAATAAACCGATTCCGCAATACGCGAGCGTTGACGTGGTTTTCGCATACCAGTTTCATTACCTTGTACCAAGTAACGCTTCTGTTATTATATATTCTTTGGACTTAAGTGACCGTTTATTTAATACAATCTGATTTTGATAGTAGTATTGTTTTCACTTTTGATTAGCTATATTGCTTTCGTGTTAATGTGGCGGTGAAAGACTCCTAGTAAACCCTTAATTATAATTTATTTATTTTAATTTATAAGGGAATAAATGACCAAGAGCTTGCGGACTACTTATATTGAAAGGTTCCGTAAAGGAACCTGAAACCTTCCACTGTTTTTGTTTGTTTCAATAAAGAAGATAGTAAATTAATTTGTTTTATTTGAACGTATGTAAAGTACTGAAATTACATGAGCTGTTTTACATGTGATACTAGCAGTGTAATGACATGACACTTTATCAGGAGAAATGCCATATTGAAAAGAACTATAAAGACTTTATTCACTATCCTAACAGTCATTAGGTTACGAGCCCTAAAAAGTATCCAATTAAAAATACCTAGTAATTCAAAAAGTACACAATGGGGATCTTTCAATTACATATTACACAGTTAAGTTATCATTAATACTTCGTTGATTGACATCCATTCTTTCAACGTCACTATGTATTTAAATCGACCACCATACTACGTGTTTAAAAGCTATTGGCATACATTTTATTACTGTCCTTGTCTAGCACAAAATTAAATGGACAATTAATAAAGTGCTTACTTGCTTAACGAAATTAAATTAAGGCCCAGTTTTCACTGTCTAAAAACGTCTTAATGTAGCATCGTCTTTTAACAGTTTATCCTGTTTAGAGCTATCGTACAGCAATTTAGCTTATTGATTTTTTTTAATGCTTGAATCAAGCAAATAGACAACCCATCTGAAAGTGATTACTGACGTGCTGCCTATAAACTTTAGCGCCCTCGTAAATTATTATTGTATGTCTTAGCGCAGGGAGAAAACGCCACCTAGAGTTTTTCTTCGAGTCGTTATTGTACATAGAATAAACGTTGTAGGGATACCCAACAAAACGAAAATTCCGCTGATGATTAGCAGTGCGATTATGAAAATAAAGGTTTATTAAGAAACAACTGTATGTAACAAATGGAAAAGTCGTGATAAGTGATAACATCTTGTGTTTATAGTATTCTTCGTGCACTTAGTCACTTGAGGGCTTTAGTGTGAACAGATATCACATCAATTTTTAAAACTACTGACGTCCCAGGTACATCTGGGATAATGTTAGTGTTAGTGACTGGCACGCAGATGTAGCCAAGAGTTTAATGTGTTACTCGAGATGCGACATTCTTAATGACGTTAAACATTTTTATCTGATAACGTTACATATGTATATACATTAATGTAGCTGATTACTAACGGCGTTATTTTTAACGCCATAAACAAGACTTACTAGACGCGATATACTAAAATCGAAAATACACGGGTTCGCTTCTATTTGTCAAATTTTATTAATTGCTCAAGTAAATCGGTAAACATTTTATCGGTTTTAAACGCGGCATTTTATTTCATTTTTATTTATAATTCGACTTTTCGCCTTTGTGTCAGTAGCTGCGATCACGGAGTAATTAATTTTAAAGTTAATTATATTCTACTAGTCGCGAAAAATTAAGAAGATACAAAAAGATTTGCTTTTTTAACTGCTTTCATAACTAGATAAAAAAAATCACTTATAAAAAACATAGTAACGATTGTGTTGAGTGTATTTTTTAAAGTATTTTGTCCCGTTTCAATTAAAATTGAACGAAACGTATGAGAACAGTCTAATTTCGGTTTTAAATTTTTTACACGACATAATACATTAAATTAGCCTTTACATAAATGTACTGTGGGCGACCATGAAATTTGCGTTGACAGTGTTCATGGCCGCGAAGAAGGGTACGGATACAAAGAACACGTCATACTAAGGTCAGACTGAATTGAGGGATCACGCGAATACTACAAATGCTTATAAATCGAGGTCTCATATCCTTTATTTTGGTATTTATTGAAAGTTTACGAAAGCAATAAGAAAATAAATAAAAATATGATATTTGTAACTAAACAAAAGCTAAAAATACATAAGATACTTACGACGGAGTACATTAAGTTTTAGGATAAAGTGTGACGTATCTATAGTCGAATAAATCTAAATGGTTCGAGTTTATACAATGCAATTTCACTGTTGTGTAGCGACATTAAAATTTAATTGAAAACAAGGTCTTTAACATTATGCTAAGATCGTTACGGAATCCTAAAAAACTAAAAATGACTGGTAACGTTTATATAATACGACCATAAAATTGAAATCTTTATTGTGCCTATTATAAATAATAAAAATATTAAGTCAATAAAACGTTAATGCTTTAAGGAAATCGTGACCGACCGACATACAGTAATGACTTTAATAGCCATCCCACAGGCCAGTGTCATCGCATGCCTGTATGACACGCAGCCAAACAGCCACACACATAATACTACATTGTATGAAAAGTATTGAAAGAGGTAATAAAATTTATGCTGTAAGAAATTTCAGATTTTACAGCTTTCTTCTTTAGGGTTGCTTAACCAATTTAGTCAATATAAAATCTCTACACCATATTCATATATATAAGCCCGTTCGTCTTTCGTCGTTCGTTTTCGTCCGATCAACCCGAAAGAGTCAATGAAATTTTGGATACAAGAAAAGAAACAAAGATTTCTTTAAAACTACAATACAAAAATAAATGGAACATTCAATGGAAAATGTATTTAAATATAAAAAAAACAAGCAAAAAAAGTGCTAAAACGATATTTTTTTTAGAAAAGTGTATTCCAATGTGTGCTCAGGTTTCATTTCTTGTTTGTTGAAGTTTTCGCGTGCTGTGTAAGTCTAAATTTTCAGTACGCCTATGTCATACTTCGACTCTTAAAATCATAATAGCTCTTACACGAGCCGCTGCCGCTACTGATCTCCAGCCTCGCCATTTTTACGAGAATGAACAGTATACCTACACTTTTCAAAGGTGGATTTGAGGATTTAACACATAGTTTATCTCGATATGCAGGTTTCATCACGATGTATTCGTTCACCGTCAGTGGTTATTGTAATAATATGCATTAAGGCAGAATACTGCCTAAGTGGGTGTATTATATATACTTCCCGATCAAGATTTGAACCCACGTCATTTGAAACGCGAGTGCGTTAACGAATTTTCAATCAATAGGTTAAGTAGACTAAGCAAACAGATATAAAATCCCTCCGGAAGCTAATTATACATACTATCTTCAATCACCGTTTAAACAATAATAAGTATGGTATTAGACATAGTAGAAGTATAATATTGTTACGAGTTGCGGGACTCGAATTAACATGCTGTTAAAATTATTATAGAGTTTATTAGAACTACACAAACACGTGTGCCACAGATATAAATATAACCGAACACAACAAATCCAAACGTAATGCCTAAGAAAGAAGGTCGTAATTTAATTAAACGCGCAAAGTCCGTCAATATTAGATTCCCGAATGTACACATGTCTCGCCTTGATCGTGGTTCTCTCTCAACTGCCCGCTCTCCCCATCAGGCCGTCGTTTTATACCTCACAAATACAAATGTGCCCGTATCGTAGTCCACGTAATCCGCAACACCTGACTAATGATTCGGCTGCAAGCGGCTATAAACGAGTATAAGAAAACAATGTACTGTTCTCTAGAAACGTATGCCAATAAATATGTAAACAAAACAAGACGATCATAAAAGAATTACAACTAGTTCAAATGCCGATAGGTAATAAAATGTGTTTTACAGATATACATACATACATACATAACTTCACGCCAGTTCCCTCGCGGGGTAGGCACGAACAACAGAGTGCCATTTAGGCTTATTCTTACACACCTCACTTGCCTCTTTGACATTCATAACTCTTGTCATGCAAGCTCGTCTGTTCTTAAGGCTCCTGACATCACCTTCTGCTAGTACACGATCAATTTGATCATGGAAGGTGTGTCGTGGCCTTCCACGACTTCTGCATCCATCCACTTTTGCATTGTATATCTGTTTAGTCATTCTTTCATCATGCATTCTTTCCACATGCCCGAACCACCGGAGCATTCCTTTCCTTACCTTCACCCCGACACTCTCTTTCAGACCAACTCTCTTTCTTACTTCGGTATTACGAACGCGGTCCGCGAGCGTCACTCCGCATATTTTGCGCAGTGCTCGCATTTCGACCGCGTTTACTCTACTTTCATGGTCTTTCTTCCATACCCAACTCTCGCTTCCATACGCGAGCGTAGGTACCAGCACCGCGTTGTGTACGGCGAGCTGGGCCTTCTGGCTGAGGTTCTTAGCGCCTAGAAGTTTACCTAACGCTCCATTTAAACTATTCCCCAAATTCACTCTTCTTTCTATATCAGCGGTGTACCTTCCATCCCTGCTAAAAGCACATCCAAGATATACAAACTCATTCACTTGCTCCAGCATAACATCATCGACCATTATCCTTGCATTCGTTCTGGTTTCTTCTCTTTCAAACACCATAACCTTTGTTTTCTTCGCATTCAAATGTAAGCCTCTCGCCTGACAGTCATCTTTCATCATTGTGACTAGTGTTTGCAGTTCTGATGGCGATTCGGCTAAAAGCACGGCATCATCCGCATAAAGCAAGGTGCTTACAACTAGATCACTCATCCGCACCCCAACATCCATCAATCTTATTCTCTGGAGACAATCGTCCAGATATAGGATGAACAGCAAAGCCGACAGCACGCAGCCCTGGCGGACGCCAATATTGACGTCAAACCAGGGCGACAGGCTGCCTTCCACTCGCACGCATGCCATACAGCCCTCGTAAGTGGACTGCACAGCACGCATCAATTGGCCATTAATCCCATATCCGGGCAATATGTCCCAGAGGTCCTTCCGCACAACCCTGTCAAATGCTTTCTCTAGATCCACAAAACCGCAGAAAACCTTCCGGCCCATAGCCAGCTGCTTCTCTACGATATTGCGGAGAGAGAAAACTTGATCCATACATCCCTTTCCATTTCTGAAACCACCTTGTGCATCCCACAGTAATCCATCGGATACAACTCTCATTCTCTTTTCAATAATCTTCGCATACACTTTAGATGCTGTGCTGATCAAACTGATGGCCCTGTAGCTGGCGCACTCCATACGTGACCCCTTGCCTTTATACAAGGGCACGATGACAGCGCGCCTCCAGTCCTTGGGAACCTTTCCCGTCCTCCAGCACAAGTTGCATAAGGACAGGAAAGCGTCGCAGATTCCATCATATTTGATCATCTCAGCAGACACACTATCGATTCCTCCTGCCTTTCCATTTTTCAGACTTCTTATCGACCATTCGATCTCTTCCAAAGTGATCTCGGATGCTGACTCCTCGGAGTCGGTCACAGACTCAGTCGTGGTGCCAGCATCCGGGATATCATCATACATTTCTCTAAAATATTCACTCCATCGCGCTAATACCTCTTGTGGGTTAGCAAGAACGTCCCCTGCTTTAGATTTTATTCTTTCCATTCTGGAAGCTGACGAACAACCCCGAGACTTCTTAACCTCTCTCCAAAAGAGTTTGGTATTCGCCTCGAAGTTCTCCGTCAGCTTCTCTTCTTCTTTCAATTTTATTCTTTCACGCTTCTCTTTCACTAAAGCTTTGGTTTCATTCTTGCAGAGGCGATAAATTTCTTTCTTCATCTCTTTCATACTGTCATTCTGTTGCAAGGAAGCAACATAATCCAGCCAGGCTTTTCTCTTTTTCCACTATACTTTCCTTCATACTATCCCAGTCATTATCCACATCTAAGTCGGAGAAGTCCGCTTTTGCAAGCCTTTCTTCGACTAGGCGCGCATACATACTCCTTACACTAACATCTTCCAATTTTTCACACTTTATTCTTTCAAGCTCCCCGAAATTGGTACGCACTCGCCAGTGTCTCCACTTCTTGAAAAGGCCCACAAACCGGCTTATCACCAGGTAGTGGTCCGTTTCAAGAGTGGGGCCTCTGTAGGCTCTTGTATCCATTATTGTGTTTCGGAGGCGACTATCAATTAAAATCAGATCAATCATACTTTTCTGATCATTCATTCTCCATGTATACGTGTGAATATCCTTATGATGGAATAGTGTGTTCGACACAAGCAAGTTTCTTTCCATGCATACGTCTATGATTGGCCTACCAGCATCGTTCACTCTCTTGTCACCATAGGGTCCAAGGACAGCCTCAAGGCCGTCTCGTTTGGTCCCCACCCAGCCATTAAGATCACCACACATAATTAGTCTTTCGTTCCCTTCAGCCAGATCCAGAATTTCTCTCACAGACTCCCAAAACTTCTCGAGTTCTTGGGGATCCGCTGAGCTTACGGGAGCATAAGCTGCGACCAGAAAAACTCGCGTGATCCCCAGTTTTAGGCGGACCCAGAGAAGTCTCGGGTTCACCAGACAATAAGCTTTTACTCCAGACACAAAGCGGGATGAGAGTAAGACGCCTACCCCCCCACTTGCACGCTCGTCCAGGTCCACGCCGGACCACAGAGCAAGCATGCCACCGGGGAGGTCATCGACGTCGCACCCCTTCCGCTTTGTCTCTGTCAGACATAAGGCATCCAGGCTTCTCTCATTCATTATATCAATCATTTCGTCCATCTTATCTTTCATTCCACCTCTCACATTCCACGTGCCTATACGGCACTCTGCTCCTCTCGACCCGCCAGGTTTGGCGCTGCGTGAAGGGTGGCGGCCCCCTTCGCCGCATGCGCGAGAATCCACACCGACGGGGGCGCATCGGTGAGCGTCGCCTGCGGGGGACGCCCTATCGTGCACTGCACTCGGGTGAATCCTGGTCAGAATTGTGGCCCTCTGGGCCAGCGGGGATCGCGACGAGCACGCTTCTGAAGACGAAAGTCATGTTCAACGAACATACCATGCCGAGACCGGTAAACGTCGGTGGTTCCCCCTTGAAGTTGTGCTGGAATGTCTACCTTGGACAAAAGATCCAGGTAGGCAGGCATTACTTCGAGAAGGAAGCCCTCGAGACGAGAAGCTTCGGTCTTTTCGTCAACCATTCTACAATGCTTGAAAACGAAAGTTTTCGAGCAGTGCGTCCTACCCATCATGACATACAGTGGGAGTGGTCCACAAATTCAAAGTCGCTCAACGGGCTATGGAGCGAGCTATGTTAGGTGTTTCTCTTATGGATACAATCAGAAGTGAGGACATCCGTAAGAGGACGAAGGTAACCGACATAGCTCGCAAAAGTAGCAAGTTGAAGTGGCAGTGGGCCGGTCACGTCTGTCGCAGGAGCGACGGCCGATGGAGCAAACGAGTCCTCGAGTGGGGACCACATCTCAGCAAACTTAACGTAGGACGCCCGCCACCCCGGTGGATTGACGACTTGCGCAAGATTGCCGGCAGCAGCTGAATGAGGAAGACGGGAGACCGGAATAGGATTGACGACTTGCGCAAGATTGCCGGCAGCAGCTGAATGAGGAAGACGGGAGACCGGAATATGTGGCGCGTACTTGGGAAGGCCTACGTCCAGTAGTGGACAGAGATTGGCTGAAGAAGAAGACAATATAAAAAAAAATACAATTAGGAAATAAAGTTCTAAATTGGTTCTAGCTCAGCATAATGCCGGTGGAATCAAGCAATTGTGGTCGTGCGCTAGGTCTATTACAGTGACCTACAGACAGAGACAAAAAATCGAGATAAAGAACATTTTAAATTTTTAAATAGTCTTGAAGATTTAATTTGTTTTCCGTATATTACATTTAAAAGGTCATTAATTAAACTAATCCTACAGTTATTATAAACCATACAACCATTAAACCAGGTGTCGTGTTGATATGTACATACGTACAACCAAACGTGCGCTATCTTCGCTTCGTTTCGTGTTTTCTAACATAAATAATAAGACACGTCGTAAAACAATATGTAAATTAGATAACTCGATACTATAGTTGGATGGAAAACAGATGAACCGATAAAAAGTTTGATTACATTACGTTGCCGAGATATGTTTGTGGTGTTGCCAGCTTCTTATGTCAGAATTAGTATTTTTTTTAAATTTAGCGACTGGTATAATACGTACATAATTAAACCTACTTTTTAACGTGCTAAAGCGGAATTTTGTTTGATTTTTATTTTTAATTCGACGTTTCGGTCACTTTTCAGTAGCCGTGATCACGGATGACAAAGACGTCAAATATCAATGAATAATCTTAAAATTATTATTTAGTAGTCTAACCCAACTTGTTCAATTTAATTACTTGAGTTTTGGTTATGAAATAAAATTAAAAGTGAAATAAAATGGCGCACTTAATACCTTTAACGTAGTTTTAATTAAATCGGAATTGTTGGGTACTGGATAATCAGCATTTTTTGTATCGTGGTCGTCTTTTGGTAATTCACTGATCAGTCACTCTTTGCAAATGGGACCTGTTATTGACTAATGGAATTTCTGACGTAACGGTTACGGTAGTCGAGTTGCGTGGGTGTGTCTGATTTTGACTGAATCTGATTCGGAACAAAGTATTTGTACCACCTATACGGTACTTTTGTTTCCCACTTGGATGTAGCTTATATAATGTAACATCTTCGTGACACATGCTTATATCATCCTAGAACAGAATGTTCAAAATAGAACAAACAGCAATTTTTTTCTAAGGTCTAATACCTACTTAGTTTTTTTTTATCTGAGAGTTATTATACGATTATTTTATCAAATACAAAAATCTAGCCTGTATAGTATTTGTGCCTAGGCTATTTAGTAACAAAGTTTTACCAAGGGTAAAATATAATACGAACGAATAGTATATTGTTATACGAGGGGTGCAAGGGACCTATTTAGGCACGAGACGGTTTGGCGCACAAACGTCGCGAGGGCGCTAATAGTTTTGAGTACCTAAATAGGCCTTTCACCCGAGATCAACTCTCTGATTTTCATTCCGAATATGAGGAAAGTTAATAAAAAGTAATTAATTAAACAAAACTACTTTTCAAATGAATTCAGGCGTTAAATCTATATTTCAATCTGATGAACTAATTTAATGCTTCGCATACGAAACGTCAAGCAAATTTTTTTTTCTGTGGCATTCTACTAGCCACTATTTTATTGTCACTGATGATAGAAACTATTTAGCTCAAATTTATGTAAATTAAATAATAATTTAGTGAAAAGTAATTTATAAGTATAAAATGATGTTACAAAATTGTTGATATTTTTTTTATTACAATTTATGCCGCGATTTAACAGTGGCTGTAAAAAAGTTGGGACATGAGTCACATGTATTATCTATGGTTCGCATAGTTTTCTAAATTTCTGACAACAGGGAGAATCGCTTCCTAGGGAGAAAAAGTGCTGTTTTCATCCCTGTGATTAGGCAACTCCAAGCGTACTTTCGGAATACGAGAAATGAAAGTAAATTATATCCGTAAATTTGCGTGCACTTCATTATATTTTAAAGGTGTATTGACACCTAAATGGTGGACTCACCTGATGGAAAGATGGAAGACAATATTCCTGTTATTTTTTTTACTTTACATTATACATTATAGATAATCAAAGGCTCTTAGGCCTTATATAAAATTGACTCACCCCTTTATTTGAATTTCGAACACAATCGTTAATCGAATAAGGTTAGTGATAGTGAACAAATTAATATTTATCCGGTTTGAAGATAATAATTATCATTTTTATTTAGTCTATTAAATATTTTCAATACTTATTGTTGTTATTTTTTTTTTCATTTGTCGTATTGTAAACCAATAGTCAAAAGGTAAGGGGTGGTTCGACATTTTTGCATACAAATGTAAATTTAACATTTGTCTAAATTAAATAATTATAATACCAATCGGAAAAGATCGATCTAGTAAATTTGTTCTTTGTATCTGGCAATATATGTGGCCAGTTGCAGCCTATATAATACGGTCAGTATTAAATGAGTTGTTTGTTCTTTTTGCACGTGTGTCGCAGCTGTCAAGGTGATCCTATATGCACAGGAAGGCTTGGCTTATTTACGAAGTGATTTAGGTGTTATAAATAATGTGCTAACACTAGCTTTTTAGGGAGACTTACTTATGAAAATTTCGTTTTTGTTGACTAATACACAGAGCGATACATTTAATTTTGACGTATGCTTGAGTGTACTATTGTTATATGAATCTATGACCAGTTTCAAATGTATCTTGACAGTTTATTACGTTTTGAAGACCGATTGTATGGGAACTCGTTGCCCTCTAAAAATATAACATTTGAATAAAAATTATTGAAGTACATATTACTCATTTATTCTCTTTAATAAGATCTCGTTCATACAAAGGTTGTCTGGAAAAGGTGGCTCTCTGTCATCTAATATTACGTTTAAGATTATAATATAAAATGTAAATTTTGTTTTTTTTTATGTTGGGTTATAATGTAAACTAATGTTATATTGTACAACAATGTCACTATTTATAATTTTATCTAAGAAACTATTATTAATAACTTAAACGATGATAACAATTCCTTGCCTCTGCTCCTATTTTTATTATAACATTAATATTGTGTAAATTCATTTTCAAAATGTCACTATGTCATAACTTCATATATTTTACACGGCTCTCTGGCACGAATAAATTCATGAGTTTTCTGTGCCACGATCGAATATGTTTTTATGTATACGAATGTAAGCATCTTGAAAGAATAATCTATACTTACTAATATTATAAAGCTGAATACTTTGTTTGTTTGTTTAAACGCACTAATCTCAGGAACCGCTGGTCCGATTTGAAAAATTCTTTCAGTGTTGAATAGTACATTTATCGAGGAAGGCTAGAGGCTATTATATTATATTTTCAGAAAAATTAGGGATCCTTACTAAAAGTCCAATAATGTAACCCAAAGTGTAAAAAATGACCCGCAAAAATCCTTACACGGCGTGCGTTGCGAAAAGTATTGATTATAGAACAAAACAATGTACTACCACTTTGCAGAACATATAATTGTCTACAAAAAATATCGCGTAACCATATGTCTAACTATTGTAGTTATCTCACAATAAGTGTTTTCTTTTATTTTTTTAAATAATTAAAATGCCGTCACTTCAAAAACTCTTTATTTTGTACCTTGGTATTAATCCTTATCAAAATAAATTACTCCATATTCAAGACGAATTCAATGCCTTTGTAGAACTTTTTGAATTATTCAATTCGGACGTTTCATTCAAAAGATATCGCGATATTTAAAATGTAAGTATTAGTGTTGTAGCCAAATATACTAATATTGTTTGATTGAACGTGCTAATCTTAGGAACTACTGGTCTGATTTGAAAAATTCTTTCAGTGTTGGATAGCTCATTTATCAAGGAAGGCTATAGGCTATACATCATCACGCTATGACCAATAGGAGCGGAGCACCAATGAAGAATGTTTTAAAATCGGAGGGTTTTGAAAGCAAATTCCACGCGGACGACGTCGCGGGCACAGCTAGTAATATATATTTTTAAAATAACGATTGTTGAGATAGTGAAAAATCGTTTTAAACTTATATTAATTCAGTATTAAATGGATGTTTTAAGTAATACAAATATTATTACATTTTATAAGTAAGATAAATAATATATTTAACGTGGTTACTGAAATTGGTATGTACCACGACGCTGATGTCACCGGCCTGTTTATTATCTTTTGTAAATATTAGCCGGCTTCGCGCTGCATGCCTCGCACGCGTATTGTGTTCGAAATAAATGTTTTATGCACATTAGTCTTAATTTATAATATTATACAATTGTGAAAGTGCAGTCTTGTTTTTTATATTTTTTATGTTTGTCTGTTTGTTCGGGATTCACGCAAAAACTACTGGACCGAGTTTTCGTTGACCGAGAGCAAAATCCTGGACTTCAAATCTGCTGTACTTTTTTATACCGATCGAAAAAATCTTATTCCGATGCAATGTTTTCACTGATTCAAATTCTCTGTGTAAAACAAATGTGATCTGCTACCTATCCAATTTTAAATATGACTTTGTGAAGGTAATAATATATAAAGATTACTATTTGTGAAGTTACATACATACATACATACATACATACATACATAACTTCACGCCAGTTCCCTTGCGGGGTAGGCACGAACAACAGAGTGCCATTTAGGCTTATTCTTACACACCTCACTTGCCTCTTTGACATTCATAACTCTTGTCATGCAAGCTCGTCTGTTCTTAAGGCTTCTGACATCACCTTCTGCTAGTACACGTAGTAGTCTTTGTGAAGTTAATCTCTATATAATATTTGTATTATGTATACGAATAGGTATATGAAATATTAACGTGTCCGCGATTTCATACGCGTACACATGTAACATCTATACACCTGCTTACTACTATCTACTAATAAAATTGAAGTGTCTGTCGTTCAAAATAAATATCAAAATATAAATTGGAACTGATATTTTTCTGTTAGTTTGTGTTAACTAAACTTCGATATGGGTGAACGCATTTCAATGATAATTTTAGCGATTAAAGTGGCAATTTTATCATACATTTTTTTCGCGCTTGTTTCATGTAGAATGTTTCAGGGTTCAGACGAATATCAAGTCAAGTTCTGTGCGAACGTAGTGGACGGCACAGCTAGTTATACAAATAAACGAACATAAAACGTTACTACAATCTTTTTTTATTTTTCATTCGCATATAAAAATGATTGTAAGATCAAGCATCTTTCAATATATCATTGAAAACCACAACTTAATTGATTTAACCACTACGGCGATTACTCTATACAAACGCAATGACAAAAACTGCACAGATAAACAGCACTCTACAAGTTCCGTTTAAATACTTCAGCTGCATGCAAATTACTACGTATAAACAAACACGTTACTCCGTCACGGAACCGATTAAATAGGACCCAATACGGATTATAACCTCTATTTAAAGAGGAATGTAGAGAAGTAGAAAAGCCACATAGAACAACACTATTCCAGTTCACACCGACATTTAGATGCAGTTCTGTAGCAAACCGCTCGAGTCGATCTTATTACGTTTAAAATTCAATTTAATCCAAGCTCATCGAACATTACATGCATATTAACTATTAGATCTGTTTTCCAGAGGAGTAGGGGAAGAAAACTTTCTACCCAGAGTGGGTAGAAGGTCTCTTCGATTTATTTTACTTTTGACGTTTGCTCGCCTATTAAGGTGCACGAGTGACAGTAAATTTCATATGTCGCAGTTGTCATACTTTATTGTTCCAAGCGACATACTAGTGCCGTTCTGTAATGAATCTTAAATTGAGTATGTATAATCATAGTATTTTTAGGAAATAATATGGGTGCAGCGAATTGATAAAGAAACTCGATTTTTATAAAAAGTCGAATCGGTAATGCTTTAGGGTATCAAGATTTGGTCAATGATCGATCATTCAAAAGTAAAATAAACTGTTTTACAAGGTATAGGATGTCGGCATACCTCTTTCACTTCATTTACTTTTTATATAACACTTCATAGATGGTCATCGGTTTTAAGTGCTCTGTACCTGAAAAGTCAGGTATATATAAATATATATATGCGAAATCAGGCTAAGTTAAGACTAATAAAAACAAAACTACCTAAACCATTTATAAAATTGTTTATTAATGACTCAAAATGAAAGTATTCCGTGCCCGAATCGAAAACAGCCCGTGTGAAAGGAACCGGTAATATAAGATAAATTAACTCATTTTGTTGAATTTTTGAACGCGTAACACTTTAAGTTTGGCTTGATTAAGCATGTATTATGACTGTGAGATTCTCATTGTAAGTATTTACCAGTAAAGATAGAGGAAAGATGGTGCACTACATTTTGTGTAACTACTCTATCCGTAATAAAAGGCAAAGTTGTAGGTGCTACAGTTATTGAAAGATCAAAGCATGCCTTAATCAGATAAAGAGAGAAAGTGGGTGTTGTATCATACGAGAAGGTCAGCTGCCTGAGAGCTATGGGCATCGAATAAGGCTTCAATATCTAGAGCCCAGCTGTTAAAAATGGTTACCACATTACTATGCAAAATTATGTTTTGTTTTATTATGCAAATTTAAGAGTTCATTTCATTTGCTTTAATAATGTGTTATCTTGGAAATTTATATTTTAGCAAGTTTTTTAACTATCAAAAAATAATTGTATCGTAACAAGTAACATGATATCTTTTAAAATATTGTTAGGAGTTAGGTCCCGACAAAAACAAAATTCATACCTGCATATCTGTAAAAACATATTTTATTACCTTTTGTCATTTGGACTTCTTTTGTTTACTTATTTAATGGCATGCGTTTACTAATTATTCTAGAGAAAAGTCCATTCTTTTATTTTACTTGTTTAGGGCCGTTGCGGTCGACTCATTAGCCAGGTGTTTCGGATTATGATACGGGCGCATTGCATTTGTGCAGTATAAAACGATGACCTTATTGAAGGAGGGGGCATTCGACCGATAACGAAGCAAGACGTGTGTACTATAATCGGGAATCTAATAAGTGACGGACGTTGCGCGTTTTATTGAATTACAACAATTACAGCATTACGTTTGGACTTGTTGTTTTCGGTTATAATTGTACCTGTGTTATACGTGTTTGTATAGTTCTAATAAACTCTATAGTAATTCTAACGGCCTTTTAATTCGAGTCTCACGGCTCGTAACAATATATTGTAAATTGACAGAAAAAAAGTTATTCCTTTGGTCACAATTATTTTTGGAGGTTAAAAGATCTTTAATAACATTTCAATTTTCAAGATACCAGTACACATTATTGAAACAAAGAGGCGATATAAGGTATTCAAAATCATAGGATACTTAGTAATCCCAATGTTCTTACCTAAGATGATTTCTCTGAATTCGTCTAAAGCTGTGTGTGTGTTTACAATCTGGAATATGGCTCTAGGGCGCAGCTAAAGACGCGTAAACCAATTAATAAGATTAATTAACTTCAGAGAAATAATCAAAACATTTGTCTGAAACAAAAGGCACCCGCCCTTTGTTTCACACGAATGTTATGACATCGGTTCAAAATTAGCAGTAGAAAAATCTCAAGTTCTTCGATTATTCTGATTTCGTACGATAATGAATCTAAAATTGCGTATGTATAAAAAATTACGGCGAATAAAACAGTTCTGAATCCATATAAGTCAATTTAAATAATGTATTATTGTAGCTTGATCTTCGATGGCTGCGACACGAACCAGTCACAATTGTCTTAAATTTGTTTATTATAGGCAAATGAAAGGCACTATCTTACTTTATACAAGTTTTGAAAGTTTCGAGGGTAGGTAATCATAATAGTACTAGATTTTCCTTATTAATTCTATCCGTGCAGGAACGGAGAAAGAATACTAATTCCTGCGGCCGGGCGGCCTGTCGTAAAAGGCGACAAAACTACCCACAGCCAGGTGGTAGGGCATTTGGCCGACTGGATGGCTACCACCCCTAGTCTAAAGTATGTCGCCATAACAACCTTGTGTTGTGTTGCGGCATTAGTGACCAGGTTCCAGTCTCCCTTAAGAGAGTAGCAGCGCATTTGTAGCACCTTTGGTGTTGCAAATGTCCATAGGCGATGGTAACCGCTTTCCGTCAAGTGGGCCGTTTGCCTGTCTACTGAACTCGTGCAATAAAAAAAAAAATTAAAACAAAATAGGTAGGTAGTTTAAATGCTTTGGTTTTACAATTTCTGTGGATTGTTCCCGAACGAACGACGTGTCAACGTGATTAAGTCATTTATGTTTCCTTTATTATTGCGAAGCTGGCAAACAAGCAGACGGCCCATCTAATGGAAAGGACGTTTGCAACACTAGAAGCGAATGAATACAACGCGTTGTCAGTCTTTAGGAATGGGATGGATAGGAGAATGAAATAGTGGGAAGAGGAAGTGGGCTACCACGTGTAGGTCAAGGCAAACCGTTTTACGTTGATATTCTGTGAGGACGTGGTATCACACCGATCGAGCCGGCCCTAAGAGCTGTAATTATCAAGTAACGATTCCAACATGGCTCTACAACGTCAATTCATATAGGTAATGTGTCATTTTACATAATATCTTTTTAACAAATAGCAGTAATCAATAAGACTAAAATATATTATTGATATTGTATGAGAATAAACCATAGCGCTCAGCTTCGTTCATTCATAATTAATGTTTTAATATGCCAAAGCATGCTCGTTGCTCCGACGTTTGCGCGGTGCAGGGCCTTGACTTTGACAGACGCCAACACAAAACACTTGAAAATGATCGTTTGTTATCTATATTAATTAGCTTCGCGTAATAATTACCGAGCTGGAACATCAGCTTGAATGTAAACGAATTCATTTTAAAATAATTTCGTACGTTTACTGGACTGTGGATTAAGGCGACGCTAAAGCGCTTCAACGTGCATAATAAAATTCATATACTAAGGTATTATCTTATATTTTCTTAAGAAATGTTTTGTCTACTTTGATATTTAACTCTGAAACGGTGTAAATTTTAGTCTTAATATCAGCACTAAAAGTGATCAAACAATTTGAATTAATTTGGTTGAAAGGACTTGTCCGCCTGGATTATTATTGTTTTTATTATTTATGGATTTTTTATGGATTATTACAATCTTGAGTTGCATTGCAGCATAGCGGCCCGGTTTCAGTCCTCCATTAGCAGCACATTGGTAGCATCTTTGGTGTTGCAAATGTCTACACGCGACTATAACCACTTTCCATTCTGTTGGTTCGTCTGCTTGTCTGCTTTACTTATAAAAATTTTTTTCTTTAAAGAAACTCGGTGCAATATGTCTTTTACGTCTACATTTTCCATACGGATATATATATATATATATATATATATATATATATATATATATGTCTCTCTCTTTTTATCTCAATATGTATTCTGTTCATACTGTGTACCATTTGAGATATATTTGTTCTACAGAAATAGTACATACGTTTTTATGATGCCATTTTTCTAACACTGTCTTACGCTACGACTCAACAGGTCGCCTTTGAGCCCTTTACTAAGTCTAAAGAGTTGTCAGCCAAAGACTTACGTGTTGTTTGAGCTACTTGATTAATCTCTAAGCTTTAGCTAAAATAGTACGACGGGTTATAAGATAAATGAATCTAAGCTGAATTTAGATGTTCGTTCATAATCATGTTGACTCCCACGTTGGGGTTATTTAAATGTGATATTTTTACATTATAATTTCATTAAATCTTACTGTTTTGAGTAACTCATTTTTCTCATATCTTGAAAGTACGCTTGGAGTTGCATTATCGCAGGGACGAAAACAGCACTTTTCGTCCCTGAGAAGTGATTTTCCTTGCTGTCAAAAAGTGTAGAAAACTATGCGAACCATAATAATACATGCGACTAATGTCCCAAATTTTTTTTATAGCCACTTAAATTGCGGCATAAATTGTAATGAAAAAATATCAACAATTTTGTAACATTATTTTATGCTTATAAATATATTTTTACTAACTTATTATTAAATTTACGTAAATTTGAACTAAATATTTACTATCATTATTGACAAAAAAATACTGGCTGGTAGAATAGAATGCCACAGAAAAAAAATAACTTGACCTTGCATAAGTGACGTACATGATGACTTTTCATCAGATTTAGATATGGATTTAATGCCTCATTTTATTAGAGAACTAGTTGTTTGTTTAACTAATCAGTTTTTATTTACTTTCCTCATATTCAAAATGAAAACCAGAATGTTAACCTCGGGTGAAAGGCCTATTTAGACCCTCGAATTATTCCTCACCGCGCTCGTGTGCCAAACCATATCGTGCCTAAATATGCTACTTTCAACTCTCTTGTAACAATCTATTATTACATATCTGTGCGTATTTTAGCGCTATGGAGTAGGAAATTAGACCTCGAGTTCCGAAGGTGAATTTTTGTATGCCGATGTATGTGATATTTAAGTCCAGGATAATAATTATGATAAAGATTGTAGCAACAATATTTTTGCTGTTATTTATTTTTATAATTATTCCACAAACGTCATCACGGAGTGTTTCACATCTTTAGTTATTGAAAGTCTTAATCGTCAGAGTGTGGTATGACAATATGAGCAAGAACAATGCCTAAACAGTGCATGCTATCCGACAAGTAATCGAACCTATGTTGTTGGGATGGGACACTAGGATCTTAGCTTAGTAGCTATCATGACTTTGTTCTTATTTACTCAATCATAAATATCTATAGTGTTTCAATGTTACGACATTGCAGTAACCCATATTTTATTGGAGACATTAAAATATTTTTGAAAGCGCCGTGCGTTATACGTAAATTTTCTGACTTCTTAAATAATAATAATATTTTTTCAACCACTTGAAAAGAGCCACGTACAGCAGTGATTTAATTAGCAACTTGTAAAATTCAAAGTAATTATGTAATCTTATGATTGAAATATTTTCTACCATAAAAATCGTATTAAAGTAAACTATAACATTGTCATAAATAAAACTCACCACAGTTTAATTAATAACAACGTCTTACCATTATTTATTAAAACAAACAAGTTGACTACATGTCATTTATGAGCAATTAAATGAAACCTGAATGAATTGCGCTCCATATCGCGCTATACTTTACCATAAACATAATTCCAACCCGTATTAACATTGCGGCTGTATTAAATTACAATGCAATATTATGCGTGTTTAGTTCTCGACATGCATTGTGCACGAGGGGAAATAAAAACAAGGAGTGTTTGAAAAGTCTTTTCATATGGAATATCACGCGGGTTCCAGGGATACTTCGCTAGACAACGTGTAGAGATTCCAAGGCTCGGGTGATCGATGAATTTTTGAATTTTGAATACTATCATATTAATGAATTTTAATCTATGTTCTGTTATTGGGATCGTCGGTTTGTGATTCTCTTCTGACTCCAATTAGGCGTGTCGGGCAGATGGAGATTCAAATTATTCAAATTATAATTTACTTTGTACGTACGACTCGACTCAGAAGGTAACGTGGGGAGACTAACGACAGTGCTGCCAATATTCACACAATACAATTTTTGCTGAATTGCAACTGTCGCTAGCCACAATCTATTCTATACTCTATAGACTCTCCATGTTATAATTGCGGCAGTATGAATGGATGTTTGTTACACAATCAGGCCAGGACGGTTGAACCGATCTAGATGAAGTTTGGCACAGAGATAGATTATAGTTTGGAATAGCACATACTCTATCTACTTCTTATTTCGGAAAATATGCAGTTCCTGTGGGATAACATTAACACGAGCGAAGCCGCGTACAAAGCTAACTAGATAGAAAGCATCTCAAATAAACTGAAATGAAATTACATGAAACCTTTGTTTCTTGAGAATCTTGCAAGTGGAGAGGAGATCCATTGTCTCTGCCTACCTGCATGGGAAACAGGCGTGGTTATATGTATGTACATGTGTTATCTGCATATATTACGCAGATACCCTTTGTTTTGTAGAATAAAGGCATAATAATTCTAACCCTTTTGTATTGGATCACAAAGTTGCGAAGGTGTACACCTTCTGCTGGGCTCGGGCTTTCCACTATTGGGGAACGGATAGTATACCCGCCACGCTTGTTCAAAGCGTCTTGGTAGGTTTGACACATCGGTTATCTTGATGTGCAGGTTTTATCACGATATTTTCCTTCACCGTTATTAGTTAGCATGTGGTAATTGTAACAATATGCACATTAGGTCAAAAAACTGCCAGGCGGTGCCTGTGTTCCGGCTAAGATTCGAACCCGCGCCCTTTGAGCTTGGGACACGTGTGCTGACCATTACGCTACCACGAAAGTAAATATTCGAATTTTGTACCATGAGTTTCATGTAATAAATTCTTCAAATGAAATAATCGGTTCGCATCCCTAGACTGTGCTCGCTGCGTCGCGTCGTCGACTCAGCTCGCCTGTATTTCAGCTTATTTGCCGCAATCTCCGCCTAAGCACTGGCGTCCGACCGCCTCCTTGCAACTCTTTCACAGTTGAGAAGTTACAACTTACTTTAAGAGGGATCCGTTTCATCTTATGCACTTGTGGGATAGTAAAATTGTTTTTTTTTGCTTTGTAAGATTGAGAATCGTTGCAGTTAGATAAATCTAGTTCATTTCTCACAAATTATTTGGTCTGAAGGGAATTATATTTATGTTGATACAGATACCAGAAACGATGGAATTCCATTGTTATCTATTTAAGCATTTACAATCTAAGGTGCTACAGTCACAACTTTCACATGTTCAATGGGGAAGATTTTTTAAAAAGTTTTTTAATAGCTTCACATTTGACCGTCACCACAAATAGTATTAAGTTTCAATGCGGGGAACACGTTTATCTAGAAAATCAGATATTTTAACCTGACTTAAAAATACTAAAGAAGGGAAGACAGATGATGATGAATTCCACTCCTCTGTGGTACCATAGAAGATAATTACTAAAAATGATAATCACCGAGTAAAAAATATCTTAAAAGGCTCCTAAATCGTACATGACTAGATAGCAGCAAGTCATTTTCTCTCACGTTTTTACGTTTTATTATTTAAAACATGTTACTTTAGGTCCATAAACAAGAATGTTATAAGTTGATAAGTATGTTTTTTTCCGGAGCGATGTACCTACATACAATCACAAATAGAAAAATGAAACTAAGCAAAGAGTTTCGTACGCTTGGTGTTTCAAATACTGGATTTCTAACCTTTTTTTTATCTTGTGCAATATCTTATAATAGCTCAATCTAGTATATTTCAATAAAACTAAAATGTTTATGTTTAAATGAGACACTGCCGGTCGTGTTAAATTATTTTCATATTATAACGATTTATAAACTGTCAACTATGTCCCGTGTCTTGAAGATTCTATTAAGTCATGTATCCCAAATCCAATGCTTTGGTTGATGTGATCCAAATTGACGCTGAAAAAACTGCGAGCCACCACTAAAAGGTCCCCCAGCAACTTTATTTTTTACTCAATTAGTCGTTTAGATATAATAATAGTTTCAGCGTTTTATTTTGCCAGAGTAATAAGGACGTAAAAGTCACATTGTCTATTAAGGATGTGGTGCGTTAATTCAATATGAACTTTATGTCTTGTTTTGTCGTAAAAGAAAACCGAGACGGTTCGCCAAACAGGATGGCCAGTTGTAAAAGATAGTAGTTAAATGATG
Source organism: Dendrolimus kikuchii (assembly GCA_019925095.2). Taxonomy (NCBI): domain Eukaryota; kingdom Metazoa; phylum Arthropoda; class Insecta; order Lepidoptera; family Lasiocampidae; genus Dendrolimus; species Dendrolimus kikuchii. The sequence continues at coordinate 12,195,070 of CM034407.1, forward strand.
TCAAACATTTAATCAAAATGTTTATGTTGGATGCCTGCTCTGTTTCGGTTTGCCCAATCCTGTCTCGCGACGTCAGGTATTTCAATTATCCAGCGTTCTGCGGCACTCGGTGCTCGCCCGGCTGCGTCCACAATGTCTCATGCCAGCGCCGGCTTAACATTGATTTCATTATATTTATTGGACGAAATTTATACTAGCTCTTCAGGCCCTGTAGGGAAGTGGCATTAGCGCTAAACGATTAGAATAGAAAACGTATGAGGTTGACATATCATTACGCTAAGGATTATTATGTATTATTTATATTATGTCATTCCAATACGTTGTCGTTCTATTCTCTCTTACAGCTATCTATATGATTTAGACCACGTATACTTGCGGATAAAAAGCGTCATAAATTGAGCGTAGTATTTTAAAAGTCAATATTCAATCATTTATTGCACATAATTATGAAACAACTTTACAGTTGTGCAAGTTAGGATAATTATAGACCCTAATAGGGTATAGTAATGGGTATTGTGACGAGCGGATCGAATTATTCCACAAACTATTATAAATTATATGTAAAAAATACGTTCCAAGTGTAATTTAATTTATGCATTTAGTGTGATCTTGACTATCTTTTAATTTTATAAGCATTTATTGTATACTTCAGTCAAAATCAAATTCACTAACACTATTTTCGTAAACGCGTAGTGAGTTATGACGTCATAATTTTAACGAGTCCTATCTTAGAAGGTAGAGTTAATAATAACAAGATATTTAATAAATACTTATATGAGAAAATTATTTTTTACTTTACGCAGAACCTTGTACAGATTTATCCCACCATCCACTACAAAAAGTATCCTAATAAATTTGTGTTTGTCTGCCGATCATTTATTATTATTATTGTATAAATCAATTCCCATCATAAAAAGTACATAATTACGATATTATCTGTGGTTGAGCAGGCTATGTCTTAGCCGGTTTACCTCACTGCAACGCAGAGGCTCGGAAATTTCGGAAACAAATTTTCTTCGTTATTTACTATGGTCTGGGTGTCTGGTATCGGCCCCAGAGTGGTCTGTTGTATATTACCAATAACACAAGCGTAACTTGCTTAATTTGGGGATATATAGTGTGTGTGTGTTTATCTGCCGATTTATTTATTTATTATATAATAGTTCACGAAAATGGGCAGTCTTAATTAAGATCTTGGGGAAGGGAAGAAAAAACATACAAAGATCCAGACAATGTCACTTAGTATGGTTATTTAGTAGATATTACAGCAAATATTTATGCATTGTTTGCAATCGACGCTTCAAAACTTATTTGATTGTTGGCTGATATTTGGACTTTGTTGACATCTGTAATTGAGTTTCAAGTTATTTTTAATAGGATGGTTTTTGCAATATCAACAATAATTATCATAGACAGTATACTCAAATTCTTTTTATGTCTCATATACTTTCAAATCGTCCAAAGTGTGTTAAGGCCGGCCCTGTGTCGCCTTCAAATAATCGATTTACGAACGTTTCTCCCATTCGAAAACTGTCGTTGTTATCCTAAAAGCACTATTATATGCAATCCATTACAGTTGCCTTGTTTACTTGCATTTGTAATGTATGACTGTTTAAAACGAGTTATTTTACATTCTTTAAATATAATTTAAAAAAAGCAATAACGGGTTTTTCGCATGGCAGTATAAATATAAACGAAGTATATATAGACTATTGTTTAATATGTATATGTAACTAGAATGCGCATATAAAATTAATATTTTGTTTAATTATAATGTATCTTAAGGAACGTTTCCAATTCCTCCATACTTCTTACACCTGTAATTTGCGCTCCTTTGATAATCGTACTTTAAAAATACCTGCACACGCTTCTACATTCTACATCAACTGCTTTGCTGTGCAGGCTGTCCGACTGTACAACTCATTGCCTGCAAACATAAGACAGGCAAAATCACTCCCCACTGGTAAGACAATATTATCTCTCACTGTAATAAATATTTAATACCAAATTTTATGTATGTACATATTAGTATATGTATAAGTATATATAAATTATCTCCTAAAGGTTGGCTGGAAGAAATTGCTGTTAGCGATAAGAACGTCGATTGTGCTAGTTAATTGTTAACTCATCTGTATTGTTTTCTTGTGTACAATAAAGAATATTCTATTCCATTCTATATATATATTTCTATATTGATATTGCTATACACATATTAATAATGTGTATAATATATATTTATAATATTAATATGTGTTAATCAATTTTCTTTTTATTTATCTGTTTTTATATATTGTGTAATATATATCCTGTTAATTACATGTATTTCATTTGCACACCACCGTCATACACTCTCTATTCCTATACAACCCATAGCCTGGGATGTCTGGAAGAGATCGTTCTAAAGCGATAAGAACGCCCTTTGTTCCTGCCTTGACACAAAATTACTGTAAATTGTTTACTTTATGTCTAGGGGAACAACATAGAATTTTTTATCTATATATATATATATATATATATATATATATAAATAAAAAAATAATATATTAATATATATATATATATATATATATATATATATATATATATATATATATATATATATATATATATATATATATATATATATATATATATATATTTCACCGTATATTTGTAAAAACCGTTAGTATAGATCTAGTGCGATTTTAAACTGTGGATAGATTGTAAACTGATATAAAAAGATTTGTAATCTATAAATGAATGGTTCTGACATTCGTCAGCCGCTGCTGAAGCATGGCTCGTGTGCTTTGGTTAACATAAAACCTACTACTCGATGCGATCTTCGGCCGCGCTTTCGGCAACATATTCTTCGCCTTTTCAAATTGAAGTTTCCTATAATCCGATTAACAAAGTGAAGGTTTACAATTCTGCGGACTGTAACTTATATTCTGACGAGCACGCATCATCACAAATTACAAATCAGTAACGTAAAAGTATACTAAGTACGTGGGTTTTATGATCTGTTCACAATTTATCGTCGATCTATAGTCTGGCAAGGCCGATTGTAAAGCCTTGTTTCTTACTTAAATTCACTATATATCTGTAACACGTATTAGATATACATTTTAGATCGATATATAGATTATTAGCTAATCATACCAAATAATTCGATATAATTAACATTTTGAATTCGACTCCTGAGCTTATCGTTATAATGCATTTTGTTTAATTTAAACCGGATCAATATAGTAGTTCAGTGAAGCGAATAGTACCCGATAACCGCACGTGAATCACAATATGAAACATCTACAATTTGCTTGGTAACTAAAACCGGGCTAGACCACGTTTTAGGCTTTTAAATGTTGTATATATCTATACGAGTAATTGTGTGAATTGTATTTTCCGTGTTTTGTATATATTATGTTTATGTGTTAGTAGGTACTAAATTAGTGTACCGAGTTTGATATTTAATTGTAAAGTAATGAATAAACTTTGATAATTGTCTGATAAAAATTTCTACGTAGTAGAGCCAAACTCAAACCATTATCTTGATTACAGCTCTTAGGGCCGGCTTGATCGGTGTGGTACCACGCTCTCACAGAATATCGACGAGAAACTGGTAGCTTTGGGCTAATAGTGTTTCGTACGATAAGTGGGAGTTCCGATAGCTATATTATATCCCCGATATCCTATTCCTCCTATCCCATCTCCTGTGTCTATCATAAAGGCTGGCAAACTGTTGTTTTTTCCACAAGTGTTGCAAATGCCTATAGGGGACGGTGATCTCTTTCCCTTGCATGGGTCCTGTGTGCATTTTGCCAGCCTGTCAAGAAAAAATAATCTGATTTTTATTATCATATCCTGCTCTCGCCAATATATACGTAAAAAGAGCCTTTTTTTCTACCATTCAGTTTAGTTTTTAAAATATATAAGTATATAATGTACACATTAAATAATGGAATTCGCCTCTGCGGTGTAGGTCTCCCCCAACTCTTTCCAATTTTCTCTATCTCCAGCTGTTCTTCTCCATTTCATTCCACACATTTTTACGATAACATCTTCCCATCTCTTTCTAGGTCTTCCTCTTTCTCTTTACCCTTCTCTGGGTAGCCAATCATATAATTTTATTGGTTCATCTATTGTCTTCTTGCCTACTTGTGTGTCCTGCCTATTTCCATTTCAGAGTCCTTACTCTTTTGATGACGTCTGTTATTCTAGTCTTTTTTCTTATGATTTTGTTGTAAACTTTATCTTGTAATTGTATTCCTAACATACATCTTTCCATTTTCCTTTGTGTACTGACAATTTTTCTTCATACTTTTTTCTTAAAGCCAATATATACGTACTTATATGTAATTTTGTCGTTTTAGGAATTTCGTCAACTGTCGCGTCAAGTAGCTTAATAAATAAACAGAACTCTGGGTTCACGTACAGTGATAAGTTCCGCAGAGGTAACCAACACTGTTTTCGTCGGTTACGAAATCTTAAAAATACTCCAATTTCATATTGTCATGTGTAGAAGAAAATTTCGATAGCTGAACCGCGGTGTGAAGCAAGGCAGAGATATTATAATACACACAACGTGCTATATTGCTTTAAAATCATATTCAGCAGTTCACACGTAAACATGACACTGATAAAGCAACAAGTCCTTTTTACCACATTTGCGGCGACGTTTTGTCGAGGTTTCGCCGCGTAGTAGTCTGGGGGTGGCTTGGGTATTGGAGACGAATGAGGGGGTGGTGTCGGGAGGGAGTCCCGCCAGGGGGCTATAGGCGGTGTTGCCATCGTTTTCACAAAACGTGACACCAATTTGGGGATAAACATTTAAGCAGCCAAGTGCCAAGGGTTTAAGTTTTCGAACATACTTGTTATTGGTATGTTTTTTATACGTTTGTGTAAACCAAGTACCTATCGAAATGTTATTAAATATGATTTTACATAATATCATAGTGAATAGTTGAATAGTTTTGTTTATCCATGTCCATGTTTAATAATAAAATTAAATGCAAAAGTGACTTTGTTTTGCTGATTTTTGTTCCTTTTCAAGGCGTTATATATAAACTTTTTATAAATATTTGTATATACATAGGATACTTACAAAGTGGAAAATACAGCAATTTACTCGAGATCCTGAAACGAAAACTTATTACACTTAGCCCTAACACTTATTACACCTAGCCCTAGTAATCTATAAAGTTTCTGTGCTGCATGATTGCGGCGTATTTTTTTAGCTATATAAAAGTACGGAGCTTTTATAGTCCACACTATCCTCATGTCAAGAGATAATTTTATTAGTATATCAAATTATCTGAACCTGACAAAACTGAAACTAAAAACGCTTATTTGTGGCTCAGTATGGCGGTAATTATTATTATTAAATAAAGGAAAGTGACTTGAACTCTTCTGTAGATGTATTCGGATTTATAAACTTTAACTACATTTTGGCCGGTATAACATATGAGCAATCAATTGTAAGTTAATTTTGCTGTGCCTATACTATAACCTTCGAGACAGTATAAACAAAAAGTTGACAGCTTTATCGCAATCGGCAGCGAATAAAATTAGAATAAACCAACATAGATTTTTAGTTTTTTTCGAAACTAGTAAAATGATAATTAAGTTTTGAATAAAATGTTAATTCTGTGTAAACAGAAAACATGCGAAGCCATAAATGGCGTTTGCAATAAACAAAAACAATGAGGGCAACCCTGCATATAGACGTGAAGTCGAGAGGGATAGACTACACGTCGCGCACTCTCCCCGCCATAATTATTTCATACTCTGCAGTTCAAGTAAACCGAGACACAGAAACAATCGGCAACGTAGTATACTCTTTTTGACTAGACCGATGGAGGTAGGGAAGGTAAATGGATGGCGAATCAAGAAAACATTTTTCCACACCCCTTTAATATGCAAGGTTTTTCTTTGTTCTCGTGCAATTGTCACTTACCGACCGAGGCATGTTGAGAAATGTTACATATCTAAGCATTCGCAAGGTTCTTGTAGCCTTGTGTTTTGTGAGGTTAGTAATGAGCTCGATCTTACCGTCGAAAGGGTTTTTTTACCTTACATAATATTGTAAGTACCTTCTTAAGTCAATTTTTATTGAAGGTGAACGAGCGTCTTCTCTTTCTGTTTTGTTGTGATCTTATTATAAATAATATTTAAGCGCGTGTTCACCCACGCGGGCTTTACATGCGTTATAGGTTTTTACAACATTTTAGACAACTTACAGGCTGCTACTATTCTAATTATGCACAAAGGTCGATCATATCACTAACAAAAGTAGTTTGTATCAAAAGTTAGAAGTAACAAACAAACTCACTTTCATATTGATATACATACTAGTACATATGAAAGACACTAGGCGCCATTATTAGCTTAACAAATCCCAATCAGTTCTTATCAATGATGGCGCGCGGCTTATATCACCAAGGTTGGCATAACAGATAACACTGATTCTTATCAGATTAGCACATATTCGCAACGTGTTTAAACTTTTGAATGTCCGCTGAAATATCCCCAGTGGTTTTGATTACAACCATTTTAATGATGGCAGGTGGAACGCAGCACCTGCAAGTTTGTATCTATGCAAATTGATTAATTGTAGATCATACAACTTGTGTGTATGTATGTGGCAAGGTCGTCGACGAGACTGAGAACCTGATAGGTACTTTTAAATAGGAACATAATCATCGCACCTGTTCCCCGGTCACCTGTTGTAACGGGTATTTCGTGTCGGTAAAGATAACTAAATATATTACAAGGTTGATAAATGGCCTTAAAACATGTGAACATATTAGGAAACATCTTACAGTTATTCGGTATAAGCCATACATGTATAAATATACTTTCATGAAGAAGGAACGAATATTCATACAAAGTTCTTGTTTTATATTAGTATCAGTATTTCTTATAGGACATATAAACTGTTGTAATACTATTTTTTTAAATTATAATTGTGATATAAATAATATACAAAAAAGAGCGTGTTGGTTGACATAAATACACAATATGATTGAACATTGTACACACATATAAAATGTATTTAATAAAAGTAATGACCATAAATCATACTTTGTATAGTGAAGTGTGGGATGGGATATGTAATATGTACACACGTGAGCGACGTCGCGAAAAAAGACCTAGTAAATTATATTTCACTCATATCGAACAATATTAGAATGGCTTTCTGGCTTTGAAACGTTCGAAGAAAACAATTATATCAATTTCTAATGTAATTAGCACGATATACATTCATTTTTAGGACTTGCACAACATTATAAAGCCAAAAGAGGCAATATATAAAATAAATAATTAAACACAAAACACAGATATAATAAATATTGTAAGTTCTAATTTTGATTAATGCTCAGTATAAATTATTCTTCTTCTTAAGAACCTTACTAAATTAAATTTTAAAACGGGTTAAAATCAAATAATATTTAGTCTAATGTTGACTGTTATTTTGTAGTTTACGCCTGCACTAATTTAAATGAATATATAAATATGAATGCTTACGCAACTAATTAGTATTCTTTAAAATTGAAGTGTGTAACAGGGGAGCAGCTACCTGGCCATGTTAGCTCACTTGATGTGTTTGTGTGCGCGATCATATGCACCAACTAACATTGGCTGTACGTGTACAACCAACGTAATTACATTAACGAGAACTAGACGCCCGGCTATCGTTCTTTAGTGCTGTGCCAATTCCCGGTACGGTGGGCCGTTTGCGTGCATATTTAACTGGGATTTCTGGGAGACCCTCCCTGGAATTCCTTGAGAGTAATACGTTTATTGTTATTTCACTGAATCGGATTTGTCGGGACCCGCTTAATTCTAAAACGCGTTGATTTAACAATTTCAAATGCTTTACCATTTCGATTGCCAGTAACTCTGATTTAGGTAAAAAATTACAATAATAACGTATCTTTTCTATTTATTCAGACTACCGTGAACATTATGATCTTTCAGTTACTTTGCAACAGTGTCATGAAACCTTAGTGTATGGACATGCATGCATTAACAAAAAAGTTTACTTTCAAGAAAGTGAATTAAGCGAGTGTCGTTTCACAAATTCTTACTATTGTCAATAGCCAGTGAGGCGTCTTTACAATAGATAACAATAGCAATTACATCACTAGTAATGCACCACGTAAAAATACACTAAGATTATTATGCAACCATTTCTAAATGTCAGTTTCATAACGCGACACACCTGCCCCCTCTCTCGATTTCTTATTTTCTCGTCTTTATTGTTTTTTAAGATTCTTCGAAATCCTGATATTATATTTAGATCTATCTTCATAAGTAGTCTAATATTGCTTACTTAGCATCATGTTTACATAATATTTTATTGTGCTATAACAATTTTCTTGGTTTTTGTTATGTGGATATAATGTCTATAATATATTTTGTGTGAACGCATTTCTTCTTCGTCGTATTACTTATTCTGTGAGTCAATCTACGGACTTTGAATGAATGAATAACTTATTACACATACTCATACATTAAAGTACGATGTACGATCTTCTTGCCACAGGCGATCCCCTCCAGGCTACCCTATATAATTACTATAAACACCGATTTTACAATATTTACAAAGTTCTTTAATAGCTTAATCATCTTTTAATATAATTATGTCACCATAAATTATGTAATTGGTAATAGTCTCATCACTTTGGTATATCCAATAATTAAAACCGCGGCTGCGTTGTGTGTGGCGAATTAAAACTGCAATATAAACTATAAGGTTAAAGCAATACCACACGTGGGAATTTCCTAAAGTGCGCTCTCGGTGGTATAGTCGTACTTGGCCGTCGTTAAACGCCTCCGGTCGACGGCGGTCCACATTTTCAATACATAGTTTTGTTTTTATTTCCGACGATATGCACCTACACGCTCGGTTGAACCGGATCGAGAATAAACTGTGTGCACAAATCCACAACTTTTCCTACGGATTATTAGGCTTCTACTATGTTGTTACTCCGATGTATATTTATTTAATTATCTTTATTAATTGCGTTTATATTAAAATATTAATTTGCAACATTTAATGCACAAAATGTTATTTAAATAAAAATCTACAGTAATTGACGGAAGTAGATTAGGCAGATTCTTTTTTGCTTAAGTTATTTTGAAGTCTCGACAATAACTTTTCATATAATGTAGTTTATGCATGCATTAAATAGCGGGCTAGCAAGTACTCTAAGGTGGGTGTCATGTGGTATTCTGAAGAGCGCGAGTCGATTCACGAGCTCGCTCCCTTTGTGGCCCTAAAGTTTCTCGTCAGCGCTCCCTCGGGATCATCCGCCTATTTCTGCTTTTGCCGTTTCACTTGTCAAGTCAAATTTGGGTCACGGTAAATTAGTTATCTATGTTCAATTTGCCTAATAGCTGAAATCGCTACAATTTCCAATGAACTTCCAGCGTCCACTATCGACTCGACTGTAATACGTCTAATAGACATACGATGCGATGGAATAGTTCAGCCACAGAGTCCGTACCAGAATGTGCTAATTGGTGTCAGTGTTTATTTTTATCCATAGTGTAAAGTGATAAACACAACGATGTAAACTTTAGTCATTAATATCTTTGAGTTGATTAAAACTGCGAAATTGTTGCGTAGTGACATGGTATATTTTAACAATAATTGCCTCTTTTGTGAGCGCTGATAAGGAAGCTTCACAAGCACACTTTTCCACTCGCAAACGTCACGGCTCTTTTACTAAATTCACCGTATAATCCGCAACCCACCCAAACATCCATCAAACAGAGTTCGCTGCTAAAATCGACCAAAACGTAGACCCACACAATATCTTGCTAAATGGAAATACGCGGTGGTCAACCTTTTTTAACGAACCGAATACAACCTTACAGTCCAGTTTAGTACGGCCGCTTTTACATACAGAGAGAAACCAATAAAATCCGGTAAATACGAAATGTGTCATCCGTATTAACACGAGCAATGCGTTAACAACTCCAATACAATCACGTTAGGTGCACATTCGGAAGGTCGTCAAAATATCAACATTATTCGATTTGACTAAGACTTTGCGGGAATGATGTAAAGATCAAGCTGTTTTCTGTCTTAGCTATCGGTGATAGGATTCAATTCAGATCTTCAAAAACAGAAGCGTGGGACAATAAAAATTACGACCGATGTTTTGCGTCGGCCGCGCGCGCTCACTTCGATGAGTGATATCCTTCCCTGAAATACTTCTTTGTTGGAAAAATTTTCGAAGGCGTGGGTGGCTATCTATGTTATTATGATAAACAATGAAGCTAAATTCATTCAGCATTTATGGCGTTTCTGTATTAACTTATAATATTCAGTGTGAGATGGAAAAACCTTTTCTTAGAAATCGTTTAAAGTATTATTATAATAGCATTATAGTTGAGCTGCCCATGAAGATAAAATTCATTAAATGTTTTGTGATCAATACAATGGCATGTCGTGATTCAGTGTCTCTTGTAAAGAAGTTCCCAATTGTATATTCGTACGGCAAGCGGGATCTTCTCTATGGTACGTTAGGGACGGTGCTACATTGGCCACCAGAGAGCCGCATCTCGGGTTATTCGGAACGTTTACAACATAATAGAGAGCATTAGTCCGATCCACTTTTGACATCATTATCTGTGTAGTCAACTCACGATAACCTGCGATCGGCGTTCGTCGCTCCCGCCCCGCCTCGATCAGCACGGCGGCAGTCGCGCGCGTCCTCGCCAGCCGTATGGTCGTGTTTGCGTGTTCTGCGCATGCCTTCACAGTGCATACCTGTGCAAGGGTATACGGGGAACCCGCTTTTGGCGGGTTTTCGCACCGACTGCGACGTGAGCGGCGAACGTGATGCGCTTTGCATTCGTACATGGAATGCGTGCGTGCTGTCACCTCCTTAGGTGGCTCTATGTGTATGCGCCTTGCAGTGAAATCTGCCGCAGTCGCGAGGACCCTCAGTGATCACTTGGATTGCAGTGTTGGATCTTAGGATAGCCAGTTGGCCTCATCGCGCCGCTGCTTTAGTTTTTGTAAGCAATAATCGCCCCGACGGATGTTATGTCCATGATGTTGACTCATGCATGACGCACTTGATTGCTGGAACTGGGAGTTTATGATTTATTATACTTACCTATTTAGAGCTATTGAAAAATTCGATTCGACGAAATCGTTATGTATTAGAAAGTTTATTTAGTTTATAAATAATATAGCTACAACTTGTTTGGCGCATCATCGACAAGCCTTATTGTAAAGAGCCAAGGTCGAAACTATACGACTGCGATTATTAAGAAGTATAATAGTGAGAATAGTACAGCCATAGAAGCTTATGACCTCAGAATGTTTCCTAACAGAGAGCGGGTTGTGTATGCGTGTAATAAGTTCGCATTGGTCGTTTGGAATGTGATAAATTGTTGTCACATTATTATTTGCTCGATACCGCTGATGACTGTTTGATAAGGATTTTTGGATCATGCTTAGATTTTATTTAGAAGTATAACTTTATTACTAAGATCTCTATGGTCTAGTAGTCTTGGGTATTGACTCGAATGGATAACTATTTTTTTTTTAACAAAATCAAAACTGACTTCACACTAAACACCAAAAAATAAATATTTAACCGACCGATTTTCTATAACATTTAGAAGTCGGTGCCAAGTAATACATAAAAGAACAGCAACAAATTTGCAAAATATAGTAACTTTTGTGTTTTACTTGACACCGACTTCTAGAAAGAAGGCCGTTATATATTTATTTTTTAGTTTTTAGTGTGAAGTCAGTTTTGTTTTTGATAAAAAAATTATTTTTTACTTTTTTGTTGTGCAAGTACTTCAATAGCTTTAGAAATATATATTAAGCACCTGTAGAAATTGTACAACTAGCACGCGTAGACAAACTTGCCATCTCACTGTTCGGTGTATATGCTCTTCAACAAGGGTTGCCCTCAATTTCCTTGCGATCTACAAATCAGATCTTGACTTGGTGGTTATGGGACCATCTCGGGAGTTAAAAAAGACAAGTTGAAAATCGTTTCACAATTGAAGGAGGAATCGAGGTAACGAACATACAAAAAAAAACATGCAGGCGTATTGAAAACCTCATTGTTTTTTAAAGTCGGTTAAAGATACAGATATTAGTTTTGATTCTCGGTAGGGTAAATTTCAAAGAATTACTTTTCAAAATTTGCTGTGGTCTAAGATCGGCCCCAGTTGTTCATCGAATATTACCATAACACAAGCGTATCTTGCTTAGCCTGGGAATATGTGAACAATTGTACATTCTGTGTGTTCATCTGCCGAAATGTTATATTGTATTATATCAGGTTATTATTATTTATCTTGGATTGCATATTTGGAATTAAAGTCTTCTACTACTGTTTATTATTTATAAGAAGCTTTAGTATTTTATCAGATTTTCATAACATTTTAAATAAACATCTAAATTAAAATTACGTATAACTTTATTGGCAACAATGTTTTTCTCGTTCAGTATTATTTAGGTTTAAAACATAACAATATACGAATCTAGGCCGATAACATAAATAAAGCAATTTTGCGCGTGAAATTTTTTGTGAAATCGTTTATTGTTAAAATTATCCGTGTAAGTTCCAAGTGCGTGAATTCTACAAATTATAGGAGTCGATTCAGAAAATAAACTTCTCATAACATTGTTGTGGTGTATATGATTCACTGGTAATGATTCTTCTTTACATCACTACTTACAGTGTTGCTATATAGGTAGGTATATTAACATTTGGAATCTATTTATGTCGAAAGAGATTTTAAGAAGTATACTGGTTATACAGCGCTTTAATTAGTAATAACGTGCTGACCGCTCTTAGTTATCTAACGATGGGCAATACATTGTTTTTGTTGCGAAGCTGGCAGACCGGCAGACGCCCAGCTCATGGAAAGTAGTCACCAGACGTTTGCAACACCGGGGGCGAAGCAAACGCGTTGTTAGCCTTTAGGATGGGATAAAAAAAGAAGGGGGGATAAGAAAGAAAAATCAGACAAGAGGAATGTGATAAAAGGAATGGAATAGGAGGATGTGATAGGGGAGGGGGAAGTGGGCGACCTGAACTTTCACTCATTACACGAAACACGATAAGCACAAGTTTAACCGTTTCAAGCCGATATTTCTGTGAGAGCGTGGCACCACACCGATCTAGTCGGCGGTAAGGGCCTGTAATGACGATAGCGATTCCAAAATGACTCTAACACTTATATCTATCTGCTACATCTGCTTGTACTAAAGTATCTGCTTCTTCATACTGTTACGAGTTTAGCGGGACTCGAATTAAAATGCCGTTAGAATTATTATAGAGTTTATTAGAACTAAACAAACACGTATAACACAGGTACAAATATAACCGAACACAACAAGTCCAATCGTAATGCAGAAGGTCGCAATTCAATAAAACGCGCAGTCCGTCACTAATAGATTACCGAGTGTACACACGTCTCGCCTTGAACGTTGTTCTCACTCGACTGCCTCCTCCCTCAATCAGGCCATCGTTTTATACTGCAAAAATGCAATTTGCCCGCCGGCACCGTAACCGAATTTCCTAGAATCAGCTTGTACTTTACAATCCATAACACCTGGCCAATAAGGCAGCCCCAAGCGGCCGTAAATGAGTACAATAGAGCAATAAGTAGAATGTTCTCTAGAAACGTATGCCAATAAATAAGTAAAGTAAACAAAAGAAGACGATCATAAAAGAATTACAAGAGTTTCAATGTTATTAGTTCAACTGCCGACGGGTGTGGCAAATCTGTACGTGGTATTTGTCTTTGTCGGCGCCTAGGTTGTAACAATATAAAGTCGCATATTATACAGCCTTACCGAACTAATCTGAAGAGATCTTACAGTTTGAAAACATTCTATATTTTGAAACCGTTAATGAAAAGTACTCGAGTCAACACAAACAAAAAATAACCGCTCTACAAGAAGTGTAATACTTGAGAGCTCTAGAATTTTGCACGTTCAGATGGCGCAACATGACTTTATTCTCTCGTTTTTTGAGAATTTGTTAGTTTTTAGTTCAACTCAGTCGAACATTTTGACTCAGATTCAGTTAACAAATTGTAAACTTTAATTACTGATAATGTCTCGCTATATTACAGGAATAATTTACAAACTCAAATAAAGCTAGGGAGGGACCTTTATTTGAGTCTGTATATTCTGTACGAACGACAGCAACGATAATTTTGCTTACCTATTTCGCTACTGAATATTGTGACTAAGGAAATGAAAATAAATTTTAATTGCTCATTGAGATATTTTAATCGGTTTTTAACCTGAAGAGGTTAAAAAGTGCGGCCAATTATATTTATAGATTAAACAGATGGCAGCTCTAGTTATAAATATATCGGTGATTAGTAAATTATTTTGTTTGTAAACCACAAGTCAGGCTAATAATAATTGATTAGGCATTGTTAAGAACTATTTAATAATAGACCGAGCGCAAAACACCGCTTACAATATGTGGAACAAAGTTACAAAATGTAGGTTAGGCGGAATAAAAAATACGTTTTATGCTTTCATAATCTAGAAAATGTACGGTTTAGTTCTTGTGATAGTTTTGGGGATTTGTTAATTCTTATCGTATCGCGCAGCATGCATCATAGCTATTTATGATATTTAAAAATCGGCTAAGTGCCTGGTATACCATACGCAGTAAGGTTCCGTAGAGGCGATGCATAACCACTGTAATTGTCATTTGGCCATGGATCCCCGAAAAAAAAATCAAAAATATTGCAAATAAATTTTCATTTAAAGTATTTTCGGAGCTCTGAACCTTGAACTCTTTTAAAATTTTCTACTTCGTAATTCAAAAGCTAGTAAGTGAGCAGGGCTACATACTTTTTACAATTTTATGAGGAATAATATATTCATCTATTGACTTAAATTAAAAATTAAAAACACACGCCTAGATGCCCTAAAAAAATCATCTCTAAATTTTATGTATGACGACTGTAATAAAATTCTTCAAACTGTTTTATATGTATTAGTGGACTGTAAATAATTTAATAATTGAAATCACACGTGCGTATAGAAGTGTATAATATCGAGAGAGAAAAATTACCACATGAAAAAACAAAAGAACATCTATATTCTAAACAAATATTGTTCGTGGCTAGAATGAAACATTTAATTTGGTTTTAAGATTCCAACGACGATCACCCCTAATTTTTATTTTTAAAAAAGACTTACAGTTAGACAGTCGTGAATATTTGCTAACGATTCCATTTTCACCAAAATCTTTATGGGACTCTTAAAAGTAATAAAAATCACCGAAATAGCTAAAACATAATTTAAGAACGATATTTTTTTTAACTCTTATCGTAACACACAGGTAAGCCCCCAGTTAGGGTAACTCCGTATGGTTGCACCACTGCTGCACTGGTTTAAGACTAATAATTGTCAGGTTAAAAGACGAATATAAATAGGTAGGTAGTGAATAATAATAAAAGTCATATTTTAGAGAGCTTTCGACTCTGAAAACACCACGCTTGTTGTTTACCTAACGGTCTGCTTCAATTAGGCAAACAATAGTGACTTAAGTTTTAGGTACATTTGAAAAAAGGGTCTTTGCTGAGGTATTTGTTGTTGCAAAACAATGCAAAAGTCAGAGAATGGTATGAAGCCGTGTTTTGCTGTTGTTTGGAAGCACGTTTTTGTAGATGGTTGAAAAAGCTGGCACATAGCTTGCATAGAGATGGCAGCTGTCTGGTCATCTCCTTTAAAAATCACATAAATTAACCCTTGGTGCTCCTGCCTGACCTCGATTACGTTAGTGGTAGTAACATCTACCTGGGATTATGTTAGTGGTAGTAAATGCGTCACGCAGATGTAGCCAAGGGCTTTATGCGTTTTTTAATTCTATAAGTAAGTTTAGTAAACGCAGATAGAGCAGGGACAGACATTAAGAGCTTATTTTAGCTTTATCTGCTTCTCCTATTTAGTAGTAGCGTAATGGTTAGCACACACGTCCCAAATTCAAAGGGCGCGGGGTTCGAATCCTGGCCGGAACGCAAGCAACTCTTAGGCAGTTTTCTGACTTAATATGCATACAATTAACACGTGCTAACAACTATGCTAAAATGTAAATTGTTAAGATTATAAACATTATTGTTAAATAAGTATTTGAAATCATGTATAACCACGCCACAAAATATAGTGCTTTTTGTTGCATGAGTTCAGCAGACAGGCAGACGGCCCATCTGATGGAAAGCGGTTACAATCAACTATGGACATTTGTAACACCAAAGGTGCTACCAATGTGCTGCTGCTCTCAAAAGTGAAGCTGCAACCTGGCCACTAATGCCGGAACACAATTTAAGGTTGTTATAGTGGCATTCTCTAGACCTGGAGCCATCCAGACGGGCAAATACCCTACTAACTGGCCGTGGCTCATTTTGTCGCGTCTTACGACATGCCGCCCAAATGCAGGAAATTGTATTCTTTCTCCGTTCCTACACCGTTCAAATTTATTTATTTCTCCCTTTCAATCCAGAAAAAAGATCTGTTTAAAACGTTAATATATTCCGTAATACAGATCGTAATCTCTCTTGCGCAGAAGTCTCTGGATATTAATAGCCCTTAATCTATATCTTAGAACTGTTGGCGATCACTTGGTGGCGTTATCTTTGCAATAAAGTTAAGAAAAGAAACATTAGGCCTAAGCATTAAAGAGGTAATCCGTGCCTACATATAAAGAGAAAATAAGTTTATTAGATTATTTTTTGTTTCTTACATCCCTCTTTACGAGCTTGATATAAATTCATGCCATGCTATTATAATTCCCGATAATATTAACGAGAGATTCTGTAACTTTTTCCTTTCATAATGCCCAAAATAGACGGTTCGTTTACTGTCTTTCAATTTCCGTAGAAATTAGGCACTGTCAAGTTTAAAACTAATGTTCTTATTCATATTGAGTTAAAGTAAGTTTGTAGGGTCCTTTAAGGTTCTTAAGTCTACAATTTTACTCAACTCGATATGAATAAAACGGCTAATTCTTAAAACTGGTTCCATATGTGACTCTTTTAACTGCTTATTAATTATTTAATGGTGTTTCGCAAATTATTTAGTATTTTTAAGGATAAATTTGTATATAATCTTTTTTTTGAGTATAAGTAAGTAACAGAAACACATAACCGAAATTTAGACCTTTTTACAATAAAATTATTAAAAAAGAAAAAGCAGTTAAAAGCTCATTTATGAACCTTTATTAAACAAACTTATGTCCAAATTCGAGCCTATACAAAAAAAATCGCAATTAAGTACTGAGGTTTGCGACAGTTTTATATTGAAGCCAAGCTTATAAACGTATGCAATAAAACCGGACATAAATAGCGGTCAGCATTAAACACATTATAATCTTAAATTCGGGTCCCACGGGTACGGATACTTTAGAAGCGGGTTATCTCGAACGTTACAACTTAAGTTAGTGTTCTCAGAGATGTATCCCGTTTCACAGCACCATTTTAGTCCTAAAGGAGGTTTATTTCACCGCATTAACGTTCAAAGGTTAAGAGATAAAAGTATTTGTCTCTTTCTTACATATAATCTGGATAAGGATTTCTTCAATATTTTTATTTCTAGTTGCTTAAAGCGTTATTAGTTATAGACGTCCATTCCAAAAAAAGCAAAACTATTATTCTATTCTTGTTGTCAAACGTTTATTTAGAACAGGGATTCCCAATCTATTTTGGCCAAATGACCCCTTTTCCAAAATAATTGATATCTCAGACCCCCATAGCCAAATGACTTTTAAAATTCTATCTCTAGTTTTTTTTCGTATGGATACAAAATACTTATTAATTTAAAACTTTGCAGTTGGTTAAGTGTGTAAACTTGACATTAATTTCTCATCAAAATTTAACAAAATAAATAGACTAAAATTTATTAAATATCAAGTGTAATTAATAATTATTAATACAAATTATTTAAAAATACTTAAGTAGGTAATTATTTTATGAAAAAAAGAATACATTTGTACATGTAACACAATTTATACAATATGTTGAAAGTTTCAAATAAGAACTTGTGTTATAGGGGTCGATTTTTAGACTTCGTCGACCTCCAAAATCAGTTTTCGTTTATATCGACCCCTGGGAGATTGATTTCGACCTCAAGGGGTCGATATCGACCACTTTGTCAATCCCTGACTTGGGAATACATACAATGTAAAACTTCACTTATACAAGTCTGAGAGTTAAAAAAACAAGTAAATGAAGTTCTAAATTAATTTTCGATTTTAAGTATTTGTGTTTATATTTAAACTTCATATCCATATAATATTTTCTTAAGTTTTCGCGACTTGTATACATAATAAAACTACGTTTTAACGGTTTTAAGCGCGGTAATTTTATTTGATTTCATATCCATACCCTGCGGAAACTCAGAATTTCTGAGATAGAAATTATCATACTTTTATCCTCAGTATCCCAATATAGAACAATTATTACAACTATTTGTTCATGTCTAATACCGTGAAGACGGGGCAAATGAACATATTGTGATCAACCAAAGCAAGCCACATTTACATATTATACATTGGTATGGATTAAACCCAGAAAACTATACACGTAACGCTATATTAAATCCCTGTGTCGACGCAGTCAGAGAGTGGCCTCGGTTTTAAAGTAGGTTAATGTATTTGAGATGTAGGACAGTCACTATTTGACTTGTATAGATATTACTATTATTTAAAAATGACTGAATGTTTTCGTCTGTTGACCTTGACTAAGACAATAACACATAGCTTATGGCGAGACTTCAAATTTGAATAGTCAATATTTATGCTAACTTTTTCTTTTTTTTCAACTAGAAATGACAAATATGTTTGTATTATTTTTATATTTTTATAATCATATATTTACGTTAGTTAATAGCTGTAAAAATATGACTTTTAAACAAATGCTACAATTTAACATCAAAATAAATGCTATCTTGGTGCAGCATCATAAGGTGAACGCCGACATCAAAATCTAAAAGAACATCCCGTTTATGATTTAATTAGCGCGCTTTGCGATTGCAAATTTTCTGCGCATTTTTAACACTTTTTATTTGCGCATTATTAACAATACTCGTTGACACTTGACATCTTTGTCTTCCGTGATCACGGCCACTGAAAAGTGGCCGACACGTCGGAAAAACCAAAATCAAATAAAATTACCGCGCTTAAAACCGTTAAAACGTAGTTTTATTATGTATACAAGTCGCGAAAACTTAAGAAAATATTACTTTTTATTAATTAAACTCCATAAATATAAAGCGAACAGATTAGTAAACATATTTATTTACTTACATGTTGTATTATAGATGTGATTACTATACGTAACATTCGTATGTAAAAATATATTTGTGGTAGGCATATTGGATTACATGCATGTTCCATAATAATTATTATTAATCTTTGATACTCACTCCTGTGCTCTGCCATCCTACTTAAGCTGCTACACGATCTATAACATCCACCGTTCTTAGTAAATTGAATCCCATAAACTGCTTTGTGACGTCTAGTCATCGCTTTCTCTCGTGCCCAAGTATTGCGCTGTGGACACCTTATCGGCATTCTTTATCGACGTAGTCCTCATATCGTTACATAAACTTATAACTCTACATTAGTTGATGCTCTCGGTTGTATCTATCACGTCACGAACGCCAAGGTTTGGGCAAATCAAATCTTATTTTATGCAACCTAAACAGCGCTTCTTTTATAACTCACATTTAAAATACTTATCATTTTTTTAAGTCTTAAGTTAACACAAGATTATTTCAAGTCTTTTAGTTTCTTTCAGTTCAACTGCATTTTAATTAAAGCTAGTGGATAAACAAAAAAGAATATTTTATGCAATTCTTTATCTCTGTAGCGTATTTGTTTTCTTTTCCTGCATTCGTAGTTAACTATTTTAAACTCAGTATTGTTTTTGGATTTTACTCTTATAATACATACTATATAATTGTAGCTACCTTTTAACGCATTTAAGCGTTTTATTATTTAATTTTTCAATTTTGGTCTTTCAACATCTTTGCATTACCCGTGTTCACTGAATGACTCAGAAGACTAATATTAGTGTCATTTAGTGAACAAGCCCACTGTTAAGTGGTTGAAATGTTAGATTAAAATAAAAATCTAATTTAACACGGGCACAAACTTGTTAAAATTCAGTTTTAATTATGATTTTTCAGATTTTTAAAAGATTTTTTCCATTTGAGCATATATTTTTTTATTGCATGAGTTCAGCAGACACGCAGACGGCCCACCTAATGGAAAGCGGTTACCGTCGTGTATGGACGTATGTAACACCAAAGGTTGCACCTATGTGCTGCCGCTCTCTAAGAGGAGGCTGAAACCTGGTCACTAATGCCGCAACACAACCCAAAGTTGTTATGGCGGCATAGTTTAGATCAGTGGTGTTAGCCATCCAGTCGGGCCAAAATACCCTACCGTCTGGCTGTGGGTTGTTTTGTCGCCTTTTACGACGGGATGGCCGGCCGCAGGAAATAGTACTCTTTTTCCGTTCCTGCACGGATAATTATATATGTTATCTGTGTATGCTTTTGGGTATCGATATACATATACAGTAAAAGCAAAACTTAAATGCGTCCTTGAAGTTCGTGCACGTCATTGCGTAGAACATAATTATAAGATTCGCAGACCGAGCTGAGAAACGGAGAGTACTGCGCTCTCTTTCGGCCGCTACCCGGGCTCGCATGCCATTTCCTTCGTAGAACACACCATAAGGTGTAATAAACGTTAACAGTTGTCTGGACCTGTGCAAACCCACGGAACTAACTTCACTCGCAACGCATTTAAGGTTTGCGCATACTGTACAACATTCCTGATTCCGACATGTATTTCAAGACGTGGTCAAGCGCTTCCCGCGTTTACATCATACAGAGCAATCACATGGAAGAACGCTTGAGTAATGGGCTCCTCATGCCTTACTAAAAAAAGACAGCCGCATTCTATTTACTCGGTGTTCACCATTAAATAAAGCAAAAAGTGTGCGCTAGGCCGCGTGGCAATTAATCATCGGACCGGGCCTCGGGAAACTCGCGCGTAATCACTGTTTCTTTAATTTAAGATTGCACCCTCAGATATGCCCTTAATACATTCATCATCGCGTTAAATCTTCATAACGTTTTCTATTAATGTTTGCGGCAAAGTGAAAGTCATGGCATTAACTCGCTGTTCGCTCGTTGAAATGTTCTGATGAATTTAATAAAGTGTTATTTGAATCTGTGAATTCTTCATGTTTCTATCATTGTCAAATATTATACGAGTCTTATACATTTTTTATTTCAAAATTAGTAGACTCTATGGTCATATAACATTAAACCTTATTAGCAATGTAACGTTTAATTTGAACACACGAATATCAATACTGAATACTATAAACAGAAAATGTATTGTGTGATCTGTCGCGTTTAAAGCAGGGAAAGTTCTAGAATCTAGATGTTATTTTCCACGTGACTATGTAATTGTCTTTCATAATAAAAAGTTTGTATTTACATCGTATCTACAAGATTAGGCAAAAGGTAATCATCTTAACAATCAAAATATCATCTACGTTTTCAATATTTCAATATTCGCATATTCTCCCGACATTGCGAGTACTTACAATTATAGTACGGCTGTCTCGTCTAATACGGGTTGCGACAGACGAAACAAATGACGTTACTTCACCGACCCATCTGTGACGTCACGAGCTCGCGTACGGCCCGCTGTGATAGAGCTTTTCCTTTTATCAGCCAGTAAAATCCCCTTTCAACGTTACGAATATATGACGTACTGTTATCATACCGTTAATAAATACGGCCTACGTCACAAAATGTATAGACATACATTGTATATTGAAGACATGCTTATTTATTTCATCATATAGTTATATTATTACGCTTATCATCTCTCTATTTCATTTCATTATTTGAATTTTGTATATTTAAAAGCACCTTATCTTGTCATTAAGCTTTTGACTGCGTGGACATAGTTAGGATTGTTAATTTGAGGGCCATTTATTTGAAACTATGGAATCTATATGATAACACATAGATTTATTAGAAGCCGTAACTGAGCATACGAAAACGAAGTTTTTTTTCAAATCGACAAACAAACACACACGTTTTATATTCCTAAGCTAAGCATGTTACATGTTGTTATGGGTAATTTACAAAGAACAGTTCTGCGGCAGATTCCAGTCATCCAAAATGGAGTAAATAGTTCATTCACGAAATGTACCCCGCTGGGAATTTAGCCCATGGCCTCTGTTTCAATGGGCGAACCGAAGCTTAGACTATTCCACCCACCCAAGACCTGCTTGCTCCCTTTATTCGCTAGTTATTATTTTCTACCAGTTCTTCTCAATTATTTGGAGTAGGCATCCTTTACACGATACATTAATTTTTTTTTTTTTTTTTTTTTTTTTTTATTCTTATTGCATGATTTTCAAACCTCATTATATGCCTATACCACCTTAATCTTATTCTACTCGATTTTTCCATCCATGTCAACATACTCATCTCGGCTGAATGAGGAACATCATTCACTTGTCATTTTAATTTCACAGTATTTATGGTTCATCACCATGTATTTCACAACTTCATAATTTTAAATCGATTTGAAATATTTAATATCTGATATAATCTATTTACAATAATATAATCGATTACGGCAATCAAGTGTAACATGCTATGAATACAATTAAATCAAACGGACGTTGGTTAACATTCGCCGTGGCTAATGGTAGATTTGTCTCACAGCGACTATCCCGTCGACGTGAATTGATTGATGGAACTTTGTGATCGAAAATGTTTGCTCGCGGCGTAGATTGACTCCTAAAAACTTTTAAAATATTCCAAGAAGCTTCACAACTTTGATTTTTGTTTTTCTTTTTTTATATAAAGTGAGTGAGTGTTGAATATTAAAGGTTGTAATAAGATTTCAGTGGGTGACATTAAAAGAACGGCAGATATTGCTGGTATGCATATGTGTTATGAGAGGCCTGGCGTGGTCACCGCCCTGAACGGAAGCGTCGGGTAAGGAATACAACTTTTAATTCTATTTAATTTATTTCTTTGTCATTTATTAAAGGTATGTCATTTATTAAGCATAAAGAATTATTAAAGGTAGTATAACTGACCATTTTTGGAAGTTTGTTTACTCCTTCTCCAGAAGTTTCAATATGTACCAATATATATACTTTCGCTTGAGAAAAATATACTTTACATTCCGAAAAATGAGATATCGATCAAAGTTTACGCGAGTGAAATGGCAGTGATCAAAATGCGATAATAATGTTATTGTTACTAATATAAGCTTCTTTTTAGTTTGTAATAGAAATATCATATTCTATTCTGTATACTTTCTATAAATATAGTACATTTCTTATCCTGATTAGATTTTTTTGTTTTTTTTTTTATTGCAGGAGAACAGCAGACAGGCAGACGGCCCATTTGATGGAAAGCGGTTACCATCACCTATAGACATTTGCAACACCAAAGGTGCTACAAATGCGCTGCTGCTCTCTTAAGGGAGACTGGAACCTGGTCATTAATCGCGGAACACAACTCAAGGTTGTTATGGCGACATACTTTAAACCAGGGGTGGTAGCCATCCAGTCGGGCAAATGCCCTACCACCTGGCCGTGGGTTGTTTTGTCACTTCTTACGACAGGTCGCCCGGCCGCAGGAAATTGTATTCTTTCTCCGTTCCTACACGGATCAAAATCAAGATAAAACAAAAGCTCTAATTTTAATATACCTGTAAATGTCATTACCAAATGGCTAATAAGCGCATACAAATCTTTGCCTGATGATTGGCACAGAATAACAATGTTTGAAGTATACGTTAGTTCATTGTCCTATAACAAAGCACATGAATACCATTAAAAATGATATAAAACGCAATTATTTGTCCAAATGTTGGCAACATTCACCCACTTGGTACATTCGAGTACATTACGTTGCAATCCAATTTTATTCAGTGGCAATATCGATTCCATTTGTTTAACGCACGATGTAATCTAGTTTGGTGTTTTAATTCGTTTCGTGTTATTTCTTGAATATTTGCCAAAGAAAAGTTTTCGAATGAGTATCGTCGCGATGTTATTTCCCAGTTTTTTTTGGCACGCCATTGATTTATTAAAATTTATTTCAATAAAACAACATCGTAAGCTCATCAAACATGAAATAAAAGACGTACATTTTGTCAATTATATTTAAAAAAAAAAAACATTATTGGCAGCGATCGGAACAGTTAAAGTAGTTGAAAGGAATATGTGTATGACATAAAGTGGTTAAATCCACCAAAAATAAATGTTATTATGTTTCTTTTTATTAGCGGCAGCTTTATTAATTACCATTTAAAGATTATTCACATGGTTGGATCGTTCGTTGCATAGTTGTAAACTTCCAATAAACAATATTGTTACTTTTTTTGATTAATGGTTACCAGCCATATAATTTTCTTTCTCAATACTATTACACCTTGTTTTTAATACATATTTGTTCCGTCCTCATATCTTTTAACGTGAACTGACTTACATCAAATTGGGATATACTTAAGTTTAAATATCTGAAGTGAACTTGAACAAATATTCTTCAACACAGAAAATACATGCTACCGCTGTAAAGTCGTCTGAAAATCCCTGTTTAAGTGTAAAAAATAAAAAATATACTTTATTACAATAATATCGGGATCATATTTAAGAATTTTTAGCACTGAAAACTTTAGACTGAACTTTTTTGTTCAAGATATGAAGTAAAATAATTTGCAAATATTTTATGAGATTCGCAAGTTAATACTAAAGTAAAGCGTAAAAATAACAATATTTTGTTTAATTTCCATGTTTCGCTATGTATTATAACTAAAGATTTTGTTCTAATGTATTCGTAACATGCGAGGCGTTGGAATGGTTTGAGCGACATTCGAATAACACGAATTTCTCCGCTCAACCGCGCTCCATTACGGCTGTATAACCAATGCGGCCCATTTTAATAGTCTGTAAAATTAATAATTTGTTACATTTGAAGTGCTGGCTTATAAGAGTCATAACAATATAATCAATTTTGTCCACTGCTTGAGCTTATAATTTTTAAACACTGGGAATTTTTGCCTCTGGTTCTGTACGCGTTTGCGATTTTATAATTCTGGGACATTCGAATGTTCCAGAACTTTATATGTCAATGTTCGCATTCAAGACGGCGAGTAAAGATGAAAACAAACATTCAAGATATTTACATAATTTGTGTAGTAAGGTTCAATAAAAAAAAACATACTTTTGTATGTTTTTTCCTTTTAAACAAACTTCTGATCTAACTTTATGATATGTATCTACATATCAATATCTATAAAAAATGTAGCTACTGAAAGTCGTCACTAGTTATTATGTGTGTGTTCTCTTTGTAGTGTCGCTTTTTCCTTTCATCCGAGTTTCAAATCGCATCGATTCTAAAGAAGTTCCACTTCAAAAACCTGATTAAGTTTGTATGTAAGTAAAACAGCTACTTCCCAGGGTTTGAGCCGCAGCGTAGTTGCGGGGTAAACTAGTTATTTTCTAAACTTTGACTTTTAGTATAGTTACATCAACATTTTACGTATGATCTTTATCTCAAACAAATTGGCAGAGAAAAGTCGTTTCGCCAGTCAACACTTTACCCCATATCTCGTTGAGTTAGTATTTAGTGGTATCATAAAATATAATATCCGTCCAAAGTCGAATGTCGGGACAATTTATCAGTAGGAAACGAGATAATATTCTCTAAGTTATCCTTTAATAATGTCACGCGTCGTTCCCGAGTCGGAGCGGTAATAGAGGTGTAATGATGACGATTTCTGAACCAGATATCTTGGGTAATAACGATGTTATGATATTAAACTAAGGCTTGGGGTAAAAAAATCTCAGCTAAAATCTTTAGACAAAAGAGAACGAGTTCTCCTAAATAAGGTTAATACTCGCAATTAACTTTAAAACAGATTTATTTGAGCTTAGCTTTTCTATTATATATTGTTAGAAGAATCGAAACACGTGATGTAATATGCAAACAAGACTAACATGTGATTTTCCTTCAGTGTGATTGCATACTTACGTATATTACATAGACTACATCTTATGTAATTAAAGTCTGTATTCTTGTATCATACTTACATATGTGCTAATGAATATAGCTTAAGATGAAAATTCATTTAAATTATAATAAAACTACGTTTTAAGGGTTTTAAGCGCGGTAATTTTATTTGATTTTGGTTTTTCCGACGTTTCGGCCACTTTTCAGTGGCCGTGATCACGGAAGACAAAGATGCAAGTGTCAACGAGTATTGTTAAAGTTTTATTTAGCCTACCGCCAACTTGTTAATTTTAATTTTGTTTATGGTTATTATTTACTCTATAGGAACCTAATCTAATTTACTACCACTTCGCAACATGTTATGGCTTGAAGAGAAGAAGTGGCGCAAGAAACTCTTCAGCAAACATGCCTAGCTCTAATAATTTTATATAATATTAAAATGGGTGGAAGGAAAAATAAAAGTAATTATCAGTCAAGTTGGTTTGTGTTCCGTTGTACGCAGAAAGAGCTCACAGTGTCTTGAGGTGTGGCAGCTGGTTTTTGCAGGGTTTGGGTCTTAAAATCAAATAAAATTACCGCGCTTAAAACCGTTAAAACGTAGTTTTATTATGTATACAAGTCGCGAAAACTTAAGAAAATATTATCTTTAAATTAGTTAATCATTTTATTTTATTACATTCTTGTATCATACTCGTTCGTATGTGCTAATGAATAAAGCTTGAGATGAAAATTCATTTTAATTAAAGTGAAACTTCTTTAGAATGTAAATTGAAACTTGATGAAACGAAAAAGCGGCACTGGAAAGGGATAAACACATAAAGTTCAACCTAATTTAATTCAAAATAAAACACATTTTCTTTACCCGTTAGTATTAATTTTCAATTTAAATAAAATGTAAAAGATTTCTAATGAATTTTAGCTCTATCTGTATATATTTAAGGGAGATATTCTTTTATACGTAGATCAAAGGAAATTATGCGTAACAGTGCATTGAATTTTTAACTTTACGCTAGTGATTTAAAGTGGTGTAACATATAAAACCTCTTAGGCTCACTGGCCGGTTAGCCAAGAAAATTGGGATATACAACTGTCATTACATTTATAGAGAAAGTCATGGTGTAAAATAAATACATATATACATAACTTCACGCCAGTTCCCTTGCGGGGTAGGCACGAACAACAGAGCGCCATTTAGGCTTATTCTTACACACCTCACTTGCTTCTTTGACATTCATAACTCTTGTCATGCACGCTCGTCTGTTCTTAAGGCTCCTGGTGTAAAATATATTATGTAAATCCTATTTAAACGTGGTGTATGTAATAAATCATTTATCCTTTCGATAATGTAAATACAATACAGAAAATTATATATAATATTTAAATGTACGGGCCATTTTATTCAATGAACGACCCGTCATTAATGGCGACCTCCAGACATTGAATAAACTTATCAATATTTTTTTTTCTGGAAACTGCATATCATCGTTGCCTATTACTGAAACCAATTGGAGTGGCTGGAGTTCGAACGATTCCAAGACGTGGACGTCTGGAACAGCTTCAGCGGCACGGAGAGGTGCTCAGTCTTCAGGCGAGGCTTTCCGGAATTGCCCCAGCGTTGCATCCACGATCCGCAGCAGACAATCTCCGATGACGAGTTTGAAATGTTATATTAATAAGAAATAAGAGCGATCGCATGGCGATTTTGCATATAAGGTTTTGCATATCGATTTTATTTAAAAAAAAATTGTAACTTCTGTAGAATCGTTATAACTTGAAATTGAAAAAAGATAAACACATAAATTTACAGGACTAAGCCTGCGAGAGAATGGGATACGAGTTTTAGATTGTGCAGCACAGATTAGAGAATCCATAAGACCGATGATTACACTTAGGCCAATTTGGACCGAAATAGATAAAACTGATAATAATATTTTTTAGACTAAAACCGTGAAAAATTTAAAGTGATACTTAAGAAATGTATTGTGAATTATAATATGTTGATGGATGTAGGCTAAAGGAATTATATTTATACTAGTGGCCCGGCGCGGTTTCGCCTGCGCTCTGTCCCGCTCCCGTTTTTTTTTTTTTTTTTTTTTTGGAACTGGACCCAGCTGAATAGCCGCAGATGGCTGTTTCAGCGATACCGGACTTTGGGGGCTTCACGACTCCGTGGGAGCGGAGACGTTCGGCCCGGGAGCAGCACGCTCGAGGAGGCACCTCCTGTGAGGTTCGACCTCGGCTCGACCGCTGCGGGGGATTGACTCTATATTGGGAATTAGCCGTTAAAGGCTGAAAGAGCTAAGCCAACAGGCTGAAATGATTGTTTTTTTGGGGACCAATTATCGACTCCGCCGGCGGAGCCGATCCTAGTCTATCGTTACTACCGCTTCGCAACGTGTTATAGCTGGAGGAGAAGAAGCGGCGGAAGAAACTCTCCAGCAACACGCCTATGCTAATCGTGTATGGCTACTTGTGTCTGTATTGAGTGTGTGAGATTGGTGGGGTCTTACCTTTGTGTAAGAGGATCCGAGCCGGGGGCTCTCCGGCGTCTGTTCTGTCTGCGTCTGTTATGCCAGGCTGATGTTCTGAGCCTCGGGGGGTTCATGATCGCGAGGAGACGGGTGATCTTATCGGGCTCGTCAATGAGTACGTTGCGAGGGCGACGATTTCTCATGGGAGCGTTCGGTGTGGGTTTATAGTTGACCGTTTCCGTCACCAGAGGGTTCGGGTGATGGGGGGCGAGGTCAAAGAATCTGCGCGATAGAGTGATTATATAATCTTTGATGGAGGGAAGCTCCAGATCGCGATGCAGGTCGGCGAGCCGCATATAGCGCGGGGCGTCGACTGCAGCACGCATGAAATGATTCTGGATTCTTTGCAGTCTCCAGATGTTTGTTTCGCTGGCGTGGCCGAAGACCACACTCGCATAGGTCATGATGGGGCGGATGCAAGTTTTGTATAGAGTCACCTTATTTCTAAGGCTCATCTTACTCTTCTTGCATATCAACGGATAGAGTCGGCCTAGGATCCAGTATGCTCTGCTCCCGACCGCTCTGGTGTGCTTGTGGAAGTACAAGCCTCTATCGAGAGTTACCCCAAGATATTTGACTTCGTTAACCCAGGGGATAACTCCGTCGTATAGCTTGATGGGCATAAGTTGGTTGGTGGGGCGAGTATTGGGTGAGAGAGAGCGACGAGAGAACATGATGGCTGCGCTCTTCTCGGGGTTCACTTCAATCCTCCATCTACGGAACCAGTCGCCTAGTTCCTTGATGGCGGCGTTGAGGTGACTGCAGATTCTGTATCTGCTGGGGTCGCTAATGAATATGGCGGTGTCATCCGCATATAGGGCTAGCTCGGTATGGGGGTGCCGTGGCATGTCGCTGGTGTACAGCGAGAAAAGTAAGGGGGAGAGCGCGGAGCCCTGAGGGACTCCCGCTGAGATGGAATGAGAGGAGGATCTAGTGCCCTCCACTCGGAATCTGAATCTACGGTCTTTGAGGAAGTCCCGTAGAATGAGCACGAGTCGGTCCGGCACACCGAGTTGATACAGCTTGTATATCAGCCCGTTGTGCCAGACCTTATCGAAGGCTTTGGCGACGTCGAAGAATACTGCGCCTGTCGGCCAGAATCTTTGTCCGCCGCGTTGAAAGTGGGAGAGGACGTGCTCCGTGATGCGGAGCACTTGTTGTGGACAAGAGTGTCTAGCTCTAAAGCCAAACTGCTCAGGGGGGATGAGATTATTGCTGAAGGCAAAATCTCTCAGTCTCGTGAGAAGGACTCGCTCATACAGTTTACCCAGCGAGCTGAGTAAACTGATGGGGCGGTAACTGGAGGGCTTGGAGGCCGGTTTGCCTGGTTTGCGGATACCGATGACCTCCGCTTCTTTCCAGGTCTTTGGAAATTGGCAATTATTTATGGCAGCATTGAAGATGCTTACCATAATTAAGATAAGTTGGGCGGGGAGGATTTTTAAAAGTTTATGGCTGATTCCATCATTGCCTGGGGCCTTGCGGGGCTTTAGGGCTTTGATGAAATCCTGTACTTCCTCAACCGTGACCGGTTCGAGTGTGGTTTCGGCCGGGAGGGAGGACCGATATTCGACCTCGGCGTCTACCTCCGACAGGTGAGACGGGTCGTTATTGGCGATATTGGGGGAGCATTGGAGCTCGAGACTTTCGGCGAGACATTCGGC
The DNA here is from genome assembly GCA_019925095.2 of Dendrolimus kikuchii. Lineage (NCBI taxonomy): Eukaryota > Metazoa > Arthropoda > Insecta > Lepidoptera > Lasiocampidae > Dendrolimus > Dendrolimus kikuchii. The sequence continues at coordinate 12,225,324 of CM034407.1, forward strand.
CTTTTCATCGTCGTCAAACGCTTTGGTGTTATCGGGTCTCTCGAGGGGTGGCATGCTCGAGAGGGTTTCCGCTTTCAGAGATCTCGCCAGCTGCCAGTAAGCCTGGTTAGTTGGGGAGATCTCCTCCAGCATTCGGTCCCAACGTTGGTTCCTGACCTCCTGGACACGGAGTCTGACCTGGCGTTGGAGTGCCCTGTATTGGGCTTTATTATCTGGGGAGGGGAAGCTGCCGTAGGCTCTGAATGCTGCCCTCTTGTCCCTCATCAGATCTCTGACGTCGTCCGGGAGTGGCAGTCGGTGGTCCTCGAGAGGTACCTGCCGAGTGGACTCCCGCACCACGTTCTGGAGGTGGCTGGTGAGGGCTTCGATGGCAACATCGTTGTCCTGGGCTGAGTTAATCGGGTCCGGGATCCGGTCCAAGTCCGGGGAGCTTGTCGTTGCGAGCAAGTCCCGGACTTTGGCCCAATCTATGACGGGTTTCGTCGGTGGCGTCGAGTCAGTCGGGGGGCCTAACTGAAGTACGACCGGCAAGTGGTCGGAATCGATGTCATCCCGTGTTTCGATAGAGCGGAACTGAAGGGAGACTCCCTTCAGTAGCGCTATGTCGAGAACGCTCGGGTACTGTACGTCCGGTCTGTCAGGGTATCTGGTCGGGGTCAAGGGGGCTAAAATGCCAAAGAGGAGCTTATCCGAGAGGCGGAGAAGCTCCCTTCCTTTGGGATTTTCGCTTGGACAATTCCAAGAGGGATGTTTACAGTTTAAGTCCCCGGCTATTATAACCGCGGGACCCAGACTGAATAGGGCGTTGAGGTCGTCTTCCAAGATGGGCTTCTGACATTTTAAGTATGCTGAAACTATGATGATGGGCTGATGGCCTGTCATTGATAGTTTGCATGCGGAGACTTCTAGTTCCTCTAGAGGTGGGGTATCGATGGGGATGCAGTGCAAGGACCGCTTGTAGTAGATAAGTGTCCCTCCGCCATGGGAGGTTAACCTATCGTGCCTGATCAGGTTGTAATTAGCGATTCGGGGATCTCTAATACTCGGCTTTAAGAAAGTCTCTTGCACTAAGAGAATGTCTATGTTATCGGTGACCAGGAAGTCGTGAACCAAGTCGCGCTGATTTCTAAGTCCGTTGGCGTTATACGTAGCCAAAGTCAATGAGCGGGGTTTTTCCCTACTTGTGGTAGCCATTGGGAGGTTAAATTAGGGAGTGTCGTCATAAAGGATCTTCATCAGCGTTCCGTGCTCCATGAAGAGCCGCAGACGAGCCTTTAAGGTAGTGGCGGTTTCGAGTTTCCTCGCTAAGGTTGTTACCTCATCCAGGTTGAAGGGCAGCGACCTGGCAAACTGTGTTACCAGGGCGAGGTCCCTCGAGATGGAGGAGGGAGCACCCGTGGGAGCCGGCGGTGTGACGGGTTGCGGTTGCGGTTGGGGTTGGGGCCTCATGAGGGGCATCGGGGCTCTGGCCTGGGTAGGCAGGGCGGGAAAACCTGTCCAAGCGTTGAACGCCGGGAGAGGTGCAGGCACGAATGCCCGACGTTTGGGGGCGGCCTTGGGGGCTGGGGGAGAACGCTTGGCGTTCTTTTTGAATTTGGGGGCGGCCGGGCACCCGCGGTAATTAGCGGGATGTCCGGTTTGTCCGCAGAGAATGCAGGCCGGAGGGTCGGGGGAGTCCCGAGTTCGTGCGCAGTCACTGGTCCCGTGATCCCCGAGGCACTTGACGCATCTCGGGCGGGAGTGGCAGTGATTTGCCGAATGGCCATATAGCTGGCAGCGGTGGCATTGCCGGGGGGTCTGATTGTTATAAGGCCGCTCGAAGCGGAGATTGGTAAGACCGCAGACGCTCTTCAGGTTGAAGATTGCCTTACCTCGGTCCGAACGGTCAAGGATAACGAGCACCATGTTGTATGGTGTCCGGTCTGAGTTACCTTTGTGCATGCGGTGAACCTCATGCACAGGGAGGTTTTGGGCTTGGAGGTCCTCCAAGATGTAGGAGGTTTCAAGCTCCTGGGACAGGCCGCGTACGACAACGCGGAGGCGCTTCTCTTCCTCGAGAGCGTAAGTGTAGTAATTGACATTTCTGTCAATTAAGATGCGGGTAAGGGCGCGATGGTCGGCCGGGGTCTGAAGGACGACTTTAATGCCGTGCTGGATGTCACGTGCCTCTTTCAGCACGATGTTATGGGCGGGGAGAGAGGAGAGTACATCTCTCCAGAGGTGTTTATCTCTGATTATCAGAGGGGGTGGTAGTCGTTCGCGGCGGGGCTGGCTGTCGGCCTTGGTCTTGGCCTGTTTGGGCTCCTTGTCAACGTGGCCTTGAGGCGAGCTGTTAAGCAGTCGCTTCTTGGCCTTTCGGTTCGTGACGACTTGGAAGCCGTCATCATCGTCACCGGTTTGGGTGGAGGGGTCGATCTCCATGTCGCTTTCAGACGCGGCTGAAGCGACAGTGGGAGATTCGGTAATGGCGGGGGCGGGGGTGGGTGCGGGCGCGGCCGCGGTAGGGGTGGCCGAAGTGGCCGTTGGGGTTTTAGCCTGAGTGGCTATTGGGGTCGCGGGGGCCTTAGGGGCCACGGGGGCAGCGGCTTTAGGAGCCTTCGGTGGGCCGGCCTTAGGGGCCTTGGGGGGTGGCGCGGAAGACGCGGCTTTCGCGGGGGTCGCGGTGGCTGTCGGAGCTGGAGGGATTATCTCCATCATGGGGAGAAATTCCTTCATCTCCTGACAGTACCATTGCTTGAGAGTCGGGTCGCGGCTCTCAAGCAAGCGGAGGGTCTGAACCCACCAATCTTTAGGGGTAGCCATCCCTCAGGCGGGAACAGCCCGAGGGATATGTGTAAACTGTGAAGACCTAGTCCCCCTGCCGGGTGAAGGCAGGGGGGTGCGCCCTATGGTGAGCCCTAAGCTTGTAGCCCCTTTGCCGATCTTATTGTGCAAAGGGGTCCCTAACTGTTTTGTGGGTAGGCAGAACCACAAAAGATAGGAAAAAAGGAGGAGGTCACCTAGGACGGATTTGGAGATGCCTGGGGTCGGCAAGGGTACTCCCCCTGTGCCGGTGGTTCCACGCCCGTCCGGGTTTGCCGTTTCCCTGAAGGGGAACCGGCGGGCGCCCGGGTCACGCCCCAGCTAGGTTCGTTAACACCGTTAGGTATCCCCTAGCTGACCTAGTGGTAATTAAAATTGAGTAAACAATTAAAATTACCACGAGGGTTCGCGCAAACGAACTACGCGGGTGTGGGGTGGAAACAACCCCGCGTCAGAGCGCAATGAAAATTGCGATGACGCAACCTTGTGTGTATATACCTAGTGTGTATATATTGACCAGCCTACTAATAGTGTGCGATACTTGATCGACCGAAAAATCCGAATATCGGGTGGGCGAGCCAGAGTGACGTCACAGAGTGCGGACACGTCCGCACGGTGCGAGCGCCGAAGCCGGAATGTGCTGAACCCCCGCTCCCGTGGTATATAGCGTCATGTTATATAGCCAACGACACTCCCTGTTAACGTAGCTTTCTAACTCTAATTTTTTAAATCGGTTTAGTAGATCCAGAGATTACCCCCTACGACGTCACAAACTCACAAACTTTACCTCTTTCTAATATTATAGTATAGATTAATAAAAGTTACAGAAGAATTATCTGGGAGTATATTCACTGAAATTTTACTTGTACTCCGTGTGAACTGCACACACATTTTTATTTATTACAAATAACTAAGGGTCTTATTCATTTTGAGTTACAGTGAGTTTGTAGGCTTCTGTAAGGTTCTTAAAGAAGCCTACAAACTTACTCAAAATGAATAAGAACGAAGTAATTTCGAATTAACGAAGCATAACTATCTATGTATGAGTATTTGGTTTTAACGATTATATTTGAGTTTTTATTCAAAGTATAATATTAAGGAAGTCTATTCTGCTCGCCATGTTCTCTTTTATATATTTTAATATTTACAGAGTGTATGTACTCTATATGTCATACATAAAGTATAAAATGAATAAAGCTTATTTGTCGTTTTTGAAATTGAAATTATTTGTGACGAGGGTTAGAAGGGTCATTTATCTGTCTCTTGTTGCTACATTACTCCTTATTCCTACATAATATTCGTGTACTTACGAAATGTCATTAATATATTTTCCTAAGAAAATATATTTATTGCAGGCCAGTCAACTCTAATTTCGACTGGTTTTACTCTCTCACTTTCAGTGTACCTTTCTCAGTTCAATGTCCTATCAGTCTGAGAGGCATATTCCCTTATACATTTGCCCTTAAAGCTTTTCTATACCGCGTGTCAATGGCCCGCAGATTTCCAAGTTTGCTAACTAATTGGTGTTGAAAATCTACAATAAATATTAATGTAATACTCTAACTTTACTCTAGTTTTTGTTACGTTTTGTTGCATATTTAACGGTATAACAGCGTTACCGAAATTGATTTTAAATTCTAGATTGTCGACTCCGGTCTTGGGTGTACAATTCAAAAAATAATTTTTTTGGAAGAATGAAACAACAAATACAATAAAATATTGTATTTGTTTAAATCTTCATTCATTTGTCGTGTGTTGTTTAGTTGGTTTTTAATATAAATAAATCATGTGTTTTATGTTTTAAATAAGTTGTGGAAATTTTTAATGATCTAGATATCCCTCCGCATATAAAGATATTCCAGACGTGCCTGAAAATTGGGGACATATGTCAATCTTACTCCGGTCGGCCGAAATGGTATAAAATGTTTGCGAAACTATAGTACATTATGGTACTAGTGTGTAACATTGGTGATTACCGCCGAGGCGCCATTGAGACTCGAGCCGTAGGCGAGGGTCTTAAGAGAGCCGAGGACGGTAATCATCATTACACACGTGTATCATACGACGTTTTTCAACACACTTGTGAATAAAATAACAACAAAAACTTATTTTATTTAGTAGATAAAAAAAAGTTATATATGAGTGAAAGTTTTATTTATTAAACACGTACGAGTTAAAATTATGTATTGAAATAAGAAGTTGCATGAAATGAGCAAGCAATAGGAACTTTAATTTATTTGTTCTATAGAACAAGATGTTATTTTTTGAAAAAAAACTTTTTTGAGAACAAAGCAACTCAACCAATAAAATTTAAAAAAAAATCTATAACTCACTAGTGAGTTATAATGTTTTTTACTCACAGTTTGATAATGGGTGTCATTCTGTGCCTAATTGCGGTGACCATAGAGCCACTTTATGAGCAAGTGTGTTGAAAAATATATTTTCTTATTAAATTAGCCTACGTAATATTAGTCACATGTCAGAGATATAATACAACGCTCACTATTCACAAATTGACTGTACCCGTTACTTATGCAAACAACACGTTACAACCGACAGACTGTACAGTTGTAGACATATGCTACATAATATATTACAACAAATAACTGTCTGGAAGAAAATCCTGTGTATTTATTTGCTTAATATCAAATGTGATACAGTTCGTGTGTGATAATATAATATTAAAGCTTGTAACATTACTTACAATCTTATGTTCCCTTTTTATGTACGTATCTTACTGTTGAATTGTAGATACATGTCACATATCACGGGTCGTATAAAGGTGTTTTTAATCATTTTTTCATTCAAAATCTAGTTACAAACTAGAGTTTACTAAATATACGGTTTGATTGATTATATGTCCAAATGTTGACATACACGTAATAAGTTTTAAGTACCTATCTATTGTTACGAGAGAAACGTTCTGTCGGAAGTTGAAACGTGAATTGTATGTACTTTGTACGTATTTTGGTCCCTTTTTGACATCTAATTAAAAACTTGTCAGCGGAATTGAAGATACTTATTCTAGGCTTAATTGGATTTCTTCATTTGGTTTTTGTGTAGCGTGTCCATAGAGTAAACTCTCTAATTTCCGAGCGCTCGCAAAAGTGTAACTTTTTTTTATGATTTAATACGCCTACTAAATTATATGCTTCTCCCTTTATACAGTGACCGTGATTATTAATTAGCTCAGATGTCAAGCATCTATGAGTGAACGCTGATTTATATTAATCCAGCTACTGACGTGAGGAGCGGGCTGACTCCAAAATATTACATCCGGAATATCGAAGTCAGTCAGACTTGGTAGCTCTGTACTGACTTCAAATAAATTTACACGATATCAACATGAAGTCAGCACAGGCCTGCTTCGCATTTGAAGTCAGTAGCTGGATCAATGTAAATCAGCTTAAATTTTTAAGTTCTAAATAATATGCCAGTTTTTGTTGTTGTTGTTTATTAATACTGTTTACTCTATGAGAGCCTGATATTATTTTCGTTAGTTTGACAATTACTAAAACCTAAAAAAATAGTATTTATAAAAAAATAATATATTAAATCATGTATCATACCTTTATCGACAGTCATACAGAATGCAGAAATTTATTATTTTTTTAAAACCCTGTTGTCTTATATAGAGTTACGTACGAGCGAGGGTATGCACTTGGGATTGGAAGGAAACAGCCGTTTTTTTTTAAATTAAATGCTTTTATAACTTACACAGTCGTACGCGATTCTTCTCCCAGAGTGCCTCTACACCCACAACTAACGACGCACTGTCCCGCCGATAAGATATCCTACTTACAATATCGTCACCGATATCGCATAGACCACCTCCTATTGCTGCGGACCTCACATCCGAATTTTCTAGAATCCATAATTTCGATCATTTTTTCGTTATTCCTTTATTTACTGTTTAACCCTTTCTAAACATCTATCTATCACTGTCTTTTCCTTTCTGAACCTATTCTATTCTAGAATTTCGATCTTCATTTATTTATTCTTTTGTTCATTATCTATCCCTTTCTATAAAATTTCTGTCCTTGTCTTTTTCTTCTGGAGTCTTCTACATTTTTCTGAAACTCCTTAAACCAACTAGATCGTTCTACCAACGCTCGCCATAATAGGTACATTATACAATTGTGTAACATACATTTTTTTCAAAGAATAAACTTGTGAAGTTGTCTATGATAGTGTCGCGCGGGTATTGTAAAGTTTGAAAATAATTACCACAGTTATAAACCACTTGCCTCGGCGTCTGTAAACCACCTATATACTCCGTACCTCGCTCGGAGTTCTCGCGATAATCCAATAAGCTGAATTGGAAGTGGCTTAAATTAACCTTCGCAGTGTATATCCACATTAAAATGATGTGCTCACTGGTAAGATCGAATATTAATTTATAAATTGTGTTGTTTAAATTTTATGCCTAATTTAACGCGAATTTAATTTTTATATTTAACAGAGAAGTTAATATACTTATAGCTTATATGATTTATGAGCCTTTTGTATATTTCAGTGAAGTGTGGCTATATATAACTAAAAGGTACTGTTGATACCGTACCAAAATCGAGTCGAGGCACGGGTTAACAACGGGTTACAGACATTTAAATGGTTTCATCATTATTCACACGGCAGAAAGACTGTTGGATGATAAAATGATAAGGCTTGGAGGTCGAGGTGTAATGTATTCTATCTATTAGGCATACGCAGTATTTTGTGGTATATTCGTTTAGAACTTATACTTTGGGTAGATTTTGATAATACTTAACGATTAAAATTTTCGTGACGGTTTAGTAAAAATGTAACTACAATCTCTTTCAAATAAAATCAGAGTCCAATACTTAATATCGCATTTCTTTTTCAATTCAATTTTTTTTTCAATTATAAATTACTAATACAACATTTTAAAGTAATTCACTTTTCTGTTTTATGTAAAATGAACGTGTCTATAGTCAAGTAACAGTTTCTGATATTTAACTAATGTCACAAACTAAAAGAAAGTAATGTCTTATCTGTCCTTAACGAATGTGGTTTCAAACACGAACACTATAAAATGTCTAGGCAATTAGGTAACGAGCTGCGATATGGAATTATTTTTATACTAACTAAACCAGTAGAATAAATTGGTCCGCATGTCGCGATTTACGACCGGTTGTCGGTTGTTTTAAAAATATTGACTTAATTTATCAGTGAGGTTATCGGGTCGCATTGGTATACTTAGAAGTTTAAGTTCTGTTTTAAAAACAATATTTAGAGTCAACCGGGTGAGATATTGAAAAAGTAATAATCGGTCCATTATTGTCCTACGGCTGAGTTGGGGCCTCCTAATTCTGAAATAAAGGACGATATTAGTCTCAAGGTGGCTTGGCGAGACTCACACATATAAATAAGAAACGTTATGATTTTTGAAGCTCTAACGAACAATACCTACCCCACACGATTATACTTATACACGAAAATAATGATATCCCTCAGTTATTATATCGGCTATTAGTATAATAAATTGATTTGATAGTTTCTAAGAAAAATCCCTCTAACGTACCTACATGAAAAGGCGGACAGTAAGACATTAAGATTGTATAAGGATTCCGCTTTAGCCAGAATGTGTACGGAGCACTAAAAAGTATTTTGTTTATTATAGTGAGATGGCCTAACTAGCTAATTTTAAAATGAAATGTATAAACACAAGCCAGTATTGAACACTCTGTTCCTTTCAAGAAACGTGTTACAATATTTTCTCTCTTTCGATCCAATTTCCATTTTGACGAAAAAATATTTAGACCATAACGCTCCTCTCCTTCGCCAAATTAAATTTTACGTTCCAAGAATCTGGGAAACATTTCGTTTAATAAATTTTTGAAGGCTACTATTTTATTCATGGAGCGAAAGAGAAATAGAAATCAGTAGGTATAACGTTTTAATCCTGGAAACGTATTCTATAATTGTTTAGACTTAATTTCTAGCCGATTATAAGTGTTCTGTTTACTGTTACATTATATAAAGTATTTGATTTTTGATATTACAAAAATAGGTGCTGCGTCGTTTTGGAAGATGATAAAAAATGTGTCAATTGACTTGACTGTCAATTAACTATTTTATATACAGGGGAAATCCGATTGAGGAGCATAAGGTGCGTGAGGGGGAATGGTGCGGCCCGTGTGTGGGCTTTGCCAGGTCGGGGTGGTGGCATTAGCACCTCACGTATGATTTGCTATTGCCACACCACAGTTAGTGATGCCCACTATAACCCCTGCCCGATCCTCGAACGTCCCTTGTCCGGGCTGTGGTCTCGCTTGTGCATTCACCTCCGGCCCGGACGGACGACGGCCGGCCCTTTTACGGGCTGGCCCCACTATTTGTTATCCTGAGATCTGGATCTCTCCGGCTACCTCGGATCTCGCCTCGATGTGAGATGGGGCGCGCAGATCGGTGCGCGTCCCTCCTCTCTGGCCTTTATGTCCGGGCGAATCCAGCTTCCCGCCCGTCGCCCGCACTGACTGTCAACTACCTACCTTATTTTAAAATAAATATTCAAAATTTAAATTTACAAATTAGGACCAGTAAGAAGAAGTTAATACTGGAATACAGGTCGTAATGAATTCATTTTTGAGTGAGCCTGAGTTTCTAAAAGCACCTAGTAGTAGTAGTAAGTAGATATACATTGTTTTAAATGAAGACTGTAATCATGTTTTTATTTTAAGCTAGCAGAATACGACTACGCATCGCCGTGGTTCAGTCTTATTTTATTTATTTATTAGAGAAGTAATTAAAAGAAATGCGAATAAAGTCGTGGGTAACGTCTAGCTAGCGTATAAAAAACTTTCAAAATGCAACTTAATACAAATTTTCAAAATAATCTGTAGACTGCTGTCCAAGAACATACTTAAATGTACGGAAGTTTAATTTTAATATTTATAGGTATGTTAATATGAAAGCCGCAAATAGTATAATGTAGGAATAATAAATATCTTACAAATCATATTGTCCCTCACTGTACCTAAGTTTTGACTAACATTTTTTGTCTCGAATATCCTGTAAAATGAAGTTTTAAAGTTTACCTCAAGTTTCTCCGAATTATTTCACTTAAAGTTAGACTAGTCTATCTTACATCTTAATGTCATAACTGTAAAAAGTTAACTTGTTACGGCTGCTGAGAAATTGTAGCTCTTTTCATGATTTATTGCTGCAACGAAATGTTGTACATTTGATTTTGTATAATACGATTCTTTAAATCGGCAGACAAACCCACTGTAAATGCCCAAGCTTAACAAGTTACGCTTGTATTACGGGTAATATAGAAAGGACTACTCTGGGGCCGATCCCAGACACTCAGACTCTAGTAAATATCGGAATCAAAGTGGGACCCTCTACGTTCCAGTGAGCTCAGCCGGCAAAGGCTGAGTCAAGTAACCACTGAAACCGTCAATAATAAAATAATTGTATGTACCTATTATTGAAGAGTATAGAAGAAAGTGTAGTGTGTGTGTGTGCTAGCTTGGCTTAAACCACCTATAGAATAACCTTAAAAATTCTAAAGCTTTAATCAGTTCGCTAGTTTCTGAGAACATCCACCTACGTCATTATACCATCTAACACAATGTTCGTTCATTATCTGTCACATAATGAAACTGCCACTTATCAGCTTTGCTTATATTTTTCCTATACATTTTTATCTTAAGTCCAGTCAATCGATCAGTAACGGCACTTTTCAATTAAAGATTGTTTTGTATTTAACACTTATTCAACTGTTTTTGAGATGAATAACATTTCAATTTTTGCAGACCGTTGTATCAGTCTGATCTAATGCAGTTGTTAGTTTTATTCGTGCAATGAGCGTAGTTATGGTAGTGCTCTGTTATACCAAATTCAAGAGTTCTTATGTAATTATAAATAATTGCAAAAGTTTATATCTTTTCTTTATTTTCCTATTGGAGTATTAATATTATTTTATATTGTTTTCAAATGGGTCTACAGTATGTATTCTTGTTACTACCTATGTTTATTAATAATTTTATATTGGCTAACTATCGGCAAAATACGTTTACGTTATCTGGTAATCTAACGCTCGGCTTGTTTATTGATCAATACAATTAGTAGTCGTTTCACAACTTAAAATCCGTGTCACCTTCATGATCAAAGTCCGGATTCGAAATAAAATCATATATCTAATTGGTTATGTATGTATATGGTGAATTATTTACGTAAATGTATGCCTTCATTTCATATTCAATATTCGAAACACGATCGCCTAATAACCAGTGTGAGTTAAAAGATTTCTTCATATGAAGATTCATACGTTATAAGTGTACGTGACTATTGGTTTGGTGATATGCGTATCTACATGGTAACAAGCGTCGAAGTAATAGAGAGACGAATTAACATAGAAGCTGTGCCAAATTTCGTATATGTTTAATTGCTTTGCTTTAGTCAAATTAGTGGTATAGTGACGGACATGATATGCGTACATATTTTATTCTATAGTTGTTATTTTAAAGTAAATAATTATGTATGTGTCTTCCTATCTTTCACCGTCTCCCAATTATTTGGGGTCGGCACAATATGTCTTTTCCTTCCACACTCCTGTATTCTGACATACATCCTCTGCCACACCACAAGTCATTCTTCACACAATCCATCCTTCTCTTTTCTGTTTATGTCTCAGGAATTAGTCTTAGATGAGGTCTTTCAATTGAAAGGTGTCTTTCAGTACAAAAACGAAATAAGGAAACAGGAACACCACGCCCAGTTAATCAACTCGAAAAAACATCTGATTACCCAAGTTGGTTGGTAACTTAAAAATTTATAAAGTGGTACTACAATTTAATTTTAAATGACTATAATTATAAAAAATATCAACATAATAAAAAGGAATTATAAAAACACTCATTTTTTACAATCTGGGCCCAATAAAGTATAAAAGCGTATCCGTCTCCTTTACTGACTATACCGTTTTACTATTTTCTATTTTTTGTTACTGGAAAGAGGGGGGTCTGGGCGCATGGTGAATCTCATACCCTGGCGCCCAGTATGTTTAATAGAGCCCCTGACAGATCATACAAATATTCTGCTCTGACTGAAAACTGTGCCCTGAAATATATCGCTAAACATTTCGCCAAACGCGTAGTCAGATTTAATAATTGTGTCGCAGCAAATCGTCGCTTTTAACTGCGCTATCGGAACAAACAATGGATGCCGCTTATCGTTCCTGATAAAAATGTCCTTTGGTAAATAAGGCGGGGTGTCAACGACCCCGTTGGCGTCGCGGGTCAGCCTTTGACACGCGCCGAGAGCAACGGCTCCGGCTGGATTTCTGCCTAATCTCGTTACACGTTTAAGCGGACAGATGTGAGGAATGCTCGCAAATTCGACTGATATGGTGTATGTATGAGCCCTTAATTGTTATGTTGTTTGCGGTTTTCATGGAACTTCATAGTACTTATTATTCACCACACGTTAACATGCCAATTTTAGGTGTTGTAATATAACAGCTAGAATATGCACTATTTAGCTAATACTGCTATTTCAGCAGGATTCTGTGAGTTCAGCTGTAAGGAGCATGTTACTAGGCTGACTTAAAGGGGTGTAATTATAAAACTCATTCAGGCTGCATGGAGCGCAAGAATTGATGTAAACAATACCTGTAATGTATTATTAACGCCCATTATATAAGCGACTTTTTAAGATCATAGACATTAGTTTTGAATCCCTCATAAAATATACAGTTGAATTTTTAATTCTGAGTAAAAATCTATTTTAGAATGTTAAATTAAGTGTACTGCATATATTTTGTATTAGATAAAATTTGATAAGATTTAATAGTCGTTTTTATTAAGAATATTACCTACTATTATAGTAACTTATTTATGAAATAATATTATATGGTATTTTTATTTTATGTTTCAACCGTTTTCAAGTGATGCTGTTAGCAACTAACAATTAATCAAATATATAAACTAAACTATACTACAAATAAAACTATACTTACCAAATAACATAAATCTATAAGTAAAAAATTGACTCCAAATCGCGGTCGGCGGGAAGCATTCCCTAAATGCTAGCCGCATTTCCGCGTTGCATGGCAATGCTCATTCGTTGCCCTAGGTGCAAGCCAGCCTTTTGGCCACGCGAGACCTCAATTAGATGTCTTGAGAGGTCTCGATAGAAGTGATGAGCTCCAGGGTCTCGATCCCAAAAGCCACAAATAAGTACCCACTACCAATGGACACATATTTGCGACATATAAGGGCCTGCTAGTGTGCGGCAATAGCATCGGCTGTTACGGCTGTGTCTGGAAGATGGGGCGCCGCCAAAGTATCGACACAAGTTGCATCCTATACTAGGGGGCGTCCCATCTTCCAGGGCACCAACGACATTCCGTCTGGTCTCTGATGACAAAGTTATTAATTATTTTTCACTTTAATTAAATCCTCAATTTATCTAAATGGAAATAAGTTCTATGTGTTAGAAATCGTTACTTATCAATTTAAGCATTCTGACTTCCCATGTAGATAATATGTTGTTTTAATTTGTAACGTGTGACTGAAATAGTTTTGCAATATCCGCTTAGGAATTAATGTAGTGTATGTAAATTTAATTTGTTTTATATTCGTAAATATTCTTTTAATACTCTAAGTATATCGAAAAATATATTATAACGTGCATAGGACTATTTCCAAATTTAATTGTATGAATTCCATAAATGCCAGCTCGTAAATGTTTCTGTGCTGGTCAGGTTTTTCAATATTTTTAGGAGAAGGGCGAGTATATCCGCCATTGTTATTAATCATAGATTGGCGGGTCTCTTACATTTATAATCTCAATATGCAGGTTTCCTTACTACGTTTTTTTTCTGTAACACAAAACTAATTTTAGATGGAAGATAACATTTATAGGTTAATTATAAATGAATATTTATTAATGTTCCAGTTAGTAATTATCTTTAGTTCCATAAAAGTGTTGACTTTTTCATTACAATAATTCAAGTATGTACTGACGACGGTTATGTTAAAAGCATTTCTTGTAGATAATAATTTGTACTTGTTATCTAGTTTGACGACAAAGTGGACAAGCTTCACGCGCACCAAGCGATAACTATAACGCTTTGTACTATATTTTGATAGTGATAACACACCATTAGGTCAAGTGAAAGTTCCAGATTTATTTGTTTGTTAACCATTTTGAATATAAAACGGATGGTTAGGCTACAAGGCGGCTCAGTCAGACTCACAATTTCGTTGTGGCCGGTATAAAAGGTTATATAGGTATGCTTTTGCCTAGTGGCTGTTTGGTTGAATATTAATCTAAAAGTTGAATTTTCATGAATACTTGATGAATATTCAACTAGAATAAAAGCGTACTTAAAAAAGACATAAGAAATAACTAATATGAAAATAGGGAATAGAATGTAATTTTAAGACTTACATATTAGTGGAAGTTAACTGTGATTAATTCCTCTATAAAAGCAACAGATAGACTACCGTTTCTACGAGGTATTGTTTTGCTTCGTATTCCTTGGAAGAAGTTTTTAGTATTTATTCCATCTAGAATCTATGTACCTATATAAGATCCTTAGGTTTTCTGTTCATTATTGAAAGTCTCTTATTTGCAATTTTTTTAAAGGAAATGACTACAATTTAATGTCAAACTTAAAAAATGAAGGAAAGAAATAATGCCGTGTGAACTCACTCCATTCATCGATTTTGATAATTATTTGTGTGTTTTGAGTAAGTCCTCGGATGGTTTAGATTCACAATTGGAACCGGTAGGTGACGCTGAGATCGGTTTCTACGTTTTTATTGTTTCAAGGAAGCACAATGTTTGCCCGGACCTCTAGTAATATAGATAATAATAGATCTGTCGCGAGTGGGCGTTTGCTGTTCGGAGAATTTAATATTTTTTAGCCTGAACTTGACCTACCTATATTGACGACGGTCATGTCATTATCAGAGGACAACTAGAGAGTTTTATTTAGAATAGCAGATCGGACATTGAATTCAACTAAGATACTATTTATACCTACAGTGTGCTTAGTGCGAGTTTTTTTACTACTTGGTCACGTTCAAGTTAACGCAATTTTGTATGGGAATGACTTAGCGCCATCTCGTGAGCGTGAAGGGAAACATAAATCGTGATATACAAAATTGCGTTAACTTGAACGTGATTCAGTAGCAAAAAAAACTCGCATTAAGCTCTCAGAACCTCATAGCCTCGTCGGCCCACCTGATGGAAAGCGGTTAACATTGCCTATGGACACTTGCAACACCAAAGGTGCTACAAATGCGTTGCTGCTCTCTAGAGGGTCACTGGAACCTGGTCATTAATGCCGGAACACAACTCAAGGTTGTTATGGCGGCATTCTTTACACCAGGGGTGGTAGCCCTCCAGACGAGCAATTACGTTACCACCTGGCTGTGGGTTGTTCTGTCGCCTCTTACGACAGGCCACCTTGCTGTAGGAAATGACTCCAATAGCGCATTAAATAATTTTGTTTTAAAAGCTTTTAAAATTATTTATAACTTGATATTTGAAAAGTTAGATGATAACATGTTAACGGCTCTTCTTTTTTATATATAATTTGTTTTAGGATTTATTCAAAAGCAAAAAGAAATCCTTATGATTTGACTCCATACGTGTATGAGCATGCCAGAGCGATGAAACTTCTATTTTCGGCACTAGGGGGCGCTGGTAAGCCTCTGGCAGCCAATTAGTATACAGCATTCAATACAATGCATTTACATAATATTGTTTGTAAAACAAATGAATTTCATTTACAAGTAAAATTTTAATACAATCCGAAATTTTATGTTGCCAAAGTTGCAACACGTATATGTTTTGTCTGTGGGACACAGCTGTTAATCTCTATGGATGTGCTGCTATTGTTAGACAATAATTTTTATATGTGTACTGTTAGTGGGGTATTTATACAGCAGAACACATAGAACTTTAAGAACTGTTTAATTTGACTTCCGAATCACCCTAGAAAGCTACTATGACATGTGCATCCGACCAAAGTCGAAGTGAGAATAGTCTTTTATCGTTATTACATCCTTCATTCAGCTACTGATATGGGAAGCGGACTGACTTCAAAAAATTTTCACAATGCCAGTATGATACCACTGGATTTAATAAAACTACGTTTTAACGGTTTTAAGCGCGGTAATTTATTTGATTTTTGTTAGTCCGACGTTTCTATACAAGTCGCGAAAACTTAAGAAAATATTATCACTGTATTTCTTCGAATATGAAATCAGTAACTGGATCAGTGTAAATTAGCTTTTATATCCGATCAGTAAACATTAACTACCCGTAAATATTACAATAGTACAATAATAGGTGGCTCTACTTGGAAGAAATGTTTTTAACACTTAACGTGTTTGACCGTAAAACAAACTTCCGGTTTTACTGCTTAATTATGTGTTGTGTTCAATTAAATTTTAATCACTTTGTAACTTAATGTAATTAAATAAGTAAATTGGTTCGTGCTGAGTAGTTGAAATGTTTTAAATGACCCCTGTATGTAATGAAGAGATAATTTAATTACGATTTGACAGAGTGGAAGTATTGTTCAGTGTTTACGGCCTTACTTATAATCGTTTGTTAATTTTTAAGACACTGCTCAGCAACTGATTAGTCAAAATCTTACTCATAAACTGCTTTTAAGGATAAAAGGTGGTAAAGCAACTCATAAATAACTGTCTAAAATAACCAACATCGAGAAGTAGTTTAAGTGACTGCTAAAAGGCAAGATGGCAATTCATATTTGACACAGCTGGTTGTCACCTAGTACGGAAATAAGGAGACCGAATCTGTGTATAAAAATATATCAGTAAAAAGTCATTAAATTGGTGTCGCTATCGTAGCTAAAGGGGTATTTTAAAAAAATTGCTAAAAAGTTTTGTAAAAGCAAACAATTAGGGCCTTACTTATAATCGTTTCTTAAGTTAAAAGAAACTGCTCAGCAACTGATTAGTGAAAATACATAAATACATACTACAACTTCACGCCAGTTCCCTTGCGGGGTAGGCACGAACAACATAGCGCCATTTAGGCTTATTCTTACACACCTCACTTGCTTCTTTGACATTAGTGAAAATCTTATCCATAAACTCCTCTTTAGTCGAATATTTTGGGTACAACCTACGTTAATCATTCAAATTTCGTTTATCTGTGCTCTTATTAGGTAAACAACCGGTAATACACGTTTATAAGTGAAAAAAAATGTATTCATTGATTAGGGTCTGATTCTGATTCTCTTACTTAAGAGATGGCTAATCGTTTCTTAACGAGATTATTTATTATAAGTAAGGCTGTAGTGTTCAGTTCAAATTGGTTAATAACGAATTGTTTAAAAAACATTGATTTCTTTATAAAAATTCGTTTGTGTTGTATCAGATAGATGACACTTTATTGTTCACTGAACTAAACCGTTACAATATATTTAAAATATTTTTTTGTAAAAGGTAGACTTAACACTAAGTGAACTCTTAAAATCAACTCAACTTCTTTATGTTTACAATACTAAAAAACAAAGTCGCTTTCCACGTCTTTCTGTCTGTGTAACCGCTAATTACTCTTAAACCACGCAACGGATATTAAAGAGCTTTTTACTATTAGTTAGATAATTCTTCACTAAAGGTTTATATATAAAATATATGTAAAAAAGCTAATTAAGTTTTTATGCAAGTAAAATAGATCTTATGGTAAAGGTTTGAAAGGGGAAAATACTAGTAAATTATATTTTTAGGTAATCTGTACACAAAATTGAACGGCATATTACAGTATAAGGTAGAGTAGAATAAAATAGAATAATTATACTTTATTTAATTAATTATATTAATATTAAAATTAAGCTTAATAAATACGGCGTTAAAAACTCCGGATCAATTTTCCCTATCCCATATTCTATCCCATTCCTATGGTCTGATCCCTCTATCTCCTCCCATCCCATCCTAAAGACTGATAATGCTGACTGATAATAGCTTCTCTATTGGTGTTACAAATGTATATGCAGCGTACATTTTCTCAAAATAGGTTTATTTTAACTATGATTTGTAATTATAATGTAAGTCGTAGGATCGCTATTTCTTCAAAAAATGTAATTTTCTTCTATAGGCGACGGTATACACGTCCGATGAGCTGGGCCGTCTGCCTGTTTGCCAGATGTGCCATAAAAAAGTGTATTATATCCCTTACCTTATAAATTTCTCACCAAAACGTCATTTTCGCTGTTCGATAATAACAGTTCGTGAATGTGGTTACAGCTGCCGGGCCTGTTGTAACACTGTAATTCTTAAACGTATCACACGACCGAAACGTGTACTAATTACCCTGACCCCATTTTCTCACTCACCTATAAATAATAATTGCAGTTTAGCTACAATTAATGTTTGTACCTCACAAGTCGTGTTACGCAAGAGCCCGGTCTCGTGTGTATCTCTCGATCTATACTTGCGACTGGTTTTGGCAGGCTTGTAACTCATTCATATTTTACTACAGGTTATAGTGTAGTCATGGTGGTTTTGTAAACTTAAAGCTTTGTATCCATTAACAACAGCATGGGGTTGAGCAACCTTTACTTGAGACAGATTGAGGCTGCTCACTTTGAGGCAGGATGTCGAGACACGTTACGGATGAAAGAGAGGAGAGGCCACGCCATCAAGTTTAGAGCAAAATCGCGATGGCATCTAATGCGCGTAGAGTAGCTGTTGCTTTAATAGTCGTTCACTGTATTAAAAAAAAGGGTTTACAACAAAAAAATATATAAGAGAGGAAGCATCGATGGTGGATAAAAGTTATGTCGTAACAGAGTTCAGCACGGAAATGAGCACTTGTTTTTGGACATTACTTTTTGGTGGCGATAGCTTTAGATACTTTATATGCGTGAGCGATTTGAGGCGCCACACCCATCTCCACTAGACGCACGGCTCAGAGTGAGGCTCTTTTCAGCGAGCACAAATACCGACAAAATATGGCTCGCACCGCGGCGATGAAATTTGACTCATGCCGTACCATGAGTGCCTTAGGTTGAGGCAGCGTCACCTTTTGCTACTTTTTGCGAGACAGTAATGTCACTCAAGGAGGCCGCAGAACGAGACAGGGAGAGAAGTCCTGCAGCGCGTGCCAATGCGTCTTCTCGAGGTCGCCGGCCTTCAGCTGGCACCCGGAGAGGCAGGTACGCGCATTACTTCCCTCCCTGAGTTAGGTTCCGTTTACCGCGGGGGGCCCCTTAGCTTGCTAGGAAGAGCAAAGGACCTTCTACCCCCGCACAACGAAGTGGGGTGTGTTCTCCCAGAGCACACTCCAGGCACTTTATTGCCGCGGCGACGAAATTTGCCTCATGCCGTGCCATGAGTGCCTCAGGTTGAGGCAGCGTCTCCTTGTGCGGCTGCCTCAGGTCGAGACATCCACTGGACGCGAGGCTGAGTCTAGCCACCTGGCTCTATTCGCGCAGCCCTCTTTACGTCTTTCCTGCTAGCTGCAATGGAAGTGGGCATAATGTAAATGAGACGTTCTATACAGGTGAATTTTTCAAATGGACTTCTGTGGTTAGATCAGAAACTATACCTAAGATATAAAGAAAAATTTTCAAAAGAGTTGTGGGGCCGATTTTCATGAAAAACTAAAGTAGAATAATTAGAATTTTGAAAAATCAATTAGCCTAGACAGGACTGGAATCAGCTTATTTAAAAAAAACATGTTGAATATTACACCAACTCATAGTGTTGTAATAATCAATTTTTGTGACGGATTTTCAAACGTCACATTATGGAAAATTAAAAAAAATCTTTGATAAATTTTCGCTATTTCGCTATATATTAGGTAGGTTAGGTGGAAGGTGATGTCAGGAGCCTTAAGAACAGACGAGCGTGCATGACAAGAGCTATGAATGTCAAAGAAGCAAGTGAGGTGTGTAAGAATAAGCCTGAATGGCGTTCTGTTGTTCATGCCTACCCCGCAAGGGACCTGGCGTGAAGTTATGTATGTATGTATGTATTATAAGTTAGGCCCGCTTGAAAAATTCATTCTGTATAGTAGTAGTATTTATAAAGAAAAGAGAAAAATATTTATTTGCATTTTGGTGTCACCTTCAATTTTGATTGTACTTTATTCGATGTCATAATGATCATACAACAGGTGAAAACTCATTTGTTATTTGTCAGGGCCGCAATATTGATGTTGTTCAATAGTCAATACATACAGTAATTGAAGCGCAGGTATGGCGGGACCGTAATAGGTTTTTGTTGTTAGTTGGTTAATACTCTTTTGTCCGCGTAACGTCCTGTTAGGTTGGCGCTCTGTAAATCCCTTAAAAAGGAACGAATTGAGTTGACTATAGGATTATGATTGGCAACAAGGCCTTTTGAAATAGGGTTGTCAATATTCCTTTTGAATTTTATTGATGAACTGACTATTAGGTAAATTCTAACTGACGTCACACTACGAAATTCTTCTAGCAGCTTTCAAAGTTACATTTAACGAAATATTTGTTGAGTTTTTGAAATACACAATTCTTGCGAAATATTCTATAACTTATGTTATTTTTAGCCTATGTTACAAATGCTTTTAAAATAAGACTATAGAGAATTCATATTTCCATTTAAAAATACTATAGTAAAGAAAACACAAATTTCCCGGATGACTTCTATCAAATTATTCATAATTTTTCAAAATGGATTTGTCCGCAGCTTCGCTCGCGTAAGCATTGAAAATTTATTCCATGAAACCTATCCAGTCTTAAAGGGCCAAAAATATCCCGGCGTAAATCCTTAAGAAAGTAGATGTATGTAGAATAGAGGTAGCAATGAAGTGTATGTGTTGTTGATAAACAGAGATTATCGAGTTTACACGTTAATGTTTGTGTTTATAACAACAAATAAAAATGTGTAAACTAATATTTAAATATAGAGTCAATAAAGTGTAGATTTATCGTATATACCTTCATAATAAATGTTTATGTTAATACGTTCATCCAAACAACAATCGTCCAAAACAAATCATTGTCACCTTAATATAGTTACGTGCGAGATGATACGTACGCACTTGGGATTGGAAGAAAACACCAGTTTTTCAACTAAATGCTTTTATTGACTTACACAGTCGTACGTGATTCTTCTCTGAGGGTTGCCCCTTCACGGACAACTAACGACGCTCTGCCCCGACGATGAGATGTCTCACTCACAATACCGTCATCGATATTGCGTAGATCACATGCTACTGCGGTGTTCACCACCGAATGTCCCGCGTGTAGCTCGCTTCTGGATCTCCTCTTAAACTACGCTAAACTCCTTCACTGAATGAACTGCCTAAACTTTTCACTAACTGACACTAAAGTCGTCACTGTCTTCTATTAAACTCTTCTTCCTACTCTCTCATAGCTTACTTGTTGCTTCGCTGTCTTCAACTTCCCCGGTATGTGTGCCTTACGCTGCTTATATCTTCTGGAAACCAATATTTCTATCTTCATTTCGTTATTTTTTTGTTCATCATCTATCCCGTTCTAAAATGTATCAACTAGATCGTTCCACCATCGTTCGCCGCAATATATTGATGTATACCTTACCTACCTAGTTTTTCTTATAAGATTTGTGGACTTTGATGATTAATATAAAACATTTTCTATTATAATATCTAACTTTAGGTTTGGCCTAAGTTGTCTAAAACATTTTAAACATAATTAAATAGTGTGTAATTCACTGCAAAAATTCCATTTGTAATGTACGAAAGTGTTCTTATTCTTCTAAGGAACATGGGAACAGTGTATGCATGTAACAGTTCATTTAAATGATTATGTAAGAATAAATAGCATTTGCCCGCGACTTAGTCCACGTGGGAGAGGTAATCAAAATTACTTGTTATTTTCAGCAGGGTAATGGATTTTTTTTAGTATGAAAAAAATAGAATCGGAAATTCCCGTAAAAATCGGAATAATAAATTTGCTTAAGGCATATCATACACAACTACAATTGTTTTACTAAAATTTTTATCGATCAGTGAAAATTTACTACCGGAATCAATTTTTTTCGACTTGGCTACTTTAAACCTCTCCCAAGAAAGTTCCCGTAGTGTCCTCGAGATATTACTATTCGGGAATTTACTATCGATCAGCGAAAACCGCATCGAAATCGGTCCAGTAGATTTTACGTGAATCCCGAAGAAACAGACAACAAAAGACTACACTTTTACAATTACAAATATAATATAGATAGATTTTATTTTTGCTACTTTTACTTAAGTTTTTTTATCGATTACAGTAAAAATAACATTTTATTGAAATAAAAATAAATGTCTAACTATTGCTGAAAATAGTAAAATATAATCGATGACTGAAACTTTAAACTGTTATATTGACGATTTTAGATTACAACAGTGCAGAAATACCTTTGTCATTAAGAGTAAAAGTAAAGTATCAAACATTTTTTTCAGCCACGTGTCGTATATAAAGAGCTATGTGTGTTAGTGTACATGCAGTACAGTATGTAACTGTGGTAGTAAATCGTTTTGTGTGATTTAATATTCGGTAAAATGGATAATTAGGTTAATTGTTTCTTAACGTGTTATCAAACATTACTAATCATTAGTTACATGTGACATTTTAATATAAATGGAGGTAAATATTATGATGATATTTGCAAAATATTTTTTTATATTTACACATAAGGTCATGTACATTCGAAATTTATACCATAATTACTATTTTAATCAAATAGATAGAGCAATTACAGATCGTTTAATGGGTTGACATTTTGTAGCTCTCAATTTTATGGGTAATAAAAATATGTTGCGATGTCTCAGCAATGCTCGCGTCTGCGGCAGCCTTCATGTGCGTAACATCGCAAACGAATTGTACGAGTGTCATCTATGCTGCTACGATCACGTGACCGAAACCGGCCAGTGACAAACAAAGTACGCGCGAAACTTAAATGCGCAATCGGCATATGTATTTATGTTCTTTTATTTATAGACTAACATTTTTTTATTGCGACATTGGCAACACCATGGGCCAAGCCAACGCGTTACAGACATGTAGAATGGGATAAAGATGATGGATAGGGGGGACGAGATAGAGGGATCAGATAGGAGGGATGGGACAGGGGAAGGGAAAAGTCGGCCATCGGGACTCGCACTCATCTCATAATACACGATTAGTGCAAGGCTAACCATTTCACGCCGATATTCTGTGTTTGCGTGGTATCTTACCGATCGAGCTGGCCCGAAGAGCTGTAATCAACTTAATGATTCCAGTATAGCTCTACAACATACAAAAAATAATTAACAAACGGCTCTAACATTGTCCAAAATAAATATTTAAAGTATTGATGTGCACGAAAAGTTTTTTTTTGTATTTTGAGGTTATCGAAACTCATACTTTGTATGTAAATGATAGTTGATTTATTTGGGTGTTTGTTTGTCCTCGTATTACGACCTTGAATATTAACCTATTTTGTAGGTAAACATGAGCTAACCTCATTTGTTAATTGTGGCACATAACTTTTATGTTATATTTAGTTATCAATTATTAATTATGTACGTCGATATTTACAAATAAATGTTTTTAATGTACGGCAACATAGAGAGAGAAGCAAACTTTATTATCTTCTTTAAATAGTATTATAAAACAAAGGCGCTTACTGCGTCTATCTGTATATCCGCGCATTCCTCCCAAACCACGCAACGGAGTTTTGTGCGAATTTCACCATCAGTTAGATAATTTTTCACTGAAGGTTATATATACAAAAAACCATAATCAAGTTTTTATGTAAATATAATAGATTTACTTCCTAGAGTTTTAACTGTAGTGAATACGTTAAGGTAGTACAATGGGCTGGCCCTTTCGCTTAAAGCAAACTCCTCCAGGCAGGCAACCTTTGCGTGTGCGTGTACAAGATTTTATTTAAAAAAAAATTGACTGTCATAGAATTGCACGTCAGAAGTGTAAACTATGTATGTGAGCGTGATGGTCACGTGAGTTCAGTGCGTGTCCCACACCAAAAGTACCTAACGAAGTTTTCACTTTATAAAACGCCGTTGGCCTGGTTACTTATGGATACTTCTTCTTAATGAAAATCGTTGTGCGGTTAGACTAATGACACTACTGGTCAGCAGTGATTAATGGCTTCGAATAATTTTATCTCAACAATTAATGAAACTGTGAATTATTTTTGAATATTGGTTATAGTTTTTTTTATTTCCATTTTTATACAACACTAAAAAAAGAGAAAATCTGATAAAATCTATCTTTTACTTCAGAGAGACGCTTTCTATATTATTTTTGGGGAAAATTGTCGTTGTAAAGACCAACAGTAATTTGCCATCATATAACGGTCCAGACTACCCTGGTACCTTTCCACCATCACTATTAGGTGTTGGCAGAACTGCTCACCCTGTTCCACACTCAAATTATCAAGATTATCAGGAAGTCTAAACCATGTAACTGTGGAGACAGTGTAACTTTATACTCACATTCACACTAAAAATGTTAAGAACCAAAGCCAATTCAGTACTTCCATTGTGTACTGGAAATTATAACAAGCTGCAGATATATATACATAGACAACATTTTTTTTTTATGACGTTTGTGAGTGATCGTATTCCGTTTGTTCTAGGTACGACAAGTGGGATCGGGACCGGGGGGGAGGCGGGGGGCCGGGCGGCGGGGGCGGGGGCGGGTCCGGCGGCTCGGGCGGCGCGTGGGCCGGCCGCGACCGCGAGAAGGATCGCGAGCGCGAAAGGCAGGCGCGTGCACACCAACAAATGTCGCATGCCGAGACCGACGCCTCTTCGCTCTTCCCGGCGCCAATCAGGGTGAGTCACCTACACCTACATGTGTACTGATATGATCGTTATTAGCTAAGAAAATCAATTATTTACATTTACTTGTAAAGCGAGTGATGATAGATAGGCATTCAAAGCGATATTATACATATTAGTTGCTCAGCGGTGTTCGCTTCTGAAAGTTCACATAGTGACTAACGGACGAAAAGCTCATTGTTACGTCACGTATATGGAATAATTTATTGCTACATAATTAGCAAGGTTAAAAGTGAGTGGTCCCATATACGTGCCAAAATCTATCAATACAAAAAAACAGGAACCTTCGGAGATGCATCTACGAAAATATTTAGGTTTTAAATATGATTACGTAGCAGTTAAGATTTCTGTATTAATAGTCGTTTATTGTTAAATTAATCACGTAACATTTTTATCTTAGAGTACAACACTGGTTGTTTTATTTTGTACTCCTCTCAAGGGCGATTGAGCCATGGGTCCTCGCCAGTGGTGTGTCAACCTATCCAACGGGGTAACTATTAACGACGCACCACTCAACTTACATAAACCCCACAGTCATCAAGCGCGTTACGTACGCGTTAGATCTGGTCGCTGCGTTGAAAAAACGGCCCGGTGGTGGCGCGCTAGAGGTTGTCAGTCTGCGGTAGCGCGGCGCCGACGGCGTCTATTTTAATCTAGTCCTTTTTTATGTTTGCTTCGAAAAAAAGTCACAAACAAGACTCGGGAATAAATAAGCAGAATTTAAAAAATGCGAACACTACCTTCACTCTCTTGAGACTATATCCATCTGTTCTATATGTATATAACGTATGCGTAGCTTGCTCACACGTCTGTCACCCACTTAAGTGGTCTAGTGTACAAAGTGTTAATAGAGTTCGCAACTTATTACTCACTACAAAATGGTCAAACAAGCACAATCGTATTTTTATTTTATTTCGAGGGCTAATAGCTATAATAATAATAACTAGATCTCAAGGAAAAGCTATTGATAAGCATATATATGTATGTATATGTAGATGTATGCTCCGGTGGTTCGGGCATGTGGAAAGAATGCATGATGAAAGAATGACTAAACAGATATACAATGCAAAAGTGGATGGATGCAGAAGTCGTGGAAGGCCACTACACACCTTCCATGATCAAATTGATCGTGTACTAGCGGAGGGTGATGTCAGGAGCCTTAAGAACAGACGAGCGTGCATGACAAGAGTTATGAATGTCAAAGAAGCAAGTGAGGTGTGTAAGAATGGGCCTAAATGGCGCTCTGTTGTTCGTGCCTACCCCGCAAGGTAACTGGCGTGAAGTTATGTATGTATGTATGTATGTATGTATGTATGTATGTATGTATGTATGTATATATATGTAGAAATGTGAAAAATGGGTTGGATGGCTATCGGAACGCAAGTATAG
Source organism: Dendrolimus kikuchii (assembly GCA_019925095.2). Taxonomy (NCBI): domain Eukaryota; kingdom Metazoa; phylum Arthropoda; class Insecta; order Lepidoptera; family Lasiocampidae; genus Dendrolimus; species Dendrolimus kikuchii. The sequence goes on from CM034407.1 coordinate 12,251,322, forward strand.
ATTGAATGAGATGAATGATGAAGATTTGATTTGGGAGTGAACTGAAGGGCAGTAGTCAGTTCCGAGCGTCAGAGGGTGGTTGGGTGCGTGTGTTAATAATTAAGTTGTTTTTAAGGTGTGTAAAGTTCAAAGAAGATTAAGAAAGTGTTTATTCGAAGATTTGTTTTAATTCCAGCGTACCAATATCTAAGTACCACCACACCCCTCCACCACATATACATATTAACTGGCAGTCGGCCGATTTGAAGCTTCTAATATAAATTAAGTTTAAAGTCACATATTATAACATTATCGATTACGTTCTTATTGAAAATGATCCAAGTTCAATTCAAATCTTCCTACAAAATTGAAACTTCCCGTAAACTTGAATATCCCGTAATACCTATATAGGTTCGAAATAAAGTAGGAAATTACAACAGGCAAATAATATATATTACAGAGCTAAATTAGTAGAATTTAAACTTAAATGGTATAAGTAATATCTAACCGTTTTGAATTGTGTGGAATGTTAATAAGGAATGAACTCCGTCCTGCAGTTTCCAAGAGCGCTACAGTATGGGGTTCTTTAAAAAGGGATCAAGCCGGATACTAAAGTCTCAACGAGGTACGCAACGCATCGTCTCATTTATTGTTATCTGTTACAATTGTCCAAAGACCATTGTAAGCACTTACCATAAGGTGGATCGTTTGCCGTTTTGTATATAAGGAAACTTATAAAAATAATTATTTATAACTAAAATAGTAAATATAGTATAAGTATATCAAGGTCTTTAGCACTAAGAACCATTTCACAGTTAGTATACCTTCTCCAGGTACACACGTACTCTCTACCTCTTAGAAAATTTATTTAAGATCCGTTTAGCCATTTGGTCGTAAAAGGGTAACAAACAAATAGAGTTACTTTCGTATTATCGAGTATGGATAAGGATGATAACTTGTGCCTGAAAGTTCTAGAAGTCTCTTCCAGCGTTTACTTGCTTCGAGAAATAAACGAATTTGTTTAGTTTATGTCTAGCACTATTGTCTTTTGAGACGTAATAAAATAAAATGTACCTGACGCGGGTCACGTTCGTACCACAGGTCATATTTAAGGATAGCAGGCGCCGGAGATAAATCTTTCAGGGTGGGGAATGGGACACACGTTTGAACTACGATCGGGGTTGTCAGTTGAAGAATTTACGCCGGAAAAAATGTGTGTGTGCAATTCACACATGGCAAAAGGTGAATCTTCAGAAAAGTAGCCTACGAGAGAATGAGATAAATATAGAGTATTAGGATAATTATCAAGTTTGTTATTTTTATAATATTTTTACCAAGCTCAAAAATTATTTATTATGGGTACAGTGTTTAATATATCTTTTTAGTGCCACTTTTTTCGTTTCATCAAGTTTCAAATCACAATGATTCTAAAGAAGTTTCACTTCAATAATAATTATTTCACTAACGTATCGAGTCTGAATTAAAAACGATGTGTAACGTATAAATATGTTATTCCAAGTTACAGCTTCCTACCTGAGGTTTATGATCTATTCTATAAGTCGGGTGCAGAAAGTTTGCCGATGATCGCCCCTCCGGCTTCCTACGACTGGGACCGGGGCTGGTCTAAGTAGTACTAAGAACTAGACGACCGCTGGTCGCGGAGGGCTTGTCATCGGCAAACCTTCTGCGCACGACTTATAGTATAACATAATGTGTAGTGTGGAAGCGCTTATATCCGGCAGCAACAGTCCGTTTTAAAATGTGTTAGATAAGTCGTTGATAGAGAAACGACATAGTAGGAATGAGCATTTAGTGCTATATTGTCTATAAATTAACATCATAGATTATATTGTATAGCACTAGTTTTGACTAGTAAATATTGGGCTATCTGGACTGTTAGTTTCTAAGATTGCGCTCAAATTCACAGGCAATATGAGAATGGCTTCAAATACGAAATTCGAAATTTACATGAAAGATTACTCTACAAAAGCTCTAGTACCTACTCTTACAATTCTTATATACAAATCTGTTTATGTATTTCATGTAGAAAGCACTATCCGGAGAATTCCTGATAAATACGGACAATTTCATTCATATGGCAACCTGGACTTATACGACCCGATGTTATGTATAAAACATTGGGTGGTGTATAAAATACGAGATCGAATGTCAGGATATATTGTCAGCAATATTATTAAATTGAAGAGAAATAGTTGTGGCGTATAATAGGTACTTTCCGCGGATCAGGTAGTATTAATAAGAGAATATTAACTTCGAGTTGACGGGTAACTCATTTCGTTTCCTTAAAAATATATATTTGTGAAAGTGATATTAGTTATTATTTAAATGTTTTATACAGTTCAGATTTTAAGACTGCTGATTATTAGGTATATCTGTCAGTGTTACTAGTAGATGTCGAAGTACTTATCATGTACATGCTTCGTTTACATGGTATATATATCATTTATTCAATATAATTGAGCTGTGTAATGCAGATTATATTAAGGGAATTTCTTTGTGTGCATATGATCGAGAGATTTTTCGCATTAACTAAGGAGCGACTAAAATGTTTACAGATGTGAACTTTCGGATACATGTAGTATTTTACGAAAATTTACATTAATGTTTTCAATTGTTTTTTTACTATATCTTGGAAACACTTTAATATCCCCGACATTAAGAAATAGGTTAGAGACGTACATTTTTAAATAATCTACAATTAGATGCAAATAAAATGTATTTCTTGACTTATTATATTTGTGCTGCTCATTGGTAATTTATTATACTATAATAGGTCGTGTCTGGGTTTTAAAATCACATAAATATATTTTTACCTTCTCTGTCTAGACTGAGGCAGCTCGGGGTTTTGAACGAAAACTGTTTACCCCGGCTTCCACTCATCGAGTTAACGTGACCGTGAGGTGGCTGGATCTACTACGTCCACGTCTATAGGCTTTCGGTGGCTTTCGCGGACTTCGAGTTGGCATCTTCTACGGCTTGCTCGGCCTTCAATTTCAAAGGGGGTCCGGTGGCCATCGCAGGCTTTCGTTGGCCTTCTGCGGCTTCTGTTTTAAGTTTAACTCTTTGTACTTAGACAGTAACCTTATCGCGTGGGAGTTTCAATACAGCCAGACTGGAAACTATTTGTATGTAATTCAAAGATTATATCCCGAGCAAGACCGAACCCACAGACACGTTGACATAATGTAACTGCTGTATAAATTGCGCTAATTGATCCACCTTATAATTTCTAATAATGCTCCTCTTCCAGACTTATTCAGTAGAATTTAAAATCGACGTATTAGGTAAATAATGATTCTTTCTCCCCAATTAAGAATATTAATTATAAGAAAACAAACGTCAACTTTCGAAGAATGAACTTAAATTTTGTTCAGAATATTCATCTGAAAAGTTACAGTCGTGTACAAAATTCGGAATCACTGGAAAAGTTATTATGAATTAACAAGTAAATTTGCACGGAATTATATTTGTCCTTTCAATTACATCGAATAGATCCTTAGAATCTGAACTCTGAGTTTTAGGAGGAAAAGCCTCTGTCTAAAAAAATATTTCTTAATTTGATATTTTTGTTTACTTAATTCGTAATTAAATACTTACAATAAGGCAGATGACGCAACATATTACAATAAATACTAACGTTATTAATTAAAAAGTCGTGCGTTGAAATACCATCTTATCATCTTACTTTTAATTTACTTTTTTATTCATAGATTTGCTGCTTTTCGTTTTTTAATATCGTGCTTTTGTACAAAATAAAATTTTTCGTGGTATTTAGATATCAATAAAAAAGTAATTATATATAATTGAAAAAATGAGGAGTTGAATAATTTATGTTACTGTTTAATTCGCACAATGTCTCATTTAATATTCAAATGATGTGTAATGTTTTGGAGTGTTTTGTTTTCCGAACATGTGCCGGTCGGTTCACGTGTCGATATCACCTTCGCTGCATGTGACAGTGTGTCAGTGCAGCGCTATAGGTGTCAGTGATGTAAACACATAAACAAAAACAGAAACAGATTTTGTTGTTTTTTTACCGCCTTTTGTTTTACCAAGTAACTATTATCTTGTTGTGTATTTTTATAATTTTTGTTTTGGTGAACAATAAAGTGTTGTCTATGTCTATGTCTCTACGTTTATGTCATGTTGTATAAGTCGTCTGAATTCGCACAAATGAAGGATTCCGTAGAAATGACCGACATCCACTGTTTTTGTCATTTGACCAACTAGAAATACCTTTCGAAAACTATTTAACGGATCTTATTCAAATCAATTTTTGTTGGTTTTTTTTTAAATTTTGATCACCTTGATTTTTTTCAAAATTTTCTACCGTATAGTCCACTAACTTTATACGACTTGACTTTAAAAGAGTCATCATAGAACATTACGATTTTAAAACTAGTCTAACGATACCTACATGCCTATATAGATAAAAATACCTATAGATAAAAAAAAATATCCGACAGTTGTATGGCATTTATGGCAACGACTTTTAATTCCTTTATTGCTTTTTCACGATTTCCTTACATCATTGTGTAGCGACATAGAACATCATATTATTTGATCCATATGTTATGTGGGCCCAATACTTTTTGAGAAATTTACCGTAAAATACATAGACAGATGGATGGATGATCTTATAAAGGTTTCGTAAAATTTTGGATACCTATCTACTGATACTGTCTCGTTTTCTGCGATATAAACTGCCATGAATATGTTCTACCTAAACTGCATTAAAATATCTGTATGCACTTTCGATATCATTAAATAAGGGTAATCCATTACAAGGCCGTGAAGAAGGAAGCACCAAACATCCAAATAAAATCATCCAAACAAAGAAAACAACCGAAAACGATGCTACGGGAGGCTTCGACTTCGTTGGCGTCGGCGGGAGGGAGCTTCTTCTTAGGAACTGCGAACGAACTAAACGAACTACTTACGAACTATCACGAACTATCACGAACTACAAAAATGCGCCCCAAAGGCGTCCTATATTTATAGAGGCTACCTCCGCCGACCCCTCGCTTCGTCGTAACACCCCCTTTACTTTATTTCCTTAATTTTACATACATTAAGCCTTATGTTAACTTACCACTATTATACATTTTGGTACACCCTAGATCTTAGTACATTTCGAGGGTCCTTACACAGTTGTGACCCATGGTTTTTGTTAGCGGGACGTCGTAATGGGCGTTTACCTCGCCCCCCGCTTCATTAGTATAAATATAAAGCGCTGAGCGCCCTTACCATTACCTCATTACAAAAACGTGCGCTGTCGAGCGCGGACCTCTGCCTGCACTATCATTATGGCCTACTCGCGTTCGGAGTAGGCAGTAGTGCAGGCATACCTCACGGATCCCGGGCTCCGGTTGCGTTCTGCAGTCCCGTAGCCCGGTTTCCGCTACCCCTTTTGGGTCCCGGGTTCCAGGCGGCGTTCTGCACGCCTGTAACCCGGTTCCCTTTACATGCTGAGTCCCGGGCTCCAGGCGGCGTTCTGCACGCCCGTAGCCCGGTCTCATTTACCGGGATCTAATAGGGTCCTACTGGTCAATAAAAGGCACAACGCTACAACATTTATTTCCTAGTGAGTTAAGGCTTATTACATTTTATATTCAATTCTTATAATTATAATTTATTTATTTAATTTCAAATTAATAACGGTTAAAAATAAACTATATCTATCTCAGTCCGACCCGTCTCTTTCCTGCGCCTAACGGTCGCGTATACATAGTCTATGAGGCTTAGCAAATTATACCTATGTTCTTATCGCCTATTGAGACGGGTCGGTGAGTTTCATACATTGTGTTTGTCGTCGTCAACATTCTCCCGCCGTCGCGTCTCGCGATTCTCCTATGGGCAGCACGACGACTCTCTTGGTAGGCCGCCTCAGCACTCGTCCGCTGGCCGTCGTCACGTCCAGGACTCGAACCTCGCCGTCTCTGCCGGGATGCACTGCAGTCACTCGTCCTCGGGGCCATGTGTTACGGGGCAGATTTGGGTCGCAAATAATAACCAAATCGCCTACCTTAGGGTTGTCACCACTTGCGTAGGGCTCCCGCCGGTATTGTAGTAGCGGCAGGTACTCCCGCACCCACCGTCGCCAGAAGACATCGGCGAGGTACTGCGCGCGTCTCCAGTGCGCGCGCGCAGTCACGTCGCTGGCCTCGAAGTTCCCGGGGGCCGGCATGTGGCAGTTCGGCCCCAGGAGTAGCAGGTTCGGCGTGATGGCTGGGGGCTCGTCGGGACCCACGGCCACATGAGTGAGCGGCCGCGAGTTCACGGTGGCTTCGACTTCGGCGAGCAGTGTGGCGAGCGTCTCATCGCTCGGGCGCTGCTCGCGCAGGGTGACGCGCAACGCCTCTTTGACGGTGCGCACCATGCGCTCCCAGGCGCCGGCCATGAAGGGTGCCGCCGGCGGTAAGAACCGCCAGGCGATCTGCCGGCGCGACGCTTCCTCTTCGACGGCGCGCCCAGCCTCCGCGAGTTCGCGGTCGGCCGAGCGGAAACACGTAGCGTTGTCGCTCCAGAGTTCGGTGGGGACGCCGCGCCGCGCTATGAAGCGGCGCAGCGCGTTGATGGCTGAGTCAGCACTCAGCGACGCGACGACCTCGAGGTGTAGTGCCCGTGACGTCATACATGTGAATAACGCCACATATCTCTTCTCCCGGTGACGGCCCACGGTCACCTCCAGTGGGCCAAAATAGTCTACGCCCGTGAAGGTGAAGGGGCGCGAGTGATGCGCCAGGCGAGCTGCAGGCAGGCTCCCCGTCGATGGACTCGCTGGCTGGGCCCTCCTCAGTCGGCATTGGAGGCAGTTCCTCAACACTGCTTTGACTGAGGGCCGTATCTTCATAACCCACAGCCGCTGTCGTAGCTCGTTGACCACCATCTCGACGCCACCATGGTGTAGTTTCTCGTGTACATGTTGTATGTACAACTTTGTGTATTTATGTTTCCCGTCTAAGATGGCAGGATTGGCCATCTCGTAGCTTATTTCTTGCGCCTCGTCGATTCTTCCTCGCAGCCGCAATATGTTATGTTCGTCGGTTTCTATAATCTTCACTTGCATGAACATTTCCTTTATGTCGGCAGACACTGCCACTGGATACTGCCGGTACTTCATGATGACTCCCGGTAGTGATCGAAGAAGGTCGGGTCCAGGCAGCAACATATCGTTCAGACTTCTGCCATGATACTTGGCGGCTGCGTCGTGGACCACCCTTATTTTCTCCTTGTCTGGATTCACGACGGCGAAGTGGGGAAGATACCACGTCCTCCCGCTGGTGGGGGGAGTGGAGGCGCGCTCGGCGTAGCCTGACAACATTAAATTTCCAATTCGCTCTTCATACTTCGCTTTAAGCTCTTCATCGCGATCCAATTTTTTTTCTAAGTTCTGAAGTCTCTTCAATGCATTTTCATAATTATTTGGCATAGGTGAACTTTCATCTTTCCATAAAAGTCCCGTTTCAAATTGTCCATTTTCCAAACGACGAGTTTTCTTTTCCAATATTTCCAAGGCGCGTTGTTGTGGGTCGCTAACCTGCGTTCTGGGTTCGATTCCCAGCGATTCCAACGCGAAATATTTTTTCATAATTTCTTCAAGCGGGTCGTGGTCTTCTTCCATCATGCTCAAGTGTGAGCAGAACACGACCGGCGATGTGGTTGAGGTGCGGCAGCCGTGCAGCACCCAACCCAGCTGCGTACGCGAGGCGACCGGTTGGTGACGCGGGCCTTTACGTACTTCATTTGAAATAATCAGCTCCCAATTATCTTGGCCGATTAGTATCTTCGGTGTAGCTCTTTCATAGATGAGTACATTTTCTATCTCCTGCAGATGTGCACAGCCCTGCACATCGCTCCGATGAACGGTCTGGCTGAAGAAGCTCATGTTCTTTATTGTGCGAGCGTCCCTCAGTGTGTGTTCTTCTGTTTCATATGAGCCTTTTATCCTGGCGGACACTCGCATGCTGTAGTCATGCGATGATTCTTCACCGTTGACTCCCTGCATCTTCATGGGATCCCGTGGTCCGCTAAGTCCCAGTTGCTCGGCCAGCTGCGCATCAATAATGGTCACGGTGCTGCCTTCGTCCAATAGTGCGTAGGTGTGACGACTGCCCCTCGGTCCGGTTATAGCGACCGGGGCCACCTTCAGATAGGCACGTCGTTTGTTTCTTCCATCATTGATAACGATCAACAATCGCGGACGCTAACACTTCTCCCGCCGGTTCTGACGTCACACTCACTGCACTTGGACTTACCTCGTTAACTTCAGGTCTCCTTTGGTGATGCAGCAAGCGGTGGTGGTGTAGCGTACACCTTTCCACTCCACACGGCGGGGCGCGGCACGAAGAACGTCGATGCCTACTTCGCAGGCAGCGGAAGCACACTTTACACTTTTTGGCTAAGTCCCACCGCGCGCTCACATCCGCACCGACGAACTTGCGGCAATCGCTAAGTTTGTGATCGCGTTTGCAGACTGGGCACGGTTCACTTTTTCTCATATTCACGCGTTCACTGTCGTTGTTCACTATGTGTATGTGCTCCGTCCTCCTTTTCGATCGTGCCATCTCGCTCTCGCGTTCGATCGGTGCATACGCGGCGCACTTGTCTGCCTCTTCATTCAGGAAGCTCGCAAGTTTCTTAAGTTCCGGAACCCCTTCGGTCTTCACAGCTGCATAGTCGTACCACTTGTTCCTTACGATTGGAGTCAGCTTCTCCACTGCCGCGCGTAGCATCTCTGGGCTATGTAAATACTGCGGCTTGTTCAATACTTCAATTGTTGCTACTAGGTTTGCCATCTTGTTGGCAAATAAGCACAAGTCCCGAGGGCTGTCGGTGACTCGTGTCCATGTCTTCATTTTCTCCATTTCTCCCAGCACAAGGGCATCTGGACGGCCGAACCTTCTTTCCAATGCCTTCAAAATATCTTCAGGCCCCGTCTGGGTAATCAGCAGGGCACTGACGGCCTCCAGTGCGGCTCCCCTTAGGCTTCTACGTAGGCGCGCGACGTTCTCCCCTGCTGAGAAGCTCCCTCCCGTTTCCCGAAAGGCTGCCTGGAAGGACAGCCATTCGCCACTATTTCCATTAAAAGTCGGGAGTTCTTGCATGTATCGCTGCGCCTGTCTTGTGCTCGTTCGCGCCGCTTCAGTGATCGCTTCTGCCAGTGACGTCACATCCATGACGTTTGAACGTGCAGGCGGGCCTCGTTCTGAGACCCGTTGTCCGCGTGCCATATTTCCGACGTGGACGCCCTGTCCCCGTTCATTCATTCTCCCTATATCGCTGGCTAACGTCGCTGGGGCGGGGGGGGGGGTTCTGTGGCATGTGGTTCCTGCGTTTGCGGCAGTCTCTCGAACCACATGTCCACTCTTCTTGATGGTAGTTCGCTTTCTTCGATGACGTCATCATCGTCCGATGATTCGGCTTGTAGCCTATTTATTCTCGCTTGTTCGAGTTCAACGGCTGCCTCCAACTGTTTCAACTTCAATGCGGCTAGTCTCTCTTTGGCTTCCAGCTCGGCAAGTCGTCTGCGGGAAGTCGTGGAGCGTAGTGACTGCGGTCTTGAAGTTTCTTCTAGAGTGCATTCTTTTCTGCGAAGTATTTCGCGTAAAACTGGCGGTGGTTGCGGCTGCAAATCCGTAACAGAGACCGGCATTGTTGCTTTTACTGTCGTTGCTTTTACGGTCGTTGCTTTTACTGAGCTAGTCTCTGTTCCGGATTCCGCCGTGACACTGCCAGTTGTCGTTGAGGTCGTTGCTACCTCTGTCGCACTCTTCTTGTTCGCCTGCGCAGCGTCCTTTTCGATTCTGCTTCTCGTATTCGGCATACTTCAGTTCTTCCAATACGGCTCGAAGCTGACCAGACGATGTTGGTGTTGCAGTGGACTGTAGGACTGTAGAGGGTTGGTCGCTGGTTCGGGTAACCGATTTTCCGAAATGAAAACAACCGAAAACGATGCTACGGGAGGCTTCGACTTCGTTGGCGTCGGCGGGAGGGAGCTTCTTCTTATGAACTGCGAACGAACTAAACGAACTACTCACGAACTATCACGAACTACAAAAATGCGCCCCAAAGGCGTCCTATATTTATAGAGGCTACCTCCGCCGACCCCTCGCTTCGTCGTAACACCCCCTTTACTTTATTTCCTTAATTTTACATACATTAAGCCTTATGTTAACTTACCACTATTATACATTTTGGTACACCCTAGATCTTAGTACATTTCGAGGGTCCTTACACAGTTGTGACCCATGGTTTTTGTTAGCGGGACGTCGTAATGGGCGTTTACCTCGCCCCCCGCTTCATTAGTATAAATATAAAGCGCTGAGCGCCCTTACCATTACCTCATTACAAAAACGTGCGCTGTCGAGCGCGGACCTCTGCCTGCACCATCATTATGGCCTACTCGCGTTCGGAGTAGGCAGTAGTGCAGGCATACCTCACGGATCCCGGGCTCCGGTTGCGTTCTGCAGTCCCGTAGCCCGGTTTCCGCTACCCTTTTGGGTCCCGGGTTCCAGGCGGCGTTCTGCACGCCTGTAACCCGGTTCCCTTTACATGCTGAGTCCCGGGCTCCAGGCGGCGTTCTGCACGCCTGTAGCCCGGTCTCATTTACCGGGATCTAATAGGGTCCTACTGGTCAATAAAAGGCACAACGCTACAACATTTATTTCCTAGTGAGTTAAGGCTTATTACATTTTATATTCAATTCTTATAATTATAATTTATTTATTTAATTTCAAATTAATAACGGTTAAAAATAAACTATATCTATCTCAGTCCGACCCGTCTCTTTCCTGCGCCTAACGGTCGCGTATACATAGTCTGTGAGGCTTAGCAAATTATACCTATGTTAGAGAACTATACAGTCATGGGTATGCATGTGCCTTTTGCAGTACCTCGCATTAAGTGAATCATGTTTGTAGTTTGCTCCTTGTAAAATTAATCATTTTATTATTGTAATATTTACTGTTTGTTATATGTAGGTGTAGTACAAGAAGTGTGTGTGTTGTATATAATTAATTTTAAGTAGTACAAAAAACGACGTAACCACTTTCTATGATGTTGGCTGTTAGCTCGTCTGTTGTACTCCATCAAAACTATCAAACTGAACAAAATAACCACGAAAACGAGAAATACATAGACATGTTGGAAATGTGACGTTAGGGTTTGTGGACGAATGATGTTATCGTGCACAAGTGCAATCGTCTTTAGTCATGCTAAGTATTGTTCGGTTCGAGGAAGATCAAACGTTTTGGAAGACGCGAGGCCAGAGCCTGCCAGTTCGAGGCCGTGGCGTGTTAAAGTGCCGACATTATTATTAACTTTGATACGTACCTTGACGTCGTTGTGATTTAAGTTGTTTCCAGAATGATCATACCGCGTTGACACGATCAGATTACATACGGACCGAGTATAGTCGGGTGGATACTTCGATATCACTTGTATCGTGACGACCGGCAATCCGAGTGATATTGACTACATTGATCTGGCCATATTTAATCCATCGAACTAAGGACGCTTCGGTCGGGACACATTCTACTAAGTAAATTCGCTCACCTCAAGGGAAAAACAAACTCACCAAACTGCTTAGAGTGTGGGGTAGTTGAAAATTGTTAATCATGTTCTGATGGCATGAAGTGTAAAGTAGCATTTATATTACTATTGTGGTTTAAATAAGCTAGGTAAGAATAGGTCTCTGTAGAAGTAGTTATTTGGCTTTCCTGTAACGATAGGAGCCAATATACTATTGAGAATAGTTACGGTAGCATTTAGAAATAGATAATTGCACCCGAGACTGAAAAAAAGAGAGGAAGAAGATTAAGGTAGTATGGGCATGTCATGAGATGGCATTAATTTCACGTGACAAAAAGAATGTTAAAATCCAAAATTGAATATAATAGAATAGAATATACTTTATTGCATAACCGTAAGATACAATTCAAGAAGTTTAAGTACAGAAGACAATAGGCGGTCTTATCACTAAAAGCAATTTCTTCCAGACAACCTTAGGATGAATTAGAGAAAAATTGTGTAACATGTGGGTTTTGCAATATAACTAGAATAAAAATAAGACAAATATATATATTTATATATACATAAATAATACTCATATTAATAATGTATATATATTATAATATAATATGTATATATATAACATATATATTAATTACGTAAATATGGGACAGATGAAGATGTTATGATTGACTTTAGAGCCTGAGGTAATAATCCTTCACGAGTCCGTTGAACGCCTGAAGAGACAGGGCACGCCTGATTTTCACAGGTAGCGCATTCCACAGGCACACTGCATGAACTGTGAAGGATTTATTGTAAAATCGCGAGTGATTTACAGGTGTTTCCAGACGTATGTTTTTCGACGATCTGAGGTGATTAGTATGACTAAGGTGTAGATATATTTTTACAAAAGTAATGGGATATAAAGGCAAAGGTACACCAAAAAAGAAATAATGAATTGTGTGAAGGATGATATGATGATTTGTGGTGTGACAGAGGACATATGTCAGAATAGAGGAGTATGGAAGGAAAATAATTATTATGCCGACCCGAAATAATTGCGAGAAGATGAGTGAAAAGAGAGAGAATTAGCTTGTGTTAGTTTGTGTTCGAGGGTGACATAGTCTAATTAATTATAGCGTTTATGTATATATATAAAAATCAATTGCTGTTCGGTAGTCTCGCTAAAACTCGAGAACGGCTGGACCAATTTGGCTAATTTTGGTTTTGAATTATTTGTGGAAGTCCAGGGAAGGTTTAAAAGGTGAATAAATATGAAAAAAAATGCTTGGAATATAGTAAAAACAATAATTTCACTTTCTCTTAGAAACTATTCCTACCTATCAAACATTGGATGTTCGTCCCGTCGTTCAGAAATCAACGTTTTTTTATTTATTGATTTTGAGGCTTTACGAAGTTTGCCGGGTCAGCTAGTAAATAATAAAGATTTAAAAAACTTGCAATCCGAACTCACTTGGTGTACAGCTCTGATCCGAGTAAAATTGAACCCTGCTCAACTTAGGTGAGTATACTTTGATGACTTATAATAAAAAAATTATCGTCAACTACCTTTAGATCTTTATTCTTGAAAAGCTCCTTGAGATAATTCTCAAGGATAGATAGATTGATATGAGTCAGCTCAGATGAGTGTAAACCGCTGTGTACGCTCGTATGAAGTTATCCGTGTAAGTACACTCGGTCAGAGCATATTTTGACCATGTCAATGTGACTTTAAAAACATTTATGGGTTTCAACGATGTTAAATCTTATTAGATTTTCTTTACAAGTTTTTGCGTTAAATTAGACTTAGTCATGACCTTGATATTATTCTTAGATTATGGATATTTTTGTTCATTAGACAAACATCACAAACTCCGCTTGCTGCAAGAACAATGCCTTCGACTTGACTCTTTAGAAGCAAGTAACTTTGGCGTTGTTAGTCACTCTGTGTTGAAAATAAATGTATGTCAAATCATTAAACAAATATTACATATGATAATTAGACTCATCCCCGAAATGCTGTTCATCCTTTATTCCTATTTTATAGTAATTTTAAAACCTCCGCATTATTTGATTAGTAGTCGGCTCCGCTAAGTTCGCTTTGTGCACTCATAGCTACTAAAAGTAAACACTTGGGCTATTTTGTGGAAATCTCGTTTGTGTGAGATTCAAATTCTTTTGAATAACCACGATAATAGTCAAAAGAGCATTTCGCATGTCTTACATAACGAGTTTATTAATTGAATGACTGAGCAGTTATTGACATGAAATATTACGAAGTGCAAGCGAACGCAGGTGTGTGCAAACATGATTAGACAGTTTCACCGCGGGCGGCAATAAAGTGAAATCGTTTTGAAATTGATTCTCAAATATCAATCACAACAAGTTTTTTTTATTTGTGTTAGGTGTTAGCAGAGCTACATTGTAGTTTAGTTGTTTTCAGCATTTAATCAAATTTCTATAAATCTGTTTGTTAAAATTCTTGTTTCTAGATAGAAATTATAACCTATAATAGAAATGACCGGGCAAAACGTAAGAAATGGTCCACGAATAGAATAGAATATATATGGGAATGACATATCGTTAAGCTAAGTATTATGTTATTCCTATACATTTTCTGTTCTATTGGTTTAGCACTAATGGCACTTGCCTACTGGGCCAGATCATAGTAGTATTTTTCAGTTAAATAAGGTGGCAAATATTTTATTTACGTGTTCCTATATCGTGCTCGCGTGCGGCGTCGTTTGTAATTACACTTGTGTTTATGCACACGTGCGGTCGATGTGCTTGACGCGAAATGGGTCAAGCGAGTGCAGACACCGTCGCTCAGATAAGCCTCTCGTCTTTAAAAAGTCATTACGGATATGACTTCATTTTCGGTGCTGCCTTTGCACGATGTTCATTAACAAAAATCATGTACTTTTTTTCTAAAACTCACATTTTAAACATATTTATTTAGCATTAGACACAGTTACAAAAGATGTTACAATACATTTAAATGTTAATAGTTGCACGCGTGTAAGCCACATTTCTGTGCAAAATAATTATTTTTTCTAAATATTTACAGTACAATTTTATAATGTATGTCCTGGAAGACCACGGGCTATAAAGTTTTTAATATTATTATTATATTATTACAATATGTTATATTTATTAATGTAAAAAAAAAAAGGTTAAATGTCAAATAGAATAGAAAACGCTTTATTGTTCACCACATACACATTAAGTCAACAATTTACAGTAGATAAATATAAGAATCAGATAATATTATGTATATATATCTCATATAATCCTGCATAGTATAGAAATATTTATCCACAAGCCAATTAAAAAGCTTTATATTAAATAAGTATCTATGACTATATCAGTTTGTAAAGACATTGGTATTACATAAAACTTCGTATATCTATTCCTTTCCTCCTTCCGTTCTTTTCTCCAGGACGGAGAAAGAGTAGTAATTCCTACGGTCTGGCAATCAGTCGTAAAAGATGTTTTTTTTTTTTTTTATAGCACGAGTTCAGCAGACAGGCAGACGGCCCACTTGATGGAAAGCGGTTACTATCGCCTATGGACATTTGCAACACCAAGTGTTACAGATGCGCTGCTGCTCTCTTAAGGGAGACTGGAACCTGGTCACTAATGCCGGAACACAACTCAAGGTTGTTATGGCGGCATACTCTAGACCAGGGGTGGTAGCCATCCAGTCGGGCAAATACCCTACCACCTGGCTGTGGGTTGTTTTGTCGCCTATTACGACAGGCCGCCTGGCCGCAGGAAATTTTATTCTTTCTCCGTTCCTGCACGGATGAAAATGTTCACAGTCAACGCGTGGTAATTGTAACCAAAAAAAAATGCAATGTCTATTTTAACCGGACTAAAGTATGCAGCGCATCGTACACGGCATTCTTGAAGTCTTACGTATTTGTCTGGACAAATGCATCGGTAACGATACCAAGATGATTTTCCTCATATTATTTGACCTTAATAAATGCACTTTTTGCTAAAACCCGGAAAATAATAATAAAGCGGATCGATAGCCAAGTGACAGAATATAATAACAAGGTTATAAATCTGCTTTGGTTCTGTGTATGCTTATTATTATAGGTAATCTTCTTGCTTTTAGGGTTTGGTAACCATTTTGAAAAATCTGAACCCTTAGAAAATTGTTATGTTAGTCCTTCTGTGTAGCTGTCTATAGATAGAAAACTATTGTACACCAAAGCAAGCACAAGACAGAGAGAAAGCTACAAGAGCGGCCTTATCGCTAAAAACGATCTCTTCCAGGCGTCCTTAGGCCAGGATTGATATACTTTTATGTATGTAACAGTCATGTCTCTTAAAAACTGCTGAGTCGTAATACATGGTATTTTACAAGAAAGTGTGTTCCACATGCTGCTTAAAAATTAGGAATGTCCCTCATATACGTAACTAAGGGATAAATTATTTTTTCACGGAATTGGGATTATTTATTATACATTAGACAAATCATAATGTTCCATAATAACATTTTTATTTCAGTGGGAATTTTTTTTTAAATTTCTATATCGTAAAAACTAAGTGTGTCCCTCGAACTTTGACTTATTGTTGAAAAGGTATGTATTTTTAACGAATATTTGTTTAAATATGATTTGTTGAGTAGCTTTTTTAGATATAGGGTATTTTACCTAAATAAATTTAAACCTAACCTTAAAGTTTTGTAGCAAGTAACTAAAATAGTAGACGTTGGTCACTTCTACGGAACCCTGAGCTGTACGTGGACTACCGGTGAAAATGATACTACCAACTCAAAAAAAAATTACTTTCAATTACATTATTTCATATATGGCGGCTGGCTACCCCTAACATTTATTTTCTCACGTTTTCACTACAGCATTGTTTATTGGCATGTAGATTACACATTCCTACTGAACTTCGTTCATAAAGGAATAGTTGTTTTACAGAAAAATCATTAAGACATCCAAAGAAAGACGGATAGACGGACGGAGGGACGTGGCGACTTCTTAACGGTTACACTGAAATGGTTACGAAACGCTAAACTTAATTCTTAGCTCTTGCTATTCCATTAATCTTCTATCAATTTTATTTTTTATGTTCAACATGTTTAGTTTGATCTTTAAAGTAACAAATTACTTGTAACCGTACTCCAAAATTTTCCATGTTTCTTACAGCGACGTGAATATGTTACTTTGGGCTATTTTTGTACATGATGTATTTATAAGCACGCCCCGATTTCTTTGTCTAAAATTCTTAATTTTATAGTGTTGGTGTCGCGTAGATTTATATTAAATACGTATAAATAATATACGATAATTGTGTGAAGAGACATCGTCACTTCCTACCCATACGGGAAACATGCGTGATAATAAACATGCATGTAGTCCTTCCAAAGTCGCTTTCCGCGTCTGTCTGTCTGTCTGTATATTCGCTAACTCCTCCTAAATCTTATGTAAGTAGAAAAAGAAGAATATTTTGCAACCGATAAATACATTTACATGGCTTACGTTAGCTAAACCTAAACATCTATAATATAATCAAAGGCAATAACTTAAAAATGTTCACCCCTTTTTTTTCTAAATGACACCTGTGCGAAGCTGGGAAAGGTCGCTAGTTCCCAATAAAAAGAAAAACTATTGAATCCGTTCAATAAACTGTTTGATTTGTAAGTCTTAACAATAATCGGTATATTGACTTTAATCATTAACTGATTGGTTGTCTTTATCGTTATCCAACGTTGCTGTGCTAATAGTCTCTCGCCGTTTATTAATCAAGGTGAGCGATAAATTGAAGAGTGTGGCGGTAAATACAAGTCGTGCAACAATGGCACAATACAGACAGATGAACAGATCTCAGTCGGGTCGACGCGGGAGATGCGCGGCGTCTAGACGGACTCATTACTGGCCCCTCCCCTCTACGCCTGGCGCTAACTCTCCTGGCGGGGTTGATAACAGTAATAACAAATGGCTACCAAAAATGGGAAAGAGGCGTTTAATAAATGAGCTTGAACGACGAATAGTAGTTGACGGAAAAAAATCACGTTTTTCACAAATAATACTTTATAGTGTATAAATATGTAAACGAGTTTATCTGATTGGTTAACTATTTTTTGTTTCATCTTCAAGGTCTTGAGAATAAAACGATTGTCATGAGACTCGGTATTACGTTCTGTTGATAATAGTTAATATAAGATATAAAGTTAATGCAAATGAAACTAAGCATTATTATAAAATTTGTGATATGTGTTTTTTTAATAAAGGTGGTCACTTAAGATGCTTATGTAGGTATTGAAGTATAGGCTATTTTCTACGAGATGCATATTTGAAATTTAAAAAACCTATCTAAGCACTGCAGGGTCTCTTGTCAGGATTCGAATGTATAGAATTGGAATGACACGCGGTTGCGTTTACCACTAGTTTTATACGACTTACCATATTATAATACTGATAAGTAATTCTGGGGCCCCTCCCAAACAGTCAGTCCATAGTAAACTACGGAAAGTTCGTTTACGCAGTTTACAATACTAGAAATCGAACCCTGAACCCCTCTACGTTACAGACCACTCATCCACAGAGATCGTCAACATTGTTATTGACACATTAATCAATTTTACTAATAAACCTTTAATCGCTGTGAATTACTATCAACTATCCAATTACAGTTATTAACATATTCATCGCGATGCCGCTCATACTGTGTATTACACCGATGCGAGTACGAGTGATCGGCCCTAATCGACATGCGTGTGTCAATGACTCGTAGGAGCCAATCAATTTATTGATGGCTTTGATAGGGCACTTGTATTTACTTATCTTCGTGATACGTCTATAAAGGATTCATTTATAGTGCTGTATCCCGAAGACTGGTTGTTTTACTCCGTGCATGATTATTTTAATTGGCAAAATACATACATTATTATGTATTTTTGATATAATATGTCAAGTCACATGTCTATGTGACTTTATGACACATTTGGATTTATTTATTTTTAATTTTGACGTTTTTGACTGGTTTACTGTGTTTTTTTAACTATTTCCATAGTTATTGTATTTATTGATAGATTAAGGCAATTTAATATTTGCACGTCCTATGGGTAAAATAGTACCATGACATAGGCAAATAAATATCATTAATAGATTGCGGTGCTGTACCTTAGCGGAATTATGGGATTTTTCAATATTTAAAGCACTATTTACACGCATAATTATTAATTATATATTAAACTCATTATTCAAATTGAATAGAAAAGAGACGCTGTCTTTGGGGTTTCTTAACTATTTCAGCAAAAAGTTATGTCCATCTGGAGGGGTGTATTATTTTTATTGTCGTAGCGTCGTGTGTACCTGTTCCATACACAATAGTGCAGTGGATAGTCTTTTTACTTTTTATCATCTTACAAAACGCCGAAACCTAGATTTTATACCAGAATATTATGTTACGACGTCATAACATAAAGCGTATTAATAATTGTTTAAACAGTTATTAAAATTAGTTTTATCAATATATTTGAAAAGTCTGATAATAATATATTCCTTTAGCGCCCGCTCTTTTATGAGAAAATGATTTTAGATTTTATTTATTGTGTCATCTGTCCAATTAAGGTTTCGGCAGAGACGACCATCGTCTACTTGTATTTGACATTGGGACATAGAAGATTAAAAAAGTAAATGTTCAAAAATAACCCATACCTCAAAAGGAAAACGAGTTATTTTATATGGGTTTCGTACTTACCAAAATGGCTACGGTAGTTACCTTGAAAAGAAATGTGTCACAACACTAATGACCCGCTTAGCAAACTAATGCTCACGAAACACACAAAGTGTTTTCATTATGTACACATATCAGTTTATTGTTTACTGTTATTATATCGCCGTAACCCCATTTTCATTCGGCAGTATAACGCAACCCCCTTGGGCGTAGGACTCGTCCTTTTTGTACTTATTTCGCTCCCTTCGCGTGTACACCAGGCCATTGACACCTTAAGAAAAGAAAAGTTCGGCGGTGTTCTGTTTAGCGTAAATAAATCACTCTGACAGGACACTTAATGTGCCTATGTGAATTGTCATCAAATACGTTCTAGGGAATTAAAAAGTATTCAAGACGCTATTACAACTCAATAAATACTCGAAGTCAATCTCTCTAACCTTATAGTTTATTAAATCTGATAAAAAAAGTATGCTTAAGTAAATATTGCAAAACTTTAGTCATGCTCGTCGAATGAATTTGTAACTTACAAGGTTTAATGTGCTGATTATCATATAATTTGATATATCTATTACCAATATTACAATTAGCTTTGAGACTCCTTTGAGAATTTTTCGCTATAACGTATAGTTGTTTTATTCATATAATGGGATAGTTTCCGAAGAATTTGGTATCGCAATATAAGTAAGCGAGGTCATGAGAAAAGCTAACTAATTCCGTCGCCTCAGTGACCCGCCTCAATGTTGCCTGGATTCGGAAGTGAGAGCACTTGTCTTTCCTCTATTATCCTGTGCTTTGTCTTGCCAATCGCACATTTGAAGCTCACCCATGTTAACTTCCTCTCTATCACTCTTCTTCTAAGAACAAAAGAGTTACATGATAAGATATTATTATATTATCAATCCATTTCTTCAGTCTAAATAAACTCTTAAAAGTCTCTTCTGTATTGCCTGCTTAAGAAAAATCTCCAGTTCACAAAACATCATATCCATTATTTATTTTATACAAAATATAATTTCACACTTCACCGCCTGTGCTTGTGTCTTCTAATAATTCTTTTCTCACTTTTTGGTTTTTTATTTTAGTCAAAAATTGGAGGTTATTATAACTAATTGATTTAGTGTAAAATTTTTGTAAATAATGAAACTGTGAAAAGCGAGAGAAGAATGTCCTGTATGTAGTACCATCGAGTGTTGTAGGTTTTAAAAGTTCTTCAATGTTACAATTTTTACTGAGAAATTGCTATTCCTAGTATACCTATTCTATGATCATTCTAGCACTTCAGTAGATGATTATTGAGATTTTTACTTCGACGTCACACTTTACAAGACTCATTCAGTCATATATCTTAATTTTACCATAATATATTCGCACTCAACTCGGAAATTACACGAGTATTTATCTGATCGATACCGATCGCGTGAAATACAAAGTTGTCTCCGGGGTGGTGTGGTGACGTCACGCCAATGTTTTCCTACTGCCGGTACACGCCAAATTGAAGATTCGCCTCGTGCGTCATATGCCCTCCGCGAAGTTATTACTTATTACTGTTCGAGTCTGTTTGTACGGCACACGGAGTTGCATTATGAGGAAAAATTGAATTTATTTGCTCTTTTGCATAAATATCTGCAAGTTGCGTGAAATACCCGTTGTTTTTATGTTTGATTTCAGTGGCAGCTTAACTATAGAAACTCGTGTAAAATTGTATCTTGTATTGATAAATAAATAATGTTATACATCCTGTACTTGTTAAATTATCATTTAAAATTTCAAAAATAGTATAAATGAACGAAGTCTAGGAGCGAAAATCCCAGTACATACTTTAATGTTTTTCCGT
The DNA here is from genome assembly GCA_019925095.2 of Dendrolimus kikuchii. NCBI lineage: Eukaryota > Metazoa > Arthropoda > Insecta > Lepidoptera > Lasiocampidae > Dendrolimus > Dendrolimus kikuchii. Next base: position 12,272,368 of record CM034407.1, read on the forward strand.
AAACTACCCTTATTACACAGAAATTACACTACACCGTCTTTTTTATTGCAGGAGTTAAGCAGGCAGGCAGACGGCCTACTTGATGAAAAGCGGTTACCATCGCCTATGGACATTTGCAACACCAAAGGTGCTGCTAATGCGCTGCTGCTCTCTTAAGGGAGACTGGAACCTGGTCACTAATGCCGGAACACAACTCAAGGTTGTTATGGCAACATACTTTAGACCAGGGATAGTAGCCATCTAGTCTTTGGATCCTATTTCTTTAAATCATGATGAAATAATAAAAACAGAGTTTTAATATATAGCTAGGTCACGCTCACCCTATCTCTATCGGATCCCTAAATTAGCCTACTGTAATAAGAGTGTCAGAATTACTTCGACTTTGGGCGCGAGATATCTCTATAGAGTCGTTTTAAATTTACGTTACATCACGACTGTGTTTACTTATTAATTTAGCTTTGATACTCTGTTTAAATATGACAAGATTTCCTTTAAAGTATGTTTTAAAGATTACCACCAACCTGACACTGTCAAAAACATCTCTTAATATTAAACAGCTGAGATTTATACAAATTAACCCGGTCAGTAAACAAAGACTGGAGATCGGTCCTTCTTTCACCTCATTTAATTGCTACAAGTGTGAAGCGATTCGCAGATTAGATTAAAAGGTGATGGATGTTTGGAATAATCGGGGGTCCTAAAGTGCTTTGGGAGTGCGCCCTTTTGTCCGGACGCAGGTTACTCGGGGCGTTGACTCTTACTACGCCTTACTTATAGTATGTCGAAACCAGTGGATTAGTAGAATTGATTCTTAGTACACGCATCTTAAGCGGTTTCTTATAAGATTAAATCTTTTTACGCCACAAATACTTCTTTTATTTGATCTACTCTATAAATCATATATTATCATTGTATTTGACTAAAATTGATATGGATTTGCAAAATAATATAGCTTCCAGTATTTAATTTACTTATCGTTTAAATCTATCGTTGCTCTGTTTATATTTACCTTAACTTTTAACGATGGAAGAGGCAAGACTTTGGTCATCCCGTTCACTTAGCGATATTCAAATATACGTTGGAAAGAGATAGAAAATAGCATATGGCTGAATTTCACTCGCTCACCTTAATTGATAGATTTATATCGCACAGTGAAGTGTGAGCGGCGAATTGTTAATTCCGGCTATGATGATGTATTGTAAATCGGTTGTGTAGATAACGGACTTGTTGAACTAGTTTATAGACATACTTGGTTACTCATTTAATACTGTTCGAACGGAGACCTCTCCAAACCATATATAAATAGAGAAAAAAGCTTTTTATTGTGTACTGTGCCTTGGGGCCCAATTTTGGTATTACTATTTCGTCAAAATCATCTTAAACTATATTTTTATTCGTAGGTTTACTTGATTTGGGTATTCTGTTAATTCCAATGGCAAGCCAGTGGCACGTCACTCTATCTTTATAAATATTTATAAGCGAAAATTCGCGCAATAATGTTTAAAATTTTTGGCATCTTTTCAATATTCATGTCGTTTAACGCTATTTATGCTTATGGTAGTACCATTTTTTTCTATTATTATTCTGCCGCGACGATATTGAGGCACCGATTTTTTCAATCACCAGACAAAGTCATTCTATAGAATAAAACACAACATGGGAAAATGAAAAATGACAGTTGCATGAATAAAACAGTTGAATTGTTTCGCTTTTGAATTTAGTCAGTTCGTAATTTATTCGATTGATAACTTTTATTTGATGATTGAAAAATCGCCCCTTAGTAGAATACGAATATTTGACACTGTTGCAATAGAATCGTACTTTGAATATCTTCGCAATGTCAAGCTATTGAAATAGCAGAATTGGGCACCTGAAGGGTTGCCTCTAATGGGTACTTCAAGAAACTGTTCGCATAAACAACGCATACCCTAAATTGCTCTCCCGTTAAAGGAAAATTCAGGAGAGTGACACAAAAACGTTGATTAAACGTAAAGATTATATGGTCTGGACCATCGATATTGTAGGGTTATGTGAACACAATAAAAAGGGACGTAAAAGGTGCTTTAGTAAATCGCCAAGCGGAAAAAGCTTACGTGCTTCGGTACACGTTACAATTTACTGTGCTATAGGTTCTCTTCATACACGTTTAATTATTATGAGTTTAGCTTATTAGATTAATTGAAAACATCTTTGATAGTCAAACATTTAATATCATGCACTGTAAAGGGTTTTTATTTAATAAATGTAAAGTATTTTGAGAAAACACTACAAAATCTATTTTCTTTCTTATTTTATTTCTCTCTTTTCTTATAGGTCCCACAACTACAATCAACTCTTTTTCCACGAATAATTAGGAAAATAATAGTTATCGATTTATGAAAAAAGTTATAGGAGTAAAGAAAATTGATAGAAGAGGTGTAAAAAAAAAACCTATAAATCGATGTTCGGATCGCAAAGATAGGATGAACGTATTCAATCCAATATTGACCTGATGATCCTGGTCCATCGGTTCTTATTACGTGTGCAAATTTTTAAATGAATCAGACGTCTGGAAGTGCGTAAAAAACACACCAAAAGATTCCATTACACACATTGCAGATAAAGCCAACGACAGCCTGTTATTTTTTTTTTATTGCTGGAGTTCAGGAGACAGGCAGATGGCCCACTTGATGGATAGCGGTTGCCATCGCCTAAGTACATTTGCAACACCAAAGGTGCTACAAATGCGCTGCTGCTCTCTTAAAGGAGACTGGAACCTGGTCACTAATGCCGGAATACAACTCAAGGTTGTTATGGCGACATACTTTAGACCAGGGGTGGTAGCCATCCAGTCGGGCAAATGCCCTACCACCTGGCTGTGGGTTCTTTTGTCGTCTCTTACGACAGGCCGCCCGGCCGCAGGAAATTGTATTCTTTCTCCATTCCTGCACGGATGAAAAGTTGTTAAAAGCGAAACTGTCAATAACTCTTAAATCTTACGTGACTTGATGGCGCATACTTCTCTCGTTTTGTTATTTTAAAGTATATTATCACTATTAAAAAAAATTTTTTCGTTAAATCCGTGAAAACTTATTCTTTTCAATTTTTAAATAATTTAGTTCAAAAATATATTTTACATAGTAAACGTAAAAGGTAAAAAAAAGTCCTGTTGAGTCATCCGAGTAAGAGCTCCTGGCAATGATCTCGAGCGGTCGGCGGGTAGTAGAGATCGCTTTGTGCATTAAGTGTAGCCAATGTGATGCGATTTCTCCACATATCAATAATAATATGTTTTTGTCCTTCTACGCGAAAAGGGCAATACTTCTAAAAAATCCGTAATTTCACTAGTGCGTAGGCTAAAGTCAACGCTCAAGAATCATACCGGAAATTATATTCCTGATTTTTCACTTTAATTTGCAGCCGTGTTACACAGTGGAGACTTAGAGTGGGGGAAAAGAGAGTTTGATTCACGTTGTAAACTTTATGGAAGTTTCCAAGATAATATTGCAGCAGGGTGAGCGTAAAATCATTCGACTAACGCCATCCTCTTTCGTAAATACAGTAATGTTAGTGAGGGATTTACATAGCAAAACACAGAACTTGGAGAACTGTTTAATTCGACTTGCAAACGAAGAATGCCGATTTAAATTACGATTAATTATAATTTATGATTCTCGCACAATAATTAGATAGAGAATGCTCTTTCGTCACTACGCCCACTCGCTTTTATATCCGATTAGTTTAAATAACTACCCGCAAATATTGCCATAGTACAATAAATAAATATAGGCACTACTTAAAACAAATATTATTAACAGTAGCTACAAAACTGGTTCCGACACGACAAAATTGAACGAATGCCTACATTCGCGTACTGCGGGTTCGATAAATGATTTGCTGCCGTTTCAATCAAATCACAATTGAGCCGTGCAAGGTGAAATCCAACGACTCTTTTTTATGCCATGTTGACCTTTATTGTTCTAAAACTATTGGAGGTATGTTATTGTTCGTAGCATTGTTTTAAAACTGAGCAATGTGGCCAATTGTTTGATTTATAACGAAGTTTAAACTTGAATTAACCACTTTGACTACTAACCTTAAACTAGGGCTTCTATAACCTCTAAAAGTTTTGATGGAGGCCAAATAAGTGCATTATAAGCTTTACATGCGAATCCGTCCGTGTTGAGCTCATTATGGTGCTATTTAACTTCGAGATCTTGTTATTCTTTCAAATAACTAATTTAAATAATAATAAAATAAAACTGGCTAAATGCGTGTTAAACATACATACACATTAATGATTTCTGTAGTTTCTGTATTTCAAAAACTATTAAATCAATTTTCGTTTAAAGTATTTTAGCCCTACCACCTTTTAATTGTTCATTATCTCTCACTTCGCCTTCAAAATTTAAAGGAGGAGGGGCAATTTTTTTCGACTTTGGCAGCGAATGTCTTGCCATCTACTGACTCAAACATTAATGTAATCAAGGTACATTGTTACGACTTTTCGAGATCTGACTAGCGGTACCCCACAAGATATAAAAATGTCAACTTTCATTTAAATTTATGACGCCACCCCCAATCTTTTTGAAGTGAAACTTCTATATAGACGGTGTCTTAGATTTTTTCTGTCACGAAAAAGCGTTACGGCCGCGTGGAGGAGCGGCATAAATTTAGACTAGACGTGGTGTGAGGCGGCTAATTTTAGAGAGACTATGGAAGCGTTTTTTGGTTCCGGATCGAATTCAATTTTTTTGTTTGATTAAATAAAATATATTTAAATAATGCATTAATTAAAATGTACCTTTTTTTTTTTTTTTTACAAGGGGAAATCCGTTTGCGGACCCCCCGCCGGGGAGACTTCGGCGGGGGAGTGTGGGACTCGCCGGCTAGAGGAGCCGGAATACCCACTAAAACCCCTTGGTGCCACCTGACGCCATGAGCCGGGGTCACGGGATATGCGTGAGCTTTTCTTCCGCGACCCCGGCTGGCGTGGGCCCACCCCAGCACTGGGGCAGGCCTCTCCGTACTCATAATTGAGGGGCGCGCGCGGGCACTGACGCGCCCCCTACTCGGCGGCCTTAGATGCGGGTGACGGCCTTATAGCCTCCCCTGACCGTCACCCGCGCCGCGCGTTCATGGCGGCCGGAGGTCCGTATTCCTCCGGCGCCGAGACCGGTTATTGCGGCGGGAGAGGAGCGCGGCTGCTCGCTCTCTCTCCCGCTCCGCCGCCTCCTTTGCGGACATGACTGCCTCGCAAAAGGAGGCGACGGCGTCCCATTCAGGTTGGCCCCCGACCATGGCCTGGACCACGGCCGGGAGCGACAGGTCTGGTCCGATGTTTGCGCCGAGGACACGGCGCTCCCCATCCCAGGCTGGACACTCCTGCAGAGTGTGCAACGCCGTGTCCTCGACGCTGGCACTGCAGTGCTGGCACCCTGACGACGACTCACGCCCTATCCGACACAGGTACCGGCCGAAGCAGCCGTGCCCGGTCAGTACCTGCGTCTGGCGGAACGTCAGGGTGCCGTGCCTCCGGTCAATCCATTGTGGCAGGACGGGCCTTACTGCCTCTATGGTCCTATGACCGGCGCTGGGGTGCGCAAGTCGGTTCCGCCATCCCACCATGAGATCCTGCCGGAACTCCGCCCTTTTAGCCTCGATTTCCCGAGGCGCAGGACGGAAGTCCCGACTGAGGGCGTCCTTGCGCCAATCGTACACGGCCGCAAGGACGCGCGCCTCTAGGTCCCATGGTGGGGATCCGGCTAGGAGGGAGGCCGCCTCGAAGGAGATCGTACGATACCCCCTTATAGCCCTGACGGCCAGCACGCGCTGCGGACGTCGCAGCAACGCGGCGTTCTTGGCCGTCAGGGACTCCGCCCATATCGGGGCCCCGTATAGGGCCATGGATCGTACGACCCCCTCATAGAGTTTTCGGCACGGCGCGCCGGGCCCCCCCACATTGGGGACGAGCCGTGATAGGGCGCCGGCTGCCCCCATGAGCCTGGGGGCCAGTCGCTTGAAGTGTGCCGAAAACTCCCATCGGCTGTCGAGGACGAGTCCGAGATATTTCATCGTCGTCCCGACGCCGATGGTGGTGCCTCCCACTGTGATACTCAAGCCCGGAGGTGGCTTGTTCCGAGGCCCGTGGAACACCACAGCCTCGGACTTGTGGAAGGCCACCTCCAGACCGAGTCGCCGGATCCTATCGATTACGTGCGCAACCCCAGCAGTGGCCAGTAGGCCCGCCTGCCGGTGGGTCCGTCCACGGGCCGCAACCAACGTGTCATCGGCGTAACACGTGATGCTGACACCGTGGAGGACCGCACCGCGTATGGTCCAATCGTATGCGATGTTCCACAGGAGCGGGCCCAGCACCGACCCCTGCGGAACACCGCACGTCATTTCTCGCCGACCCCAGCTGGCTAGCTGACCCGGGTATACGACGGCCCTCACCGAGAGGTAGTCACCGATGACTCTGCGGAGGTAGGTCGGCACCCCGTGGTAGCGGAGTGCCTCCTTGATGCAGCTCCAGGGCAGGGAGTTGAAGGCGTTGGCGATGTCGAGAGACACCGCCAACAGCACCCCGCCCTGGGAGATCGCTTCCTCCGCCTGGCTCTTTACACGGCGTATGGCGTCCACAGTGGAGCGCCCCTAATTAAAATGTACCTAACCTAACCAAATCATAATTTGCAGTAAACTTGCAAAAAATCGAAATGTGTGCTGGGACACATAGTAGAAGTGAAACTTCAACGGACAAGTGGAAAAACGAATCACAATGGACAAGTGGAAAAACGAATGGGAACGGATAAGTGGAAAAACGAATGGCAACGGACAAGTGGCAAAACGAATCGCAACAAAGTTTTAACTTGAAGTTTTACGGGCAGATTGTTAATGTACTTGTCCAATTTGAAAACCTGCCCGTAAAATTTCAAGTTAAAATTTTGTTGCGATACGTTTTGCCACTTGTCCGTTGCCATTCGTTTTCCCCTTGTCCATTGTGATACGTTTTTCCCCTTGTCCGTTGAAGTTTCACTTCTACTATGTGTCCCAGCACATTTTTTTTGCGAGATGACTACAGTGCTATGTAACAGTATGTAGATTATATTCATTACATACTACTAAATGTCATGTGTATACATTTTCAGCAGATGGATATAAGTCATACCGATTTCACTAGTGTTCCATTTTTGCCAAAATGGCCACAGAATCCTAAAAAACATATACAGACAAAATGAGAACCTTCCCCATTTTTAATTCAGTTAAAAATGTAGTCCGTCAGCGTAAGGCCTTAGAGTCTAAGCAACCGGTGGTTAAGGCGTCAGACAAGCAACTGCAAGATTTATGTTGTGTTTATGAGTCGACACTTCTGAAATAAGATTATGACTATGCCGCGGACAAATTTACGGATTTTGCTTAGTATTAGCTAAATGGAAATATGAGATATTCTATATAAGTGTTGACTGGTGTTTAATAGATTCTATCAGCGAAGATGTTTCCAGAGCGGACACGCAACGCCGTCACGCGACATAAAACACTATCTTTAATTAAAATGACGTCGTTGCGCCGCGTTTATCGCTCATTAATTAGAAATCCACTTTTTAGGGTTCCCTGGCTAATAATGTCGAAAGAGATTTTCGATATTATATCCGACTCGCTCTGCCTGCGATTTCACCCGCGTGATGATGGAAAATCGTTATATTTTGGACAATTCACACTATATCTTTATAACTTTTAGCTTATGTGTTATTCTGATGTGTAAGCTATATTATTGGAAAGTTTCATTAAAATCCATTCAGTAGTTTTTGCCTGATAGAGTAACAAACATACATCCATACATCTATACATCCATTCTTATAAACTTTCGCGTTTATAATATTGTTACGAGTGGCAGGGACTCGAATTAAAATGCCGTTGGAATTGTTATAGAGTTTATTAGAATTATACAAACACGTATAACACAGGTACAAATATAACTGAACACAACCAGTCCAAACGTAATGCACGATTCAATAACCCGCGCAAAGTCCGTCACTAAATAGATTACCGAATGTACACAAGTCTTGCTCCGCTTGTGGTTATCGCTCCACTTCCTCGTCCATCAATCGAGGCATTGCTTTATACTGCCGGATGCAATATGTCTGCTCCGCCGCGTGACCGAATTTCCTAGAATCACACCTGGCTAATGACTGCCATAAAAGATTACAATACACAATGGGCTGTTTTTCTAATCACAAATTTTAAACACAAAGTAAAAAAAAGAAGTCCAAATTACGAAAAGGTAATAAAATTTGTTTCTACAGACGCAGATGTGAATTTGCCTTTGTCGGCACCTCGGTCATAACAATATTTATAGATAGATATAGACAGATACAGTTGTCATCATGTCCCTTTACCTCTGCCACTCAAAAAAAAATATATAGCAATAGCTATGTCACAAATCGGAACGAATCGTACCTTATTCGGAATTGAACCCGAGACCTTGAATCAAGTAAGCCATGTGAAGAACGTGGACTGAATGTGGGTTAAAACGGAATGGTAAGTAAGCGTGAAGGGATTTCTGGTGCTCTCAATTACCATACGATGCAGAATTAGTTCACGTCCTGCTATTATTACACACTGGTCTTCTGGGTAGGAATGTCCATAAATAGGCTGACATCAGAGGGCCTAAAGAAGCCGCTTTTGAAGATTCACTTAGTGAAATTGACACATGTTTAGATATACTGCAAGTAGTAAAACAGCAGCATAACCTTCTACTTTATTTTGATACTTTTCATGTTCTTTATGTGAATCTGTGAAAGTGCCCGGTTTAGGCCCTCAGAACTTTAATCATAAGTTTAAAATCAAAACATCAGGTCTACGGAACTAAAACAGTCCTAAATATATTGCAAATTACGACTGTTTTTTTTTTTTTACTGAACAGTGGAAATAGATTTAGACGTCAACGAACTCAGATGAAAGCAGACAAATAAATTTTAAATAGCCGATATAAATGCATCTAAATTCTATTTGCTAATATAGATTTCTTGAAATTAAAAACATTTATCTATTTTATTATTACTATAAAATTAAGTCTTGTAGTCCGAATACAGAATACTAGACGTTTAGATTCTATCAATGTATAATAATACGTTCATGTATTATTAATGATTATTCAATTTATATCAGGATTCTATATTAAAGTTTATTTCTCTAGTTGTATTTTAATTTACTATTTAAATACAGATATTTGCATATATATATATATATATATATATATATATATATGTATGTATGTATCTTACAATAAGGTTTGCTTGTCTACTTAGCGTTTTAAATTTGTATAACAATTATGACTAGTAATTATCTATAATCAATGCACATCTTGGACTATATGACAACCTGCTTATTTAAACTGTATAAGTTGCTACAAAGTACTATAATTATGTCTCTGTAAAGACCGCGTTTATCCATAATTTGATTAAGTCATGTCTATAGTATTGAAGGTGTAAAGTGTGAAGGGTTTAAACGATTTCATTACTTTAATTTAATTTCAAAACCTTCAGCTTTCATTAGAGATGATACATATTATTTGCGCTGTCCTACAGTTGAATCATCGGTTAATCTTTATAGCTTTACACCGATGGAATAAATCCATCTGTGGCCTAAGGCCGCGGCAGTAGACCGACGCTGCATACTTGCCACATTTACGTCATATTTTCATTACAGAAGTGCAACTAGCATTCACATTAAAAATCCAAGACTACTTATTTTTAGGATTCCTAAATTTATAAAAACTTATCGAATGACTTCCATGTCGTTCTTTCTCCGTATCACACGTTATTTTGGGAAGCGAATATGGGTAGAGAGAATATAAATATATGAATATGGAGATAATTTGGCATTCGTGTAGAAATCTTGTGTCTACAAGTATATAGTATGGAATTGGAAGTAAAATATTTTTTGCACATTGAATAGTATTTACACATACCTATATCTGTGATGTAAAGCCTAAAAAATATTTCCTACTTAAATTGTTTTGAATTAATTTTTTTAAATTGATTGGTTTGGTTAAATTTATAAATTCGAAGCATTCCAATCTAATACTTGGATATTCTGAACTAGAATATATTTTTTTAATTTGTATAATATTTTAGATACATTTGTAAACATTATGTATTTAATTATTTTGTGGTGGCATAGTCGTCGAAGCACAAATGTGTGGTCGGTGTGCAGCTTTTCTAACACTTAGTACTCTAACGTCTGATTTTCAGAAGAGCTTCCGAATTAGACACGCCGCGTAAACAAACGCCTACATTACTTTTTGCATTTGGCAACATGCATACGATATTCGCGGAAAAAATACTCCACATTGTACAATAGTTACGATTTCGCTTTAAAATAAGATTAAAGTTTATTTATACACACTTTTCTATAAAGTGAGTTACATATGTTATCAACATTGTTGAGTTAATGTGAGATGATAGTTATCTATTTTTACATCCCTTAGATGTTTTAAAACGCCTTAATTTTTATTTATTTTATTGCTGATTTATTCATTTTCATGGCCACGTTTATACACAGGTATATTTCGAGAGTGTTAAAGCATATTTGTCCCTCATCCATAGCTTTGAAAATCGATCAGTTATGAAATTTGGTGTGTAGGTACGTACATATTTAGTTTTCATTACAGGGATGAACGTGATGCTTTTCAGCCGTAGAAAATAGATAGTTTTCGCCGAATAAGCATTCTAAGCTCAGTGATCAGGACTACGAAGTCGCATGGAAAACCTTGTATTGAAAGGGAAAAAAAATCTTTGAAGACATAGTAACGTAATATATACATTGTTTTTCTTTAAATAATTTTGCTACAATACATGTTTTTTGCCATACATAATCAATCAATCAATTTCAAAAAACAAACACACAATTTCACTAAGATTCTATTTCAAAATAAATCTTGTAAAAATAAGCAAGTTTTTGATGATTTTAGTCCGTAATTATACTCTGTATGTCTGAAATTTTTTGTTAATTGAGCTTGTCTACTTGTTACAGGTTACAGGCAAAAGTGATCACGTCAGTCAACAGATCCAAACCAAACTAGGTGACTACCGTGTTGCCCAGTTTTTCATCGACGATCCCAGCAAGTCGATAGGCATTTGCGCCGAGCCTCCCAGTCCTGCACCATGTGAGTACCAAGATATATTAATATATACAAATTATTTAATATTTTCTTGACTTCGTGATTAGTATACATAACAAAACTACGTTTTAATGGTTTTAAGCGCGGCAATTTAATAAAAATCTAATAAATTACCGCGCGTAAACCCGTTAAAACGTACTTTTATTATACAAATTATTTATTAAATGAAAATAAAATCCAATTATTTTTTATTATGTGTGAATGCTAAACCTTCTTTGGAATACGTCCTTTGTCACACCAAAGTCATCATGTCAAGGGGTACAAGGTTATTTGGTTAAGTAACGCTTTGTGAGCAACATACCAATGTTATTTTTTCATCGTGACATTTCAAGCGTAGAGAAATATAAAGAAAACTGAATTCCTATTGAAATTTATAGATATGTATTTTCTTAAATAAAACCCATTATAGACTAAAGTAAACTAAATTATAAATACATGATAAAGTATGTAACAAATCGCTGCCAGAGGGAAGCGTGCCCAGATGGTTGGCTGTATTGCCACGTCTTATGGGAATGTGGATTCATAGCGCGAAATACGAACCAGCTTTCTGATCACCGGTGGCATCAAAGAGTTTCTTACGAATTTCTTTGAAAAAACCCTTTGCCGACGGACACCCTACTGACCTAAAGTATTGTATATTTGCCTATTTAAAAATTATGTAATTTATTAATGATACTTTTTTTAGTAATATGAAGCTTGACTATCTACTCACTGCTCACAAGTTTACAAAATGTCGTTTTAACCAAATAACCTTTTGATTAAGTATCATCTTTTACCCAATTCGTCCATTCTTTTTTGGCCTATCTAGCGCTTAACTCAAATATCCATCAATATTGCAGTTTAATATTATAGGATATTATATGTTAGGCGTTCGTTAGTTTCTTCTGTGTTTCGACTTATGACACTTAAAAAAAGTTTTAAAATCCGTCGAGACCGACAGAACGATGGTAATATCTGTGAGGGCCTATTATCTGCCTTTAGTGAAATTTATACGTGTCTAGATATACTACTATACTGGTGGGTGCAAGTAATAGCATAAAGTTCCACTTTTTTTGATAATCATTATCAATTCGTAATACGAATCTGCGAAAGCGGGCGCTTTAGACCCCTGGTGTAGCATATGCCTACATGCGGCTAGAATCAATTTACATCAACTGGACCATCTGCCTGTTGGACTAGTTAAAGCCATTGAAAATATACATATTATTTTCTTTTTAATCACATATTTTTATATTCTACTACAACATTAACTGCCGTTTGAAAATTAATTACTTAAAATTTGGCCCTATAAGCAACTTGTAGTTAGTGAACTCTACATAAGGTCTTCTATCTACAGTGAGAACCTGGACTACTTCGAACTGGGTCCCGGTAAATCAAGAGGTCCGTTCGTATGTGTTGCGCCCTATATTACTGTCCCCTGCTCCCTCCATCCAAGGTAAAGGGTGAATGAAAACGAAGAAAGGTATTCCTTCAATCAACGTTATCACCATCCTAGTCTATCCAATCATCCATCGTGTGTCTTGCACAACATAATAAAATCGGCCAAGGGCGTGCCACTTATGCGCAATGAAGGAATATGTAGAGATGTGAACGTCAGTTGTTTAGTGTTCGTCATTTGAATACGTAACCACGTACTTACTACTTATGAATTAATTAATGAATTTTTGTTTGCATAGATATTGGTAGTGGTATGTCGACTTAAACTTAATCAAGTCTTTAATTGAAAATACTCCATAATTCACTCAAAACTAAGGATTTTTGTATTCACTCCTTTTCGTTGATAGTATTTTGTAAGCTTCTAGCACTAATTTTTATTTCCCACTCTATATTGTGCCGACCCCAAGTAATTGGGATATGGTGAAAGAAAAAGAAAAGAAAAGAAGTATAAAAATTTAGGGTGGGTTTTGCGAATTTCCAAGTCTTCGGTCAGGTCAGATAATTTAATCTATTAATTTGAATAAAAAAATCACCATGAATAATTGCTGTGATTTTAATACCTAGTTATGATCTGACTAAAACGATTTTTATACACATTTTGTAGAATGCATCTTTTTGCAAAATTTTATCTGTTTCCATCTAGCAGTATTTCAGAAAAATGGCTGTGACATATGTACATAGTGAGAATAACAGACGGGCACAAGAACGTGACAATTTTATGTGGGTTCCACTTTTGAAAAATGGCTACCAAATTTCAAAGAAATTAATACGAGCTTTTTATTTTATCGCGTTTTTATACAATGGACTGTTAGCTGATTCTGTGTGCTGCACCACGTTGAAGGCGTGCAATCGTTAGGGCACAGTTGATAGTTTTATCTACAAGAAGTGGACTGAAATATTATAAAATACAAACCGCCATATATTTATTTTTAAAGTGCTCTAAAAAATCTTTATCGAATCGTTTTTGGGAGAGAATTCTGGAGAGAATAGTCATTCTAGCTGTTACTGGCAGTGTGCCATTTATAAAACAAGATGCAACACAAAATCTGTAAGTACACAGTCGTTTACATACATTTTTTTCCTCGTAAAACGTTGGGATAAGAGTTTTCTTATTTACAAATTACTAAACCATAATAAGCTGAAACCTCTTTTATATGTCGCTTTAATGCAAAAAACATCTTTCATTTTAATAATTGTTATAATATTAGCCTATAACTACTGGGCTCGGACCTTCCTTTTTAAGAGAATGGACTGTACATATAACCGTCATTTCACATTGCTAATCTTTATTGTGCATGCTCCCAGACACTGTCTTCGTTCACTGTTAGCAATTAGTAATTGTCACAATATGCAAAATTGTTCAAGCGGAGTGTGCTCCTTGGACAGAATTTGAATCCACGGCATTCAGTGGATACCTGCGACTTATAAAATCTTAATATGAAACTGATCAACCATAAATAATAAAAATAGGTTTTAACGGATTTAAATTTCTTTATTGCATCTGATGTTTCAACTGTTTTAAAAATAAGCGCATTGACATATGACGTGATTTATATTGAAAATATAGTGAAAATTGTTTATAGAATTAAATATACGAGGATATATGCAACCTCCTCGAATAGTAGTACTACTAGTTTGTAAGTTTTTTTGTAATGGTGTTCAATAAATAGTTATCTATGTATCTATCTTCTCATTTGCTTCCAGTTGGTTAACAAAACAAATATCAATTCCGATAATGAGACCTTTTAGTCCAAAATACATTATATCTATGACGACTCTTTTTAGTTTATATAATTTTGCAAACACAATTTCCATAAAGATATATTATTTCTTCCATTACAAATGTTACGTCTCGTTGATCTCGACGTTTTGTAAATACATACAAGGATCTGGTTTAGTTCAAAGAAATATTAAACAGTGAGCGAAATATATTCCGTTTGAGCGCATCGGTGTATGGGTCAGGGATGGTAAACAAATTGAACTGGTAATATTTTATATAAATATATGTACGGCTTGCATGTATACAAATGCAAAATAACCGCTAAATGCACATGTGTTATTGTTTAGTTTTACTAAAATAAATCTATGGTCTTTCAGTTTGCCACACAAATATAGGTTAACACACTATATTTTCTACGTTTATGTCTTGTAAGTATATGTGTGCACGTTTATCTCCCTCCCTCGCTTATTACTTGGGTTTACTGGTCAATGCTGCCACCTATGAATGCAACAAAATGAACATGAAGGAAGGGCAAAAGACGTATGTGGAATCTCGTCTGACGAATTGACGACGATTCCCATAGATTTTATTATTATTTAAATACAACAGCTGCAATCAGTACCTGTTACTGGTAGAGGAGCATTTCAGTCAATATTAAATATTGCCCACCGCTGGCTCTGAGCCTGTACATTACAGTGGTATACCTGCCACACTTGTCTCAAGCGAATTAGCGGTTCTCAGATAGTCTTCATTTTCATGATGTTTCCTTCACCATAAAATAACATCAGACCATAGACGTCTCATTCTAGGTTTACGATCCTAGAATTTTAGATTATCGAACAGTACACCTGCTTCACTAGTGCGGTCTAGTTGTTAGTCCAGCACATATTGGCGTTTTATGCATGGGTTGCCTCGATGTGTAGATATCATCACGTTGTTAACGCGTGATAATTGTAAAATTACCTAAGTAATTATAAGAGCAATAAGGATTAATATCCTTATAGCGTTTTTATCACCTAATGCTCATAAAAACGCTTAAAAAGTACCTTGCTTTCCTAGACCGGATTCGAGACCATATTATCGGCATGAGACGCGGGCGCGTTCACCACTATATTACCATATCCTACCTTCGACTTTCTGCAGTATAAATAATGTTAATTTGTAAATTAATCCATACAGCCGTACATTTATCACGTCAGTCATTCGACTTGTTAAAAACTGTGAACGTTAATTATAATGGTTATAATTAATGTTAATGGTGATTGTGTTATAAAATTCAGTTATAAAATTGTTGCCTTAATAATTAGTTGTGCAGAGGCGTTGAAATAATTATGATATACTTTAAGGAGTTTCAGGTTTCGATAATAATAAGGAAAACCCGTTATCGCATGTGACTAGCAAACTAGGTATTACCACGCATTACCTCGTTTTCCCTCAAGTAAATTGGATCGATGACTCATGTTCCAATAAATTCTAAAATTATTGTCGCACAAAAGAGCGACGACTAAAATATCATACATCTTACTTTTAAAATATCCTGTTAGAAATAATTTTCATAACGGTTTAAACAATAATTACTACGTTAGGTGACTCGTTTAAATTATCACGTAAGAACTTGCTATTCTCGTCCAAAATCTAAGAGGTTTCGGCGTTTTTACAAGCTTTTATTTAACTTGTAATGGATGTACCTATGTATGTATGTAAGTATGTATGTATGTATGTATGTAAGTTCGGGTGAAATCTTGCAAGTTAAATTTGACGAACTTCCCGGTTTCCGATTGAGCTGAAATTTTGCAAATATGTATATCGCGTGACAATGCAATAATATGGTACCATGGAGCTGATCTGAAGATGGAGTCGGAAGGTGGGCATAGGAACTCCTGTACTAAACAAGATAGACCCGTCGTGTTTGGGCTCGTTTTACTTGTCTTGGCTAGCACTCTGCTGCTACATGATATCCAGTATCTCAAAAGCTTGTATTTAAAAACCTTTTTAAAAAAGCTTATTACGAATATAAAAAGTGTCTCGATTGACTTAACTACCAAAAGTACCCTATTGTTGTTTGGTCTTGTGGGAGGGAGAGCTTTAGCATCCTCCGATTAAGTAATATGATAATATCCTAAATTCGTATTTGGTCCCTCAAGTACTTAGATACCTATTCTACTAGCTTTTCCCGCAGTTCCACTCGCGTTAATGTAGATTTTGTCAATCAATTCAGGTCGGTCGACGCAAGAGGCATTGGCGTAAAAATACGTCGAAAAGTTATTTTACAATGCTTCGGATACAGTATTTTTTCCGGTTGAAATTTACCTTATTTCCTTTTCTGAAATCTGAAAATGTGTATGAAAAATTTCATTATAATCGGTAGTGAAGTTTAAACGTGAAAGGGTAACAAAAAAACAAATGCACGTATGCATTTATAACAGACTAGCTTTTGTCCACGTCTTCGCTCACGTGAATGTTATCCCACGGGAACCGTATGCCTATGTGCTAGCTATTTCAGACTATTATCTAAATCTGTGGAAAATTTCATCCAGATCCGTTCCGCTCTTCTGGCGTGATTGAGCAACAAACATCCATCCAAATTTGCATTTATAATTTTAATATAGACTAGTATATATTAGTATAGGTTTTTAGGATTCTCATTAGTAAATACAAATAGTCTGCATCCACACCAGTGCTATATTCGACATCCCTAACACAGATACTCTCTCTCTAAACCGCCCCGGTCCGCCTCCGTTTGATCATGGTCCCACTGGCGGACATTCCGCCTTGCGATGCCTTCAGATATTCAAAACCCGTTCGGCTGGAAATTCCATTTAATTTCGTACAGATTTCCTTGTTCTCCTCTTTCGGAAAGGGTTGCTGAATTCAAAGTTTTAGTGAAGTTGTTCCGCTACGTTGTCGATTGCAATCGAATGGACTTAGCTGTTGTTGTTCTTAGAGACGGTTTCCTATATCTTACCTATACTTACGCGTTGAAATTTGGCATAAACTCCAAAGTAATGTAATTTTTCTACTAATGATAAGATAAAAGAAAATAAATTCGTCATAATATCACTGTTAATGAATTTGTTTAATGTGCATTAAATTTGACTTTATAGTATAACATTGGTCATTGTAATCATTTAATGTTATGCTAACTAGATTTACATAAATGTGTGGCCAGTGCAAAAGTCTTAAGCTGTTCTTTTGATAACGGGTCAAGTCAACAACAGCAATAACATTTTTCAAATCAATGAGCATGGAGATTGCAGCGTAATTGACTTAATACTAACAACAACAGAGCCGATAAACTTCACACTGCTGGGTTCCCCCATGTTAACGGGACTATTGAGTTTACCCGCCATCCTTCTCTTCCCCGTCAGCCCTTAATAAGTGATGTATGCCTCCCGGCTAGGACTCACTTATTATAGCATAGTGCTAATCTTTCCCAACCAGAACTGGCTGAAACTCAGATGTTATATCTAATAAATAATGGCTCCACTACAATGACTGACTACCCTCGCATCCCGTACAAAAGAAACGTTGAGTGGACTGAAATTTTGCAGGCAAACGCGTAGGTCCCGGATTTGATTCCTAACATGGTAAATCTTCTAAACAAACTTTCCGTTTTTTACTATGGTTTGGGTTCTAGAGATCGGCCTCAGAGTAGTCTGTTGTATATTACCGTTAACACAAGCGTAATTTTATTACCTTGGGGGTATATATTGTGTGTCTTTGTCTGAATTATTTAAAAAAAACGCGAGTCTGTTAGCTACAAAGCTACAAAGTCCTCATGCCCTCACATACGACGGAGCTCGTTTAATTTAGAGACATTATGAATAAGACAACAAACAATACTTGGAGTAAAAGACATGTAACCTGTGCTTGTTGTAAAGATCTCTTTACGTTATAGCCTTCGCTCGGGCGCGGAGTGTTTAGCTTTGTTTTCTCCGCCAACTAAATTAACGCTTATGAAACATTGTTTTGATGCTCGGTTAACGATGCTGTACCTAAATTGGAAACATTAAAACCCAAAGGCTTCAACGTATCATGAATATAATTAATTGCAAGCGAAAATCTTATATGAGATGTTGGCTGTTTTAATACTACCTCATTTATTTATCCTAGTTTTGATTAAAGTTAACTCTGCTACGAATCAATGGAATTTACAATATTTATTCTGCTATTTGTACAGGCTGTATACTATTGTGTGTTGTTAATTATTAAATTAACAGACTGCCTGACACTAAAAGCTAGCCTTATTTTTTTACAATAAGAAGAAGACGAAAGAGGACTTTCTTTATTTTTAAAAAAAAATTGCTATTCACATTATTTTGTAAAAAAAATAATAATGGTTTTGATAACTAAAATTGAATTCAATCTTGAATATCTTGAATCTTGACTGATCGAAAAGTATTTATTTATCTATGCGTAATTAAAATATAATACGAAATAATATTATATAAACTGAATCTTTATGCTTTTCCTCTGACACACATATAACAGTGTATAATATAAGAATCAAATTTAACTAAAATATAAAAGTGAAAACGTTTACAAAGCTGCTTTGTTTACTTTGGTGGGGTTACTTTGCTTAATACTTTGGTGGGGTTTGAAGATATTGGATATTAATCTTGAATATTGTCAAACAATGTAGGAAAGTTCTCGCAGGATACAGACGCAAGTTTACGTCCCTATTTATTTCTTCAAAATTGCCAGATTAAAAGAATAAAAACAAAATATATAATCTATACTATAATAATCTGTAAATGATTCGAATTTGTATAATACGTTGAAAAATGTGAAAAAAATCAGGGTAGATAATTCTGACCAAGAGATTCGAAGATGCAATTTTTAGAATTTCGGTCTGTCTGTTTTTTTGTCTGTCTGTCTGTCTGTCTGTTAGAGCATCACGTGACAACTACCGAATGGATTTAAATGAAGCTCAACCTAGCGCTAGCTTATATCCTAGGGCGTAACTTAGGATCCTTTTTGTCTCGATCAATGGCGTCATTTCCGTGGGATAGACGAATAGCGAAATAGATGGCACTGCGATCGCATCTTTTTTGGAAACTACTAAAGGTGATTATGAATGAAACTCAACATAGTGTTAACTTATAACACGAGTTAACACTTAGGATATATTTTATCCCGATGAAAGATGTCGTTTCCTTAAAATACACGAAGTAGTAAAATAGATGGCGCTACAATGGCATTTCTTAACTCAGTAACAAATACGTTGTCATAAATAACATTCATTGTATTATTTTAAATGAGGTTGGCTTTGAGTCGCCTCTATGTTTTACTGGGCAGTTGTGTAGACTATATATATAGGTATATATATGGCAAGACAAGGTAGTTTTGCCATAAATATTGCAACAAAGAATTTTTTTTTCTATTGCAAATAACAGTTATAAGTTTTACAGTGTGTTAGTTTAATACATAAATATAAAACAATTTAAAATATAAAAAGCTTATTCGAAGTGGTCTCCATTGGCTGCAATACAGTCCTTTAAACCTTGAGGCCAGTTATCAATAGAAGCACGCACTCTTTCCATGGGAAAATTCTTCACTGCCAATCGTATGGATTGTTTTAGGGACTCCAAGTTATCATGGCGTTTAGAGCAAGCCGTACTCTTTAAAACTGACCATAAATCATAATCCAGCGGATTAAGATCGGGACTAGACGACGGCCAGTCTTCAGCTCTGATGAATTCCGAAACGTTCATTTCCAACCAATATTGCGTAGACCGAGCTTTATGACCCAGCGCCGTCTTGATCGAAGGACTATTCTTGGTTATTGAACATGGTGTTGTTAAGGGGCTTAACTACCTTCTCAAGAATGGTATCTTGATACACTTGTGCCGATGTTATGATACCTTTTTCACAAAAATATGGCTCAGTCACTCCTTCATAGCTACCCCCACCCCATAGCACCCCACTAAACCATCACTGAAGACGGAAAATGCCCACGTTGCACTCTGTCGACTAATTGAGAAGCTTCCTTAGAGCTTTGAGCAAAAATACGGTCATTTTGTTTGTTAAAATGTTGCTCAATTTAAAAAAAAAATCTCATCCGTAAACAATTTTTTTCTGTGACCTCCCTTTGCGTACCGCTTCAGTAGTTGTTTCGATTTTACCACCCTATTCTTTTTTAAATTATCAGTTAAGAAATGACCAGTGCGTCTCTTATAGGCTGCAAGTCCTACGTCATCTTTTAAAATACGCGACATGGTTCTAGGTGATATCTTCATCTCCCGAGATAAAATCTTTTGCTTTCGGACAGCATTTCTTCGAATTCTTTCCCTTGCTGCTTTGACCACCTTTTTCGTACGAACACTACGTGGACGGCCGGATCTTTTTCTGTCACAAATAGAGGAGGTCTCATTGTACCTATTAATAGCCCGGTACATAAACATTTGACTAATACCAAGCGTATGGAAAGTTTTAAAAATTGCATTTGGCTCCATACCTACTTTGTGTAATACAATCACAGCGATTCAGTTCCCTTTATCGCCCCACTCCAATTAATATCGCAAAATGTTGTACAATGTATCGGCGCCAAAATAAGAAAACACAATAAACAATCATATGAAAATGACAGATTCCAAATTCAAATGTAATATTTTGTTTCTTTTTCATTGTAACAGTATTTATGGCCAGACTAAGTATATAATAGACTTAGTTTCTTTTTTATTACTATATGTAAAAAACGTAATTAAGTTTTTATGTAAATAAAATAAAGCTAATTCTTAGATTTTGACACGTGGCGCAGCTGCGGGGAAACTCTAGTGTAGAATATAACAACTGACAATTTCGTGTATTCTACTAAAAACATCTAGCCTTACAGCAAACATGCCACGTAATAGATTTTGAAAACAAATTAAACAATCGAAAATACAACGTGCAAAACTAAAGACAAACAACTCTACATAAATGCAGTAAAAACTTTTCTTTATATCTCCCAAGATTATACGTGGAACAGATAATTTTTGGAATGGGCATTACCATAACAAAAGCGGGATAAGTTATTTGATACTCGGTCGCGCCGGTTTCCGGTCTACTTTACGTTGATTCCACAATTTTCCAGGTGTATTTTTGACTTTAGTGTTGCCAGGTTTTGATGGAATGTAATGAGAAATGTGTTTTTAATCTATATATACATATCTTTATCTATATAGATCTTTTTCTAAAGAAAATTTCGCTAAATTCTGATATTATTATAGTCCTTTATGACAATACTAAGTGTATTTTTCTTGTGGAATGTATTGCCAAATTCACGACGTAACTAGAGCTATAGCAAAAATATTTTAAGATTCATTATGTATAACTAAAATAGGAATATTTATTTTGAAGAATAATTCTCTTATTTGGAAATCGATTGATGAATTTGATACTTTGAAGGTAAAAAGTATGTATAAAAAATACGTGTTGTACGCATTTGTTAAACTAAAATATTTTAAACTACTATAATAAAGAATGTTTAAGTCGTGGTAGCGTAATGGCTAGCGCACGCGTCTCAAACTCAAAGGGCGTGAGTTCGATCCTAGCCGGAACGCATGCACCACTTAGGCAGTTTTCTGACCTAACGTGCATATTGTTACAATTACCACAAACATCGTGGAAAACATCGTGATGCAACCTGCACATCGAGATAAGCGATGTGTCAAACCTGCCAAGCCGCCTTGGACAAGGGTGGCGGGTATACTGTCTGTTCCCCCCTATAGTGGGAGGCCCGAGCCCAGCAGTGGGACATTTATGGGCTGTTATTACTTATTACTATAATAAAGAAAACTTATATTGTACTCTGTCTATAAACCCTTAGCACTAAAGTAGAATACGTTCAGTATTCTAAGCCACCGTCTTCTATGGGTAAAAGGTGCCCGCTGTGTAAAATATAGAAAACAAAAAGCTATAAATAGAGTAAGTACATATTGTACTGTATAATTTTTTACTTATTTTTTGTAATATTTGTTTTTTTATATTATTATTTTATTTAATTGCACACAACTGAGTAATAAAACTTTAGTAACCATGTAACAAATAGAGAACAATTGGCGGTCTTATCGCTATGAACGATTTCTTCCACACAACTTTCTTGCTCAATTTGGAAAAACAGTTAGCAATTATCGTGATTTTTAATGTTTTGTATTTTACTCGAATCATGTCTTTGACGTTGGCAACACTACCTGAAGTGGATATCCGATATTTTTATCTGATGCCCAACCCCTCAGAATTTGCATAATAACTAATTTGGGTCAATTTGTGAACGTGTACGGAGTACATGTGTGTGCCAAAACCTGTGTGGCTTTGTTATTTCGCAGTTTTAACGCTCTGCTGTGCAAGGGTAAGCGCGATTGTTGTTTTGTTAATAACCTGTCGAATTTGTTGTTATTAGTTTAGCGGGATTAGTTCTGAAGGGAAACTTTTTACGCAACCAGGTTTAAACAATGGGCTCATGAATTAATGATGAGAACATTACATTTAACTTGATTTTGTTTTATTAACCACATAATAGTTTTCTTATGTGACATTGCTGATCATTATTTTGACATTTATTCTAGCCGGAAATTTTATTTTGTTTGATTAAATTTTAGATTTAATTCCCATCCCGGGACCCACTTGAACACACACAAAAAATAATTTCACCTAAATCCTGGAACCCGATTACAGCGCCACCTACTGGTTCAAATTTGAATCTAAACCATCCCGGGACCCACTTGAGCACACACAATAACAATTTCACCTAAATTCTGGTACCCGATTGCAGCACCACTTACCTGATTTAATTGTGAATCTAAACCATCCCAAGACCCACTCAAACACTCACAAAAAATTTCGTCAAAATCCTGGAAACCGATTGTAGCGTCGTCTACCAGGACCAATTGTTAATCTAAACTATTCTCGAATTCACTTGAACAAACACAAAAAGTGTCATCAAAATCGGTCGCACCGTTTAGGAGTTCATCTACGCCACCTACCGGAACTAATCGTGAATCTAAACTATCCCGAGACCCACTCAAACACATAAGAAATTACGTCAAAATCCTGGAACCCGATTGCAGCGCCACCTACCGGGTTCAATTGTGAATGTAAACCATCCCGGGACCCTCTTGACCACACACAATTTTTTTTATCAAAATCGCTTCAATCATTAGGAAGAGTTCAGTGACATACACACGAACAGAAGAATTTCATATATAAAGATTTTTGGGCCACAAACCCTCGCAAGCGTCCTCAGAACACCCTACTAAAGTTTCATCACAATTTGATCAATGCTTTAGGAGCACATTGAGGACAAATATACAAACATATTTTTATTTATATACATTTTTTGAACAAGAAACACTTTCAGGTGTCCTCAGGACACCATACTAAAGTTTCATCACAATCTGATCAATGGCTTAGGAGCACATTGAGGGCGAACATACAAACATTGATTTTTATTTATAAGAAGATGAAATACGGTATCCAAAGATTCGCCAATATTTGACATCAAACATATATGTCACATTGTTTGTGGTCAAACATTTATATTGCGTTCAGCAGTTAATTTTGTGTCTAATCTTCGAAAGCTATGGAAAATAAAGTAGTTACTACTTTTTTTACTTTCTATTTATATTTCCTCACCTTTTAAACCTTCCTTGGACTTCTACAAATATTTCAAAACCAATATTAGGCAAATCGGTTCAGCCGTTCTCCAGTTTTTTGAGACAAACGTCAATTCATTTATATATATAATATGTTTATACATATATATGTGTATATAAAGATAAGTCGTGAGGGATTACTGAGCGTCACGCAACTGCAATGCTCATACAACTATTACTAAGTTTATTGCTGCTATAGCACAAAAACGTCGATATATTATAATTTATGTATTAGATAGATAGATTACTCTTTACTGTATACCATTCGAGAAAACTTACAAAGTAGTACTACTATTCTAATCGTCTACAAATAGCGGGCTTATCGCTAAATAGCGATCTCTTGCAGACAATTCTTGGTAGGAATATTACTGTTGATTTTGTATAGATTTTGTTTGGTTTGGTGATAAAGGTAAAGGTTTAAAAGTGTAAACATTCTTACTATCAGTCTGTGACAACCCGACATTGTGACGCTACTTACATTACCGCCAACAATGAAGATGTGTAACGACTGTATTATTTTTATTCTGCGGCCATGCTATTTCCTGACTCTAATTTATTCGTGGCACACTTAACGGTACTGCCAAAGTTACCTAATAAATGAATCAGTGTCGCTTTCAGTGTTTCTAGTCGTCGGTAACTATTCTATGACATTGTTAATACGTCATCCGCGTGTGGCGTCGTATACGTCACCGTATGACGACGTAACACACGTGACATGACGTAACGTACAATCTTACGTACGGTGATAAACATCCAGTAACTAATGTAATAGGTTGGCAAGAAAGTAATTTTAGTTTGTTAAAAAAAAATATATAGTAAAAAAGTCTTCAATGGTGTTAGATAGATAACATTTTAACACATATCCCTGTTAAATCAAGATTTAACCCTTATGCCCCTACTTTACCTGCGTTTGTAGTATGACTGTGTTCAAATGCGACTTACTTAACGTAAAAATAACCCGTTAATGATTAGCTACATTGGTATACTATGGTGTCATTGACGCATCTCAAGCACTAAAGTTATCATGGGTGTAGCAGGAATAGTATAATATACTTGAAGATGTTATTCCAAAAAAACTAAAGATGCATAAAACCTTGCATTGTCTAGGAGAATCATAACTTGATGTTTTAAAATTGAAAACAACTGAAAATAAAAGTTGTTGAATTGTTCGACAGTTAACTTATGCGTATTGTATACATCCCATGTTTCATAATGAGTGTATTTTTAACAGACGCTTCGTATAAATAGACAAACCAACAGCGATAAATGCGGGTAATAATAGGAATTTATTAACTGCTGGTACCTAAATATAATTACAATTGCCAGTTGTTTTACATTGAGATGTGTGAGAAATGTCGATGATAAGTCTTCGGTCAGTAGTTGATTGGTGGGGTTAGATTGTTTTCCGAAAGTCGAGAATATAAATGATTATTTTGAAATAATTATTGTTTCTTTTGCCTTTGGTTCATATCAGAAACTGTGCGAAGCCAAAAATAACTCATAATGATATGCGAATGTTTTCTGTGTATTTGAAAGTGAGGTAGTATTTTTCTTCTTTTCGGTTTACGTTATTAGTTTATTACACTTACCATTAATCTTACAAACGCTATATGTATTTATTTGTTAAACATAAAGATAAATATTAGTCTCAGCAGTCGATACTATAACCGTCTTGAAACAGTGACAGATAAGGACATACCCCTAGGAGAACGAAGCCTCCATAAAACGTTGTTTCTCCCATAAAAACGGGTAATAATGATATTCTACCAGGAAGAAGCATTGTCGGACAACGCATAAAGATGGGGGGTTGATTATCGCGCGAGTTTTACGATGATTCGACTACTCGAGTTGAAGCTCTTAATTATACCGGTAACAGAAGCCTTTATAATTTTTTACGAGTAATACTTCCGTGTTTTACTACAAACTCACCTAATGTTTAGTCATGTTGTGGTCGAGCATGAAGCACGCGTGCCTAGGTAGCTGTGCGCAAGACGATATGTGCTAGTCGATCGTTTCGATTGTTGGATCGGTGTTCTATAGGGTCCTCTATATAGGAAACATACTTTACGTGGCTAATGATTTATTTCAATTTCGAATATACCTACTACTTATATATTTTCATAACAGTCCGAATGTGAATTAAAGAAGATGCAACTTTTTTGAAAAGTAAAATAAAACATTATCAACCTTCAAATTTACGCTGAAATTCCTGCCGTGATTTCAATACTAACATATTTTGTATTATTTTATTTCTTAAATTACCAGTAAGCAGATACAAGTAGGTTTCGGGGTCTTCACTCGACTCAATCTCTGTTGTAATATGATGTAGGTACTTCGATATAATTATGTATATGTTAAGTTACGTACGTTCACTACGCCTCGTATTCTTGTATGTGAGTAAAATAATTACTCAAAGTGCTATCATGATAGTTGTTGAGGCGATCGTATCTATCTAATATCAGCCATTTATTGTTTCATGTCAATTTTAATGTAACAATCCATAATCACGCGACGGTTTTCATATGAATGTTCAACTATCATAAGTTAATTACTATTCTTCATTTGTATATTCGTAAATAACATTTTTCTGGGTACGGGTCTCCTTATTTTTAAGAGTAAGAACATATTATAATAGTTTACACGTCGGTGACTTTTCTTAAGTTGTTTTCCTTCATCATCATTATATGGTGATTGTGCGATAAATGGATATGTGATTAGAAAAAATACCCTAAGAGGCGCACGCGTCCTGGCCAAGATTTCTAAACTACCATGATCTAATAATGTATATGCATAGTATGTCATAAACATAAGATAAAAACAATAAATAGTCAGTAACACGTTGTATCAGAGAATAAGAGTTCATACCCCATTGTTTTTCCCAAAAGATAAAAAGATTTCTGCTCCGATAACAGACGGAGGAAGGTGATTGAAAAAAATGTACGTACTTGCGCATACAACATACATACTATTTTCTACTATGGAACCTCAATTGCGTAAATCTTCTGGGTCTTTTAAATAAGGATATTCGTGATTTTTTTACCTACAAGACCTTAAAAAAGACCTAATTATACCGATTTAGAATTGTTTTCTCACGCGCTTTGTCAATTTCTTATACCATAAAGTTGATGAATGATATCCATCAATGAATTTACTTCAACATGTTCGTTTTGGGACCGTAAAAAATGACCCACTTTTTGCGTAAACCGGTCGCGGTGTACCGTGAAGTGGGGTAAACAAGCGGTTTGATAAATGATTCAAAAATCGCAAGTGACGCGCGGGTGTCTCGTGACAAACATTCATGTCGCATGTCGCCACTAGGGCTGCTATCGTTGACGTTAGCGTCGAAAGACCACAAAGACAAAGACGATTATTTCTTTGAACACATCCTAATTGTTACAACACTTTGAGGCCGCTAACACATTGCGATGCATATTGCAAACAACGGTTTAATAAAGAAAGTTAATGTTCTTTGTACTTATTCTGTATAAGAACATTTTATGAGAAATTTTAGGATATGAGCTGACAGTACACATAAAATCTAAATGACATAGAGTATGCAACCAACTTAACAGCCAGGATCAACAACATTTTGTCCACTAAAACTGTAGATTCTTGTTGCATGAGAGAACAGTGCTCCAAACCGTCAATAGGTGACGCTAACCTTATCAGGTGGACCTCTTGTTGCTTGCCAGATTTGAAAATAGAAAAGAAACAACGTCTTTATAATTGATTTATTTTTATTAATTATGTTCCAGTCTAATTTAAACCAAAAGATGCTTTATGTCGAGAAAGTCTATATAGAAAGTGTCAAGGCTTTCTTGTAGCAACCCTGTTACGAAGAAGAGTGGCACATCGCGACGTCACGTCGCGCTGCCAAGCGTCCTTGCCTAATGACTAGTAATGACTGAAACAGGCTGTTACAAAGCATATTGTTTGTCAACCAAGAAAAGTTAGTCTTTCAGTCTTAATACGGTTAATAAGTTTTTTGGCCTCTTATAACGTTATTATTAAATTTTAATTATATTTTGTCTTATTCATGGTACAATATATACTAAAAATCTCTAAGATTTTTTCTCTTCATTCTTGCATTAATATCATTCAGAATAATTTACATATTAATGATATCAATAAGATATTTTCAGATTTTTTTTATTAAAAAAACTAGCTACACAAAAATGTATTATTTACGAATATATCAGTCTGGATCTCGGTATGTTTATTTAGAATATTGAAAAGTTATCGTTGTACATATTTACAATCAAATGTTACTTATTTCAACAAAACCGTAAATATTAAGAATATTTTTATATTTTATTGTAAATTAATTAAATAGAAACTAAACAAACTTAAAAAAACCCATTAAAATTAAAAGTAAATTAAATGATAAATAAGTTAATATAAATTATGTAACAAATCGCTGCCAGACGGAAGCGTGCTCAGAAGGCTCGCTGCATTGCCACGCTGTATGGCGATGCTGATTCGTTGCCCGAAATACGAACCAGCCTTCTGATTACGGGTGGCATCAAAGAGGTTCTTACGATTTTTTTGAAGAAACGCTTTGCCGATGGACCCCACGGACCTAGTTTCAACTCCTAATGACACAAAAATGTAACCCTTACCTAGGATTCCATATTTACGTCCTTTGAGATTTTCAGCTGTTGAAGCAGCGTTGCCAGCTCGTGACTTAGTCATTAGAAGCTGTGACGGTGTCAGAGTGTCGACGCATGTCGTATCCCACAGATTTTTATTGTAATAGTACATTAAATTAATAGAACCATGTTTAAAACTTATAGTTCAGCAGACTGTAATTTGTTTAGCTGGTGTATGCGCGTACATCTATATAAAATGAAAACTGCATTTCACTTGGACTATATTTTATATTAATTGAATAGCAGATAATAATTTCACATCAACAGTTCAATAGCAACAATTTAAAGGTAGACCAAAAAAAAATGGATGGATTGTGTGAAGGATGATATGATGATATGCGGTGTGACAGAAGAGGTATGTCAGAATAGAAGAGTATGGAAGGAAAAGACATATTGTGCCGATCCCAAGTAATTGGGATATGGTGAAAGAAAAGAGAGAGATTAAATTAATAGAACATATTTGGAAATGCATTATTATAACATTGGTTTAGACTATCGTTACTGCGAACATGTTTATGGTTGATAATAACTATTTAATCGTTAAATTTAGGATTTATGTGATGATAAGAAACATCCTCAATTGTCACTTGTGTTATTCTCATTTTATATGCTTGAATTAGCAGCTACTTTCTATTGTTCCGGATAATATTGCACGGAAATTTTGAGTATGGTTGCAAAAATAAAATCACCTCGTATCTAAACAGCCTTTGATTTGAAATCTCATGTACGTGTACTCATTCGGTTAAATATAACTTTTACGAGCTTAAGCAAATATTGGGGCATTAATGACCTTTCTTTTTTGGGGAAATATATACACAGACCCAGTGATGTATTTAATTACGAGTATATACAGATTTTTAAGATGTACTGTGATCCTAGTCAAAGTTACCACCCTAAAGGCAATTAATTAGTTGCTCCAACCTGAGGACTTTTGGACGACTGTTTTTAATATATAGGAAAATAATAATTGTTTACGATTACATAACAATACAATATCTAAAAACTCGTAAGGTATTAACTGCGTACTTTAATTGTACCCTATTGTAATCAATAGTAGCCTATTAGCCACTACTCTCTCGAGACGATAATTGTTACGTGTGTAGGAAATTTCTTAATACAGCCTTTCCACGTTACTTCATAGATCAACTGCATCGTATTAGTCGCAAGTGACATGTAGCTCCTGATTCTGTCTCTCGCTACATCGTTATATTCTGTGTCCATTACATTCCAATGTTGATTTGATCTCTGGCTATGATTGATGATGGCTTAGCGTTCCTGTCTGTTGCTCCTACTACGAGAACTTCATCAAAACTCGAACTAATGAACGTTTACAGGAATAAACTGATGTCTTATTTAGTAACTTTTTAAGAGTTCATCGTACGATTTATAACATTTTTACTCTAGATTTTATTAATGTAATGAAACTATAGTGTACATAAATACAATTTTTATCAAGTATTAATAATTTAAATCCTCGTTATTTCAAGTCCTTGCAAGACAGTGTATAAACTTTAAAATTTAACACTGTAATAAATACACTAAAGTCTAAAACTCAAAAATTAAGTATAATTGTTAAAATTATAACTTAGTACAATAACTACTTCAAATTATATGATAGTCCCAAAAGACATCATGGAAATCTAGACGGCGGTTTCCGCTCTAATAAATTCGACCTTGGCTCGAATCTATGACTATGATGTGTACTATGATTTCGTAGAATGGACGAAAATTAGCGTCAATTACGTAACTTTAGTGATACACTGTACAATATTTAATGTTAGTTGTTTTGTATTCTGTTGTATCATTTATAATTTGAAGTTACAGTATCTTTAATTTTATTTTAAGTAACGTCATTATTAGTGTTTTTGTAGTAAATTGTATCGTTTTAACTCATTATGTAATTAGTAAACAAAGTTCACGCTATTAGAATTTATATATTTTTTTATATTAATTATGCTTATATAGATACATACTTTTTATTTAATATTTTGTTTAGTTATTTTGTATTGTATGTAATCCCTAGAAATATTTAATTTACATTTTTTATGAATAATGGAAAACTTTATAAAAAATGTATTAATATTATATTTAAATTAGTGGGATAATTACACACATTGTATATTAATATTAAAGTCATGGTCTTCTCTTTTTAGATATCCCACTTAAGTTGTCATACAGTGAACAATCAATTGTCTAGTTTCTATTCTATCGAGGATTACCTCGAGAAACACTTAGAGAAATTTTGTGAATCACTTTTTGTAATAGAATTGTTTTGATACATTCTTTGTTTAAAACTCACGCTTGTCTCGAAGTACTAATAAATCAGTTACGTCAAAAATGTAACCACGTAGTAGCGGCATCTGGTGCGTTGACAACCGCACCGGCTGCGACACACGGTCGCAAATTGACTTGTCAGTTGGTTGTCGCTTTGTGGGAAGGCTCGATGTACACGCCTCTGATTCTACTGCTTGCTATTGTTCTATAGAGTTTTTTATTGCATGAGTTCGGCGGACAAGCAGATGGTCCACCGGATGGAAAACTGTTACCATGGCCTGTTGACATTTGTAACACCGAAGGTGTTTGTTACCTAATGCCTAAACACATCTCAAGGTTGTTATCGTGGCATACTGTAGACCAGAGGTGGTAGCGGTCAGCCGGGCAAATACCCTACCACCTGGCTGCGGGTTGTATTGTCGCCTCTTACGACAGGTCGCCTGGCTGCAACGGATTGTATTCTTCGTTCCTACAGGAATAAAAAGATTGTTGAAATATCAATCAATTCATATCAATTGCCATTTTAATAGACATCTGTAAAAACCGATCGATCAGGTGCAGGAAGTGTCCGCAAAATGAAAAGGTTTCTAACTTCCACTGTTTTTATGATTTGACCACGCAACCCTAGAAATTGTATCAAATATAAGATACCCATGTCCGAAAACTCTTCAACCATTTTTGTTTTAAATTTTTTTGTTGATATTGTTTTTCAAGTTCAATGCAAAGCACTCTGTTTATACTTCATGAGTTACAGTATTTATAAATAAGTAGCTTTATCGATCACTTTATTATTAATATTTAATGTTTTACTTTTTGATCTCTTATTTATTTTATGAAATACTTGAATAATTATGTGTTTTATATTTTATATTCCTCTTCCTTCTTTCCTATTTAAAAAAAAATACGGCAAAAGATCGCTCATGTATGACATGCCCTTTCCCAGTAATCCATGTCTCGAGATGTTATTGCATTTCGAGTTATTTACGCATTCAGGCACATATTAATATGGATTGTGTAGTAGTATTATGACCGAAATTACATACTAATTTCGGGAATAATATATAATAATATCTAGAAATCTTAATAACATAAGTCAACGGCCCCTGATAAATAGGCGTTCTGACTAGATTCCCATCGGGGTGCCGTTATTACTTAGGGATCGTAAATAAAAATAATATTCTTGGAATGTATAAATATACACTAACAGGTAAACTGATAGGTAGTCGAACTTATAACGTCCAATTCTCATTAGGAGCACATTGTGTACAATGTTAATAGCTTTCTGTATAGCGCGGGCTTTACGAAAATGTCTTCTTTACGACCGTAGATAGTGGTAATTTATGACTGCATGCGTAAACTCAATTTTATGATGATGATTGCGTTTAATCGAAAAAATTCCTTGTCGATACAATCAGTGTTTGAAATGTTTTATTTACGATTTAATTGTTGATTGCTTTCATTACATTTCTTTATATTATAATTTAATTATGCGTTCTAATATTGCTCTCCGATTATTTTCCGTGCACAATCTTTTGCTTTCAGAATGTATTATATTTAGCGCCTTGAAAGGCATGCTGCTAACTGATTGCTATCATTAATTGGATTATACGCATTGCTAGTTAATTAATAGATTGCTTAAGAGTTAATTAAGATTTGAATATCTAAGATTTTTTTGCAGTTTAAATACATTTTCTTTCCATGTCTTTTGTTAATTTTCACACCAAGCTGTGTTTTAAGGGTACGTGCCCTTTTAATAGATGGCAAAACATTCGCTTTCAAAGCCGTATAAGTTGTGTCTTTCTCTCTGATTTTTAAACCTTGTAGGAAATTCTAAAAAAAATCATGGTGGTAAAGCTTAAAATATACTATCAACGAAAATTCGTTTGTCTAGTTTTTGAAATATAGTGTACTTTTATTAAATTATTTTTAGTGGGTCGTAAGCAAATGGAAAAACAGTGGATGTTTGTTGCCTCTATGGAACCCTCCAATGTGCGTGGTGCCACATGGTATTGACCAATTTTTGTACGCTCGTTTATTGCCACTTAATTAATTGGCTTTGTATTACCCAATTCCTTGAACTTGGGTTATAGGATAAGAGGGCTGGGAGGTGTATATATCACGTCGGTTACATTATGTTAACTTGCACGGCGGCTAGCAAAAAAGTGGCGAGGGAAGTGGGTAGCGCGAGAATGTAATCAAATAATTTTCGTTCACATACTTGCGCTGCCCACTTCCCTGCTTCCTGCCGTATAATGTACACGAGGCACAATATGGACATCTTCAGTTACACGTTATGTATTTATAAGTTATGGAACCGAATTTAGTACATGCAAAATTAAATAGCGTGGAAAACTCTAGTTCTTCATATTAGCACGGTACATGTAGGAAGGATTAAATTTGAAGGCTCTATCTCGGAAAATTTCACATGTCGCAGGCGAATTGACAAGTAAGCGCCTAACGGCCGGCTCAGGGGAGCAACAGAAACGGATTGTACGGATATACATGACCTTAATTGTATTATACTTTTTTAACGAACGTGTAAAATTGCTTTTGATTCTATCGCAGTAGGTTATGGTTTTTAATTGTATAACATAAATATTACGTAAGAGCTTCAAGCGCCCAACGTACATTATATATTTTTGTAACAAAAAAAATGGCTTGACTTAATTGACTAAAATAACAATTATCTTTGATTCTGAATTGATTCTTGAAATCATAGTTTTTTTAAGGTGGTGGTACTCCTTAATGCACACCCCAGAGTTTGGGGCGCTCCAGTTTCAAATCGTGGCGTTTTGCTCTATCAAAACGCAATGGAAGAATGACTTGAGTTGAAATGTAGAAAATTAGATACTTTCATTTAGCGATTGTCATTCTTAGTAAAGCAATGCAATATAATACATACATACATAACTTCACGCCAGTTCCCTTGCGGGGTAGGCACGAACAACACAGCGCCATTTAGGCTTATTCTTACACACCTCACTTGCTTCTTTGACATTCATAACTCTTGTCATGCAATATAATACTTTATTGTATATCAACATAATATAAAGAAACCCTTTAATTATCCTAAATACTATATGGTATTAGTAAAATGGGTGGCCTTCTTGCTTAAAAGGAAATCTCTTCCAAGCAATTCTTCTTTCATGATTTTTATTATTCTTTTTTCCGTGACGAAACTTATTTTTGTACATCGAAATAAGAAAGAAAATGACGTACCATAGTTAGCTTATTACAAAGCTCATTCGCAAAGTGGGCGAGCACTCGGCTCGCAGTGCAATAATAAGTCCACAGATAAAAAGTGAGGTTATGAAGCATTTCAGTGGGCTGCTTGTTTTATTTACTCGTATACTGTACCCGTTGCCAACACCGACCCCGTTTGACGGTATTAAGAGTTCAGACTGTATACTTTAAAGTCATATAAATGTTTTCGCTATCTCAAGTTTATTTTCTTTTTATGTCAAAAGTTTACAACTAACACAATAGTGTTACGAGTTGCAGGACTCGAATTAAAATGACGTTAGAATTACTATAAAATTTATTAGAACTATACAAACACGTATGTATAACACAGGTACAAATATAACTGAACACAATCAGTTCAAACGTAATGCACGATTCAATAACACGCGCAAAGTCCGTCACTAAATAGATTATCGAATGTACACAAGTCTTGCCTCGCGGCTTTACACTGCCTCACCGCTCCATTGGGGTATTGCTTTATACTGCACAAATACAACATGTCTGCTTGACCGCGTGAACTGAGTTTCCCAAGAATCACATCTGGCTACTGACTACCATAAAGATTACAATACACAATGGGCTATTTTTTTCCAATTACAATTTTAAACACAAAGTAAACAAAAGAAGACAGTCATAAATAGTTTCAATGTTATTAGCTCAAACGCCGGCGGATAATAAATTTGCTTTGTTTACAGATAGGCAGGTGGCCGAAATTGTAACAATAGCATAACGGCATACGACGATAAGCAATAGACACTCACATCAACCTAGCATAGAAATACCGCTTGCATTCAGAATGTCCGCTTCGGAGCCCGGAGTCTCCGCTTTACTTCTCCACTTCGCACGTTCTTCAGCGTTTATCATTGTGTGACTTTTGGGACACACTCCAGACATTAAACTAGTAATTTCTGAAGCCTACCCCTTTCACTGGGAATCTGGTTGAAACGGAGTGGCTAATTTTTTGTCATAATTTCTGGATGCTTGGCACTCGCTCACACGTACATTAAGAAACCGTACGTGTGTAAGCCGTAGTATAAACTCCTTACCGCGGTTTTCCCAGAGCGCTATAATCTGAGGCTCTTCGAAAAGAGCGTAAACAAATATTCTCGACGAGATAAGCTACGCATCGGCTCCCTTTGTGTCGCAAATGTTCATGGGTGACGATAACTACTTATCATCAGGTGGTACATCTGCCCTGCAAACAAACCAAAAAAATATATATAAATTGCTTCATATGTTTAATTTTAATCTTTCTGTAGGGGTTATCTAATCTGTCCTAATAAACTACATCAGTGTCGCATACATCCTTTGGCTTCCATATCACTTTTACGATCGGAAGCCGCCTCTCAGAGCTTACGGGCCTTTCGCACCTGGGACAAGTAGGTCAAGGCATAAAATGCGCCTAGTCGTATTTCATATTCACACAAAAGCCTCTTGCGTTCATCAATCACCAAGTTGTTAAGTAGTATTTTGAAATTTCATTGGAAAAACGAAACGTTTAGCAACTCGTAATGAACTGTTTTCTTGGTAATGTATAAATTAACACAAACGTGTTGAAATTGCGACACAGGATTTGCTTACGTACTGTCGATTCTGAGAAATGAAAGACTTAATAACGTGATCTTATTCAAAACTAGATTTTCCTGCGGCTACGCCGCGTGGAAAGCCCTGCATTATTATGTGATGTCCATAAAATTTTAATTACGTGTTTTATGTAATAGGTTGGGGAAAAAGTCTTTTCGCATATAGTATGTATGAACTTGTAATAAGATCTCTTTGGCTATACCATTTGTATCTGGCTGGTTTTGGTATCATTAAAAAGGTTTAATTTTTAAGAAGACAATTCCAAATTCAAATTAGGAAAATGTGTGATTTTCATTTGTTTTTCTTATTGTTAAAATGAGTGAATCTAATGAAGAATTTCGATACATTTAAAAATTTTACTACAAAAAAGATAAAAATGTAATACAAGCGGCGAAAAAAATTTGTGATGTTTATGGACCTAATGCAGTATCTGTGAGAGTAGCGCAAATTTGGTTTAAGCGTTTTCAATCCGGAAATTTTG
Organism: Dendrolimus kikuchii; assembly: GCA_019925095.2. Classification (NCBI taxonomy): domain Eukaryota; kingdom Metazoa; phylum Arthropoda; class Insecta; order Lepidoptera; family Lasiocampidae; genus Dendrolimus; species Dendrolimus kikuchii. The sequence goes on from CM034407.1 coordinate 12,308,552, forward strand.
ATATCAAAGATGCACGTCGCTCTGGTCCCCTGTTACGGACAAAATTGATGCCATTTTTTAAAAAGTGGAGCAAGATCGGCGTATTAGTAGTTACGATGTAGCTGGAGAACTGCGAATTGACCACAAAATGGTTTTGGCGCATTTGAAAAAAGCTGGGTACACAAAAAGCTCGATATTTGGGTGCCTCATGAGCTCACTGAAAGACACCTAATGAACCGTGTATTCATTTGTGATTCTTTATTACGACGTAATGAAACCGAACCATTTTTGAAGAAGCTGATAACTGGTGATGTGAAGTGGATCACGTACGACAAGAACGTGCGAAAAAGATCGTGGTCAAAGGCCGGTCAGGCTTCACAGACTGTGGCGAAACCCGGGTTAACTCGCAACAAGGTGATGCTGTGTGTATGGTGGGATTGGAAGGGCATTATTCATTATGAGCTGTTACCGCCACGCAGGACCATCGATTCTGAACTGTACTGCGAACAACTGATGAGATTAAAGAAAAAAGTTGAGAGAAAGCGGCCGGAATTAATCAACAGAAGGGTTGTGGTTTTTCACCATGATAACGCTACCTCACACTTTTTAGCCACTCAGCAAAAATTACGAGAGTTTGGCTGAGAGGTGTTAATGCATCCGCCGTATAGTCCTGACCTTGCACCTTCAGATTTTCACCTGTTTCGGTCTTTGCAGAATTCCTTAGGCAGTGTCAGGTTAGCATCACGAGAGGACTACCAAAACCACTTGTCGCAGTTTTTTGATCAGAAGCCCCAAATTTTTTATAGCAATGGGATCACGTCCCTACCTACAAGATGGCAAAAAGTTATCCAACAAAATGGCACCTACATACTTTATTCAAATGTAAATAAACTTTATAAAAAAACCTTTTGAATTTTTATATAAAATGCGAACAAACTTTTTCCCCAACCTAATATATAAACCTTCAACACTTAGTTTCTTGTTCAAATAATTACAATTACAAAGAAACCCCAGACTACAGAAGAAATTAAGTCAATATAGTGTAATAGTATGGTAATAAATAGTAACTGCACAGCAAAACATAAAGAAAATTCATAGCGAACCTGATTTGAAGTATCTAATACGTAAAGACATGTGGGCAACGTGACAACGTATTTGTTATTAAATGACAGCAATGGTTGTCTACATCGCAATTGCAGCGCCATCTATTTTGCTAATCCGTCTATATTAAAGAAACGACATTATTTGTATGTATAAAATGTATCTTAAGTGGTAATTCGGGTTATAAGCCAGCACTGTGTCGAGTTTCAATCATATACGTTTAGTAATTTCCAAAAAACTACTTCTTCATCGGGATAAAAGTATCCTAAGCTACGCCCCGGGATATAAGATAGCTATATGTTGAGTTTCATTTAAATCAATTCAGTAGTTTTTACGTCATGCTCTAACAGACAGACAGATAAAAATTGTATTTTCGGAATTGCTGATCCGAATTAGCTCCCTTGATTTTTTCACATTTTTAAACCGATTGTACAAACTCGAACCATTTACAGATTTATTATAGTATATAGATTAATTTATTCATAGTAGATAATTTTTATAAGATTTATTTTGATAGTCTTCATTTGTTACGTTTTAAAGTTTATGAAGCACGTGTAGAAAATGTATAAAATAACAATTAATTTAAAAATAGTTTTCACTACATTACACGTGGTTTTTCTTATATTATAGGATCGTTAGGCAAGATTCGCGTTTGGTCATGATCTCTCCCGAAGTTGAGCGCAAATATGGTCTGAGATGTAGCAAGTTTACCTAAAAGGTAAACACGGGCCTTGAAATCACCCAGGTTTTAGATATCTGCATTGATAGATTCTGGCAATCAGTTACAGTTTCAGTGTGGGTGTAGTTATACTTGTTAATTTTCTAAAATTTTTGTATAGTTTAAGCTAAGATGATTGATTAAATGACTTACTACACCTATGGCTAATGTAATTAAAAACTTGCTATATTGGCAATGCCGCCGCCTAGTTAGCACCTTAAAACCAGTATAATCCCACATAATAACTTAACAATTACTCGTCAAAATATCAACTCAATAGCAAATTTATTACGTTTGTAATGTAACGACTTAATCCAATAACAATCAAGTTAAAAGTGGTATAGAATAGAATAGAAAACGCTTTATTGTACACCAAATAAACAATTACAGAATAAATAATTACAATATTTTAACGGCAAAACAAAAGGCGGCCTTATCGCTTAAAGCGATCTCTTCCAGGCAACCTGACTAGGATACTTTTAACAACTTATGTCTAGGTATAATTAAATAAAAAAGAAGTAAAATAAAAAAGGAAGAACAGTACAATGTGGACAGTAAACAGCTAAATTAAAAAGAATAGTAAAATATAGATTGTTACAGGTCGCGAGACTCGAATTAAAATGCTGTTAGAATTACTATAGAGTTTATTAGAACTATACAAATACGTATAACACAGGTACAAATATAACCGAACACAACAAGTCCAAACGAAATGCAGAAGGTCGTAATTCCATAAAACGCGCAAAGTCCGCCACTAAAGATTCCCGATTGTAGTACACACGTCTTGCTTCGCTCGTGGTTATCGCTCGACTCCCTCGTCTCTCAATCGGGGCATTGCTTTATACTGCACAGATGCAATATGTCTGCCCGGCCGCGTGGACCAAATTTCCTAGAATCAGTTTATACTTTAAATCCGTAACACCTGGCTAATGACTGCCATAAAAGATTACAATACAACAATGGGCTGTTTTCTAATCACAAATTTTAAACACAAAATAAGCAAAGAAGGCGAAATGCCGAAAGGTAATAAAATGTGTTTTTACAGGTACGCAGGTGTGAATTTGTTTTTGTCGGCGTCTAGGTCGTAACAATATTTTATTATAAACTAAGGAAATGATTTTTCAGAGATTTTTGTAAATCTGGCAAGTGATTTAGCATTTCATTCTTTTCTTTTCATTTTCAAAGTAATAAATATTATAAAGATTTCCCAATAAACATTGTAAAGATCACTGATCTTTGATCTTACTTCGTGTACGTACGAGTATTAAATTAACAATCATCATTAACACGTTGAATAGACGGTGATGTTATATTGTAAGAGCGTGTTGTCTTCAGCCTTGGCATTCATCATTATGTATAAATGGTTATTAACGTTTGTAGTGGATATTTATGGCTTTATTCATAAAGATTGCTCCTCATGATATAGTTATTTAAGGACTCACGTACTTACTAAAGCTATACAGAGATTGACGGTGATTGCAAATATTAAATATTACACAGCGGGATAGAGAAAGCGCTGCCATAATACTAAAACGAATTAGGGTAAATTATACCATTGTTAGTACTCCACCCAATGATGTGCACACGGTAAATTTGAATTTAAATTAATGAATTTAAAAAAACTTATTTTTTATTTATTTTGTATCCATACTATTATTATCATCATTATATGGCTCCAAAATAAAAATATAAGGTCTTTTTAAACATTTTGAATAAAATAATAGGGTACCAACATATCAGTACATACAACATATACAACAACACGTAGTTTCCCCTAACTTTTTTGAAGCGGTTTTAAGCATGTGAATTATTGTCTTTAAGTGTAAAAATTATCCTTAACTTGTGCTTTGGTGAGTCAACAGAAAGATTAATATAGCAATAAAAAATTCGCGAATAAAACTAGGAATAGTGTGTTTGTGTTGGATCCTTTTAAGAGTAACAGTTGAATGTCCTTTTATCTTAATATCAAATCGGTATATAAAGATCCAGAACGACGAACATCGTCATCAACAATTGGATAAACAAGGCGAAATAGACATACGTCAAACATGTACTAGAACTAAGACCTAATTGGCGAGGATTAAAGAACATGAAAAACCTTTAATTCAAACAATTGATTTAATGCAATAACATTTTGACAGTTGCATTTATTTTTCAATATTGTGGATAATGGATAGCTATTTATAATAAGCGTTTCAGACAAACTTCCAGAGCTAACGGTATCGTGTGAAGCTGCTATTACACGCCTCGCACAAATACGATTTACATTCGTAATAGCTATTACAACGTACGTATTGTTTAAATGGAATACGGATTTCGGATGAAATTTGGGGATTTGTGATCGTAACTACGCTGAATACACAAAACGACGTGTAATGTTCGGATTACCTTCGAAAAAGAACGTAAAAGGAAATATTGCTAGATTAGTTTATATGGCAGAACAATAGAGAGGACAATGAGTTGTGACTACTTTTGCCTAATATTAATTCAAGAACAAGAAAGAAAGAAAAAGAAAGAAGAAATTCTGCGCAAGTACAGATTTTCCTTCCATGTTCGTCTATTCTGGCAAACGTCCTCTTTTTTTGGTCTAACGAAATGATAATATTTAAAGAAAATTAAGTGATGTCAATCTATGTTTGACACTTTATAAAAATAATACGTAGCGTTAAGTTACTATTAAATCTAAGTGGAGTTAACATTATCGCTTGTAATACCGCGTTTTTGAAGATATAAATTGTCACAATTTACTTACCACAAATTTGTATACCACAATAAAATTATGAATGAAAATAAGTCGACTACTGCGCAAAGACAAACTATAATCTATCTATACCAATAAATAAAATTAAAGTCTCTGTTTGTAATTTTAAAATAGATGCCAATATTTAAGCGAAATCTTTTATTTATACGATACCTAATCATAAATAACGTTTATGGAATTTTTGTTTTTATTCTCTCTGATACTTTGTCTCGAATAGACTTTAAAATTACTCAATGGACTTAAGTATAAATTTTATTGATTAAACAACAATTTTATTCATTGTTCCATTTCGATATCTGGCATAGTTCGAAGCATATAAAATAGAAGTTTCATATTACGGAAGTAACGGCCACAACTAGTACCTACAAAATGTATTCAAATTAATGCTTCATATTCTAACCCCTAAATATTAAGCTGCCGTTGTATTAAGCTTTGGCTTTGAATTTTTTAACATAAGTGAGAGAACTGTGCCGAATGAAAGATTTATGAGGTATAATTCTTCACAGGTGCTGAAAGCCGACACGAGATTTCTGTATTACGTTTATTATTTCTGTAGTTCATATCTTACTCCCGACCAATTTCTTTGGTCTCGTAACAGGGGGGAATGTATAAAACCACTCACGTTTTTGCTAAGACGTTGTGTTCAGCTTTTTTTATGTCCGGAGCTCTTTTATATAACTCTTCAATAAATTCAAAACAATACGACCTGTTTTGGTAGTAAGAAATTTTCAGGTGAAATGATTTTCAGAAATCTACGTTCTGTTGGATGTGGAGAATAGTAGGTATTCTTATCCTTCTCCATATTAAATATATTTGATAAGTTTCCACATATATCATAAATTGATACTAATGACATGTAGCGAAGAAAATGGAACAAACCATCAGGGCAACACATGAAAGTAGTAACATTTTCATACCTAACTAACCTACTAGGTATGCAAATCTAGTACTTTCATGTGCTGCCTTGGTTTGTTTCACTTTCTTCGCTAGATGTCACTAGTATCGATTCATGGTAAATGTAGAAACTTTAAAGTCTTCAGTTTTTAACCGATTAAGAAACGATTTAATCATCAGATAAAAGTTTATCAGTCGAATAAATTATAACCTGACTGACTTCAATAGTGAAACAATCCAACTGTTTTATTCATGCAACTGGCATTTTAAATTTTTCCATGTCGTATTTTATCGTCTAAATATTTTTTATCTGGTGATTGAAAAATTAGTCCTTAGCCTTAAAAAAATAGGTTATAATGCGAGGAATAATGAGTTATAGTGTCAATCATTCCGCGTACAACAATGATCTGGAGGGAAATTCTCGTCGCGGCTTTCCCTTTGCTGTGTCATGGACTGGGGTTTTTTAAGACGAGCGTTATAAAATTTCTTAGACGGCGGTAACGCGTTAGCGACATCCCTGGTGTTGTAAACGTCCATAGGCGACGATAATAGCTTTTCATCAGGTGGGCCGGCCGGTGTACCTGTTTGCCTCCTTCAAGCTATAAAAAAATACATGTATATGATTGAAGAACTCTTTAGACCTTCGTTTTTTAACGGGCGATTGTACTTGTGATTTTTTTTTTATTGCAGGAGTTCAGCAGACAGGCAGACGGCCCACTTAATGGAAAGCGGTTACTATCGTCTATAGACATTTGCAACACCAAAGGTGCTACAAATGCGCTGCTGCTCTCTTAAGGGAGACTGGAACCTGGTCATTAATGCCGGAACACAACTCAAGGCTGTTATGGCGTCATAATCTAGACCAGGGGTGGTAGCCATCTAGTCGGGCAAATACCCTACCACCTGGCTGTGGGTCTTTTGTCGCCTCTTACGACAGGCCCCCCGGCCGCAGGAAATTGTATTCTTTCTCCGTTCCTGCATGGATATACTATATAAACTGAGTCCGATATTGACAAATCGTAGCGTGTGTTTAGCTATAGAAGCTAGCGCAAGCATAACTTACAGGTATATAGCCGGACTCAAATGTATGCATTTACGGAAATTCACTACGACTAGTTTTTGCTTGAAAGAGGCGAATTTACAAATAAAGTTTAATAGTGATATAGATTTTTCACATTAAAAAACTGATGAGATTTTTTCTTTCATGTCTTTGGGAAATTTGGTTGGGACGAAGTTTCGAAAACCATGGATATTATTTTAGTTTAGATCTTATTTTTCATTGCATGCATTAAAATTCGAAATTGCACAATATTATACAGCAGTCAGTATTTTCGTTTAGGTTACACTTTTTCTTCTAGCTCCCATTCCCCTAGTAACGTGCGATAAAGAACTTCGTTCCAAAACTAAATAGGCAGTATTCAAGAATAATATCTCATTAACTGAATCTTATTGCGGCGGGTAGTATATGAAATTCCTTGCTAATGAAAATACAGGGTTGATTAATAAATAACGAGCAGTTGTTGATTACAGACTAGCTTGTATAAGGCACGAATATAATGTCTATCGATAACCACCACAACTTAAGAATACTAATAACACAGTAGGTTTAGTCTTATAACACACTTTCTCATTACATAATATTTCATATGTATTCATAGATTTAATATTAAAACCGTGTATACACATCGGAATCTCTAAACGTCCCGCCTCCGACAGCTTACTCGTTTTAAGTATTCACACGTCTCGGGGCTCGAATATCTTGACCTATTTTCTTAAGCGAGTTTGTGGTCGTAATGTACAATATGATGTTGGTTAAACCGTAAGGATTTGGGTTCGTATTTGGGTGTGGAAAAAATATACAATAAATAAAGTTTAAATAAAAGAAAGTTTTGAATTATAATGCAACATCGCACTCTGTACTTCAATCGTATAAAATAATAACACAACGTAATGTTAGTAAATAGTTAAGAGGTGCTAATCTATACCTTAGTATTTTAATATAGTGCTTTTGTGTAATTATGTAATTTCGAAATATTTATAGATTTCTATATTTTGATTTTTATATCGTAGTTTTCGGGATATCCTTATTTTTAGAATTACCAAAAGCACTATACTTTATTTATTTATTTATTTATCTATATTAAAAATTTACATCATAAATACAAATAAGGCACCACTTAAACCTATGAGGTTTGCGTGTGTTGCAACACACCCTCGCAATTTCAAATTTTAGGAAAAAAATAAAATAAAAATAAAAACTTGTACATCCATATTCACATGTAACTAGTCACATCGTATGTGCAGATAACATGCGTAGTCACGAACGTTCATACAAATAGGCTGTCACTGCAATTTTTCTAAATAATAGTTTTTTAATTTCCGTTTTATATTTTTGTCATTTAAAGATTCTCTTAGAAACTTATAAAATGTTTTTTTTTAATGATAAATAGGTTCGCGTTTAATCACGATCACGCTTAATATTAAACAATAATTAGGTTGAAGATGGAGCACGCTTACCTACAAAATATCTATTCACACGAGACTTGAAGACACCCGAGCTAATTTTTATGAAATATGAAATTTAAAGCCAACTAAGTAAAGAACCGGTCGGTATAAAAGAATTAAATGTCTTTTGAACAAATTTTTCTAACTCAAATAAAAATAAGAACTTTCATCGTGTGTAATTTGTTTAGTGCGGAGAGTATATTTCTAGTTATTACAGAATATTGGGTTCGCAACGCTCATAAGTCACCAATATGAGCTATAGCTCTCCCGGGATAACTGGGAATTGATTCCAACGCCGGTGCTAAGAAAGATGAACAACACGACGTATATTCTTCCATGTTACTAACCCAGTTGTAGCACAGTAGTAGCGTATTGTAAGATATACGTATTAGTCTAGGACGCTGATGATGTAAGCTAAGGTGTCTTTTTTATTGTTTTATTGCGAAGTTGCCAAATTGACAGACGGCCCAATTAATGGAAAGTGGTTACCGTCGCCTATAGACACTTCCCATCCATCCCATAGGATATGGAGCTGAGATAGAGGGATGAGACAGGAGGAATAGGATATGGAATTGAAATTCTAATTCCTGCGGCCGGGTGGCCTGTCATAGAAGGCAACAAAGCAATCCACAGCCAAATGGTAGGGCGTTTGTCTGGATGATACCACTCTTGGGGCCCAAAGCGGTGTACATAGAATAGGAAGTAAAAATTTAATTTTAACTTACATGTATGACCTTGAAAAAGTGTTCTCCAGTGGAACTTATTTTGAATACAAACTTTTGAATTTGAATTCTATTCTGCTGTTGTTATCTCGTCAAAATCGCCGGACACTATCAACTCAACCTGATTTCGGTATTCTGTCAATTTTAATGACGTACCCGTGGCACGCCACTCTATCTTTATAAATATTTATAAGAAAAGACTTGCGAAGTAAAGTTTAAAATGTTAAGGTGTAAAACCTTTTAATATATTTATTTTGGCTAACGACATTTCTGCTAACAGTAGTACGATTTTTTGTCTACTAATATTCCGCCACGGCAATATCGAGAAGATTTTGTAAATTTAGTAGATTACGAATTTTTGACACTATCTCAATAGAATCGTATTTTGAATATCTGCTCTACACCAAAATATTGAAATAGCAGAATTGGTCACCTGGTTTAGAGTACGCCACCTATAACAACCTTGTGTCCCGTGCTTTTGTGGCCTGATTCTAATCCTCCCCTCGATGCTGACAGCACATTGGAATTACCTTGGTGTTGCAAATGTCCATAGGCAACGGTATCTAAAAAATTATAACATTAATATATAAGAAATTCGCAATTAACCATATCGGAGATTGTCCCCAAAAAAACAGAATCATATTATTTTTGCCGAGGTTTTCCCGTCCCATTACGATGTGGGTTTTTTTTAAAGTTGACATAAAATCCCCACTAGACTAGTATGTTGGTAAAACCATTGATGTTGCAAACCGTTTTCAGGCCGTCGGCCCAGGTGCCTGTTGTACTCCAGCTATACATATATAAAATGTTTATTTATATTTTTTAACTTTAAACAGCAGTGACTGATTTGTAATTAAAATATTTAAGTGGCTAATTAATTTCAATTTTTTTTGTGTTAACAATATCCGATACAAGTTTGATTTATACTATATACCATATTTTACTTATTAAAGTAAATATATCATTGTATTCTACCTGGAAACCCTGGGACTGCCTAAATGCTTCGTTAGCTGTGGAAGTTACCAGCTCTCTGAGGAACCGAATTAGCATAATAATTATAAGCTACTAGAGTTTACCCCGCGGCTCCGCCGCGCGTCAAACTCTAGTGCGTACCTCTTGTTTTAACAGCAGGCGTTAATACAGGATATATTGTATTGTATTTTTATGTTGGTGCTATTTGCCCTCGGAAGATTTACTTCATTTTATATCGCAAACTATCCCATCTACCGGGATGAATAGTATCTGTGTCCATTTTTGGTATTCAGACAGACAGATCGAGTGAAGGTCGCATTTTTTTAAAGATTATGAATTTTTATATCTATAAACTTGATAAATGATTGATCTCCCATACAAACTTTAGTATCCTATTTCAACCCGTTCTAGTTTTATTTATATAACTAATTATTGTGTAAACTACACAAACGACCAAAACTACCAAACGTACTAAAACTGCCGAAACTACAAAATCAGCCAACCAAAACTACCTAAACTACCATAGTTACCAAATCTAACATAACTACCAAAACATACCAAATATACCACAACTACCAAAACTACCACAACTACCGAAACTACCAAATCTACAAACCAAAACTACCACAACTACCAAAACTACCAAATCTAAAACAAAACTACCACAACTACCAAATCTACCGAAACTACCAAATCTACAAAACAAAACTACCATAACTACCAAATCTACCGAAACTACCAAATCTACAAACCAAAACTACCACAACTACCAAATCTACAAAACAAAACTACCACAACTACCAAATCTACAAAACAAAACTACCACAACTACCAAAACTACCAAATCTACAAAACAAAACTACCACAACTACCAAATCTACAGAAACTACCATTTTTACAAAACAAAACTACCACAACTACCAAATCTACCAACCAAAACTACCACAACTACCAAATCTACCTAAACTACCAAATCTACAAACCAAAACTACCCCAACTACCAAATCTACAAAACAAAACTACCACAACTACCAAATCTACAGAAACTACCATTTTTACAAAACAAAACTACCACAACTACCAAATCTACCAACTAAAACTACCACAACTACCAAATCTACCAACTAAAACTACCACAACTACCAAATCTACCGAAACTACCAAATCTACAAAACAAAACTACCACAACTACCAAAACAACCGAAATTACCAAAACTTCCAAAACTACCTAAACGACCAAAATAAACAAAATGACGAAAATGGCAAACCACAAATAAAAATCTATCTTAGTTTCCGGGATAAACTTTACATAAATCTATCCCAAAATCTATCCCAGTATCCGGGATGAAAAGTATCCCTTGGCCACCCTCGGTATTCAAATTACATATGTACCGAGTATCAGCCAAATCGATCCAATAGTCTTTCCATAAAAGGATAACAAACAGAGAGACAAATATACTTTTATCCCGGAAACTATCCCATTTTCCGGGATAAAAAGTATCCTATGTTCATTCTCGGCGTCGAAAATATATATATATACTGAGTTTCAGCCAAATCGGTCCAGTAGTTTTTACGTGAAAACGGAACAGAAAGACAGACAGACAGACAGACAGAGTTACTTCCGCATTTATAATATTAATAGGGATTCCTTCGTATGCAACAAAAAACATTTTTAAGAATCATTACTTAATTTCAGAACAAAAAATACATTTTATTTATATTATTATTTTATGAAAAAAAATGTTTAGTGAAATAATTTAATTTTTTCTTTTTTTTATTGCGATGTTCGTAAACAGGTAAACGGTTCAGCTCATAGAAAGTGGTATCCGTCGTTTATAGATGTATGCAAACCAATGGCGAAGCCAACCTTCGTTGCCAGCCATTAGGATGGCATAGAATAACTAGAGGGAACAGTCAAGAGGAATGGGATAGAGGGAATGGGATATGGAATTGGAATACAGGGATGGAATAGAGAAGATTGGATAGGGGGCAGGGAAGTGGGCCGTCAGAACTCCCACTCATCGTACGAAATATGATTATCTCAAGACTAACCGTTTCACACCGATATTCTATGAGATCGTGGTATCACACCGATCGATCCGGCGCTAAGAGCTGTAATCAAGATAGTGATTCCAGCATGGCTCTATCACGTCTAAAATAATTTCATATAATTATTACTTTAAGCAAAGAAGCAAGTGAGGTGTGTAAGAATAAGCCTAAATGGCGCTCTGTTGTTCGTGCCTACCCCGCAAGGGAACTGGCGTGAAGTTATGTATGTATGTATGTATTACTTTAAGTTTGCAATTTTTAGAACACCCACACATTCTGCTGAAGCGTGTACTACCTACGTACCGTGCTTGAAATAACTTTAGTAACAAATTAACTCTCGTTTGGCACTTTGTTAAACAACATTTGTGTTTAAATTTTAAAGGTAGTGCTATCACGACTGCATACTAATGTTGTGTGGCCTGGCGTGGATGGGAGACGGAGCGGTTGTCAGGTCACGAACGACAAATATCTTTGACTGTGTGTTGACTCGCTACGTGGTCGGGTAACACTGATTATGTCAGATATTGACCCATTTGGAAACTATGGCTGCTTCATTGCTTTAATTTAGTAAATTTTTCTAAAAATAATATTGTCGCTTAATTGACGTTAATGACCGCAGCCAGAGAATAAAAAAAAATACTATATTCTTACTTATTAATTCAGTTTTTATTATTAACGCAAGGTCTTATGTAAACTGTAGTTAAAGAATTAAAGATTGTTTATTTGAAAGTTGAATATCCTAAGCTTCTATTTTTATTTTAATAAATTCGAGAAACAAACACACTTCTTGTATATTCCTAGGTTAAGCAAATTTCGCTTGTGTTATGAGCAATACGCAACGGAAGAAATCATGCCAGAATCATGTCAAAATGCTAGATATCGAACCCGAGATTGTACGTTCTAGTTGGCTAGGCGGACCAATTTTTCGACTGCTAGTCTACAGGAACCGCCAATGTTGTTGTGTTGCTCACGTACATTATGTCACAAATTAAAGAGACAGGAATCAAAGTACTTAACATTTCCTACCAGCCTTACCAATGCTGATGATCGTCACTTGAATAACTTATGAGGAGTATATTTCCGTGCCTTTTCTTCCTTTAACATGTTATAATCGCTGCAGAGATATATTTATAGTTGTTATATAAAAAGATTGAACAAATAATACCAAAAATCTGAACACTTTATTCCTGCCACGGGTTGTATGGAAGAGATCACTTTTTAGCGATAAGACCGCCCTCTAAAAAAAAAAAATTGTACCTACCAGCAGTCTCTCTGTTTTTCTGTAATATTGTTATACAATAAAGAGTTATCTATCGATCGGTATTTTGAAATTATTTTCATAATTAATTTAGGCATTTAAGCATCATCAAAATTAGTACACGATTATACTCTATCTCTCTATCGATAGCATTTTTATTCGTTTAAAAAAAAATAACATTACGTACATAATTATGTATGTAATGTTTTGATAATCCCTATTAATATTATAAATGCGAAAGTAACTCTGTCTGTCTGTCTGTCTGTCTGTCTGTCTGTCTGTCTGTCTGTCTGTCTGTCTGTCTGTCTGTCTGTCTGTCTGTCTGTCTGTCTGTCTGTCTGTCTGTCTGTCTGTCTATCTGTCTGTCTGTCTGTTCCGTTTTCACGTAAAAACTACTGGACCGATTTGGCTGAAACTCAGTATATATATATTTTCGATGCCGAGAATGAACATAGGATACTTTTTATCCCGGAAAATGGGATAGTTTCCGGGATAAAAGTATATTTGTCTCTCTGTTTGTTATCCTTTTATGGAAAGACTATTGGACCGATTTGGCTGATACTCGGTACATATGTAATTTGAATACCGAGGGTGGCCAAGGGATACTTTTCATCCCGGATACTGGGATAGATTTTGGGATAGATTTATGTAAAGTTTATCCCGGAAACTAGGATAGGTTTTTTATTTGTGGTTGGCCATTTTCGTCATTTTGTTTATTTTGGTCAATTTGGTCGTTTAGGTAGTTTTGTTTAGTTTAGTTGTTTTGGTAGTTTTGGTTGGTAGTTTTGCTATTTTCGGTAGTTTATGCTGGTAGTTTTGGTAGTTTCGGTTGTTTTGGTAGTCGTGATAGTTTTGGTAGTTTTGGTAGCTGTAGTAGTTTTGGTAGTTGTGGTAGTTTTGTTTTGTAGATTTGGGAGTTTCGGTAGATTTGGTAGTTGTGGTAGTTTTGGTTTGTAGATTTGATAGTTATGGTAGTTTTGGCTGGTAGATTTGGTTATTTTAGTAGTTGTGGTAGTTTTGATAGTTGTGGTAGTTTTGGTTTGTAGATTTGGTAGTTTTGGTTGGTCGATTTGGTATATTCGGTTGTTTTGGTAGTTGCGGTAGTTTTGATAGTTGTGGTAGGTTTGATAGTTGTGGTAGTTTTGATAGTTGTGGTAGTTTTGGTAGTTGTGGTAGTTTTGATAGTTGTGGGAGTTTTGGTAGTTTTGATAGTTGTGGTAGTTTTGATAGTTGTGGTAGTTTTGGTAGTTTTGAGAGTTGTGGTAGTTTTGGTAGTTTTTATAGTTGTGGTAGTTTTGATAGTTGTGGTAGTTTTGGTAGTTGTGGTAGTTTTGGTAGTTTTGATAGTTGTGGTAGTTTTGGTAGTTTTTATAGTTGTGGTAGTTTTGATAGTTGTGGTAGTTTTGGTAGTTTTGATAGTTGTGGTAGTTTTGGTAGTTTTGATAGTTTTGGTAGTTTTGATAGTTGTGGTAGTTATGGTAGTTTTTATAGTTGTGGTAGTTTTGATAGTTGTGGTAGTTTTGGTAGTTGTGGTAGTTTTGGTAGTTTTGATAGTTGTGGTAGTTTTGGTAGTTTTGAGAGTTGTGGTAGTTTTGGTAGTTTTTATAGTTGTGGTAGTTTTGATAGTGTGGTAGTTTTGGTAGTTGTGGTAGTTTTGGTAGTTTTGATAGTTATGGTAGTTTTGGTAGTTTTTATAGTTGTGGTAGTTTTGATAGTTGTGGTAGTTTTGGTAGTTGTGGTAGTTTTGGTAGTTTTTATAGTTGTGGTAGTTTTGATAGTTGTGGTAGTTTTGGTAGTTGTCGTAGTTTTGGTAGTTTTGATAGTTGTGGTAGTTTTGGTAGTTTTGATAGTTGTGGTAGTTTTGGTAGTTTTGATAGTTGTGGTAGTTTTGGTAGTTTTGAGAGTTGTGGTAGTTTTGGTAGTTTTTGTAGTTGTGGTAGTTTTGGTCGTTGTAGTAGTTTTGGTAGTTTTGATAGTTGTGGTAGTTTTGGTAGTTTTGATAGTTGTGGTAGTTTTGGTAGTTGTTGTAGTTTTGGTAGTTTTGGTAGTTGCGGTAGTTTTGATAGTTGTGGTAGTTTTGGTAGTTGTGGTAGTTTTGGTAGTTTTGATAGTTGTGGTAGTTTTGGTAGTTTTGATAGTTGTGGTAGTTTTGGTAGTTTTGATAGTTATGGCAGTTTAGGTAGTTGTGGTAGTTTTAGTTGGTGGATTTGGTAGTTTTGGTTGGTAATTTGGTAGTTTCGGTAGTTTTAGTACGTTTGGTAGTTTTGGTCGTTTGTGTAGTTTACACAATATTTAGTTATATAAATAAAACTAGAACGGGTTGAAATAGGATATTAAAGTTTGTATGGGGGACCAATCATTTATCAAGTTTATAGATATAAAAATCCATAATCTTTAAAAAAATGCGACTTTCACTCGATCTGTCTGACTGAATACCGAAAATGGACATAGATACTATTCATCCCGGTAGATGGGATAGTTTGCGATATAAAATGAAGTAAATCTTCTGAGGGCAAATAGCACCAACATAAAAATACAATACAATATATCCTGTATTAACGCCTGCTCTTAAAACAAGAGGTACGCACTAGAGTTTGACGCGCGGCGGAGCCGCGGGGTAAACTCTAGTATAGCATAAATTTAATAACGATTTATTTAAGTATGTAGTGTATTTAAAATGTTAGGTCCTATCTCATTTTTAGCACTTCCTAATAGGTATCGTTTTAAGCTATAAGGCACCCTATTGTTTCACCAAGAAAGAATAATGTAACCATGCATTGTAATTATTTATTTTGCAGAAGAATCAAGTGTTATCTATCTATCTATAAATGATTATATTGTTTGTGCATATCTTTATATAACTTTTTAATGACACTAACTGCATCTAATGATAAAACCTTTCGAGTTTGCAAGTAAGAACAAAAATAATTAGAATATATTAGAATATTCTTTATTGTACATAATGTTACAAAATAAATTCATACAATATACAAACGTAATGATAAGTACAATGGGTGATCTTATCGCTCGCAGTGATTTCTTCCAGACAACTTAAGTAATGGAAGAGTTAAAAGTACATACACATATATTCTATAATTATATTAATCATTCTTAAATAATTATATATAAGGCTTACATACAATACCGCACCTTAACGAGAACTAAAATTAAAAGGAGAGAAAGAATCATAACAATCGGAATCGTTTTTGGCATAACATATATTTATGTATATATATCTTATATATAAAATTCTTTTGCATATATATATATATATATATATATATATATATATATATATATACATACATACATACATACATACATAACTTCACGCCAGTTCCCTTGCGGGGTAGGCACGAACAACAGAGTGCCATTTAGGCTTATTCTTACACACCTCACTTGCCTCTTTGACATTCATAACTCTTGTCATGCAAGCTCGTCTGTTCTTAAGGCTCCTGACATCACCTATATATATATATATATATATATATATATATATATATATATATATATATATATATATATATATATATATATATATATATATATATATATATATACACACACACACACACACATATATATATATATATATATATATATATATATATATATATATATACATATATACATATATATATAGACGTATGCTATATTTATTTTAAAAATGGTACAGCTACATTAAATCTATAAATATTGATGTTATAAAGACAAAAAGTGGGGCGTACCAACTTCGTTCTATTTCGAATTCTGCACCCAGTTCCAATTACGGAATAAACGTGTATGACGTAAATTCGAATACGCAATAAAACGTAAATAGTTGAAATATCATTTACTACCTTCACTGAAAACGGTGTACGGAAACAAAAATATTTGTTGAGTTGATTCGCCGTAGAATTTAAATGGCGACCTAAAAACATTAATGTTAGTTTGCCACGTGAAATACCAAAAAGGTATTATTTATTATATATTCGTCATAAAATAGAAATTTTTGTACCTGTCTCTGTATTATGTAATTGACATCTAAAGGTTATATATTACGTAAGTGTGGCTTTTTATCAGTGCGTAATAAGTGCTTAATTGTCGTTGTGTGTGCGTATTTATACTAAAATACGCACACATGGTACCAGCGAAACTTCGTTCGCATTGTCATGACGATGTATTTGTCAGTGATCTACAAAGGTGATACTATAAAAATGCGACCGCAGGGCCACCCATTTGACAATAATCATCTATCTTAAGAAAACGACATCATTTGTCGGAATAAACAGTCCTAAGTTTCGACTACGATATAACCTAGGTTTGTGACGAGTTTCATTTAAATTCGCTCAGTGGTTTTTACGTGATGCTCTAACAGATAGGTAAAGACAAACAAATAATCTAAAAGGTGCATTTTAGAAATCTGCTGACCTGCTTAGCCGCGTAATAATATATTTTTCTCATTTTTGAATTCATTGTACAAACTCTACACTTCCTTAATTATAAAACATTATAGCTATATAATACTCAACATATGCCACAGTGCCTATTTTATTTTCTATTATAAAGAGTTTATTTTATTTTACCTCAGGAAATACCATCGTTTCCGTAAGGTCTGAAGTTTAAGCGACTGGAAACGCGTTAAACACTAGCATATTAAATAATAATAAAAATTTAACTCAATATTAATTAGATAACGATTGGGTTATCTAAATACAGCCATTATCAAGATGTTGGTAAAAGTTTGTTAGCCAATACTTTTCTCAAGCTCAAGAAACGTCCGTTTATGAGTGTTCAAAAGGCCACCCTTATAACTTAAAGCCCTTGAAAGGACCAACAGATTTCAATGCCATTTTATCGCTACGCAGAACTCCTTTCAAAAGCAAATTTCGAGAAGGCGGCAAACATAACATCACCCGAATTAACAACTAGTGAAGGCCGTTGAATTAAAGCCTCTTAGGCGAATTTGGATAGGCTTTTAATAATTTAGGATAAAACAATTTGTTTTATTAATTTACCTTCGCGAAGGCCAGGAGCTGTTATGAAAATTATTGGATCATCTCTATTCACCCAAAATACGAGATGTTTTGTGTCTTGGTAAACCTATTTATATTGATGCCTGTAGCCTTTCAACTTTCTGCCCGCTGGAAAGGAAAATTTTACGGAAAAAGTGATAGCTGTTTCTCTATTTTCTCGGAATAAATTCGAGGTAGTCGAAACATTACCTACGCTTAAAAATTCACTCAGAAAGCACTGCTTATCGTTATATAACCATGTCTAATGTGATATACAATTAACTAATTAGTCGTTTACAATATATGCTTCAATTTAACTAATTGTATTAAATAAATTTTTAGCCCGTAACAATCACCCATATTCCGAGATCAGCTAAGAGTATTCTTCAATTAGGTTGTGTGAAAGAGATTGCTTTAATACTTAATACCTCCTGATATACTGTTTAGCTAAAAAAGCATTGTAACCACGCACTTTGTAATTATATTTGTGATGAGCAATAGTATTATCTATAAATCTGTTTCATATTCATTCCCGTTGACTAAAGTATACTAGGATAAATGATTCATTTAGCTCGTGATATATCTCGAAAGTATCACCTGCTCTATCTTGATAAAGTGTATAATGATTATCTCCGTTATATAAAATAAGTATACCTACACCGATCCTCATTTCTATCGGTTAAATCCTTAGGCTGTGAAAATTAACGCAATCCCATTTATATATAGTACGTAAGTGTATTCTGACGTTTAACTCGTTTACTTAGAGTAATGAGGTGTGCACTTTAGCAATATCAGTATTTGTTTGTCGACTCCTTGTAAGTCTTGATATATTCTTATTCCAAGTTTTTCTGAGATAACGTATATATATTTATTTTGGTATTGTTCCACCTGTCTAAAGTTGCGACTAAATCACGAAGACAATTTACCTTTGTATAATAAGTCAATGAAAGGCTACTGATGGAATTATAGACACGAAACCTTTGCCTCCGTTTGTTTCACCACGCCATCGCCCCTTCCATTCGTTCATCCGCGGTCTACAACATGTACTCCCAATTATAATATTGCAACTAATTATTTAAAGTAATTAAAAGATATATCTGAATAAATCTTTTTATTCCCACAGCTACTTATTGGCCATCCGTAAAATACGTCAAACGTGAGGGGGGGGGGGGGGTGTCCGACGAAGTGTGTGCCAAGGGTGGGAGGGATCCTAAATTTCGTGACGTCATATTTCGAAATCTAATCTATTTGTGCTTTAAAATATGAAATTAAAACTATAATAACAACGTAAAACTTTAAAATATTTCGAACGCTATTTTTATGGGGCCATAGTGTTTAAATTATTAAAAAATAATTTAAATGGAAATAGCAGTAATTATGGAACTGCTGTTTTAATTTAATAATTTTTTGGTGTAAAATTGCAAAATATGTTATCTCACACCAGAGAACGAGGAGTCTCACTGGCTAGGAGCCAGTTTGATGGGGCCTCCCCCATCCTTGTTACAGCTAGACACATTCGTGATCCTTCGGTGAAAACATCATAAACTACGCATGACGTACTTTGTGGATGGCCCCTTAGCAACTATTCAACGTGAATTAATTGGTTCCATTAGTAAAACCTGATAACCGGATTCAATTTAAGTAATATTAGAGACCAGTAATATTAGAGATGCCATCGTTAAGAAAATTGTATATACAATGTACCATTTACGTGTTGTAGGGACACAAGCAGACAAGTATTCATTTAGGACGTAACCGTCGGCCTAGGGGATATTATTACAGAAGTTATCTACTTTTTACGACGCCCACGACCACTAAGAAAAGATTTTTCCTGCCATAATCCTAAAGGGCATGAAATATGTTAGGGCTAGGATCAACGTAAAACGAAACTTAGTTATTTATCGTCTAAGAAGCGAATAGGGTTGTTACAGCTTGTTTGGTCCTTTATGTTATTACGAGTACTGGGGGGACTTTGTTTCGTAGTTCGCCTTTTCGTTAGCTTTTAACTTTTGGGAACATCTTAATGAGTTCTGTCTGTTAAAAGAAGGTTTTGGTTAAATTTAATCATAAATAAATAGAGTTATTTAATATTTTTTAAGAAAAATGTGAATGAATATTCGATAAAACTTAATAACCAATATGTCATTTTTTTGTCATGTCGAGTGGTAAGTATGATGCTTAAACCAATTATTGTTTATGTAGTCAGAGCGTTAAACAGTTTTAGTCTTCTTATCTATATCTTAGAATTTGTTTCTAGTGTATTTTATTGAGGTTTACTCAGACCATGGCTTCATTCATTAATTGACAATTATAAATTTATTTGCTTATTAAGATATTAGTAATATCTTATTGATGCCAACCCTAATCTGGGGTAACAGTATCGAATAGAACCTTCAAGATTACAAAAGTTGGCTGTCTGTTATATTCTGACAAGTTATTTAATTTGTTGGACAGTGAAATAATAAAGGAAATTTACCATGTATGAACAAAGGAAACTTACAGTATTTATATACACCGGAGTTGGAATAAACTTGATGTATTTTATTGTCTTATATTCTTAGATGTAAACGTATAAGAATAAAAGTAGTTCCAACAAGATGTTGATGAATTTTATGTGACATTACGTATATCAGCTAAGAATAATGTGAAAGTTACAGATATTGCGCCAGCTCTAGATGATTCGGAAAAGCATCAATTATCTTGATGTGCAGATTTTGTCATAATGATTTCTGAAGTCATTGTAGCCTTTCTGTTGATTGATGAAAATAGTGCAATACAATCTATAAATAATTTAAACACTTTGGAAGAAGAGAAGAAATAAAAGCAACCTAATTCCAAAATCGTTCGACATAAAGGGATTGCAACAAATGTAGCCTCAGACCGAAGATAATGGATATAAAAATAAAACGCACCCTTTCTGTGCTAATCTGTTAATCTTTACTAATGGATCACTGTTTTACTTTTTTTTAATTTTAGGATTTCAAAGCGGAGTACATATTGTATTCCTGTAACGATCATCTTACATCCATTTAAACTAATATTTCTAAGTCTTGTCTTCTCTTAAGTTTCTTTACACCGTTTGAGTGAACTTTTGGTAATTAATATTCGTCTTTTTATTTGTAATCTTTGTTTTTTTATTCGATGGTTCTTTTTTTATTGCGAAGCTAGCAAACCGCTTATCTAATAGAAAGTGTTTAATATAGACGTTTTTATGCCAGCCTTTAGGATGGGACAGGAGGAATAGAATAAAGGGGATTGGATAGTGAGATTAAACAGGAAGAATGGCATAAATGAGGTGGGTATGCAATAGGGGGATGGGATAATGAAGGTGGCATAGGGGAAAAGGGAATTGCGATGTCGAATCACTCACTTATCCTACATAACACGGTATAATTTTTATTACATTTTAGCAATAAAACAGCGTACTGAGGCGTGTATAAGTTTTAGGGAAAATGCTTAAAAGAATTAGTGTCGTATAAGCAGGCAGAATTTACGTGACATGTGACATTTGATCAAGAGCCTTCAACGTTAAAACGAAGTTCCCCGTTGCGTTGATTGAGCGGTGCAGTGTCACGTAATCATTCAAACATTCAAAGCTCAAAGTACACGCTGTTTGCCCTTTCTATTGAACGGTGACATGGATTTAAAATTTGTTAAAATGCATTTTTATTTTAGCTTGGTATTATAGAAGCACAGTTGGATAGATGGCAGACGTTACGATAATTTATAACATTATTTATATATAGATGTAGGTATTGAAATACCATAATATATTTATTTATTTAGAAGTAATTGTTACCGACGTGAATATCTGGCGCCACCATTACCCGAAAGTGTATGTGTTCCTTGTTTGTCAATGTCAGTGTCATTACTTTTTTAAAGAAAATAAAAACTTCCTCTTCCGTTTTTAACATTCGATAGCGTCGTTTTATTTCTTGCACAAAATCACCATTTCACTTTGTAGAGATTCCAAACATTACCCAAACGCACAAAGCAGCTACAGTAATTTTAATTACTGTTCAAAGAATAATAAATTTATTTGCTTTTCCTTATACACAGTCATAATTTGGTGCATCCGTACAAAATCTATGAGTCCGCGACGTTTTGTAGGATGATGTGTTTTAATTGATTTGACCGTCATATGCTCTATTAATTAATCTTTGTCACATTAAATCTTGTATCCGTATATTAGCAAACATAGGAGTATACAACAAAGCATCACATAACATCATTAGAATCTGTGTATACCTATTAGGGAAATATAATATATAGTTTGCAAACATTTTAAAGACGTTCACTGTATTTAATACTAATGACACATAGGTTTTATATAATTTGAATAAAATTTAAATTTTGCATTGTCTCACAGGGATATCAAGCACTCGAAAAAACTTTATTTTGATTACTTTTTAGTGCCTTGATCTTTAATTTTTCTAATATATTAGTGCCCGTCCTGTCCTAAAAATATATCAAATTCTTCATCTCGCATAAAGTATTTTCTATTTTGGAAGCCGAGGTCCGCTATACTACTTTTTCATCTCCACTTTGCACTATCTCCCGCATTCCTCATTATAATATATCATACAACACGACGCTATATCAATGAAGCATTTCTTGGGACTGTATCTTTTACATTCTCACCTTTCCTACGGATGTTAATAACTTGTTTCGTGCAACATTGTTTGCTGTTTCAACGTACGTATTGGCTTCAGGCCTGTTTACATGGCCTCGTCTGCATGCAATATGTATATAGACCACCACGTTTGTAGTCGACGGATATCCGCAATATGTCGAGTACATAGTTGTTGGAGATGTTTAAATGGTGTCGTATATTTTAAAAGATGTTTATTTAAAAAAATTGAATAGTGTATATGTACATTGTTGTATAATAATTACACACAAACATAAGATAAAATTAAATATTCAAGTACAAATGGCACTCTTTTCGCTGCTGGGGATATATTCTAGATTACATTTGGATCGATTGTTGCAACAAAAAAATGGTATTTGGAAAAACAGCACTATCGTAATGAAATAAAATTAAAATTAATTTCATGAAGAATATAAAACATACATACATATCACTGTTCATGCCATAAATATAATTACCATAATTAGTTGTACAAATTTAGATAAACATTTAATTACAAAATAAACGACAATGCAAATTTTTTCTATTATAGTTTTTTTTTTTCAAACTACCTGATCTTTATTTTAATCGTCCATTAAGAATTCTGAGTGCGGCGGTACATCTTTTAATCTCATTCTTTGTTTAAAAATAATAACATGTGTGTTGAGTGGTGTCATAGCTTATAACTCTTACTGACTTCCTTATAGCGAAGGGAAAAGCCTCGGGACATGTCGTCGCAGATCACATTGACCCGCTTACGTTACGTTTCGCGGTATGACCTCGTCTTAGGGTTGTCAGCTGGTCCAGTCAGGAATATTCTTGAAGTTATCGCGGCCGCTTACCGCACTGATAGGTATTTTAAAATTAATTGTAAAACCGTTCTGCAATAAATTATAGAATAATTGACATAAAGAACCAGCGTTGACACATCTGGCTGTCAATTTACTTTGGTGATATCGTAGTTATAATAATTTTTAATTACAATTTTAACAACAACTCGTATTACGTTTCGTGCCCTAAAATTATGGCGTCATATTTTACTTTAATATTCAGTCTAGAAAGTTTCCGAAGATGATAAAAAAAATTCAATTTATTTGACTGTGAAGTATTTGATTACAGTTTACTAACCTTCCACCATGTAAAATAATATCGTATCATTCAGCTTTTTTTTTCTTCTTAAAACAACAGTAACATGTACAGTGTGGTACAGAGTAGGAGTACACTTGATTTTGTACCTTAAAGTATGAATTATGACGTTAGAGAATGTCTTTCGGGACAACTTGTTTGGACAATACTTATTAATATCAAGAGATTAATTAACAATTCGGGTGAGGTTATAATCATCTTGAGTTACATTTTAATACTGTGCTGACGCTTTATTTCAAATTTGTATTCATACATTTAACAATGCCATTATATATATATGATTATCAAACGTTACTTTATATGTTGTAAGTAATACTATTTCGTACTGGTGGCAACCCTACATGTGGCGGCAAACAAAGGAGGAGCGTGCCCGGCATTTTGCTCATCATTTTGTTTTTTCAAGGGCCTCCCGCAACGACGGAGACGGTAATCGGAAGCCCTATTTCATGATAATGCGGCCTTTAAAAAAGTTTATTTAACCGATTCAGATGTAAAGGTAATGATTTTGGACGCCCTTGCTCTTTAATCCTATTTCCTTTAAAAATATGCTTGTTGTGTCTACGAGATATTTTTATATTGTATTTAATTGAGCCAAAATATATTCACAACCATAAATCTTTCGTTTTCAACGATTTGCCTGTTGATCTCGGCAACTATTGTCCGATTTGAAAATATCTTTTCCGCTAATGTGTGTGTTTTAGCCATGCTGGAATCACTACCTTGAATACAGTTCTTAGGGCAAGCACGATCGTGGTCATAGATACTACACTCTCACAGAATATTGGCGGAAATGGTCAACCTTAAGCTAATTGTGTCTCGTACGATGAGTGGGGGATGCGATGACCCACTTCCGTATTTCCCTATCCCATCCCTCTGTCCTATCTTTATTCCATCCCTCCTATCCCATCCCCTCTCTATCCTAATGGCTGGCAACGCGGTGGCTTCGCTATTTTTATTGCATGAGTTCAGCAGACAGGCAGACGGCCCACCTCATGATAAGCGGTTACCATCGCTTATGGACGTTTGTAGCACCAAAAGTGCTATCAATATGCTGCCGCTCTCTAAAGGGAGACGGGGACCTGGCCACTAATGCAGGAACACAACTCAAGGTTGTTATGGTGGCGTAGTCTAGACTAGGGGTGATAGCCATCCAGACGGGCAAATACAATACCACCTGGCTGTGGTTTGTTTTGTCGCCTTTTATGAGAAGCCGCCCGGCCGAAGGATATTTTTTAAGTTTCATTTTACAAAGTATTTAAACTGACTTTCGGAAAAAATCGGAATACCCCTAATGTAAACAAACCATTATTATCTGCGTAATACTTATCTGAAAATCTAATCGAAGTCATTGTTGTCTTAAATGATCTAATTTGCTCGTATTATGTTTCGTGGAGGCTCCATGTTTCGTGAGAAACCAAACATATTACGACCTAATTTAATCTCCCCTGTGCTTAGAATATATATATACACATAATATACAAATCTGTTAATTAAATAACATATATTAAATCGTCATAATAGATAAAAGCTATGAAATTCATAGCTGGTTTTTTGTTTTCCTTCTACTCACAATATTATGTATTTTCGACTGTCTTCTCACTGGGAACAATTTATTAACATATCACTCTGTATGACGTCATGATTCCTTGGCCTTAACCCTTGTTAATTTATTAAACCGACTTGCAAAGAGTGACCTCAAAATCAACTCGAATTGCAAAGAGTGAGTGAGTGTTCTTTATAAAATGTCCAGAATTATTCACCTTTCTTAGTATTTCAAGTTTTTGTGTTAGCACAGGAACAATTTTAATTGCCACCCTTAGAACTGGGTAATGGTGCATTGCCCTGTTAAAGCCACAATTGAATTTTTAGTTATGTTTTCTATTAATAGTGGTTCACATCAGTGGCTGAGTATATATTACGTTGTGAACATTGGTAACAATAATTTTAGGATATAAATTCGCTAAGTTCGATTAAAAAAATTTAAACATGTATTTGCTTATTAAGTGACTCCTTTAAATTCTATAATAATGGCAGTAAGAAGAGCAGATATGTATTTAATATAATATAAAATAAAAATACACTTCGAAATTTAAGAATACCAGTGATTTTGAATGTTATAATTTGCAGTATATTACCAATTAACATTACACTAATTAGTAAGTAACCAGGTCGTAATACGTGATAGCTACTAAATTGGTTGTACTAAAAATGAAATTGCAATGCATTATACGTGTAATTAACGGTCGAAACGCACGGGCGGTCGAGCGGATGACGACGCGATGCGCCCGCGCACGTGTCAACGGCCGCAGGTGCGCGTCATTGGCCCAGCGATGCTATTGTTCTTTCGTTTACATCCCCCTCCTTACCACATCTTTATAATCACTTTAATATTTGTAATATGAGATTTACTCAATCCACGGCTTACGACCTTACGAGCGATTAAAATTTGTCATAAACTCCATACAAGTAATACAAATTTCTACCGATAATAATACAAATGAATTAAAGAAAGCTGCAGCCCACACACATTCATTGTCGCATAACGCCAGTCTTCGTCCTCCCAATTTCTGTGTTCGCGAGTCCATTGTAAACGGGCTCTTTTTTGCGGGGTGCTATATATAGGTGGAACTCTCAGCGGCCTTCGA
Source organism: Dendrolimus kikuchii (assembly GCA_019925095.2). Lineage (NCBI taxonomy): Eukaryota > Metazoa > Arthropoda > Insecta > Lepidoptera > Lasiocampidae > Dendrolimus > Dendrolimus kikuchii. Next base: position 12,334,926 of record CM034407.1, read on the forward strand.
GAACGCAGATCCACTTCAAGTAAACGATTTCGGATGTTTTGGTCGCTTATAGCAAGCCTGAAGAGCTGTGCAGCCTCGTAGCCAATATTATGTCGGTCATGGTACGATTCCGTCGAGCAGTATTTTAGATGTACCGGTCCTGTCTGCGAGTGGTGATGCGAGATCGTCCTCTACGTCGCTCGGCCACGCTGTCCGTGATACGATAGCGTGCCCAGAGGCAGTTTATGACGATCTGTGTAGTGCCAAGAGCGACGGCCATAGTACGTTACCTGCAACCAGCTGTCAATATTCCGACAGCTCTCATCATTTCTTCTCGTGTTAAATGATGTTGTCACTCCATATCGAAGCAATTTTACTCAGGTCCCATGCAGGAATTGTAATGGTTTTGTAAAACCGCTATTACCCACTTTTTTACGAATCGTGATTGACAGTTGATTTCCTATTTTTAAACAAAATTTAAAGAAAATTCTTTATTAAAATAATGAAATTCACTAAAAAGAGTCAATACAGTTCCTCAATCGCGGCGATACTCTAAAAAATACTTGATCCCTAGACACTTTTGTTGTGTGTAATTCATCTGTAACGCCGTGAAGAGAGAACTAATATACTCACTTTGACATTTCCATTATAATATACCTAATGTCGTGATAATTAGGTTATTCCTAAATCGATGAAGACGGGCAGTAAACAGTTATATTCGCGTATAATTAATTATATGTAAGTATGTATAATTACATACAAATTTCTACATTTTACCTTATCTAGAATTTTTATGTCTCGGAACGTGCTCAAAAGCAAATATCTTTATATAGTAATTGTGTAAATCATGCGTCGATAGTGTCAAGTGTATTTTGTTACGACATTATTTATATAGAGATTGATATGACTAACAAATGCTAAAAATGTGTATGCTTTATTAAGTGTTTATCATACGAAACCAATCACACATTACACCGTTTATTATTTGACACATTCATGATTACCTTGTTGCATTGACGCGTAGTGTATAAAAACATGTTTATTCTTTTAGCAGTTGCTACGGTCTTTGCATAGCTCTATTTTATTTCAATTTCGAAACTCAATGGAAAGGAATAACATTTTCATACATGTGGTAATTTTCGGAGACCACCTTACTTGCTGTCGGCGCATCGGACAGTTACTAGAATCTTGGACTTGTAGGCAAACTGATAAACGAACCTCCTGTTTGTAGGTGGTTACTATGGCTCATGAATATTTGCAATACGTATGGAGCATTGTGAAAAGCAAGTGTGAAAATGAAGAGGTGTTTTGTGACCAGAAGGTACACAAAAACATGAAGATTCATGCATTGGATTTTTTTCACTATGAATGATTTTTTATGCAATTCGGTATACATATTATTTTAGTAATTGCCTAGTAAAAAGAATAATCCTCATAAAAAAATTCAGAAACGACATCACTAGATGGTTCCACAGGTGATTCTTCTCTCGCTTTTTGTATTATTTAAATCGTTTTAAAGTCAAATTTACATTTCCATTAATTAAGGAGTTAGTTAACTTACGAAGCTGGCAAGTTAAGTCCTTATCATTGTTTAGAAAAAAATTCAGCTTATAAATTCCGATTAGGTAGATGTCTCTTCAAATGATGGTAAAGACATATTCACAAATTAACTAATTATTAGTTTAGACCATGTCAGTCAACAATAGCAAGTTTTAATGTTTCTTTTAAATTTGAACTAACTTAGTCTAAAAAATCATTAAACAGCAAAGTTCATCAATCATACAACTTTTTCTGAATTCAGTTTTCACTGTGCCATTGTCATTCGTAGTGGCTCTTATTCAATGATAAAACCTCATATGTAATTTATTCGTCTCAGGATAAAAACCAATCAAAAATTGCTAGACACACGTAATTTTATTTTCTAATTTTGAGACTCGGTTATCATTTCATCTTGTTAGCGTAGAATATTAGTGTGGTGATGGTTGAGCATACTGTCTGTGCGATGGGAAAAGGCAAATTGACCAATCACATCTCGATTACTTACTGTATGCGTGCGTGGCGTAATTGGATATATAGGCTTATAAGATTTCCAATAGCGTAGTTTTACCATAGGTATCACATCGCAAGAAAAGGCGTAAAATGCGAGACAGTCCACATACTATGAAGGTTTAGGTAGAGGTAAAAACGCCGACTATTATCGTCATTGGACTACGGAACTATAAAAAAGCATTCAATGGAATATATCCTAATATTTCAAAAACTGCTTATTTCGAATCAAGTTTCTCTTGAAGTTACGTTTTCTATTTTTCCGATCTCCGATCCGAAATTCTCCGGTCTCATCTCCTCTATTTCAAATCTGCTGTCTGATTCTTTCATCCCATCTATCCTATCCCGTCCCTTCTATCCCATCTTTAAGGAGCACCGTGTCGACTTCGCCCCCTGATATTGTAAACGTCTATTAGGCGACAAGTTCATACCTGTGATTACGGTCCCGAGGCGCTTCTTTATAATGCGGAGGGACACTGGCAGGTATAGTGGGTAGTAGTGGCGGTCGGTGCTTGCAAGCTCTAATATGAACCTTGTGTGCAACACCAGTAGCTTGGAGTCCCACATACCCCTTGGTGGTCTCCCCCGGGACCCGAGGATATGCGCAAATGCATTCCCCAGCGCTAACAAAAAAAAATGGCGACGGTAAACTTTCCATTAGGTTGCTAGCTTCGCAATAAAAAAATACGTCTTAATAATACCATCTTAAGTATAATGTGCTGTTAATTAAGCCTATTTTTTATTCGAGGTGAATCGATTTGCGAACACCCCACTGCTCTGGGATATGTTTAACAGCGGAGTGTGTGGGACTCTGTTTTTACCGGAGTACCCATTAAACACCCCAGTGTTCCTCCTGACGTCACATGTCAGGGCCACGAGTATAGACCATGACCGACACTGCAGGCGTTGTCGTAAGCAGGCAGGTTGGCGTAAGCTCGCCCTTGTCTACCGGTGAGCCTCACCTTGGGCTGGGGGACGGTGGGTCCCTCTGGATACTGCACATCATTTTGGATCAAGAGTGGTGCGTGCAGAACACCCTGCGCCCCCCTCGTTGTGGCCCGAGTGTGAGTGACGGCTTAGTTGTTCCCGTAGTTAAAAGTAGGTACGCCAGCAAAATCGCGATGAATTTATACTAACGACATCTAGCGAACATTAAAACTAAGCTCAAAGGCAATACATTAAATTACTGATTCATTATCATTGCTAGGATATTTAATTATATTTTACATGGTTTTACAGAGATATCGTAGTACTATGTATAGAGTGAAATTATCTGGTTGTGAGATAGGGTTGTAAATTATCCTCTCGAAAATTGGCTATGCAGCTTAATAGCTAAAAGCTACTTTGTAAGGTGAGTTAACTGTAGAGAAAATCATTTCTTTTATACTATAACGTATTAAAGCCGTTTATTGTATACCTATATTAGCGAATTCTCTGAAGGAACGACTTATTTAATAAGTTTAAGTTTGCTTTAAACTTTTTCAACAGTTTCTTACTTAGCTTAACTTGTAAGAATCTCTTTAATGCCACTCGTGATCAGAAGGCTGGTTCGTATTTCGCGCAACGAATCGGCATTGCCATACAGCGTAGCAATGCAGCCGGCTTTCTGGACACACTTTTCTCCGACAGCAATTTGTTACATAGTTTATATTAACTTATTTATTTTTATTTATAACTTTAGTTTATTTTCTTAAGTTTTCACGACTTGTATACATAATAAAACTACGTTTTAACGGTTTTAAGCGCGGTAATTTTATTTGATTTTAGTTTTTCCGACGTTTCGGCCACTTTTCAGTGGCGGTGATCACGGAAGACAAAGATGTCAAGTGTCAACGAGTATTGTTAAAGTTTTATTTAGCCTACCGCCAACTTATTAATTTTAATTATTTAATTTTAATTTTGTTTATGGTTATTATTTACTCTATGGGAGCCTAATCTAATTTACTACCGCTTCGTAACATGTTATGGCTTGAAGAGAAGAAGCGGCGCAAGAAACTCTTCAGCAAACATGCCTAGCTCTAATAATTTTATATAATATTAAAATGGGTGGAAGGAAAAATAAAAGTAATTATCAGTCATTTTGGCTTGTGTTCCGTTGTACGCAGAAAGAGCTCACAGTGTCTTGAGGTCTGGCAGCTGGTTTTTGCTGGGTTTGGGTCTTAATAGTTTTGATAATACGATCCTAGTCAGTTAGCTACCGTGGGCAAATCTTTGTTTCAGAGAGCACAGAAAATTTGTGACAAGAACCACATAGCTGGAGAGCTTCAGCATGTCAAGCGAGTTCTACAACGCAATCAGCCGAAGACTCCACACCAACGTCACAAAGGCCCCAAACCACCTTCAGTTGAGCGGTGCCCTGCTACCCTACCCTACATCAAGGGGGTCACAGACAGAATTAGTCACATCCTCAGGCGAGCTTTAATCAAAACATATTTCAAGCCGCAGAAAAAGATTACCCAATTTCTGAGATCTGTAAAATGCAATATCCCACTCCAGGATGCAGGAGTTTACAAGCTTGATTGTGAGTGTGGATTGTCATACATTGGGCAAACAAAGAGGAGCATAAAAACACGACTAAAAGAACACATTGCTGACATGAAACACACAAGGTCTACGAAGTCTCTGATCAGTGAACACATGCTGGATAAACCCAACCACTACATCAGATTCGATAACCCACAAATACTCGCGAAAGAGAATCATTTCATACCTAGAATGATGCGTGAGGCTATTGAAATCAAAAAACACCCAAATTTCAATAGAGAAGATGGTTGGCAAGTACCACCTGTTTGGGATCCTATTATCAAAACTATTAAGACCCAAACCCAGCAAAAACCAGCTGCCAGACCTCAAGACACTGTGAGCTCTTTCTGCGTACAACGGAACACAAACCACCTTGACTGATAATTACTTTTATTTTTCCTTCCACCCATTTTAATATTATATAAAATTATTAGAGCTAGGCATGTTTGCTGAAGAGTTTCTTGCGCCGCTTCTTCTCTTCAAGCCATAACATGTTGCGAAGCGGTAGTAAATTAGATTAGGCTCCCATAGAGTAAATAATAACCATAAACAAAATTAAAATTAAATAATTAAAATAAATAAGTTGGCGGTAGGCTAAATAAAACTTTAACAATACTCGTTGACACTTGACATCTTTGTCTTCCGTGATCACGGCCACTGAAAAGTGGCCGAAACGTCGGAAAAACCAAAATCAAATAAAATTACCGTGCTTAAAACCGTTAAAACGTAGTTTTATTAACTTTAGTTTAGCGTTTAATTGTGTTTTTAATTAGGGTAATAATATACATACAAATGTTTAAATAAAAGAGAAATACATACAATCACGTTAATAATATGTGTAAGAAACAATTTGTTTTGTTTTACTATTAAAATTATGATATTACTATGAAAGAATGAATAGGAATGGCAATCAAAGTATTTTAATGTGTTGCCTATTTGCTGAATTTAATTTTGTACCTTTTATCCAGTAAAGTACTGTTCCCGAGAGATAAACGAATATAGCCGAAAGATGCCGCTTCAGCCGCGTTTTATTGACGCCACTTTTTCACTTTAGTAACAACTACATCGCTATGGCAACGACAAAGACATGACAGGGAGAATTTTAAAGTATTGCTCTCGTGGTTAGTTCCATTTTCGCTTCGGTATTTATTATTATGTAGGTACTTTGAAGTAAATATTAAGTTTGCCAATTCTATAGATTACAACGTGCCCACTTCATGACATACATGTATCCATTTTCAATGTAAGCGAAGCCGCAGGCGAAAGCTAGTATATTATCTATAGCATTACTATATAATTACCTAGTAATTATGTAAGTTGAAACTGCAAATGTGATTATACTGATAATACACTAATCAAACATATCCCCTGTGAGTAATAATTCACGATACCATCTTGCTATAGCTAAACAATCGTCAACTAGTTAGGCTAATGTTTACGACCGCCAGCAAATTACCCCTTTGGGAGTGAAAGGCTTTTAAAGGTTAAACACCATGGCGCCTGAGCGATAAAAAAAGCAATTAAAAATTAACGCAAGGTAAATAGGAACTTGTGTAGGGTCAAACTCATTATTATGGCAACACTTGGAAAAGTATATCATATGTTAGAAATGTTACCTAAAATGTAAATATGACTTTTGTTTGACATACAAAATAAGTTTTTATTTATTACAAGCTTTTTAACTTGCAATGGATGTATGTATGTAAGTTCGGATGGAATCTTGCAAGTTAAATTTGACCTACTTCCTGGTTTCCGATTGAGCTGAAATGTTGCATACATATTTAAATTGCGCGACAATGCAATAATATGGTACTATGGAGCTGATCTGATGATTGAGTCGGAAGGTGGCCATAGGAACTCCCGTACTAAGCAAAATAGACCCGTCGTGCTTGGGTTCGTTTTACTTGTCTTGGCTAGCACTCTGCGGCTACATGATATCCAGGATCTCAAAAGCATGTATTTAAAAACTTTTTAAAAAAGCTTATTATGATTGTTGGTTCTTACTTCACGGTGGTTTAAATAAAACAATTGTATTCTAATTAAATGTGGTACAAGTACATGTAGATTAGATAACAAAAATGAATATAGGATACGTTTTATGCCAAAAAAATAAAACTGTTTCAAGGGGATACGAACCCGAACGGGAATTTATACAAGCGAAACCGATTGAAAAGCCATAGTATTAACATACTTCTTTGTCTTTTTCACTTGGTCTTTTCTCAATTATTTCTTATTGGCATAATATTTGTTTACCTTTCACACTATCCTATTCTGGTACACCTATCCACACTTCACCTCTTCGATCCACTCTCATTTTGGTTTACCTTTTGTTTCATTGTATCCTGATGAATAAGTAAGGTCGATATTTGCTATAGCTGAATAACTTTTACATATTTTTCCACGCGTAACACTCGGAAAGTACCAGGCCACGCCAGGTGGTAGGGCATTTTCCCGACTGGATAGCTACCTCCCCTGGTCTAAAGTATGTCGTCATAACAACCTTGAGTTGTGTTCCGGCATTAGTGACCAGGTTCCAGTCTCCCTTAAGACAGCAGGAGCGCATTTGTAGCACTTTTGGTGTTGCAAATGTCCAAATGCGATGGTAAACGTTTTCCATCAAGTAGGCCGCCTGCCTGACTGTTGAACTACTGCAATAAAAAATAAGCCTGATTTAATAAACTGTTTTAGGTTAAATATTACATAAATTGAAAAATGTCATATTGTATTTTTACTAAATAAATTCGCGGACCACAGTTAGTATATATATTTCATAAAGTTTTGTAAGTGAAATAAATAATGGTAAGAAAAATATATTGTTATTTATTGTGCACAATTGTGTATAGATAGATACTCATAATTGTGCTTTTTCTTATCGTCGTATCACTGTGACTTGAAATAAAATGGAAAGATATTTATTTGTAAGAAATATGGTTGCGAAGAAACCTTTTAAAAAGTGAAGTATAATGTTAGGATATAAACACATGTGCTATTATTGCGTTAGAAACTCCTGATATTGAATCATGGAAGGTTTAGTTACCGTACTTATGGTATACCATAGTTGTCCAAGGATACGGGGTTTCATATAATGCCAACCTTGGTATGTTACCTGCGAAGTTTTACTCCATTGGCGAAATTTGATAATCGGATATGTAGTACTCATTAAAATTGCATGGGCGGGGTATAATTGTTCTCTGCTAGGATTTTAATCCACACCATGGATGCAATAAAAATATACTTGAACAAAAATGCCTATACTATACATTTAAGTGACGAGAGCAATATGTGTAGATACTGTAGAAATGTTAATAATAAAAGCAACATAATAATCGGCAGATAAACTCACACATTGTATATTAATAAGTTAAGCGAGTTACGTTTGTGTTATGGCTTATATACAACCTTGGGGCTCATCCCAGACACCCAGGCCATAGTAAATAACGGAAAGTTCGTGTTATGAAATTTAATTTGCCGAGAATCGAAACCGTGACCTGTGCGTTCCAGTGCGCCAGGCCGGCAAAGGCTTGCTCTACTCAACCACAGAGGCTCACAAATAAGGAAAGAATTAAATAAACAAAATAAAGATTTAAATAAGACTATCTAAACTCTGATGAAAATTGAAATTACATAGCCGACTTACAAAAAACACTCATATCAACGAGATGAGATGCACCAGCGTCTCATAGAGCGTCAACGTTAGGTACTAGAAGTCTTCGCTACTAATTCATCAAGAATTTCAAAGGTAATATGAAATCAATTAAAGTTCCTTGCTTTTCGTTTAATTCGCAGTAAGATCTTTTTAGCCGTAAAGTCTTGAACACACTTAATAAAAGAGCGGGATCGTACCTTAGCGGGCGAATCACAAAATCATAAGGCACTTTAACTCCTGTATAACTAAAAGACGGGGAGATTGCGGGGTGGCGGGCAGGGGAGCCCTCCCCACGGGACCCCAGTGAGGGGAATCTCGGCAAGGTGTTTAGCTGGTTTATGGAGATTGCGATCAGGACAAAGGAGTCCGAGTTACGACGCCTAGATTGTGCCCTGATCCACATAGTCCCCTCTAAATAGACACCCGACCACCTTTTTCCTATTACATTGTTACTGTGCGTGTTTTATAAGGTCTTTCTTATATTCGGTGTCCGTTACTTCAATTATAATAGATATTCTTCTATCTATATTAATGTATACTCGTACTAATATAAAGAGGAAAGATTTGCAGTTTTGTATGTTTGTAACGAATAAACTCAAAAAATTTGTCGCGTAGGTTCATAACTTTAGTAATTGTTTGTGTTATTTCAATTTAATTGAAATGAATAGGTAGGTTATTTTTGTTATTTATTCATAAATGTGTCTAATAACAGCTTCAAGGAACATAATTATGCACGCATAAAATATTTGCCCGCTTATTCATAATACATATACGGAGTTTATAGGCTTTTAAAAAAAGGTTTATTCATAATCGCCTTATTACTTCGATTTTTTTTATTGTAGGAGTTCAGCAGACAAGCAGACGGCCCACTTGATGGAAAGCGGTCACCATCGTCTATGGACATTTGCAACACCAAAGGTGCTACAAATGCGCTGCTACTCTCTTATAGGAGACTGAAACCTGGTTACTAATACCGGAACACAACTCAAGGTTGTTATGGCGACATACTTTAGACCAGGTGTGGTAGCCATTCATCCAAAACTGCACACTGCATGCGAATCCTTACAGCACCGATAATGTTTTCAGTAATAATGAGTTACTGGATAACTTAGACCATTAATGGAATGACGGAGTCTATGACTCTAAAAATGTGGCTGGCTAAAGGAGGCCGATTTTGGAATAGGAAGTCGATCGCGCTGCAGTATATTACGAGTACGCAGACGCGTTTCAGAACTTTACGCACACAAGTTAGTAAAAAACGCTTCACACTTAATTTGACGTTCTGTTTACTATAAATTAATGGTTTAAGCTGACTAATAAATAAGTGGGGATAATAATACATGACATTGTCTAAAGTTCTTAATATCTAATTTCATTATAGTCGCTTTATTCACAGGGCTGTGAAGACGAGACACTCGTTTGTATACTACCCCTAGAGCGTTTATCGCGGCTTTCTCGCATATTCTTTGAATACTATCTCAAGATGAACAATATTGTCTGCGATTAACTCAACCTTTTCAATCATTACAACCTCATTTCATTACTATATAATATTATTATAAATCACACATGTCACTCGCCTTACATACGTCTAACATAAATATTATACCTAAATAATATCTATAAATGTAAGTACATAAAAAGCTGTAAAAACATAAAATACATATCTGAAATCGAAACAGACTTTTAAATTTAATATATTAACAAAACAAATATCTTAGGAGTACCCTAGCTGTAAAAAGTACAGACACACACACGCGCAAGATCCGTATACTGAAGAAACTATTACATAAAAGGATAATTTATTTTTTTATCGTTATTAGAATTATGAAAATAGTGTGATACTAATAGAAACAGTTCCTATATCGTAGAGGTAAAAATTAAATGTGATTTCATCGATTTCATATTTATATATATGTACATAGTTATGAAGAAAGACCACAAGGATTTTATGAGTTATATAGTATATAGGATACAATAATTGCTTAGGCCGGACTGTATTTTAGCAAACAAAGGCGCGACCTAGACGTTGCGTCGCGTGCTACAGTAATATATATATATGTGGGTACACTTGGAACTATGTAAAGTGTATACAGCTGTTTCAGTATACCATCATAATTTATAATATATCAACAAAATGAATTGTTTTTATACATGCAATCGTTTTCTGCCGAAGCATTAACATGAATATGTTTATTTAGAGCTTGAATTTAAAATGTTTAGAAGAAACCACTTTCCATCAGGTGGGCCTGTCGACCCCTTAGTTGCAATCTTGATAAATTCATTATACCTGAAACACGGATCGCTCTTGCGTATTGTGTGAACGTACTTAATATTGTTGAGTGATTTAGGATGATTATTTACCTTGATTTCCTTCCGTATTTATCTGAAAATGTTTCAAATCGTCCGTATTAAATATCATTCAATAAGCGTCCCACTGCTGGGCTCGGGGTGGTTTGAAAATGTATTCGAAAAAAAAATGTGGCATTAATTTTTACGTCGATAACCGGGTAAACGTTAAACCTCTATCATAAGATACTGCTTCAGTAAACTGTGAATAATGCAAGAAACTTCTGTTCTTATCACACTTTCTGCCCATCTAAAGGTTGTCTAGAAGAAACCGTTAATAACGATAAGACCACCTATTTATTGCATTGTAAATTTTAATTTATGTTAGTCTGTATTCTTTAGCACACAATAAAGTATATTATTTCATTCATTTATTCGTCACTTGTCATGGTACTAAGTACTAATTCTACTTTAATACTAGGATATGACCGCGACTTCGTCCACGCTTGACTTGAGATTCCTGCGGGATTCCCCGGACACAGTATCGCAGCTATAAAAAAAGAATGTAAGCTATCGGTTTTATTGGAAACTGTGTCGGAATTAGCTAATTTTTATCTATCCGACCAGTTTCGAACCGCTCCTGGGAAAATTCCCGCGGAATTCCCGGGATAAACAATATCACACATTTTTTACATAAAGTTTGGTAGCGGTCAGTGAAAAAATCACATTGAAATTCGAGTTTTTTAATCGGGCCATTTTAAGTCTTTCCCAGAAGTCCTGCGGGATTACCAAGACAAAAAGTAGCGCAGATTTTAAATCTAAGAATTTGGTGTCGATCAGCGAAAACCACATCAAAATCGGCCTACTAGTTTTTACGTGAATCCCAAATAAACAGACAAAAAATCTAAACAAAAATGCATCGTGTTTCAGTTTTTTTTAATGTCTTCAATGTACAGACATGGCACGTTTAGAATTTTATAATATTATATATATATATTACAAATTGTATTCTCTTAAAACGTTTTCAAAAAAACCTTTTAAACCTGGTTCTAACAGACGATTTTATTTATTTTGCGATTCAATTGGACAACAATAAATTCTAGTTGTAACCCTACAGTATTTTGAGAGCAAGCATTCATGTAGGTTTTATTACATTATATTTTAATCTAGGCCCTATCCGCTTCTGGAAAATTCCGAACAGTCCCGCAAAAAAATTATCCCATTTTCTGGCATAAAAAGTATCCTATGCCCATTATTGGTACTATACCGTAATTTTCCGTGAAAGCATAGTAGACGGATTGAATTACTTTTGCATTTATAATATTGATTAATTGTTTGAATTTCCTTGTCCTCAGGTGTGTCCCGGCGCGAAAGCGAATTCAAGAAACCAGCCCACGCCCCCCAAAATGGGAGAGTCCACCATCGGCCGTACCCCTCCTACAGCAAGGTGAGATATTATTTCATTATTATTTCAGCTATGATATCAGTGGTTATTCGTACTTCAACCCATTACGTCACATCTCACGAATATTTTTTCCTAAATCAACCCCCCGTTATATTCTTTATTCGACCCACAACTAAAATTTTGTTTTTTATTCTTAAATCAACCCAAATATAGTCTCAACTCAACTCAATTTAAAACTAGCCTAAGGAAACAAACATTTTGTGCACGGTCTTACCAAAAATCATAGTTGAAATTTTTTAACAAAGATTACTAATGCTGTATATTAATTATCATTTAGTTTTAACATACGTAGTTTATATTTCGTTAGCATACTCATAACACACAGTCATCAGTTTCTTTATTAAATAGTCATATATTATTGATGTAGTTGTGACATAATGGCCTGGCCACGAGCTTACCGACGAGCAAAGCGACAGTGGTTGACACTGCGTGCTTCGTAAATCCTAATACTTTTGTTTTTGTCGCCCGCCGCTTAGCATTTAGCTGCTGCTCACAGCGACAAGATCGTGGCCAGGCCGTAATAGTTACATTAAACTTGTTATAATTGATTAAAGCCTATTTACAATCCAATTAGCGCTCTCTGCATAAACTTGAGATTTTCGTATACTTGTAGTAAGTAGTATTTAATATATTTCTCTATGTTTATTATTGTGTTATCTCTGATTTTTTAAAGTGCAGTTAAAGTAGCTACTTTAAGTTTATTATGTTTGAGAAGAATTATTAGTTTGTTGTACCCAAACCCGAGAAGTTTACAAACAAATAAATTCACTTTTATATTTGTATCTTAATGTGGAAGTATGAATTCATACTATTAAGTATATGTTAATATATTTATAACTTTATTAGGATTTTTGTTTATACGTCTTCACGACTTTGTGGATATACCGATTAGTATATTTGATATTATTTTTAAAATGAGATTGATTCGAACAAAGTCGCATGGAGACCTCTATCTATTTATTATTTTCGTCTGACGCAGCATTTGAGGTCAGCTCAAGTTTTGGATTTCTGACAGTTTCATAATATGATTTACAAGTTCAGTCAGGCAACGTGGCAAATGCAAGTGCTTAATTCGATTTCGAGTAGAGATAATAACTGGTATTGTAGCATTATAACATTGTTGTATATATGAGCTGATCCGTTTAGTATGACATGTATTTTTTATTTGGTATTTTTTTCATAACAAATAGGTATAGCATAGCCGTGGGTAGTCTAAAAGAAATAGTCGGCGTTTAGCGACATGGCTGCCATACGATGTATGGATTGATGTACATGCAGTATAGAGTTCTTTATTTAAGTATTGTGGATTGGTTTTGATTATTGGAAAAATATGGAAAGTTTCTTTTGCAAATAGAGGCAACTATACTATTATTGACACTGCATTTTTTATTCAAAACATTAATAAATCTTAATATTTTCATTATTTTTTGCCATGCAATGATATAATATTATTAATAATGAATGATATTACAGTACGCGTATAAAATAAAATAAAAACTTGAAAAATTGACTAGGTGTCCAACATTGGGATAGTTTACCCTGTATTCACAATTAAATTTATAGTACGAAGTTTTTGTAAAAATCAGATAACTTAAATTTAGTCATTTGATCCTTCCTATTATAATTGGCGTTAGAAGCCACTGTGATTAAATTATTTTGTTTTTTTCAAAGACTAGGCCTATTCTATCATACGTGTCATATGTATCTATTGTGTCATATGTCATATATGACACAACATTTCGGTTTTGTAAATCGAAATATTACATAATTTAATATCGATATTTTAAAAAGGACACTCTAAAATCGAAATATATTAAAGAATTCAATTTAGCTTTTAGCTTTTAATTATCAAATAATTTATTTATTTATTGTTTTTGCTCTAATTTCTGAGAATTGATCTCAAATCGATAAATGACTGTCTGTAAAGTTTGGCTAAGTAAATATTTTGTCTAACAATTTCTTGTTGCTTCAATTATTATTATTGCTTATGGTTGTAATTTGTTTTGTGCATCAATAAATTTAAAAAAAATAGCATGGAATGGCTGACACACCCATAGAACATTATTTTAATTATTAAAAATATATTTTATCCTGTAACTATTTAATAATAATAATCTTATACTTAGAATCATGATGTTTATTTCTCTACGGAATTTCTTCCATACCATCCTATTTGAACTAGATTGTAGGTAGGTACACTCGTGGTATGAAAATGTTCGCCAGTTTTCAAATTGATTAATTTAACTAAAATTATGTTTAACTCTTGACAACAAAATTTAAAGTTTCTTAGATCAAAGTTGTTTGATTTTATCTCTTGTCTAAGAAGATTGTTTAGACATGTAAAACCTTTTTATTGGTTTTAATATTTATTTTAAACGTAGTGATTATGTCATTTTGATTTCTTAACGTTAATTTCAGCATATTACACATAACATTACTGCCAACATTTATTAAAATGTTGGCAGTATTGTTTCTTGTAATCGTGCGAGTAAAAATCGACTTTAAGGTGACGAACATTTTCGTTCCGCGACTGTACATTTTTTTAAGACCTAGGATGTTAATTCTTGAAACAAATGAATATATTTGTTATACAGACCGATGGTCCCAGCTCGACGGGGCAGCCTGCCCATCGGCCGCCCCCCTTAAGGATAACTAACGGTTTCCAAACACAGGTGAGGGCATTCTCTTTGCTATGTTTACTTTTTATTTTATATTAGGTTACATAATGTCACCTCGTAGGCGAACAAAAATACGATCGGCGTACATCATGAAGCAGCAGATGCAAGTTCTGTATTATAGTATAAAGTAGACGGAATAGGAATTTTAAAATGGAATTGCTAGGTTAAAAGAAACAACATTAGTTGTTCGCAAGTAATCAACAATGTCAAGGCAGCATTACAATATATTATATCTATGCGGTAACGAAGGCATAGTGTATTGCCTTCGTTACCGCATAGATATACGTTACAGATTATTAATTTAATAGATATATTTGTACATAATAACTTGATGGGATATTTGGCAGTCAAGTAAACGAAGACACTTTATCATCATACAAACCGTTACAGCATCCTTGATTTTATTTTGGTATACTGCTTTATGACGTTCAATAATTCTTTAAATAATAATTTTAATTATTTCCATGATGAATTGTCGAAAGTAAGGTATTTAATTAAACGCGGCCTCTTTTTCATGTTCATTGTATTCGATTTTTTTAAATTCGTCATTATATAATAAGTATAGTAATTGATGTTTCCATGCATTATCTGATGATTCTCGCATCGCACAACGTTTACTGCGTAAATGTGGAGCCGATATTAAAAACTTATTAAAGACGGAAGTAATTAAGAAAGCTGCATATCTTGTAAAACTCACCAGTTCACCTTGAACAAGCATGGCCATTCAATGACAATTGGCACCTACCCATGTAAAGTCATATCTGTCAAATTATGTATAAAAAATAATATACAAAAAGCTTCATAAATATGTCAAGTCGTAGCATAATAATTTATGATAAGCGATTTCGTCGCTCAATTTGTGCGCTTTTCATCGTAAATAAAACACCCGATGTTTCTTTTTTTCGTTTGTCACATTTAATAGAATGTTTTTTGCATTGTTTTCGGTGTTATGGCCGGTTCACAGTAGCGGAGTCGCTGGATGGTTTTTCCAGTTCCGAATTGGAATTAATTGCATTTATTTTAATTTGAAATCGATTTCCAGTTTATACTCTTTGTTGTTTGTATTGAATGCCACTCATAGGCCGTATAAACGTGCACTGAATTGTGTGTAAGGTTTTCTTTACTCATTGAATGTCCCTGCAATTGGCGAGCCAATTTCTTTTCTTGGGGACTTATTATAAAAACACCATATTATAGTGTTTGAGGTAATTAAATTTCTTTCAATACGGTTGTTGTGTTCCCTTAGTCTGTATGCTGTAATTTAGAAATATAAAAAACCTGCATAATACTACATACTGTTGCTGCGGTATTTTCTGTACTCGACTAACTCTTGTTTAAATTAATAATATACATTAATTCCTATCCTAATTTTGGCTTTAGCTCATTACAAGGTTTAAAGCAATGTCCCAAATGATTCCTATCATATTGTCTCTAACTAGTAATACTATTTTTAATCACTTTTTTCTTTTACAACCAGATCAATAATAACATTCAATTATTGATAATATTTTCGTATATCACTTTTAAAAGTCGCGGTTTATTTTCTCTCGTTTGTCAATCAAAATTTAAAAACCGATAAAATCACCATTGTCGCTAAATACATCAATAATACTATTATCATTGGAAACGAACGCGATAACAAATCGCAGTCGTCTGCGCATCTCTTGAATTAATATGGTACTACCTCATCCTCCACCAGTCGTTCTTAAAAGGCATGTTTCTACACGATTTAAAACGTTAGCAAGCTATCAGATGCACGCGAAGCTCAGTTTTTCAGATAAAAGAGTGTACTGCATGTAATTTATTTTACAAGGCACTGTACTCATTTTTGAGCGAACTAAATCGTCGTCAATTGAACTAATGTGAACCGGCCGTTATAAAAAGGTTTCTATTGTTTTCATATTAATCTACCTTTCGCACAATTCACAAAGTAACGAACAGAGCGGTCACGGTGACAGCTGACCTAATTTCAACTGCAGACGGTTGACGAAGGCGTAATATATGTATAGGTACCTTTTGTATATTTTCATAGTTTCTCCTTTAAAATTTCGTCATCTTTATTGCATTAAAACAATACTATATTTGTTTCTAAACTATGTCTATCAAGACCACTGGCCATAAAAATGGCCCTGACCTTTGAAGGGCTTGCGTGAGGGGGTTAAGGCATCAACACGTATAGGTCCTTTGATAAGCTTAATGTAAATGTGGCATGATACTGACCAACGATTATCCTTGTCTACACCACATTAAAATGCACCCAAGGACAAGCCCCGATCAGCGTAGGACTATTATAGTAGAACTATCGATCTGGGACTAAGGGGACTATAGCGTCTGCCCGTCGCAATGTTCGGGACAAATGGAAAAAATGGGCAGACGGTGACTCGCCACTCCCTGCGTGGACCCCAAAAGAGTTCCGTACAACATTGGCAAGGGGCAACATAGGTATGAGTGGCTAACGGGTGTGGAGAGGTGGGCCGCAGTATCACCGAGGCTACTTCCGATGTTATAACGATTATTATTATTGTAGGCTGACTTTTGTATAAAAAATCCTTGAAGCATCGGCTTTATATACCGCGGGGGTGTTACAAAAATACGAGCTTCACATAAAACAACACACTTAAATCGAAAACGAATAAATTGCAGATTATATAATTTTAAAATGTTATGTGTTTGTTTTTTGATTAATATTAAGTACAGATTTAGTTATTAACTTGAGAGCTTACTTTTTAATAATATTAAAGGGAAGTTACTGACTACTCGCTTTATAATTAGAAATGAATGAATGAATGAAAACTCTTTATTGTTCACCATAAACTTAAACCTAGATAATTAATATGGATTGCATTTGCATTAATACAATGGGAGGTATCACTCATAGTGATCTCTTCCAGGCAACCCTGTGTCCATGGAAACTATAAAAGAAAAATTAAACAAACAGGAACCTCACATTTAATTTATTAAAGTCAATTTGGTACCTCTTATATAAATAGTCTAATAAGATGCAATCTAATCGGGAATTACTGAACTTTAGAAAAGGAGGAATGCAATCAGAAGCGACGTTGGATTTTAAATTAAATGCATGAAGTCGCATTCCAATTACGCCCGTGAGACTAAGTTCCGAATGCTTCCTATTTCTGTCCTAAACTTTGAAGTGTAAAACAATTATGAGCTTGCAAGTTACATCCTGCTACTAACGCGTAGGT
Organism: Dendrolimus kikuchii; assembly: GCA_019925095.2. Lineage (NCBI taxonomy): Eukaryota > Metazoa > Arthropoda > Insecta > Lepidoptera > Lasiocampidae > Dendrolimus > Dendrolimus kikuchii. Next base: position 12,352,755 of record CM034407.1, read on the forward strand.
AGTCACGCTACCTTATTTGCTTGAATTATTTAATAGTCCAATGGATGGGTTTGCGACTAAAGCTCTACGTACAGTGTATTCGTAGAAACCGTCGTCAAAGTTTCGTAAAGTCAATTGTGTATTGTGAATATTAACAAACTCATGCCCTTGTAGTTTACATAACATGTTTTTCTATTTTATTAGAGCCCTGCTAACCTAACATTTTTTTTTTAATTCATCAATTTCAGATGTATTTTTGTCAGTTGGTACAGCGCGTTCATTTTGAAAGATAAAAATTGTAGTAGTACAGCAGGTCGTTGTAATCTATTTTAAGTAACATTAGCATAAACAATGTACATATACTGTATGCCGAATCGAAATAAACTTAAATAGTAAAGTTTGAGAAACACAAATTCAGTCCTTTGAACCAGAAATTTACTCGGAAAATGTAATATGTCATTTACTTCAAAGTTATCCAAAGTAATTTAATATTGCGTAGATAAAAGTAATATAAGAATTTTGGGCCACAATGGATATAGGCTTTTTTTTTCGTGTCCTTCTGGCAAGCATTATACATTTGTTATTACAAAAATATCACAGGCTTTAGCTTTATTATGATGTTACAAAAAGAATGTAATAAAATTTTTAACGAAGATTTTTCAGATTAAAGTAGGTTAATTGTCAAGAAGGGTATATTGTACCCTCTCCGTTAGTGCTGGGGCACACTGAGTCTACTCCGGAAGGAATCAAATCAGAAGCGTCTGGTATCCGATACCTTGGTATATCGCAACGTGATGGAATACCGCGGTAGTGTTTAGTTGGTAGATTCCGACGTGCTGTCAGGAGTTTCTAACTACTAGTAAATACTCTGGGGCCTGCTGTTCTGAAGCGGTAGGGTGTTTCTATGAAGGATTACACTTCGAGAAAAAAATCGGCCACTCAAGTGGTAGACCAAAGAGTCCCTACTCAGCTGAGATGTGAACGTTGAAATGGATGTCTGGTGTTACATGAAAGTATAAGTTGTGAAATGAGTCATGAGACATAAGGGGTTTTTGTAAGTTGCACCCGTCACTGGAACGTTGATAAGAATAATATTAATAAAGAAGATAAGAAGAAAGTCATGTGACAAAAAGTATGTTTATTATTCATTGGGATAAGTTAAAGAAAACCGTGTTAAAAACACCAAAAGGGTATAATTTCAGAAGTAATATTCAAATTTAGTTTATTTAAAAAAAAAAAATATTGATTCTTCTTCGTAGACAATGGATTAAGATCACTTTCTCAAAAAGTTTATATCTTTCAGAAAAAAATGTCTTCCTCGTTCGTCATGTTCTAACTAAAATGGACAATAAATTGATTTTTACTATATAGAAAGAACGTAGTCTGTCTGTTCAGTTTGAAGCTTTTGAAAGCTATAATATTTATAAATTTTTAGTCAATATTGTGTGGTCGGATGTTACAAATCTATTATAAATATTTTTCTTTACAAAATCAATTTTTTAAACCATTCAGTGTGAAAAAATCAACTAACGTTTCGGGAAAGTTTACGGCGAACTGTAATTCTAATATTTATAAATTTATTATAGTTTATAAATATTCTTTTTCAAATACATTGTGATAGACTAATGAAATAATAAATACTAGGTTTGTGAAAAAATGTTTTTGACATTAAACTTCCAGATTACAACAAGAATCTTTCCTTCTCCTTTCAATGCGTTAATTAACTTTGGAATCAAAGTTAATTAATGCATTGAAACGAGAACTTCCCCTTAACTAGCCCTTTTGTTTTTTTATACAACAGGCAATAAATTATAAACGGTCGCACGTTGAGTGACAGTTGGTCTTAAATGACTGAGTGTGATAATATTTTCCCCACGGGGACAAAGTTTTTATCGTGGTTAATATTGTTGTAGTTTTTTTTTTGCGTTGACATGAAAGTATGTATACAGATAAAGAGTAGTTTCAATGTATTTTTATTTTTGTAATCATTTTATATAACTAATATTACAAAGAGGTAAAGTTTGTGAATTTGTGGGGGGTAATATCTGGATGTACTAAACCGATTTAAAAAATTCTTTTACTGTTCGAAAGAGACGTTAACAGGGAGTGTCATAGGCTATATAACATGACGCTATATACCACGGGAGCGGGACAGAGCGCGGGTGAAACCGCGCCGGGCTGCTAGTTATACATAAAAGTTAAGCTTCCGTATATTTATTTGTATCAGCGAAAATCGAAAAGTAGTAAATGGATTGACTTTGCTTACGTAGAGCTTCCAAAGTTTGCCCCTGCTGGTCACGTTACGCAAGTCGTCAGTTAATCTTGATGGAGAGCGTCGTCCATTACGTTTGCAGAGATACGGTTTGCGCTCCAGGACTCGTCTACTCTATTAAAACATGATACGTATATGCGATATGTACACGTGGTATATTCATGCTGGAATCATTATTTTAATTACAGTTCTTAGGGCTGGTCCGATCGGTGTTATACAACACTCTCACAGAATATTGGCGTGAAACTGTTAGCGTTGTGCTAATCGTGTTTAGTGCGATGAGTGAGAGTTGCAATGACCCACTTTCTCTCCCCCTATTCCATCCTTTGTATTCGATTGCTCCTGTCTGATCACTATCTCATCCCCATCCCATGCTAAATGCTGGCATCGCATTGGCTTCGCCCCCGGTGTTGCTAATGTTTATATGCGGCGGTAACTAATTTCCATGATCTGGGTCGTTTGCCTGTTTGCCAAGTTCGCAATGAAAAAAAATACATATAATTTTGTATCTATGTTTTAGTTTGGGGTGTTTGACACAGAACATAAATTCTCATCCAAATGAATGTACTTGTAAGAACTAGTGGTTACGAACTATAAAGAAAAGCTACAACATAGGTGTCTGTAACACTATCTTGGCCTCTCCTCTATCTCAGCAAGCAAAAGTTTTAACCGATTATTTAAAAGAAATGTGATTTTTGTTTTATTTGTATTATCTGATATCACCTCTAAGGGGGTGGCATTGTCACTGAGTGATAAAACCCCTTAAACAATAGAATTAAAAAAAGAGCTAGTGGTAGCATACTTTAGTCCAAAGACCACGGTGTTAGGGATACGGGTCATGTAGCTCAATTTTCTGACGGTCCTTCTTCAATAGACAAAAAGTGGACGAAGAACTGGCTGCAAGTGAATGCATTCAAATGATTAATCAAACCTTTTGTTTTTCAGAGTGCTATAGAGAGCAGTCAAAAGCCAATAGAGAGTATTTTAAAGGTACGTGTCGTAACCTCATCTGAACGATTTTTCATACATTTAATCAAGACTTATTTACATACATACATATCGCGATTGTTTCCCATGGGGGTAGTTAGAAACGATGGACCTTCACTTGCAGCGATCCTGACAAACGCCTTTCGTTTTATCTATTTAAAGTGCTTTTTCCTCACTTTCTTTAACATTAACGTGAAAAAGGATAACCTTATCAAACTCATCGTGTCTATTTATGTCTTGATCATTTTTTTAACTGCTTGAATGAAAATCAGAAAGGTGTTATTCTAAATGTCGCCACACATTGATGGAACTCAAACTTGGGGCGACCGCCATACATGTAATTGTATTTTTTAATTTTTTTTTTGTAGGAGATGAAGTCTCTACCGACCCCGTTATCTGTGATAGCGGCGACGCCGAGGAAGGAAGCGGAGAACAAATTTATATTTAATCCTTACACCAATAAGGTAAGGCCGTGTACGGAAATAACATGTGACATTATGAAAGTAACAATCGTTATAACAAAACCTTCACCAACAATTATTTAGATGACTTGATAGTTTGTGTATGTTCCCTTTTCATGGTTTTGGATATTACTTATAATTTTAAACAAATTTTCTTAATGAACTTATATTTTATATGAACTAATATCGATTATTTCGAATTAGATATATTTTAAAGTCTGATATATTTACCCATGTTACTATCTTGGAAAATACGATAGCTATTGCAAGATACTATAATCGAAGTTATGCGGACGTATGAACTGCAAAGGCCTAGTAATAGATTTATATGCCTAAAAAGTAAATGTTTTGCACATAGTTACAAGTAAAAGCCTGATACTTTCATATCGCAGAAATGTTCCTGCAAATGAAAAATTACAGTACATTACTGCGCATGACTGATATTTAATAACAACGTTGTCGCAGTTTATAATAGAATAACATATTATTATTAAAACGTGAAAGAATATCTGATAGCTGTGTGAAAAGGTTATGTTTCCAGCATTCGTTAAAATAATTAAACTTTAATTTAATCGATCGATTGAATATATCGATATCTTTTTACAATTTCAAAGTATTAAGTCGTATGTATATAACACTGGTTGGCAAGCAAATCAAATCAAATAAGCTAATAATGTGTTGTCGTAAATCGTACTTAAATATAATATAAAGGTATATGTACGATCATTGTCGTACGATTGAGATTCTTACAAAAGGTCCTTTCTGTATAAGCGGCATTATATATCATGGGCGGTATCTTTATACATATAGGAAATATAGGTACATATAAATTTTGAACGTAACTTTCAATGTTGTTTGTAGAACTTTAACATTATTTACGCACGCTAATATTTAAATTAAACATTTGCAGTTATAATTTTAATGATTGAACTGTACTATATTTATTTGAGTAAAAATTATACGCTCAATCGTTTTATCGTATGGCAGAACTAATCACTGCCTTCATTTAGGATTGAACTGCTAGGAATAAAAATAATTTTATGTATTAGCAATGATCATGTTATATTTAGAGAATAAATAAATAAACATTTCAAGTTCAAGAACGGAATTGTGTTTGTTGGCAAATATATTGTAAATGTTTTATTTATTGAGCAAAAAGTACAACGTAAATATACCTATAATATATTTGTTACCTAATGTTTTCCGTGACAGTAGCTTCAACGCCCGTTTGTAATAAACATTAAAGGCGTAAGTACTTCCACGCTAAAACTTTATTATGGCTGCTCTTAGTTGGTAAATCTGCGTGTCGTAAGTTCGTAACCTGTGGCAACAATCGAATGTTCTGCCATAAAAAGTCTGCTATATGTAAAAAGAAAAGAAAGACTTAATTTAGAAAACACTATGTACGAATCATAAAATTTGGTTTTGACAATTTGTACGCCGCATTTTCAGCAAACAAAGTTTGCATTCGGCTTGTTGCTGCAATTATATCCGACACAATCTTGATTTTCCGTGCAACCTCCCTTCTGCTGTGATTTCAAAACGGTATTATATAACCTATTTGGCATTTGTCTGTAAACTCACCTTTTACTTTTAATTAAAATTTCATAAAATCTATTGATACCGAAGGTCGTACAGAGCGAACAAAGAAACTCAGTGTGATATCTATATTCTTGGTAGGAAGTTTGTAGAGGATTTAACAGAATATTTGTGTTGATTGATATATATTTTCAGGTGCAAGAAAACCCTCAACTGACCAATACGGATCTCAGAAGCCCTATTACTAAGCCCGGTAAGTTTTTATGATGGTTTTTATTTTGCTATAAGAGGACGAAAATATGTTTTCCACTATAGGAGTATGTTATACCCATGTACGGAATTTAAAATTATTATAAAATAATAAAAAATAGTTGTTACTTTGACCTCAAGATTCACGAAATTCTAAAAATCATAAAAATTTAGGATCTTAATCGAGGTATAAAATTGAATTATTGTTCTTTTTAGACATAAAAATAAGTTATGGCAGAAATAATGAAAAAATACTTTTCCATAATTTAAAAAACTGTAATAAATTTATGTTATAGATCCTTTTTTTAAAGAAAAGCAGGAATTTCAATACTTCAGGAAACGATTCTGTCATCAGTGTGAATATTCATTCCAGTTTTTCCTCGTTACAAATTAGCGGCAAATTGATTACCAATTCGCGTGTGAGAAAAATTATTCTCTTTTTTTATTAAAATTTATCTAAGAGATCTTACAAGAAATAAATATATACTTCTTTCACATTTTTGTTCCTTGGCATAATAAGTTGTAAATACAAGAAACGAAAATAAACGTGTTTGTTTCTTGCCTATTCACAATCAAACGTGAACTGATTTTAATATAATTCCGTCTAGACCTAGGTCGGCAAAGAAAATGAATCTAAGAATTTCTAAAGTATACAGAACCCAAGTTTACGGATGCAAATTCGAAGAAACGCCCTAGTAATTTTGATTTTGCTTTGCACGATAAATTAATATTGTAATATTTAATAAATATATTTTAGAACTTCCGAAACTTTTTTTATATAAATAAAAAAATTATCCTAATTTATTTTCTCACACGACAATTTACAAGTACTAGTGGTCGTCCGTGGTCGAAGTTAGACCATTAATGTTCTGTTGTCAAAGACTATACTTCTGTAATCACAGATTTCGCCAAGGCTACACTGTTAGTTTGACTTTAACAATAAACAAAAGAGTATATATACCTACCTAGTCTTGCCATAAATATTGTAACAAAGATTGTTTTTTCTATTGCAAATAACATTTATAAGTTTTACAGTGTGTTAGTTTAATACATAAATATAAAACAATTTAAAATATAAAAAGCTTATTCGAAGTGGTCTCCATTGGCTGCAATACAGTCCTTTAATTAAACCTTGAGGCCAGTTATCAATAGAAGCACGCACTCTTTTCATGGGAAAATTCTTGACTGCCAATCGTATGGATTGTTTTAGGGACTCCAAATTATCATGGCGTTTAGAGCAAGCCGTACTCTCTAAAACTAGACATAAATCATAATCCAGCGGATTAAGATCGGGACTAGACGACGGCCAGTCTTCAGCTCTGATGAATTCCGAAACGTTCGTTTCCAACCAAGACTGCGTGGACCGAGCTTTATGACCCGGCGCCGTCTTGCTGGAAGGACCATTCTTGATTATTGAACATGGTGTTGTTAAGGGGCTTAACTACCTTCTCAAGAATGGTATCTTGATACACTTGTGCCGAAGTTTTGATACCTTTTTCACAAAAATATGGCTCAGTCACTCCTTGATAGCTAACACCTCACCAAACCATCACCGAAGGCGGACAATGCCCACGTTGCCCTTTGTCGACTAATGGAGAAGCTTTCTTAGAGCTTTGAGCATAAATACGGTCATTTTGTTTGTTAAAATGTTGCTCAATTGTAGAAATTTTTCTCATCCGTAAACAAATTTTTTCTGTGACCTCCCTTTGCGTACCGCTTCAGTAGTTGTTTCGATTTTACCACCCTATTCTTTTTTAAATTATGAGTTAAGAAATGACCAGTGCGTCTCTTATAGGCTGCAAGTCCTAAGTCATCTATTAAAATACGCGACATGGTTCTAGTTGATATTTTCATCTCCCGAGATAAAATCTTTTTCTTTTGGACAGGATTTCTTTGAATTCTTTCTCTGCTTCTGGTCTGCTTTGACCACCTTTTTCGTACGAACACTACGTGGACGGCCAGATCTTTTTCTGTCACAAACAGAGGAGGTCTCATTGTACCTATTAATAGCTCGGTACACAAACATTTGACTAAAACCAAGCGTATGAAGAGTTTTAAAAATTGCATTTGGCTCCATACCTACTTTGTGTAATGCAATCACAGCGATTCGGTTCTCTTTACCGCCCCACTCCATTTTAACATCGCAAAATGTTGTACAATGTATTGGCGTCAAAATGAAAAACACAATGAACAATCATATAAAAATGACAGATTCCAAATTCAAATATAATATTTTGTTTCTTTTTAATTCTAACAGTATTTATGGCCAGACTAAGTATATATGCGTGTTTGTGTCAAATTTATGGCAGTGTGCGTCATTTTTTTATTTTATTTAATGTATTTTTGTGCATAATTTTAAATAAATATTAGCATTCTGCACTCCTTCTCTATATAAACTACTAGCTGTCCCGACAGACGTTGTTCTGCCCTGAAGAAATAAAATTTAGAACCCGATTCCAGCGCCACCTACCGGGTCCAAATGTAAGCTATCCTATCTTTCAAGTCGGATCAAACTGCACACGGTGTGCAAATTTGATTAAAATCGGTCAAGTAGTTTAGGAGTCCATCGCGGACAAACAACGTGACACGTAATTTATATATATTAAGATAAGTGTGCGAAATTTCATACTCCGTCCGCGCAATTTTCCTAAAAAGGGGTACAAAGTTTTTTTGCTGTGTTTTTGCTTCACGTATTAATAATATATAGTATAGATTTAAAAGTATAATATAATTAATATACGTACTTTTATAATTAAGTATAAGAATAATCACATAATATGTATTATTAGCTGCTAGTATAACATACTGGACTATCACTGCTTACATTACCGATGTTTTGACACTAAAATACTTGCTAATGTAATTTATTACCGCCTTAATACTAAAATACTTGCTGACGCTTTGATCAAACTTATTATCAACTCGCCTCTCATTGTTTCTGTTTGATAACCTCTTTTATCTTTGAACCTTATACGTCGTTTTGTTGACATTATTATGAATAATGTGTCACGTACTCGATTTGTGGTGTAATAATATCAACAAAAGTTCCATTCAAAGTATCTTTTTATGGTTTAGTTTAAAGGCCATAAAGCACACGTTTCTGATAAGCTATATTAACAGAGCTTCATTAAATAGTACTACGCCAGTGCTTTAACACGCACAAATATGTCATATTTGTCACAGGCAACTCGCGTATAGAAATATGAAATTAGATTTAAGCGTTAAAAATATTCTTTATTATAACCCAATACAAAACATACTTACATACTAACCTGCCCCCTATTGATACGAGATTTATAGATTCGTTAAAAAATTGTAATAACTCGTTAATCGTGCCTACTTACACGGTACATAGTTAAACGGTGTTCATAGAGCGAAACCAGATTGTTAGGCAATCGCCTACTTGAGCGTAGTTTATTAACCACTTAAAAGAAGACCTTTGTCTCAGAGCCAGGGCCGCGGTCCCCTGTGGAAATACACTTACTAAAATGCATGTAAATAAGCTTGTTTTATAAGACTATAGCCTCTTAGAAGCCTGGTATTAGGCGTCGCCCACGATTAGGGGTGTCACGTACTTTATTTTATTTAAAAAAAATGGCTCCTTATGCCTGTATAGTATGATTTGTAATGCATCGGCGCTTTTAAGTATGTAAACTTTTATACCATTAACTATACTAAATTAGGGACCTAGTACATACAGTGATCGTAGCTAGCTAAACATTCCTACTGTCTTTTAATTGGTACATCAGCTTAATTTCATCCTGATTTAGAGAAAGAATCACAAAACCAGCATAGTGTAATTATAACCGCTTTAAATATAGTCTTATGGGAAGCATGTATTCTTTAGTAATTTACAAAAGCCAAAAAAAAGCTCAATATCTTCTTGAATAAATATATAAAAGTATGTTTTGAAATATATTTTTTTGTACAAAATGTTAAACGGTAGTAATAAATAAAATACCTAGATGACTTTGTTCAAATCTTTATTTGTTCCTTGTTCAAGTCCTTGGAACAGAACCGACTTGTATGAAATTTGATACATATTTATGTACTTAGTTAATGGATAGGAATGAGTATTGACCGTTGGACTGTATGTGGATGCTATTTATTACGCTTATTTACAGCGTTAAATATTAATATGTAACTAGTAGTAATAATTAAATGATAGAAAAAGAAAGTTGGGTATGTTTCCCTATTTTTTTCTCTGCGTAACAGGCGGCAAAAAGCATAAACAATATTTCTTCTTCTCATTGTTTATCCCCCACATGGGCATACCCTTCATACTTGTTCAAGATTGGACTAGAGGCTTCCACATCGGTAATCTCGAATTGCACGTTCCAAATCTATGTTTTCCTTTAGCGCCAGCGCGTGACAATTGTACGTGTGAATTATGTACCGCGTGAAAACATTGTTTAAAACTACGATTTAACGGTTTTAAGCGTGGTATTTAATTTGATTGTTATTGCGATGTTAATAACCATAAACAAAAATTAAAATCAAATTATTAAAATGAACAAGTTGGTAGGCTAAACATTACTTTAACATTACTCATTAACACTTGACATCTTTGACTACCGAGACCACCGCTACTGAAAAGTGGCCGAAACGTCGGAATAAAAATCAAACAAAGTACTGTGCTTAAAACGGTTGAAACGTAATTTTATCAAGCGTAGATACTCAAAATTATTGTTAAATGTCTCGAACATTTTTAGTCTAAGTATATCGCAATATTACACATCATTGAAGCCTAAAATGTGGCCCTTCACGGTGTGCGAACGATAAAAAGCTTATTTCATCGAAACGGTCCCGCTAATTGGCCCGTAACTTGACCGCCTCGTCTCGAGAGTGGCCGCTCAAAAACCTCCCAAGGAAAAGTTTTAACATGTACTTACGAGATTGCGGGACGTTCCTTGGCTTGTTTCGTCATAATTCTATAATAGTGGTAATATTATTTATCTATGCGGTAATAATATAATAATCTAATCTCATTATTTGAACATCTTTGGGAAATATTATTTTCTTAAGTTTTTCGCGGCTAGTACACGTATTACGTTCTTCTGTGATGACGGCTACTGAAAAGTGGTCGAAACGTCGAAACAAAAATCAACAATATAAAATGCCGCGCTTGAAACGCTGTAGTTTTAATTATCATTGGGAAATGTATTTAAGCGTGTTAAGGGTATATATAATAAAATCGTAATGTGTGCTGGGACATATAGTAGAAGTGAAACTTCAACGAACAGGTGGAAAAACGAATCGCAACGGACAAGTGGAAAAACGAATTGCAACGGACAAGTGGAAAAACGAATGGCAACGGATAAGTGACAAAACGAATCGCAACAAAAATTTAACTTGAAGTTTTATGGGCAGGTTTTCAAATTAGACAAGTACATTAACAATCTAATCCCCCCTAATACCCCCCGTCTATATAGAAGTTTTACTTCAAAAAGTGACTAAGATACCATGTCATTCCAATTGAGACGATATACCACTCTTGAGCTGTTTTCCTGACCTAATGCTTATGTTATTTTGACTATATGACATCTGTAACACCAAGGGAGCCGATGCGATGCCTACCTCGTCGAGACTTTATATATATGTTTACACCCTTTTCTTAAGTGGCCCATTTTGTTTTATACCTGACAAGCCAAGTTAAGTATACCACAAAAAAAAAAACAATACTGTGTGATATATTCATGGTACATTCGAAATGTAAAAGTGCGTTTGTTAATACATTTCTTTTTACTTCACGGCCTTGAATAAATGTACCTATTATCATTAATTTTACACTGATGTACGATTTTATATTCCTATATGATTAGGTGACACATATATCAGCCCGGTAAAATTGGGTAAATTTTACGGTGAAAACAAAATTTTCGATTCATATCTTTTGCGTTAACAAGTATTTTATTTTATTTCCTCAATAAAATAACAGCGCGTTCTAAAAGTCAACTGTAGATTGGCCTAACAGGCAGTTAACGCGTATCGCGAGCTCGATCGTCGGGCAGTGCAGTGCCACCTGTCGTCAAAGCGAATGAATAAATCGTGGAAAAAAAAGCAAACACAAAATTCGAACGTGCAAACTGCACACGGCGACACGTTTACACCACGCACACTTTAGCAAGAAGTCATAATACAAAACAAAACAGTCCGCAGCAAAAATACTTGCGCCTGCTAACTGAATAATAATGAACGAACCGGATGTAACCGGAATCGTTTCAATGTAATAAATGCTGCTTATATAAATATATGTGCAAGTACCATATGCGATGTTATTAACGTACAATTAATTTTTAATGAACGCTTTTAAAACGACAACACATCTGCATGATTATATATTGTGATTCGCCTTCAGTTTGTAAAAGGCGTACTGTGTCGTTTTTATTGTTGTGCATCGCAAAGTTTGCATGCTCGACATACGCCGGCCATGACGACTGTGTCCGTGTTTTGATAAATAATAAGTAGTTTAATATTCGTAATAAAATTTCGTTCGTCTATGGTAATGTTGTAAAGTTCTATAAGCGACGTGAACCATTACATCACATACACGATTCCCACTATCACTTACGCTGTTTAATGATGTTTAAAAAAGTCAAGGAACATCTAAAGTTGGGTATTAAAGTAGGAAACATTTTAAATTAACCGTCTGAACTCATAATCTAACAAGAAATATATTCAAGCTTTTATGCATAAAAAAACAAGACATGCACCCGCTTATTTGTTTCACTCTAACAATAATAAAATTAATGTACCTACCTACATTTGTTATTTTTTGCTAGTCTTAACAATACTCGTTGACCTTTAAAATCTTTCTAAATCCCCGTTGCTATTTCGACGAATATTTCGCTACGATAAATATGCGTAGGTAGTTACAAAAATACTCGTTGAAATAAGTGTTATGCGAAATAGGGTCTTGTTCAGGTTAGGTTATATGTCAAACTTTTATGAGTTTACTGGCTATATATAGCAAAAATTCTGTGAATTGGTAGCGCTAAGTCATTCTGTGATGGGTTTTTTTTTATTGCGTGAGTTCAGCAGACAGGCAGACGGCCCACCTGATGTAAAGGAGTTACCATCGCCTATGTACATTTGCAACACTAAAGGTGCTACGAATGTGCTGCCGCTCTCTACAGGGAGACTAGAACCTGCACTTTAATGCCGGACTCAAAGTTGTTATGACCACCTGGCTGTGGTATAAATTTTATTCTTTCTTCATTCCTAAACCGATGACCTGTTAATGATGATGATCGCGAATGGGAGACTAGCAATGAAGAATATTAATTTCAGACTTAAAACGTGAAAAGATTCATCAAAACGAAGTTTTGATTCAGCGTTTTGAAATATACTCTAAACCTAATAAATAATTTAGTCTAACAACTAGACAGTAACATTAACGTTGCTACAAATTCAGAGAGAACTTGGATATTAAATCGGATTAAAAACAATTACCATGCATAATTCCGACATGATCCATCGTTATATCACATTTGTTGGTGCCGTACTCACTTTATAGCAAACAAACACATATGTTTATACATATATGTATGTACATTCGCATAATGTTATTACGGATTTACAATGTAAAACGACTTGTAGAAACTTTGAGTAAATCGTTCGCATAAAGTTTAATGTCTAGAACAGACTCGACCCCTATTCTGAATTCCCGAGTGTTGTTCCGCGAAAGGTATTATTGTCTTTGGATTTCTTATGTATTGTTATTGCGAGGGAATGGGCCTGCGGAAAACGTTGAAATGTATGAAACATCAACCCGTAATCGTATCACGGCTGGGCTGGGAGTCGAGTTTTTTTAATTAAACGGTGTACCCACCACGCTAGTCACGATGAAATGTCTGGTTTCGAACATTAGGCAATTCGAGTTGAATATGTCTTAAGAATATTAGTTGTTGTTTTTGTTAACTGTAACTTTAACTCACAATAGACCATATTTGTTCATTTGTTCATCCCATCTTTCTTTTCGTGGTAAGCATCATTAGGCCAGAAAAACTTCCAAAGCGTTGAATGCTCCCGCGATTTTCCTAATGAACCACAATATGGATTTCTTCGAAATCAGATATTTCAATTCTCAACAAGGTAGGCAACGCATTGGCTCCCATTAGTTGCAAAAGTTCATAGGCGACAGTGACCACTTACCATCAGATGGACTATTTGTCTACATAAAAAACACTTCGTCGCATGTTGTTTTTTTAATCTGGCTGTATTCTAGCACATCAGTAAGAAATATCTATTTAAATATCATCAGGTAAGTAGCATCCTGGCATTATCTTCTGCATTATAGCCATACTTAGTTTACGAAGTTTGTGTGAGAGTCGGTCTCCTTAATGGGGTTGCTCAGTTTTGAATAATACCTACACCCCATTTGAACGTGAACTGCGTTCTACCAATTAATTTTCCTTAATGGGGATTGTTCAAAAAAAATTACCCTCTGATTTTATATTTTTATTACGTAAAATAGGGTATTTTAAGATACTAATTTGAATATTTTTGTGTTTTAAGAGTTAGTTTTTTTTTAATTCGATATTTAAAAAAAATCTCCGATGACGTCATTGGGGACAACTTTACATTAATTCCTTTGCCTATAAAACGAAAATAAAACCTACTAATCATAATAATCTGTGCTACTATTTAAATATTACTGTCATTATTCATTATGACATATCGTGATCATTTTAGTGTGGCCAGCTTAGCAATTTTGTCGCTATGTTTATAACTTTTCGTGTTCAACTATTATTATTTTCTAAAGTTATCGGTAAATTATTTAAAGTGACCTTTAGTGAAAAATCAATCTTACAGAGCTTATATTGAAAAATATACAGCTATAATTTGATACCATTAATTGATTACATACATACATACATAGCTTCACGCCAGTTCCCTTGCGAGGTAGGCACGAACAACAGAGCGCAATTCAGGCTTATTCTTGCACACCTCACTCGCTTCTTTGACATTCAAAGTTCTTGTCATGCACGCTCGTCTGTTCTTAAGGCTCCTGACATCACCTTCTGCTAGTATACGATCAATTTGGTCATGGAAGGTGTGTCGTGGCCTTCCACGACTTCTGCATCCATCCACTTTTGCATTGTATATCTGTTTAGTCATTCTTTCATCATGCATTCTTGCTACATGGCCGAACCACCGGAGCATTCCTTTCCTTACCTTCACCCCGACACTTTCAGACCAACTCTCTTTCTTACTTCGGTATTACGAAGTAATATTATAATTCATTGATTACCAGGCAAAAATTCCAGTTATTCTATTAGACATCGCAATGACATTACTTTCTTTATTTGTAATAAAGTATTCTTTTCGCAATTAAAACATTCGACCATTAAAATACTTTGATTTGGTATCACATTTAGGTTATCATCTTTTATCTCTGGCCTATACATGATTCATTATCCAATGATGTTGTCAATACAGTTAGAATAAAAAGGTTGTATTGTCAGTTTCAATTGAGGGGAGGAGGGGGGGGGGGGGGGGGGTTGTCGTTAGTAAGACTTAAAAATCTCTCAGATGTTCGGACGGCACTTCAGAGGTAAAAACTTAGTATCTCAGAGTGACGGTCACAGGAATTAAGTGCATTTTCCCCACCCCAAAAGTGCCCACAGAAGTTTTTAACTTCAAAAATCATTGCGACGTTCGATAAAGCCTTTTTTCAGTCAATGCGTTGGGAGTTAGTTTCATATACACACGTGTGTCTATCTACAAAAATTCAAAATTTTAGTGATTTCACTATTAGCAACCTGGCAACATTGGGTATATCGGATTCAGATCAGCGGTTAATGCGACATTTCTGAATGCTAATATTATTAGTTACAATTCATTTCGTCCTTAGAAAATAATTTTGGAATCATGCAACAAAAAAGTGAAGTGTTTTATTATTGAAAATATATGAAATATTTTCTTTGTCAACATGGCCGGATCTTCGCATACGAGTGTCAACTTTGTAAAAGCTGATTCGCAAAACCTACCTAAAGTTGACAGTATAATGTTATTAGAGTACATAGCTTCCAGTACATAATATTGGAGAAATAAGAGTTAAAATCCTGATGTAAGTAGTTTTGCGAACGTGTCTAAATTCATCCTGTTCGTCCATATCAAGATTTCATCAGACGCCGCTACTTCCTTTTAGAACTTGTGTATTTTATTACTATTACTGTCTTTAAATTTCATCCATGTAATAAAACCAGTAATATTAATTACTTATTTAACTGATAGATGATGATAGATGTATATTTTGTGTTGGAGTCGAAATCCGTCTAAAATGTGCACCTGTTTTATTCAAACATGTCACTAATTAATTAGAAAGTGACCGATTATTAGAAAACGATTAATATAATATTAATTACTTATTTGATAATATGGTACAATCAAATAACTAACAATCAATATTACTTTCTTATTAATTTATAATACAAGTAAAGTATCTCATATAAATATATACAAATAAAGGAACAGACATAGGATTGCACTACTGTCCTGACCATTGTATAGTGTGTTTGATTTCTAAGGTATCTTATAGGTCTGACCATATACAACAACTTACCGGAAAATATTAAACTCTCTAGTAGTTTTAAATATATTCACTTACACATACAGCTTAAAAAGTGGCTAATCGAGCACATCTTCTAAAGCTTGAAGGATTTCATGGAATATGAAGATTTGTGACAAACACCTTATTTATTGTAAATCTGTTAATAATACCTTATCTATCTTAATAATCTTGATGTGTAACATAGTTACTAATATGTAGATTTATGAGTGAAATAATGACTATGCAAATCATTAAACAGACAATTTATATCAATTGTTTTTTCAGGTCATCCGGAAAGAACTAGCAACAACAACTTTTCTGTACAAGCAAGGGTTATGCTTGAACATAGAACTTTATATGAGTTATGTGCTGCAGTTTACATGAAAATTTTAAAAACAGAAAATACCAAATACTAGCCTGCAGAAAAAAGAAATGGATAAAACCGAACATTTCTGAAAAGATTATATGTCCTAAATTATTATTAATAAGTGTTTTAAGTAAATAAACAAGTTTAACTGCTAAAAGTTATTTAATATTTCATCTTACAAAATAACAAGTCAAAAGATATATCAATCAATTCATATATAAATATATGGCACTCACATATTTATAACTCACAATAGTTTGTATTCAGTATAGAAAATCATCGAATTCTTATAACTCTTAATGTGAACTCTTAAGCTATATAGTCATTACCTTCTATGTATGTTCATAAGTCTTCAGACAAAATAAAACTGAAATATTTTATGGAGGAATGTTAAATATTCATAATTGTTTACATGAATTATAACTACTAACATCTAGATTTATGTATATATAAAATTAAATTATTCAAAATAGCCATCCTTGTTTTCAATTAATTAATTAATAAGCTTTAAAGGTGTGGGCCATTCTTCTGTGGTGGTTCAAATCATTTCAATAGGAATAATTTTTGATTTATTGGTATGGGCTCGCTTGAGATAAATTCAGGTTCTAATAAACTTTCTGTATGCCATTAGCTCTAATACAGTTTATAAAGAATAATCCAAAGAATTCAAGTCAGAGTTCAACAATGGCCAATCTTCGCTCCGAACAAAGCCCGGCAAATTGGTTTGCAACCAATTTTAGATAGACTTAGCTTTATGGGAGGGTGCAGAGTCCTGTTGGAAAATCCACTGCTATCCAGGGAATAGAGTATCACTTAATGGTTAAATCGTTGCTTCCTATATGTGATTTTGGAAATGTTGCGCCTTGAAGTGACCTCCTCGTAGGAAACACCTCATCAAACCGTTACACTTCCTGATGATGAATGTGGTGGACATTGTGTACAGAAGGCTGAACGCATTAACTTCTGGCGTAAGACGTATTACCGTATTAAACTTTTCTTCCACTATGATGATCTTCTTATTGGTAAACAGGTTACTTTTGGATCGTATCTCTTGAAAAGGTTTCGACATCGTTCCAACCGCAGTTTACGAAAACGCTCGTTTACATAATGCACTTTTCTTTGACTTTTAGTTTAAGATCATATTTAAGTATTTAGTATACAGATATTTGCTAAATATTGGTTTGTAGTACGAATTTACATAATTTTATTCTGGAATACGTCGAATGAAATGTTTGTTTATGTTATGTTGTATGACATAACAATGACATAAAAAGGAAAATGTCGGTTGTTTTGTGTTTTAAAACTGAATGGCTACGGTATTCATATGCATTTCACCAGATGCTAATGACGTCATAGTATTTAGTAAGGTCAAACAAAGGTCAAACACATTTCTTTCAAAATACAAGGGGATTGTACGTTTTTTTGAATTTTAACTAGACAGAAATGATTAGGAAGACTATTCCTCGAAATGGTTTTTCAAATAGCTAAATTGCAATCCCCATTGAAATTGAAAAAAAGTGAACAATCTTTTTGACTTTATTTTATTTAATAATGCCGATATTTTCACCCTTCATTATTTCGATCATGACTCATTAATTCACGTTAATCTTTACCTTCTTAAGAGAGTATCGTGTTTTTATATTGTATCGGAATACGATTTTATAGGTTTCAAAAATTGTTTTATAATACCGTTAAAGTGGTATTAATATGATTTATGAAAGATTTCGCTATTGGAATCTCATTTTTGAATGATCGAAGGTTTTATCAATCGTGATTATTTAATAGTCTGTTCCTATATCTTGCAATTCATTCGATAGGCTTGCCATCGGTTGTATTTTGACATTACTTGTATGGGGCTTATATTAAATTTCAACCGATGGTAAAGGCAATTGAACGGTTGGTAAGAAATAGAAAGGTATCATAATCCGGATTTATGATCACGATGATTATCTCTTGTAGTATTACTTTATGAACCAGGTGGTCATTGTAGTATCATACTCACCTAGTTGGAAATAGCGATGTATACCCACCGCCATGACTTAAACCGTGTTATTAAAATGAGAAGCAGATGGTATAGGCTATTAAAAACTACATTACTATGCTTATTATCACGTAAGTCAGTAGTAAGCATTAGGATGTAGTTGGAATCATCATCAACAGGTGCTAGCTTAACATTCGACTACACATTTGAAAATTACTTCAATAATTTAGATTGTTATGTTTCTATTTAGAAATTGACAAAGAGTTACAGGTATTTTAATAGAAAGCGAAATGTAAAAAATAACCTACATACAGACGAATTGAGACCTTCGTCCTTTTTGAAGTCGGTTAAAAAATTGAAGAGCCATCAGCGACACACGATAGTCGTTGATTCTAGTATCAGATTAGTTCGCTTCCAAAACGAACAACTTCGCTCACCGAAAACTAACTGTCGCAGGTTTTGCTCCTTTTCTGTCTGTTCCAAAGTAAATAGTGGAGGACGGGTAATTTTTTGTAGGCATTTTGCGAGTATCGAAATTGATTTTACACGCAGTAGAAATTTGACTTAACTTAGTGTCCGTTGAATATTGTGTGTGTAAACTATGTATGTTGCTATACGCGATGGTAAATGTCGTTATTTATGTTTGTTTGTAGAGAAACAGGTATACATTCCACCTGACAACAACTGGCTACCGTTGTCCATGGACAATTGCAACACTGACAGCCCGGCCATGCCCTTGCCAAATTGCACGACTGCTAAGCGTGACGCGATAAGCGACAAAAACAAAAGTATGGTAGAAGCCGTCGCGCTTGAAGTTAAGTTCCGTCACATCGCCCACCGCTAAGCCGAAGGTCGTGGTCGGGCTGTAAGGGAGCTTGGGCTGTAAGGTTGGCTACCTCGTCGTCCCATCAAATCTGTTTCCGCCCTTTTTGAACAGCTCCATATTATAAGTACTACGGGAAAATCACATCCACAGCTGGCTTTATATGTATGAAAGGCGGAGGTTCGGTATTTGTAATGTAAACTTAAACCTTACGTCCAGCAGTGGATTGCGATAGGCTCTATGAACAAGTATGGCATGCGTGTATGGTGTGTTGATAAAAAAAAATTGAAATTCAACAAACAACATCCGCTAAAGTGTAAATTGCTTAGTTTGACATTGGAAACGTGACGGAACTGTATATAACTTATGCTGACTTCCGCCACGATTTTTCCATTACTTATCTCCCCGGGGCTTTAGTTTGAATCACATATGTGAATCCGGTTTCCTTCCAATTCTTAGAGTCTGCTAAAAGAAAGAATTGACAAGACTCTTCGGTGACATTAAACGTTTTGTGATCGATTTTATTGTTAAAAGAGCTATCCTCCTTATCCTTATGTTATATTATTTCCTACCTCAGACAACGGATCAGTATAGGGATTCAGCGAGGTACATTGCCAGCCTTCTGGGAACCTTACCCATTGACTTCGAAGACCTAGGCTCAGTATTCTACTTATAGTCTTGAGGAAATAATTCCTACATATAAATGTAGATTACTATATAACTTAAAGTTTTCTTCATTATACTAATCTATAATTTAATGTACACCAAACTCTCATACCTATATTATTTAAATGTAGTTAAAATATTTATTGATCAATTAAAATATTGTTTTTATACAGATCCAAAAGCCTAATACAAACAAATATATTATCAACTGTTATTTATAAAGAGTTTGTGTATATAAATTTAGTTAAATTATTCATTCCTATCTCACTTTCTGTTTCGACTACATCGCCAGATTAGCTAAGCTAGCTAAGTAGATAAAGCAAAAGTTGTTTGAAAGAATCGTCGTAAGTAGAGATTTATCATCTCTGCGTACCCATATTGGAAACATGCGTGATGATATGCATGTGTATATTTTTGTAATCTTATAGTAAGTGAAAGTATTTTCTATTTATCTATCCATATAAAAATAATACGCCGAAAGGCAGGAAAAATAGCCGGCGTATCCCTTTTTAAACTTCTAACTTTTGTAACTTGGCAACCTAAAATCAATTGTTAGCCTTCGGAAAGAAGATCTTATAAGTACCCTGTCTACTACTCAAATGTGGGGTTCAAGCAGTTTACGCTACTCATTATTATTTAGGCACTATTCGGTCAGCGCTAGAGTAGATTGGCCTAAATAGACTCTCCTAACAATAAAACA
Source organism: Dendrolimus kikuchii (assembly GCA_019925095.2). Classification (NCBI taxonomy): domain Eukaryota; kingdom Metazoa; phylum Arthropoda; class Insecta; order Lepidoptera; family Lasiocampidae; genus Dendrolimus; species Dendrolimus kikuchii. The sequence continues at coordinate 12,373,334 of CM034407.1, forward strand.
GATTACAATGTCTAAACAAATTAATGATCGTGAGCCTTTAACAAGTACCACGGATGCATGTTGTGTAAGATTCTTCCATCTCTAAATATAAATAAATTGTACACTAGTGAATACAGTTAATCGATCGTAGCGACGTAAACGACGAATACGAATATATTTGTCGTTTGCAGGTTATATTTGGCAAACAAACACACACATTGTGCATTCCCAAGCTAAACAATAGTTCCTATTTACAAATAACTTCTATTTCCAAAGGCTTTTACGATGTGCCGTCAGTGATATAATAAATATTCACATGGCTATTTAGAGCAGAAATCATATAAGTTTTAAAAATAGAACATTGAACAAAGGCAGATAAATTAAATAGTTCCGACATAATCTATATCGCACTTAATACTCCGAATACGCCGACTCAACACGCGGGATTAAAAGAATTAGAACGCAGAATGCATCAAGATTGTTTACCAACTTTTACGACAGGCCAATCGTAAAATCGTTCGTGTATACGGGAGTCTCCTGTTCTACTCCTTCCCCTATTTTCTCATAACCCCTCCTCCCTTCCTCCTATTTTACCCCCTCGGGGTGAGTTATGTGTCGGGTTCAAAGCTGGTGAATAAATCACTATTTACTTATTTAGGTCATTGACAAGGTGTTGCTTTTATTGGACGGTGTTTTGAATTTACGACATCTATAATTTAAATATAAAAATTTGTAATCTTAAAACAAACTAGAGTTTGCTCCGCGTGTAAAACCCTAGGCAGTAGCTTTATTTTACTTACACACAAACGTAATTCGGTTTTTTACATATACCTAGTAATAACAAAGAAATAAGCCAGTCGAAGCAAGCCTGATTTGAAGTAATAAGTGAATGACATATTGTTTATGACAACTTGGTATTTGTTACTGAATTGGAAAAACGCGATTGCAGCGCCTTCTGTTTAGTTAATCCGTTTATTCTATGGAAACGACATCATATCGGGATAAAAAATGTCCTAAGTGTTGATTTGGGATATCTATCCCTCGGAAACGAAGTGATTTATCGAGATAAAAGTATCCTAAGTCACGGCCCCGGGATATAAGCTAGCTCTATATCGAGTTTCATTTAAATCCGTTCCGTAGTTTTCACGTGATGCTCTAACAGACAGGCGAAAATTCTAAAAATTGCATGTTCCGAATTTCCTGGTCTGAATTATCGCTTCTGATTTTTTTCACATTTTTAAACGCATTCTACAAACTCGAGCCATTTACAGATTTATTATAGTGTAGATAGATTACTATAAATTTGACTGTATCTACCAATTATAATTCCTCTATTTAAGTGGTTTTCCTTAAACATATATTCAGCACTAAGTTGCATAGCGTTATAACTAGTAATAATATTGACATATAAAAGAAACAAGTTCTTCGTCGGCCAGCATTACGCTGTGCCTAAGTCCAATTTTAGGACTTAAATTCTTTTATTTTTGCTGTGTTCTTAAAGGATTTTCGTGTTTCTTGTGCAAAATAAACATATCATCATATATTTGAAAGAGTACACTTTGATCGTTCTCCAAGTTAATTGTTCCTTAAACTTTCTGAGCGCAGCTATATGTCTAATATAAGATCTTTCAAGAGCGGATTAAGTTTTAATTGAAATCAAATACCCTCGCATTGCAGCAAAGAGTAATTAAACACCAGAATTCTGAAGTGAAGGAAGCAGAGTTGTTTCCAAAGTGAGGTACAAACTAACTAACAACTAAATCGATGGGATTTGGGAACGTGTAAGAGTTTCTGCTTACTTGTATGTATCGACTTGGCATTAATCAAATTGTTGTAGTCAAGGAGACTGATACGCTTTCATATATTCTTGGGCCGAGATTGTAAAAGGATGAGAGTGATTTTAAGATTTCTTTTTATTATGTTGATATTTTTTTATAATTGTAGTGGGTTAAATTATTTTGAATGAATTATTGTGTAGTGTGTTTTTGTATTATTAATTGTTAACATTCATTCGAATAAATCAATTGTGTTAATCTATAACTTATTTTATTTGTGATCTTATTTTTGAGATTTTTCATACATACATACATACATACATACATACATAACTTCACGCCAGTTCCCTTGCGGGGTAGGCACGAACAACAGATTTTTCGCCTTCCAGATATGACTTAGGGCTAATGTTTTCCATTTTATAATAGAAAAATATAACGCTTTTTTAAGCCATATCTCAACACATTACATTTCTTTGGCCCAAAAGTCAGTAAAATTTCGATTTCTTATCGTCTTAAATTTTATTCTTCTTCCCCATGAATCTTCTTTATATTATGATATTCGATATTACGTATAAAACATGCCTTAATTTTATTATTTAAAAAATATTTAATTTAAAATATTAAACATAAAATAAATAATTAATATATCACTTAGGATATAAATTACATGTTACAGTAAACTCTTTGTATTGGTAACAGGATTCTGTTACTGTAATGCCAGTTTATTTGATTTCATCAAGTGTGTACCAATACCAATATACATGGTGTGCACTCCCCGAAACCCTCTCGAAAATTTCAGCGAGAATTCTCGGACGAGTGTGTACAGCCGACATAACGCGAGAAAGACATTTGAACACATTGCACGTCGTGAAAAGTGGGGTAGATTATGAACAGAGGTAGATCACGGCAACAAACGGTATTAACTTAGCCAGAACTTCTTTCATACTTCCCAGCTGACGGTGATTTGCGGCCTATTTATTATTTATATTTTTTTAAGTTATAGGTTATATTAATTGTATATTTTAAGTTTTTATTTTATTTTAATGTGAATTACTGCATAACCATAATATTGTATTTTTAAAGTAACAATTAAATAATTTTGTTTAAAACAAATAATAGTTAATAGGCAGAAAAAGTAATTAAAAATTCACTCTCCGTGTATTTACGCGTAAGAAGTGAAACGTCTTTAGGACATCGAGTTTATTTTATTTTATATTTTAAATGAGTAGATTAAATAAGCTTTAATAGCCAAAAATAGTAGACGTGTATGTTCTCAGCGAAACCCTTCATAGTACGTGGACTGCCATCCACTCGACCTATTTTATGAATTATTCAATAAAATAAGTAGATTATGAAGTTTAACAGCCAAATAACGAAAATAGTGGATTTTGTTATCTTTACGGAATCCTTCATACTTTATGGACTGGCACGCGCTTGGCCCATTTTATTAATTATTGAAAAAAAATTGTACATAATTGTATCTATTCTCGTATAATAGGAATACAAAAGTGTGTGTATATATATATATATATATATATATATATGTACCTACCAATTTTGGTATACTCATTCGGCCGTGACAATAAAACGTGACGCTTTTTATTTTTATATGCCGTACTAAATTTCTCCAAATACGTCGATAAAGAAGTTTCATTTCAAAAATGTACTAAGTTTTTTATGACAGATTAAAATTGACTGAGATCTGCCGTTCAATGGGAAAATGTTTACGCATGATAAAATATTACTGATACTCTTCAGGTCTCCTGCTACATATATCCAATAAAAGTTTACCGGATAGCAGCAGCACGTTTTCGCCACTTCACCAAGTTTTATTATGTAAAGTTATTAGGTTACTGCACCAACCTGGCCGCTAACATCGTGATTAACTTGGGAATTTTCAATCGTTTCATCGATATTTTAATACTCGAACTATATATTACAGTTTTGAAGTCATATGAATTTCGAAGTTTATCTTTAATATTTTTCTTGCCGCTATGTCATTTTTAAAGTTCCTTTAAAAGTGTCTTTTCAGAAATGTAACTGTTTATAAATTAAACTGAATGTGTTAAGATTTTTTGTTAAATTTTTTAGCGCATGTTAGTTGAGTACTTAACACATACTATTGAAAATTAGGAAACATAACACAACACACCAGGTTACTTTGAGAAACTAATTTACAGTAACCGAAAAATGCTAGTTAAATAATACTACTACTGGGGTTGTCTGGAAGAGATCACTTTTCAGCGAATAAAACCGCCCTTTGTACATAACTAGATATAATTTTAGTTCATTTTTGTATTGGTGTATAATAAAGCGTTATCTATCTATCTAATAAGGTGATTTTTATTAAACTCAAACATCTATAAACTTTTAAATAATATGCGTCCTAATATATACAATACAATATTGATAAATTCAATAAATAGCCAGATAACACGCATAATATTACCAAAGTAAGCAGTCTATGCTTATGGTATTGACAATATACAACAGAAAACGCTGGAGTCTATCCCAGACCCCCATTCGTTTATGAAATTTACCCTGCCGGAAATAGAAGCCAGTCTCTACGTTCTAGTGAACTCGACGACCACAGAGGCCCTCATAAAATTGAGTACAAAATATGTATGTAGTATTGATATTTTAACTAAATACATATTAATCAAGTTTCCATTATAGCATTAGTCATAACTTGTCCATTAGATAAGCGATGTTTATTGAAACAAACATCTGTTGTATATTATTTGCACGTGCCACAGCTAATTAAAGTGGTGAGCCATTAAAATTCCATTATCTAATCATATCAACGTGTATTTTCATTATTCACTGTTGCATTTTGAAATATAGGTATTCGATTATAGACGGAAATCACTCATGTCGCTATCATCTTTAGATCCGTTATTTGGCCTCGTGACCGTAAAATGCATTGAATTTAAAATAATTCATATCTTGAAAACTACTTAACAGATATTGTTTAAATATTTTTGATTTAATTTTCCATTTCATACTTTAAAAGTTAAATGGGACTTTGACTTTGGTAGCTTATGTCTCCCTATCTATTGACTTAAATAAAAAGTTACCTATGATGTTTCAAAAACTGACTAACAATACCCACACAACATGAATATGTAAGTATGTATATTTTTGCTTTTTAGTTCAAAGTTTATTTTGATTTTGGTATAAGAATTCGTATTCTATATTTAAAAAATTTCATCCACCAATTATAATTATGTATAGTGACCACCCGCCAATTTTTTTAATTACTTTGCGGTTTTACTACACCATTGTGTAGCGTCATATAGAGTACAATTTACTATTAAATTTCACGCATATATCTAGTAGATTCCGAGAAAAATGACTGTGACTTGTAACAGACGAAGGAACCTACATTACAAAAAAAAATGTCGACTTCAAACTATAATGAAAGTAAAAAATAAATATTTTCTACAACACCTTGAAGTCGGTGCATTTCCAATTTTGTTGTTGTTTTTTATGTTTTATATTTGTGTGAAATGAATAAAATGCTTGTCCAATATATGTATTAAACATTAAATATGTCTGTATATTTATCTATAACACCCAATTAAAATCTAACATACGCGTATACAAGTTTGCCTTTCGAAGTGTTTAGACACTCGGCGCTCTTCGATAAGGGTTGCTCTCGATTTACCTGGGATCTATTCATCAGATCCTGACTTGGTGAAAATGGGGCAACACAACCTTGAGTTGTGTTCCGGCATTAGTGGCCAGGTTCTAGCCCCATCTATGAGTTCGGCAGCACACTGGTGGCACTTTTAGTGTTAGTAGTGTTAGTAACCATTATCCATTACAGTTGGTCCGTCAGGCTATCTGCTGTACTCCAGCAATAAAAAAAATCCACCCCAGGAATACCTTTTTCGAATAAAAAATATTTGAAAATCGATCCACATTTTATGGAGAAACTGCGTAACAAACCTACAAAAAACAACATACAGTCGAATTGAGGAGTTACTCCTTTTGGAAGTCGGTTTAAAAATAAGAATTCCATTCTTGTCAAAATGCCTACGGATTCCAGTTTACTTAAACACCAATGAAAAACAATACTAAGTATTAGTGCTAGTATTGGTAAAGATTTTTTTTATAACAAACTGCGGGTATTCATGCAACTAATGGAATGTAAAAATAGCTGGGTTTAACTTTTCAAATTGAGTGATTCATTGTTATAAAGCGCGACCAGCCTTCGCTGAAACAATTTGGCTTTATTCAGGAATATGCAGGCTTTTTAAACAGAATTGTTTGTTTACTTACGCTTTGTCCTTCTAAAATTACCTCCGATGTATTGTTGAATACGACTAAATAAATCGTCACTGCTACTATGTGATTACAAATATGAATGTTTATTTTTATTGTCTTTTAGTGGGCTTAAACTTGAATAAGGACCAATTTTTATGAAAGCTAGTGGTGTTCCTTATGTGGTGGTATGGGCTTTTGCGGTCGCATGGCTCTGACAGACCTATACACGCAGGTTTTTCAGTATTTTCTGCGATAGAAATATGTTATCTAATGTTGTGTTATATTTTTATTATCAATACTTTTAGTTAATTTAGGTTATATTAAAATTACTAATTAGTCGCTTTAGTATAGATGGTAATATTAATGAGGTATTTCTTCTTAAATACTTCGTTCATAAAAAAATATATATATATACAATTATTCATAATTGCATAAAAATCGGTCCAAATGCTCTTTTTGTACAGCCACATAAAAAGAAAACCCAATTTATAATTTTAAACACTGTAAGGTAATTACATATGACTGCCTTATTGCTTACAGTATCATTTTCTCAGTGTATGCAATATCCTAGGCCGTGAGAGAACAGAAAAGAATATCATATCAAGTTTAATATAAAACTGAATATTATATTATAAATGAAGTAAGTGAAGAATTATCTAAGAATAAATATTGAAATTTGTACCGACAAAGCAAAGCTGATTGAAATTTGTAGGACTAGATTATTTAACAATTTACAAGATCTTTCAAATAATAATTTAAACACTTCGTAGCATCTCTTCAAGAAGCTATAAAATACGAAAATGTACTCAAATAAATGGTATACAACCTTTCACTTTCTACGTCGCATTAATACTTATGGTATCGTCTCAAGACTTGCATCGTCATAGACTTTAATCTTATCGATTCACAGGCAATTAAACAACAATGGGCCTTGGTATGAGACTCACCACGTATTTGATTAGTTGTCATGGCTGTGGTTTTCTAAGTGCTAGCCTCTACTAAAGAAACGCTTTGAATTCCCACGATTAAAGTGTCAACAATATTTAGAGTTGAAGCGTGTCATTATTGTTTATTTTATTCACAGGAATGTGGACTGTAATTTTAAGTATCGCTGTAGGTTAATTCACATTCATTTGCAATTCATATACGGTAAATAATATTAGTGATTTTTGAAATAACTGTGCTTAAAGAGTCTGCTAATTACGTATCAAAGGCCTTACTCTCAAACGTCTTTCGTCGTTCGTTTGCGCTTTACAACTACAACTTCTTTTGCTTGTTTTTTGTTTACATTTAAGTGCATTTTGCTTTGTAGGTTCAATTTATTTTTGTGTTATATATAGCCTTTTTTTAGTAGTTTGTTCTTTCTTTCTTCTTTCGATATTTTCATTGAATTTTTTGGGCGGATTGGACGAAAATGAACGACGAAAAGCGACGCACAGTGAAGTGTTTAGTAGAGGTGATAAGGGTTCGTTCACTCAGTGTTTTGTACGTTAGCTACGGAATCCTAAAAATAATATAACGGTTTCCTTTTTATAGCTTAGAGTTTTTAAGTGCGCGATAAAACGGATAATATAATGCTTGTAAAATAAATTAACAGTAACAAAATAATATAGATTATAATTTAGTCAATATTGTTTATTAAAGGTAGTGATTATATTAGCAATGCTGTATAAAGAATGAATAAGAGTAGAACCACAAAACAAGTGTATGACGGCATTATGAATGGTAAAGTTGGTGTCGATAGACAGCAACGTACATCATGATCAAATAGCAGAAGTGTTAAAAAGAGGTCAGGTATAAAAAATATGGGTTTTTGCCCTGAAAACAGATAAGCTTGTAAGAAGAGTTCACAGAGGTGGAAAGTCACTCGGAAGAATCTAGTACTTATTTGTAAACAAATTAATGGACTAATAAAAACCGTATACAAGTCGGTTGCTGTACAATTTCAACCGATTTGCATCGTAGAAACTTTTCATTTGGCTCGCTCCGAACGCCGCCGGAGCTAAAGAGACGTCGATTCCGGGCTGTATTTGTTAATTTCCCCTCTAGACATTTCAAATGGACGTTTTATTTATTAAATAACAAAGTTGTTTCTATCTTTGGATAACTTTTAATTAATGCGTGGAGTTTGTGTTAAGCCTTTAGTCATAGAGTAAGTTCACAGATGTGCAATATCATAGATGTTTTATCAAGTATATACAAAGGTACAATTTCATATCAGTTTGTTAAATGAGTATTTGATACACTCACACACCCTTGTGGTATGCTAATTAGTTTTTTTGTAGTATTTTACATAAGCTTTAATTTTATTATTTATCTGGGACTAGTTTTTTGAGTAATAGTTGTGTGCGTGGGAATACAAATAATTCATATCCTCAAATACCCTTGCAATATATAGGAATGGTATACCGCCCCGTTGTGGGAAAATTAAGTAACTAAACGAATATAAAATTTCGAGAAAACATGATATTTAAAAAAATATATTGATCATAATGTTTGAATCATAAATAAATTTACTGTATATTTTTATAAGTATATTGGCAAATATAAAACTATAATTAGTTATTATGCTTATTTTTTAACATTTTTTTCCATACGTCTGATATGTGGTTTCGGCTTATTGAATTTTATCCAATTAAATTCTTGATTAAGTTTATTTCTGTTAACAACCACGATTAATAAACGTCAAATAGACCAGAGGATAGTTAACAATTTGAGCTTTAACAAAATGCAATAAAGTCGATTTCACAAAAAGTGTCAGTTAATTAATTTTGCTATGTATGACAGGGATGTATATGAAAATTTATTATAAAATTCCCGTATAAATTCGTAATTTTTTTATTGTTATCCGTTGGGCCGTTTCTAACCATATTCGAGACAAATTTTCATAAAGTATAAAAACGGTCATTTATAATTAAACGTCGTATAAATAGCAGTTTAACTGAAATTTAGGTATTTTGACTTTTATTTATTGCTGTAGTTTAGGTGTGCCTGTCTGCAGATTTCCCAAAAACCCATGAAATTACTAGAAGTCTATATTTATATTCAATATCATTCTTATCTATAGTATATCTATAAAATACTCAATGTACAAATAAAATTTTATTTTAAAATAGTCGACTGTTCTACAATAAAGAAATAAACAGTGCGTGAACAAAATAGTAACTACAGACTTTGCAAAGGTTGAAACGCGACTTTTGAATTGAGAAGTTTAAAGAAAAGTGGAATTCCCAAGTCCCAACTGACGGCCCCGTTTCAGTACATAGCTAGGGTTGGCATCTATGACAATGCGAGCTAAAGACGTGTCTTAATAATAGCTACATTATAGGGGTAGATATATTTCATACTAGGATATTACCCGCGACTCTGTCCACGCTTGACTTGAAATTCCGGCGGGATTCCCGGGACACAAAGTACCGCAGCCAACGTTTAGTGATAACTGTGTCGGAATAAGCTAATTTTTACGCACCCGTACAACTTCAAACCTCGCCCGGGAAAATTCCCGCGAGATTCCCGGGATAAAAATATCACACATTTTATCACATAAAATTTGCTATCGATCAGTGAAAAAATCACATTGGAATTCCATTTCTTTTTTAATCTGGCCATTTTAAATAATTCCCAGAAAAATTCTAGCTGGATTCCTGGGATAAAAAGTACCGCAGATTTTAAGTCTAAGAATTAGGTGCCGATTAGCGAAAACCGCATCGAAATCGGCCCTGTAGTTTTTACGTGAATCCTGAACAAACAGACAAGAAATAAAAACAAATGCATCGTGTTCTCCATCGTTTATACAGTGTATTCCGGATGTGTTTTTTTAAATAGCTTCAATGTACAAACACGGCATGTTTAGAATTTTATAATATTATAGATGTAAGTGATTTTTTACATTTTATTTGATCCTTAACCGTCGTGGGAATAATCCCAAATTTCATGATAATTTGCATAAACAAATTATCATGAAATTTGACATTGTATACTTAAGATAACTGGAATGAATTAAGCAGATTTTTCATTTCGAAGAATGTGTTAGTTTTCACGGTGTAAGCATTCGATATTCCTGGTAACAGGCATGAACTGATTATGATGAAAGTTGGAATGTATAGTATATAGTAGTATGCACTTTTCATAATATAGTAATGAACTAATTTCGTGGGTTCAAAAGCTATCGTGTCTAATTTTGATATTTGGTTTAAAATTTATATTGAAAATAAATCATTTGGCAGCCCTATCTGATTCGAACGGCAAACTCGGCCCTGCAACCGAGACGGGAAATTGAAGAATTCAGATATCTTTAATAGAAATCTATTGCTTCTGGATTTTGATGACTCGTTATATTTCACTTGTAGTAATTGACAGGAAATCTACGAGATCATTAAAAGGCAAGCAATAACTTATTTACAGATTTATGTTTTATTAGGTAACAATATTGTTACGACCTATATGCCGACAAAAGTGGATTCACACCAGCATACCATAAAAGCACACTTTATTACCTTTTCGCGCATTTCGACTTCTTTTGTTTATTTTGTGTTTAAAATTTGTGATTAGAAAACAGCCCATTATGTATTGTATATCTTTTATTGCAGTCATTAGCTAGGTGTGTCAAACTGATTCTAATAAATTCGGTCTACGCGGTCGGGCAGACATATTGTATCGGTGCAGTATAAAGCAATGGCTCAATGGAGAGATCGGCAGTCTAGCGATAACCACAAGCGAAGTAAGACCTGTGTACATTCGGTAATCTATTTAGTGACGGACTTTGCGCGTGTTATTGAATCGTGCATTGCGTTTGCACTGGCTGTGTTCAGTTATATTTTTACCTGTGTTATACGTGTTTGTATAGTTCTAATAAGTTCTGTAGTAATTCTAACGGCATTTTAATTCGAGTCCTGCAACTCGTAACAATGTGCTGCCATAATTGTTGTCCAAGATATGTTCCTGAAAAAGTTGTCTGGAACTGACCACTACAAGGGACAAGACACCCGATCGATTCAATTATTTTCAACATTTTTCTTATGTTTTGTAATTTATTGTAACTTGTGTAGTTATAATGAATTGGCATATCTATTTTATCTATCTATTTTTAGATACTAGACTATTTAAATGAATGGTAATAATTGAGGCAACATAGACTAGGCTCAGTATTCTACTTATAATCTTGCGGTATTACAAGTAGAATACTGTTACAACTCTGGTCCCGACAAAAATAAAATCCACCTGCATATCTGAAACAAAGCACATTTATTACCCGTCGGCATTTGAACTAATAACATTTAGTTTTTTTCATGGTCGTCTTCTTTTGTTTACTTTGTGTATAAAATTTGTGATTAGAAAACAGCCCATTGTTGTATTGTAATCTTTTATGGCATTCATTAGCCAGGTGTGTCGGATTAAGTCGATTTAGATACGGGGACATTGCAGTTGCGCAGTATAAAACGATGACCTGATTGAGGGGGGAGCCAGTCGAGCGAGAACCACGGACGAAGCGAGACGTGTGTACTACAATCCGGAAATTTTTAATGAAGGACTTTGCGCGTTTTATGGAATTACGACCTTCTGCATTATTTTTGGACTTGTTGTGTTTGGTTATATTTGTACCTGTGCTATACGTGTTTGTATAGATCTAATAAATTCTATATACGCGTCATATCTACGTTATATATAGTAATTCTAACGGCATTTTAATTCGAGTCTCGCGACTCATAGCAAAACAATATAACTAATCATTATTAATTAAGATTAGTTACAGTTAAGTTTTCTTCATTAAATTAGAATAAATAAATAATTAACATTAAGCGGTCTTATTCATATAGAGTTAGAATAAGTTTGAACACTTGTTTATGGTTCTAAAAGAACATAGTATATATATTTGCCTTTGTGTTGCGTACTCGATTGTTATAAAAAGAAAATATTAACACCGTTGACGTTTATATTTCGTACCCGATTTTTCATTTTCAAATTGAAAGGCAATAAATCTGATCTCACGTGTACCAATTTAATCGCGCAACGCCATCTATCGGCCCTATATGTTTACCATGGCGGCGGGAAAGTGGAACGGGTGGGGAAAATCCCCATCGGGTATGCGGGGAAGGCTCCCGCCTCCCTCTTGTATTGCTATGTTTAGGAGGCCAAGTATCCTGATTATTTATAAGCGTGAAAGAATAATTGGAGGTAATAAAATAGATTGGGTTTTTGTATGTGTTAATTTAACGAAAATTGTTCTTATTGCTGAGTAGAATTTTTTTCTCTAATAGGATTTCGTTACGACGTTAGTGTACTATCTTTATCATTGTCATTATAATGTTAAATCCGGGTTGCATATAGATCATTCGCTTTGGAGCTCGGTGTCCGCTTTCCTACTTTTTTGTTGTGCATTTTACGTTTAGCGTTTGTAACTTTACATCGCCAATGTATATTCCTTATGCTCGGGCCGCACCTGCAACAATGTTAAAGTTATTGACTGTGGCCAAATGCGTCTTACTTATAGCGTTAACAATAACGCCATTTACCAATAGCTATATTAGTGTATATACAATGTACATACGTTATCTCTCAGTATTTAATGTCATTCACAATTAAAAACAATGCATCACAATTAACGCATTACACCCACTGCCACGTTTGCGTGAAATGGCCTATAACTGTAACATTCACCCATATGAGGCCCCACGTTTATAAAATAACACTTATGCGCTAAGTGTGGAACCGTCGCGTCTTCTACAGTTTTTTTATAAAGCAGATAATTGCCGTGTACTCAAATCATGGCAACACCGCCCGCTACGCTCGTACTACGTCCTACTACGTTATAAGCTTACGTAGGTAGGTACGCTATTTCGAGAGCATACTAGTTTACTACTGATACCACTACTGTCGTATTGAAGTGCCACAGATTTAGATTATTGGCTGGCTGCACAACGGCACCGCAGCGCGCGGCAGCGGCGCCGGTCAATGGGAATCTCTGAATATTTAAAAGGGTTTTGCAATACAGATTTAAAAATTGAGTAGATGGGGGCTCGAAGAAAAAATTTCTATACTTATAATAAAATCGTAAACAAATCCTTTGCCAGTGTATTTGTTTACACCAATCCTTTGCAGTAGCTGTTTCGACTTTGCTTTCACATTTAGTGTACAGCTCGTTTAATAGAAATTTACAAAAAATAATTAAATGCGTAGTTTATATCCATATATGGAATCTAGGCACACTGATTTTATCGTCTCAAGCAGTGTATCTATTTTCAACAACGATTACTTTTTGATCGATAAATCTTCACATAGTAGTATAAAACAAAGTCTCTTTCCGCGTCTGTCTGTATATATATCCGCTAACTTCTAAACAACGCAACCGATGTTTAAGCGATTTTTACCACCAGTTAAATAGCATTTCAAGGAAGGTTTATTTATATACTAGCTTTTGCCCGCATAATTTTAATATCTAACTCGTAAAGTTTTGTTATATTTGACTTACGTTATATACTTATAACTTAATGGTATTTGCCATTTAAGTATCTCCGTTATGCCGGGCTCTGTAGCTCTGGCTCATCTATCTGTTATGAGGTCGAGCGAAGCAATGCCTAGCCCTAAAATTATTCCACAATGTATGTATGCATTTTGTGGTACACTTTACTGAGAAACTATCACACTTTCAGATTTGGGCTTTGACATAGTAATTTCAATGTAACAATTTTTATTAATTAAAATTTTATTATATTCCTAACGCCATCTGTCGAGTATTATAAAACCAATAAGACATGTGTAATATCAAAACTATGTTAAAAAATATTACTAGATAGAAAACTTCGCGAGCCCTCTTAAAGCATCGCTTTGTACTAGTTATTTCTATTTTTTTTATACCTCTAGTACCTAGTATATGGATTAAACGAATAACAGTTTGTTTACGATTAACCAGTTTTTACGTATAGAGAAGACTATAATTATGACGTGTAATATTTTTTTCCAATAAACTTACATTCATGTACATCAAACATGTTCGACTTTGGCACAGAAACCTCATGTGTTTATTCGTTCTGCAATAGTGAAAAATACATAAAAGTTATAATATCTTTATACATATTAGATTTAAATATGTGTATAGAGGTAAGTTATTTAGAATACCATATCTTTATATTTTTATACTGATACCAATTAACTTGCCCTGTCTGTACTTTTTTAAGTCTGCGATTGAAACTAACAATTTCCGGTCGATCCGTCGATGAAGTGTAAACGCAGCTCAATCGCCGTCGCCTTCTGAAGTTACTTGAATATTCTATTTTCAACGGTGCATATTTTTCATCTTTTTAATACTGCCTCTCAGATCCGGATATTAAATTAATGCGGTAGATAAATATTGAATGAATGAGTGAAATAAAATTAAGTACCTCTCTCTATACTTATACACACTATAGTTTCCACAACCCTGCCTCTTGTTTTCCTCGGCTCGTTAAATGCTTAGGTTTGAGTCTTTTTAAGGTTAAGCTCGCCTTTGTACATCACCACTATTTTGTATTTTTATTAATATATAAATAAATAATCGGCAGACAAACACACCTATTGTATATCCCCAAATTAAGCAAGTTACGCTTGTGTTATGAGTAATATACAACGGACTACTCTGGGGCCGATCCCAGACACCCAGACCATAGTAAATAACGGAGAAAACACGTTTCCGAAATTTACTATACCAGGAATCGAACCCAGAACCTCTGAGTTGCAGTGAGCTACGCCGGCAAAGGCTTAGCCCGCTCAACCACAGAGGCCGTAACTATTTTGTGTACAATAATTAATAAAAATTTAAGTGTTATTTTCGGTTGTCATTCAAATATGGGCTTTTCTCTTTACGCTCTACGTGCCATGGGGTTCTTTCTTTAAGAAGAGAGTTATAAAATTTCTTAGAAGGTCGGCAACACGTTTGCCACTCCACCGGTGTTGCAAACGTCTATTGGCGACGATAATCGTTCTCTATCAGGCAGTCTGACTGTTTGCCTGCTTCAGGCAATAAAAAAATATGAGGTAAGATTTTCTTCCAAAGACAAGTAATTAGTAACTTGGCAACTCTATATTCTAGGTGACGGTCTGAGTCCACTATTTTTGTCACATTAAAACAGCTTGTGTTTCAGATATTTCATATCTCATGAACTACTTGACGTATCTTATTTAATCCGATTTTCATTGAGAGTGTTTACGAGGCGTACACACTTTTACGAATTCAAAAACGCATATAGCTCTATACTGAATTATAAAGCCTAAGAGTCACTAAGAAACCTGATTGCATTTCTAGACTTGTTATAGACACACTATACTAGTTTATAGACACTGATTTTTCTGGAATTCATTCTATTCTAATTATAAATGTGAATATCAGTTTGTTTCTTGGGCTTTTATGCCTTAACTCCTTAACTGCTCATCATAAAGTTTCGCATACACGTTGTCAGGTATAATACCTACTACGTACTTGTTGATAACATAGTATTCTCAATATTTTCCACATCGGATCGGCAGTAATTGTCGTTTAGAACGCACCAATTCAATGAAATCGAAATAGTGAAGTTAATATACCTTATGTCCTAAACTAGTCTACCGGGGTGCCATTTTTTGCAGTAGATAATAAATTTAGTACCTACTTACAGTGCACTTAAGAACGCATCACTTTTGAAGAGTGAATAAACTTGTTAGTAAAGTTACGTCGCGACTGGAGTACTACTTAAACGCTCCTCCAGTAAATCTCTATAGTGAAAATTCTTTCCAGTAAATAACTAGCTTTAAAAACCTTTTAAATCGTCATTGATCTAATGGCGAAACAGGTCATACTTGTCTTGATTTTTCATAAAATTATTTAAGTTTTTAAAATTAAATTAAATATTTATTCATTATTAATAATATTTTTTACTAAATCAGTTAAACGTTGGAAGTCAATAAGTTTGTTTTTCATTTTCGACTGATTTAGTCTAAAAAACTTAAATATTAAAACGTTATAAATTGAAAGAAGATCTGTACTGATACATTGAATTTGACGACTCGTGTTCAATATGAATATTCACCGATTTCCAAACAAAATAAGTCACCAAATTAGAAACAGCTTTTCCTCTGTTTTTCCCTGTAAGGACAATATACCGTACAATTTTACGAAGCAACAGGGGCGGTTCGAGTACTCGGTGTTACGCCAAATCTTGGGGAACAAAGCCCGCAAGTGGGAAATCGGATATGTATGTATTAGGGTTAGCGTGTATAACGCAGGATGCGAAATCAATTTACACGTCCCGGTCCTTTGATTAGAATGTTACCTACTTTTTGATAGAGTTCCTTGATTGAATTTGTTTAATATCCATATCATGTTTTGATTTGAGTGCTAAGGCACGAATCAAATTTTAAATTATAGTGAGTGATATCTCATACCGTCTTCTTTGTTTATATCGCTGGGGGAATGCATTTGCGCGTCCCCTCGGATGTATGTACGTATGTGGGACTCCTAAGGGCCGGCTCTGCACACACCTTCGATCAACAAGGAGTGTAAGATGTTAGCCCTAGCTACAATACCCATTAAACCTACCGGCGTCCCTCCGCTTCTTTCTGAGGCACCATGAGATATGTCATAGACAGTTCGCTGTGACGCCTCGAAGCAAGCCGTCATGATGAAGTGGGTGCCCCTGAGCACAGAACACCCCACGCCCGACCACAACTAAGACCGAAATGGAATACCTATACAAGTAAAGTCTATGGTAATTATTAATCGCTTTTTTTTTTAATTTGCTAAGCGGCTTCGGGGCATATTAGAAACTAACTGATAGATAGCAATTCTCAAAACGATTATTTAAGATCCGGATCGTGTAAATAGTACTTTTCGATTATATTTTTGCATTTCTTTGGCAACGATAAAAATGATAAACAATAAAAACACCGTGGCCTGGGTAATTAGAAGGTAACGAGAGTGTATTAGAAGGTATATAAAAACGGTAAAATAAAAGAAGAACAAATAATTGAGAGATATATTATGTAGATGATACATATATCAGTCTATTATTTAATTTCTTAATAAAAATATTATTTTATTTCTAACTGAATGATTCGGTTTCTTTTATTTATGTAAGAGATTGGTTTGTTCTTATTAACAAAGCTAGAGTGCGTCTAAACCCTACGGGACATAACGTCGCAGTACTTGGCTTACTTTTATAACATCGACGCGTAGGTGAGGCGGTGATAAAATGCGCGTACGGTAATGCGAGGGGGGAATTGTATAACCATTGCTTCTCGATCTTTCCTAGTTAACCAATGCATTTTATTATATCTTTTCAAACATATTTTTGCTAATACGGTGCTACTAATGCGACAGATTTGTTAATTTTTTTCTACCTAAATCTTCACCAAAGTCTTTTTACCCAAATTTAATTACACGTCGCAAAACAGAAATGATTACTGTCATTTATTCTACAGTTTAATTCTGAGAGCTCTGCGATACGTGGCTCTTCGAAACTTCGAGCGTTAACCGTAAAGTTTAGAACCAAATATAAACAGTAAAATGAAACCATGACATATTAGCGTATTACTATCTCGTCAAAATCGTCGAATACTATCGTCTCAATCGTAAGTTTGCCTGATTTCGGTATTCTGTTAATTCCAATGGCGTAACACTCTATCTTTATTTATATTTATAAGCGAAAACTTTTGTTAGCTTTTCAATATTCATGTTGGTTAAAGCCATTTCTGCTAATTTTAATACCAGTGTTTTTTTTCTACTATTATTCCGTCACGGCGATATAGAGAAGATATTGTGGTTTTAGTAGAACACTATCACAATGGAACCGTACTTTAAATATCTTCTCAACGCCAAGATATTGAAATAGCCAAATTGGGCTCTGGGTGAGATAACTACCAAATACGAATATATAACATGATAAATTACGAATTATCATAGTTACTTTTCAACAATCGAGTGTTACTAGTAGGGGCAGTAATGGAGGTCGCTAAGTCGAATGCGGGACACGGCATTAAAATGCAGCGCGCGTGCTTCCCTCTTCCCTGCCCCCTGGCGTTTCGCTTCCTCCGTTTGCCTCCGATGTCACTCCGCTAGGATCGTTCTGTTCAGTTAAGCTTCTTATACACAATGTACCCATAGACCTTTGTATATTCCTTGTGCTTGACGATTAGACGATAATATACTGACCGCTGAATTAGCTCACAAATTAAACAGTATATCCACACGCTACCTTGTTTGAAAATTGCATAGAATTTCATAGAGGTATCCTATATCATGCTACAAATCTTTATGACAGGATCCTATTTGAGTCGTTTTCCTTTTTCATGAGAATCGTGAACTTTTGCCACTACTTTTTCTTGCACTATTTTTCGCCATCGGTGACGATCAACGGCAACATGAAGTGCGTCGTGTACGGAGTCATTGAGTGTGGTGCGGATCTGGTTGGACCAAAACATCGAACTACGGCCTCGAGATCTTTTTCCTTCTATTTTGCCAGTGACCATTAGGTCACTGGCAAAATAGATTTCTTCTCTTCTTCTCTAAATTTTCTCCCTGTTTTCTGGCTAGTGTCTGACGTAGGTACTCAAGGATTTTATGCATGCAGATGGATGACAATCTCTCTAATCCATCTCATATCTTAACACACTACAGTATGTAGGATCAAACAATACAAGGATGTACACGATTTAAACACATAATAATAGACTTATGTTGCCATTTTTCACATTACAAAAAGGACTGTCTTCTTCCTCGGGGGTATACGCTTCTTCAATAAAATTCCGAATGAAGTGTTAGTTATCTGCCCTTCCTTAAATTCAAAGCTAAATTGAATGAAAAGTACCTTGCTTAAAAAGGGATACTACAGTGTTGAAGAATATTTATATTTAAATGACAAAACTGCATTTACATCGCTGGTCATTTACTGCCTTTTATACTATCTTCTGTATAACGTTTATATTTTGTATAACTTGTAAGGAATCTATGGAGATTTGTCGCAGTATGAATTCTTAGTATGTCATTATTGTGACGGTACCAATTTTTTTTTTTGTTAATACTCCATTAATTATTTGAAAAGTAATTGTAATACAACTTCTATATATTTTTTTTTAAAAAGAGCGTGATATATATAAATAATTATGATGAAAATTCTTTTTAGCTAGACGTGTTTTTTAGCTAGACTGGGGAGTCTTGCCGCTTCTTCTCTTTTAAACAGCAATAATACTGTTACGAGTTTAGCGGGACTCGAATTAAAATGCCGTTAGAATTATTATAGAGTTTATTAGAACTATACAGACACGTATAACACAGGTACAAATATAACCGAACACAACAAATCCAAACGTAATGCAGAAGGTCATAATTCAATAAAACGCGCAAAGTCCGTCACTAAAAGATTCTCGATTGTAGTACACACGTCTCGCTTCGTCCGTGGTTCTCGCTCGGCCGCCTCGTCCCTCCATCGGGCCATCGCTTTATAATGCACAGATGCAATATGTCCGTCCGACCGCGTGGACTGAATTTCCTACAATCAGTTTGTACTTTAAATCCGTAACACCTGGCTAATGACTGCCGTAAAAGATTGCAATACAACAATGGGCTGTTTTCTAATCACAAATTTTAAACACAAAGTAAACAAAAGAAGTCCAAATGCCGAAAAGTAATAAAATGTGTTTTTACAGGTATGCAGGTGTGAATTTATTTTTGTCGGCGTCTAGGTCGTAACAATATGTCGAGACACATATTATAACGCCTGCGTTCTATAGGTTCGGTTGGGATAGAGTATGCTGTTTGGTTTTTCTGCCGTGGGACCTGGAGGCCAGGACACTGGCCTCCCTGTACGCGTGGCGTAAGGAGAAGGAGGCCAGTGTTGGCCGACCTGCGCCCCGTGAGACCGAGGGGCGCAGAGACGAGTTGCGCCAGGTCCAGGTGGCAGAGTGGGCGGACCGCCTACTTAACCCCAGCGCCGGCCTCGCCACCATCCAAGCGGTGAGGCCGATCATGCCAGAATGGCTGCAAAGACGTTACGGCACCCTGACGTTCCGCCTGACGCAGGTCCTCTCGGGGCACGGATGCTTCGGGAGGTACCTGTGTCGAATAAGACGTGAACAGACGTCAGGGTGCCACCACTGCGTCGGCGGCGACGAAGACACGGCGCTGCACACCCTCCAGGTGTGTCCAGCATGGGACGAGCAGCGTCGTGATCTCGTCGCGGTCGTCGGGGCGGATTTGTCCCTCCCGGCCGTAGTAAAGGCCATGGTCGGGAGCGCCGACGCGTGGGACGCAGCCGCCTCCTTCTGCGAAACCGTCATGTCCGCAAAGGAGGCGGCGGAGCGGGAGAGGGAGCAATCCGCTACGCTCCCCTCCCGCCAGAGCCGGCGGCGGCGTCGGAGGGTCGTCCATGACGACCTCCAGCCGCCGTAGGCTACGGCCGTGCGGGCGACCGGCGGGGAAACCGGACCCGCCCGCACATAAAGGCCGGAGAGGAGGAACGCGCGCCGATCCGCGCGCCCCCTCTCACCTCGCGGTGAGGTAGAGGAGCCGGAGAGACCCAGATCTCCGGCTACCAAATGGTGAGGCCAGCCCGCAAAGGGGCCGGCCGCCGTCCGTCCGGGCTGGTGGTGAATGCGCGAGCGAGCCCACAGCCCGGACAAAGGACGCTTGGGATCGGACAGGGGTTTTAGTGGGTATCCCTAACCGCGGCGTGGCAATAGCATCTCACATCTCAACGTGGGGTGCTAGTGCCACCCCGACCTGGCGAATCCCACTCACGGGCCGCGACCTTTCCCCCTCGCGTGGCCTACGGTCCTCAAACGGATTTCCCCTGTATTAAAAAAAAAAAGTTATCTAAATGCCACAAAAAAATGTGTACCGTTCCTAACAAAACGTCCACACGTACGGAACCGTGCGTTATATTTTATCGGACGCAATATCGCACCCGCAATGGACATTTAGAACGACAGAATCCGGAGTGAAGAATTGCGGTGGAACTTATGTGACCGACGCAACACGTAGCGTCCAGTCCGAAAGTCTCGACCTACTTTTCCACGACGATTTGAACAATACGCTGATTGGATTAGTTAAGCTCGTTATTGCAATATGTGTAAAGCAAGGGTTTAATGTTTATATGTTTTTTTTACTGCATGAGTTCAGCAGACGGGCAAACGGCCCACCTCATGGAAAGCGATTATCGTCCCTTGTGGACATTTGCTACATCAAATGCGCTGCTGTTCTCTTAAGGGAGACTAGAACCTGGTCACTAAAACCGGAACACAACTCAAGGTTGTTATGGCGGCATACTCTAGACCAGGGGTGGTAGCCATCTAGACGGGCAAATACCTGGCTGTTGGCTGTTTTGTTGCCTCTTTAACAGGCCGCTCGGCCGCAGTATAAATTGTATTCTTTCACCGTTCCTGCACGGATACGAAGGTATAGCTTAATATATATAATAACTTATATAACTTTTCTATACCTTCATATGTATTTATAAAGGTATAGAAAAGTTGTACTACGATAAATAAAACAGTCACCCACTTTCTGCTGCAGTGCAGAAAGCAGTGACAACCTACATGGCGAAGTATTTGAATACAGGAGGTAGGTAATTTTAAGGAGGTATCCCATTCCATCCTCTTTATCTCATGCCTCTTATCTCATATGTTTTATCCCATTGTAAAGGTTGGCATCTCGCTGGTATAGTCTTGCAAACATCTTCCAAATTTTCCATTCCATTAACTGGGCCGTCTGCTTGTTTGCCAGCTTCGCAATTAAAAAATAAACAGTTAAATCGGATTTTATAGTAATGTCAATTCAGTGAGTAAATTACATTGTATTGTTTTGTTTTTATTTAGAGTTTATAATAATATCAATTGCTGATATATCCACCGCCCCGTCGATCACAACAGACATAATACATACGTAATTATGTTGCTATAAGGCCGCCCTTTGTTCAACCTATGTATATTGTCTCTAGTTTTGAGGAACTTAGTTTTAATTTATGGACGATAACATTGTTTTCATTCATTCATGACATTTCCATTATAAAAATGAAAACGAGAACGGAAGTCTATTTTATTATATTTATTGATTGCCGTAACCGAAGACGAGTCCTCAACAAAGATTTCATCGGCAGACGGCAACCAATATCGCCTAGCGTACTCGTATTCCTACAGAATATTCAAACAGAAACAATCTCGGCACTACTACGGTACGGTAGTACTTGATATGCAGTATCAATCAGAATAAGCTCCTATAAAAGGCGATTCACATCTAAAAAGATGACTATTGTCCTTAGACCGTGTATATCTGCTGTTGAAAAGTTTTAAATACGTATTTCTCGTTATTTGTAATATAGACTTTATTTTCTACCGATAAAAGTTACATTTCAACGTAATATTTTCTCGTTTTAAAATTCAACTGAAGTATCGCACGGCGTAAAAGAGATGGAAATTGAACTCTAATGTGTTGATATAAAGTTTTATTTTTGATTTATGTTTATGGCACGATATTTAGGTTGGTACAGGATGATATAATGGCGTCTGAAAGCTGAAGGCGCAGCGTCGCACTTTCCTGTTCCGGTTATGAGCCGTTTTTATTTTTCTCGTTCCAGGCTTTCATTGCTCCCACTTTTTTTTGATATTCTAAATGCTCTCGGTGAGGAGATAAAAAGAGAAGTTGCTTACCGCTCAGTCTCGAAAACTTGTCAGCTTCCTATTTCAATACGAGTAACAACAGAGCCAGTAATCTGTTGCATTTATTGTCTACGGACTTACGTATGTTATGAAGTGGGCATATTATAATTCATAAAATGCGACCTTAATTTTTAATTCAAGCACTTAATCATAAAAACCCGTAACGCCATCTAGCGGAGGTGGAACTAACTAACCATGAAGGCAGCACATTAAAATTGTCGCTATCATTATCGTTGCCATTACGATGTGTTTTTAGTGAGTTGCAAGGGTGGCGCCAATAAAAGGCAACAGACATTCCTATTTTATATACCCTTAACAAAACGTGTATGCAATTTTTCGTAACGACGCAAGTTGTAGTGTAGTTAAAGTGTAAGAACACACAAACCAACCAACTCACATTAGCATTTCTAATATTAGTTGGGATTATATCTTAATTTCAGACAGACTATTTTCACGTGGCAAATATTCACAGCGCTTTGAAGATATGCTGCCCTACTTCGTTTAGTCTACTTAATTCGAATGGCCTGAAATTCAATTTATTTATACAATGGATACGATTCATACATTAGGCAATATTACGTCTCTTAATATAAAATACTAGCTTTACCCAACACTTTATTTCTACGGGACTATAATTATATTCTTATCTTATAAACCCAGCAACATATTAAAATGCAATATACACATTTTAGGATAAAATTCTTGATTTCATTCCTAGAATTTTAATTTTAATCTGTAAAGCCGTTTCGGAGCCTATTCGAGGCATGTTTTCAGACAAACATTAGTTTTGAAACTACACACTGATACTCCAATTTTGTTATCTATTAGAAAATTTGACGTATTCAAAAATATATGAGTACTAGCTGTGCTCGCGACTTCGTCCGCGTGGATTTTATTTTTCGCGGAGCCCTAATTTTTGAAGTAGCCTAAGTTACTTCTTATAACATCAACTGTCTGCCAGTGAAAATTCCGTCAAAATCGGTCCTGCCGTTTCAGAGATTACCCGGAACAAACAGACAAACACAGACAACAATTTATCTTCTGTTATAAGTACCGCATATACTTTCATATGCATTTAGTAAAAACCTGCTATTTTGACCTTACAAACAGACACTTCAATTTTATGTTTTTGTGTAGATTGTATTAGTTCAATGAATTATATTTAAAAGAAAATGTATAATTTCATAAACATGCGCACAATTAGCACATTGCGACATAATAAAAATTGCATAATTTCTTGCAGAAATCGACACTTAATTAGATTTAGATGCCGGTGACGCCTTAATCGGTAAGCTACTAGAACTTTGTTTTAATTAAATGTAAATTTGCCTTGTTTTTTTTTAAAAACAACCAGACTAATATTACGGCTACAAATTCAGTGGCGAAGCCATTAAAACGCGTCAAATGTTTGACGCAACAAGATTCCCTAGAGCATAGACAAAACAAGAAATAAGAAAACTTTTTCATTGTTTTGCCGTTTGACATTCCTTCACAGGAATTGATGATTGGTATAATAATATGATTTGGTATCAATGCAGAATGTGTTTAATTTTTCAAAAGCAGCCGATTCGATCCCTGGCAATGAATGCTAATTGATTTTTCGATCGAACTTGAAAAATTAATTCTGTATATATTTCAGTAGACTGAGTGGGTTGTAACGGGCCTCGTCTGTATACTGATTGTTCGTATGATTTATTGCCCTTTAATTCAAAGTTGGGTAGCCTCTCAAACAGCTTTGTTCTAACTTTTTAACGGAATTTCGGATCGAGCCCTTATTTAAATTTACACGTACCTTATTTGCAGAGTTTGTAAATCATCTTTAGACGTTAACTGAAATCGATGCTTAGGTTAGTGAGATGTAAGTACTTTACCTAAAACCTTTCGCACGGTGAAAACCCCGTTTGATCGAACCGTTTAATAGTAATATAATTTCGATATTTTTACTTGTAGAATGTTGTGTTTTACTGCATTCTATTTTGGCAAGGAAACTGCCTGACTACTAAATAATCAAGAGTAAAAAGTGTATTTTTTCGTTTGAATAATATTCAAAAGCTTGTCTTTACCGATAGATGATATACGAAATACAAGTGCAAAATACACATAATGAATTTTCGTAAAAACATTATAATGCAGTAAAAAGATTGTTTGAATATTTCAAAGTCGTGGTAGCGTAATGTCTAGTGCACGCGTCCCAACTTAAACGGCGCTGGTTCAAATCTTAGAACGCATGCACCACTTAGGCAGTTTTTCGCCCTAATGTGCATATTCTTACAATCACCACGTGCTAACAACGGTGAAGGAAAACATCGTGATGAAACCTGCATATCGAGATAACCGATGTGTCAAATCTGTCAAGCCGTCTTGGACAAGCGTGGCGGGTATACTGTCCGTACCCCTATAGTGGGAGGCCCGAGCCCAGCAGCAAGACGTTTATGGGCTGTAATTATTATTATTATATAAAAACATTTGTCTAAAAGCTACTTGTGTAATTTTCATCTAAATATGTGGAGATATACTCATTTTTTTCAAAATATCTCAAAAATGGTCACTGGTGTTATTATTTCAAAGCATAAAATGTATGTTTAAACCATATCAGTCAGTAATAGATTTTTTTTAAATTTCATCCATAAATAGAATATATTTGAACTAAATGAATAAGATTCTACAGATGTTATGTATGTATGTAAAATGACGGTGAATCGATGTTTATAGTGACATCTAGTGAACAAGAGGAACTAACCATCAAGGCTACATATTTAAACACTGGCATTGTTAGTCCTAGTATTACAACGTATGACCCATCTATACACATGTACCTACTAAAAGTCATAAGATACAATCAATTATATTTCTATAGTAGGGTTACTACGATAGTTTCTCCTGACCTTGTTCTACCCCCAGTAAACACCGGACGAGGGGCGCAAGGTGAATTTTGCATGCGTAACACAATAAATTCAACTATCCAATACAACACGAAGCGGTAGTACACAAACAATTAACATCTTTATTTGTTCGCATTGCAACCATTAAGTTATAGGAGGGGAATGATATAAACCGACTAAATAATTTTGTGCCTAAATGTGGACCCTTGTCAGTGACGATGTCGGGTTATACAGTTACACTGAGTTTTTGCGTGGGTCAGTGCGAATGTGGCGAACTTAGTTATGCATATAAAGAGACGAAACGTTCAGTCAAAGCGTACCATTTAATTTACTCGGGTAATATTAATTTTAGGGTAGTGATTCCGCGGCTATATTCATGCGAGAATTACCCTCTATTGTGGAGAAGCGTAGGTAATAATGTGGAACACTTTGTTATTAATTTATAGCATTAATAATTTAGTTAGAAATAACGAACGGTAGACGTTGTTTAAGGCATGAACTTATAATACTTTTGTATACCTATTTAATTTTAACAAAAATTTACTTGTTTATATGTTTTTTTTATTTGATCGATTGTATTATTTTTATATAAAATACTTGTTGAGTACTCTTTTTGTAATATATCTATATCTATCTTTATATATAAAATTCTTCTTTGCGTGTGTTCGTGTCTGAACTCCTCCTAAACGGCTGGACCAATTTCGATTTTATGTGTGTGTTCAGGTGGATTCGAAAATGGTTTAGACTCACAATTAGACCCGGTAAGTGGCGCTGCAAGCGGGTTCTAAATTTTATTTCTTAAGGGCACGGCAGCGTCTGCTGGGACAGCTAGTTATATTATAAAATCCTAAACATGTCGCGTCTGTTTGAAACGATTAAAAAAAAACAACTGGAATAGACTATATAAACGATGGAGAACACGATGCATTTTTTTTAGATTTCTTGTCTGTTTGTTCGAGATTCACGTAAAAAGTATGTGGCCGATTTTGATGCGGTTTTCACTGATCAAGAGTTAATTCTTTGACTTTAAATCTGTGCTACTTTTTATCCCGGGAATCCCGCGGGAATTTTCTCGGGTTGCATAAAAATTAGTTTATTCCGAAACAGTTTCCACTAAAACGATAGCTTATATTCTTTTTTAAATTCGGAGATATTTTGTGTCTCGGGAATTTTAAATCAAGCGTGCATGATGTCGCGGGCATATCCTAATACCTACTTTTATATAATTATATTTCTCTATTAGAATGTGAAGTAAGTTTTGGTTGTCAATTCAAATATATATAATATTCTCTGTCAAATACATAAAAATTGTATATGTTTAATTTTAAATATCTTTATTAACGTCATAAAAACTCTTCTCATTGCACAGGTAATTTCCGCAACAATAACAAATATAATAATAATAATAATGCCGCCACAAAGCCCCCCTCCCGCAGGGGGGCTTTGTGGCGAAGCCTTAGGTGAGTAGCGACACCTCGTACCTGACTCCGGGGGCCAAGGCAAGGCCCCCGCCTCCGTGCTTGCCTTAACCAGCCGGCACGGAGTGGAGATCGTTAGAGCCAAGACTCAAGCTCCAGGGATGGAAGTGATAAATGGCCTAACGTCGGAAGTAGCTTCGGTGAACCTGCCGCCCACCTCTCTACACCCCTTAGCCACTCACACCCATGTTGCCCCTGTCTTTATGGCATTTTTTGGGGCCCATGCAGGGAGTGGCGAGTCACCGTCTGCCCATTTTTCCATGTTCCCTGAACATTGCGACGGGCAGACGCCATAGTCCCCTATTCCCAGACCCCTAGTACCATTAGCAGTTCACCACAACAGCCCGGTACTTTTTGTCCTCATTTCCCACAATAGTTCTACACTAGCCGGGGCTTGTCCTTGGGTGCATTACTATATAGTGTAGACAGGGATAATCGCCGGTCAGTGTCACGCCACATTTACATTAAATTTGTCAAGGGGCCTCTACGTGTTGGCCTTCCCATGGCCCCACGCAAGCCCCCCAAAAGTCCGGGCCATTTTTATGGCCTGTGGTCTTGAAAGACATACAGTATAATAATAATAATCGGCAGACAAACACACACATTGTATATCCCCAAATTAAGCAAGTTACGCTTGTGTTATGGGTAATATACAACGGACTACTCTGGGGCCGATCCCAGACATCCAGACCATAGTAAATAACGGAGAAAATACGTTTCCGAAATTTACTATACCAGGAATGGAACCCGGAGCCTCTGCGTTGCAGTGAGGTAGGCCTGCAAAGGCTTAGCCCGCTCAACCACAGAGGCCGTCTAAAATATATAATTTTAACTGGGATAATGTAATAGGATGGTCATAGCAAGTCATTATTGAGCTTAGAAAAGTGAAACTAATCTCCCAGTAAATAAGTTTCTGTGAAAAATCTTCGAAATTCTACGTCACTCTGGCACCAAGAGTCACTCTTAATAAAATTTCAAAAAAAGAAAACTTTCTTGAAGTTTTGTTATTTCAAATAAATATTTTACAGACCAAACCAAATGAAAATTAATAAATCTTACTTAATAAGATGTTTTGATTAGATGTAAATCATGTGATACTTAACGTAATAGATATAATTTATTCGTCGTTTTCCTATTTGAAAGGGCATAATTTAAAAAAAAATGTACCTTATTTATATTTTTTGTAAATAATGTTAAAAAAGTAGCGCTAAAGTATTTTGGATTCAATACAAAGGATTAAATTTAGATGTTCCCTTTAGCTAATTGGTAGTCCATTATTGTATATGGCTGTTAAATTCAAGAGTGATTAATTATCAAAACGTTCAATCATTAAGTTTGGGCGCCAAGCGCAGAAGTGCGTCTTAAACCGCCAAATAATTCCTCCCAAAGTTTTTGTGCCAGGCCCGCGTTTGATGTTCTGTTAAATCGAGGCACTTTTAATTCAATGTGTATTCTGAAGTAGTCGTATAATTCGAGCCTTTGTAGTTTCTCTCTCTCTCTCTCTCTCTCTCTCTCCTTGTCAGAATCGTGGTCTGGACTTTACGAAAAAGCAACAATGCCTTTATTATGCCAATAAGACAATGTTGTTGTTTTTGAAGTGAAACTTCTATATAGACGACGTCTTAGGATTTTTCTGTTACGAAAAAGCGTTACGGCCGCGTGGAGGAGCGGCATAAATTTAGAGTAGACGTGGTGAGAGGCGGCATAATGTTAGAGCAGACTATCGATGCTTTTATTGGTTCCGGATCGAATTTAGTTTCTTTGTTTGATAAAATAAAATATGTTTAAAATAAAAATGCATTAATTAAAATGTACCTAACCTAACCAAATCATAATTTGCAGTAAACCTGCGAAAAATCGAAATGTGTGCTGGGACACATAGTAGAAGTGAAACTTCAACGGACAAATGGAAAAACGAATCGCAACAAAATTTTAACTAGGAAGTTTTTAACGGGCAGATTGTTAATGTACTTGTCCAATTTGAAAACCTGCCCGTAAAACTTCAAGTTAAAATTTTGTTGCGATTCGTTTTTCCACTTGTGCGTTGAAGTTTCACTTCTACTATGTGTCCCAGCATACAATTCGATTTTTGTCTATTGTGCCCGCGACTTCGTTATCGGGGTTATGTTAAGTACGAACCGCTAGATGTCAGGAATACAAGTATTTATGTGATATTTTTATTAAATACTATAAAAATTATATAAACATATATACAATAAGTATTTATATGTAAAATTTATGTGTATTATTTATTTGTTTTGATTAGAAAAAATCGCGAAAATAAATAAAAATTCCTATTTTAATCTTTGAATTTTCGTTGAAATCGGTTAACCCGTTTCAGACATTATTACGGCTAAAGAATTAGATACTAGGTCCATGTGCTGAACGTGGGATGCAGTATAAATATAATAAGAATATCTGCAGGAAAAGTTATAGAAGATTAAGCATTGAAATCTTTACAAAATTATACACGAAATGAGCAGAAAATCATTTTAGGTTCGTTTAATCCACCGCGTTGGAAACCCGTGAAAATCCGCTGCATTCACTGAATGATTCCGAACAATGACTATAAAGTGGTTTTAATTAGAACGCGAATATTTCACGGCGACGGTTAAAGGAAATGACGCACCTCGTTGAAGATAGAATTGCCAGGTTGTTAATTGAAAATATCTATTATTTAGATTCCTATCCTGAATATGCAACTTTTCTAGAATAAAAACTAAGTATACACAGTGCGTAATTGGCTACTTTAAATGTAAAGTGGTTTATTCTTTAGGTCGTCATAACTAAACAAGTATGCAAATTTTAAGATTGATAGCAAATGAACTAAATTCTTAATAAACACGTCAAATTATTCTTACTACTTACTCTTTGAAGTTAAAGTTATTTCCAATTTTTTTCTGGAAAACCTTGCTGTTAGCAATAAGACCCACCCACCAATTACATTGTTTAAAATATTATTATTACTGTTGTGAGTTAGCAATCAAGAATGTACTATTCTGTTATTATTTTTATATACAAAGATAAAAATAATAATACCATAGCATTGAATAGAACCGTAGGCCCTGTATCCCTAAAAGCAATTTTAAGCATACAAGGTTTGCATTGTCTACTTCAACGAGACATTAAATCTGATTCCGCCCTTGTTGAAGAACCGCTTATTATAACGTTTTGGGAAAATTTAGGAATTAGAATGTCCTTAAATTCGAGTATAAAATGTGACTTGCTCGATCAGTGATTAAATTTATCTGTGTTACAATGCCCTTGAAAAATGTTGTTGTAATTTGTCTCATATCAAGTTAAAATGTTGTAATTACGAATAGCATTTATCAAAAGCCGCAAACGTCAATATGTTTTGGAGCACCTGGCATCCTTATTTTAAGGGCCAGTAATTGAAACGCGTCCGCTTTCCCCTTGTTCCCGAGTGCTCGTGTCCTATTGTCGTTTCGAGAATTCGCCCTGCGTACTTGTTTTGTCGCAGGTTTCGTGGCTTCCTTATATAACAATCATTGTATTTTAGGAATTACGTTTGCGTAACAGAGTTTTCTGAAATATTAAATACATTCTTTTTTCCATAACTTTGCAATATTCCCGTCGTACAATTCCCAGAATTAAAGACCTTATAGGGTCCCCTAGCCATATTGACAATAATGGACCCCTCATACAACCGTCATAATTTCCGTCTATTTATGTCATAGACGTGTTTCTCTAAAACTAGGTATTGGATCGTATGGATAGAATTTTACAGAAAGGTGATTGAAATGTTACATGCCATTACATAGATAATGGTGTAGTAAAATTGCGGAAAAAATAGATATGGCCGTCATAGACGTACCTGAGAGACGACTTTTTTAAAAGCATAGTCGTGTGCGATAGTTATTAATGACCGTTAGTTAAGTCTTGAACTACCATGCAGATGTTTCTTAATGTTTTTTAGTTTTATTTTAAATCAATAGGTGATAGGTCTCAATATATTCGATTCTTAAGTAAACAGAAACTTGTCCTCTAATTTATGAACCACATTGAATAACGTCAAGGTGGTACAACTTAACAATCACCTTAAACAACAATTAGTTTGAAAAAGAAGTGTTAAGGAGGATTTTAGATATGGGCGCTTTATCGATTAAATACTTGTTTAGGATTTCTTGCAGACAGGTGAAAAATAAAAACTATCGCTCGTTACACTTCTACGCAACCCTTCATTCAATGTGTGTGGTCCACCTTTACTAAGCCGATTTTTATTCTAATCTAATGTACATAATATTACAATTAGGACGTACTGGCTGCGAAGAAAAATAACCTATAGAATCGAAATTATCGATTACACTGTTATTTCTCCTGTCGAAAAAATGGGTCATCTGATATTTTTATAGACTATTCGTAGGTATACATAAATCATCTTGGAGATGATTTTTGCGTTTGTATCAGTGCAAGGTCAATGATTTATTCCGGTTTCAGTCGCTGTGATTATTACACTGCTAAACTAGAGTAAAATTTCAGATATTCGCAAAAGCAGAACCGTCCGCTTTACTACTTACTATATTTTTTTGTTGGTTGATATTTTGCTTGAAATCAGTCACATACACTTAATCTTTCCAGACACGTACTGTCGTCGAACTAAATTGATTTTAGTATTTAAGTTGTGGCAGTCTCTATACGAGATAGATTGTGACAAAAGCATTTAAAAAAGGTTATTTGAGAACAACATTTGGTAGGTCTTTGCAATTGATTGATATCGTTTTAAAAGTATTTAAGTACTAATAGAGCTGTTTACGAGACCTCATTTGTGTAAACTTCGGGTGGTCTATCCAACGTATGCTATCCCATTTTCGGCATAAAGTATCGTAAGTTTTGCCTCGATATAGAACCTAGATGTACGTATCTATACATCTCATTATAGTAAGTTTATTTAGAATAACATACCTATAGAATAGACTAATGTTTCATAGGTACTAACAGATTTTGCGAATAAATATCTCACGGCTGAACTTAAATCCGGTGCGGAATTAATTCTGTGTTCCATATGTTTCGGAAAAAATTGTACCGAAATATTGTAGTGCGTACACGTCATAAGCCTAAATGGCGCTCTGTTGTTCGTGCCTACCCCGCAAGGGAACTGGCGTGAAGTTATGTATGTATGTATGTATGTACACGTCATAATCCTTTTCAATATATGGGTTTATAATATCATTGTATTGTTTTTTTTCACTATCGTGTATATTTAGATGGATTGTATTCGCCGTTATCCTTCAAATAATGTATACAGCATTGTTCTCTTTTTCTCTTATTATTTTTCTAATAATTAGTTGTGTATATATAAACATATATATGTTATTTGTAATTTTTGAAACGAACATTCACAATCAAGTGTTAATTACAGAAGTAATAAAAAAAAAACTCGGTGATACTAGTTCCTATATTATCTACATATTTAATCGTTACACTACTAAAGTTAAGTGGATCAACATTTGCCGGTAAATTTGGTGTTAAATCTTATAAAATAAAATTTGAAATATTCCAAAATACAAACGCCCGTACAAATATGAACAAAAGTTTTGTTCGCAGCTTTTGTGGAGTCATAAAAAGCGTTTACTGTCGGTAATGTTTCGCTGAATAGTTTGAGTATTTGTCGGCTACGAAAATAGATCGAAATATCGTCTGCCTAGTCTTATTTATACCGATTGCGGTTAGCGGTGCATAGTGTTGTCGTTTTGCGTCCATAACACAGCTTTCATAACTAACTGATTGAGGATTAATATATGAATATTGTTACGAGTGCGACACTCGAATTAAAATACCGGTAGAATTACTATAGAGTTTATTATAACTATAGAAACACGTATAACACAGGTACAAATATAACCGAACACAACAAGTCCAAACGTATTGCAGAAGGTCGTAATTCAATAAAAAGCGCAAAATCCGTCACTTATTAGATTCCCGATTGTAGTACACACGTCTCGCTTCGCTGGTGGTTTTCACTCGATTAACTCCTCCCTCAATCGGGCCATTGCTTTAAAGTTTACAAATGCAATATGTCCGCCCGGCAGCGTGGACCGAATTTCCTAGAATCAGCTTGTACTTTAAATCCGTAACACCTGGCTAATAATTACAATACAACAATAGGCCGTATGCCATAATAAGTAAACAAAAGAAGACGGCCATAAAAGAATTTTAATTTTATTAATTCAAATGCCGACGGGTAATAAATGTGCTTTGTTTCAGATATGCAGGTGGGTCTTGTGTTTATCGGGACCTGAGTTGTAACAATATATTACCTATCCTTTGATACAAATATTTTGGTAATCTGGGAAATTTTATACATATTTTTTTTAACAAAAACAAAACGGTCTTCACACTAAAAATCGAAAAATTAATATTTAATTAATTTATTTCTACAACATCTTGAAATCGGGGCCAAGTTAAACATAAAAGAACAACAACAAATTTACAAAATATAGTAATTTTTCTGTTTTACTTGACACCGATTTTGGGAGTTTCCAACTATATATATATATATATATATATATATATATATATATATATATATATATATATATATATATATATATATACTGTTTGAAACCCCCCACATAATGAATTACTCATTATAATTTGCGCTTACTTATTGAGGATTTACTGCCTATAACATTTGCTTGAACTATATAATACTAGCAACAATGTTATTTATTTATGAACACGTGTCGGTATGTGGTACTGAGATTTTATACAGGAACGTAGTCACAATACAATATTATTTTACTTGTAGGTGGTTTTTACCTAGATAATAAACGGTCCTAAACTGGTTGTCAAGGTTATTCGACTATTGTTGTTCTTTGCTTGTTTTTGTACCGTTAACTGTTTTGTATACAATCAAACGTGTACACAAAACGGTATGAAAAAGTAAGATGCAGTAGTATTTTTTATAGGTTATTTATCAGTCAATAAATCATAATGCCCTTACTATTCTAATGCCTATGCACATAGTGCAACGAATGTGGCGCGCGTCCGAAGCCGCGCGGTCAGTACACTCGCGTGCGTCGGTGCGTCGCGACGTCCCGTGTAATAATACATACCGATTAGCGTCAATCGCGTCCGCGGTTGCACGCGCATGTACCAAAACAAAAATAAACAGACGCGCATCCGTCTCGCTAACAACGTGCGGCTAAATCCTTATACAGAGACACTTTTATTCATGTTTGTACTTTGCGTCTTGGTTGTTTCGAAACGTCATTCCACAATCTTCCTCGTCTGGAATATCCACATTTTTTTTTATAGCTGGAGTATAGTAAACATTTGTTGCTCCAACTGTACTTTATTTCATGTCTTTTGATGAATTTTATGTATTATTGTAATATACTGTACGATTTTAATTCTAGTTTTTTTTATTAACAGTGGGCAAGTAAGCGTCTGGCTGGACTAAATCGATGAAACACAAACATGTTGATGTGCGAATAATCGGGAGTGGGATCCAAGTTAGGGGGTTTACGCTCGAATAATAATAGCGGAGGGACGTGCGGGTGGGACGTGCACCCGCTCACGTACCCCGGTGCATGCACTTAGCTTTCCACCGATGTGCGGCTATTATTGATTAAGTTCTTGTTATGCTCGTACAAATAATAACTAATCGCGTATAGAATAATTTGTTTTTTAAAACGTAAATAGTTTTTTTTTTCTAACGAGCTAACGTTTAAGAGTGGCAAATTAGTTTGTGTAAAGTTATGTTCGAAAGTGACAGACATGATCTGATTGACCAAACCTTTAATTATGGAATTTAAAAAAATATATTTGTTATATGCAGTCATAATTTTGTCAATTAAGAGGTATTTTATAATAGACATTTAAAACGATTTCTAAAATGGATTGAAATTTGAATATAATAGTAGTAATAATACGCGAGAGTTTGCTTGCATGACTGTACCTTTGTTCTTAAGAAATTTTTGAAAGAGCTATAAACAATCTATTTTCGAATACGTTCGCTTTTCCTTGATCAAGATTCATACTTACAAAGTAGATCTATTTTCGCTTCGATTAACTTAACGCCCGGACCGCTTTACTAGAATAGTCCTCGCGACGTGTCGTGCGATCAGTCGGTCGACTGGTCGAGTTCCTTCGATTCACAGAGGGGAAGTAGGGACTCCTTTGTCACCACCTGTCAGCCGTAATAGCTATAGGAAGACGCAACGTAACACAGTCGTAACCGGCTGCCGGCGCCGGCGCATCTGTCTATATTACGCGCCAAAACGTACGCCCCGCGCCGCTAATACACAATACAACAAAAATATCCATACGTGTAAAACAAACATATTCATATGAAATTATGACTGGGCAGTTATACTGCACTATTAATTTTACAAGTTACTATAAAATATTAACAGGGTTAATTCTTGTTAAAATGTGTGCGTAATTAAACAGAAATAAAGTTGTAGATGTGTGCCAGTAGTGGAACGTGCGTAACGCAATGATATGTAAAAGTTTTACGTTTTCTACGCTCGAAATCGTTCAATTGCGTAATTACGCTATGAACGTGTACAATTTTAGTGGCAAGAGACTGTTTAGGAAATGAAAGCAGTTGGATCTTTAAAATATTTTGAAATTCGAACGCGTCGTCCGTGCAGTGATAGGTTGAAGACCTATGAAATTTGAAAATGGAACACTCATTAACTGTTTTAAAAAAATAGTGTTCCGAATATTAACACTCGGTCTGCGCACGAGTCTATAAAATCTCTATAGCGCAAGCGTACCGTTACTTTAGGCGACGAAACTGGAGTAACGTTAGTGAAGTGAAAGAGTTGTGTGACATTATGTTGGGATTATTGGCATCGGATTTTGCTTGTCAACACCCGCTCACTCTTCTCCAGCAGTTGATCGAGTGTGGGGATGTCTTACTTGGGAAGCCTTTGGTTTATGGTATGTATATTTAAAAGTTATAAATGTGTAGTGACATATTTGTACGTATACCTGCTGGCTACCGTGCAGACGGGAAGTTTAACAGTACGCGCATTCCGCCCATCTCGCAAAATCGCAATATGATCACAACCTTCGGCCCGCCCTCAGGTTGCGCACCTGTGATGACGCGTGTTACTCGCCTCGCTCCTCACCCCGCCCACATTACGCGGTGGCCTACTCAAGACGGCGGTATTTCTTCACTTTATATTTTACCGAAATTAAATCCCTATTAATATAATGAGTGTCGGGGTGAAGGTAAGGAAAGGAATGCTCCAGTGGTTCGGGCATGTGGAAAGAATGCATGATGAAAGAATGACTAAACAGATATACAATGCAAAAGTGGATGGATGCAGAAGTCGTGGAAGGCCACGACACACCTTCCATGATCAAATTGATCGTGTACTAGCAGAAGGTGATGTCAGGAGCCTTAAGAACAGACGAGCTTGCATGACAAGAGTTATGAATGTCAAAGAGGCAAGTGAGGTGTGTAAGAATAAGCCTAAATGGCATTCTGTTGTTCGTGCCTACCCCGCAAGGGAACTGGCGTGAAGTTATGTATGTATGTATGTAATATAATAAATGCGAAAGTAACTATGTCTCTCTGTCTGTTACGCTTTCATAGAAAAACTAAAAAATGGTATAGTTTTTGCGATAAAAATATTTTGTCTCTCTGTTTTTTATGCTTTTACGAAAAAACTATTAGACCGATTTGGCTGAAATTCGGTATATATATAATTTTAATACCTACTTAGGGTGGTCAAGGAATACTTTTCATTCCGGATAATGCGATAGATTTTGGATTAGATTTATGTAAAGGTTATCTCAGAAAGTAGGATAGGATTTGTTTTTTGTGATTAGCCATTTTCGCAATTTTGGTCATTTTTGTCATTTTGGTCGTTTTTGTCATTTATACAGTTTATAGATACATAGACGGGGGATAGATAAATAAAACTAGAATGATCAGACAGATCGCAACTCGATCTGTCTGATCTTAATCTTCTATCGCATTTTTTTATACATATAAAAAATTGTCATCTATAAAGAAGTACGATAGTATTTCGATCTGCCTATCTGTTAAGCTTTCACGGAAAAACTACTATGAGTACTGGATCGGTTTTGCTGTAATTTTGTTTAAATATAGTTTTAATACCGAAAATGGACTTAAATATCTACTTTTCATCCCGGGAGACGGGATAGTTTGCGTCAAAAATGAAGTGAATCTTCCGGGGGCAATAACACTAACATAAAAATTTAATACAATGTAACCTGTATTAAAGCCTGCTCTCTACTAAACAAGAGGTAGGCACTAGAGTTTGACCCGCGGCGACCGCGGGGTAAACTCTAGTAATATTATATTTATAAGTTATATAGCCTATGTATTACTTGATAATTGAAATGTCTAAAAATAAATAAATTGGATGAATCAACCAAGTAGTCCATATCTATATTTTTATATTGAAGTATTTAATGTCAGTGAATAGCGTCGTGTCCTTTCAGTTCTGTGCCATTCAATTTGATTGGTCCGTCTAATATCGACAATAGGTTATTAAATTACAATTACCTACGTTTGTAACCACATTAAAAGACCACTTGTCCAGTCTAAAGAATTATTGATGCGAATAAAAACACGCGCTTATTGATGGTAGCATGTCGTATATTGGTTGGATAAGCACTTGGTTATATTTCAATTCGTTTATAACATAAATATTTACCTTGTTTCATATTAACTGCACTTAAGCCGCTGTAATCTGAATGATACGCCAATAAAAATGCTATAAAAAGTATTCAATTTGTAGTTTGTGATGGCGTCAATGTTTAAAACACGTTTCTTTGTATGATACCTATGATAATATATAATACCTAATTAAAAGTACATTTATACACATTTACGAGAATGTCTAATATTTTCTTTGTACTGTTGGGGCCACTTTTAATAGGCACTTTCATAGAAAAAAAATTATTGCTGTCAGTATCAAATAGTATCAATAAGTAAAATTAAAGTTGATGCTGTTAAATTTTTCTCATTTCCGTTAATTTTGTTAAGAATATAATCTATCATAATTTATTGCATCTTTCGCAACGTATTATGGTTTTTGGAGAAGAAATAGTGAAAAAAAAACTTTAACAATACGACTATAGCTATAGCTAGACTTATATAAATCTCAAATGTAGTGTTACCTAAGTTAGGTAGTGGGGAAAAGTTGTCAAAATATGAAAATACTAGGATATGACGCCGATTTCGTCTACGCTTCACTTGAAATTCCCGCGGGATTTCCGGGGTAAAAGTATAATATAAAATTAGCTGTCGATCAGTGAAAACCGCATCGAAATCGGCCTGGTAGCTTTTACCTGAATCCCGAACAAACAGACAAAACGACAAACAGTCAAGATCTCTAAAAAAATATTGCATCGTGTTCTCGATCGTTTATATAGTCTATTCCATTTGTTTTTTTTTAATAGCTTCAATGTACAAACACGGCATGTTTAGAATTTTATAATATTATAGACTACTAGGTTTTTAAATTGGCTGTTATGATTTTGTATACTATTGTTTGAAAGAACGCAGAAGTATAACTAATTGTTATATTGAAATATTACATAACCTTGCTTGTAACAAAATGTCGCAAATACAAATTAATGGATACATATCCGGGAATTCTAATTAAATTGTTAATTTGAAACAAAGTCTGGACTTCTTGAATATTTATCCTAACCTTGATTATTGATTGACTCTAACCATGAACTTTTGTAGTCCAGACACATTGCGTCACTATAGCAATTTAAATATAATACCTACCCTACATGCTGCAATATTTGAAAATACTCGTATTGTTACGCTTTATATGAATCTGATATTAGTTTGAGTTTCCTAATTTAGACTGTTTGGGTGGATTCTATGGTTAAGTGGTCTAAAACCTTCCTCCTTCATCATAGGATAAGATAGAGGGACTTCTTTTCTTTTGTATTTCTTACACTTTATTTTATTTTTATGTTCTCAGAAATACTTAAATCTAACGTCTAACGCTCTAACGTGTTTCTTATATATTTTACTTTCTTCTTCTTTCTTTTTTAATATATTTTTATATCCTTATGTCTATTTTACATTTATTGCTACGTATCATTATATACTAAGATATGCTCTGTGTACCTAGCTAACTTAGATTACTTTGATTCATTATCTACATTTTGAGCGATATTACCTTTCTATAATTTTTACAGCAAATGCAACGAAACCCTTCTCAGATTTTTGCTTAATAGGTCGTGTATATTGGTACGGTTTATGTCGATCCTTATCCTCGTATGGTTAATATCTTATACGAACTTTATGTTATTTACAGTGGTCTGGGTGTTTGCTATCGGCTCTAGAGTTATTTCCGTTGTGTAGGTATTATTACCTATAATATAAGTCTAATTTGGAGATCACAATGTTGAAGTTTGTCCACAGATTAACAGAAAAAGAAAACTAATATCAATCCGTAATGTGTTTCAAATCGTGAAGGATGATAAACGTACTATTTAATGGTCGCACAATAAAGTGCTCTAAAGACAGCGAAAAGTTGATAAGATATCTAGGAGCGCAGACCCAGGGCTCCGAATCTGACGTATTAAGGTGTCTAATGATATAAGTATTACTAGTTTTATTATTACTCGGAATTCAATCTCAATTTATTGTCATTGGAAGTGGTATCACATTAATAATTCAGCGCGCGGTTTGACATGCGCACGCGCCGATCCTATCGCAGTTTTATTTATCGTCGCATTGTCTCCTTACATTTTCAATATGTGTACCTATACCTCACTAATTAAAATTCAATATATCGCAAATAGCTTATTGAAGCGTCTGGTAATATTGTTTTAATTTTTAAAATATTTACGACTATACGAACTTTTGTAAGTAAGGGATCAAATTTATATACATGTTATGTAAATGATCACCTTCGTTCCGTTTGAATTTGCCGTGCGTTAATTTTGTAGTGAATTCGATAATAAATTACCAGTTTTTTTTATTGGATGAGTTCAGACAACAGGCAGACGGCCCGCCTGAAGGAAAGCGGTGCTGCCGCTCTCTAAAGGGAGACCTGTTCAATTTGAAGAAATGTCAGTGTCGGTACTAATGATCAATCAACATACAAAAAACGCAGTTAGACTATATGAAACGCTCTCATGCAATGCGAGATATTTCATCGGAGAGCAGCTTTAAGAAAAAAGTCAAAGAGCGCATCTGCCCTAAATTATCCTTATATATTTATATTTAAGTATCTTGTATACATATGTGTGTATTTTCTATAGTATATATTCTAATTTTGTAGTTAGGTTTTTTTCATGTTTATATTATATTTTGATATAGTTAAATAAATACATAACCCTGCCTTTTTTTCTCCCCTTCACCCCAGTCTTCCCAAGACTTACAGGAGGTTTGCTAGAAGAAAACTCTTTTAGGGTTAAGCTTGCCTTTGCACATCACCTCTATTTTGTAGATCTGTGTGTAAGTATTTGTGTACCATAAAGAAAAACTTAGATATAGATTTTACTTGTAAAGTTATACATTATGTAAAAAGGACGCTGTTAGAGGGAAGTGTACCCAGAAGACTGGCTGTATTTGCGACACGTATAACAATGTTAATTCGCGAATTATGTTTATAGTATACTAATCCTGATACCGGATTTCGATATTTTATTATACATTCATTTGTTTTATCACTGTTGTTATTTGACATAAACTCCATATTAGTAATGTCAACTTTGCCAATGATAAGGTAGAAAACCATATTATACTTATAATATTAAGATGTAGAAACTCGGTAACAATAAAATGACCCTTCAGCACGTGATAACATCTTGTCGGTGGCGATATGGGTTCAAGAAAAAGGTAATAAAAATATACTCCACTGGCGTTATTTCGGTCTCGCATTTCTTAGCTAATTGCTTTAAGTAAACGACTATACCCGGCAAAATGTGAGGACCGGTAACTATTGTCTCTACTTTGCTCAATGTCTATAGTTTACATTTTTTGGCTTTTCTTTTCTTCTTTAGGGAAATAAATACGATTGTTTTGACTATAACATAAATTGTATAGACATAGTTTTTATGCAAATATGTTCAAGGTTTATATTATTTTGTGGACTGATTTGCATTTCAGTGTAACTGTATAGCGTTATGGCAGGCGAATGTTCTCTATACTAATATTATAAAGAAGAAAGATTTGAATTGGTGTATGTTTGTAACGAATAAAGTCATTAACTACTGGACCGATTTCAAAAATTCTTTCACCATTAGAATGCTACATTATTCCAGATTAATATATGCTATATTTATTACTAGAAAATAAATTAGGGTTCCCTACTAAAATTTCAATAATATAACCCAAGGTGTAAAAAAATTCGTGTTTGAGTAGGTCCGGGGATGGTTTACATACATAAATAACTTCACGCCAGTTCCCTTGCGGGGTAGGCACAAACGACAGAGCGGTATTCAGGCTTATTCTTACACACCTCACTTGCTTCTTTGACATTCATAGCTCTTGTCATGCACGCTCGTCTGTTCTTAAGGCTCCTGACACCACTTTCTGCTAGTACACGATGGTTGGAATGGTTTAGATTCACAATTAAACCAGGTAGGTGGCGTTGGAATCAGGTTCTAGAATTTTATTTTGTTCAGGGCAGTACAACGTCTGCCAAAACCGCTAGTAAATAATAATTTTAGTGCCCATTTAAAAAACGTAACTTTGAAAAGCGCCTGAGTCGTACAGCACCACATATTTTTTTAAATTATATTTTATTGCGAAGAAGGCAAACTGGCTGCTGCCCCATCTCATGAAAAGTGGTTACTGTCACCTATACGCGTTTGAAACTCCAGGGGCGAAATCGGCGCGCTGCCAAAATTTTAGGATACGATAAAGAGTAAGGGCTAATCGTTCTGTTTCCGTCCTGTGAGAGCGTGGTATCACACCAATCGAGCCGGCCCTAAGAGCTGTAATCAAGATAATGATGTGAATTATGTCAATCCCGTTATTAATACATCCAGTAATATATTTAAATCGCTTTTTAAACTTGAACGTCCTTTAAGTTCTTTTTAGGTTGAAAATTAAATTTTACTATATTAAAATGTAGGTTTGTTTATGTAAAGGCAACAAAAGCCATTTAAGAAAAACTTTTAATACACTGAGTGAAAAACTTTTCGTGTTGAATTTTTGTGTGTAAAATAAATACCGTTGTGTGCTTTTTCAACTCGATTCATAGTTGTTTGGTTATTTTTAAAGTTTTTTTTCATAACATTTAGTTGTGCCGTGTATTTTTTCTTGAAAATAAGAAGTCTTTTATTTGTGTTAAGTATAAAGAAAGAGCCTCCTTAAATTTTCGTTTGCTTGGAGATTTCGAATAGGTTCAACAAAGACAAAGTAAGAAGTCTTAGTAAGTTTTGAAAAGCGAGAATATCTTCAGTAAAAATATCAATATTTTCGTGCGATACTGTGACTTTATATTATTTTCTGAATCTTCTAAGATATTGAAATTAAAGATACAGAAAATGTAATATAAAGTCCCTGTTTTAATTCCTTAAATTATCATTGCAATCCGTTGAACCGTTGCCTTATCTATTCGAGACAAACTTTTAGTCTTACTAACAAACAAAATTTCTTGTGTGTTATATTAGTTCTTACTTAAATTGTGGCATTTATTTTGATGTCACTGATGATATAACACATCACGTTTACTAGTACAAATCAATCAAATCAATTTTATTAGTATAGGCGTCAAAATAACATCTTATCATGTTGCTTTTAAAATGTCACGATGGAAATATTTTTAATTATTGCTTAAATAATAATAATTGTCTTATTTGACTCATTTTGCTTGTACATACTTATTACGTCATTAAGTAGGTACAGGTACACTCGTACATAATCTATTAAACTACGTCGTTTTGTAAGATAATAAGAAGTATCTCAGTTGATTGGAATGTCCGCTGTATATGAAACTCAGTAAAGTGTTACAATTTCAACAATTTGAGATTGAAAATTCGAGTCTGATTTGCTTGACATAATTTTTGGAACTTACATTGATGTGACGTGCTGATTATTTTACATGCAAAAGTACAATTCATAAGGACTTAGTTAAAAAAAAAACTTTTAAAACTTAATATAAAATAAAAAATATGTTAAGCCGATACGGTCGAAATTTCCCAAAAAAAAAAGAAAAATAATTAATAACTCGAAAACTAAAAATGTTAGTAAAATATACATGGGGGTAGTTCGAGTAGCCCTTTATGTAAACTAACACAATTTTCCTTTTGAACGTCTCTGTTCTGGTGATCCTATGGATAAAATAAATAAAAATTGAAACTGATTCTTTCACGTTCTATAAAAAATCCACCAAGTGCCTTTCAGTCCTCTCACGATAAATGATGAGTTCCATAGAGGTGGTAAAAAATTCTCTGTTCTTGGTATTTGGCCACAGAATCCCAAAAAAGTCAAATATCTCAAATACCAAAGACACTTGGTAGCTCTAGTGCCAGTGCATGGATGTGAAATTAAAATGACCGCTGCCTTTTGTATCCCACGGCAGTGGTCATTATTCAAGCTCACCGTAGTCTGTTCGTCATGCGTCCGAACGCTTTGTGCGATTGGTCTCGTCGCGCCGGTCTCCGCGTGGTAACTTCGCGTCATTTTCATAATTTAGGTCATATGCACGTAACGGGTTAACTTAATAATAGTACTTAACAGATATTAGAGAGGTTTTGTTGCAAGAATGGATAGATGTGGTCATTAATAACGTTTTAAGTTTTGTCTTCTTTGTTTCACCGTTTAAATGATCATTCATAAATTCCAAAAGCCAAGTGCGTACATATCAGTCCAGTCACAGTAATAAATTTCGTGGAGTGACGACGGTTATACACTTTTTCGATAATTAGCTTAGGATCACTAAAAAGTATTTAATCTAATATTTTAAAAAACTACTCAATGGATCTTCTGGCCGATATTAGTTTAAAGTAGGTATTTATATGCTCTACCAGCCTAATTTTTCATAATTTTCCAACCAGTGGTTCTAAGGTTAGAGAGGAAATAATCTTATGCTCTGATTAAACGGTACCCCTTACGCGTATGTAACATTTAAAAAAAATCACCTCTGTTACTTGTTAGGCGATTGTACGAAAGTTGAATTTTTTTAGCGATTTTATTAGACCAATGTATAGGGACATGTAAAATAAGTCTTCATGTTTAATTGTTTCCAAATAGACCAAGTATGTTATGCAAGAAAATGCTGTGACACATAAAGGTATATGGACAGATATGACGATTTTTAACACGTTCATTGCCAA
This sequence comes from Dendrolimus kikuchii, assembly GCA_019925095.2. NCBI lineage: Eukaryota > Metazoa > Arthropoda > Insecta > Lepidoptera > Lasiocampidae > Dendrolimus > Dendrolimus kikuchii. The sequence goes on from CM034407.1 coordinate 12,417,638, forward strand.
TAACGCGATGTCACGTGGGCGTTACTATCAAGTTTCTGTGATATTCTATTTATAGACAAGCAGCATATAAACATTTAGAATGCCTACATTAAATGTTACTTACTGTATAGCGATAAAAACATATATATGATACACTAACCAATTATTTTGAACCTAGATAAGAGAAAAAATCATTTACCCATCACACACACGAAATTCAAATTAGTTTGACACTGAACGTGTTATGGGCTATGGAAGATGGTATAGAAAAATGGTAAACGGTTATCTTCTTGCGTCATGTAGTATAGCATAATTCTTATACTACATGCGTCTGGGCACTGAATAATTTGCATATCGACGGGATCGCAACGGTATATGTGACGTCATGAGGAAACTGTCACAAACAACGCGTACCCGTTACGCTTTATATGGACATGTTTATCTAGTTTATAAGGACAAAAAGTTAATCATGTAATACTGGTTTTAGGCATGTGTTTGATTGCTTTCCACCTGAGTGTGATTTTTTAAACTAGTATAGTTTGAAAAACGGCATTAATATTGGTTTAAAAATGCGGCTATCATTTTAAAATGTTAATGTATAAATTAATTACGTTGTTTTTCTTTCGGCTCTTTATTATCTTTATGGCATATATGTTGCACTAGATGACCTTAATTGCACTTGCACTAAATAAAAACACTTATTGACTTGTACTGGTTTATAGAACTGACTTATGAGTAAAATACAAAAGAGGTTGACAATATATATATTACAAACAATAGCGTGTTTAATTAGGAGACAGCGCCATCTAGTTTTGTACTGTCTGAACTATTGGACTAAGTATGGCGCTATATCCGACATAGGTTGCTCGCATATGTAAATATATTTATATATTATGGGATATTCCATTTTATTTATTTTTTTACATACACAAATAACTTGAACTAAATATAGCTGGTAGAGTTTAACAATCTGGATTAGTAATTTATGAGAAATAGCGATTTGACTATCGTGTTTATTGACTATTACGTCCAGAATAATGTTGCTCCTGCCGCTACTAAACAATCTTCTGAAAGTAAAGTATTGATTAGCAATGGCCATTGTGATCGAGTCGTCTAAAGCCTTGCTCACCTAGATCACTAAAACGCGGAGGCCACGGTTTCGACTCCTGACTGGGTGGGTGACTTTCTTGAACGACCTTTCCGTTTTTTACACTAGTCTAACTGTTTAGAATAGAATTCAGACTTATCTGTTGTATTATCCATAACATAAACGTAACCTATTTGCATAATGGGCAAAGCGCGAGGAATATATGATACCAAACATTATAAATGATCTCCCAGAGGACCTGCAATCCAAGTACAAAAATATCCACAAATCAATCAAGTATAATCTGAAAAGATTCTATACTGATTCCCAAAGCAGACCATCATGCTCACATGTGCAGACCTGGGATTAAAATGAGAATCATACACTAGAATGATGATAACCCCGCTTTATTATCAAATCAGAACCAAGCACTAGAATGATGATAACCATTACTCGCCTCTGCTCTTATTTTTACATACATACATACATACATACATAACTTCACGCCAGTTCCCTTGCGGGGTAGGCACGAACAACAGAGCGCCATTTAGGTCCATTCTTACACACCTCACTTGCTTCTTTGACATTCATAACTCTTGTCATGCACACTCGTAATTACACTCTTATTTTTGATATAAGAATATTGTGTACACGACTCCCTGCGGCACGAATACACCCATGAGGTTTCTGTGCCACAGTTCAAATGTTTCTAATGTATATAAATGTAAGCATATTGGATAATAAATATAAAAAAATAAAAATATAATGTGTTTTTATGCAGATTAATAAAAAAATGAATTAATTTTGGTGGACAATGAATCTATTTCATGTACAAAGTCAAATGAGTCAGCTCAAACATTCTCTAATAAAAATTCCTAAACTACCAAATTTATTCACAATTCAACCACTTTATATACAGGTGTATAAAGCACAGTTTTGTAACATAACTTCTTGGGTGGTCATTACGTCAGTAAGCGTAACCTTTTGTCGGACTTGACGCTACAATACTCGGCGTGTCGCGTCAAACAGCATTAAACAGGTTTATAGCTTCCGATACCATAATTATGGAGTATATTACGTTGTTGGCTGCTAATCAATCTAACGAAAATACTGTCGACCTAATATATCTTTCAAAAGAAGGTGTGTAATGCCATATTGTTGATTTATTATGTCTAATACGACCAAATGAATGACTAAAAAATTGAATCGTCTCTCTGTGATTTTAAAATAATCATTAGTTAAGTGAAACATAATATTGATATCATGATTAATTAACGATTAAACCTCTTATTTCTATTGAATTAGAGTAAGTTTGAAGGTTTCTTTAAGAACCATAAATAATTCTTGAAACTTGTTCTAACTCAATGTGAATAAGACCGTTAGTAGACAGATATCTGTCCAAATGATTTATTGTAGTTTGGGGTTTTTTTTTTATTTATGGCCGGTTCTTACCATTCATTGGCAATTTTTTTTTTTTAAGGCGGGGGAATTTCTATTTACGCACAATACTGGGTCCTTTGCAAGGGATTAGACCATAGTTGATCATAAGGGCTTTCCCCTTTGACAAGGGGCAATCCGAACACTAATCAAGCCAGCTTGTGTGGAGACTCAGAGAAGTTGCACGGGCAACACCCACTACCCACTAAAACCACCCTCCTCCCATGTGCCCCGCGCTTTTTATGAAGGAAAGGCTGAGACTTAGAACGTAGTTACGCCCAGTCCGATCCAGCGCAAAAAGTGCCTGAATGTGCCCCGGGAATCAGAACACATTCACTTCGTCAGCGGGGGTGATGAGTCCTTTGCTCCCTTGATAGCTAAAGGCCCCCCGAAGCGGTATTGTTCAGGGTGGGAAGTCATGCGCATACCTGCGTCTCCGGATGCCAGCCAACCGCCGGCGTCCGCGAGTCGCATTAGTACGCGCAGTAATACTCCTCTCCCTATCTCGTTCGGCGGCCTCTTTAAGAGACATTACCGTCTCGCAAAAAGTAACCGCCGCCCCCCAGGTATCGCTGCTATGCAGCATGGCTTTCACCAGACTGCAGAGCGAGTCGATCGCTCCTACTTGTCTCGAGTTCGAAACGCTGCGGCGCCCATGCCGCGCAATCGACTAGCGTGTGAAACGCCGTGTCGGGTGCGCCACACTGGCGGCATTCCAGGGAAGGCAAGCAGCCCACAATGCGACACAGATACTTATCGAAACACCCGTGTCCGGTAAGTATCTGTGTCATCCTGAAGGTCAGGGTTCCGCTTTCGCGGGTGACCCATTCCATCAGCTGCGGCCTGATTGCCTCCACCGTGTAGCCGCCGGCCGCAGGGTTTTCCAACTCTTGAGACCAGATGCCGAGCATGGAGACGGTTTCCCGCTTCCTGATCGCCTCGATTTCGACCTGGCAGCCAGTACGTCCGCCTGGAGAGGACCATTCATTGACATGTGTTAACATCAGTAGACATTTGACGTTACTTGTGTGGATCTTATATCTTTTAACCGATAGTAAGGCAAATGAACGATTAATCGACTACTTATTACTTAACTGGATAATTTCAGTCTAGACGTTAAGAAGGACTTGACTCGCCAGTTTCGCAAGTGAACTCGCTAGTTAACCTATCTTAATGATAAATATAAATAAGGCCTTATGGAAAGTGAATAGCAAAACTTTTCACGATTTCTATATTAACTAAACGTTGGTAAATTTGGTACCTAAATCGGACCAAATTTCTTCGTCTGTCTAGTAATTCTTAACGAGGCCGTCTGCCGTCTGGCCGGGTCATGTCACCCCAACCCTGCAGTGCGTTCACCCCCAAAGGTCTGCTCGGTCAACGGCGTGCATTCCTTCAATAATTCCACGTGACGCGTCTGTGGCTATTGATGCTCGTGTTTTGAAAGCTTGACGTGTAAAAAGCTCCTAAGTTTACGAATGATCATTATACATAAATTACCTATGCTTTTTAGGGTTCCGTGGCTATTTTTGGCAAATACAAATTCACATGCAAAAGGTTTTATTGAAACTATGCTCCATTATGAATATTTTTTGAAAGTCAATGTTAGTGAATAAGTTAAAATTATCCCTACTTCCTATTATATGTTCACGCTTTATGAGGTTATTGTTCAGTCTGATATTCATTATTTAGTGAAGTCTATCTACTAAAGATTTAGTTTTATTTATTTTATTTTATTATAAAGATTTAGTTCGGGCATGTGGAAAGAATGACAAAACAGATATACAATGCAAAAGTGGATGGATGCAGAAGTCGTGGAAGGCCACGACACACCTTCCATTATCAAATTGATCGTATACTAGCAGAAGGTAATGTCAGGAGCCTTAAGAACAGAGGAGCGTGCATGACAAGAGCTATGAATGTCAAAGAAGCGAGTGAGGTGTGTAAGAACAAGAATGGCGCTCTGGTGTTCGTGCCTACCCCGCAAGGGAACTGGCGTGAAGCTATGTATGTATGTATGTATGTTAGTTTTTTTTTTACCTCCATGTTCCATCTGCGTACAGTAGAGCTGTGGAATGGTGTACCAATAATGCACTGCCAAAGTCCGTGTTTGTCCCGAAAACCACAATCCAGATGTCTTCAAGTCTCGGGTAAATAGGTATTATCTAGGTAAGCGTCATCGCCCTCTTCGACCGCATTATCGTGTAATATTTATTAAGCGTGATTGTGGTTGAAGGCGAATCTATTTATCATTCATTAAAAAATATATAATTATTGAGACTAAGCAATTTTTTAATTAAGTTTCAATTTAGTCTTCATTACAATTTTTATTTCATATCAGTAATTAAAATTGATGTTTTAATTTTCGATGTTTCCTGCTAATTTTTTGTTCTCATATTATGATTTTGAATAACATAAATTTCATTACTTACGAATGATATGTTTAATAAACACTTTCTAATTATATAAAATAATATTACATGTTTATTTTCGACTTAATGTGCCTATTAAAGTTTGTCTCAAGTATATTGAAAAAGAAAAAATCCTCAAGCATCAAATTGTAAGTACGTAAGTTTAGAGATAGAAATTAACAACAATTACGAAGACCTGTTAACATGCGTCGTTTCAAAATGCATTATGCAATGTACTACTGTATAATTTGTATTAATTTGAGCATTTGACACGTTGTTCGTCACACCTGAGCGCGGTGAGAAAACTCATCTGTTTACAAAACACATAATTATGAATAGAGCAAAGTTCAAAGCTCTTCTTGCCTTTAAAAAGAAATTTAAATTAGGAAAACGAAGTTTTGCTGGTTAGAGGATGCGTACACGATGTTCTATACCGAAATAAACACGGTCAATATAACCAATGAGAAACAGTAAATGAGCCAATTTTGTGTTGTTAGCAAAATAGGCTTGTTGGGCAATCGCTTTAAAGTGATGATACCCAAAGTAGACTAATGGCAGATTCCTATATCTTACCAACCATTCATTTGCCTTATTATCGGATAAAATTTTGCATATACTCCATATAAGTAATATCAAATAACAATGTAAAGGCATGTATATAATAGTTTAGCACGTCATGTCATTATTATAACTATAATATTATTTTTCTTTCCTTTTATTGTCTTGGTCTTATTGAGTATATATTGTTTGCTACAACTCCATTAATTCTTCAAAAAGTGATTCTGTAACATACTTCTGTACAAAACTTATTAAAAAAAGAAGTTGAGATATAAATAGAATATGAAATATAAAGAAAAACAATATTTAGCTAGACGTGTTGCTGGGTAGTTTACAGCATCAACACGTTGCGAAGCGGTGTACATAGAATAGGAAGTAAAAAATTAAATTTTAACTTACATGTATGACCTTCAAAAAGTGTTCTCCAGTGGAACTTATTTTGAATAAAAACTTTTGAATTTGAAATTTGAATTTAAATATAATAAATAATCTGCAAAAAACGCACTTTGTATATCCCCAAGCTGAACAAGTTAAGCTCGTTTTTCGGTCATATACAACGGACCACTTTGGGGCCGATCCTAGACACCCAGACCATAGTAAATAACGGCAAGTTAGTTTTCGAAATTTGTCCTGCCAGGAATCGAAACCGGAGCTTCTGCGTTCCAGTGAACTAAGTCGGCAAAGACTTAGTTTGTTCAATCACAGAGACCGTCGAATGAAGGAAGTGATTAAATAGTAAGATATAGGAACCGGCCCTATAATCGACTTTTATGGGTCGACTATGATCGGAATAGAAATCCTGTTAACGAAAAAGGTAGGTCCATGACATATAAATGGAGGTCCACGATAATAGATCTTATTTAAGCCAATTGTGACTAATATTATGGCTTTCCTTGGATATTCATATATATAGGTATATATCGTGAGAGGGTAATCCACATCGACAATACTCAAAGCGACGATAGTCAAGCATGAGTAAATAGTCCGGGAATAATTAAAGGACCTCTGGTTTAAAGATTTTATCCATACAGGTATGGAGAAAAACTACTATTTTCGTCGGCTGGGTGGCCTGTTGTAAGCGGCGACAAAACAACCCACAGCCAGGTCTAGGTGACCCTTGGTCTAGAGTATCTGTACTGTCATATCAATCTTAGTTGTGTTTCGGCATTAGTGGCCAGGTTCCAGTTCCCCCTTCGAGGCCGGATTCACATTGGTAGCACCTGCGGTATTACAAATGTTCATAGGTGACGGTAACCACTCTCCAGGTGTGCCATCCAGCTTGTCCCCTGTACTACAGGAATTAAAAAGGTCAATATAAACTATTTGATATCTCGTTCACAATTTTAAGTTGAAATCGAACATAAACCTAACAATTTCAATTGAAAACAATCAAAACAAAAACCTTCACGGCTTTAAAATATTTTATACAGCACTATCTGTGTGTTTACAATGCGCTTTGGTTATGTAAAGATTGACTCCTTCTCAGGCCCTTGTCTATAGTGCACGTGTTGTGTGTATATGGATTGTCAATATTATGTACCAATAAATACTATATCGAGTACAGTGGATGGAACGCTCAATTACCTGTGCGTTATACTGGGTTTTATCGGGATACGCTTTAATCAAATAACACGGATAGATAGTAAGACGGAGGCTCAATGCAATCGATTCCTGCCGGCTTCCCTTTCGAAATGATGCAAATAACACTTTATATTGCCGAACTTAGAAACGGATTACATGGTAAATAGAGCACTAATTTTACGCGCAGTTAAAGCGACAGAAAATGCATTCCGTTTACACTAGAATACGCCGTAACTGTAATTAATTTCATATAGCTTATACCCACTTATATGACTATTTAGAATTTATACAAATTTACTGTAGATTATTAAGTAGTTTATAGGTATAATATTACTATGGCTATAACATATGATGTACAATGTCTCCGAAGGATATCAGTGGAAATCGCAGCATGACACAAAAAAGTGTAAGTGAGTCTCACATCGACACTTTTTTTGTTGTTGGAGTATAGCCGACATGCTAATAGCTCCCCTGATGAAAAGCGAGTATGGACAATTGTAACACCAATGGTGCTAACAACGCGCTGCAAGTATGGCTATAAAACAAAAAAAATCTTAAAATGATGGAGTACCAACAATTGTTAAGTTTAATAGACAATTATAGACAGTTATAATACTTAGATAGGTAAAACATGCTTGTAAAATAGACATAAGAAATAGTAAATAAAAACAATAGTAGTAGATAAAAATATATAAAACAAAAAAATTCTGCACCGATTAGAGACAGAGGATGGCGATTTTAGAAAAAAAATTGTCATGTTTCCCCTACACTCGTTCTGGAATATTTTATTTAAAGGCCTAATTATATTATTGTTTCAAGTAGGTATTATCTCTAAAATACTTTTCACTGTTCGCCCACTGATAAATACTATGACGATTAAAGTAAAAGTCTAATATGAGACAGTGACCGTAACACGTAGAACATTGGATATTTTATTATTCATAGGCGAGGGTTATTCGTGCGCGTCCCATGCCGCAAATGAAAACGGACCGGCCCGCGACTAGTGGGAACGGTAGGGCAACGCAATTATAGTCACTTATATAGCCAGGATTACTATATCTTGCTAGACTGTGTCTCACGAAAGATGTCCCGCGGACGAAGAGCTACAGTCGTACAACGGAATTTTAGAAAGATCAAATAATTTTAGAAAGATTCCGATTTAATAGTATTATTAGTTAATAGAATAATAAAATAATGTAACATTTACATTAAAACACTTGATAAAAACAACATAACATGCTCACCTTTGGGACAGCTCAGCTAATACCAGCTTGAAGCACTAGAGTTAATTGAGAGAAGAGCCAAGAGGCTAATTGATAGCGACCGGCTTGTCAATACAAGGTTGCAAAGCCTAGAACATCTACGCCGGGTTTCCAGTATATCGATTTTTTATAGGATTAATCTCAGAGAGTGTCCGGTTGGATTGTTTGACCTGATTCCCCCTACACCATTCCGTCTTCAGACTAAAAGACGCTCTGGTCTACGCCATTATTTCGCAGTGGAAACGTCACCAGTGCGAACGAAGCGGTTCGCCCTCCATGTTCTTTATGCGTATGGCAGAGTTGTGGAATGCACTGCCAGAGACCGTGTTTCCCGAAAAGTACAATCCGGGTATCCTCAAGTCTTGTGTGAATATGTATTAATCTAGGTAAACGTGCTCCATCTTCGACCGCATCATCGTGCGACATTAGGCGTAATCGTGGCCAAACGCGAATTTATTTATTATAAAGAAACTTAAAAACATGTCTGGGTTTGGCTGTTTAATTAGTTCCATTTTTTGCCGCGGGACTTTCTTCGTGAGACGCAGACTACTAATTCCAATGGCCAATAAAGAACGTAACTTGTAACACACTCTGCAGTCACAGTTGACGCCGGTCCGTTTTGTTTTTATAGTCAGTTAAAACTTTAAATAAATGTCTCATTGTTTGAAATATCATAAATTTTATGAAATTGAAAAGGAGCTCCGTGTAGGAACGGAGAAAGTATAACATTTCCTGCGGCCGGGCGGCCGGTCGTAAGACACAACAACCCAAAGCCAGGTGGTAGCAAATTTGCCCGTTTGGATGGTTGATGGCCAACCCTAGTCTAAAGTATGCCGCCATAACAACCTTGAGTTGTGTTCCGGCATTAATGGCCATGCTCCAGTCGCTCTTTAGAGAGCGGCAGCACATTAGTAGCACCATCGGTGTGACAAATGTCCGTAGGCGATCGTAACGGATTTCCATCAGGTGGTCCGTCTACCCGTCTGCTAAACCCGTGCAATAGAAAAAGAGGTTAATAAAAAAAGTGTGTGTAAAATGTACATTTTGTGATAGATTTAACATCAAGGTCTTTTCATCCTCATATATCTAGTTACAATCTGGTTTCAAATTAAATTCTTTACATGTTCCTCTTTTTTTTAATATATAGTACATAGTTTATTAAAAAAGCGTTTTTTTGGTCATACGAAACTTTAAACTCTCCTCTCTCCAAACAGATTTTGTACCTAAGGCAAAAAACTAAACTTTAAAGCCAGGTCTTTTTCAAAATAAGTTGCCATAAACACTGAGGCATGACTGAGTCACTTATACATAACATTATTATACGTATATTGCTATTTGAATTTTATATTGAATATACTGATGTTAAATACAGAAATGAAATATGTAATTATATTTTAATACACCAAAACAAGTTAAAGTATATTTGTGTATGCCAATTAGTTGAGTAAAAAAAGGAAATGATACTTAATATTCTTTACATTAGTTTTGGTAGCGTTCGATAAATTATGGACGTTCGATAACCTTGGGCATCAACCATAGCGGCTTATTTTTTATTGCTCTAGCCAATTAAGAAATTAAAGTATTCGTGTTTATAAATATAAATTATTTAGCTAACTATAACTGCAGCTTTGCCCGCGTATACTTTTAAAATTATTTATAGGCAAAGTAAGGTATACAATTCTCGAGTTACCAAATGCTATTACTTGCAACCGATAATACTCGCTAGATGGCAGTAATAACTTATATTTAAATCGGATAGATGTTAGTTACAAACATTTAACATCACATCCTCTGAAAGAATTCGAAATGAGACATATACGAAAATTGTAGATAAAATTCCTGTTTTAATTAGCCTTTTCGATGATTATTCGTGACATACTTACAGACACAAATATTCTAAAAAACGGTTATTTATGATTAGGAATCGTATGAATAGAAGATTCCACTTAAATTTTGGTCTTTGAAATCATATACGGACACTTCGATTATTTGTTATTGATCAATAATTTTTTTTCAAGTGTTATTTTACATGTAAATATACGAACAATATGTCTTTAAAATACTTACCATTTTTTTTTACAAATTGCAAATAAATAAAGCAGAAAATGAATTATTTGATAATGATGCACTATATAAAAACATACTTAATAGATTCACAAGAAAATATATACAAAATTTCAGTCAAAAGCAAACTTGATTAACTAGGGATAGTCGAATTCTTAGGTAACGAGGCTGGCAGCTTAGATAATTCTACAATTACATTGTATTGGGCATTTCGTTTAAGAAATCATCTCAATACATACATGTACTAATATAAATAATTTTTGTATATACATACGTATATTTTTACAAATTGGTTTGTATATTTTTTAACATAACTACCAATTCTTGTGGAATTTCCCTGATGCGATTTGTAAAGCCCAATGAATATTTAATTTTAAGTAATTAATGTAGAATCGTATCATCATTCATTTTACGATTTTATGAGTTAATTGGTGTATTTATCTTTTCTGTTTTTTCTTGTTACAGGTTTGGACAACCGGATATCAAACTCAAGGAGTTCAGCGTCCCCGTGAGTATTGTTTTATCTAATCACACTACAAACATGCGATTAATCGAGACGCTTACCACCGCACTCATAAAGCCAAAAAAGATTGACTTATTGAGAAACTTATTATGATAAAGAAATTGATATTTTCGTGATCTTTAATTATTGTAAAGAATAGTCTCAATTTGTATTTTATATCGCAACTAAAGCTTGATTCACATTTTAAGTCCTTATCATTAATTGGACAGGCATTGACTTAATTATTCTCCAAATGATGATAAAAACCTCACTTGCCAATTTCACAAGTTAACTACCTACGTAACTAATGTTATCCTTTGCTGGCCTATCTGCAGCGCAAAGGCTCTGGGTTCCATTCCTTGTGTGGTAAATTTCACAAACGAACTGTTCGTGATGGTCTGGATATCTGGGATCGGCCCCAAAGCGGTCATTTGTATATTACCCATGACACTACGTAACTTGCTTAACTTGGGGATACTTATACAATGGGTACGCTTGTCTGCCGATAATTGAAAAAAATAAGACATTACTGGCGAGAATTACAAACTTAAATATAAAAACAAAAAGGAGACGGAGACTTTTGGGCCAAAGAAATGTAATGAGTTAAGATATGGCTTATAAAAGCGTTATATTTTTCTACTACAAAATGGATAACGTCAGCCCTAAACTCTATCTGGAAGACGAGAAATCTTAAAAATAAGGTCATAAATAAAGTGGTATCGATTATCATGATTGATTTATGTGAATGAATTTCGACAGTCTATACTATAATAAATCTATAAATGGTTCGAGTTTGTACATTGCGTTTAAAAATGTGAAAAAAATCCGGGGTACGCTAAACAAATACGTTGTCATGTTGCCCACATGTCATTCATTACGCACTATAGATACTTCAAATAAGGTTGGCTGCGACTTTTCTTTAGTTTTGCTGTGCAGTTATCTACACTATATTGACTTAGTTTCTTTATAATCGTAGTGAATTGAACATGAAAGTCTAAAGTTTTAGGTCTAACCATAACTTAGCCAAATAAGTTACTTATCGTGGGCACACGATTGACCACGCAAGTATACACACACTGGTCCAGACGGGCATTAAAATAGTACACTTGCGCCGGTGCGTATGCAAAATCTTAAAAATTTACTACGGGAAACTCTCATAGTCTATGGTTTGACTCATAATTATTGTTTATTTTTTACACCACAATATTATAAATATTCTCAAATTCCGGTTTCTAACCAGATTTTTTAATCCTCTTAATTAGTGACGTTATTCGTGCTTCTTTGTTTTTTGCGTAGTATAAAATAAAATCACTTTCCGCCTTTGTTTGTCTGTATATCCGTAAATTTCTTCTATACCACCCAACGCATTTTTATAAGATTTTCATCATCAATTAGATACTTTTTCACTAACGGCTTATATATATAAAAAATCAAATTAAGTTTTTATATCAGTAAGACAAAGCTACTGCCGAGGATATAACCCACGGCGCAGCCGTGGGTAAACCCTGGTTAATGATGTGGAAACACTTACACCACAAAACAACTAAATGTACTACAATTATAAAATATATCAACATAATAAAAACAAATATAAAAATCGCTCTCATCTTTCCACAATGGGCCCAAGAATGTATGAAAGCGTATCCGTCTCCTTTGATACGTCTATATTTATGTACCATCGACAATGAAGATGAACATAAAGTACTTTATCCATAATAATGGTAAAGGTTTCTTGTAATACGGTTGCTAAGTTTAAGTTATCAAAGCCGTGCGTGTAAAGGTTTAATTGTAATTATAAAGTAAATCAATTTATTTCAGGGACGTTGTGAACAAAGATCTCGGTTTATCGGATAGCGATGACGAGGTCGCCGCCAACAGCCACAGGCTTGGACCGTAAGTTTCATTTTAAATCTCTTTTAATATATTACCTGTGGTGTTTGAGCTCTTAGGTCTGTATTCTAAAATAATACTCATGCATAAACGAACGTTTGAAATGGTAATCGATAAAATTAAAGTGCTCTGCCTCCATACCTATAGCCTTGTCCATTTGAAATTACTTTTAAATTTGGACAGTTTATCATACCTGGTGGTTTTTGTCTAGTTTGTATATGAGTATCATTTTAGAATACGCAACCTATGTTCTAAAAGATGTTATAGCAGTTCACAAGCACGTTTGAGTCCGTCTTACCACTGTGTTCGGACCTCCTGAATTCAGGAGAAAAGATGATATACGGGCCTGACGAACCCGCACACTTTCAAGGCGGATTAACAGGTTTTAAATATTTTTAATCTCGATCTGCAAGTCTCTTCGCTACGATTTTCTTCAATATCGGTACGTGGTAATATACTGACAGTGCATTTTATGTATACAGGGTTAAAAAAATGCCTAAGATATGTTTGCTTCCCGGCCAAGATTCATTATTCATTCATTCCTGCTTAGGTCGAATGAGACGATTTGATACGCATGTCTTATACGAGTATATATAAAAGAAAGTTGTGTTAGTTACACTATTTATAACTCAAGAACGGCTGTACCGTACCGATTTGGCTGAAACTTGGTGGGGAGGTAGCTTAAAACCAGGAGACGGACATATGATACTTTTTATCCCGTTGGAACCGGTAGGTGGCGCTGAGATCGGGTTCTAGAATCCTCCTAATCACCTGGACTGATTTTGGTGATTTTGTTTTTGTGCGTTTGAGTGGGTCCCCGGATGGTTTAAATCCACAATTGTAACTGGTAGGTGGCGCTGTGATAGGGTCCTAGGTTTTTATTTTTTCAGAGCAGGACAACGTCTGCCGGGGCCGCTAGTTGTTAAATAAATACGAAAGTGACTTGTTGGAATTAAAAAACAGAAATGTCTTATTCAGAACCATAATAAAGGTAAACAAATTAAAACGAGGACAGCTTATTTAACTGAGAAACTTTTTATCATGAAACAAAATGTCAGGACACTCCTTGATTTTGTATGACGTACTGCGTTATGACGTCACAATTCTGACGAGTCAAATAGCTTATTTATTGTTGTTTAAATAGTAAATGAAACTATACATATCGTGAAATTTCGAAAGTGAGTTTATAGCAAAATATTTTTTTATAGAATTTATTTATTTTAAAATATGTCATATACCCAATTAGACACCATACTCAATATGTTAAACACTGAACTATATCCTAATATTATTCGGTATATGAGTCTTGTTGTTTTTATACATACATACATACATAACTTCACGCCAGTTCCCTTGCGGGGTAGGCACGAACAACAGAGTGCCATTTAGGCTTATTCTTACACACCTCACTTGCCTCTTTGACATTCATAACTCTTGTCATGCACACTCGTCTGTTCTTAAGGCTCCTGACATCACCTTCTGCTAGTACACGATGTTTTGTTTTTATGCTTTTTATAATATGTTAAATTTCTTAATTTCCAGACCTCTCTCTCCAATTAACTCCGGTAGTCCAAGTTCAGGCAGCTCATCACAATCTGACTCTGACACCGAGTCATCGTCGGCAGAGTCGACGACGCCGGCCGCTGCCGTCGCAGCGCCGTCCGTGCCAGCGGCTGCGCCGCCGACGGCAGCGGCGCCTGCGCCCGCGCAGCGCTCCTCGTGGGGCCTCAGCAACTTTGTACCGCCGGCTGCTCACCCGCTAGATCCCACTTTCGAGTCTGAAAAGGAGCACCTCAGGCATGCCTTGGCCGATGTTAAGGGGAAGCCGGTGAGTTGCATCATTGGCTTTATCTTTTAGTGGTGCCAGGTGATTCGTACTGTTTGCAAATAAGTGTTAGATTTGTGAGGGACTCAGTGCTATGGCCCGGCTACGACTTTGGGCTTAGCGATGGACGACGTTATGAGCGACGCAACGATTTCTAGGGTGCTTTATAGGGTTTAATAGTTTTATATTTGTCGTCCGACGCTTTACGCTCAGTTGTCGGCAATAGCGACGTGGTCGTGACTGGGTGGTTACGTTACACTTTTAATAATCATGAAAAGGTATATTATAATTCTATTTTTATAGGGATTAATCTACAAGAATAGGTACGTTCAAAACATTAAGAGTGTTAAGAGAAGTTAATCTATCTATACTAATATTATAAAGAGGTAAAGTTTGTGAGTTTGTGACCTTGTAGGGGATAATCTCTGGATTTAATAAATCGATTTTAAAAATTCTTTTACTGTTCGAAAGCTACGTTAACAGGGAGTGTCATAGGCTATATAACATGACGTTATATACCACGGGAGAGGGACAGAGAGCGGATGAAACCGCGCCGCGCCGCTAGTATAGAAATATGGTCAGACCCTAATTTTATTACGTCAACAGTTAACTACTTTACTTGTTTCTCATTATGTAAACATACAAATTACTAATGCAGTGATGCTGTCCTAATTACAAGCTTTTATTTAACTTGCAATGTTTGTACGTATCTACGTATGTATGTTAGGGCCAAATATTACAACTGAATTTTAAAGGAGTTATCCTCAACCGATTGAGATGAAATTTTGCGTACACATTTAGTTTGGATGACAATGCATGGTTAACCAAGTGGCGTTATTCTAAATTCAATATGGCGGACTAGTTATTTTTTATGCACTCCCTTATGGGAGTGCATAAAAAATGTGGGTACAAATTAAAGCGCTTGCTGAGAAGAAACAAAGAAAATAAAAGCTTATAAAAAGACTTCACTCTAAATCCAATATGGCGAACGGCCCAAGATGGCGGACTAGTAATTTTTTGTGTACTTCCATGGTATCATTTTAAAGAGCTTGCTGAGAAGCATACGAAGAAAAAAATACTTCACTCTAAATCCAATAAATATGGCGGACAGCCCAAGATGGCGGACTAGTTTTTTTTGTATATTTCTATGATGATGTGTATCAAATTAAAGGGTTTGTTGGGAAGAATACGAATAACTAAAAAATAAATTAATATTAAGAAGACATTTTTAAAACAAGCTTTTAATTAAAGCTCTAAAATAATAAAATATACTCTAAATTAAACCTATTAATTTAGTACATTACACAATTTATGTGATATGAAAGCTTGTCGCGAGATTTACATAAACAAGAATAGAATTACTACGTAACTTGATTTTGACATAAGTAAATTTAAGAAAAAATGTATGTATTTTATAACATAGGTAACTACATCAATATAAGTAAATCTCGCGACAAGCTTTTATATCATATCAATTGTGTAATGTAATAAATTGATGGGTTTTGATTTAAAGTTTATTTTAGTCTTTTTAGAGTTTTAAATAAAAGCTTGCTTTTAAAAATGTTTTTTAATATTAATTTTTATGATTTTAAACAATCTCTATGAAATATACACATATCTCTGTCAGTCTCCTACGCTTTCCATATAAACCACTATTGACCAAATTTGGTAAAGTTTTGGCATATATGTACATAATTTCAATAACAGGAATCATAAATGAGACTATTTCACCTGTCATTTTTCGTATTGAAGGCACACTGGCAAAATCAATGCCAAAAGAGTTGGAGCCGGCAAATGTCAAGTCAAAAGACCCTTTTAATCTCAGTAAATTGGAATAATTTTCATGGTATACAGATTTAATATCCATGAAATCCACGCCTCATGTAAAATGCTTGTTTTTTCATAAACAAAGAAAAGTCGGTTACACTGATTGAAATTAGAAACTGCAGTTATATGTATATAAATAAATTATAGGTATGTACACCTATGTGCGATATTATAATCTCTTTTTTAATTACTCTGCAACTTGTGACTCGAAGTCAATACTATTGTTAGAAATAAGAGCTAGGTACATTTTATACTCAAGGTTACATACATGACGACAGAGAGCTGACGCAGCTAAGCTCTTCTTCGTTAACTGTTTTATTATTGCAAATAGATATGCAATTTGAACCCAGTAAGGCGATGGTGCGACTATTTAAAAGTTATGGACCAATGTAGAATTTAATCAATCGTTAACACTGGCAAAATAACCACATTGATTTCTCATTTCGTTGATGAATATAAAATGAAATTTATCTATTTTTTTACAAAGTGCAATCTTCTCATTAAAGTGTTATTATCGCTAAAAAGCTAATAATAATAGTACATTAATTTGCTTGCCTAAAAATATATTATAAACAATTTAAGATATCATGTCATAATTAGTTTCACGTGTGTATATATTTACCTTAAATTTTGTCTTTCAATTTGGACGCATAAAATTAATGAAAGGATTCGATGATTCAATCAAAGTGATCCATATAAACATAAACTCGAATCATTCAACATCATTGAATACCTCGATGTCTTTTAAGTTCGATGTCTTTCAACCAAGTGTAATCGATTTAGTTGGTCAGTTTAATAGCAGCAGTATTTTCGCGTTTACGTATTTAGGAAGTAGCTCTATTTTGCTTACATAAAAACGTAATTAGTTTTTGTATAATTTATATAAACATTTAGTGAAAATTCATCTAACTGATGTTGAAAACCGGTTCAAAATCCGTTGCGTGGTTTAGAAGGAGTTGGATATATATAGACAGACAGGCAGACAGACGTGGAAAGCGACCATGCGCTTTCCGCGTTTTATACTTTGGAAAGGTGAATTTTAGATTAAAAACACACAAGACCTTCGGTCACGTGTTTAAATAGGTTGCTTGGGGAGAAGTAATAAATATACAATTCCCATCACATTTCCAGTAATAAAACATACTGACTTCCACGTGACCGTTTCCCGTATTAATTCGCCAGTTTTTGCACGCTATGTCGGAACACGGGCCCTGCTATATTTAATCGAATAATCGAAAGAGTATACTTATATATCTTTTCCTGGTCCCACGGGGTGTCGGGTTGCATTCGATAAGCGTTTCTTTGTAAACAGAAGCTTAATAAGCAAAATGTGATCTACGTATAAGCAATGTAACCACTTTCGTGTCGCAGCAGTCGGAAACTTTTGCAAGTGCATGCAACGCGTTCTTTGAATCTGATTCTTTTTTTATTTTATTATTAGTGAAATGAATTTTATTAATTAATTTGTGTTTAAAAAAAAGCAGTAAATATATCATAATTTTCCAATTATTATAATGAAATAAATAAAAATCGTAACTGATAATTTGAGAAATGTTTATAATGAAGAATAAACGTATAAATAGATTTTTTTAATAAAACACCTTTTTATGTTAAATTTAGCTGTTACATTACTGAAGTGTTAAAATAATTGCAATACATTGTTGGTTTTGAGTATTTATGTGTATAGTGGCCCTAACACAAGCGTTACTAGCCTCATTATCATTCCATTAATAAATCAATTAAAACAATTTTCATTTTTAAAGCTACTTTTTTGGTGGATTTTGGTTTTTGTCTCAACATTTGGCCGTTTTTCATTAGCCGTGACTTAGTTTTTACGTTATTATAAAAATACAACAAAATTTTGCGTAAGCTTAAACAAAGTATAAAAATGATTAAATTGACGATTGCTATTTTTTAGTGTGACATGTTCCTATATTTACTAGTAATTTAAAGACTTCTGAACTATTTGTATTAAAAGTATTACTATAAAGTGTATTATAGTATATTGGTTCTCTATGATTTAAATCGACTAATACAGTAATATAGATACAATGACTACTAATCAAGAGGATTTCTTTGTGTCCGAGTTTGAACCGTTGCTAAAATTATTTCAAAGTATGATAACCGAACGCGAAGAGGATATAAGGCAGAAATGGATAAATCTCGCTTCGCTTAAATACAATCTGAGATACTGTCTGGTGTGTTTGGAACATAAACTGAGGTCTGAAGAGCCCAGTCCTGAGAGAAGAGTCGTGTTGGAGGAGTTTTTGAAACTGAAAGATGTGTTGTGGCAGACTGTTGGTGCAATACACGGCAGTATTTCTTCTGTGGCAGCTAAGGTTAGGAATAAATAAAAAAAAACACTTCAAAATAGTAACTTGGAAAGAAATTATTATTTAATTTAATTATTATTATATATATTATAATTATATTATATTACTAGACATCCACTATAATATACATACATACATAACTTCACGCCAGTTCCCTTGCGGGGTAGGCACGAACAACAGAGCGCCATTTAGGCTTATTCTTACACACCTCACTTGCTTCTTTGACATTCATAACTCTTGTCATGCACGCTCGTCTGTTCTTAAGGCTCCTGACACTATTGTTAAACTATAATATAGTTTAACAATATTGTTGTTGGTACTTATATTTGTTGAATAGAAGTCTCTATATTGACTAATGGACTTTATTTGAAACTATTTACAAATGTTAAAACTAACAATTCGAATATAGTAAAATATAAGTACGCAGCGCAACAGGGAGCGGGGTATATGAGAGAGGATATCGAATCTTGATAGCAAAGTAGTAAAGGTGAGTGTGTCAGTGCCTCCAAGGCTGCTCCTTAACTCCCATCATTTGTCTGACCGCCTAGCTGTTGACGGCCTCGGAAAGGGGATCTGGAACCTGGCCACTGATGCCAGAGCACAACTCAAGGTCATTATAGCGGTATGCTGTAGTCCCTACCACCTGGCTGTGGGTTATTTTGTCGTCTCATACGACAGCTGCCCGGCCGCAGGAATTAGTATTCTATCCGCGTTCCTTCACGAGTTATTATATCTCTAAAGTTTTCTTCAGGTGTAAAACAGAACATTCTTTTCTGTCCTGATATATTTCAGAATTTATTTTTATTTTAATTATTTACTAACCGTATTTGTATCTCCACAGAGTCCAATATCCGAGATGTCGGATTCGGAAACGTCGTCGCCGTCGCCGGGCGTCAGTCGACGGCGCCGTTCGACCGCAAACCGAGCGTCAACCGCGTCGAGCGACGAAGAGACGCCTAGACATCACAACACGGTGAGTAGAGCTTTATTCATCAACTTATTTGAAAGAACAATAACTTATAACATTATAAATATCTTTTAGACTAACATACAAATCGTTATTATACCAAAGCAAACAGATCTGCTGTTCTTAACTCGTCTAGGTCCACGTAGGCTGATGATATGGGATTTTTGATGGTGTTTGATTTCCTATATTCATCATCATTGTTATCCGAGTGTTAAATCCTGCTAGCGTTCGCATCGTTGGCTTCGACGCCCAGGGTCCACTTTTTCTTCTCCACTTCGTACGATCTTCGGCATCCCCAGTTTTGAGACCATTGGTACGCATGTTATCCTTCACATTATCAAGCCTCAAGCGATCATTTCTTGTGCATTCCTCTTCTACCAGGACCTAGGGAGGCGTCAAAGCTAAACATTGGTTGCTTACATAATTAGCTGATCTCAGTAAAACGTGGCTGTACCAGCGAAAGCGACTCTGATGCATTTTGTCTGCTTCGTCACGGTCCTGACGACTATACTATTATTTCTATACTATCCATAACGGTATTATTAATAGCATTGATACTGCGATTAATGCTAACATAAATAACACTTGGGACTTGTGGACACTTGTGTTGAGTGAGACTCTTATGATCCAGTACATTTGTTCCGTACAAAATATATTTTTCCTAATATGGCACAAAATTTTAAAATGTAAACCTTCAAAGTTTTTGTCACAATACTACTCATTCCTCAAATTATGTAACATAAGAGAAAGGGCGGAACGAGGCTTATGCTACAACAGTACAATAACGCCTCTACGGAGATTCACTTAACAAAGAGGGACAATATGACATGCACAGTGCGACTATTAGCTTCTACAAGTAAAACGAGGTGACCGATGCTGATGGCATCCGATTCTTAACAAACATTTCCGAATTAGAAGTTTTAATTCCACGCGTAGGTACCGCGTACAAACACTGCTTTTATGCTGTTTGACAGTATAAAAGTCCTCGCCTATTTTGATGTGATACATTGTATTGATTCAATACTAAAAGTCATGTTACTCTTACACACTCAATTTATAATCGTGCCCTACTCAACACTAAAATAAACTAGCAACCTGTCTTTGTCAGACATCACCTCGGGTGCCAACATCTGCTCCTTCGGCGCCCCTGAAACGGGGCAGGCCCCCTAAAGCGCGGCCCTCGGACGAGCGGCCCCCGAAGAAGAAGCGCGGGAGGCCACCCAAAACGCGGCCCCCGTCGCCCCCGGCGGCCCCGGCCCTGCCCGCACGGGTCAGCCCCCCACCTCCCGCGGACAGCGACGTGGAGCCCGACCCACCGCCCACGCAACATCATCACACGTTGCAAGATACCAAGACCCATATATTTCGCAAGGTATGTCTGGCATTACAGAACGACGACTTGTATGAACTACAACAACAACAATACTCTTTATTGTACAATACCATAAAAATAGTAATACATTTTCTTGTTTTAAGATTTGAAGGTAATAGTACAATGGGCGGCCTTGTTGCTTAAACTAGTCTCTTCCAGACAGCCTTTGGATGGACAAGGATCTTATTTAAAACTAGAGTTTGCCCAGCGGCCACGCCGCGTGTCTCCCTAGGCAGTAGCTTTATTTTAATTGCATAAAAACTCAATTCGGTTTTTTACATATAAACATATAACTAACTAATTTGTACCATACCCGGGAAAATTCTCGCGGGATTCCCGGGACACAAAGTACTGTAGCATTTAAAAAACAATGTAAGCTATTGTTTTAGTGAAAACTGTGTCGGAATAAGCTAATTTTTATGAACCCGAACAACTTCTTCTTGTTATCTCATTGACATATTACATATTAGATTTTGACCGCGGCTTCGCCCGCCTTGAAGTTGTCCCACGGGAACCATACATTTTCCGGGATAAACCTATGTGCTATTCCAGACTATAACACACCTCTGTGCCAAATTTCATTCAGATCCATTCAGCCATTCTGGCGTGATCGAGTAACAAACATCCATCCAAACTTTCGCATTTATGTATATTAGATGTACGAAAAAAACAGAAATTTCAATTTTCTGAGGTATTATCACTTTTGTATTTCTGAGGGCAATATTTTTGTAAGAAACTATTAAGGCAAAGAGTAATAAAACTAGAATCTTTTGATGGGTATTTTGATTTTGTATTTTCAGGTATTCACACCCAGGAAGGGTGACGAGGGCGGCGGTAAAGGTGGAAAGGGTGGTAAGGGCAAGGGTGGCAAAGGTAAGGGGCAGGTGACGATCATCGAGGTGACGGCGCCAGAGATGGCCGCCGACGACGAAGATCGTCGCCACAGAGAGAGGTCAAACGAACGCCGAAACGAAGAAGCCCTTGCAAGGGTATCACCCCCTCGAGAACCCGAATCAATCACCCGGAGGCGTGAAACCGAAAGACTGGCGAACGAAAGGATACAGGAACGCGTCTCTATCGAAAGGAACGCCGACCGCACTGTAGAAAGGTCACCTTATAACCGCATCACTACAGAAAAGACATCAAATGACAGGATACCGAGCGAAAGGATACCCACAGAAAGAACGTCCAACGACCGGATACCTACAGATCGACCGCCAGGGGAGCGATTGTCAGACAGGATACCGACCGACAGACTATCAAACGACCGCCTGTCAGCAAACGATCGATTATCAGCAAGCGATCGTCTGTCAGCAAGCGATCGATTATCAGCAAGCGATCGATTGTCAGCAAGCGATCGATTATCAGCAAGCGATCGACTGTCAGCAAGTGATCGACTGTCAGATCGACACTCAAGCCTGTCATCGGACAGACTGTCAACCGATAAGATGACGCACGAGCGATTGTCAGGCGAAAGGCACTCTCATGACAGGTTATCGGTCGAAAAACACGAAAGGTCGTCTAGTGACAGGTCGCACGAACGGTTAATCGAAAGCAAAATTTCGATGGGACGGATACCTGAAAGCAAATTATCGATCGATCGGTACGCGGAGAGCAATATGTCGATGGATCGTTTAGTGGATACGAAATCCTGCATCGATAATAAGAAGTCTATAGACAGATTGACGGAGAGTTCGTTAGAGCGCGTGTCGGAAAGCAAAGCTATGGCCGAACGGTTAGCGGCTGAACGGTACGTGCGAGCTGAAGCGGATCTAGGTGCTGGGATAAAACCTGGTCGTGGATCGGAGAGACTCGAAGAAGCTTCATCTGGTAAGCATCTGTCATTAATGACATATAATAATTCTCAACATCATTATAACCCATTCCACCACTCAGCATATATGTTGATCATAAGCAAACAAGAAATCAACTGTCATTGGCAAATGATGTGTATGAATTGACCCATATATTTGTTTAAAGCTACTTTTGTCTCGGTCTACTAACGCGATAACGGTAACATGCTACTATATTCTACATACATACATACATACATAACTTCACGCCAGTTCCCTTGCGGGGTAGGCACGAACAACAGAGCGCCATTCAAGCTTATTCTTACACACCTCACTTGCTTCTTTGATATTCATAACTCTTGTCATGTACGCTCGTCTGTTCTTAAGGCTCCTGACATCAACTTCTACACCTCGTACACGATCAATTTGATCATGGAAGGTGTGTCGTGGCCATCCACGACTTCTGCATCCATCCACTTTTGCATTGTATATCTGTTTAGTCATTCTTTCATCGTGCATTCTTTCCACATGCCCGCACCACCGGAGCATTCATTTCGTTACCTTCACCCCGACACTCTCTTTCAGACCAACTCTCTTTCTTAATTCGGCATTACGAATGCGGTCCGCGAGCGTCACTCCGCAGATTTTGCGGATACTATATTCTTAAACATCCTATTTGTGTTTATGACAATTGCATAGATATTTTTTCTAATTTTAGTGTCGGAGCGCCGTTCTCGTCCGCGCGTGATGGTGCGTGTGCCTCTGGCTCGTCTGCGCAGCGACCTGGTGCGTGCGCTGCAACGGCCTACGCAGCAAAACCAACCCGTTAAACGACATGCTCCTATCACAGAACCGGTAAGCGTCTCAACGTATTTAGAGTCAAATGCAAAATTAAATTAAATTTTCCAGTTGTAGTGACATTGACAGCTTAAAATGTCACAATTGCACGTTTATTGTGTAGTGACATTGACAGTTATTTAGTTAGACTTTGAACTCAAATGGATGGTTCCACTAACGATGTTATCATTTTTGTGGACATTTTACATAATCTGATCGGAATGTAAATACAACATTGTGTACAGAACTTCATTGCCTATGTTCTCGTTTTAAAGCTCCTGGAGAAGAGTTCGTATGTTAACAAACTTAAGACCTTCAGCATCCAATTTTTCGACAAATTTTGAAAGGTTGCTAGTGAAGACTGGATAATCTGTGATAATAATCTAATGTAAACATTTTACCCAATCTTGGGGAGACCTATATTCAGCAGTGGACAATGTTTGGCTGACTACGAACGTTCCTATTTTACTCCTTGATGACATACCTTATCCAGAAAAGGTGCAAAAAATTGATTGTAACTCCTTAGTCATAAAACTAATTAGAAGATAAAAAAATGGTATGAGTTATGGAATGACAACATGCGTGCATGCACACTCTTATTCATACATAGACACACGAGCAGACTTTTATAAGAATCTTACATACACAGACGAATTTTTTTATTACTACGTAAAAATGAATTGATGGTGGTTAGTATAGAGTACTATAGCGACATAGAGGCGAGGGCTAATAGTACCATCACTTCTTCAACATTCTAGGAGCACTGTCACATCACAGGATCTCATCTAGTTAGGGCTCTTTTTTGTGGATATAGTATTTAGTTTTTGGGAAATAAATACATAAATATTTAATGCGATTCTGTTCGTTTCTTGGGGTACAGTTAGCTGAAGTTGGGGCAACGAACCACGAGCGGACGGGCGCGGGCGCCGGCCAGACTCCCATCTACTACTCTTACTTCGAGAGGCTACCCGCGGACACGCTTTCCGCTGAGGAGAGGGATCACAAGTATGGCAACACTATACAACTTTATATTCGTTTTAAATGTGCTTTAAACTAACATTTTTATTAATATATTCCTAGATTTAAGCAGTTGTCTGTGCCTGACTTTACAGCTTCTCAAGATTGATTACAGAAAGTTGTGTATTTTGTAACATTTTAAATGAAATGTAAACTTATATCAGATATATTATTTATTAATTAAAAACTATCGGAAATACAGTCAGTCAATGGACAGTACGCATAAATAAATTAACTCTTACTAAAATAATTACGTGATTAAAGCACGATTTGAATTTTCAATTTTTCGACCACATTTCTGTAGCCGTGAAAGATGAAAAATATAATATTTACAGCATGGTATATGTGCATATATTTTTTGGTATATCGTGTAACGTAGAAAGTCCTAGTACCTATATATTAATACGAGAAGAGAAAACCTTATACATCTTTTTAAATATATTATACTCACGGAGAGAAGTGCAGAAAGTTGTTGTCTTATGTAGAGCATATTATTAATATATTGAATTGGTGAATTTCTTTCTTTGTTCACATTTAACCAGACAAGCTATTTAACTTGTCTGACCTTGACAAAGGACTGTGATTGCATAGTCCTTTGTCAAACACACATTTGCCTGCGGTCAAAGACAGAGCAGAGGTTTATTACCAGAGTTTTAAAAAGGTTGCTAACAAATAATCGGGAAGGCGTACTTTAAGCGGTTGCATCTTAAAAATTGAATGAATTTCAACCATTGGGCGACTACTGATATGATAATAATGTCCTTACCCAAACAGATACTACTTAGAAGAAGCGACCCGTCTAAGAATGGCGGCGGACCGCGAGCAGGAGCCGCTGCCGCGCGTCATGTTGCTTCTTGAGTCAGTGCTCTGCTTCGTTCTCACCGGGAGGGTCATGGAGTTGGAGCTGGACACCAAAGGCGCCTTCACAATATACAGACAGACAATCGCATACATTAAACTTATACACTCCATGCCACAACGCTTTAGGGCGTCCCCGCCTGACACGTTCAATAAACTCGATATATTAAGGTAAGTCTAATTTAATTTTTTCTGAAGGATGTTTAGTGGAAAATTATTGAAAATAAACAATATTTTTCTCTATAAAATCTATCGATCAATTGATAGATGAATCGGTGAATAAAATGCTTTTAATAGTTCTAAGCAGTCATAAATTAAATAATTGTTAACCAGTTTTTGATTAATAAAAATATTTATATTTGTGGATATGGATAGATACGGTGCGTAAATTAGTTATGTCAGAGTGACACTGCACATCTACGAGTTTTGCAATATCTTGCTTTTACCAATGTATCTAGACACATGTTAGATTCATAGTATTGATTGATCGTTACTGATGTTTTGATGTAATTACAGAGGTCATTACAGAGGTCTGGCAAGACCTACTTTAAAACAGAACGCACATGCTAATGTCATGTTGTTTTGACATTGACAGTTGTTAACACTTCTCACTCAATATTTTACAATTGAGGCCTTCCAAAGGTGAAATATTTCAAACATGAATTGATTACAATGAAAGTAAGATTTAATAGCACTTATTATTTAAGATCTAAAGTGAATTTTTTAACATTTTATGTACAACTATAACCTATATGTGTTTCTACAAATTAAGATTAATTAATACAAATCTTTTCTGTAATTTATGCTGTTTTGCAACTTATTATCGCTGTTCGACGAATGAAAACTGAAAGAAACAAATGTGATCAAGATTGAGTGATTAAAAGAAGTTATTGACGTACCAGATTTAACCTTTACATCTTAAGGGAACGCATAGGATACACTTTTGAGGAAATTGCAGTTTTCTTACATTGTCAACGGGATGTGCATGTTTTTCTACAATAATTTTCCTTATTGCTGAAGCACAGCAGACAGGCTGACGGCTCAACTGTGATGAAAAGTGGTTAGTTACCGTTGCCTATGGCCATTAGCAATTCCAGAGTTGCTACTAATGTGCTGCCGGCCTTGAAGGAGAAACTGAAACCTGGCCACTGATACCGGTTTGATGTGATAATTTCTTTCAATCACAGTGTGATAATAATATGTATAACCTGACTTACTTAATCTGGTTCATGATTACGTGAAACGTGGGTCATTCGGGGGTCCTTCATAAATCGTGTACTATCTTTTCCAGTTTACGAGTCCAAGCTCTCCTATACTTGCGAATGTTCAAAATGTACAATCCTGAAGTGCAAGAGTATAATAAAATAGTACATGAGTACCAGCAAAAGGTAAATAAGGTCATTATTCCATTTTTATATTGTTCTTTTATTATTATTATAATTATAAGTTAGTTTTAAGATTTGCATAATAATGGCGACCTACAACGTATAAACACGTTATATGAATATTTTTAAATTCATACGTTTCAATGTTTATCTGCGATCAATTTATTTTGAATTCGTTGGAGTTATTCATTATACTAATAAATAACCGTGAAAGTGTATTTGTTTAGATCAGTAATTGTTTCATGATATGGCCTTAAATGTTTCTGCGGAATTTGGTTTAAACTTTGGAGTAAACTGAGTGATGAAATCTCTTGGGATATGGAACCAAATCGATGCCTCTGGCCTCTTTAGCCTTGTGGGTACGCGGCCTGATATAAAACCGTATTATCAATCTCAAATACGACGTTATGGCTGATATATCCCATAGAAAGTAACTAGTAGCAATATCTTATACTTGATCTATGAATTGGATACAAATTTTAGTTATATAGAAATGAATTTATACTTCCTACCGTTTCAAAATGCCATTGTAATTAAATTCACGATGTTTTTCTCTTTGTTTACGTAATTTTCACGTTTATTACCTGACGTTTTAAAGTTTTTACGTACCAAGGGCATACTTTTCACTACTCTCAATGCCCTACAAGTTACGTTTTATGGAATATGTCAGCCATACGATCAGATTTAGTCAGTATTTGAAACAGACAGTACAAAACCTTATTAACAGGGTGACTGGCTGTCGCCAAGTTCACTGGTACACTTTTATCATCCTTAAAAATGTCGAAGCCAAGTAAAATTAATATCTAAATGTTGATTGAAAATAAGTGTGATATTTTAGCGCCTGCTCTTTTATATATGTATGTGAACAATTTTAGAATTTATTGTAACAAAAGAGTTTCTCGCGCGCCAATGCCGCAAGTCAACCCTGGAGAGTAGCTCTATTTTACTTACATAAATACTTGATTAGACTTTTTTACACATATGATCACAATAATATATAATAAATTTTCAATAAAAAAATTATATAACCGTTGTTGAAAATCGTTAAAAAATCCGTTACTACTTCTGGAAGGTTCCTATATTTTACTATTGATTCACTTGCCTTACGATCGGTTGAATTTTGACATTACTTGTGTAGAGCTTATGTCGATTTTCAATCGATGGTAGAGCATATGAACGGTCGGTAAGATATAAGGACCAGCCATTGGTCAGAAGAGCGTGTCATTAATACGTGCCCTTTCCGTTGACAGCCCGCGTGCGCGGAGTCCGTGTCGCCCCTCTCGCCGTCGCCGTCGCCGGCGGGCTCCGTCGGCTCGGTGGGGTCGGGCGCGTCGGCCTCGTCGGGCTACTGCAGCATACTCGTGCACTCGGTGCCTGCGCATGCGCACCAGGCCCTGTTGCTGCTCACCAAGTATTACACGTTCCTGTACGTCGCCCATGAGCTGTGGGAACAGGCCGACACCTTGTGCCGGTTGAGGGCCAACCAAGGTACGTACTACCCGTGCGCAGAAGGTTTGCCGATAGCCTCATGATGCCACGCGTCGATGGTCAGTAGGGTTGACAAAAAAGGTTACAAGAGTAGTTGTTGCTATAAATTTCTTATTATATATACTCTACATAAGTATATATAATAATAGTAAGTAGTCATCGGCAAACCTTCTACGCGCGTTTTATAGATTTTATTATATGTATTCACTGCTATTTATTACTTATTTTTTGTTTTATTGCGAATATCGGTGAGATTGTAATGCAGCTGCTAGATAGAATAAGTGGTTTATTAGAACATCAAGGTACCGCTGGTAGATGCGTACAATATAAGGGTTTTATTTTTAGGTGTGGTATTTTGACATTAGTACAAATAAATACTATTTGTAAAATCAACAAATGAATCGCTGTGAAGAGCGAAACCGAACGATTGATTCGTAAGAAATTTTAACTGAGCAAAATGTAATTTAATCAATTCATAACTTGATTTTCAAAAAGACGGTTTATATTTGTCAGCTTTTAAGATTGCACAGCTGAAATATTGGGTATCATAAACTCCTGCTGTATTATTATATTTTTGGGTCTTTACAATTTACTTTCTCTCAATGAAGGTTGGTCGGCTCTAGGGCTAAGAAAAATAATTTTGAATGTTCATGTTTCTAATTTTTTGACTTCTGGCAAAACTTTTTATGAAGCCATGAAATGCTATGCAATTGTAAGAAAAAAAAGCTAAGACTGGATTTGGTTTTCGGTCTACGGATTCAGAATTTTTTGAGCTACGTGGACTGACAAGCTTGATTCTTTATCTTAAAATTTTTGGCTATCATAAATTGTTGTAAACTCCTTTATCCAGCATATCTTCAATTATAAGGCAAAACAAGTCTGTAAAAATATTCAAAAGAAGATTTTATTGTATCGTATGAATATGTATTTTTTTTAATTTACAGATCTGTTCATTGCAGTCGACCGCAAATGCGGTCCACTGTCGCTGTCGTCGACGTTCAGGCACCTCGTGCAGTACGTCCGGTACGCGATATCGTTGCTCAAAAACGCACCCAGAGAGTGACCACGTGCCGCCTGAACAAAAACATCCGGACATACACAAACACACAACACAATGGCAACATTTAAGACTTGATCACTAAACAATTCACATTTTACAGATGAACACGTTATTTGTTTCATAAAATCGTAAGTGTTTATTTTTTTATTTCTGCAGATTTGTTTCTAAAATATTTGTCCATTAAAAAAATAAGGTCTAATCGATTTTATAATATAAAAAAAACGGGTTAAAGTTGAACGTTTTACCGATTTTACTAAAACGTTGCTATTCTGACGAAACTATTATTCATCATATGAATACACGTAATTTCATCATAACAGTAATTTTATCAGAACATAATCGTTCAGTGTTATTAAAACTCAAGACTACTAATAAATATCGACTTAGATTTTATGAAACGGATCATTTTATTTTATTTTTATAATAAATGAGCATTTATTTTTCGTGCTGTTATAAAATATGGTAATAGAGCGTTTCTGAATAAAGAATAGACAGTTGCGATATGCAATACAAGAATTCGATTTCAAACACAGAATATGGCAGCATTTTAACTTACTTAAAACGATCTAAACTAATACTATTGGTATCTTAATTTGGTTTTAAATTGTAATATTAATGAATATTGGAATTTAACTGACTTAATTACCAGAAAAAACAACTATGAACAATTCGGTTTGACTTTAATAATAAAATAAATTTATGTTCATATAATATGAGTTTGTTTAGCGTCCAATATTTTTATCCGAACTATGGGTTGCCTTTATATTTAATGGAAAATATTATTCCTTAAATTTGTAATATGAACTAATTTGTTTGCATTCGATTATACCAGCATCACATTAGAGTTAAAGACACAAACATCACATTTGGAAAATTACCAAAAATATGCCTATATCAATTATCTGAAGACTATCCGACTGCTTTTTGAGAATATTGATTATCCACTTAAATGTTTTGCCAAAATTTATACATAGGTATATACAGTAAATTTAGAAACCTGTTATAAACGGTTTATAAGGATTTCGCCTACAAATTGCGGTCAGTTTGTAAACGCAATAAAACAGGGAGCAACAGAGATAAACTCTTTTTCCCGAAATCTGTGACCAAAAACGATACTAAAAACTATGTAAAAAGATTGTGTAAATAACGCTTCGTTGCTTAGCGACGGGTAAGCGGGGTTTTGGAAACCATCTACTGTGACTTTGCAGTTGTACGCCGGCGCCACTGTCTACGTGAAATGTCAAAAATTGTGGGAACAAAATATAATTTTGAAGTTTACCACCAACAGAATCATGCGTGTCGCTTTTTGAAAAAGACTGTTTTTCTTATGGTGCGGCTTCATCTGTGATAATGTTAAAGATGGAGACTGTGGCCGAATGCGTGTTATTTAAAGCGTTAAAAAATAATGCCGTTACGAATAGCCATATTATTGTATACGTTATTAACAATGTCGCACCTCAAATAACGCATTAAACTCATCGCTATATCTGGGTGAAACGGCGTATATCTGTAACACTGTCGCAGATCAAGCCCACCATTAACAAAACTCAATTGCCAAGGTATTTAGATAAATCCCATATTGTATTTGTAAGGTATTTATATATTTATTTTGTTTGAAAACTTGGGAATTTAATTAAATAATCCAAATCATCTAAGTAAATTATAATGGTGAAGCGATTAAAATTCATCGCTGATCTAAGTTTCCGACATCGCAGTTTAAAAATACCATTCATTAATTTACTGTTACTAAAACATTATAAATACCAATTTTTGTGACAAAAGGGTTCATATCCGAGGCCGTAAAGAAAGCAAACAAAAATATAAAGTAACTATAATATTTTCTTAAGTTTTCGCGACTTGTGTACATAAAGTAACTAATTTTTATACCAATAAATATTACGAGCTTTAAAATTGACACATAAATTGTATTTATCAACCGATTTAAATGAAACAAATCTGAAAGGTTAGCCAAAATTTGTCATAAAATATCGCTGAAACCCACATAAATAAATATCCAAATTGGTTTGGATTTTATGAACATTAGTGTACACGTTTGCGGTCTTATTCATATTAAATTAGCGTAAATTTGTAGGCTTCATTAAGATTCAACTTGCTCTAACTGAATACGAATAACACCGTTTTTGTGCGAAACTGTGCACACTAAAATAGAAATTATTTATTGACAACATCAACAACTATGAGATCAAAGATCGATCATTCTGAAAAAAATCTAACAGAAGACATGGGCCACAGGCGTTTAAGAACTGTCAAAGTTGCAGTAGTTGTGCAACGAACAGACGACTCCATGTATTATATTTCTATATAAGTGATAGATTAATCATATCCTAAGTGTTTTTCGTTGTAGTACTTTCTCTTTAAATGTTACACCGTCGGGAACACAATACGAATTGATCGTTTATGTAGCATAAAAGTGCGTTATACGACAAAACGATATATTGATCATGTGTGGGCCAATCGAGAATATTATATAATAAAAGAATATCTCAAGTAAGGGATCACTAGTAGTTTCTTCGCAATAATTTCTTCATTTTTTTTATTTTGAAAGTAAATTCTTTCGGTTAGTTTATATTTGCGTGTGTGAACAAAGATGGGAGTTTACAAACGGTTAATATGAATTATTAGTTTAATTTTTAATAATAAATCAATAAGTGATCATTTGCATTGAATCGATAATTGGGTATAATTTAAATTTTTTAATTATGGTGCAAGTAATGAGAGATATGACTTACATAATTCTATAGTCGGACTAAATACTTACTGATAACTATTTTTAGACGAAGTTGTGCTTATAGCATTTAATTTCCTGGCCCTATTGACATGTAGACGCAAATATATTATTTTTAAATATAACAGTACTCATTTATTACAACATATGCATATTTCTCATTGTTTGCGGCATACTTTGCTGACTAAGTAACTGTATAGAAATGTTCCTACGCTTGATACAATAAATTAAACAGAACAACGATCGAGCAAAAATCAAAGCTCAGTAACGTATCAAATTTATAACATTTTTACTATACATATCAAATTATTTGGAGACAGTAAATGTGCGACGATATCATTTGTTATGTGATTAAATATAATTTTTGTACGCTAAGAATAACAATAAAAACGCAGCCAAGACAAACCACTGATCTCTGAATTTTATTTCTAAACATTTTTCGCGAGACAATAATAATGCTATTTTTATCTGACTCGATTATTTTTCAATTCCAACGTAGCTTTTTGCGTTTGGATAAAATTATTAGTCGACGGAATCACAACCGTGACAATTTACAATAATTAAGGAAAATCTATTATTTTAAAATAAAGAAACGGTAAATTAACTACTCTGAATGGAGTATGAAATTTCGATACTTACATGATTTATATAAAAATTATAGTAGACGAATCATTCAACAGTTCGTTTACTTTTCAATTTAAAAAGTGCAAATATATATTTAATTAATACTTACAATACAATAATCATTGTAATTAAAAATAATGATCCCAAAAATAAATTCACCGTAACACCAATATATCTTTGTCTCTGGGTTGTTTATCAAATTTATGTTGTGATTGTAGTTACATAATATTATAATTATTATATACATTTTATAATGAATATACATGTTAGTGCCAGATAGGTTTTGTATGAGCGTTTATAGTAAAAATGTGACGTCGATTCGGGCGGCGATTAAAATGGCTTATGAGCGGGGAATAAATCGCTCCCGCCTATGCCTCGAGCCGCAACACAAACGTTTAAAGGACAAAAGATACAAAAATGTTGTTGAATAAGGAGTGACAAGAGATGCCTTGTACATAGTATATTATAAGAAATGTGTAGTTTTCACTCTATATTTTAATTTATAATGTAAACTATATTTATAGCTAAGATGACGAGAAGTAAATAAAAGTAACATAATAATGGTTTTTTTGTCGAGATATAATAGTTAAGTTGATCGGTCGACGTGTGAGAGCGTGTGTAAGAGACCTGACGTAAGAATGGGGGGCGATCATGGGATCCTGGTTTTTTCTAATAAGACAATTTTGTTATTAAAGAAATAAATAAAGTGGATATTGTAAATGTTTGTAGATGAGCTTGCAGCGTTCAGTTATTTAGTATAATTATTAATATAGATTTAGATATAATAATAATAATAATAAACGCGTTCGGTCCTTCAGGAAATGTCGCGCGGTTTCGAACATTATTACCCTTCGCTAGTTACCCGCTGTATGAGAACGCACTTGTAGCCAGCACACAACGTCACTACTTAATTTATCTTATTTATTTCTAAACTCATTAATAACGACGTATGGATGGAAACATTTATATCAATTTATATTTATGTATAATAGCGACAAAATCAACTTTAAATGCAGTCTCGCCTGTGTTTAATATTTTGTATGATTTTTTTACTCTTATAGTAAAAGAACATATTTCAAAAAGTAAAATATCAACATTCTATTTTCCAATGTGTGTACACTCGCGTTTAAAGTTATTTTATACAATTATAAAATTAAAATAAAATTCCCAAAGTTTTTTTTAAAGTATTCAATGATGCCACATTTCAAACATTTATATTAAAAATTATAACTAGTTTTATTTCGCTCAATTATGACTATTTCTTAAGACTCAGCCTCATAGAAATTTTATGTTTTCGACTGTCACAGTTCTTGTGGCTGCTCGACAACTTCCGCTTCCCTAACTAGTTAATTATTTTCTACACAATTATTGTTCATTCTGAACTAAAATTTTATTTTATTCAAAGTAAAACTGCACGCAAGAACGGTTCTGGACAGCAAAACCCATTCGAATTTTTTATTTTATTTTAGACAATATTATCTTATGCCATATTTTGCGCATTAATATTGCTCTTACAATTACAATAATATGTGCCTCAAATATCTTAAGAGTTCGACATAGTTAAAACATCAGTATTTAAAAAAAAAACTTAATTCCAAATTATATTCAACAAAAATATTATAAATACAAAAAAATATTTTATTAATTATAATGATGATATAA
This sequence comes from Dendrolimus kikuchii, assembly GCA_019925095.2. Taxonomy (NCBI): domain Eukaryota; kingdom Metazoa; phylum Arthropoda; class Insecta; order Lepidoptera; family Lasiocampidae; genus Dendrolimus; species Dendrolimus kikuchii. The sequence goes on from CM034407.1 coordinate 12,452,203, forward strand.
TTTAGAATTGCATTTTTTATAGTTAAAATCATAATAATTGAAAATGAATTATTATTATTATTATTACAATAGCTTAAAATATTTATACGTCGTTATTATATTTTTGTATTGCCAAATGCAGTACTATAAAAGTATTTATGGTTTTTGTCAGTCTATATATTATTGTTTCATACGAATCGGTACTTACAATCCGCACAAACTATTAATTATTATTTTTTAGTTCGTTACAATTTTATTTTATTATTTGATTGTAAACGCAGCCAAGTTTACTTAAAATTAATAAACTTATTGATGTCTATGGAAAGAGAATACTATTAATAATATAGTCACCAAGTTACGAATTGTGGTACACTGAATTCACACACACTACTAAATTCTACATAACTAGGTAACGCCAAAGTTCATTCTTATCTGGCTTTGTAGAAGACTTTTTTAGAACAAATCGTCTAAAATTGAAAAATAACTTATTAACGCTTTCAGTTTTTAACTGATTTGATCTAAAAAGAAATATATCTTAAACAAAATATACAAAAGTAGATAAAATTAACATGTGGCGCCATCTACAATAATTATGTAAGGTTAAGGTTTTACACGGCGATTGTCGTTTATAATGTTCTTTTTCCATGTTTCAGATCTGTTTCGTAAAAAGTGCCTTTGAAAAAAAAATTCGGCTATTTCATGATTAAATAATATTTATTTCGTTTAGTTAATTTATTTTAAATAATGAAATACAAAATGAAAGCGTATCTCCTATTGAAACTCGCAAATTACGTTCTTTGATTTAATTATTATTACTTTTTTCTTTGTTATCGTTTTTTTGTCCTAAAAATTATGAGTTATGAATTGAAATGAATTATGCCATCGTTTATTTGAATTTGTTTGTTGCTTGTTTATCAGTCGTGGTGAGTTTTATTAGCCATTGTTATTTTAAACAGTAAATACTATTTGACTACATTTTATTAATGTGACCTGTGTTCACAATTTACAAAATCTTAAGACTATTTCTTTTAAAAATATTTAAATAATACTCGTAAAAAGAAAACTTTGGTCTGGGTGTCTGAGATAGGCCTTAGAGTTGTTTGTAGTTTATTATCTATAACACAAGCATAACTTGCTTAGTCTGGAAATATACAATTAGTTTGTCTGCTAATTTATAAAAAAAGTTGTATCCTTAAGAAGACAATAAGTTAATGCAACTCGCCATTATATAATTATGCTATGCCATTTGAAATTTGCAATTATAGGCATCCTAATTACAATGTCATACAAATTTGCTTATCTAAATTTTTATTATGTTACCTATGATTTACTCGATATTTTTTTTTACTTTATCGGCTTAAAGTACACGCAGCGCGCTGAATATTAATCAAGTCTTTAAAGGTCAACACAATTCGATGAATAAGGCGCGTGCGGTGATGGAGCTGCGCCTAAAAGTTCGCTTACTTTTATAAGCGAAGCTCTGTCGAATCTTAAAATGCACAATAAAGTGTCTAAATTCCATGTCTTTATTTGTTAGAGGCCATCTATAAAGTAAAGTATGTCCGCATATAGAGGGTAGGCATATCGCTCGGTGACAAAATGTGAATAAAGGGCGGGAGGGCTTAAGTTTCCTTAACAAAAATGGCGGGGATACTTCTAGTTTCCGTGACCTGACCTGATCTTCAGGGGAATGTGTCCCAGAAAGTGTATGCAGCGTGACTTTATGGACGGCCCCTTATCATATCTACCGTCTTTTTATTACTATATTTATTATATGACCTAACAACAGTTGGCGTTAACTGACATTTCTATCACTACGATATCGTCAGTAACATGTTGAAAAATCTTAACAATATTTTTGATTGCCGTTTTATGTAAGTCAATAGCTTTCAAAGTGGTAAAAAATGTGTCACACTTCACACTTTTGAACCTTGAATTCGAAAATTCCGAAAAATTTAAGGAATTTATTTTATCTAATTAAAAAGTTGTGCAATCAATGAATATATTTAAATAAAAGTTGACATATTTCCTAAAGCCTTCATTTGCAAATTCAATAGTATAAGTCTTGTTGCATTTAAATGTTAACGATTCATTTAATAATGATCTTTAGCACTGTCAGTTAGCGCCAAGCATAATCTGACGTCACTATAATGTTTTGCCTTTCTACATACAATAATTAAAAATCTCCAATTCAAATAAATTAACTCCAAAATTTAAGCCAAATTATTTAATTGACATATTATTTTTAATTAAGTTGGTTATAAATTTATGAACAAGTGTGAGTGCTGGTTGGAAGCATTTGTTTTTAGGAAATTGTAAAATACTGTTTTATTTTCCTTTTTTAAAGTATCAATTTGTGTTGATAGCTTGTATAATTTGTTTTTTTTATTCGAGTTAAGAATTATGTATAAATTTGTTTTCATCTAATTTTATTATTTGTGTAACTATACCTTTATGTTATTGATAATAGAATACATTAATTTTTATGTATGGATTTTTTGTTTCTGTTTTTTATTTCCTTTTCCTTTATTTAAAACTTCGTTTATATATTTTTTTTAATTATGCAACTATTTGTTGCGTACATAAAATTAGCAAGTCGATGATTTTATTCTTTGGCTAAGCTACAAAGAAATCAATTCTTAAATAAGTTTTTATTAAAAAAGAGAATTATTAATGAAATTCGAAATACCTGAAAATATATGAAAATTTTCATTTGTTTTGTTAGAGTTGTACCACACTATGACAATACTTTCTTGATGTTTACATGACTAGTACATAGTAGTTTATGTGAAACTATCAAAATAAACAAATAGAAAACAGACGGTACAAACAGTAAAATACTAAAAAAATCATGCGTACAAACTTTCCGTTCAAAAATTATAAGTACTGCGCTTGTGTATGATTTTACCGATCCGAGTTTAATTTTTAAAATCATGTTGAAATTTGGTAAAATGACACGATTAAGAATATTCATCAATCTTCATATGAAAAATAATTGAATAAGTATAATTATTCAATTTACTTTGATTAAAAGGTTTAAATTTAGACACTTTTATATAGCTGGCATCGATGCTTTTTCTACTAAAGCACTTTTTGTCCATGCCATAGTTTATAACCTCTCTTTTCAGCGATACATTTTTGCGCTATAAAAGAATACAAAGTTGAGTATTGCGTAGCTTTCTGTAGTTAATCTGGAGATGTAATAAAGTTTGGTGCGGAACATCCACGAAATCCATATCGCTAGATTAGGATCCCAGTTTTAAGGACTCAAAATAGCTTTATAATGCAATAAAATATAAAACATGAGCACATATGTGATCATGAGAGTCAGTAATGCCTTATAGCAAGTGTCTTCAGCTGCCGACTTTTAGAGTAATATATTTGACATTTTACACATTTTTACGGTATTGTGTGTTATGAACTTATTTTAAATAATTTTAAGGTCGTAGGTAGTAATGAACTATAACTGAAATTAATTAACACATTTACAGCGGCCCTTATTCATTTGTACTTTGCATTTTTGTGGTACGGGACGTTTTAGACCTCGTTCTAAAAATACGAGTGTAACGACAGGAAACCTATTAAAGTCCGTGAAATTTTAAAAACGAATCCTTTTTTGGCTTATACCTATATAAAATAGTTTTGGATTTTTGTTTTGTGTTGTGCGTTACTAGGTCAAAGTAACCCCGTATTAAGGAATTTATACCACGGAACTCTGGTTTTATAGCACATCTTGGTTATATATTTAAATAAGCATTTTTTCTTAGCCACACCGCAAGTGAGACGTTCAGGGCTACTTAGACCCCGTTTGGCAGCGAACGTGTCAAGGGCGCTCTACGTCTCGCGAGAACGCGATAAGAGCACGAGAAACGTGAATGTGGAACCGATACTCATAAATTCCACACCTACGTTTTTCGTGTTGTCTCGGAATAATCTACAGTATCTTATACTAATATATAAAGCTGAAGAGTTTGTTTGTTTGAACGCGCTAATCTCAGGAACTACTGGTCTGATTTGAAAAATTATTTTAGTGTTAGATAGCCCATTTATCGAGGAAGGCTATAGATTATATATCATAACGCTAAGACCAATAGGAGCGGAGCACCCATGAAGAATGTTTCAAAATCGAAGGGTTGTTTTAACTACTCCACGCGAACGAAGTCGCGGGCAGAAGCTAGTCCTTTATATGTGAGATGGTGATTGAATAACTTGTAAAGATGAAACAAGTACTTAAAATATCTTTTGATAATCTACAAAAAATCACCAAACATTTGGATTGTTAGGCTAATGTAATACACCAAGTTTATTAATAGGAATCTTTAAAATATTTCATTCGCGAGGTCTCCTAAAAGACTCTTTGTAAAGTTTTATTATGAGTGACTAACATAAAGTTTGTTTAGTTAAAACTAATTAACAAATTTTGAAAGTACAATATATTATTCAGTTGTGATTGTCTAAATTATAATGTTATTATTATCTTAAAACGCAATAAGTTTAATCTTAAAATTTAAATATCACCAACTAGATTTTAAGCAATCGTTAAAATTACGTTAGTACAGATAAGGCTTAAGGCTTTAATTTCGCAATAAATTAGTTAAGGCGAATACAAAATGAATTCATAACACATAATGTACAATACAAAACACCAGTAAATAATTTAATGTAATAAAACTCATAATAAATAAATAACAAATAAATAGTTGTGTGTGTATCGATGTTGTAAGTTTTGTGTCCGTTCGCTGCAAGCTCTAGCCGTTAACTGTTAACACTTGGGTCTTGAAAATAACATGCCGCGAGTGTCAACAGAATAACCTACCGCGCTTTTGTATACGATAGTGTTTAATACTTTGGCGATAACACGTCTACGCTGCTAAGAAAATAGAATACTTATATAATAGTAAGTATAAGAATTGCAGAACTTTTTACGCCTTTTGAACAATTGTACTAAATATTTTTAACAAAACAGTCGTGATTTATTTGCTAATTGAAAGAAGCTTTACTAAATCAATAAAATCCAAATTATATAGTTAAAAATGCGGTAACAAATATTCGCCCACATCATGACATAATTATTGATATACATTTGACTATAATTATCATGCAATAATATGATTTATTTGCAAATAAGTGCTTGATCACAATCAATAAGCACATCACTCACTAGCAGAGAAGTGTTCCGAATTAAAAAAATATTACAGCTACAAGAATACATTCTAAACTATAAACGCAATTCTAAAGTAAAATTCACGTCGCTTTAATGATCCTATAGTTGTACACGACACGACATCATATAATATACATATAATCGAAATATTTTTGCAAATATTTGTCTAAATGTAAAATTTGTCTTTGTATAAACGTGTATAATAAGTCTGGGGAAAGGTTTCGGAGTGCGTAATGCATAAGTAAATGCAATTATAATACAAATTGGATGGAAGAAACCTTTTCTAGATGTATCATTATATTGCGTCTCTGCGATGAGAGTAGAGTCGAAATGAGGGGAATTGAATTTGTTTATGTTAGAATTAAATAAAGTTCAAAAGGAAAATTAAATTGTGCCTTAGTGATAAATCGTTTAGCCTCCACATTCAGTTGGAATATTGGCGATGAGACGCGTTTAAGATTATGTGTAAAGTTGATTTTCATTATGACATAAATGGAGAAGTATTAACTTCACAGTATTTCAGATACATATTCGCACTGTACACATAACGCACTTATTGTAAATACTATAATATCATTTTAACTGATGACCCCTTCTGAGTTTATAGTTGAACTAAAATAATGCAATAATGTTTAACAATATTTTCGTTTTATTGTATGTTGTGATGATTATTGATTATATTTATACATTATATTATACGTAGATCGATATGTATATGTAGTAGCAATAACTTAAGTGTGGCAATAAGGTCTAGTGCATTTGCTTTTGTGTCTCGATAAATTAATGAAATAATTATGTACTTATAGATTACAAAGTCCCGATTAGTTAACCCTTATGCTGTACACTGCTTTAATCATGATGTACGTACACTAAGTTCAAATTCTTGACGTTGTTGAAATATACTTATTTTATAAATATTATCTCAAGTGAAAATAATTAGTTACGTAGTTAAGTGCTATTTGTATTGTATGATCGATGTTAACGATCTGTTTTTACGCACGCAACTATTTATTTTGTGCAGGCGCGAATACAGTATGCTAATACTCAATTTAAATCAGTTTCAAGCCTTAGGGACAGTTTTAAATAATGGCAAGCATTTTTGAACTTATAACTTCATATACACAAGAGAGGTAGTTGCGTGACGCTACACTTAATTGCAAAATCTTTATGAAACCTTTCTGCTTATACCTACCTTAACTTTTTTTATGTCCCAAACAACGCACAAACTTATAGTTTATCAAAATATTTAACGAACGCCAAAAAATTTACTTACATAAAAATTATTTTCACACTATATAACAACAATAAAGATATTTGTTATATTGCTTTTAAGCAAATATCAAAAATGCACTCTTATTTAGACTGACTTTTTATATGAATAATAAACAGTAGAGATGACAAAAAAGCTAAAGTAGTAAAATTCGCTACAATGGCAGGCAAAGTACTCGGTCTATAAAGCTTAAGGTGATGTAGTCATCGTAGTTCAGCAGAATTTTCGGTCTCGACTGACACCAATCAATGGACATCTTGAGACAACTCGAAAAGCTATATTTGGCGACACAGTTCACATTTCTCATAAAAACACATTACTACTCAAAAACTACCAATATCCTACAACTAAGCATTGTTAATTCTAGAGTAAATTTACACATTTTTTGAAATGAAACTACACAGTACAATATAACGTTGTTCAATTATTATGTAATAAACGCCAGTTAGTAGGTACCAAAATAAAATTAAATCATGCTATTATAATCACTTGCAGGGACGAAAATGTAATGTATTGTTTATTAATTTTTAGTAAATAATTTTATTGCTCTTCTAGTTAATCAGTCTTTAACTTTTTTAAGTGTGACAGTTATTCTTAGCCTTTCAAGCGTGTCTGTGTTATGTCAAACCAAGTACATATGGATAACAACACTGAGTTTGTGCGTTGTTTGTCCTCTTCTGTCTTTTGTGTTACAAACACGTGAAATCAGACAAATTATTAGCGTAAGTTAAAGTGCCAATCGCATAACTTCCCTAAGTGCAATTCCTTCTCAATTACTGTACCAATGTATTTATATTATACGCTACGGTGTGGATATAAAGGTCGATTCACATTGAAGGTACAGCAAAGCGATCTACACTATTTTCTTGTAATATAATAGGTACGTTTTCTCTCATACTAGTGGTAGTAGCGAGCAGTCTCGTCTAATAAACTTTTGAATTTCGCACCTCGAAAACATTTTTAGTCACAATAGCTTACGTTACTTACCTAATGTTAAACCGAAAGACTGATGGATGTAAGAATAATGATAAGCCAAAAAAATATATGGATGGATTGTATAAACGATAATATGAAGGTTGGTGGTATGACAGGATATTTACTATGATAGTGGAGTATGGAAGAAAAGAGAATTATGAGAGAAGTTTAGGATAAAGTTTCAGTTGTTGTCCGTAGAGTTAGTCTATTAGCTAAATTCATGACAATTAACTGCCACTATATTGTCAGCAAAATATTATTTATACGTAAAAACATATTTTAATCAACACACAACGTTCAAATAGTTTTTGAAGTGTATTTGTTTGACTAGAAAACGTATCTAAAAATTAAATGCCAATTTACTGAATATAACTCCATCTGTATTGAGTAGGAATTTAGGAATTTTTATGGAAAAGTAGTATATTAGTTAGACATTTTACGAAGTCCGCCGTATTGTGAAGCAGATTCGGTTTGGAATGCATTTAAAAACGAAAATGAAACATATATTTAGGTTTACACTGCATAAAATTGAAATCACCACTAAAACATTGTGTTCGAAGTGTGTCGCAAATTGTTTCTACCTTAGCAGATGGTTGAACTAGCGCTGATCTTGTAGGACTAGTATATTAAAATAATAAAAACATCTGTGTGAAAGATAGCTACAAGTCCTGAGCTGTACCTATAATGTGTAATTGACTGGTAGATACTTCGTGTAGTCTCGCTTAGCCAAAGTTCAGATTGCAAGATACTTTTACTTAGAAGTTCAGATATCAGAAATCATCAAATTTAATTTATTCAAGTTATATATTTTATTTAGATTATTTATCTATATTTATAATCTTAGACTTTTCTTTAGCAAATTACAAAGCATGTTACCTGTAATTTTTGCTTGGATATCTACTTAAATTTGGTTGTCTCGGTTATATATAACCTACGTGAAATTTATATTTGTCCTTATGTCAATAATAATAATATTTTTTCATAGATATAGTCGGTTCCTAGACTTTATTTTGACTTATTACTGACATAGGAAAGGAATACTTCTTCCATGTCATTTAGCAAAAATTGACTCAAATTTCATGACACATTAGGCTAGGCCAAATTCACTCACACGGACTAACTTAATACTAGTGTGCATGGATCACGGTGTAAGTAGTAACATATATGATCGAACAGATATTAATATGATGCCAGTCTTTCTATAAAGTGAGTATTCATAAAAGTAAAGTACGATCCGAGTCCACTTGAATCAGACGTGGTTGTCCCAGCGTAAGTACTCTATTCGTGTGAACGCGGCTTAAATTCCACATAACTATGGTCTAATTGAAAGTATCTTGCAAAGAACAGATAATGTACATGTAAAACGAAACGAAAAAATCAACAAATTATAATTGTAATAGCATAACATTAATATTTTAAATTATGTTTTGTAGTGAATGTTTTGATTCTCCATTATAAGATAACTTGTAGAGTAATTTACGAAGGTGGTATTCGTTTGAGCTAGCTGAAAAAATGCTAGGAGGTTGAAACGTAATAAATGTTTAATGATGATATGGAAGAAATATGCTATTATAGAAATTACAATCGTTTAGTAAAAATGTAATATTCTGAGAAGCTCTTAAATCTTACACGATTAGGTACAACACATCTCTTTCTGCTGCCACTTTTTGACTTTTTATTTTAACACCAAATCAGTCATAAATTGAAAATTATTTTTCTAACATTTTCATGTACTGACTAAAAATATGTTTTAAATAATATGCGGGCTCGCTTTCCTCTGACAGCGATTTGTTACATGGTCTTTAATCAGTAATATTATTAATAACTTAGTTTATCTTCAGTATTTAATTATTTTTTTTTTAAGTTACTTTAGTTTCTACATGATGACTCAACACTATAAATAGATTATGAATAATTTAAAATAATAAAAGATCCAAAACTGAAGATTCTAGCTTTTCAGAGTTACTTTTTTACTGAGTGATTGGCATTTTTAGTATTCTTTTTACCAATGATAATAACCACCGCATATGTCAACAAAAATTTAAATAGGTACTCTTTAAAATCGATATTATTCGTAGCCTATGAAAATTCTGATTTTGTTTGTATGCTATATTAGCTAAAGCCACTAAATGCACTAGAACTATTTTTTATTACATTTCTCAATTTAGGTTTAAAAGACATTCTGTGATGGAGATTATTGAATCATTTTGTCTTGTATATTCATGAATATTCCATACTGGTCAGGTACACAAATCGTTCAGTCATATTAAAAAGAGAAGAATAATTTTTTAAAGCACTACCTAAATGGCTTGCTTTTATTTTTATTTTTATTACGACACTTTTAAAATCGTTAGTAAATTCTGTGAATTTATATCTTTAAAAATAATAAATAGTATAATAATATTTGTTAAATCCAGCCACCATACATTTATTGTAACTAATTTAGCATAAAATATTAGGCTCAAAGATACACTTTCCGCTAGGTTTGGGTTTAGTAACAGTGTAATTACTTCTAGTAGCTATTTAATTTTTATTTTGTAATATTGTTTAAGGTTATTAGTTGGTCACTTGTTGTTGGTTTAAATATACTTATTTTTTTTTTAATGATCATTAGTTATCGTAGAAATTGAATATCTAAGGTGAGTTGGCGTCTTAGCATTGGCCAATGTCAAATTTAGCAAAAACCTCAAATATATTATTTTCTCCAACAACTTTGTTCATAAAAAGTACAATAGACATGATTAAATTTTTAAGAACATGAAGAAATTAAAGTTTATTCTATGTGCGGTGGTTATTTTATAACATGTTCATGAAACCAGTTTGTCTTGAGTAATGAGATTATTACACTACACTTATATTCGGAAACATAATTAGAATGGGAGGATACTTACTTATCGAAATTTTTATTCAGGTCACGCACACCTAGTGTACCGGGTCCCTATATCAGTGCAGTGTATAGATTAATAGCCGGTTCCTATATCTTACCGACCGTTCATTTGCCTTACTAGCGGTTAAAATTTAAGTACTGTCAAAATTCAATCGATGCTATGGCAAGTGAATGAATAGTAAGGTATAGGAACCGGTCAAATGTCGGGCCTTCGATGTAACATACACGTTACCATTTCGTTTGTAAGAAGTAGACGCGTGTATTTAGGATTAAGAAACCAACAAATTATAGTATAAAATTGTTTACCAGACGCCCCCTGCCGGGTGTTAGACGAAAATATTATTTTTCTTAGCTCACATTATATTGTAATAAAAATGGTAAAGTATAGAAGTATGGGTGTTTGTGTATGGCCCTTGATACGGCGGCCGAGCAAATCCGGGTTGGAAATTAACATATTTTTTTACTTGCGCAATGGCCGCCGCGGCAAGGGCCACGCATGCGCAACGCATATTTGTTATGTTTAAGAGGAAATATCTATTGTCTATTCCAAGGGTTGAATAACTACCAACACTTTTTTATATTACAATAATTATAGAAATTATTATTGATTATGTTGTTTTCTTTCTCTTTGTATACTGAATATTCGATTGGTTCTGATAAAAAGTATTTAGTCTCACTTTTTAGTTAGTCCAAATTAAAATTAAACCGTAAGTGTTTTTTTTTGGTTTAATTGGTGCAGGAATTTCAGCCTAATAACAAGATGTCACGAGAATAATAAAATATTAGGAAAGTAGTCGAGCGTCAAGTTTGCTGATTACAGATAAGTGACAATTTTATTCCCAAAATTTCTTGATTTAGGAATAAATTTTCCCTTTGGGATGTAAAAATCCGAGCCAAGCACTAAAATGTGTCTAATAATTACTACGGTAAAATTAATTGTCCAAATCTATCTCCAACAGATATTTATTGCCCTTAATAGTTTTTTAATGTATTGAAAAATAAACTCAATACAATGTATGTTCACGCATGTCTGTTATCTATGATCTGAAGCCCAATTCTGGTATTAGATCTCGTCAAAATCGCCGGAGACTCGTCTGAATCGTAGGTTCGCTTGATTTCGGTATTTTATAAATACTTATTTATCAGCGAAAAATAAATGTTTAAAATTGTTGATAGCTTTTCAATACTCATTTTGGTGAGTGCCATCTTTTTCTACTATTATTTTACCGCTTCGATATCGAGAAGATATTGTTTGTGGATTTAGTAGAATACGAATCTTTCGACACTATCGCAATGGAATCGTACTTTGAAGATCTTGAAATAGTATCTTGTGACTATAGAACCATTAAAAAGCATTTAATCGAAAATACCCCCATATTACATAAAATACGCAACTAATGTTATTTTAATCAAATTTCATTGAAAGTATTTTTTAAAGCCAGTCTTCTTGATTTTTATAAGAATTTTCCACACCATAGCTCATAGTGTGGAAAATGTACAGGCCCACATAAAGGCACACTCTACAATAATAATAGCCCACAAACATCCCACTGATGGGCTCTATCCACCCATTTACAGAGGAGGACAGTACTCCCGTTACGCTTGTCCAAGGCTGATTGGTGGGTTTGAGATATTGTATATCTCAGCGTATAGGTTTCATCACACTGTCTTCCTTTACCGATCATGTAGTAATTGTAACTATATTAAAATAAAATAAACATACAACATTGCATATTAATTATTATTAAAAATTTCTGTTAATTTCTAACATGTTTCTTTTTCTTCTTCTTTTTATTGCTGTGCGCTTCGATCAGCTCGTCGATCTCCTTGCTGTCATCGCCGAGACGCTTTTCGCCACTGAAAAAAAAACAAAATTACGTATCTAATACAGATCAAACCAAATTTCTAACAAATGTGTTTCAAAATCTGAATTTATTTCCGTTATATTTAAATTAACTTTTTTTATTGTGAAATTTTAAATAGGCAGACGGCCCAGCCTATGGAAAGTTGTTACCATCGCCTGTAGACGTTTGCAACACCAATGGCAGCCTTTAGGATGTAGATAGCGGGATGAGATAGAGGGAACCTATTTTCACATAGACATGAAAGAACATGACGGTATTCAACACAAAAAAGTTCAAAGTTTTTATTCAAAATAATTTCTACTGGATAACACTTTTCTAGGTCATATATGTAAGCCAAAATTTAAATCGAATTCCTATTCTATGTACACCGCTTCGCAACGTGTTATCGATGTTTAAAGGAGACGAAGCGGAAAGAAACTCCCCAGCAACATGAATGAATAAACTAAGTTCTTAAAAATTAGTTACAATAAATGTTGAACAAAGGGCGGCCTTATCGCTTAAAGCGATCTCTTCCAGGCAATCCCCTAAACTAAGGAAAATATTAAAACATGACAGTGGCGGTGTAGACAATAAATAATATAAAATATTCAAAATATATGAAATAAGTAAATAAATAAAAATATATTTATTATATATTATATAAACAGTACAAGTCATAATACATACAGAATAAGCAGCACTATTATATTTGAGAGGACCAAAAATAATTAAAAACCATGATTTTAAAAGAGGATACTGACTTAGCTTGTCTAATGTTGAGTGACAATGAGTTGCATAAACGGGCAACCTGTACTGTGAAGGAGTTGTCAACGAAAAAGTGTGTACAGGTGTCATTAAGGAGAGATTATAACTAGAGCGCAAATAAAGGGAATGAGAAAGATGTAGGAAATCAAAACATTCCTTTAAATAAGGAGTTTTTTTTATTATTATTAACATCTCTACGGACTCGAGTTCCGTACCCTTTTTTACAACTTAATTTCTATGAAAGACTTTAGAGTCCATAGACGCTTATTCTTTATTTTTGTTACTGTGTGTGACATTAATTTAGTGATTTTTATGTTGTGGTGTACCTTAAGAATAACTTATTACATTAATTTATTCTAATTTTAATACTAAACTTATACTAATGTAGAGTGTATCTGTTACATGCTGATGTTGTGAGGAAGTTCATGTGCAGTGTTGGCCTTATATTTATACTTATATATATTGTCCTACCTAATGCCATGTGTAGTATTTTTTCTTTTCTGTGCCTGGGTTATTAATTTTTAGGCTCTTGTGTGTCTTCGTTTGTTTGTGAAGTGTGTGTGTAATGCAATGCGATGGTAGTGCGCGTTGGTTTGAGTATGTGTATAAGTTTTATAATAAGGAGGAGTACGAGGATCAAGAAGGATGTTGTACAAAAGAGAGAGCAAGTGAACATTCCGGCGAAGGCGAATAGGTAACCACATGTCTAGCTAAAAAATAATTATCATAATTATTTATATACTATCTCTCAGGCTCTTTAAAAAAAATACATATGGAAGTTGTATTACAATTACTTTTCAAAGAATGCATAGAGTTGTAACAAATTCATTGAATCATTCAATTTACGTGTATATGGGTAATTTTGGTTGATTCAACGAAACTGAAAGACAGAAGTTAACCGTCTAATACTGACTTTACGACCTCGTTTCAGTTTGCCTTCCGGTTATCCTATATAAATATTCTTCAATGTACCTTTTAACAGAAATTATGGCTTTCTGTTTGGAGGATGCCAACGCTTGTCCCCATTCCATGTCTCCACCCTTGATGCGATACTGGGTCAAATCTTCGCCCATCAAACGAGATAGCTCCTTGCGTTGTTTACGTTCTAAATCCTAAAACATTTCCTTTCGGTTATAACGGTCGTCATTAAAATAAAAAACTGTGTTTGCCTTCACGCAGAGTAAAAGGGCCCGTTGACGTGACATACATAATATACGACGTTGTCGTTTGACTACGGAATCCTAAAAAGACATTGAAATGAAAATACTCCAAATTTATTGTTGCGGACAGCCGGAGTACAATTCCCCCACACTCCGCCTGTCGCTCGCACAGTTAGCAGCTAGGCGTCGGATGAATAATGCGACTTAAAGAACGGCCTTGGAAGCTCAAAATAAACTCTCTCACCATACGCTCTGTATTCATTTGTCATTCTCTCTCTTTCTCTCTCTCTATATATATACTTATGGACATTGCTGTCCTTGTTAAAATAATAATATTTATTATTTTATTTAATACAATCCATTATAAAATTTTGTTTGATGAAGACAAGTACCACCAACAATCATCTTCTATCTATAATGTAAAATAAAATCTGTAGAGTTCGAGTTTGTATAATACGTTTGAAAATGAGAAAAAAAACAGAAGGGCTAATTCGGACTAGCGGATTCTGAAAATACAACTTTTAGAATTTGTGTGTGTCTGTTTGTTCGAGTATCACGTGACAACTACTGAACCGATTTAAATGTCATTCGACACAGCAATCCTGGGACTGAAAAATGAATATGGAATTAGGCATGAAAAAAACAACCATTAAATATTAATTCATATATTTTAAAAAAATCATTTACGCATTACCAAAAATAAACCTAAAGATAACACAGCGAAAACACACATTACCTTGGCAGCTTTTGATAATTCGTCCTGCAAACTTTCCTTCACCGGTCCTTCCACATTGACCTCATTCGCATCTTTATCATCGATGCCAATTTCTTTAGCTACTGTACTTTCTAATATTGCATTTAATCCTGCATTAACTTTTTTACAAGATTCGTAGAATTTCGCCAATATCTGAGAGGCGGGTAAACCTAATTCTGATGATATTTCATCTATATCTTTCATTTGAAAACCCATTGCTACAAACAACACCTGAGAAAATAGAAATTAAATCGTAATAAATGCAGTAAACACAGCGGTAGAAGCATATAACCTATATAAGTGTACAACTAAGTAAGTTTTTAAAATAAATTTTAATTTTTATCGATATCTATGTTCGAGTACTAACATCTAAATTAGATTAAGTTGGTCTATTAGGTGATAATCTCGGACTTAGGTCAAGGTTAGGTTAGGCCTCAGGTTATATATACAATGATTCTTTGGACTTAGGGCCGATTTTTCAATCACTATAGAATAAAGTATAATTTGGAAAAATTAAAAATGACAGTTTTATGAATTAACAACAGGTGAATGATTCCACTTTTGAATTCACTCATTTTATAATTTATTCAACTTGTTCGGTCCTTGCCTATAATAAGTGGGTAAAACATCACTCCGCTGATTTTGTTGACTACCCTCTTTCTGTGTGAGGCGACGGCCAATGCACAGCAGGGTAAGGGGCAGCCATTTTGGAAACTGATAAAATACGCGTCGACTACATCGCGCCGTGCGCTCACCTATTTATTAAACTTAATTAATTATTATTACTGGCCGTGCCAAAACTTTCAAGGACCTAATCTATGTACAGTTGTGCTCTAAAGTGAGACATAGTACCGTGCTCCGTTCCCGAGTTCCCGAGTGCAGCCTGAACCAAGCCAGGAGAGGGCTGATCTCAAGGTGGGTGGAGCTTCTACTTATAGTGCAGGGATTTAGGTCATACCTCCGCTATAAGTACAGTCCACAGAAATCTAACCACCATAACCTGTGGGTTAGAGCATCCCACACAACTGATAACTTATATGATGATTGAAAAATCGGCCGTTAAAGAAAATTTTCTAATTTTCATTATAAAAGGAAAACAATATAAAAGTATAAATTAAAATTACTTAAAGGTAGTACTTAAATATCTATCACGCAAATTAAATATGCTTTCACACTATCTACAACATTGTTAGTTATAATAATTCTCGGACTTTACCTGCGAGAATGTCAGTCATTGATTGTGGCCAAATGAAGACACATTTATAGCGTTAAACATAACTCTATTAATGAACATCTACATTAGAGTATACATATACGTTATCTGTCAATATTTAACATCAATAACAATTAATAACATTATCTGAAAAAACTTCTTAAACCCATCACTACATCTGCCTGAAGCAGTCAATTACTATCTACTAATTAATCCCAGATATAGAAGTATTACAACACATAGTAGTTATAGACCAGTGGTGGCAAACCTTTATGTATCAACGCCTCATATTTTAAAAAGAAATTTTTAATAAAGCCATAGACGTGCCGTCAAATAATTTTAACTTCGTGATTATTGGGAAAGTGATAATACTAAATACTATCAATTGAAAACTCTTTATTTATTATATAATAATAAATGTTTCAATTATACGCGTAATTAACTAAGTATACGCGTAGTTGTAGATTAAATGACAAATAACTTTTATTAGGATTATATTTTGTTACTAGGACATGCCCGCGACTTCGTCCACGTTTGACTTGAAATTCCTGCGGGGCCCCACAGTACCACAGCATTTAAATATAATGTAAGCTGTCGTTTTAGTGAAAACTGTGCCAGAATAAGCTAATTTTTATGCATTCGAACAACTTCAAACTGCTCCCGGAAAAATTCCCGCGGGATTCCCGCGATAAAAAGTATCACTCATTTTAAGTCTAAGAATTAGCTGTCGACCAGCGTACACTGCATCGAAATCGGCCCAGTAATTTTTACGTGAATCCAGAACAAACAGACAAACCGACATATCGACAAGAAATCTAAAAAAAATGCAGTGTTCTCCATCGTTTATGTAGTCTATTCCAGTTGGTTTTTTTTAAATAGCTTCAATGTACAAACACGGCATTTTTAGAATTTTAAAATATTGTAGTCATACGTTACTTTTAGCAGAATAAGTGTTGAACTGGAGTCTGTCAAACGGTTTCTTCAGTCTTCGTTCGTAATATAGTGAATTTGTTATTTTTTTCTATATAGTGACTTTTGTAATCCGTGAATCCGTGATGTACCCAAAATATTGTGTTGCGTGTCCTCAAAGGCAGGTTATAGACTATACGCTGGGGACTTATGTAAATTTATGCTCCGAGTAATTTTACATGTAGCAAAAAAAAAAGTTTTTACCTGTTGTATAGCATCCAATTTTACACCGGTTTTCGTATGAAATATGAGATTAGCTAAGGGTGTAAGTAGATCTGTTATGAGCCTGTAATCGGCTTGTTGGCGACAGTACGCCTCTATCCTTGACATGTCGTGACCCGACAGCTGTTCCTCTATGAGTTGTTTCGTTAATGCTATCAATAAAAAAAATATTAATTAAAAATGAAGAATTGTCCATCGAAATGCATTAAATTAGGGTGGCCCCACATTAGCATCACGGTGAATTTCAAAGAAAGCGCCAAAAGTTATTAGAGTATTATTATAGAGCATTATAAAATGTATGTTTTATAAAATTTAATATTAAAAAATCACTAAGCGTATGCTTTTATTGCTGAAGCGCAGCAGACGGGCTGACGGCCCAACTGTGATGGAAAGTGGTTAGCGTCGCCTATGGACATTTACAACACCAAAGGTGCTACAAATGCGCTGCTGCTCTGTTAAAGGAGACTGGAACCTGGTCACTAATGCCGGAACACAACTCAAGGTTGTTATGGCGACATGCTTTAGACCAGGGGTGGTAGCCATCCAGTCGGGCAAATGCCCTACCGCCTGGCTGTGGGTTGTCTTGCCGCCTCTCACGACAGGCCGCCCGGCCGCAGGAAATTGTATTCTTTTTCCGTTCGTGCACGGATAGAATTATTCAAAGTTCACAAAATTAAATCACTCTTCAAGTTTTCACATAAAAATAATTCTTTGAGGTTATTTTGTACTACGTAATTAGTTAATAGGTATCAAAACTGTAGTCACTAGAAATATCAAATTTTCTTACTCGTTCAATCTATTAACAACTGCTACATTCATACTACACCAATTGCCTACGCTAGCGCCACTTTGGAGGGTTTTTGAACTATTATTGTTTGTTTATAGCTGGACACTTTCAACTTTCCTCCATACAAATTCAACGGTGTTATTGTGACAACTCAAAAGGCCACATTCAGCTAGACAGTTCATATTTGTCACAAAAACACATCATTACTACCCAAAAACTATCAATAGCCTACAACTATGTTCATTTTAAAATCATACTTTTACAATTTTTAGAAAATAAAGCACATCATACTTGAATTTCTGTCAAAAACTCTCAAAAGAATAATAGTATTAAAACTTCCTTAAAAGATTTTAGTGTGGTCTGGTAACAGACTTTTAAGCCAAATCTTATAGGATTAAGTCATTAAAAAAAAAATAGCTTTAGAAGTGGCAGGGAATTAAGAAAACTATCTTACCTGGTTTATTAACCTTCACGCCATCATTAACGAGGGTGGACAGGGCTAACGAAGATGGCAGTTTCCTTAGAGATCTACCCAATAGTCTAGACAGTCGTTTTCTAAAATCACCACTATACGCAGCTAACCAGGTATTGTCACGTAAAGCACGTAGCATTATACACGAATGTTCCCCTGTTAGTTCGTTTGCTTTTTGGCTGAAAATCATAGCGGAAATTTAAAGAAAAAAAAACAAGATTTTCATACAACTTCGATAGCGTTAACTCAGATCCATAGTTCACAGAACTACACCCATACCAAGAATGAATTATTCATTACCGAAGCTGTGAGGGAATAAAAATAGAACCAGTGACTTTACATTTTATTTAATATCAGGTGACATATATGTCACCGTCAAATTGCAAATACCGTTAGATCATAATCTATCTCACGAGATTGTAAACTGTCAAAATATTGTGAACCGTAGCATACTGCTTACTATTTAACGTATCTTTTTTCAGTATATCGACGTGAAATTGTCAAATTGTGAAATGGCATGCGATGGAACGTATCTCGCGTGCTGATTTGTAGGTATCTTTTACTGGCTTCCTTAGTTCTAAGGAACAAACAGTATACCCACTAGGCTTGTCCAAGACGGATAGGCGGGGTTCACACATCGGAAATCTTTAAGTGCGGATCTTGTCACGATGTTTCAAACTAAATCAGCATAATACGATTGCATAATGTATAATATGTAATGGACAATTCTGGGCCCGATTCCAGACACCCAAACTATAGTAAACAATGATAAGTTAATTTACAAAAGTTACTCCGTCACGAACCGAACTAGGGATCTTTGTGTATTAAGAACAATTAAGGCGTCACAACACTTACACTTATTACACCACATTGGTCATCTTTACCTTCAGCGTCAACTCGTGGTGACTGTTTTATGTTAGCATAAAAGTGCGTAAACTATAGTTAAATACCGACCTCAAATAGACTGGCACGTATTTTTGAGATTTCCAAAATTTCAGCAATTCCTCGGTGAGACCAAAACTGGTGCCCAAATAGTCCAAATGTTCCGACCTCACCTCGGTTAGGCGTCGAAGTAACGTCGGTGGTTTTGCCCTGAAAATTATTACATTTATATCCTACTTATTTATATAAAGGAAAACCTATATGAGGATTGCTGTTTGTTACTCTATCACACAAAAGCTAATAAACTGATTTTAATGAAACTTTATAGTATTATAAAGCTTATACATCAGAACGCATAGTCTATATATAATCTTACAATAAAATCACGGCCTCATAGAGAAGAGAGCGTAGAAATTTATGACGTATAAGTATATATAAGTAAAATGAGTCAAATAGCGCTCTAATGATTGTTTAGACAATCACATGTGGTCGAGGCATGCTGGCATCATTACCTTGATTACAGTTCTTAGTGTCCACTCGATCGATGTGATAACACACTCTCACAGAATATCAGCGTGAAATGGTTAGTCTTGAACTAATTGTGTATACTGAGTGAGTTTCGATGACCTTCGTCCCCCTCCCTCTATCCCATTTTCCCTATCTCATCCCCTTATTCTAGCTTTCATCCCCCTATTTAGCTTGGCAAACAGAAAATAATAATCACATCATGATATTGTAAGAAGGAAAACCCTCGACCGTTACCTAGAGAGATTCTCGTTAGGAAGCTGGGTGAAGAGCCAGATACAGAAAGCAGCACTCTTAGAAACGACACGAATTGTGAGCAGGTTGCTGACTCTGGTACCCTAACCACTGGTAGTTTGAACCCTGGGCCCCGCTGACGGCCGATTACAAGTTTTTTTTTATAATAGAATAATATTTTTTATAACAAAAAATGACTGTTTTAAAACAAAAATGTAAAATATTTGTAAAAAAAGTATTAAAAAAAAATAAACGACATATTTCCTACCTGGGTGCTATAGTTTCTGTGTGCAAAGAGTGCGTTTGTCCGTTTGTGTGTGTGTCTTCGCCATCCGATTGATCTTCGTCTAGGCACGGTATATCCCCGTTGTAATACGCGGCTAGTTGTTGTAAAGCGCGTTTACCATAGCCCATCTGCAAAATATATTGATTTTTTTATCATTTTCATTGAAACTCTAGCTCACACATTGTACATACCCAAGCTAAGTAAATTACGCTTATGTTATGGGTGATATACAATGGACCACTCTGGGGCCGATCCCAAACACCCAAACCATAGTAAATAACAGAAAGTTCGTTTTCGAAATTTATTATCGCAGGAATCGAACCCGGAGCCTCTGCGCTCCAGCGAGTTCAACCTGCTAAGACTTGCTCGCTCAAACACAGAGGCCGTCAACAAAATGCGAGAGAACAGTGACTTGTGATATCGCCTATAAATGATGTGCCATAGTTCTCGGTTATTTCTAATATTCCATTTCCATAGATATCTTTGCTTAATGGAAGGTTCCAACGGCAAGACTTTTGTATTATTTTATTGTAACAGAAATATATACTTTTATTATAAAAAAAAATGTATGAATATATCGGTCACCAATGATTAATTCATAAATCATATTACTATGTCTCTGCTTGTCGCAAAAACACGGATGTTTAGATTGGTTTTTATTGCATTATAGAATATATGGATATGGATTTTTTTAAATCTTGCCAAGCTTGTAAGGAATTTATGGAGATATGTTGCAGCAAAAAATTTTAGTATGTCGTGTCATTATTATACATACATACATACATACATAACTTCACGCTAGTTCCCTTGCGGGGTAGGCACGGACAACAGAGTGCCATTTAGGCTTATTCTTACACACCTCATTTGCCTCTTTGACATTCATAACTCTTGTCATGCAAGCTCGTCTGTTCTTAAGGCTCCTGACATCACCTTCTGCTAGTACACGATCAATTTGATCATGGAAGGTGTGTCGTGGCCTTCCACGACTTCTGCATCCATCCACTTTTGCATTGTATATCTGTTTAGTCATTCTTTCATCATGAATTCTTTCCACATGCCCGAACCACCGGAGCATTCCTTTCCTTACCTTCACCCCGACACTCTCTTTCAGACCAACTCTCTTTCTTACTTCGGTATTACGAACGCGGTCCGCGAGCGTCACTCGGCAGATTTTGCGCAGTGCTCGCATCTCGACCGCGTTTACTCTACTTTCATGCTCTTTCTTCCATACCCAACTCTCGCTTCCATACGCGAGTGTAGGTACTAGCACCGCGTTGTGTACGGCGAGCTGGGCCTTCTGGCTGAGGTTCTTAGCGCCTAGAAGTTTACCTAACGCTCCATTTAAACTATTCCCCAAATTCACTCTTCTTTCAATATCAGCGGTGTACCTTCCATCATTATTATAACTATAATAATACTTTTCTTTCCTTTTATTGTGTCTTGGTCTTATTGAATATGCACTGTTTGCTACAACTCCATTAATTCTTCAAAAGTAATTCTGTAACATACTTCTGTATAAAACTTATAAAAAAATGAACTTGATTTATAAATAAAATAAGAAATATAAAGAAAAACAATTTTCAGTTAGACGTGTTGCTGGGGAGTTCCTTGCCGCTTCTTCTCCTTAACAGCAATAACACGTTGCGAAGCGGTGTACATAGACTAAGAAGTAAAATTGAATTTTATCCTATATGTATGATGACCTACAAAAAGTGTTCTCCAGTGGAACTTAATTTGAATAAAAACTTTTGAATTTGATTACTCTATGGTACAGTATGTCAAAAATGTAATCATCATTATCTAAGCGTTAAATCCTGGTTGGGTTTGCTACGAAGCCCGGGGTCCGCTTTCTCGCTTTTACTACTCCACTTCGCGCGGTCTTCGGCATTCCTATTCATAAATCTACTATCCATAAATATTACCGATTAAGTGCCTGTACATCATCAGATTTCGAGCAAAGCTCTTCATATAAAAAAACTGTGAAAGGTAATACTGACAATAAAACTTACTCTATTATAAAATTAGCCAAACTTATAAAGACAATTTCACACTAACCCGCTGATAGGAGGGGTGCGTGGCTATCCTCACAATTCTTGCGCCAGACAGTTTGGGAAAGTCCTTATCGCCGAACTGCTCGCAGATATTCCAAGGAATCAAATCGCCAGCCGCCTTACGACCACGGCCGAGGCTGTCGCGAACTGATCTGTTTCAAAAATTAATATACTTTAAATAACTAAGAGGCTGGGGAAAGATCTTTTTTACATTTAATTCTTTTTAATATGTTATTTTATAAAAGCAATATGAAGAAGTAAGTATTTTTTTTAATAAAGTAGTGGTTATTTTATATATTATACAAAAATTGTAAAGAAAGTTTGATAATAAATAAAAAACAGTAATAACTCAATTTATCATGTGTAAGAAATAATTATTTATTTCTACTTCACAATTACTATTTATAATATACATTGCGCTTTCTTGTTCATTTTACCCCCCTTTAACACACACCTGTAATACTATAAAGGATGCAATAGCGCATGCGTTAAAACTAGTTAACTGACCACACTTAATATCGAATCTTAAGGCAACAAATATACCATACGCTTCACGAGGGACAAATTAAAGATAAAAACGCAAGATGAAAATGGCTTAGGAATGTCGATAAAACAGCACACGATGGAAAAACAGTATTGACAAAACGCAAGACGAACACGAAAATGCCTTAGATATGTCGATAAAACAGTATTGATAAAAAACAAGATGAACAAGAGAATGCCTTAGGAATGTCGATAAAACAGCACACGGTAGTAAAACAGTTTATTTAAAACATACTTGTCCGATATATTCCCTTCCAAACACATTTGTATGACGCAAAGCACTTCAGGCATTGAGGTGGAGTTTGGAGGCGTCGGCGCCAGCAACACAAATAGACAATGTGCAGGGGCATCAGCTAGCAACTGAATGTCGTTTGGACTGTTCTGCAAGTAATACAAAGATAACTCTAACTTGTTTGAGATTTTTTTCCTATTATTTTATCTGCCAGATGTGTTACCTGGAAAACGTAAATTCTCAAAATATAATTTATATAAGGTACACTAATTTTACAAAAGAAAAAAACAATAATAAAATAAAAATATTAAAATGAATATGATATATCTTAGCTAAGTATTGCTGAAGAGTTTATTACCGTTTTCTCAGAGCTATAACTTTTTCGAAGTAGTGTACATATTTACATGTAGATTTAAATTTATTTAATTTAAATGTAAAAAACTTTATTTCTCATAAAAACTATACCTATATACTAAGGTCTATTTCAAATAGGACTGTATGGAAGGAATTACGTAGAGACATAAATATCACGATACTAAGTATAAGCCTAACGACACACCTGAGGAACGTTCGGCGGCGGTAAGGTCGGCTAAAAATGCTCGCAAGGTTTTATAAATATCCTATGACACATCAGTGGTTTTTGCAGCGTTACGTCGCGTACAGTTTAGTGCCGATCCTTAAGTCGCCGAACTTTCCGCGTGGTACGTTGCGCAGGTGTATCGCTATGCTAAGATTATTATTATTAAATAGTAACAGGATTAAATATATTTTTATATAATTACGGTCTTATTCATATTGAGTTATAGTAAGTTTGTAGGCTTCTTTAGGAACCCTAAAGAAGCCTACAAACTTACTTCTAACTCAATATGAATACGATCGTAACTATTTATTTCGTAGGAAAATTTACGTGTGTCAGCCATACTGTCCTATTGTAAATGGACTTTACTTATAATGAGATTAGAATATGCAATAAAAAATTACCTTATAATGACTCGACACGTAAATAGCGACTAAACGATGTAGAAACGCCTCGGCGGCTTTGTGGTAGCAAAACAAGGCGTCTCTATTCACCCTGTAGAGGTCGCAAGCTTGAGGGGGTGGGGCACCCACGCCAGCAGAAGGAGAAGGGGCGTCCAAACAAAGCAGGGAGTTGAGCCATGTCTCGATGGGATCGCCATCACGGTAACGGATTGGCTCATCGAGTTTAATCTGTATTTTTTTATGAGATTTTTTAAAAATAGAATAGGGTTGTGGACAGTCAAATCAAATTTAGACATTTTTCGACATGTTATAAAACATCGCCGCCTCATAGATTTTATATAAATACTATGCATATAGTGCAGTTGCCCGCGACTTTGTCCACGTTGGACAGGCAACAAAGATTAGTTATTTTGCTAAATGTAAACTCAAATGTTATTTTCAGCGGGGTAATTGGATTTATTAGTATGAAAATACATTAATCCCGGAAATTCCCGTATAAACTCGGGATAAGTCCTGTTACTAATATACAGCTACAATTTTTTACTAAAGATTCAGTGGGAATTTCGGAACGCAATCAATTTTTTTCGACCTGGCCACTGTAAACCTCTCCCAAAAAAATTCCCGTAGGATTCTCGGGATATAAAGTGCCGCAGATTTTAATTAGGGAATTTACTATCAATCAATGAAAACCGCATCGAAATTGGCCCAGTGATTTTTATGTGATTCTCGAACAAACAGACAAACACAAGAAAAAGAAAAAACAATAGTATAAACTTTTACAATTTTATTACAATACTAGGATATGCCCGCGTCTTCCTAGACATATCCTAGTAATATACTAAAATTCCCGCAGAATTTCCGGGATAAAAATATCGCACAATTTATTACATTAAATTGGCTATTGATCAGTAAAAAAATCGCATTGGAATTCAATTTTTTTTAAATATGGCCGTTTTAAATCATTCCCAGAAAAAATCCCGCGGGATTCCCAGTACAAGAAGTTGCGTCAGAGCTTAAGTCTAAGAATTAACTGTCGATTAGCGCAAAACCGCATCGAAATCAGCCCAGTAGTTTTTACGTGAATCCCGAACAAGCAAACAGTCAAGAAATGTAAAAAAAATGCATCGTGTTCTCTGTCGTTTATATGGTCTATTGCAGTTGTTTTTTTTTAATAGCTTCAATGTGCAGACACGGCATATATAGAATTTTATAATTTTATAGACAGATATAAATTTGTGACATCATAACTTTGTACAAATAAAAGAACATTAATTATTGTTTAAATAGTAATTCAAACTATTTCTATAAATTATGTTTTAAGAGAAAAATTTTAAATATCAAATGACGTGGGTTCGTGTGCGCGCCAGAAACCATGCACCACTCGGACAGTTATCTGACAAAATGTGCACATTACCATGGTGAAGCAAATAATCGTGATGAAGGCATCGAAAATAATCGATGTGTCAACCCCGCCAATTCGCCTTGAATAAGCGTGGTATGTATACTGTCCGTCCGTCCCCATTAAAAAGTAAATAGGCCCGAGCCCAGCAGTGGGATGTTTATTGGCTGTTATTATTATATTTAAACTCACTGGTGGCGGTGCATTGTGTTCTGTTTGCAACTGCGCAAACAATTTTAGGGATAAAGCTCTCCCGGTGCCTTCGTATCCTGATACCGTGGAGGAGAGCAAGGCTAATGGTGCCTTCTGAGCTGCTGCTGATACATGAACCAAGGGAATAGCTGCTGCTTCATCCACTAGTACCAAATCTGCAGCAGCTAAGAGCGAATGGTCGTCTGGGGTTATATACTGGAAATAATCAATTTGTTTAAAACAGGGGAAAGCTGAAGATCATTTATTGGGATAAAAAGTATCTTAAGTAATGACCCAGGATATAAGCTAGATCTGGATCGAGTTTCATTTAAATCTATTCAGTAGTTTTCATGTAATGCTCAAACCAAGGCTTGGAACCAGGTTATTAATTATTTAACTGGTTACGGTCAATTATTTCGTTTGGAGTGTAAACCTTAAAGATGGTTGATATATAAACCTGAATTAACAAGTTTATACGCTGAAAAGAGGAAGTAGATATCATTCTATCTCTGTCAACATGTGTTTGTGCAAGACTAAATACTTGCTGTACCACATGGCTGCCCTTTGAAGTACAGCAATTGTGTCAAAAACCGTTTGAAATCATTAGAAACCAGTTTAACCTGTTAAACTTTTGTTACCAAAAATGGTTTAATTGAGGTTAAAGTTAGAATCAAACTGAAAAAATAAGTTCGTATGTACTTAGGCTTTAACCAGTTAATTTTTTTACCAATTACCAAGTCCTAAGAGACAGATATTGATACAAAAAAATTTGTAAACTGAATTTTCAAAATTTGCTGGTCCGAATAAGCAACCATAATGGTTTTCTCTTCTTTAAATTCATTGTACAAACACAACCTACTATGGATGTATTCTATTGTGGATTACAAAATCATAACTAACCTGTACAGTCTGCCTTGAATTCCTAGCGATATTAATCCTAACAATCGCCTTCTTGAAGTCCGGATTAGTCGACCGCACTATATTATAATCAATATGCTCTTGATACAAACATGCATCCAACCCTTTCAGTAGGAACTCGAATAGGGTTATCAAGTTCTCGGGGTGGGGTGAAGTGACGTATATGTTGACGTAGCCTAGAGAAACCGCAGCCGCGACTGCCAACCCCAGGCAGGCTGATTTGCCACGACCACGGGCCGCTGTTAAGCAGTGTGGTGGTCTGGAAGTGAAAATAAAGCGATTGGGTAATGGTAAACTGTCATTGTTAGAAACCTCCCCGCCAATTATTGGCATCCAAAATATATAAGACATAATAAATTGACATATCAGGTCTTTTTTTATACAATTACTACTGGCACCGGCAGACATTGTCCTGCCCTGAAAAAATAAAATTGATGGATTTGATTCTAGTGCCTCGGTTCCAATTGTGAATGTAAGCCATCCTGGGAACCACTGAAATACCCAAAAAATGATACCTGACATGACTACATACACTTTTTCTACTCTAGATCAAGACATATGGCAGCCATCCTTGATCATATTATAAATATGTGAACTATATAGTTCATTATCAATACCGTGAAGATTTAACCAACAAAAGATATAAAGATCCATACTAAATAACTGGTAAATGTGTACTAGTATGGAAAAAAGTATTAGTTGTTACAATTACCACGTGCTAACAAAAGTGAAGGAAAACATCGTGATGCAACCTGCACATCGAGATACTCGATGTGTCAAACTTGCTAAACGGCCTTGGAGAAGCGTGGCGAGTATACTGTCCGTTGCCCTATAACGAGAGGCTCGAGCCCAGCAGTGGGACATTTTTGGGCTGTTTAATAAATTATATGGGAAAAATATAAGTTTATTATGTTAAATAATGGAATAAATTAATATTATTTAAAACACATAAACTACATTTATAAATCTACTAGCGGCCCGACGCGGGTTCACCCGCGCTCTGTCCCACTCCCGTGGTATATAGCGTCATGTTATATAGCCTATGACATTCCCTGTTAAGGTAGCTTTCCAACAGTAAAATAATTTTTAAAATCGGTTTAGTAGATTGAGAGAATACCCCCTACAATGTCGCAAACTCACAAACTTTACCTCTTTATAATATTAGTTTAGATATATAAATTATTACATTAATGATCATTCATAGTTATTATATGGAGGCTTGCCATACTTACCGAGACTGCTTATCAGCCAGTGTATTGATTAAAGCAATGAGCGCTGTTGCTTGGTCATATGTACGACAGAGGGATACCAATGGACCGGCCGGAGGCGAATCTGATAGCGATTGGATTAAGTCTGTTAATTTTGGGTTGACACGCTGAAAGGAAACTCTTTATATAATAAAAATTCTAGTTTAATATAAATCCTAGTATTGTACAAATGTACTGTATAGTTCCGACAGGTAAGTAATACATTTTAGGTACAAAAATAGGATATGCAACTAATATAGTAGATTTCTATGAAATACTTTATGGACACAATTTTTTTTATTGTGCTGTGTTAACTGCATCTCTATTAATTCATATAAACAATTGTGTAACACACTTAACTAGAAAAAAGATTGACAGACAAAAATGAGATAGGAGAATTCCACCTTAAGGAGACATATTCATGTTGCTGCGAAGTTTCTTGCCACTTGTTCTTAAAACAGCCAGAACACTGTGAAGCAGTATTACATAGAGTAGGAAGTAGACTTAATTTATAACTTATATGTATTTTCGAAAATCGTTCTCCGATGGAACTTTGAATAAAATTCTTGAATTTAGTAAAATACTTTAAAGCTTTGTGTATTGAAACATTCCATTAATATTACTCTAATTGAGCCGAACTCAACTGCTCAAAAGTGGCTTATATTAAATTAATTTTATACTCTATTCTAATTATTATAATCATACCTCAGGAGTAGCATCTACAGGTTCGACTTGAGCAGTTTTGGATGAAATTGGTAGAACTGTGAGTGAATCATCCAAAATCAAGCATCTCGGATTATCGACTAGTGAAAGCAAGAATCTTTCATTAAAACGATTTATTACAGTATTGTGAGCTTCTGTTTTGAATCTGTGTAAAAATAAATAAGAGAATAATTATGTCTTCTATTCCATCTAAACTATGGAAGAAAATATCAGGGCTATCTTAACAACGTTCAAACCAGTATTTTGGTATTACATCCTTGGATCATGATTAAATTTGATGTTTTATCTAGTCTGGTTTAAAAACTGAATGTC
This sequence comes from Dendrolimus kikuchii, assembly GCA_019925095.2. Lineage (NCBI taxonomy): Eukaryota > Metazoa > Arthropoda > Insecta > Lepidoptera > Lasiocampidae > Dendrolimus > Dendrolimus kikuchii. The sequence continues at coordinate 12,481,189 of CM034407.1, forward strand.
ATAAAATGTATGTACTTACATAACTGTTTTTATAGGTTGCATTTTTGACTACAATCTAAGGATATTTTATGTGGAGTATTTTAAATGGTTATGTTTGTGTGAACTTGGAATCCATATTCCTCGCAAATTATCAAAATTTTGGAGATAAAAAATATTCCATGTACATCCCCAATATCTGCAGTACACATTACTAAATTTCATGACAATCAGTTCATTCAGCTTTGCTCTTTGAACTGATACCCTCTTCCAGAAAAAATCTATGTAATTTTGTAGAATAAATAGTACACTTTAACCACATGGCTAATTTTACACCAATTGGTTAATTATTTGTATTTTGATAAAATTATTGCCGACTGGAAGAGTTCTAATAAGACATTAATTGAAATTAGGAAAAGTCAAAGTACTTTAGTGGTGTACTACACCTGCATCTCATTTAAATGACATAGGTATGGCTGAGAATCATGTAGTGATTGGCAATATTTTCTAACTTAAAGTGCTTATTGTTATTATCACATAATAGGTAACTGTCAATAAAGGATCATAAGGAAATCGGCACATTGAGATGTGAAACCCACTAATTCTCTTTGTACATGTGTAGGAGTGTAATGACTGTTTTTCTACATATAGATATTATTCATTACCTAGAATGCACATCCATGGTGATTGAATGCAACTGCCTTAGGGAATCCATTGTTTTAAGCAAAAAGATTATTAACCCACCACCTTCTACTGTTTCTATTGTACGCGCCATAAGATTTGGTGTTAGAGCTTCGAAGTCCTGGAATTAAAATTAAAATTTCTTATAATGAATAAATCAATCAGTAACCACACACAGATTGCATATAACAAGCAAAACAAGTAGTTCTTGTTTATTTACAATAATTGTAGGTGTTTGTTTCTACCATTTATAAATAGATAAAACTTTATTGTACACCAATACAAAAATGAACTCACAAAACTATTTCTAATTATGTACGAAGGGGGGTGGGTGGTCTGTGTAGGATTAAGGACTAAGTATGGCGATTGCAACACAGTCTGTGGGACTTCTTTCGCGATGCTAAGTCTACCCAATGCTGAGCTGTGACTGAGTAATTATTGTAAATATAGCATGGCAAACCACATCAGAGCATAAAGAACTAATAACTACATCAGGGGGTCAATTCAAGTTTTTTATAATTATATTCCGTGGCACAAATAAACCCAAGAGGTTTCTGTGCCACAGTCGAACATGTTTTGATGAAATTGAGGGTGGGGTATAGTTATAGGGCGCATTTATTTATTTATGAATCTATTTATAATAATAATATGAATTTGTTTATTTATGATGTGAACTTTATTAATATAGGTTAGCAGGCTAAGGCGGGAGCGAAGCGAAGCGGAGTTAGCCTTCGTGATTATTTTTTATAACCACCCAAAATTCACTTTATATCTCATAGAATAAATAAATGCGCCCTATAACTATACCCGACCCAAAACTTATTGTTTGTGTTTAAGTAGGTCCCTGGATGATAGATTTAGATTAGAACCGGCAGGTGGCGCTGCTAAATCGGGTGCTAAATTTTATATTTTTAGGACAATGACTGCCCCACCCACTAATAATAGTATAAAAAAAAAATGTTTAATATAGTCATCTCGTAAAGTTTGCTATTTTACCTGAAGTACACAAACTCCATAAGTCTGACCGAGCATTGCATGGCTCTCTGAATAATATCGACCATGAATAGTGGTTGCAACTCTGAATGCATCAAAAAGGGACTCTTCAGACACTTCCAACTTCCCAGCTGCTATTTTCTTTGCTCTTTTTCTTCCATGACTTTAACAAAAGAACATAATTGTTGTTTTATTGTGCAGCAAGTGACTCATCATTACCAATGCCTATAGATATTTGCAAGACCAAGACCAAACCAATATGTTGGCAGCCTTTACAATGGGATAGAGGGCTGAGATAGACAGATCAAACAGTGGGAATGGAAGGTCGGGATGGGATAAAGGATTGGAATAGGGGGAGGGAGAAGTGGGCCACTGGAATTCAAGTTTTTGTATTATCAACAAATAAACAACCTTCACATTGGACACCCCCAAATTAAGCAAATTATACTTGATAAATGGGTTGTTTACATATAACTAATAATTGCAGCTCTAGTGCTAAATATGTAGGCTAGTTCAACCAGAATAAATAACAAAAGATTCATGAAATTAAGACTGCCAAGAATTAAACCAATATCCAGTGTGAATCATAAAATTAGATGAGCTAATAACAAGACATCACAGAGACAGTTTATAAACAATTTTTCATATAATTTGGTATTCTTTAAAGATTTTGTGATGAATATCTCCCTCAGTCATGTAAATTCATACAAATTTTAAACAAATGTGTGTAAACATAAATAAATAACCATAAACATGAAATGAGTCAAAATAATCATATAAACCAGAGGTCCACAAAAGTTTTTCTCACATAAATGATCTAGCATATTTTCCATTTTAGGTTGACCTCCAGCTTAATTGATTATATACTAACTTACTTGCTAATCGCTTCATCTTTATTCTTATAACACCATAGCACAGTTGGTCGAGCCTTGATTGTTGACTTCACAAGCATGTCATACAGAATTGGTACCTAAAACAGAAATAATATTAATTAATTATTAATATGCAGTATTGTTATAGGGCGCAATTTGAGATATAAAGTCAATTTTGGGTGGTTATAAAAAAAAACCAAACCTCTAATAAAAAAGTGCAGATCTGTCCATAGTTCACAATAAATAAATGTGCCCTATAACTATACCCCACCCCTAATATACATTGTTACTAAAGTTGAGGCAGTTATTTTGGCAAACTTTGCATGTTTCAAAACTTAAAAAAGTAGGCCGTATGCCTGTCTGCTGATTTCCTGCAATAAAAATAAAAAAACTTTCTTGGCCATACTCTAAAAAATATTTGCTTAAACTTTAGATTACTGGTCACTCAGTTTTAAGGGGGGGGGGGGGGGGGAAGGAGCAGTACTTCTCCCTTCTACAACCCCCACGTCTAGGACACATGTAGTTCTTGAGATATCATTTTTTTCATTTGTTTGTATCGTTATATTGCAATGATGGTGACCAGTCTGTTCTGGTGCTTTGGTTTAAAGTCTAACTTAAGCTAAGTCACCGTTCTAGTTACTGGTCCCAATTTTCAACTAAAGCCAAGCGAGCGTGCCATGGCAGCGGTCAGCAGGTGTCAATTTGTAATCATTGTTGCAATGTATAAGCAAAAAAAACTATTTTCATATTTAAAACTCAATTAACCAATTCAAACCTTGTTTACTAAACTCACAAATAGTTTTAGTGTTTATATATTAAGGGTAAGTGTATTCCTAAACACAAATCACACTTTGTTATCATCAAAAGTGGCATAATCTTGTTTGTCGAACATGTTTTTTTGTTTTTCCAATTATTCATTCAAAACTTCTTTGTGGACCTTACAAACTTGTTTCCTGACCCAAATGACAGGTCTAGTCTCCATATATAAGGTGTATGTTACCCCTAAACTCAAATTGCCCTTTAATCTTATGCTACTTTGCCAAATATTTAAAAGCAAATATTACTTTAGTTTCAAATATGGGTTTTTGTTGTTACATACAAACAAATAAAAACTTAAGAAGATAAACAAAATAAGTACCTATAATAACGGCAAACCAGCTCTAACATTTTATTCTGTTAGTAAAAGTTTTGAAGACAAATAGTAAACATTTGAAATTATTTTTTTATACCTGGTCTCTACTTTTGTCTCCAACTAGAAGAAACATAGTCCGATGACCCAATTTCACTCCATTTTCTATCATTACTCGTATCCGGTTATCTATTTTCTTTTTAACCATTTTTAAAGTACAAAAGATCAAATATTTATAAACTTTTTACTTCACTTTGTAACCTAAAAATAAACACGCCGCAAACGTGCAGTCTGTGCAGACAGATGTCAGAGTCAGATGAATTGAGATTCTATTGAACCGTCAGTGTCAATTTTGAATGCTGTCTTAAGTAAGGATTTTTTTAAATAAATTTGCAAACAAACAGCAATACGTGTAGTATTGTACATCTCTACGTAAGCAAATTAAACTTAGCTGGTTAAAAAAAAACAAAGTTTTTCGCCTATATGAAATCCTGTAATATCTATGTGTGATCCAAAGCACCCATTTAATTTTTTCATCCAATAATATGTGTGGGAAAGCTCCTGAATTAATATCGTTTTCTTAAATCCATGTAACCTGACTAACCTGGTCACCCTACTACTCAACCCTTGCTTCCGGCTAAATGAATAAAAAAAATGATAATTTCGTAAAACAAGTGTATCTCATTTCATAATTTTAGGCATTTTTTCTATTAAAACTATGCTAATACTTGGATTATATAAATAATAATGTGAAAATTGACTGTGTGCAAACCTTCCTGCTACTTATACTGTTACATTGTTTTGTGTTTGTGCCCGAAAATAGAGTGCATCATTCTGCTTATATACCAATAGAAAATGGCTAAAACGCAAATAAATACGAAATCTAGCCACTATCTTAAAGATAAGGAAGCTTTTTTGAAAGATCTGAAGCAGTTTAATGATAGTAAAAAGTAAGTATATATTTAAATTTTTTTAGTGCCTAACCAAAATGTGCCTTCTTGATGATGTCTGAAAAATAAATTATTTAGTGATTTATTATAATATATTATTATTCTATTATGATATATTGTGTATTATTTAATTGTGAGCTTTCATTGTATAGTGCAGTGGTGAAATTTTCTATCTTGGGACAATGTTCCTATTTGACAGAGGGGATCAACAAAGATAGAGTTTTGCATTGAATTTAGTTGCAATTTATAAAACTCTGTTTTACGTCTGCTTGTTAATGGTGTTGCAATACATTACTGGAACATTAGTTTTAAAGATAATTAAATAGAACTATATTGGAATAATTTTCAAGCTTAGTATTTTAACATTTCTTATAGCTGGAGTACAGTAGACTGGATGAAGGCCCACTTAATAGAAAGTGTTTATTATCCCATAGACATTTGCAAGACCAAACATACCCCTAACATGCTCCAGGCCTGGAAAGGGAGTAGAACCTGGCTACTAATATTCTAAACCAGAGGTGGTGGCCATCTAGACTGGCAAATGCCCTACCACCTGGCTACATATCATATATGTACTTGAGATAGGTTATAATATTGAATGGATGTTTAAATGCCTACCATAAATCTTATATGATTATTAATTATCTATTTCATTTCTCCATTGTATATTGAAAACCATTACAATGCAACTATAAGTAAGTACATACACTTTATTAAACCAAATGGAGAATAGTACTTTACTGCTAGGAGTTAAGCATTTAATATAGGCTGTTGCTAATTGTTTTCTTGTTGATTAAGTAACTTTGGTAAATGTCTTCAAAATGAATTTAAGTGTTGCTTTAGCCTTTGATGGCCTCTGTGGTTGAGCGGGCTAAGCCTTTGACAGCCTACCTCACTGCAACGCAGAGGCTCCAGGTTCGATTCCTGGTATAGTAAATTTCGGAAACATATTTTCTCCGTTATTTACTATGTTCTGGGTGTCTGGGATCGGCCCCAGAGTAGTCCGTTGTATATTACCCATAACACAAGTGTCACTTGCTTAATTTGAGGATATACAATATGTGTGTTTGTCTGCCGATTATTATTATTATTATTAGCCTTTGATGGTGGTTTGCAAACATGGTAATGCAATATTATAAATGACAATTACTATGTAAAAACATAATTCTGGACAAGCTCCTCACAAGTCATTTTTAAAGGAAGAAAACAAAATGTTGAAGATAAAAGATAAACTAATGCCTGGTTTCTTTAATTTACTATCTATTCTTTTACCTTACCATTGGTAGAAAATTTATATCACTTATATGGAGATTATGTGAAATAGTCATACACACAGTAAGGCAAAGAGTTCCAATGGCCCACTTACCCCTCCCCTATCCCCCCATCTTTCCTATCTTCTTTTTTATTGCAGGGGATCAGCAGACAAGCAGACGGCCCATTTGATGAAAAATGGTTACCATTGCCTATGGACATTTGCAACACCAAAGGTGCTACAAATGCGCTGCTGCTCTCTTAAGGGAATCTGGAACCTGGTCACTAATGCCGGAACACAACTCAAGGTTGTTAGGGTGGTATACTTTAGACCAGAGGTGGTAGCCATCCAGTTGGGCAAATGCCCTACCACCTATCTCATCCTCCTATTCCATCTTCTGTGTCTCATTCTACCTGTCAGATCCCATTATCCTGTCCCCTGTCCCTCCTATCCCATCCTAAATGCTGGCAACACAATGGCTTCACCTCTGGTGTTGCAATAGGTGATGCTAACCACTTTCCCTTAGGTAAGCCGTCTGCCTGTTTGCCAGCTTCGCAATATAAATGATGAATGATAGTAGGAACTGCTTAAATATTTATTCCTAATTTTTATTCCACAGTTTGACAAGTAAGACACCAATAGTGAATGGAGTGGAAATTGACCTGTATCTTTTCTACACGCTGGTACAACAGAGAGGTGGAGTTGGAAAGGTATAGCAATTAGAATGAGATAATCACATTATTTTTAAGTTTCCTTGTCAAAATTAGCAAGCTGTATAGTGTATAGAACAACTCATTCTGTATATTGTATAACATCACCAATAACTTAAACATGTTTTTAAATGTGTTCTGTTTTGAAGTCTATAAAAACAAAGTACATATTTTATTGTTACCACACTGAACTATGAGACTTTTCTCTAGAATGTATATTATGAGTGCAAAATAATCTGGAGGAAACTTCCCACTGAGGATATATCTCTGTAATTTAAGAAGGATGTCATGCATTTTTTTAAATCTGAAAACATGATGACGATTCTCCTGGTGTTAAACCTGTTTCAGGCAGTAAAAAATGTGCCAATATTGTTTGTTTTTAGGATTCCAAGGTTAAATATTCATATGTTCATCTATCCTGTATGTATGTCATAATCATTTTTCTTTAAAAGTAATGTTTTTAAATATATGAACTTTGGCAGAAATTTTTATTTTGTATGTTGCTACACTTGTTATGAAATCACAGAAAATAGGTCTACCAGATATGTAAATAAGGTTTGCCACCGCTAACGTGCCGGCTTTATTGGAGCCGAACGGTATTGCATGTGACGATGGTAGGCGTCCCGACAGAATGACTAATTCCCTGGCAGAATGGCAAGCCTTCGGTTTGGGATGCGACTTGCGTAGACACGTTGGCCGCATCCCATTTACCAAACACGTCTAAATCAAATAATCAATAATCTAAATCAGTGAGAGTTATATGAGACGCTTGTACCGTGGGGTCCTGAGGCCATGAGCCTCTACCAAAATTTATCGAAACGATTCATTGACTCTTTGGGTGATCAGAGGGCTGGTGCTTACCTCGGCCAACGGATCAGTATGGCTATCCAGCGAGGAAACGTAGCCACCCTTCTGGGCACCTTACACATAGAAGACGGTGATCTGGCCTCAGTATTCTACTTATAGTCTTGAGGGACTATGAGTAGAATACAATACAAATAAGTTAAGTTTTCTTGCATTGTATTCGAATATATGTAATTTAATATAGCTTTGTACAGTATAAAGAAGGTATGACTTTACATACATAAATAAAATAAAACTAAATATATATGCAGTACACATAAATGTTTGGATTGTCATCAGAAATATCTTCAAAAATGTTAATGTGTTCCTCAGTGACTTGTTTAAGCCGTTTATTGGAGCATTATTCATAATAATTGCTAAACAAGCATACATTGTATATCCTTAAGTTAAACAAATTACACTTAAGTTAAATACATAAATATTATCACATGTTACCTATAGGAGTAAGGAAAGACAATAATAGATTTCCACTTGCTATGATCTTGACATACATCTTTTGCTTTATCTACTTTCTTTAATTTTTTCACCCATATACATTTGTTATAGGTGCTTTGATATTTTTTATTTTAATTGTGAGATTGTTTACAAAATTGTCCACACCATGAATTGAACCTGGTTCCTCAGTGTTTTAGTGAGCTAGGAAGGCAAAGACGTAAACCACTGAACCATAGACATTTTCAACATATAACATTGAAAATATCTATGGTTACTAGATATGGCCTAACGTGACTGATGGTCACAATGTTTTTTCTATAGTTACATTAAAGAAATCCTGTGTTTTATATTAAGGTGAACCAAAATGACACTTGGGAATCTTTTCTGCGTCCCTTGAGACTACCACACCCTTGTGTAAATGGGTCTACACTACTTAGAAGGATTTATTCTTCATATCTAGAAAAGTAAGTAAATTGTTTACTATTTTACTGCTCTGATGAAGTAGAAGAGTTTGAAAGGTTTTGTCCATAGTATGATACTATACATTATCTTAAAAAGATCATCAACTCTGATAAGACCCTCATTTAATTTCATATTTAATTCTAAACACTTCATATGTTGCCCTATTGAACATCTAATGTTATATGAGAAATTTTTGTGTTGATTGATGTTTGTCAGGCTGTCACAAAAAAAAACTACTAAATGAATTATGATGAAAACTATTGTTTACTTTGGCCAAAATATGATAAAAAGCCAAGTAGAAATGTCTTGGTATGAATTGTGTCCATGGTACCAGGCGGCACTCAGTGCGGACGGTGCGCGATAAGTACCGCGTTTTTTTTTAAACAATTTAACCTCTTTAGGGTTGGGACCCTGGGACCATGGGGGCTTGAGGTGCACAAACTTTATCGAGACATAGCGAAACGCCTGGTAGAAGTCTCACGTGACCAAAAGACTGGTTTATACTTCGGACAACGCATTAGCATTGCCATACAGCGAGGTAATGTAGCCAGACTTTTGGGCACATTTCCACCTGACAGTTTAGTTTAGTCATACAGTTTAATTGTATAACTAATTGTGTTTTCAAACATAATCATATGATCAACCAATATATTAGCAATTACTTCTTTGTTGGTTCATGAAAGATAACAAGTACCGTGTTATCACTGTAACTGCAATATGATGACTGGCAGAGTCATTGATGAATGTGTCCATATTACGAATATTCAGGCCAAATACAGAGGATGTCTTAGGCGGCCGATAATTGTACAGTGAAGTATATGCTATTCTACACAGATATGAGAGAGCAAAAGGACCACCGGGGCGTGATGACAACGACGATATGGACGAGGACCCGCGCCGCGGTCGCAGCAGTGGGATCCCACGGATCACTTTCAGTGGTGGTACTTACATTTCAGGTAAACATCAGCTAATTTCAGTTATGTGAAATATGGGCTTTAGATAAATATTCTACTTTTAAATAGGGTTAATATGTTTCACTGCAGTAAATACGAATTTTTGAATGTTAGTATAATAATAATTAGTAGTAGTACAATTCGCCAAAATGGCAGGGAAAGGAATTTCAAAGTCCATAAAGCCTGATGTATTAATATGATATATAGCTTAGCCGAATTGTCGTCGGCAGACGCCAATTAATGCAGTTCTTGTGACATCTCGAAAGGCCATATTTGACTATACAGTTCACACAAAAACATAAGTACTACACAAAAACTTATTAATATCCTACAACTATTGTTCGTTTTAAAGTAAGTTTACACATTTTTAGATAGTAAAACCACACAGTACGAGTCATCTTTCAGTTCCTGCTATAAAACAATAAATTATAATTAAATAAATAGAGCATTAAACGAAGGTCTAAAGTGTGTTGTTTTTAACACTTTAACACTAGTTGAAAATAAATGTAAGTGACCTATGAGGTATAATTAGAAAGACTTGAAAGATCATAATGACGTTTTCGATCGTTACGATTTCAGTGACGTTTTTTGGTGATGATTGATATATAATTATTATTCAAGTCTTTAAAAAGTATATCCCCTTTCTAACTATTAAGTAAGTTAATGGATGAAAAGAAAAATTAAAAAATGCTGTTGATAGAATTTGCATAGAAAGTTGGTTGGTAAAGGATATTACATGTAGTTTTTTAAGTTTTATTTCTGGATACACGCTGTTTTAGCATACATTATTAAAATTGAAAAAACGGCCGACGGCGAAATTCGTTCCTACTATGGATGGAACCCTCTTTTGTTCATGGTCTAAGGGGCATATGTCTAGTTTTTATTTTATTAGTAGTTTTATTTCTGCAGGTTTTTGGATGATTTCTTTCGTGTCTCTGGCATACTTGTATGTTTAAGCTGTAGTATTTTTATTATTATGTTATGGAGCCCATGTGTTACATACCGGATTGCTGATGGACTTTTGTTGTCATCATGTCATTGTGCAATTGTTTTGTTATCATTTAGCATTTTAATCAGATCGAGCAAGATGCAGCAGTTTTAGAAAAAGTAACAATTCATTCTCATTTGAAATTCACATTTGAAAATTTTATAAATAATGATGGTACCAATAACAATAACCTTAAAATCACCTTACCTAAGATGTAGCACCATTAAAAAATTGCCTTGGTTCTCTTTTCAAAGATATCCAACAAGCAAGATTTTGCCATCTTAATAAAAATAAATCTCATACTTTCATTTCCCATTCAAAATATTGATATTATCACCAAAAATGACCTTAAGAATTCTTGTCAAAGCTTCAGGGGAGGCACTCCGAACTCCCTCCAAAGGTGCAGCTCCATCAGAAAGACTTGCTTTGTCTCTCCTCTCACCGATGCCCAACGAGCAAGATTTTGCTGTGAATGTGTGTACTGTGTTGGCTGCGGACCACTCAAACAGGCTACCGTTGTCGACCACACCACATATATTGGACTTCTTGCTGGCACATGCTGGAGTATATAATCATTGTAAGTATTGGTAATTTGTGCATATGCATTTTGTTTTAAATTTCGCCTATGGACATTTGCAGCATCAGGGCTTACACTTTGCCAGGCTCTAAGAAATTTAAGATTTATCTTCTTAAATAACTCCATGCCAAAGTGTAGAGAGAAAGCCTTGGTGGGGAGTTCCTTCCAGATAACTATGTTATGCGGAATGAACATTTCAGAGGAACATTGATAGTGGGACTGGAAATTCAAGGAAAAATTGCCTTCATTATTGCCTGAAGGCGACAAACGTACAGACGATCCACTTGATGGAAACTGGTTATTGTGACCTATAGACGTTTATAATACCAGGGACGTCATCGCGTCGCTGGCTTCTAGGATGGGCTAGGGGTAATAAAATGGAGGAGTAGGATAGACAGGATGGGACAGAGGGGGGTGTGATGGGCGGATTAAGATATACAGAATGGGATAGGAGAATAGGATAATGGGAAGAGGAAAGTGGGCTATCGGAATTTTCACAGTGCGAAACACGATTAGCTCAAGGCTAACCATTTCACGCCATTTTTATTTTTATTGCGAAGCTGGCAAATAAGCAGACAACACTGCTCGTGAAAAGTGTTTACCATCGCCAATGGACGTTTGTAAAATCAGGAGCGGAGCCAACGCATTGCCAGCTTTTAGGATGAGACAAACAAGACGATATAGGGTGACGAGAAAGAGATGGAATATGGGATTGGAATAGGGGGATGGGATAGGAGGAGGGGGTAGTGGGTCATCGGAACTCTTACTTATCACACACTGAACACTATTAGCACAAGGCTAACCAGTTCACGCCGATGTTCTATAAGAGCGTGATATCCCACCGATCCATTCGGTCCAGTGAGCTGGAATTCCAGCATGGCTCTACCATGCACATCCAAACTTTATCGAGTTTGTGTACCTTGCAGCTAGTCTCCGAGACACAATAGGTCGGTCCTACTTCGAAGCTCGTGGCCGTTATCCAGATGAATTCTGGAACATGCGAGCAGGGGGTGGGGGGGTCAAAGAACTGGCCGACGAGACCAAGTTCATGCAGCCTGGGGTTGAGCAACCCGAATTCATGGTGCAAGCATTGGCCGCTCATAATACCCTCACTGATTGCCTCATGGGGGAAGACGAAGAGGAGGAAGTCGTCGAGAAAGTTGTCGAAGAGGTTTGTATTGTATATACTACGTTTTTTCTAGCCAGTATCAAGTATGATTTCTCAAGTTTTAGATTATCTTCTAATCAGAATTCCTCTTCTAATTAGAAAAGTATAAGGCGAAAGAAGGGACTCTTTTATTTTTGAGTTTTTCGGTTGCTGATAGAAGTTCTCTGACTTCGATCTTTTAATGTTCTATTGTGTGGCGTTCTGTATTGATTTAAATTAAGACTAGTTTTACTTGCTCGCAGGCTGTAAAATACAAAGAAATTAAATAGACCAATAATTTATAAATTGACTGGTACTTTTCGATTAATTACTTCCGAAGTTAAAAGTTAGTAGTTACTTAATAGTCGATTTGAGTATTTTATAGTTGTAGTGAGTACGCAATAACTTTGCCAGTCTCGAATTGAGAATAAAATGTTTATTTGTTACATATCTATTAAAGACTTATCATAATTGTCATATCAGACTGTATGTTTCTATCTTTTTATTGACACTATTTATTCTCATAGTAATATAATTAGTGTTTTCTCTTCATATTACTTGACCCAAACTGCGTAAGTAATATAATTCTAATATATTCCCTGTGTAATCTGTGCTTGCTCAAGGATCCCAGTATTTGAGATTTAAACTTATCTGTAAACCAGTTTGTTTACAATCATGGGAGAACTGGAAAACTGACACTAATTCTGTGTGTTGACTACAACATTTACTGAATTAAAATTGAATGAACATTTATGTTTGGTTTTTCCCATTGTATCATCCACAGCAGGAACCGATTGATGATTGGGTAATGGAGCCTTCGGAGGAAAACCAGTTTTTCGCCCCGGAGTTGCCTGGCGGGGCTGCTTGTGTTTATACACAGAGGGTCTTGCAAATAGCCTCCATTGTACGCTCATTGTCCTTCCATGAGGATAATGTTCAATATCTTGCCAAGAACACTACGTTGATAAGGTGAGCTGAAGCATTTTAATTTATAATAATTTTACTTTACCTGTTGATAACAATTGTGTGAGATGATATGAGTATAACGCAGTTAAGTATCAAGATTTATTGACTATATTTTGACAAGCTCCTTTTTTTATTATTTTTTTTACATAAAAATTCTTTCACAAAACAAAAATGTTTCCTATATATATTTATCTATTTATAGTTGATACAAAAAGAACTGTGTATTTGTTTGCACAAATTGGCACGTTTTTGATATATAAATAATGAATAAAAGGCATAAAAGTCCCACTGCTGGGTTCGAGCCTCCCGTTATAGGGGAACGAACAGTATACCCGCCACGCTTGTCCAAGACGGCTTAGCAGGTTTGACACATCGGTTATCTTGATGTGCAGTTTGCATCACGATGTTTTTCTTCACCGTTGTTAGTATGTGGTAATTGTAACAATATGCACATTTGGTCAGAAAACTGCTTAAGTGGTGCATGCGTTCCGGCCAGGATCGAACCCGCGCCCTTTGAGTATGGGACGCGTGTGCTAGTCATTACGCCACCACGACTTTTTTTTAAATAATAAGGGTAATTTATAGCTACTATAAAATTTTGATAGTTAACTGCTGATATGTGGTAAGAGTTTGACATTATTTATCAAGAGTTTTATTGTAGATTTCTGCTGTTATGCGCAAATTGCTGGGTTGGTACATTGCGACAGTCCGGATTAGATACTCTTGGAAATGTGGCCACAGAACTAATAATCAAGGTAATTCATTGATATATAATCATATGATAGATCAATACTTTCAAAATTCGATTTTGTAAAGATTATTTTATTAGTCGTACTCTGACACTAATATTTAGATACATTTTTCAATGCTTTTTTTCTTTTTTTAGGATCCTGCGACTTGCCTTATATCTCGCCATGTTCTTTCCACGATCCAATCGGCGCTAGTGTCGCCCGACAGAGCGAGGGTTTTGGCTGCTTTAGAGTTATTAAACAAACTAGCTCAGAACGAAATCAATGAGGATACATTGTTGAAGGCTTTGGAAGCTAAAGTAATTTTTTTTTAATATAAATGCTTGTAAATAGATTTATAGTTTTAAAAAATTATTTATGTAAAGAACCAACGGGGCCTGCAGACGTTCTGGCGTGGCAATATAAAAATCTAGAACTGGCTTGCAGCGCAAACCGGGTACTATTACATCTAAACGACTTAAGGACTTACTGAAACACACTAAAATTTCATCTAAATCGGTCCAGGGGCTTAGGAGGAATTCATTGACGTACAAAATTACACACGTACAGAAAAATTATATATGTAAAGATAGGGATGGTTGCTATCTATGTTATTGAGAGTTTTTTATTAATGTGCAAAAGTCATGTGGAGTATATAGTTCATCAGATATGGAAAATTGTAAGGCTGTTCCCTAATGACTTTGTTATTTAAGTTAATAGGTAATAAGGTATACGCTTTTAAAGTCGTATTAAATATGTCCTTATTCTAAATTAAGGGCTATATACAGATTACGTCACACGAATTTCATGATTTTTGACTCCTTATTTGTTCTTGTCACAGCTGGTCACGTTCGTGGGACCTCTCCCTCCCTACTGTGACAGCAAGAACAATAAATTATGAAAATAAAACCACAGTTTCGTGAATAGCTTAAATATATAAGATTTTGAAATGTGACGTCACGAGAATTACGAACCCTCCCACCCTTTGTCACACAATGTCACACTTCGTCGATCCCCCCCTGACGTGTGGCGTAATTTATGGATGGCCCCTCATTTACTTAGTGACTCCTATAATTTATTGTTTTTTACTGTATTTCCCGATACCTACACCCTGGGAGTCTTTCAAGTCCCGTGGAAATAGGTACTTTGTAGTCAAGCGTGTTCCATCCATCTATCCATTCTAAATCTTTGCTTATAGCCAAGCTGGATTGTGGTCAAGCGTGAACCTGTACCACAATAAAAAATACTACAATTTGATTGAAACATTATAATGTTGATAGCAAAAAAAACTGTGGTACCACCGGATTACTCACGTTTCAAATGACACTGGTTCATATACTGGTTGGAAAGTGTGTACCACTTGGGTCTTTTTGACTCAATGTGCACATCTTTTTAATTATTACGTGCTGATAGTGAAGAGAAACGTCGTGATAAAATCCGAGCATCGAGATACTCGATGTGTCAAACCCACCAAGTGGCTTTGGACAAGCGTGGCGGATGGACTGACTCCCCCAACCCCCCGTAAATTAGTAGGCCCGCGCCCAGTAGTGGGACATTATTGGGCTGATATTATTAATTTATTTCAGGTGTACAGTGATGTATGTGCACTCTTGACTTTACGTGATATAATGGTGTTAGTTTGTACCCTGGAGTGTGTGTATGCGCTGACGTCACTGGGCGACAGGGCTAGTGAGGCCGTTGCCCGGGTACCCGGATTGGTCCACACTCTCGTATCCCTTGTCACTGTTGAGGTGAGATTCTCTTCTTTAAATATGACTTTAAAAATGACTATAAGATTTGCAAGAAAGAAAAAATTTTATTTGAAGAAATAGCGACGTAATTACATTCCTTATACATTTTTATACACAGAGCATATTTTGAGAATTTGTACGCCGCATTTTCAGCAAACAAGGTTTGCACTCAGCATAATGCTGTGCCGGAATTATATCCGACAAAACACTGATTTTCAGCGCAAAACTTCCTTTTGGCGTAAGACCAAAATGACCTAATTTTGTTAATTAAATAATAATAACAATTAGTAAATCTAATTCTACTTATGTAATATTTAATTATTAAAAGAAATATATAAATTTTAATAAAACTAACAATAAATACGTTACTTCAAAATTAAAATTGTGATTTGTGGATTTAGTCAGTGGCAGTAATTAAAAATTGTTTGTTTCACTCTTGATAGTGTGAGAATTTGTTAAAATATAGCATTTTTGAACATGTTATTATTCGTTTGAAATGTATATCACAATGTATTGGAATCTTTCATACAGTTCTAGCTGTCTGATTAATTTAAAAAAATACTAAGAACTGATGATAATTGGGTGCTTGATACTCAAATCAACTGACAGATTTTATAATCAAATAAAACGTTCATAGCCTCCTTGTTTTTGTATGAGAATACTGCCTTATGACGTCACAATTTTAACGAGTCCAATGGCTTATTCATTATTGTATAAACATAAACTATAATTAAAATTATTTATATAATGAACTATTGAAAGTAAAATGATAACGAGATATTCTTACAATTTGGGCCACCTGCATACCTGTAGACAAAGCACATTTATTACCCGCCGGCGTTTGAGCTAATAACATTGAAACTATTTATGACTGTCTTCTTTTGTTTACTTTGTGTTTAAAATTTGTAATTAGAAAAACAGCCCATTGTGTATTGTAATCTTTTATGGTAGTCATAAGCCAGGTATGTCGAACTGATTCTAAGAAATTCGGTCGGGCAGACATATTGTATCGGTGCAGTATAAAGCAATGGTCCAATGGATAGATCAAGGCGAGACTTGTGTTCATTCGGTGATCTATTTAGTGATGGACTTTGCGCGCGTGTTATTGAATCGTGCATTATGTTTGCACTGTTTGTGTTTAATTATATTTGTACCTCTGTTATACGTGTTTGTATAGTTCTAATAAACTCAATAATAATTCTAACGACATTTTAATTCGAGTCCTGTAACTCGTAACAATATTTTGACGACCGCTGTTTTATATGAATACTATTTTAAATTTTATTGTAATATGTGTCAAATACCCAATACAATAATTTAACACTAGTAACACAAAAAAAATACACTATTAAAATAATTATAACAACGTAAATGCGTTTTGCAAAAAGTATGTGTATGTTTGCACGCGTGCGTGTGTATGTGTGTGTGTGATAAAAGTGAATGTATTTATTTCAAAATTGAATCTTACTTATTACTTGTTGAAAGTTATGATCGTACTACTACTTCTAAAATAAATACTGGCAGTATATGTCACAGTTATTATTCACAGATATTACCGAGCCTGTATGTATGATATTAGTTATTATCATATTTTATATATTATTATATGTTAGAAAGTATAGTTTATTTAGTGCTATAAAGTTATTTTTATCCGTGCACGAACGGAGAAAGAATACAATTTTCTGCGGCCGGGTGGCCTGTCGTAAGAGGCGACAAAACAACCCACAGCCAGGTGGTAGGGCATTTGCCCGACGGGATGGCTATCATCCCTGGTCTAAAGTATTTCGCCATAACAACCTTGAGTTGTGTTCCGGCATTAGTGACCAGGTTCCAGTCTCCCTTAAGAGAGCAGCAGCGCGTTTGTAGCACCTTTGGTGTTGCAAATTTCCATAGGCGATGGTAACTGCTTTCCATCAAGTGGGTCGTCTGCCTATCTGCTGAACAGATGCAATAAAAGAAATGTAGTGAAATCGCAAAAAGATAAGGTTAGGGTTAGGGTTACTAATTTCAGATATTTTTTTTCAGTATACTACATAAACTTTTAAAATGTATTTTATTCTTACTTAGGCCCAAAGTTACGGTCCCCGCGCTTGTATACTAATGCGCGTCGTGGAGACCGTGAGCGGTCCTTCGGCAATTGCAGCCGTGACGGCCGAAAGAGAAGCCCAAGAGAGACAAACTGCACAACAGACACCGGTAACTCTCAAACTATGTTTAATTTAAGTGGTGGTGAACCATTATTGGTATATGTGTCATTTGTTATTTTAACAAAATAGATGTTATCCTGCCCTAATTTTTTTAAATCTAGAACCTGATTGTAGCTCCACCTACCGGGTCCAATTGTGAATCTAAAGCATCCCAAGACCTATTCGTACACACAAAAAAATCATCAAAATCGATTCAACCGTTTGGGAGGAGTTCAGTGACATACATACTAACATTAGAATTTTAAATAGAAAGATAATATAAATATAATAATAAAGATAATAAATTTAATCAACAGACAAACACACACAAGGGTAACATGCAAAGGGCCACTCTGGGCCAGAACTCAGTAGACAACAGAAAGTTTGTTTACGAAATTTACGCTATGGAACTATGTTCTAAAACGGTCAGCCGACTCAACCACAGAAGCCGTCGAAATAACGTGAAAGTGGCCGTGAAGTGTCATTAAAGTTTTATTACATTTATTTAATAGAAAAAGAAGCTAATTAAATTATAAGCATATTGTTACAATTACCACGATGTATCAAGGAAAACATCGTGATGAAACCTGCAAATCGAGATAACAGACATGTCAAACTTGCTAAGCCGGCTTGGGCAAGCGTCGAGGGTTTACTGTACATTCCCCTGTAGTGGGAGGCTCGAGTCCAGCGATGAGACATTTATGGGCTGTTATTATTATTTTATAAGCAAAACATAAATGCGTTCCTGAAGTTCGTACATATAGAACAGAATTTAAAATTTAACACCTAGTATAGAGCGGAATAGGGAGAGTGTTGCGCTCTCGCTCAGGTGTTATTCGTACTCGCAGTGTATCTCTTTCGCACTACACATTATCAGGTATACAAACTCACGGAGATAACTACACTCAAAGCGCGTTTTCGTTTTTCGGGTAGTGCAAATTTTTTAAATATTGAAATGTTGGTTGAACGTTTAACAATGTTGTGTACATAGGAAAAGTTATGTGGTGTCTTCTAGAAGGTTTTTACAGTTAGATTTTTTACTCCGCGTTTTTCTATGTCATTACGAAATCCTTCACTGTGTAAGGAAGGGCTACAGACATTTGGCCATTTTTTGCCTTTATAATTACTAAAGATAAGAATCTATCTGCGCAGACGCAAGTGCAAACACAAGTGAAAGCGGTCCCCGAACCTGTCCAAGTGTCTTCTGCGGCTCCAACGACCTCAACTTCTACAGCAAGTACTGCAGTGCCCATGAGCTCCATACAACAGTCTCATCTGCAGCAACGGACTGTACAGGTTTGATTATTAGTTAGAAATAATTTGCAAGAAAGAGGGTAGTCTAGCGGTCGACTATATAAGGGCAACCGTGCCGTACTTTCACGTCTTTCTGGACATCCAAGTGAGTTGGACGTCTGTTAGATTCGTTATACGAATAGCGTAATTGATGTTTTTCTATTACATCATAAAGGTTGCGTTTTTATGTTATCTACTCAACTCAATCAAATTCTAACCTAAAAGTTATTCTGATTATTGTCTTGTAAATTAGATATTTCATTTATTATGTGAATTTTCGTTTATTTTATTTCTCAGCTAGATTATAATTATAGATTTTTTTTATAGGAAAACGAGCATCTCGCGAAAGCCTGGCTCCATTCGGCATACGAAACGTTGCCGCCGAACGATAACAGCACTTGCGACGCTGCCGAGGTGTATAGACAGTACCTGGCCTGTTGCACGATGTTGGGCAAGAAAGGCGTTATAGCGCCTAACCATTTTCCGAGATTAGTCAGGTCAATTCCCGATATTATTATGTATTTTAATATTTTAGCTTTTTTAGTTACATATTAGATATGTCCGCCCTGTTGAAAAACACCGGTGGCGATGCTGGAGGTTTTCAGTCGGCGGCGCCTAGCCGCCGGCGGCGTGTCAGTGTTAGCCTTTTTTAAGTTACTATATTTAAATCTACCTCATCTATGTTTGCTTCCAAAAATAGTCGCAAACAAGACTGGCACCTAAGTGGAAGCTGCAAACCGGGAATAAATAGGCAGATATCAAATATGCGAATGCTACTTCTGTTCTTTTACAAGCTTTTGTTTAACTTGCAATGGATGTATTATATATATGTAAGTTCGGGTGGAATCTTGCAATTTAAATTTGACCAACTTCCCGGTTTCCGATTGAGCTGAAATTTTGCACGCATGTGTATATCGCGTGACAATGCAATAATATGGTACCATGGAGCTGATCTGATGATGGAGTCGGAAGGTGGCCATAGGAACTCCTGTATTAAACAAGATAGACCCATCGTGTTTGGGCTCGGTTTACTTGTCTTGGCTGCTCTGCTCTGCTGCTACGTGATATCCAGGATCTCAAAAGCTTGTACTAAAAACCTTTAAAAAAAAGGTTATTTCACTATCATCCATCTGTTCTATATCATGCTAACAATTTTAGAGAGTTCAGTCATTTTTAAATACTTACATTGCCTATAAACAAAAATAGAATGGAAATTGTTTACAAGTCAATCAACGTCTTACTATACCGTACGCGCAGCGAAGTGGCGGCGCCGGCGCCCTTGAAAAAAACGACGGAGCCACGCCGGCGCGGCGCACATGCCTATTATGTATTTTTATGCACCCGAAAAATTTCAAACCGCTCCTGGGATAATTCCGGCGGGGTACTCGGGATAGAAAGTATCACACATTTTATTACATAAAATTTGCCATCGATCAGTGAAAAAACCGCATTAAAATTCCTTTTTTTTTTCAACCTGGCTATTACAAGTCATTCCTAGAAAACCCCTGGGATTCCCGAGATAACAAGTAACATATATTTTAAGTCTAAAAATTAACTGTCGTTCAGCGAAAACCGCATTGAAATCGATCCAGTAGTTTTTACGTGAATCCCGAACAAAGAGACAAACACACAAGAAATTAAAAAAGGCATCGTGTTCTCCGTCGTTTATATAGTCTATTCCAGTTTTTTTTAATAGCTTCAATGTATAAACACGACATATTTAGAATTTTATAATGTTATAGATGTTACCTTACAGTACCAGCAAACCTTAAATGCGTCCTTGAAGTTTGTACACGTCATTCCGCAAGACATCAAACTACAATGTACCTATCTCATACTCTCTATCCCATCCCTTCTGCCTGATTCTTGTCCTATCCCCTTTATCCCATCCCTCTTATCCCTCCTTAAACGCTGGCAACGCGTTGGTTAGCCAATAGGCTGGGCTCTCTCTGTAAAGTGTGCTAAAATCACTATCTGGTGAACAGTAGAAGTTTAGGATTTTATGGCTTCTTCTTTATGTCCGTTATTAGCCAATGCTCATCCTTATAATTTTTCTGTCATGGTTTTGACCAATTTCCATAAAGATTACAGATTATTTGAAAACGAATTTTCGTTTACAGAACAGTGTTTGGTGGCACAGTTGGTCCAAATACGATAAACACAGTGTCAACTGGCGAAACGCAGCAAGTGTATGTTGGTATCAGAGCAAAAAACGTTAAGAATAGGACTCCTCCAGCAGGTAAGATTATTATTATTATGGAACTCGCGGACATACCTAGCCTGTAATATAATAAATGTATAAATAAATCGTTGTTATCACTAGGAAGTGGACCAGCATCGCCGATATTGAAGGCGCAACTGACGAACAAACCGACCCCCGCTGAAACTAAACCGATCGTTACTCCAACGCAGGTACGTTTATGTACATTAATTTTATTTATCACTAATGGTTGAATAATAGTATGCACAAATACGTACACGCTCACATGTAGACTCACTCACTCAGACATAAACTCACTCACACCCAGACTCACTCACTCACACATAAACTCACTCACACCCAGACTCACTCACTCACACATAAACTCACTCACACCCAGACTCACTCACCACACTTCCTTCTGACACGTGACAACATCTTCTGACTACCGACTTTCTGTTTTTTTAACTCATGACTTATAGTGTAGAAACTAAGACACGGTAGTGCCTTATGTGCTGTGTAAAATGTACCGTTTTTCATGTGTATTTTTTAATGGTATGTGAACATGGTTAAATAAATAAATAAGATGTTATTTTCCCTTTTTTCTTGCATGTGTTCTTATCCCTATATAATCATGGAAAATTAGTAATTCCGTTTATAATTAAATACATATTTAATGATGATTATGGGATTGTTATGCACAGTGTTCTTCCATGTTATTAGATTATGAGTGAATATTTTTTTTACAGGCTCAACCAACCGTTTCCCATCCACACTTATCACAGGCGTTAGAAACGAATCCGTCTAACACGACGCTCATCAAACACCTGCTCGCGCACAAAGTAAGCCCGGCTGTACAAACGACGCAAGTAAGTGCCAGACTAACACAACTAACTTGTATGAATTTTAGCCTTTATGTTTTCTAGATGTTTTTTAATAGTTTTTATTGTAAATTGAAATCAAGGATAGGCTTAGATTTACGAAGAAAATTGAATTGAGATTTCAGTTGAACTGTGTAGAATTTAATATCTATACTGCAACGCCATCTAGTGGCGAGTTATGATAAAATAGATGGTGAGGAAGTAACGCCGTGTTCAAATATTTCTAAGTTAATCGATTTTCATGGTGATTGGCTGACCGGTATAGAAATTGATACGCTGCAGCCCCATCCACTGGCGACTTATAACAAAACAGATGACACGAAAATGTTTTGTGTTTAAAAATACATGTGTAATTGAAATATAGTGGTCTCGAATATTTATACAGTGGTACTAAATATTACCAATGCCACTGAATGCAACAATATTGAATAAATGAACAATGAAATAAATATAGTATGGGCATTGAACAAAGGTATTGAACATGAATATTTCGAAGTCGAAAAATTCTAAACGCATTGGTATTGAATAAAGTTTAATTAGAAAAAATCAAATCGATCCAAGGATATAAAACACTGAATTAGACGTTTTGAATGTTATATTGATATTTTGTTGATTTTATTATTGCAGCACTTTTCATGTTGTAATATTTTCATTTTCTCAAAAGAATCAGGTGATTATTGTCAAGTTCAGTAAAAATTAACAAATGCATGCCAGTTGTTGTGTGATTTTGATGATATTGATTTTTATTTACTAAAAATGTATTACGTGTTGTGCGGATGAATGAGCCGTAGAGTCGATTTGACAAAATTTCAGACACTATTGTGCTTTCACTATATTTAGTGATAATGTTAAAAGTGGTTTATACCTAGAAAGCCAATAAAGAAACTGACGTATTCTACGAGTAAGCATGGTTTGATGAAGAGTTAAGTAGTGGCTGGAAAATATTTTGTAGTAAGGAATGATAAGGTATTCTAGATAACTAACTTAATAATTTAATAAATATAGTATTTGATATGGCATGCATAGCAAGCTTATTTGAAAGCATGATCAGTTCATTATTGATATTTTATTTACAATAAGTTTTATAAAAAATATGTAAGTAACTATATAGAGTGCGTTCCTTTAGTATCTCAAAATGCTCCGTCTGCTGTTCGACATGGCGACCACGGTCGTTATGGTCGTGACGAAAACGTCACTAATAAAGTCATTATTTTCAATCACACAGCATTCACAACGACCCATGTCAAGAGGTGGGTAGAAGTGGGCGTTGACCATAAAGCTTTAATTCTCTCTATCGATTGACATTGAAAAAAATCGCGATTTTCAAAACAACCAATGACATTTATGTATTCCGTTGTTAATGACATCAACGCTCCATAATCCGTTCCACTAGAGTTTATGATTGTAACGCCCGCAAGCAAGTGGAACGGGAAAAATTGCGGTCGTGAAAGTGGTCGTTGTGAGTCTGAAGTTCATACATTACGCACTCCTCGAAGGCTTAATGTTCAAACATTACGAAACGATACCACTACTAATAAAAAAAATGATACTAAATAGTACATAGAATATAATAATTAAAGACTTATAAATATATATTTCTTTAGGTCACACAGAGACAACAAAATCAACAGAGGATGCCAGCTACCTCTAATACAGTCGTTGTACAGTCAAATCAGGTAATATATTAATTGATATCCATAACTAATTATTATTATTATGTATGTAAGTAATATTATCATTATTAATGTAGTATTATTTGTCTTGAATGTAATTGCTGAACACAAGCTGGCAAAGCTGTTATAAGAGAATAAAAGAGGATACTCATTTATAAATCATATTTATTCGAAGCGTGCTTCTTGCATTAGACTGCCGATTTAATTGGTAAAGTAAATTTAATTATATATTATGATTCTCGCACTATAATAGTTTTAGCTACTACGACATATGCGTCGGATCAAAGCCAAAGTAAGAATGATCTTTCGTCGTTATGCCCGCTTGCTTTTGTATCCAAGCGATGACGAAACGAGCCGAGTAGTAATCACAACTACCCGCTAATATTATCTACTCCGTAATCAAACTTATTTATAATAGTACAATAATGTAACAAATGTCACTAGTGTTATTTAATTAATTTAAGGTATTAGACGTCGATCCTGAGGCTCTTATAAAATGTACTACGATTACGCCCGATGGTATTGCCAGCAGCACGCCGGCCGTGCAAGACAAGGTAATCGTTTAATTTCATGTATTTGTTTTTGTTGTCTTGATAATTGGATTAAAAAATATTATGATTGTTTTGATATTTATTGCTATTACGTGACATTATTTATTTTTTAATTGCAGGTGATTATAAATGCACCCGAAGATTTATTAGGTAATTATGTCATTTATTTTTTTATTACTGTGAAAAGGCGAATGACTAAATAAAGTGAATTTATAACTTATTGACTTTGTACTACAGCTTTACATGTATTGAATTACTACCACTCTTTTTTGTGTCATAAAATTAATATGTAAACATCCTACTGCTGGATCTGAGCCTCTTCATTTGGTGGCAACTCATGTTATACCCGCCATGCTTCTTTAAGGCTCGGTGGCGGGTTTCATGCATTGGTAATCTGGATGGGTTTACTCACTATATTTTTCTTTATAGTGAATATGGGATAATTGAAAGAATATATATATTACGGTAAGAAAATTGCCTAAGCATTGGTGCTGAACCAGGTTTGAATCAATGTGAAAATATAATTAATTTAGTAAGTGTCTGAATTAGGTTCTTCTGTTAAAGATTTTATAGTACGTTAGCGATGGGTACCCAACTGAAATTTAAAAAACTTAGACATCCGGCTAGTTGTGAATCACCAGCTGGCTATAAAACCAGTATGGCTATTTGGCTAATGGGTGAATGACTCGCTAACTGATAGCCGGTTTTATCGGACAACCATTAGCCAGCTGTCGAGTTGATGTACAACTTAACCATTAGTGAACAACCGCTAGTTAGCTGGTTTTTACGACAGTTACCTATCTCTGTTGTTTATATTAATTAAAAAATGTTTACAGTTCCTAAAGAAGAAGCCGTACAAATACAAATCGATGAACAAGCGCAGCTTACTATTGTAAGTTTTGTTTATTATTTATACTATATGTGTATTATTTATAACACGTAAACAAACAAACTTCCAAACCAATTAATACGATAGGCGTCATCGTATTAATTTGTTTGGAAGTTTGTTTGTTCATGGCTTATGTCTTTACGGTCTTGGGTAAGAATTTTTCATTTACTATCATTATGGTAAATGAAAAATGAACTTCTTGTATATTCTTGTATATTTATATATACATGTACTTTCGATAATAGGGATGTTTAGGGACTCCATTTTATCACCGAAGAAACAAACATTTTCGCTGAGTAATATTTAAAATTTACGTAGATAAATCCATGTAAATAGGTTTAGTTCGAAATAATTCTTTTAACCACTGAACAAACAGTATTACGTTTAATTTATAAATATATTTTTTTTATAGAAAACAGCTCAGAACAAAATGCTAGCTGACCTCCTCGAAAAGAAGTCTAACCCACCGGTGCAAGTGGTACAAATGGGGCCACAAATCAACGCCCCAACAATTCAAATAACTGAAACCGGTCAGATAGTTCAGGTCAAAGCCGATCCTACACCGGTCATACAAATATCCGAATCGGGTATCGTGTCAGGGAACCAATATTTTCAAATAAAGAACGAGCAGGGTCAACTCATTCAAATAAAGAACGAACAAGGTCAAATCATTCAGTTGAAGACCGACCAGTTACAACCGCCGTTGTTGCAATACAAAAACGATCAAGGTCAATTCGTTCAGATCAAGAATGAAGGACAGTTAAATCAAATACTTCAATCCGGGGTCATTCAAATAAAGAGTGAAAAGGAGCACATAGTTGAATCTGTTGTGACGGACCACTCGTATACAGAACCACCTGCTAAGAAGATTAAAGTTGAAGAAAAAAGAGCAGTAGGTGTAACAGATTTATTTTATTTTTGCCTTATTTTTTTTTCAATTTAATTTAAGGTTTGATTAAAATGGTTTAAAAATCTTTTCTATGCCAATAATACTATTTAAATATACGATGTCTGATTATAAATGACCATTTTTGAAATTTTTATTTGACCGTTGTATGCAAAGTTTTTCTCGAATACTTTCCAAACTGCTCAACAGACTTCAATGTAAATGTTAGAGATTTAAACAGGAACATTATCTTAAAATTTTGTTTATCTTTGATTTCGATATCTTGTAGAATTAAAAAGATATGAGCAAATACTACAAGTCCGCCTTGAACGAATTGGCGGGCACATATGGTATAGCATATATTACTTTTTTATCTTTCGTTCTCTTTTACTTTTTCAAGGTTTTGAGTAAATCTTTTTCATATCTTTATTTATTCTTATAAAACATCTCTTATATACTATTATATAATATATGCTTCTTCCTTTCAATCCAGTGCAATACGCACAAAACTTAAATGCGCTTCGAGTGAAGTTAGTTTCGTGAGTTTACGCAGGTTCAATTAATTGTTAATGTAGATACGGTGTGTTGTGCAGAAGAGATAGCATGCGAGGGGTGATAGCGACCGAGCGAAAGCGCCCTTCTACGCTCGGTATTTTGTGCACCTTATAAGTATGTACGACGTGTACGAACTTCAAGGACGCATTTTAGTTTTGATCGTACTGTACACTTTTACTTGTTTTTATAAAGGGTTTTTTCCCCTCTATTGGTATAACGTAGTTATATGAAATCACTTTCAGTTATCGCCCCAAGAGTCTGTGACGGTGTCTAAAACGGCGGCCAATCTTTACGCAGCATTAGCCGCATCAGCTTTAGAAGACGAGGACGATTTGGTGAGTTATCTATTTGGTAGTTTCAATAGCTTATAAGTCTTTTACACTTAAATATAATATCTTTAAGCTGTAAGTATTTGGTTGTTCGGCTTACAAAAATTACGTGCAGGTGGTGTAGCTCCCATGTTGTGGACTGATGACTTGTCGTCTTCTTTTCGGGCAGTACCCATATACAATTTATGGACTGAGTTGTCTACTAATGACATAGAAATCTTTTCCCATGGAAGCTATGTTATTATTTGGAATAAAAGTATACCATGCTCTTTCCCGTTATGCAAATACATCATCGACTTAAACTATGCTAATTCTTGCAAAATTACTACATGAAACAGTCCACTTGTCTCCTTATTTATAGCAGTTATACGAAATTTATAGGTTCATTAAAATGATTAAAAAGGGAAGCGTTTTTCGTAATTTCGTTCTAAATACGATTATGAATAACACTATTTTTTAACGAACCTATAAACCTCGTAGGACTATTACAAATAAACGAGTTAGTGAATAGTTTACGTAGATGGAATCGTTTTGTGTACCTGCTCTACGCTACATGTTTATTTATGTGTGTAGTATTTTACGTATATAGTCCATATGCATCATATATCATGTAAAAATCTCCAATGTAAACAACATTACCTGTTTACTGTTGTTTAGTAATATCTGTAATAATAATTTAAATACATATAAAGAGACAACTAAGTAACTTACTAAAGTACCGGCAGCAAAAACATACACCTACGTTACTTCCCAACGTACCGACAGCAAAATAGTGACGTAATTTTTTTTTTCATGTCTTCGTAGAGGCCTCCAAGTTCCGTGCTTGCTGGAGTCCTACGCTCTAAGGTTTACATTTGAAGATAATCATTATTTTGGTAGAATTATTGTGGTCGTTATAGGTTTTCTTAGAGCTTCGCTTACGTAAATTTCGTAGCTCTATACCGCCGAAAGCACTTATAGTTCGGGATAAAACTTTTCTGTGGTCATTCTTCATTGAGAGTATTGTTATACTTGTTCAAATTTGCTTGGATATAAACTTTTTTGGTGTCATTCTTTAATTTAATTTTTATATCTTGTTTTGTTATGTCAAATTATCATTGGAGAAAAGGTTACTACATACTATTTATTGTCTTAAAAATGATTATACTTTAATTTCGTTTTGAATACAGTCCGCCATACCATACACATTCATACAATGGTCTTTCGAGCCGGATCAATACTTCTCTTAGTTTTTGAAAGTATATATAAAATTTCTCGATTGATGCCAAGAAACAAGCAAACATCAAATCAAAATCACTTTCATATTTGTATGCACGTACGGTTTGTATGCTCGTATGTAATGAAATTAGAATTATGTAATGTCGGTCGTAATTTTTTTTAGTAGTATATACTTAGTCTGGCCATAAATACTGTTACAATAAAAAAAAAACAAAATATTACATTTGAATTTGGAATCTGTCAATTTTATATGATTGTTCATTGTGTTTTCTCATTTTGGCGCCAATACATTGTACAACATTTTGCGATATTAAAATGGAGTGGGATGATAAAGAGACCCGAATCGCTGTGATTGCATTACACAAAGTAAGTATGGAGCCAAATGCAATTTTTAAAACTCTCCATACGCTTGGTATTAGTCAAATGTTTGTGTACCGGGCTATTAATAGGTACAATGAGACCTCCTCTGTTTGTGACAGAAAAAGATCTGGCCGTCCACGTAGTGTTCGTACGAAAAAGGTGGTCAAAGGAGTAAGGGAAAGAATTCGAAGAAATCCTGTCCGAAAGCAAAAGATTTTATCTCGGGAGATGAAGATATCACCTAGAACCATGTCGCATATTTTAAAAGATGACTTAGGACTTGCAGCCTATAAGAGACGCACTGGTAATTTCTTAACTCATAATTTAAAAAAGAATAGGGTGGTAAAATCGATCAGTCTGAATCGACCCGTCGTAAAGACATTCACGCATCGCGCGCGCATTTGAGATATCCACCCAATTGCAATACTAATCGGGTTCCAAGAGCTTGGTGATAAGTGGCAAGTGAATCTAGTTGTGAAGCGGGAGATATATAACAAGAGAACACGCACTGCTGCTCCTGTATCGCAGACGCTCCGGTTACTCAGCTCATATTATTACGGGTGAGTCCATTTATCTCCATTCCCTCTTACCCTTGCACCCTTGAAATCTGGCAATCGGCCAGATCATATGGTCTTTCGAACCGAATATTCCAACTGGCGACCTATTTATACAGTCTGCAACAACCGTATTTTGCCATTTTATGGTTAATTCAAACCAAATTGTAAATTTTCGCATACCTAAAAAGTTAAATAAACAATCATTATCAATCTGCCCATTTACCCGTTTTCTGCCCTTGTTTTTTCTTTTTTGTTTTCTTATAAACATATTACTTCTGCCCTTATATATTTGAATACCCATTCCACATTCCTCAGATAATTACGCAAATTGCTACACGATAACTATTTTTTGGTACGTAGGTAGGTTAATATAACCTCGAGTACGTATTCTGTACTTTATTCAGCACACCTATTCTCGAATACTTGCACTAAACGTGATATCGGATCGATATAATAATATTGAATATTATATTCGTTTCACTCGGTGTGGTTAGCTTGCCGTGCAACTTTTATAGCTTATATATAGCTTCGTGTTTATTAAGACTCAGCGCACACGACAGTTTGATATATATTTTTTTTCCTAATCATTTTTATTTATTTCGTATTTCTTACGTTTCTCTGGCTGCTTTCTTGCGTGTTCTTTATTAGCATTAGTAAAAAAAAAAAAAAAAAAAAAAAACAAAAAAAAAAAAAAAAAAAAAAAAAAAAAAAAAAAAAAAAAAAAAAAAATTTTTTTTTTTTTTTTTTTTCGTTTGCTTTTCCTTTTCTTATTGTGCACTTCTCATCGTCATGCCTACCAAATCGCAATCTGCCATCTTTATGCAAACCCATAAGTACATAACTTTCCTATTAGAGATAGCTAACCTTATATTAAAAGGAGACAAAAAGTATAGTGTAAACGATTTCATAGGGCGCTTTACAAAATTGGACGATATAAAGGGCAAGTTGGATACAGTATATTATGAGATCTTGGACTCTAAAGACCTTGACGACAAAGTGGAAAAATGGTACTTTGACTACTACACCTCGGCTATAGAAGCATATGAAAAAATTTTGGTGGCAAACATCACCATCAGCTCAAGCATCAAACCAAGCTCGCCCACATTCTCCACGTCTACTGTTCTGCCCAAAATAGATCTACCCAAATTTTCTTCCAAGCTTGAGGATTGGCCATCTTTCATAACTATTTTCAAAAGCCTTACGGACACTGCCGGTAATTTGTCAGGTGCAGTTAAATTACACTATTTATTTTCTTGCCTCTCCGGAGAAGCTCTCAGTATGGTATCACACCTCAAGGTTACCGATGAGAACTACGATGTAGCGATGACAACACTTGCCAATCGCTACGAAAATCGCCGAGTTCTCATTGATAGGTTTATAGATATGATACTAGAGTTACCCCACATCACCACCCGCTCACAAATCAGACAGTTATTTTTAGCCCCTCTTATTTCAACCCAATCGGCGCTTAAAAACCTAAACTTACCACTACATGACTCAGACTACGTCCTAGTGTCAATAGTAGTGCGGAAGTTAAAGGGCGAGCTTCGCACATTATTTGAACGAACGCATGGGTCTTCAGACACTCTGCCCACCTTAAAGGATGTAATCACATTCTTAGAAGACCATGCACGTTGCACAGAAACTGAGACATATAACCCACCCCCCCCTCCCCTCAGCCCGACATACAGACAAACTGAACGTGCTTCTCCCTCAGCACGGTACCAACCACGCGCTTCTGCACCCAGACCAGAAATTCGGCACGTTCGTTTTCAGCCCACTACTTCCGTCCGCCCACCTTTAACGCGCCCTGCATATCCTCTACAAAGTCAAGCGTACCCTGTACAGTACGCTCAAGGATACCCACAGTCTACACAATATTTCGAGCCCATAGCACAAGATTCCGCCCACCCACCAGCACCGACCAATAATTATTACTGCCCTTGGTGTCACGTTAGAGGACACAGGTTGCTGAACTGCGGTGAATACCTAAGACAGCCTACGCAAGGGCGCTGGGATTTTATCCAAGCTCATGAACGGTGCCGTAAGTGTCTAGGACCCCATTACTCTGACGAGTGCAGATCCACAGGACGGTGTAGAGAATGTGATAGCGAGAAACACCATACCACCTTACATCGCAGTGGCTTTGAATCACCCACATATGACAATTCTCACCTCTTGCCCCCACAACTAAGAGGACAAGAACACACCCGCCCAACCACGGAATCAAGAAACTCTTCTCGTCGTAATTCACCTATTAATTCACAACAATGACTACCTGCTACTCACTTACACAATACTACACTACACCCACCCATACCATCGCTACAATATACACCATCCACTACATCACGTAAACAAAATAAATCCCAGTTTCATACTCAGCACTATGATAATAAAGTTTATCATAATAATCACTTGCCCGGCAGCCCTGTTACTTCCTCTGATAAAGCTAACCAAAATGACAGTCATATTTCAGCACATACTCAGCACATTACAGTACACGATCCACCAGTTTTATTACCCACTGTGTCCCTAGAACTAGCAGACAACGCTGGAGTATTTCATAAGGCAAGAGCATTATTAGACAGCGGTTCCATGCTAACCTTGTTAACTAAAACTATGACACAAAAATTACGTTTGCCTGTCGAGCACACAGAACTAAAAATTACAGGAGTCGGTAATCAACAGACTCAAAACTCTAGTTCTTCAACTACCATCACATTCCGCCCTATTCACACCGAAGTCCCAGTAATTAGCGCAAAGGCATACATTCTACCAGATTTGACAGGTCTTTTACCATTAACAATGTTACCTGACGTTGTTCCACTCCTCGACTCGACACAGCTTCCCCTAGCAGACTCGTCTTATCGTTTTCCAGCCGCTATTGACTTGATTTTAGGTTCTGATGTCTTGGGCCAAATTTTGGATGGTAACAAAATTTTTTTGGGCCCCGGCAGGCCAATAGCCTTCGGCACGATCTTCAATTTCGCTCTTTTAGGTCCTATCAATCCAAACTACACAAAGCCTGAGCCTCAAGTTAATTCAGCACTAGTAAATATTGACTGTTTACAACCCCAACACTCAAATAAAGAAATACACTCCGCTCTGGAGAGATTCTGGGAAGTCGAAGAAGTGCAATCAAAGGACAACTCAACCTCTGACGAGTGTGAGGAGAACTTTCGTTCTACCACCACACGTGATCCCACAGGGCGATACATAGTATCCCTTCCCTTTCTTACAAAGGCACCTAAGCTCGGTGCAACCCACGCTATTGCACTACGACGATTCCTTAATTTGGAGCGCAAACTCCAAAGAGATCCTACCCTCCGCTCAAAATATATCGACTTCATGAAGGAATACATTGACATGGGCCACATGGCTCTTTGTCACCCCAGCACATTCAAAGGAAAAGACCATTTTTACGTCCCGCATCATGGCATCTTCAAAGCCAACTCTGAAAAACTTCGCACGGTTTTTGATGGCAGCTGTAAGAGCTCTAATGGTGTCAGTCTTAATGACTGTCTGCACACTGGCCCACCGCTCCAACGTGATATTACTGACATCATTCTAAATTTTCGTACTCACAAAGTGGTCTTTAGTACAGACATCCAGATGATGTTTAGAAATATACTAGTTCACCCAGACCACAGACGGTTCCAACTCATTCTATGGCGCTCTTCTCCAGATCAACCTCTGCTCACTTACGCCCTGTCCACTGTCACGTATGGCCTACGACCCAGCCCCTTCCTCGCCAATCGATCTATTATACAGCTGGTCACTGATGAAGGTCACCGTTTTCCCCAGGCTGCACAGGTTCTTACGCACTCCATATTCGTGGATGACATTCTGACTGGGCATGATTCAGTTGACAAGGCAATAGCTCTGCAGACTGAACTCATTGAGTTACTAGCCCTAGGGGGATTTCATTTGCGAAAGTGGACCTCAAACTCTCGTCAGCTTTTAGAACGCTTCCCGGATGATCAATGTGACATACCCAAGGATTTTGATGTTGTACCCGACTCCAATGCAATCAAGGTACTTGGTATGCAATGGATACCACAAACGGACGAATTTACATATCACATTTCGGTACCTACACTGGAAAAATTTACCAAAAGGTCAATACTCAGTACCATCGCTCGTTTATACGATCCTAGTGGATGGATCAGCCCAGTTATTTTCCGCGCAAAACTGCTCATTCAGCACCTATGGACTCTAAAGTTAGACTGGGATGAATCGGCTCCCAATGATGTCACATTTCAATTTCAGCACATTTTTGAAGACTTACCTCTACTCTCTGCTCTTCGACTCCCCAGAACAATTTGCACCAGCAAAGATTCCACCTACACCCTACACGGTTTTGCCGATGCATCCGAATCCGGATATGCAGCCGCAGTCTATCTTCATGAAACGAATATCACGGGTCAGGTACACGTCAGACTACTTGTTTCTAAATCCAAGGTAGCCCCCATTAAAACCCGACAGACTATACCAAAGCTGGAACTTTCAGCTGCACACCTCACTTCGCTGCTCATTTCTCGCGTCTCTGTTCAACTTTCTGCCCACATTACCATTCAGCAACACTTTTGTTGGTCAGACAGTACTATCGTACTCGCCTGGCTTAAAACTCCTTCTCAATCCCTACAGGTCTTTGAGGCCAATCGAGTCTCTGCCATTGCAGCCAATCCATGTAACCCTACTTGGAGACATGTACCCTCAGCTCTTAACCCTGCCGACTGTGCTAGCAGGGGAATATCAGCACAGGAACTCTTAGCCTATGACCTATGGTGGTCGCCTACTTGGCTCAAGGCCCCACCTGATACCTGGCCCACGATGCCCCCTGCTTTGGGTCATCACGTACTGCCTGGTCTAAAACCAAGAAAAATGGTAGCTCACATCGCGGTTCCTGATCTAGACACGGATTTACTCACGAGATTCAGCTCCTTAGACACACTTGTAGGCGTAACCGCATGTATTAAACGTTTTGCACACAATTGCTTGGTATCTTCTCACTCTCGCATCGTTGGTCCCATTACCGTAGACGAACGTAAGAAAGCGCTCTTACACTGGGTACGCTCAGTCCAACAAAATATGTTCGCTGAAGACATCCACCGACTGCAAACTAACAAATTATGTACAGTGCGAATACAACGCCTCTCGCCCTTTCTCAAGGATGGTCTTCTTAGAGTAGGAGGGCGCTTGTCCAACTCAGCCCTTAGATATGACACACAACATCCCCTCATCTTACCCAGTTCAAGCCCCCTTGTGGACCTAATTATAGATCATTTCCACACTATACACTGCCACCCGGGCGCAGATACACTACACGCACTACTCCGTCAACAATACTGGATTTTATCTGGAAGGCGAGTCATTCGTCACCGTGTCTTTAAATGTGTACGCTGTTTTAGGCATCGAGCTCAGCCGAATCCCCCTTTTATGGCCGACCTACCGGCTGATCGAGTCAGCCCACAACCGGTGTTTAGTCAAGTGTCCACGGATTTTGCCGGACCATTCCTAATTAAATCAAGTACTCTACGCAATGCCAAACTTCTCAAAGGCTACTTTTGTGTTTTCGTTTGTCTCGCCACCAAGGCAGTGCACTTAGAGGCTGTCTCGGAACTTTCTACGGACGCCTTTTTTGCGGCACTGCAAAGGTTCGTTAGTCGGCGCGGAATCCCTACCCTAATTCGCTCTGATTGCGGTACAAACTATGTCGGCGCAAGAAATCAGCTCATAGAAGTACAAAACTTCTTAAAGGCCAATGATGATAGAATTACGCACAAGCTAGCCACACAGCAGATCACATGGTTGCTCAATCCGCCCTCAGCTCCTTCTTTTGGCGGTCTGCACGAGGCAGCCGTGAAATCTACTAAGCAATTACTCTATCGCGTATTAGGTGAGCAGCATCTGACCTTTGAAGAATTTTCTACACTCTTAGCCCGTATTGAGGCCGTTCTCAACTCTCGACCACTCTGCCCTCTGTCTTCAGACCCTACAGACTTCGAAGTCCTAACCGCTGGTCATTTCCTTATAGGTCGCCCACTTACCGCATTACCCGAACATTCCCATGAATCCTCTCCTCCATCAACCCTACGACGTTTTCGCTTAGTGCAAGCGTTGGCTCAGCGATTTTGGACCTTGTGGTCGAAATCCTACCTGCACACTCTCCAATCCCGATCTAAATGGACTACGGAAACCAGTCGACCCAAGATTGGTGAGCTGGTACTCATAAAGGAGGATAATCTTCCCAGACTCCAGTGGAAGATGGGAAGAATAAAGAAGATTCTGCCCGGAAAGGATGACGTCGTCCGAGTCGTAGAACTCAGCACCAAGGATGGCAGCTTAACGAGACCAGTCACAAAGATTGCTCGTCTTCCCCCCGACGACAACAGCACTTAGTCAGCACTATAAATGGGAGCCGTCACCTTTTCCCCGGGCCCCAGGATGTTCACGCCACCGCGTAACGAACGATGATTCCCCGAAAAAGTAATTTACCCCGCACTTCCGCGTCTCAACGATCAGTCTGAATCGACCCGTCGTAAAGACATTCACGCATTTTAAATCTAAATATTCAAAAAAATGCCTGTATGATGTATGTATGTATTAAGAGAATTTTTCAATTGAGCTTTTATAGCTAATTCCTAAAATTAGTTTGTCGCAGGTCATTGATTTAGATAACTGTGTATTTGACACATTTAGCAGTAAATTTTGAATTATTAATATACATAGAAAGTTTGTTTGTCTACGCTATGGTATATAATAGTTGTCTATCTATTTAAAAGATTTTGTGTTAAAATACCGTGTTACCATATTATTTTCAAAATAATACATATCACAGAGATAATTTTTATTACTGTTTAAAAATGATCAATAATCTTTTTCACTGGTTATGATTATGACGTCATAACACAGTAAATCCATAAAACAATCAAAGTAGCTGTGACTTTTTCAATGATTCGGCAACGCCTGGGTTAATGTTATTGTTAGTGACTGTATATATGCGAAAAAGGGCCGTACGCGCAATAGTGCGTGTGCGTAGCTGCGAGTCAGCAAGACCCCATTTAAAAAAAACTGGGTATTCTCACACTACCCAGCATACTTATATATCAAGTTGCGGTGTATGTGCGACTTAACGTCCATACCTATGCGAAGCATAGTGACCTGCGTACGCACTTCCCTCGGCATAGGAATGACATGTATCATATAAAACACAAACTTGAGAAATCGGGGAGATTGACACATGCCATGGGATCGCTAATATACAATAAACTATCGAGTAGGATTACGGAGTCATCATTCGTCGGCTCATTTAAAACACGGAAATGGTTGATCGAGCACACCTTACCTTACACACACCACCTTATACACCTTATCTTACCGTCGTCTGTTTTTCCTGAAGAATATAATCTGGGTGTCTTCAAGTCTCGCGTGAACAGGTATCTTCTAGGGAAGCGTGCTCCACCTTAGACTGCATTTCCGCCTGACATCAGGCGCAATGTCAGTCAAACGCGAACCTACCCTCTATAAAAAAAACCTATAACCATGAGGAGTTTATATCGTATAATATTACATAATTTTAATTTTATTTGTGACCATAAGTGATGTAGAAACTGACGTGCAACTTTGTTATGATTATGAATAAAAGATTTCTGATTTATGTATCCAAATGCGACATACTTACGCCATTAATGATTAGCTGCATTGCTTATCGTCATAACAATCTCGCAGGTCAAATATCGCATTAAACCTTTAGCTACATCTCTCTGACACAAGCACTAACATTATCCCAGGTGTAACAGGGACATGATAAAAAGTATCCCTGTTGATTTAATTGTCATGCACCGCATTTGGTTGTTATTTATATGTATAGTTTTGGTATTAAGTTGTAAGTAAATAAGCTTAAAGTAACTTCTCGATCAAGTGATAAAGTATTTATAATGTTGCTTTGGTACTTTTATTAGTAGCATTCTCAAATGCTATTAAAGTCTGTAGTTTAATTTACCTACCTATTAATTTGTAGATGCCACCAAAACAAGAGCAGGTCG
This sequence comes from Dendrolimus kikuchii, assembly GCA_019925095.2. NCBI lineage: Eukaryota > Metazoa > Arthropoda > Insecta > Lepidoptera > Lasiocampidae > Dendrolimus > Dendrolimus kikuchii. The sequence goes on from CM034407.1 coordinate 12,518,252, forward strand.
AAATGATACAACCTTCGGTTTTGGTGACAGGAGCGGGCGAAAACACATCGGTTCTTATACAAGAGCCTATTTTACAGGTAAATAACAGTGGTGTAGAAGTCATACAACTTGATTCCCCATAGCCTACCTTTAAGAAACTAGTGACCAAAAGCTCGGAAGCACCATGCATTTATTGGCGTTTACGCTTTCTGTTCAAATATATCATTACTAGTGTCTCTATAAATTAACTAGAGACTAAAAGGTCAAAAGCGCCATTAATTTATTCGCGCTTACGAATTATATTTATGGATATATTACTGTTCTACTATCTCTTACGCTCGGCAGCTTTCCACACGTATTGGATAAAATAACAACTTATAACCCGATTGGGCACCGGTTTTTGTTTGAAAATATGTGGTAACATAGCAAAATTAAAAATACAATTTGTAACAAGATAATACGTCTCGTGTCAGACGTTTTTTCAACAGCGGTGTAGTCGGCGCTTGCATCATAAGGGTATGTTTTTCAATCTACTTACCCTAGTCGAATTTCCACCCAGCGCCACTGGTAAATAATATATAGATAGATAGATAGATAACACTTTATTGCTCACCAAAATAAACAAATACAAAAACAAAATGCATAATTACAATACTTCTTGGCAAAACGACAAGCGATCTTATCGCTAATATATGTTTGAGTAATAGTTTGAATATTTTGATATGAAACCTAACCTACCTATTGTCCGCCTTTTTTAAAATGGCGGCCATGTGTAAATTACGTATGAATCGGTAGAAACTGGCGTTATGTCTACCTGCAAAATTTTGATAATATAATTATAGAATATCTGGGTCTAATTCTTGAAATCCCTTAGTCTAAGATAATATTGAACACATTAGTAGGAAAAATATTCTGGAAATATAGTTTTTAAGAAAACACTTCAAAACAGAAGTAATCTTTGTTTTTTTATAAATACATACATACATAACTTCACGCCAGTTCCCTTGCGGGGTAGGCACGAACAACAGAGCGCCATTTAGGTTATTCTTACACACCTCACTTGCTTCTTTGACATTCATAACTCTTGTCATGCACGCTCGTCTGTTCTTAAGGCTCCTGACATCACCTTCTACTAGTACACGATCAATTTGATCATGGAAGGTGTGTCGTGGCTTTCCACGACTTCTGCATCCATCCACTTTTGCATTGTATATCTGTTTAGTCATTCTTTCATCATGCATTATTTCCACATGCCCGAACCACCGGAGCATTCCTTTCCTTACCTTCACCCCGACACTCTCTTTCAGACCAACTCTCTTTCTTACTTCGGTATTACGAATGGTATTAATTTTTTTATAAATAAATTTCTTAATAAGTATAACAGGAGAGTTTAATTTTTTATTAACTTTTTTTAAATTATAATTTAAAACGTATTATTAAAGAAATCTTGTATCATAAGTGTTTTTCAATGTAGAATTTGAAAATGTTATCCAAATAAAGAAGTCCCTAATTGAACTTGGGGTCTTCTGAAACTTTTCAATTAGTTTTGTTCCAGGTCCAACAACCAACCATGCAAGTTCAGCAACCGACATTGACGCCAACATTGCAGGTCCAACAACCGACATTACAAATGGCTGGTTCGATTCAGGTGAACCTTGTTTATTTTTAGTCTCCATTACGTTTGAAGAAATATTCTATCTGTTTTTTTAGGTTCATTATCATTATTATCAACATCATTGTCATATTGGTCAATTATGATTAAATACGTATCATATAGTATGTGTGAGTTTACCAAAAAGTTGTCTGTTATTGTAATAGATGCAACAATCAACCCTGCAAATGCAGCAACCGATGTTACAAGTGCAACCAATGGACGTACAGAACATCATAGCTTCGCAATCCGGACAGATTATTCTTCAAGGTAATAAATATTTTTTCAACACACTTGCTCATAAAGTGGCTCTATGGTCACCGCAATTAGGCACAGAATGACACCCATAACCAAACTGTGAGTAAAAAACATTATAACTCACTAGTGAGTTATAGATTTTTTTTTTAAATTTTATTGGTTGAGTTGCTTTGTTCTTAAAAAAGTTTTTTATTAAAAAAAAAAGAACGTGTTCTATAGAACAAATAAATTAATGTTCCTATTGCTTGCTCATTTCATGCAACTTCTTATTTAAATAGATAATTTTAACTCGTACGTGTTTAATAAATAAAACTTTCACTCATATATAACTTTTTTTATCTACTAAATAAAATGAGTTTTTGTTGTTATTTTATTCACAAGTGTGTTGAAAAACGTCGTATGATACACGTGTGTATTGATGATTACCGTCCTCGGCTCTCTTAAGACCCTCGCCTGCGGCTCGAGTCTCAATGGCGCCTCGGCGGTAATCACCAATGTTACACACTAGTACCATAATGTACTATTAATTTACTCACCTAAATAGACAATTACAATAATTTCTTGGCAAAATAGTAGGCGGCGATATCTTCCAGGCCATCTAACTTGTATAATCTCTACTAATCGGGCAATTTCAGTCTTGTAGGAAAGGAGATAGGCCATGAAATTGGTAATCTTCCGTATGATTAAATTGTTTATTTTTTGCTGAAAACTTAAGTAATTTTATGTTCAACAGAAAAAACAATGGCCACACAACCAACCCAATACGTCCAGCAGCCGATGCAAATTATCGCAACACCCAGTACGTCGCAAGGTAATTAATCATATAATATATGAAAATTTAAACTTTTTCTTTCATATAGTCGATTCCTAATGTATCATATATACTGTGTTTGATTATTGTACTATTATAACTTGTTTGTTTACTACCAGAATAATATAGGGTAGTTTGTATCGACAACCCCATTACTTTGCGCGGGCGGAACGACGGGACAACATTTCCACTCCGACTTTATTCGGGTGCAGAGTCTCACTCCGGCTTGGCTCCGATGCACAAATGCACATGTCGCTATAGGGCAGCTAATTATTGTGTCAGAAGTAAGACAATTAAATCGGCTACTAATCGATCGATAACTGTAATCTCTTGTAAAGGACAGATAATTTTTCTCTTCATTTTCGAAGGTTTCTTACGTTATATTTTGTATTATTTTGAATTCACAGGCAGTTTGGGCTACTTAACACAAAATTTATCAGGAAATATGATGCAAAAAACCATTATTATAGTACAAGGGACCACCGGCGGAGGCCCACTTACTTTGACGGTAAGCTTCTTACATAATTAGACTAGTGTGTTTAATTAAATATTGACGGATAGGTTTGATTTTACTATAATAATATAAACTAATATAAAAGTAGTATAGGTATACACTTTAACATAAAGAATATTATAACGATAATTACATGTATTATTACATTGGCCAAAATCGCTTTCCTTTAATTTTACTTAATTGTTTTAAATGCCATGGTCGACCCCATTAAAACCTGCAATGTCGGCGATAACCGTCGTGTCGCGTTGTGTTGTGAAATTTTTAGCTATCCTCATGTTGCGTGCCCACTGTTGGGCAGTGGTTAAATCCCAAATTTTGCCACTGTTACGTCTCCTGTGAAATATGAATTGAACAGAATTTTTTTTAGAGAGTATTTTTTACCTCATTTTACGAAAAGTCCGGCTTTCCAGAAGTAAGGAGCGAATATAGTGAGGGGATTTTTATTATCTGAATCAGGGAAACGGCCCACCTGATGGAAACTGGCAACTGTTGCTTATGGACGTATGCACAGAGGGCGTTGCTAGTTTAGAATAAAGTATATTGTAGCGCAAATGGAAATGCTGAGAATTGGAAAGTAGTATTTGCCTAATTCGGGAAATTCTACTTATAGAATGCAAATAACTCGAACAACTCTACTGATCATTGTTGTCATACAATTGAATACTAAAACTCAATATAATATGTAAACGCCGCTTAAATAAACGAGTACTTTTAATTTAGAATAATTTGGAGAAAACTACTTATGAGATGGTTGGTCCAGATTCAGAGCCAAATCTTTTAATATTGTCGATTGTTATCTCAAGAAGCAGTTTGAAATCAGTACTATTTTTAGATAAGCGTTGGAGTATTAGATCTATACTATATAGGTAGTGTTTAATTTCATCACGCCCTTTGCGAATTGTCTTACATAAAAGTTGCTTTTGTATAACAAGGTAAACAATCCTGGAGGATTGGACGAGGCAACGTTAAACAGCCTAATCGCCCAAGCGACGGAAGCTATAACCCAACAACAGATAATCCAGGTTAAGCACCCATGAATAAAAGTTACCCATTCACATGCTTACTAATTTATGTTCGGGTTACTTCACAATTTAACAGCTTTATCTTCACGTGTATTAACCACTACCGTTTACTTTCTTTTTGTTGGGTTTGTTGGTTTCAATCTCAGTTCTTAATGTCGATGAAAAAACTGCTAAACTGTTGGAGTTTGTTGAATCTGCAAAAGAAGAATAAAAGTTATATCAGGAAATAAGTGTATAGAAGATCATATGCATTATAGCAGCAACATTTGCGCCAATATATTTAAAATGGTTAGAATCTATATCTATTAGGCTTTGATTACATGCTGTTTTACCGACATAAGATTTGTTTTATCTACATTACAGTTTATATTAAAAGAAGAGACTGGCAACAACTTGAAATGTTTTGTTGCCCTGTGAAAAATGTACAGATTTGGTTGTAAATTAATAATATTATAGTTGCAGATTGTTGATTGTTTTCAAGAAAGGATTGTTTATGTGGGAAATCTCTACTGTTACGAAACTACTAGGTTTATATGGATGAAATTTGATAGGAAGATTTAGTATATACATATTATGGCGCTACATATTGTGAAATGTTAGTCAAAAAATGTAAAATTTAAAATTTTTGATTAAGGTCTTGCGCCTCTTAGGTCCCTTTGCCCGGTTGCCGGGCACCCTTTGCACCCTCGGGTAAAGATGGCCCTGCATCGAGTAAATCTTTTATTCTACGTGAAAATTTAACATGACCATTAAAAAGATACGATGAAACGTTGGTTTAATTGAAAAACTTATCAATCAATGATAATAGAGCAATTTAGCAGTTTTTGTTTATTTCACCTGCGAATGAATCTTTTACTATCTCTACTTTCGTTCAATATACTTTTTAATTTTTTTCTTTTTCAGCTATTACATATTTTCGCTGTTCTTTCGGTTCTCATCACGCTTTACTAACGTATTTTTGTATAAAGCATTGGTTTGTTGTAATGTTACACTGCGTACTAACGCTAATGTGTTCCAAAAAGCTTTCGTACTAATGATGTACTCTTTATAAAAAATGATTATAAATATAGCTGAGAAACGATTCTGTTGGATATTAATAAGTCTAGTCTGTAATAGTTAGTTCTAAAATACAATAAGTAAGACAATATATAATAGGAATTGTTAAAAACTAAACCCCATTTTACCTCTTATTCTTACTTACTCTATTTGTATGATCTTCAAAAAATGTCCCGCAATGGGACTTAGTTTGAATAAAAATTTTGAATTGAGACATGACTGTTTGAAATATCGCTAGATTTTAAACAAATTTTGTGTAGCGTTGCAATACCGTTTGTTAATGGTTTTTCAAAATTAGTCAGCCAATTCAAGTTTGGAAATTTTCTTTAACAGTAATGAATTTTATGCATGAGATATAGATAATAAGTAAATCACACATTTTAAACCTTTAAGAACAATCCAGTAGAAATAACTTTAATAATAGAAAATAAAAAAATGGAAATAAACAAGCAAAATATCTTCGAACATTTATATTGCCACTAGCTTCTGCCCGCGACTTCGTTCACGTGGAGTAGTTAAAACAACCCTCCGATTTTGAAACATTCTTCATTGGTGCTCCGCTCCTATTGGTCTTAGCGTGTTGATATATAATCTATAGCCTTCGTTGATAAATGGGCTATCTAACACTAAAATAATTTTTCAAATCAGACCAATAGTTCCTGAGATTAGCGCGTTAAAACAAACAAACAAACTCTTCAGCTTTATGTATTAGTATAAGATATAACAATACTACAAGCCAATGCTCAATGACACGCATTAATATTTCGAATTACATTGAAAATATTGTAATTATACGCACAGAATACCGGAGTGATACAATCAACACAAAGGGTGATAGTAAGCCAACCTACACTAGTGAGCACGTCACAACCGATCACTGTCGTCAAAACTGCGATTGCTCAGGTTCAAACCGCAGAATATTAAGCAACCGATAATATTCGCATTTGGTTTTTTGTGTAGGTTTTGCATGGCAGTATAGTATACGGCAAACATGTTGAATATATATACAGAGGTAAACAATTGCAGGATGGAATTTAGGGCTTTTAGTGATGTGTATGTATATTCGGTTTGCAACGTAGCGAGTGTCTTAGAATACTTGAATCTTTTTAATAAATAATCAGGGCCCTAGTCTATTACAATCGTGTCGGTATGGTCCTTCACTGAATTTATGATGGCGCCTTAATGGTGCTATTCTGACGCCAGTGCTGCACGATTGTAATAGAAAACCTGTAATTCAAACCTTTGTTGCGTTGCACCTAAGAGTTGGACGATTCACATTTAAAGTTTGGACAGAACGGGTACATACCTATAATATATTAACTAGACTAGATGATTAATATATCTTGTGTCCATGTCAGAGATCATGGTCGCGCTCGTAAAATACCAATGAGAGACTGCGACAGCAATATATTCGTGTGTGAGTGAAAGAGATAAATGTTGGATACTGTATGACATTCTTTCTATTCTATTCTAGAATTGGACTGTAATAGCGAAAGCGAATTGACTCGCGTATAAAGAGATGTATTTAGCATGTCATGTTTTTAGCAAACTCGTTTAACACCACTTCAAATAATACTAATTCGAATCTGCTTATAGTAACCACTCTTACTTCACCAATGGGAACGATTAATTTTTTAAATAAATTATAATGTAACTCAAGCTTCAACATCTGAATTAATGCAACAAGTCTGCAGACAAGCATATATAGTCTAATAAAAACGCGAAATTGATATAGAATAAAATACGTCATAATTATTTGACATGTTTGCCAGTATTATTCATTAAAATATTTGTTACTTGCAAAATTTCCAGTACTTAGAAGTTGTAGTAACGTATAAAAGTAAAGTTGATTGTTTGATATGTATAATATATTTTCCACAATAGAAATGCCAAATTAATATTGCTTGTCAAGTAGACATCAATAGCCTAATTAATGCAATAAGTCTCAATTGTAATTTCTGTTTTGTAACTTCCAATTTAAAGTTGAAATATCTCTAATACACATAGTAATGAAGTAAAAAGCTTGTACAAGTTTTAGTCAACGGTATATATTTTCTAATTTGAGTAATTTTTTTTTATATATTTTTAATGAGCCAGCTTCTTAAAAATTTTGATGAGCATGAAATTGAAAGGTTTAAAATACAAAACTCCAATAAGTCGTAGTTCTCTTTCAGTAAAATTGAATATTTTAGCTATTGGTGAATGGTTTATATCATTTTGCAAATAATAGGTACAATTACGATCTAATTCTAAAATTAAGTATTTAATTAACTTATCAAACTCCACAGAGTACCCCACAAATATCTCCAAGCCAACAACCAATAATAACCAACCAACCGCAACCGCATAAAGCTCAAATCGTGAACCAACCGCAAACCCAGCAGATATTCACCCAAGTCACACAAAAACAACCGCCCGCTTTAATAAGCACATCAGCAAGCAACCAGATTGTCAGCAACCAGACAATAATCCAGGGTAACCAGAGCATAATCCAAGGGAACCAGCAACTAATGCAGGGCAACCAACAGATCATAACCGTGTCGAATAATCAACCGGTTATTGTGAACGCGCCCATGAAAACGACCGGTCATAGGGTTATACAACAACCGCAAAGGAGTCAAACGGTTACGAATGTACAAACGAGCGTGATTCAGAGCGACTCAAAAACCAGAGTTATACAGAGTACCAGTTCGGTAAGAGAATTCTAAATTAAATTTCAAAATTCTTCCTTCATGATATTAGTAATAAGTAAATAATAATTATGTCTATCTAACATTTAAGAGCTGTGCACTTATCGGTGGAGCTTCCTCAAAATTTCTCTATTATGTGTCAGATGTTTTACTTCTTTTTATGACACGACACCCATTTTTTCCTTAATTTGATCCACGTAAAGAACGAATTTATTTCCTAGGAAAGCAACAATACAGGGATGTAGAAATATTTATACATACATTTTAATGATTAAATTCGATATGTTGTACACTGCATTTCCTACAAATGAGGTCGGCAACTCAGCTTTATGCTGTGTTGGAGTTTCCTCCAGCACAGCTCTGATATTCAGTGCCGACCCCGCCTCATTGATTTATATTAGACACATCACCACCAAAAAGGATTATTATCCTATATAGTAAAAAAAAATATATAAAAAAAAGAATAATAAAAAAACAGAACTACAATAATTAAATAACAACCAGTACGGTAATCAATAATCTTATTACTATTAATTGAAACAAAGAAATAATCAATTCAATGGAAAAGCCTTCAAATAAAAAACGTAAGCTTGACTTGGCCTTCTATTCCCTTTCTTTACTTCCGCATTGCCTTCTATCCAGTGCATAATAATAGCCATATATTTTCCCCCTTTTTTCCGCAAGTGTTTTTAAAATTGTGCGCTTCTCCTTTACCATAATTATGCAATACTTCTTCTTTAGTCTTCTTTCCAACTTATTCCTTCTATGAGTTTATTATTTACTTATTTGAAATATTTCAGCTGGAAATAATTATTTCGTAAAGGTTTTTCTTAATAAATACAGATTTCATTGGTATTTTTTTTTCGCTTCTCAATCAAATTAGTTTTGATTGGTTATTTCAGTGTTTAGTGTATTACAACGTTCAAATTTCTTAAAACGTTCACAGAAACCCCAACAACCGGCGATGCGACAAGTGATAACGAGACAACCGGTTATGGTTGGTAATACTAAAATCGGCGACAAAGAAATGATCGTCAACCAACCTATTATTGAGGTAAGAAAGCTTCTTCTTTTTTAAATACGGTTTTATATTTGTGTATCTAGCCAGTGTGAAATATTCATAAATAGTTAAGTTCTACAAAAGTCTTAGTCAAATTCAATCAAAACAATCAATCAAATTGAAAGATCATGAACTTTATTAAAAGGTCTTACCAAATAGCCATTGATATAACAAGTTCAAATTACACATACATACATACATAACTTCACGCCAGTTCCCTTGCGAGGTAGGCACGAACAACAGAGCGCCATTTAGGCCCATTCTTACACACCTCACTTGCTTCTTTGACATTCATAACTCTTGTCATGCACGCTCGTCTGTTCTTAAGGCTCCTGACATCACCTTCTACTAGTACACGATCAATTTGATCATGGAAGGTGTGTCGTGGCCTTCCACGACTTCTGCATCCATCCACTTTTGCATTGTATATCTGTTTAAGTTTAAGTTTAAGATCAAATTGTTAGTAATAAATCGATGCCGTTAAACTTGCCCTTACTGGAGTCGAGATGCAACTGCCTCATCGAGTCAGCCTTATTTATTGGCACAATATCCGAAGAGAAACGCCTACAATGTAAAGTTGTAAAGTACAGCAAAAAGGATTACTCGAATGCGAACTGGTCGTAGAGACAATATACAAAAGCGAATTGAACTTTTTTACGTAACGTGGTGGCGTTGTAAAGTGATTCCTTAAAAATATTTGTAAGAAGTTTACAATGGTTAAAAGGTGTACTAGAAAAATTGTTAATTATTAAGCTGATATAGCACACTGCACGTCTTATATTTAATATATAAAGTTGAAGAGTTTGTTTGTTTGCTTGAACGCGCTAATCTCAGGGACTACTGGTCTGATTTGAAAAATTCTTTCAGTGTTTTTTTTTTTTTTTTTTTTTATTGCAGCAGTTCAGCAGACAGACAGACGGCCCACTGGATGGAAAGCGGTTACCATCGTCTATGGACATTTGCAACACCAAAGGTGCTATAAATGCGCTGCTGCTCTCTTGAGTGAGTCTGGAACCTGGTCACTAATGCCGGAACACAACTCAAAGTTGTTATGGCGGCATGCTCTAGACCAGGGGTGGTAGCCATCCAGTCGAGCAAATACCCTACCACCTGGCTGTGGGTTGTTTAGTCGCCTCTTACGACAGGCCCCCGGCCGCAGGAAATTGTATTCTTTCTCCGTTCCTGCACGGATATTAGATAGCTCATTTATCGAGGAAGGCTATATATCATCACGCTAAGACCAAACATTTTTTAAACTATTCCACGCGGACGAAGTTGCGGGCAGAAGCTAGTGTGTAATAAAGCAAATGTTTATCAGCGTATTAATATAAATAAAGTTACTTTTACATTAACATACTAGTATGAATTTAATGAACATAATATTACGAGCTTGAGTTTATTATAGATCGAGTTGTAATATTTCAGAAGCCGCCAACCCCGAAACCTACGGCGACACCCCCACCACCACCACTTGAAGATACACCCTGGATATGTCATTGGCGAGGTTGCAACAAGTAAGGAAGCTATATATATTCGTTTATTAAGTGTCCATCAACGTGAAATCCGATCTAAGAAGCTGTTTGCACTAGTCACATGTACTAAGACCGGACTACGTTGTCCAATCCGTTGTATTTATTTATTACAGGAGTTCAACAGACAGGCAGACGGCCCACTTGATGGAAAGCGGTTACCATCGCCTATGGACATTTGCAACACCAAACGTGCGACAAATGCGCTGTTGCTCTCTTAAAGGAGACTGGAACCTGGTCATATTGTATTATTGAATCATGTAATACATTGTATGTAAATGTTGATATTTTTGCATCTTCATTCATTCATCCCATCGTCGTCGCCAGTTGATAAATATCCAGGCACTAGCTTGCTATATACTGATATTTAAATATGGATTCACTGATAAATAAAGCAGGCTGTACTGTCCGCAGGCGTATTTATTGCTGAACTGAAAATATTCGTATCTACCTTCTATCTATGGTATAAAAGTTACACATACATTACACTTTTGCCAAAATACATTCGAGCTGGTATAACTTTTCTTAATTTTGTTACATTTCATTCATTAAAATAATCTTACATTTGTCTTTCTTCTCTAACAATTTTTAAGTATTATCGTACCTTCTGTAGTTTTATTGTTCACCAAAATATAAATGACAAAAAATGCACAACAAGACAATAGTTACTTGGTAAAACTATAATTATTATGCAACAAAAAAAAATAGGAAAAAAATGATATACATTGACAGCAGATTACAGTTTAAAAACTAGCTAAACTATTGTAAACTAGCACATACATTATTGCGTAAGACTAACATAATGATTCCTAAGTGAATTTTTAAATATGGCAAAAGATTTAGCTTTTCTGACGTCAGTGGGCAAAGAGTTCCAAAGTAAGACAGCCTGCATGGCGAAGGAGTTGGAATAAAATCTTGAAGAGTCTTCAGGTGCCATTAACAGGAGATTATTAATGGAGCGCATATTAAGTGTATGTGACGTATGAAGGGAGTTGAAACATTCCTTAAGATAACGAGGGGTATAAGGTATAAACAGTATACGATATAGTTAGTTGACAAGATGAGCATTCCAGCGAAGTGAGATAGGCAACCACTCGAGCTTTTTGATATATTCAGAAACGTGGTCATATTTTTTTAAAACAAATACCAAACCTTATGCAAACATTTTAAAGACCCTCGAGCTTAATAAGTTGGTCTTGAGTGAGATTAAGATAGCAAGCATCAGCATAGTCGAGGATGGGTAGTAGAATTGATTGAGCACGCGAAATCCTAGTGGCAGTCGGAAGGAAATTTTTCAATCTCCCAAGCGATGCATAGGATGCAAAAATCTTGCGGCTTAATTCAGTAATGTGGGGTCGCCAGCACAATTCCTTGTCCATTATTACGACAAGATTCTTGGCTTGATCACTGATAGGAATAGGCGTATCATGAAAGATCACATCGGGAAGCAGTGAAATATCTATTTTAGCTGTGGCTCGCGAGCTACCAATGATGATGGCCTGAGTTTTATTGGGATTGACTCTTAAGTCCATGGGAGGCACTCCAGTTATATATGCGGTTTATCTTATAATTTTTTTATGTGGATATTGTTGGCTTCAATATGATTATCTGATTTTATTTTGTACCTTATATTGTAGCTCTTTGTTGTTCCTTTAATATATCAATAGTATTGTTCTTCAATTGTACTCATTATGACAAATGAAACTTTTGAAAGGTCATTCGCGAACGCCTCGGAGGTGTTCAACCATGTTGCCCGCGTGCACTGCCCTTCGAATGCGGTGGGCGAGGCGCCTTGCCTCTGGCTGGACTGCGACCGCGTGCCGCGCAAGACATTCGCCCTCCTCAATCATCTCACCGACAAACACTGTACGCCACACGTGAGTATATTTTCAAGTGTCAGACATTTTAAGCAAGATGAGGTAAATTATTTTTTGAACTGATAACTTATTATGGGAGTACCCTCCCATAATAAGTTAAGTAACCGCTTCGTTACGTAACGCGTTACGGCGCCAGTCTGTCTGGCTTCCCTTTCTCTCACGCATACGGTTGCGGTAGGCAGGCTCCCCTCTCACTCTAATCCACAGTGCTAGCTGTATTTCTTCTAATGTACATATTCAAGAATTGTAATTAAGAATAAAATATATTTTATAATCAATAAAAGATTTTATTAATAAATAACCTCTCCTTACATTATTTAAGTAATAACCTAAGCTTTTCTCAGGTTAAACAATTTCACTATTAAATAGTTCAACTTGGATTAGTTTAAGTTATCACTTTTGTTGGGCGTCCCGAGACGCACACGTTTGTTGTTTTTTATATAAAGTTTCAGTTAAATTCTTTATTATATTTCACACTAAACAATCAATAATAGTTTGTAGCGAACTTTTCCAAGTACTTATTTTTGTACTATTATTCGACACTAGCTGATACCCGCCCGCTTCGCCTGCCGTAAAATTCGTTCTTAGGTGACTTCTACATGGCGAAAGGAAGGCCCATGCCAAATTTCAAGTCTATAGGTATTATAGTTCCTGAGATATCGTGATGAGTCACTATATACGTGAATTTCAATTATATATATTTAGATTGGTGGCAATCAGCGGTAATATGAAGTGCGTCATACGCTGAGTGGTTAAGAGTGGTGTGAGTGTGCCTTGCCACGGCGGGCACACGGAGTTGGGATAGTTTCTGCTGTCCCGTAGCCCTGGTATCAGGTGCAGGCCGGAACAGCCGGAGGTTTTAGTGGTTCTACCTTAGAGGAGAGTGGAGATCCGGCAAATCCCACACACGGGCCGCGAATTATCCCCCCAAGGCTCTGCCCTTGGCGCGTCCTATGGTCCTCAATCGGATTTCCCCTGGCTAAAATATGGTGCGAATGGGCTCCTGTAGACAAGTGGTATAGCACCAAACGAATAGAATAGAAAATGTATGGGAATGATATATCATTACGCTAAGCTTTACACAGGTCACATTCATATACACCACATATATTTCCACATACATTACAAATATTAACACGAAGTAATTTCCAAATGTATAAACTTTAAGATAAGAGTTGTCTGGAAGTGGGCGCTAACAACTGGAACACAGTCTTGATACTACAGCAGTGGTTTGCGATACCATAAATTTTCTATTCTATTCGTTTGGTGCTATGCCACTTGTCTACAGGGCCTAGTCGATCCAACGCATCGGACTACGGCCCGCCATACGTATTTTGCCAGTCATCAATAGTTTTTCTAAATTGTCTTCCTGTTTTCTGGGTATATGTCCGAACTACTCGAGGAATTTACCAAGGTGGGTGGGGATGATCATCTTTAGCCGATTTAGCTAGGAAGCTGATATTTTACCGCATGTAATAAAAAAAAAAATTATTTCATGAGTTCAGCAGACAGACAGACGGCCCACTTGATGGAAAGCGGTTACCATCGCCTATGGACATTTGCAACATTAAAAGTGCTACAAATGCGCTGCTGCTCTCTCAACGGAGACTAGAACCTGGTCACTAACAACAACACAACTCAAAATTGTCATGGCGGCATACTCTAGACCAGGGGTGGTAGCCATCCAGTCGAGCAAATACCCTACCACCTGGCTATGGTCTGTTTTGTCGCCTCTTACGACAGGCCGCCCGGCCGCAGGAAATTGTATTCTTTCTCCGTTCCTGTACCGATAAAATTGTCTTAGACATACACATAAACAACAGTTTATAGTTCACCAAAACAAAAATTACAAAAATACACGACAAGACAATAGTTACTTGGTAAAACCAAATGCGGCCTTCTTCCAGGCAACCTGACTCAAAGGAAATTTTTAAATTATCTGTAATTATTATGCAACAAAGAAAAAAGAAAACAATATATATATATATACACATATAAACAAAAATGACATACACGGACAGCAGATTACAGTCTTAAAGTATTGTAAACTAGCACATACATTATTGCGTAAGACTAAAATAATGATTTCTGAGAGAATTTCTAAATATGGCAAAAGATTATACCATACTAAAATAGAAATTACCCTATAAAATATTACGCGTACTTTACCTAGCCCTAGCAGATTCGGTTGGTAATTACGGTCTAAGTAGTTATGGTAGAATATATAAAACATATCTAATGGATATATATAAACTTCAGTTACGTTTATTAAAAACAATAGTACCCAAGAATATTAAATCTAAATATAAAGATAATTATAAAGAATTATTAAAATAATGTAAACTTTCGAGTATATTTGACAAGGTAACATTTTCAATACTAAGTGAATGTAATAAACCAGAACTATTAGTTAAGAAGATTAGACCTAACTACATGCGACCGAGATCTGACTCATGTAAATATATTGTTACGAGTTGCAGGAGTCGAATTAAAATGCCGTCGGAATTACTATAGAATTTATTAGAACTATAAAAACACGTATAACACAGGTACAAATATAACTGTACACAACCAGTTCAAATGCACGATTCAATCACACGCGCAAGGTCCATTACTAACGTCTTACTTTGCAGACGCAGGTGTGAATTTGTTTTTTGTCGGCATTCAAGTCGTAACAATATTATTCCTAAATATAATAATGTGTATGTGACAAGGCGGGAGGAATTTATGATACCAAACATTATAAATGATCTCCCAGAGGACCTGCAATCCAAGCACAAAAATAACCACAAATCAATCAAATATAATCTGAAAAGATTCTATGTTGATTCCCAAAGCGGTCCATCATGCTCACATGTGCAGACCTGGGACTAAAATGAGAACCATTTACTAGAATCATGATAACCCCGCTTTTATTATCAAATCAGAACTAAACACTAGAATGATGATAACCATTACTCGCTCCTATTTTTGATATAGCAATATTGTGTACACGACTCCTTGCGACAGGAATGAACCTATGAAGTTTCTGTGCACTAGTTCAAAGGTTTCTAATGTATACGAATGTAAGCATATTGGATAATAAATTTAAATAAAAAATAATAATATTTAGCTTGTCTTGTGTGAAGTGTAGTGTTTTCGATTTTTGATTGCAGGCTCTCAAAGCGATGTACAACGCGAGACGGCATGCAGCGGCTGAATCCGAATCGAATAAACCGGTGTCACTCGGCTACCCGCCGAATGCAGCGCTGGCGGCGCTTAATAAACACGCAGCGGACATGTTCAACCCGAGGGAGCTTATGGTAAGTTGATATTGTATACGTTATTTTTGCCTTACTTCCTCCATCCGATAAATAAATACGATTGAGTACTTAATGTGGTGCTAATATTAAGGTGAAATCTTGAGTAATAAGCTTTTTTAAAAAGGTTCTTAAATACAAGCTTTTGCGCTCCTGGATATCATCTAGCAGCAGAGTGCTAACCAAGACAAGTAAAACGAGCCCAAACACGACGGGTCTATCTTGTTTAGTACAGGAGTTCTTCTGGCCACCTTCCGACTCCATCATCAGATCTGCTCCATGGTATCATATTATTGCATTGTCACGCGATATACATATGCGTGCAAAATTTCAGCTCAATCGGAAACCGGGATGTTGGTCAAATTTAACTTGCAAGATTCCACCTGAACATAGGTACCTACATCTTGCAAGTTAAATAAAAGCTTGTAAAAAAGTAATTACTTGGACATATAACCCTACTAGCTGATAACCACCCGCTTCGCGTGCCGTAAAATCCGTTCTTAGCTGACATGTACTTGGCGGAAGGAAGGTCCATGCCAAATTTCAAGTCTATAGGTATTATAGTTCCTGAGATATCCAGTCACTATAAACGTATATATATATAGATGATGATTTTATTATTTAAAAATTTCTACAAACCTTTTACTAACACTAATAATATACTGTTCGATTTAATCATTTACTTTGTGTTGCTGTGGCACTATGAATGAAGGAATGAAATGAAAGAAAATAATGTTTTTAAGAAAACAATCATGATAAAAAAAACACTCTTCTAGCAAAATTCAAAGTTATATAAAAATTTCAAGTGCTTTTCTAGTTTTGCGTACATAATCTATACTACTATTATAAAGTGGTAAAGTTTATGAGTTTGGATGTTCGGGATGATCTCTTGTACTACTGATCCCATTTTGAAAATTCTTTCACCAGTGGAAAGTTACATGATTTCCGAGTGACATAGGCTATATTTGATTGTGTTTATACTATTTTTTAATTTTTTAATGACCCTCGATGAAGTCGGCACGGGAACGCCTATTAAATATGTAACAGTAATAAAGTTCCACGCAAGAATTGCACTTCGTACGAGGCACTGCGAGTGCTTTCCGCGTTTGTGAATTAATTAAAGGTTACAAAACCTAATTAAACCTTTATTTGCGTGCGTGCGTGCTTTTATATTTTTTAATGACGCCCAGTGAAGTGGGTCAGCTAGTAATAATAATAAAATTCTATTTTACACCGGGGTTCATAATTTATTAGTGTGTAAGTTGTAAATGTCTTACAAATTAAAGTTTATATACACACTAGCTTTTGCCCGCGACTTCGTCCGCGTGGAATAGTAAAAAACCCTCTAATTTTGAAACATTCTTCATTACTGGTGCTCCGCTCCTATTGATCTTAGCGTGATGATGTATAGCCTATATATAGCCTTCCTCGATAAATGGGCTAACTAACACTGAAATAATTTTTCAAATCAGACCAGTAGTTCCTGAGATTAGCGCGTTCAAGCAAACAAACAAACAAACTTCAGTTTTGTATATTAGTATAAGATACAGGCTGAATTTTAATAAAAATTATATGCTGTCATAGTTTAAGTCACGCTTGGCATTTGAACAGCTTAATATACTATGAAGATATATGCATACTGTGACATATTGTCCTTGTGGCGTGACTAACATGTGACGTTTTTGTGTGCGTAGCACAGGGCCGAACTGGGTCGCACACCGGAGCAACTGGTGAGAGACAACCCTAACAGTACACAGCTTTTGTGATTGTTTTTTTTGTGTCGTTTATATCGGGTTCCTATGTCTTACTATCCATTCTATGGAGCTCTATGTAGCCGAAACTATCGGATATGGGTCAAACACAAAAAAGGTTTTACATGTCTACAGGTGCTCCTGTAGACATGTAAAACCTTAAACCTGAATAATAAAAACCTTCGAAGTAGTACATAACCCAGGGTTCCTCTAATCTTCAAAGACCAATATCTTACGAACCAGGCTGTCCATGCTTATAGAAAAGTAAACCTTGTTTAGTAATAAATAAAGTTTAAATCTGCTGACTACAAACGTTGGAACAATATGTTTATATGTTTTGATTCGCACACATGGATTGTTATATGAAAAGTTGTTTTTATTTTTACATTTTTCTATAATTAAAAAGATTATTTGTCGTTAATGGATTATTTTTCAACGTCTACTAAACTGAGGTACTCAGTATCCGAACAGGATACAGTAGGAAACATTTTGGTTTAAACGAGCGCAATAAAAAATAATTTATTTGTTAAATTACAAAACTCTGTCAAATCTAACATACCCACAACATAATCTTATATAATAAAAAAATACATGAACAAATAATGTACATATGGAATTTATATAACTTGAACACTTATGATTTACTGGACTTTATAAATAAATTTTAATCTTCTTTATATATATATATATATATATATATATATATATATATATATATATATATATATATATATATATATATATATATATATATATATATATATATATATATATATATATTAATAAAATAATAATAGTTGACAATTAGTTGGCATGGTAATATTATTATTATTTTAATTATTATAATGACATTATTGTGGGACATTAATTATTATTCTAATTTTTCTATGCCTAACTGGCCAAACATGACGCACATTTAGCTTTATACCATCATGCATATTCTGATATATAAATACTCATGTTTAAGAAATAAATAAACTTTGACTTTGACTTTACCTTTCGTTTTTCTGTTTGACCCATATCCGAAATAAAAGTCTACTTGAAACTCTATTTGTAATTATTATTATAGAAATTTAAGCGATATGACAGGTTATCACTCGCCGAACCTACATACTAACTTTAAAATCTTTACTTTGTGATTATTTTCTTTTTACGATTTCTAAAAAAAATTAACATCCGAAACTATTGAACATCCCAAATAATCTCATATCCCTAACTGCAACCGGTATATATTGTTATTCATATGGGGCATTTCACTAGAACCCGACCACTAAAATAGTTGAAGTATCCGATCAGTCATATTGGAGTATGTTATATACCTGTACACATGTTCGACACAGATATAAAATATGTTTACTGTGGACAGCCTAGTTTTTTTTTCTTTTCTTCTCCTCCTTTATCCTTAGGCGAACGAGATTGCCCGAGTGATTTCTTTTTATTTATTACTAAACAAGGTTTACTTTTCTATAAGCTTGGGCAGCCTGGTTATTATTCAGGTTTAAGTAGGTATTTGAATATAAATAAATCACTGCATTTTACACTTTGTTTAGTGATCTTTATAAGTCTCATAATTGGATTTCAATGATAGTAAAAAATAACTAACCTTGTGTCGAGGGTGTACGCAGATATAACATATTCCAATATAACAGAAATCGGATAATTGAACCTATTTTACCGCGTCGGTTTCACACGAAATGCCCAATATGTGTATATCCGTATCGGAAATGTCATATCTTGAACATCCTTGCTATTTACAATTGTATCCAAGCCAGGCGACCTGTCGTAAGAGGTGATAAAACAACCCACAACCAGGTGATAGAGCATTTGCCCGTCTGTATAGATACCACCCCTGGGTTCCATTTCTGCCATTTTGTCAAAATCGCCGGACACTGTCGTTTCTATCGTATTCCAATGGCGTTCCCTTGGCAAGTCACTCTTATCTTTATAAATATTTATGAGCGAACACCCATGAAATAAATTTTATAAAATTTTGGTAGCTTTTCAATATTCATTTCGGCTAATGATAATACTAATTTTTTTCTACTTATATTCCGTTGCGACTATATCGAGAAGATATTGGAGATTTAGTAGATTATGAACATTTGTCACTATCGCAATGAATCATATTTTGAATATCTCCGCAACGGCAAGATATTGAAATAGCAGAATTGGGGCCGTGGTCCTAGAGTATGCCGCTATAACAACTTTGAGTGGTGTTCCGATATTATTTGACCACGTTCCAGTCTCTCACCATAGGAGACGGTAACCATTTTCCATCAAGTAGCCGTGATCTTACCATTGGTAGAAAAATCACATTATTTGTTTGGAGCTTGTGTTTTTGAATCAGTAGTAAGGCTTATGAATGGATAGTAAGATGGGAACCGGCATATGTGTGTCATTTTTGTTTTTGTGTCATTATTGTTAAGTCCTTACTACGCTATTCTAATTTAAAGAAAAGAGTCCCGAAATACCGCCTGAAAGCTTATAAGCGGTAATGTGGAGAAAAATAACAAGGGTAACGCTTGGAGTATATTTCCACGATGGTGAAGCAAAAACAAATATATGGGGTGGAGAGCTGCTTTGTTTTGCACTCTCTTGCAGTATCCGCTTTCTCTCGTCTCCTCTACCTTGGTACTTGCAAGACATAACTTATGTCTTGCGCGTTGTTTACGCTAAGAAAAAACAATAATACATCTCAACTCCTCTCTGAAATAGGACTCTCTGATGCAGTTTGCGACATCTTTGTTCTTTGTTCATAGCCACTTTCGTTGATTAAAGAATCATTAGAAAGTATGAACAATGGTAGACAGAAATTTTGATGACAAATGAAAACATACAATTGGATAAGTTATAAATATTATAGGATATTATGTCTCTATCACAGAAGAACAAAAAAGTGAAACAACTGATCGAGAATAGAAAGACTTAGATGAAGCTCCACCAATAAAAAGCCGTTGAATG